>CM028136.1:890007500-891348125 GCA_016271365.2 Neoceratodus forsteri
AGCCCCATTCTGCTCTTATCTCACAAGATCAATGGGTTTCTAAGTTGGTGGGTGGGAGGGAGAAATGTCAAAAAGTACACTAACCCTATTCTGCTCACTCCAGTTAGTCAACAGTGACTTCTTCTGTCATCAGGAACCAAACAGAACTTAAGAAATGTTCAGGAGAGATATGTAAGGAGTTATGGGCAGAAGGGCATTACGAGAAGTTATGCCAGGTCAGGATGTCATGCCATGAAAAAAGAACAAACTAAGAAAAGCAAGTCCACACAGGAGACCACTGCGTAGATTGTGCCACTGTCTTAACCATGACATATTGGGAGTGGGTGGGTGGGGGGACTGTTTTAGTCAGTAAAATGTTTTATGTAAGACGTGCAGGACAGAAGAGGACAGTATTGGGCAGGAGAGATTATTGGGAGACATAGGTGACTGTCAGCATTGACTGTGTGTTTAGCAGCCTTAACTATGATGTTTTAGTGAACATTTATGCTTTTACTAAATGGCCTTGATTTTTTTTTTATTTCTTTTTGTTGATTCTCCCCCCAATCACTGCCACCGGGCTCCTGTACTGGCCATAGCCTCTGCCAATTGAGGAGCCAGCTGACCTAATGCGGTGGTGAGACAGACTTCATCCTGCCGGTTAGCATTTTTGTCCCCGAGCTCAGACCAAGGTGTGCAATAACACCAACGGCCGAGCTGCGCGCACTTCAGCATGCAGCACGCCGGGCATCGAGCTCAGCTCCACCCCCGATGTATGGTTCTGCTGCACCAGCCCCCAGCCACTGCTAGGGGTCAGTCCAACAGTGGACTCCATCCCACCCCTCCCCGGGAGAGGAGACCTGTCCTCTGGATGCTCAATCCTCTCCCACCACGGGTGACCCCCAACGACCCGCTCGCACCGTGAACACAGGTCGCCGGCATGGCAGGAGGTAAGGCATGGTGCCTCAGCCCTCCATGCCACTGGGCCGGCCCGGCCTTGACTTTTTTTGTAGCCAGATTGGCCTATATCTGCTCGAGGGGGCAGCAAGGTAGAATTTCCATGTTAGAATGGGCAGAAAGACATTTTTTCATACTTACCGCAATTTCCTTTGCTGTTAGCTCCAACATTGTCAGTGGGTAATCACAACAATTGGGTATTATGCATCCCTACCAGGGGAAATGGCACAGACCAAGCTTTAGAATGTTGGGCACATAAGGATTCCAAGCAGCAGCAACTCCCCAGTCACTACTGACCTCACACTGCCATGATGAGCTACACATTTTCATATACTATAACCAATTACCTGTATACTTCATGGTAGCCTGTAGCATAGATGACTGCGACTGGGCACTTTCAAAAAGGGCAATTCAATCGTGGCGCATGTCAACAGGGCTACCGACCAGGGAGGGTGACTGGATTGGGGGGAGGTTGCGCATATAGCGACGGGATGTTGCTACATGTACACGCGTGTTGGGGGGAGTGAGCACACTGAGCGAGGGGCGGAAGGGGAGGGGAGGGAGGATTTGAGAGGCATGATGCCACTGTGGGCTGCCAAGCTGGCCCCGTGGCGTGGTGGGCTGGGGTTCTGAGAGTGTTAGATTCTGGTCTGGGCACACGTACATTTTGTTGCACCCGGACCCAATTTTTTTTTTTTTTTTTTAAGGTTTTGCACCCCACCCGACATACCGTGCCTCTGGAGTCGAGAATCCTTTAGTGGGGGGCGTGGGGGAGCTATAACAAAGCAAATACTAAGTCCCTGGCGCCGTTTTGCTGTGTGCTGGGGGTGTACATCGCCAAAACTGATTTTTGGCAATGTACACTCGCCCTTACGGCGATCGCCTTTCTGCAGTCGCCGTCATGACATGGAACCTGCTACATTCCTTAATACTGTAAATAAATGCTGCCTTACCTTCCCGGCAGACATCCAAGGAAGAAAATGCTCTCCACTGAACTCAAGGTTTGCATTATTCAGTCCTTCCCACAGGAAAGAACAATCAGACTCCACACCAGCTGCTCATCTGGAAAAAAAAAGAGACAGACCACACAATAAGGCATAAGTTTCAGGCAACAACTGAATGCAGCGAGACTACCTGCAACAAAGAAAACACCTTAAGAGTTATCAGTAAAGCAGTTAATCTGCAGTTGCTGACTCAGTGAAAAATATATATTTTTCTTTTATATGTAACCCCCCTGCCAAATGGGGGCTTACCTGCCACTCATTAGTGCCATCCTCCGGCTCTCTCACGGGCGTCTCCCGATTCAGCCTGTATTTTTTTTAGTCCCCTTGGTCCTTTACTGTCTGTATCTGGTGCCCCATCCAGCCCGAAGCCCTAATTCAGTCCTGTAGGGTGCAAAAAACAAACCACGATCATCCGCTCGAATGCCTGCCCTCAGGGCAGCGGGGATCACACAGGCGCAAGTGGCGCCTTTGATCTTCAACTGCTCCAGTTTGCGGTTGAACCGGAGAGTGTTCCGTCGGTTCCAGGATCCCCATCGACTAAGTGGGACCTGGTGACCACGGACAGGCAACTGAGAGGCCACTCTCTCCAAAACTGAAGGTGATCCATCGAGAGAGTTTCGATCAGGGCTCATTAATATTCATGAGCAGGGGCCCCGATCAAATAAATATTCATGAGGGTCTGTCTGCCCTCGGGGCAGCGTGTTCTCAGCTGCGGACGAAAAGGAAAAAGAAATGTATTAAATAAATAAAATAATTGAAATGTGTTGGGGAATTGTTGTGGGGGGGGGGTAGTGTTTAAATAAAGAAATGCTTTGCTCCTGGCTGTACCAGCAATTGCGGGACTCAGAAAAATTACAGCCTGTCTGCTGCTCCATGTTAGGGAGCTAAAATATCGGCAGCAGCAACACAGAAATGGACTGAGCAACTTGTAAGATCTGTGCAGTGATGGCAAGTACACTAACAGGGCTAAAGGACTGTGGGGCATTGGGGCAAATAATTATTTTATTCTGGCTGCACCAGAACTTTAAATTGGGACAGTACTTGATCTGCTAAGGGACACTTAAGCAGCCACAGCCAATTGGAAAGCCAGGATAGCAAAGCCAGGACTTGTGGGACATTCACCAAAGCTCTTGGGTAAATGCTAAGTGCTCATGGGGACTTACAGGGACCTAATTATAGGCAACAAAACAACAGACCAACAGTGAGTGAGGTTCATGCAAAATAGAATTGATCAAGATAGGCGAAAAAATAAGTTTGGGGACAGAACACTAGCTTCACAAGCATCAGTATGTTGGAATATACTCCCTCCCTTATTGCGAGCTGAGAAAATTACTAAAAGATTTATTACGGGGCTAGAGAAGTGTTATGTTTATACATGTGTATGTGTTTGATATTGATTTTTGCTGTTTTTCTTTTTATATAATGTTGGTAATTGGGTTGTCGAGTAAGGTGTATAAATGTTAAGGGATAGATCCTTTGTGTATTTATTCTTTGTATTTAATTGTCTGTGGTTGTTTTTACTATGTGAAACTTAGAGAGTTTGTACAGGACTGTCTTGAAAACTGGATTGTATTATCCAAATGACTTGTATTATTCCTGTATAAAAATACATTTTTTACTACTACTACTTTTGTGATTGACAGGTCCTTCAGCCAATCGGAGGCCTTGCATCCTAAAACTTCAGCCAATCAGGAGCTTCAGGAGAGCCCTATAAGAGACTGTTTTCCAGAATTTTGCTAGATTTGAGCGATTCAAGAGGGAGATCGAGAGAGATTTGAGCAGGAGCCTCCCCCCACAGGAGTGGGGGCTCAGGCCCCCAGCCATGCCTGAAAATCCAGTTAATCCTCTCTAATCTTGAGAGGGTTACTAACATACTGATTGCCAGCAGATTAGGCCTTACGGTCTACAGAGTCTGCTCGAACCTCAGATCCCTAGTTGGGTACCGAGGCCCTCCCCTCCTTGTGTTCCAGAAACCCGCATCATCCATCCCCACCACCCTGGGCCAGGCTATCGTCTGATACATCCGCTTTCTGCATCTGTCCCACCCTCTCTTGAAGCCCTCCACCATGGATATCTGAACCAGCTCGCCAGGCAGCGCGTTCCAAGGATCCACCACCCTCTCAGTGAAAAACCTCCTCCTCTTTCCCCCCTCATCCTTCCACATTCAAACCATGCCCTCTGGTGATACCTCCCTGCTTTAGTCTAAAGATCCCCTCAGTGTTTACCCTATTTATTCCCTTGAGGTACTTGAATACCTCAATCATGTCCCCCATCTCTCCTCTCCTCCAATGAGACCAGGCTGAGCTCAAGTCTGTCCTCATACGTCAAATCCGCTAGTCCTCGTATCATCCTAGTAGCCCTCCTCTGTACCCTCTCCAGGAGCTGTATGTTCCTCTTCAAGTGTGGTCTCCAGTACTGAACACAGTACTCAAGGAGTGGTCTAACCAGTCCATTGTACAGCGGCAGAATCACTTCCCTGCTCCTAGAGGTGATCCCCCTTACGATGCATCCCAACATCCTGTTTGCTTTGCTAGCCGCTCTTCTGCACTGCTCAGAGTTATTCATATATGCATCCACCATGACCCCTAGGTCTTTTTCCCCCCTTTGAAGCCTCCAGCACCTCCCCTCACAGGGTGAACCTGTGTTTAGGGTTTCCCTGCCCAAGATGTAACACCTTGCACTTGGTGGTATTGAAATTTAATTTCCAGGTGTGAGCCCACCTTTCCAGGGTGTCCAGATCCCCTTGCAGGGCAAACCTCCCCTCTTCCCCCTCAACTACTGCTCCCATCTTGGAGTCGTCAGCAAAGAGACATTTCACACTGTATACCCTCCCTGATGTCAGATACGTATGCATTAAAACAGGATCGGACCTAGGACTGAGCCCTGCAGTACCCCACTACTGACCTCTCTAGGGTTCGAGAGCTCCCCACCAACCACTACTCTGAGTGTGTCCAGCTAGCCAGCTTCCTATCCATCGGACCATCAAAGGGCCCACTCCCAAGCCCGTCAGTTTCTCCATCAGACCATTGTGCGGGACCGAATCAAACGCCTTGCTGAAGTCCAAGAATAGTACATCCACAGGCTTTCTCCTGTCCAGTTCCGATGTTATCAATTCGCAGAACTCCACAAGGTTGGTTTGACATGATCTACCTGGCACAAACCCATGTTGCCGACTATCCAGACCTCCCACCTCCTTCAAGTACACCCCCCAATCATTCCTTTAGTATACTTTCCATTATTTTTCCCCACCACCGAGGTCAAACTGATGGGTCTATAGTTACCTCATACTTCCCTTGACCCCCCTTTATGGATTGGCACCACATGTGCCTGTCGCCAATCCCTAGGTACCCTCCCTGTCTCACGGGACCTGTTGAAGAGCTCCGCCAGGGGTGCAGCCAGTACGTCAGTCAATTCCCATAGTACTCTCGGATGAATGCCATCCGGCCCAGGAGATTTATCTTTCTTTAGGGCCTTAAGGGCTTGCCACACCCATTCAGTGGGGATAGCATCATCCGTCCCCCCACCTTACTGGCCTTTTTATCCTTTTCCTGATGTGACACCCCTGGGGTACCTCTCCCTCCCTCATGCTCCATTTCTGTTGCTCCCCCAATCCCACACACTACTGCTTCTATCCCCATCCTGCCTTGCTTTGTAAATATCCCATCCCCCTCCCTAGTGAACACAGAGGCGAAATACTCATTTAATACCTCCGCCTGGTCCCTCGCCTCTTCCACCCACCCACCTTCTGATCTCAATCTGTCGAGCTGGCCGTTAGTTTTTCTCTGCTCCCCAATGTACCAGAAGAACCCCTTTTCTCTTCCCCATATCCCCTGTGCCAGCCGCTGCTCTTTACTGGACTTTGCCCCTGCGCCATACGGGTGACTTTTCTAGATGCAAGACGGTATGCTTCCTTTTCCCTATCCCCTCTCGCTATTTTGTATTTTCTGTAGGCAGCCTTCTTTTCTCTGACTGCTACCTGAACCTCACTGGACCACTAGCTGTGACCTTGCTCCCTTACGCTTCACCTTAGCGCAGGTCCCGACTGCCTCATGAAGTCCCCATTTTATGACCTTCCATCACTTTTCCACATTTGTCATTGCTGTAATCCCTGTCAAGTGATCCTTGAGAATATTTTCCATGCCCACAAAGTCTGCTGCCCTAAAGTCCACAGCCAGTGTCCTAGATTTCTCCCCCCTCCCCCGATGCTCATTTGAAACCAGACCATATCGTGGTCGCTCCCAGTCAGGGGATCCTCTACAACCAGGTTTGCCTTCTTTATTTAGTTAAAGTTTAAAAGTAATGTAGTTTGTGAAACTACTAGCCTGGAGGTTGCCAGAATGTCCTCCAGTTGCTAGCCCTCCCTTCCACGTTGGGGGAAGATGTGGACTGGAACCAGATGACATTAAGCAGTGGTAAGAACACTAAAGAGAACCTCAGTTGTGAGAGGACTGAAAACCTTCAGGAGCCTTCTATAGCAGTGATCGTCCGTGAGGGACCTGAGAAAATACCCTTGTACCCTCCAGTGCAAGGGAGAAAAAACAAGCTAAAGAAATACAGGTCATCATGCCCTAGTAACTGTGCAAGTGAAGAGAAAGCAATCTAAGTAACTATGGGCCGTCATGCCCCAGTAACTGTTCAAGGGACAAGAAAGCAAGCTTAACGAATATAGGCCATCATGCCCGTCATATAAATGTGCCAAAATGCACCTATTTCGGAAAGTACTATAAATTTGCCAAAATGCACCTATGTCTTATAGAATCATATAATTGTGCTGTGTATGCACCTGTGTCCACTATCTGCTCAAGACTGTCCTGTAGAGCCGCCAGCCATAACCGCACTGCCACACTAAGGGACACGAGACCTCAGAATCAAATTAAGACTGTGCTAAACATCTGTAAATGACAGTTTTCCACCTTCCTAAAGATGTATTGAAGTATAAATGTACTGGATGCGATAATGTATTGGTCTATAAATGTACTGGATGTGACTACAATATATATGTGCTGAATAGTTCAGGATTGCGAATTCAAGATCTAGCCAAGGTAACCCGGCTGGTTACCCTCTTCTGAAATTGTTCAGTTTGTGACAAGCAGGGCAACCCCTGCTATTCTGCCAAAAGCAGGGCAACCCCTGCACTTTTCTAGGATCTACAGGTGTTAATTTGCCTTCCAAGTTAACCCTTTCCTTTTAAATCAAAGCCAGCCAACGCAAGCAACTGCAACATCCACCAGGCCTGAAACAATCCGGGACGTTGGTATCTGGGTACCCAGGGTATTGTGTGAGATTGTGGGATTTCACGTGTCTGGAAACTGGTACCAGCGGTGGGGAAAATTACAGTGCAACATCTAATTAGTCAGCAGTTTAGATAGCCAGGGCTCTGGATATCATATGGGTTGGTAAAATGTGGTTCCTCTTTTCTGTTAACCTGGTAGTCACCCAGCTGGAGGGTTCACCAGCACAATCCAACTGTTTGTACATTCTGTAAATAATTGAATCACTGCATAGAAACAGACTTTGATGGCAGCTAAGGACCGCTTGGCCCACCTAGTCTGCCCATTTCCCTACCTACTGGATAAGCTGCAGATCCTAGTTAACAGCTTATTTCTTCCTACCCCCCACAAGAATTACCTTATGTCTGTCCCATGCATTCTTGAATTTCCCCACTGTTTTTGATCCCACGACCTCCTCAGGAAGGCCGTTCCATGCATCAACTACTCCCTCTGTGAAAAAATACTTCCTCACATTGCCCCTATGCCGTCCACCCTCCATCTTCAAATTGTATCCCCTTGTTCTTGCACATCTCTTTTTCTGAAAGATGCTACCCTCTCGGACTTTGTTGATTCCCTTGAGGTACTTGAAAGTTTCTATCATGCCCCCCCTTTCCTCAAAGGTAGGCACATTAAGCTCCTGTAGTCTCTCTTCGTATGGCTTCTGTTGCAGATCCTGCACCATTTTAGTTGCCCTCCTCTGGACTGCCTCCATCTTGTCTATGTCCTTGTGGAGATGGGGTCTCCAGAACTGTACGCAGTACTCCAGATGGGGTCTCACCAACTGTCTATACAGAGGGATAACAACTTCCTGTTTTCTACTGGTAATGCCTCTCCCTATACATCCCAGTATTCCCCAGCCATCCCCACTGCCTTCTCAGATTGCTTGCCAACGTTTAGGTCATCTGATAGGACTACCCCCAGGTCCCTTTCCATTTTTTTTGTTGTTGTTGTTGTTGTTGTTATTATTCCCCCCCCCCCCATTATGTACTCTTCCCCTGGGTTTTTGTTTCCCAGGTGCATTACTTTGCACTTCTTTGTATCGATTCTATGCTACCATACTTCTGACCATTCCTCCAACCTTGCCAAGTCCCTTCTCATCCTTTCCACACACCCCCAGTGTATCAACCCTGTTGCAGATCTTTGTGTCATCTTCAAAGAGGCATACTTTTCCTTCCAGCCCCTCTGCAATGTTACTTATAAAGACATTAAAAAGGACCAGACGGAGCGGTACCCCACTAGTAACCCCCTATCTTCGGAGTGGACTCCATTTACTATTACCCTCTGTGTCCTGTTGTCCAGCCAATGTTTAACCCAGGCTACCACCCTGGGACCCACTCACAGGCTGGCTAATTTATTAATCTTTTGTGTGGGACTGTGTCAAATGCCTTGCTAAAGTCTAGATAGACCATGTCCACAGCCCCTCCCTGGTCTACTACTTTGGTCACCCAGTCAAATAAATCTATTACATTCGTCTGACATGACCTTACCACTGTGAATCCATGCTGTCTTGGTTCCTGTGCCCTGCTGACCTCTAGGTACTCAACAATTCTTTCCTTCAGAAGTGATTCCATCATTTTCCCTATCACAGAGGTCAAACTGACAGGTCTGTAGTTTCCTGCCTCTGTCTTGCTCCCACTTTTGTGAAGGGGAATCACGTCCACCTTCCTCCAGTCCTCAGGTACCACACCATCCTCCCATGATTTGTTAAAAAGGGTAGTCAGTGGTGTCACTAGTTCTCCCCTTAGTTCTTTTAGAATTCTGGTGTGAATCCCGTCAGGCCCCATTGCTCTGTCCAACTTCAGTTTTAGGAGTTCTTGCAGAACCATTTCTTCTGTGAAAGGACTGGTATCGACCCCGCTATCCAGAATGCTTCTATTGATTGGATTAGGTACCTCCCCCCTTTTCTGAATACTGAGCAGAAGTATTTGTTCAGTATCCCTGCTTTTTCACTGTCCCTCTCTGCCCACCCTTCCATTTATTAAGCCTCACTATCACTCCCTTTGTCTTTCTTTGCTCCCTAATATACCTATAAAATGTTTTATCCCCCTTCTTAACCAAGCTGGCTATCTTGTTCTCGGTTTGGGCCTTTGCTATCCTGACTCCCTTCCCTACTTCCTTCTGCTTTAACTGGTACAGTTCTCTGTCCTGCTCCTTCTGTGTTTCCTTATACTTCCTGAAGCTATCTTTTTCTCCCTAACTTTCCCCGCCACCTCTTGAGAACTATAGTGTTTTTTTCTTTTGTTTTGATTTGTTTATTTGCTTCACACAAAGGCTTGTTGCCGCTTCAATGGCAGTTTTGATGTTTCCCCATTGTTGCTCCACCCCTCCCTCTTGCCTGTTTGCTAGTGCTTTTCTGAGGCACTCTCCCATTTTGTCAAAGTCAGCCCTCCTGAAGCACAGTACCCTAACTTTTGTATGGCTCGACTCTGCAGCTGAGTTTATCATGAATCACACTGTTTGGTGGTCACTTGTTCCCACATGGCTATTCACTTCTAGATCTGAGATCCTCTCTCCATCCCCATTTGAGAGTACCAGGTCTAAGACTGCTCCCTCCCGAGTAGGTTCCAACACAAGCTGTCTAAAGCACGCCCCCTATAGGGCATTGAGAATGGCCCTGCTCTTGGATGTGGCTGCAGCAAAGGTGCTCCAGTTAACATCTGGCATATTCAGGTCCCCCCATCAACAATATCTCCCCTTTCTCTGCCATCCTAAGGATGCCTTCTATCATTTCCTTGTCTATTTCCTCCTCCTGAGACGGGGGTCTGTATACAATCCCTGTGCGGATTGTGGTGCCATTTCCAGTCTCCAGGGTGACCCACAGTGCCTCCTCTCCTCTCCTCCCTGTTTACCCTTTTGTGCTGTTGATTTGATCCCTTTCCTTACATAGAGAGCTACTCCTCCTCCTCTTCTACCCTCCCTGTCCCTCCTGTAGATTGTGTACCCTGGTATGTTGTCATCTCAGTCATAGTTCTCTGTGTACCATGTTTCTGTGACTGCCACAATATTCAGGCATCCCTCTTTCATCAAGGCCACCAGTTCAGGGAGCTTGTTATCTAGATTACAGGTATTGGTACTCATTACTCTCCATTTTTTGATAGCATTACCCCTTTTTGCCCTATCCCTGTCCTTACTGCCTTTGCCTTTTTCTCCATTTCCCCCAGCCCTTCTCCCTACTGACTTCTCTATCTTGGTGTTTACCTCACTAACTGCCCTGATTTTTTTTGGAGAGGCTAGGATTTCCCTACTCCTTTTCAATGCCTTCCCCCTTGGCTAGTTTAAATGCTTGCCAATGAAGCATTTAAACTCATTACCTAGGATCCTGATTCCCTTCCAGGACAGATGCAGACCATCGCACCAGTATAGGCCTGCTTCCCTCCAGGTGAACCCCCAGTCCCCAATGAAGCCAAAACCCTGAGCTCTGCACCAGTTTTTCAATCACTGATTGAATCCCATGGTGCGGAGCACCCTAGCCTCACCCATGCCTTAGACAGGCAGCACCTCCAAGGTGGTTACCACCATGTGCTACTTGTCTAAGGCCCCCCTCCAACTCCACAAACTCCTCCTGCACTGCTCTGATCCCTTTCCCAGCCAGGTCATTTGTCCCTAGGTGGACAATGTCATCCAGCTCCCTCCCCATGCAGCTGCTCCTGTGATCCTGAGGTTGCGCCCTCCCTCCTCCCCAGTTCTAACCTCCTAACAATGGAGTCCCCACCAGGAGTTGTTTCTTTCCCCTGTGGGCTCCCATGCCACCCTCCTGTGGGTCTTCTTTGTGGAGTTTCCCAACATCCTCCTTGGTCTCCACTGCGGGTACCTCCATATAGGAACCACACTCTTCCAGAATGGCATACGAATTGTGAAGAGGTACAGCTGGAGGGATGCACCTCTGTTCCACCATCCTCGCCCTCCCCGAGCCCACTGTGGTCCAACCCCTCCTCTTTCTTGCCAACCTCTGAGGCAGCGGTGGTGGCCCTGGTGGTCACTGGGTGGGAGATGAAGTCCCCTGAATCCTGGCCAACTCAGCCTGGAGATCAGCAATCTCCTCCCTCAGACCAGAGAGGTGCCTGCAAATGGGACAACACTGCATCCTCCAGAACATCTCCTGGAAGACTGCTGCTCCACAGCCAATGCACTGCATCACTCCCATCATGTCGTATTTGTGGCCCCTTAACTGTTTTTGCATACTTACTCTTTCTGCTCTCTGTTTATTTATTTATTTTTTTTTATATAATTTTTTTTTCTCCCTACTTTCCTATTGTCTCCGTGCCCTTTAAGCTCCTGATCTTCCTGTTCTGGGACAGGAAATTCCTATATTACTCAGCAGTCTGCTCCTTACGTGCTCAGAGTCAGACCTCCAGCAGCTAGGTGGGGATGGAGAGCTAGTGTTTTCCTTCTAGGATGGTGAGTCTTTTCTGCCTCTGTGATCACTCCCTTCCTGTTGCCAAACAGGAAGTTCCTGTTGTCAGTCAAATCCCGTGCCTATAAAAGTAGAACTAGCTAAGGGTGGGAGGGCAGTATAGTCCCAGTACAGCAGTAAAGTTCTAACAGCACCTCCTTCCTCTTGCTGTTCTCTGCCAAAAGCTATCTAGGGCAGTTTTTAAATCCAAACACCTGACTTCCTGCTGTCTAAGCCACTCCCTCTAGTTCAGTTCCCTTTTTCACTTAGCTAACTGCACAGATATCAATTCCCGACACCCAACTCGGACTAACACACCAACTCTTTGTTTTTACCCAAAATTGAAGGTCCCAGTATTAGAGTTTTAGTTCTTTAGTCCCAGTAGAGTAGTAACGTTCTAACAGCACCTCCTTCCTCTTGCATAACCTTTATTCCTCATGTTTCCCCATCCTAACTCCTATATCCACTAAATAAATAGTATTACTTTTTTGAAAAGAGTCGCTGTGAGCATATTATTAGAGAGAGTCTTTAATTACCCAATGTCTGAAATGTGGGGAATTGAAAATTAGCCATGTCTTGGGGTGGCAAAAGGTAACTGTGGGTGGTATGACATCTCAGGGGGTTGTACCAGGCAACAGCTAGCCCACAGTAAAGTTAAACTCTGAGTAGAGGCATTGCACATTTTAGAACCCAATGTAAGCTTAAGAACTCAGGGTGTAACTCTAGGAGCAGCGCCGCCTAGTGGTGTATATATATATATATATATATATATATATATATATATATACACAAGAAAATACAAAATCGCACATGCCCCCACAATGCAAAGCATCATGGGCTGCATATGCAAATCACCACAGAATGTTATGCTGGTCCAACTTTAAGCCTAGGGGTAGCTGGTCCATTCCACTGGGGTGTCAAACAGACGAGGCATACTGATGAGTCCTGGTAGGACGAAACACGTGTCTATGTCTTCTGTTAGCACCCTTTGCAAACTGTGTGAGAGGCCTTTCGGCACCATGCAATTCTGCTTAAAGTTGGACCAGCATAACATTCTGTGGTGATTTGCATATGCAGCCCATGATGCTTTGCATTGTGGGGGCATGTGTGATTTTGTATTTTCTTGAAACTTGGCTTCCCAGCCAAATGCCCTTTGGGGTAACCCTTGCCTCAGTGTTTACGCACAGAGGTTCTTTGTCTTTTATATATATATATATATATACACACACACACGCTATACATATATATACACACACACACACACACATACACATACATACACACACATATATTACATAGTTTATTTATGAGTACAGCACAGCAAAAACAAAAGAGGAATGTCTAAAAACATAGTAGGGGATTTTAACAAACAGGACATCCCTCCTAGCATACTGGGTAAGATTCTCCCACAGAAGCAAGGCTCCTGGGTGGGCCCCATTGACAATGCTGGAGCTAACAGAAAAGGAAATTATGGTAAGTATGAAGAAATTTCTTCTTTCTGTAGCGTTCCACATTGTCAATGTGTAATCATAACAATAGGATTCTAAGAAGCAGTACCCAGAAAATACCGGGAGGATGGAGACCATTATCCCATATGCCAGAGGCAAGCACTGAGAAATTACTTGTGAACTGCTGTCTGTAGCACTCCGCAACCAAAAGCTGCATCAACAGAACTCTGAATATCCAATTTGGATGTTTTGTGAATGTGTGGATGGAAGACCACATAATTGCCTTGCATAACCCTAAAAACCAATGCTGCACCAGTCTTTGCCCAGGGTGTCATCCTAGCCCTGGAAGAGTGAGCTTTGATGAGAGACGGAGGACTCTTCTTTCCCGCAACATTGGTCTGAGCAATGCAGGCCGGTACACTCTTAGCTAGAGTGGCCTAAAATGGTCTCTTGACCCTGCTTGTTTGTTACAAGAGAACAAAAACTATCTGACTTTTGGAATCCAACCGTCCATTTAAGATAGATCTTAACAGTGCGAGATCCAACTCGTGCAATTCCTTCTCTTTAGAGTGAGAATGTTGCGAACAGGAGGATGAAAGGCCTATTTCCTGGAACTCCTGGAAGCACTTTAGAGATGAAAAACCAGAACCATTCCGAGTACCATCTGTTCTTGCGCCATAGGGTATGGCTCCTTATCAGGAAAACCTAAAAAAAAAAACCACCACATCCAGCGATATGGATGATAGCAGTTCAAAGAACTCCTTGCAGAGAGCATTCAGAACCAAATTCAGATCCCACAGAGAAATGGAGATCAGGACACCAGACGATTCCTACTAAACACGTGCCTATTAGTTCCTAGGTTAAAAAACAAAACAAAAAAAACAGGGTGCTCCGAGAGCAGAAACCTGGCCTCTCAGCATCCTCAATGCCAACCCCTTGCCACGCCTTCCTGCAGAAATCCAAAATCTATGGAATAGAGGCCATTGAAGGCTTAAAATCCTTCCCTTCTGGCACAAGATAAAAAGAGGTGGTCCCAACCGGAGCACAGGCTATGGACATAGAGGTTTTTCTGGCAGCCATCAAGGTGTCAACTGGTTTCTCGGAGAAACCTAAGATTTTTCCCTTTTTTTTTTTTTTTTTTAAATGGGAGGGCCTCCTCCTCTCACAAGCCAGGCTGAGAGCTGCATCATTCCTGGATTTTGGTGGAGAATAGGACCTTGACAGCAGGTCTCTTTGCACTGGAAGGCGAAAGGGTGCTTGCTGAGCTAGATTCACTAAGTCCGAGAACTACGATATTCTCGGCCACTCTGCAGCTAATAAGAGGCAGCTTCCTCTAGAGTGCCTTTTATGATTATTTATTATTCCTTTTTTTTTTTTTTTTAATATGACTTTGGAAGAAGAGCTAGTGGAAGAAGCATACACTCTGCTGAAGGCTCACTGCTCAGGCAGAGCAACTACTGCCGCCTTCTGTGGACACCGAAAAAGGCTGAATAACCTTTTTGGATCTGAGCATTGTGGCTGGATGCAAAAGGATCGACCTGAGGCCAACTGAACTGGCTGTACAGGAGTTCAAAAACCTCCAGGTTCAACCTCCACTCCACAGGATGAACATTTTCACTACTTAGCCAGTTCGCCTGAAGGTTCAACTCCCCTGCCAAGCATACTGCCGACAGGTAAGCAGCCTCTTGAAACATCTCCCTGCTTGTGCCACCTTAATGTTTATATACACCATGTTAAGCAGCATGGTTTGAAATCGAAGGGTAGCTAGGCGGACCGCCTGCATCTCCCTAACACTGATGTAGAGATGCTGTTCCTAGGCTGACCAAGTTCTCGGAGTCGGAAGTTGACTCTGGCCTGACACCCATCTATGCAAACTGACATCTGTTGTGAGAATTAACTCTGGGTAAGTTCTAGTGGAACCCTTGCTCAGATCCTGCACATCCACTCACCAACTCAGGGAGTGACGAAGCTGAGTGGTGAAGGGAAACCTGGCTTGATAATCCTCCAGTGAGGGATCCCAGGTCGTCTGCAAACCCATTTGAACAGGCTGCATCTGGAAGCAAGCCCACAAGATTAAATTTATTGCCGCCTGTCATAAGGCCAAGAAACCACAGCAGACCAAAGACAGATGCCAATGACTATGTCCTGAGCCACTGGACTTCTGTCAATAAGGTCTCCTTCCGAGAAGATGAGAAAAAAAATATTCCCTGGTTTTGTGTCGAAATTTTTACCACCAGGTATTCCAAGGTCTGAGATGGCTCAAGAGAGCTCTTCTCCCAGTTCACCACCTGGCAGTGCGACTCTAGCATCTCTAGAGTCCTGAGCACTGACCTCTTGCCAGGGACAACGTTGGTGTGGGAATAAGCAGATCATTCAATATGGATAGACATGATGCCCTTCCTGTTGAAATTTAGCCACCAATACTATCTATACCTTCAAGGAGCTCTGAGGGGAGGTTGATGCATGGGCGAATAGATGCGCCCTGTATTGGAAAAGTTGGCCCAGTATCAAGAACATGAGATACTCTAGGTAGGACTGACAGATGGGAAGGTGGAGGTAGGCATCCGTCAGATGTACTGAGGCTTTAAGAAGAGCCCCTGGCTGAGCAGCCTGGATGACTGACCTTAGGGACTCCATCTTGAAAGGTCTGTGGCGCACAAACTTGTTCAGGTGTTTTGAATTCAGAATGGGCCTGAACCCCCCAAAACTTCTTGGGAATTACGAAATAGATCCTAAAGGACCCCTGACACCTTGTTCGATTAGCAAGACCCGTATGATGACCCAAATGAGTGAGGGGATCAGGGTCTCTGACAATGCCTGTACTTTCCTTGGAAACCGAGGCAGAAGAAAGTATTCCCTAATAAGGCATCCAACATTGTTCTTACCCCATCTTAAGAAAAACTCCTGTAGTCTTCCACTAAAGAAAAGGAGTCAGGGATGAGTGTATGTGCCTTCTTGTGAGGCACCAGGCTTTTGGTGCTGGGCCTCCTGCATGGGGCGTGGCCAGGGCTACTCTGATACTGTAACTTTTGTTACCCGAGCAGGCTTCTTAGTCTCTGGAGCCAAAAGTCCGAAGGAACAGAACCCTCCTCGGAACAGTCTGTGCTGGCCATTACCTTGACCACTTTGAGTTACGACAGACTTGCGCTGTTGTTTTGACACTGGAGATAGCCCTTCTTACTCCACATTCTTTAAAACGGTATCCAGGTCAGAATCAAACCATAAACCTCCCTCAAGGGGCGGTCAAACAGCTTAGCTTATGAAGCTGATTCAATTACCCAAATACTAAGCCACACGGCCCCCATGGCCAAAACAATGAAGGAGGCCGAGTGGGCTGATATGTGCAATTCTCCAGTGTATAACCACCTACAAAAGGTGCAGGCCATGGCCATCAATTGCAAAATGCTCGCACCTTCAGAGTCAGGCAGAACAAAACTGGCCAGAGTAGTGACCCATATGTTATAAGGCTCTGGCAACAATAAAAGAAGTATAAGACTTACAATGTTTGTGTTAATAGAGGCGAAACTCCTCCTGTACACCGAGTCCACCCACTTGACATGAGAATCTGCTAGGGCCAGAAAGCCTTCGATAGGCAGGGTGGTGTTTTTGCAGAAATGCAAACAGCCTTGCCTTCCAGCGGAGGAGGTTCGTACCTGTGAGATCCTTTCCTTAAAAAATGGATGATCACGAGTTCTTAGGTTAACTGTGTAAAGAATGTTTACTTTAAAATGTTTGTTTTGATTGATTTGTTGAAAATACCAAGACACTGTGTAAGACTGTAACTGCCTTATAAGAGCCAAAGAATTGGAACTGGGTAGTGATTGAAAAACAGAACACAGATTATGATGATTTAAGACATATATTATTTTATGGATGAATACGAAAGTACCTATTGTGAACAATAGTATGAAGACCATAAAATGTACTATACTATATATGCCATTCACAAATATAAGTAAACTTTTACTGTGTTTAAAAAAAAAAAATGGATGATCCACGACTTTGGAGGAAAGAAACTTTTTTCTGATCCACACCTGCCCATTGTTGCTCAATAGTTTAGTCACATAGTAGCCAAAAAAGATGTAGACAGAGTCAGTTCTATGTGATAAGGGTGAATTTGGCATGCTGAATGCCCTTATCACAACCCCACATCGCCAAAATTCGATTTCGGTGATGTGGAATCCCAGAGCAAGGAAACGCGGTGCAAAAAACTTTCTTTTCTTTTATGTGGGGGATGCACCCCCTAAATTAGGATTCTCAACTCGGGGGTGCACTGGGCAGGAGCGCAACAAAAGCTACCGGTGCCCGGTCCCAAACCCTGCATCCCCGCCACCCCAAGCCAGCACCTAGCCCACCACACCATGATGCCAGCTTGCCGGAAACCCGTGGCACCTCCCCCACATACCCTCTTGCCCCACGTTCGGCAGGCTCACTCCCACCCCCGGTGCACGTATACACGCGCGACATCCTGTGTGACCCACCCCATCCAGTCGCCAACCCCACACCCCCACCATCGGGCACTAGCCGAAAGTGGGTTGCCATTTCAGCAGGCGCCCACTTGCTAGTGCCCCATATCACGGTATACCGACACAGTCGGATTGACATCCACCATCTCCACAGACTGTATCTCCTGAGTTGTAAGGAACTACATGCCTCAGCTATCCAAAAAATACAAGGACTCATTACCAAACAGGGGAGGAAACGAAATCCCTGACTTGTACTCCGTCCACTCCCTTTCCTCCTACTCCTCCTCCTCCACAGAGGGAAGGGAACGTCCTCCTTATCTGAGCGCCATTTTTTTAAAATTTTAATTTCAAGTCAGGAACTTCCCCAAGATCTTCATAATCCTTATCCTGGCCTTCTAAAAAGGCAGTGTCATGGTCTGCCTGCACATTTGTTATCGTAGCCTAAGCTCGCTGCCCCACACCTGGGTGTGCATGTGTGGGCGCCTCCCGACCTGAGGGACTCGACTGGGGTCGGGTGTGTCTGCTAGGATGTCCTGCAAGACATCAGGGCACAAGCTCACTCAGGAGCCACAAAATTGATTTTTCACAATTCTGCTTGCCACTGCCAACTGAAGAACCAGGTGTACCCTCTCCCCAAGCTGGAGAATCGGCTGAGGGATGCTAAGCAACACAATGAGGGCAAAAGGAACCCATGGGGGGGCCTCATCATCCATCTGCAGGTCTGACATTGTTTCATGATTCATGGTCTCCGATAAGCCATGGTGCCAGAGAGATACATAATTGTGTGTCAAGTAACAATCTGTGAGGTAAAAAATAATAATTAGCCCTAATGTCTGGATATAGCTTTTCTGAGCTAAAAAAAACTCTCCACTGAGCTGTATGCAGCAATTAGCATGCCAAACTGACGTGCGCGCTCACTAGCAGGTGCTCACAGGACATTAACGCGGGTGCGTACATGCACCAACAGACGCACAAGCAAAATAGTCCAATGCAATTAACAGGCTTTTAAGCTGTGCAAACGCACGCACCTGACAAAGGCAGGAAAATGGCCCGGAGGAGCATGCGCCCAGCCGTTAATGGAGGCAGCGCAAACAGGAAAAACAGAGGGCAGTGGAGAAAAAACCCATAAACCCTCTGAGGAACACCAAAATTTAAAATTTACTGAGCAAACAAACAAGAAATACAAAACCTGGAAGGGGGAGGGTACTGACGCTAAAGCTGAAGGACCCCACAGAAACCCTACACTCCAAGAAATTAATGAAATTGTACTTACCTGTGGTACTTTTTTTTTTGGTTAAATGGAAATTTTTTTGGTTAAATGGAGACCATTAAAACACACCCTAACAAGGTAGAAATGGCTCCCAGTCCACACAGGGAAATGGGAAAAGGCAGGTTATTCAATTTGAAGGCTGCAGTTTAACAGGCACTATTTTAATTTGGGGGTGCTCCCCGAAAACAGGCAGCCCCAAAGAAGTCTTGAAATCTTGAATATCTTGAGAGAAGATAAAAGTAGCTCTGTCCCCTTTGAATGGCACAGCTGAATTGGGGAGTTGATGCTGCTTGGAATCCTCATGTGCCCAACATTCTAAAGCTTGAGCTGTGCCATCTCCCGTGGTAGGGGTACAAAATACCCAGTTGTTATGCTTACCCACTGAAAATGTGGAGCGCTACAGAAATGACTGCAAAACTGTAAGTATGTTTTTTATTGTACTTCAAACTTTTTAATTGCACTTTTATTGTACTGTCAACAAGTACACACAGATCAAGTTTAAACAAGCATTTATCAATGCTGAATGTTTGCTTGCTGGTATTGGCATTGGTACTGCATGAGTCAGAGAGATGTATAATAGGAATGGCAGTGAAGTATTGAACTAACGTCAACCGCCAACCCCCACCCTGCAGAGACTGACAGACGTTGGGGTGTGCCTTTGGGTCACCTGCCATAACGCTCACGCCATTCCACCTCACCCAACCCTGCAGACACTGACAGGTGTCACGGTGTGCCTTGGGGTGTTTGGCCCTTACACTCACCCCACTCCATAAGGAAATAAGCTGAGATGGTGCAGTATAAGAGAATGTGTGAACATTGGGGCCAAAGATCCTAAGGCACACCTCGATGCCTGTCAGTGGCTGCAGGGTGGGGGTGGAATGGTGTGAGCATTACGGCTGACAACCCCAAGCTACACCCCGAACGCCTGTCAGTCTGTACAGGGTGGGTGTTATGGTTGGAAATCCTAACACCCTGGGTGTTTGTTTGGTATTTTCGCTCCAAATTTTCAACATGGACTTTTTGAGACCCCATCTCATGAACAGTGGCACTATCATTTCATTACTCAATCCCGTAAGGTGATTTCGCACAGAGAATACACCATTCGGTGCAAAAGCTGTGAAAAGACATTTTGGGCAGGATGTGAAAAATGACATCTACACTGTTCATGAGGAGGTGTGAAAAAATGGCAACGTTGAAAATCTGGAGTGAAAATATGAAAAAGTGGTGAAGTTACGAGCATGCGTATAAACTGCATAATGCACACTCGAAACGCAGTCATTTTTTGAAATTTGTTCACTAAATTTTCAACATGGCCTTTCTGGGACCTCCCCTCATGAACAGTGGCACTGTGATTTCATTAATCTGTCCCAAAAGTTGATTTCACACAGCGACTGTGCCATTCTGCACCACACATGTGAAAACACGTTTCAGGCAGGATGCAAATAAATGACAGCTGTACTGTTCATAAGGAAGTGTGAAAAAATGGTAATGTTGGAAATTTGGAGTGAAAATATAAAAAATTGGCGAAGTTACGAGTGTGCGTACAAACGCAATGCATGCTCCTCCGAAGTCATTTGGGGAGTTTTTCACAAACTTGCAACACAGGCTTTTGGGACCCCACCTCCTGAACAGTGGCACTGATGTTTCGTTAATCAGTCCCAAAAGGTGATTCCTCACAGTGACCACAAAATCACCCTTTGGGACAGAGAAACAAAATGACAGTGTCAGTGGTCATGAGGTGGGGTCCCAAGAACCCCATGTTGAAAATTTGGGGCCAAAACTCCAAATAATGGCTGAGATATCAACCTAAGATGAACCCTCCCCCCCACTGACTCCCATTACAGGACTTCAGTTTGCGGTCGGCTTTTGAAGCCTGCAGCCACTGACTAATACTGCTGTGGAGTCATACTGTGACCTAATTTTTATGTTGGCGTGCTTGCGCAGCCAACATCTTGCGGCAGTGGGGATTTGGAGGCATGGTCGCTGTTGGGCACGCATCAGTAGGTGCGTCCCATGTTCCCCAATCAGCCTGCATGCTAGCACCACACCATGCATGCTAATGTGGCAAGCACATCTAAGGAAGGTCTGCTGTAATCCGAGCAAAGCTCATCAGGCTAGCGGACCCTTCCTACTGCTCGCACATTAGCAGCATGGCTATGACGGCTGCTAACGGCCAACTTCGGGGTGCCTAATCCCCTGCCAGCTTACTGTGCTGCACAAATTTGCCGACAGGGGGCCCCTCCCGTCGACATAAAGCAACCCCATTTCTTATATGCTGAGGGGTGCCTGATCCTGTGGGCATAAATTTCCTCCCCATTGTGTGCGGCAGGGGTGCCCAACTCCCCGTCGGCTGCAGCAACCCCCACCAAAACAGTTAGGTGGCACGCTGGAGCCCACCCCAGCGTGCCAAGTCCCTGAAAAACAAAAAACTATCCCGTGATGTTAGTTTTTTTTTTCTTCCCTGTAACAAAACGGTCAATGTAGTCTCCTGCTCCCCACCCGCACCTACGCACCTGCCTCCCCACCCCCTCACCGTATACTTACCTCCGAGTCTGGCGCGACGATCTTCGGTGGACCGGGAACATGTCTGCACTCTTCAAAGTCGACCGTGCACTGAGGAAATGCCGGTAAGCTCTATAATGGAATGAATAGGGTTTTTTCAACTTTGCTGCCTATCTCAGGCATTTTTTGGAATTTTGGCACCAAATTTTCAACATGGGGTTTTTGGGACCCCTCCTCATGAATTCTATCACTGTCATGGCATTAATCGGCCTCAAAAGGTGTTTTGCAGTCACTGCACGGAATCGCCTTTCAGGACCCATTAACGAGATGACAGTGCCAGTTTTCATGAGGTCGCCTCTCAAAAAGCCCATGTTCCAAATTTGGTGGAAAAAAATCCAGCAAATGCCTGTTTTATGAGCGTGCGCTGCACAGTTACACAGGCTCGTAACTTCACGACTTCGCAATATTTTCACGCCAGATTTTCAACACTGTCATTTTGTACACCTTCTTGTGAACAGTACAGCTGTCATTTTCCACATCCTGCCCGAAATGTGTTTCCGCACTTCTGGCGCACAATAGCGCGGTCGCTGTGGGAAACCAGTGTTTGGGCCACATTATGAAAATGACAGTGACACAGTTCATAAGCAGAGGTCCTAAAATGCCTATGTTGAAAATTTGGTGACAATACTCCATAAAATGACTGTGTTACAAGCGTGTGTTGGCAGATTGCACGCATGCTCGAACCGTCATGCATTTGTGATATTTTCACTCTGGATTTTCACCATTGGCATTTTTCCACACTTCTTGATGAACAGTACAGCTATCATTTCACATATCCTGCCCAAAATGTGTTTTCGCACTTCCAGCGCAGAATAGCGTGGTCGCTGTTCGAAATCACTTTTTGGGACAGTATGAGGAAATAACAGTGACACTGTACATGAGCAGAGGTGCTAAAATGCCTATGTTGAAAATTGGTGCCGAACGCCCATAAAATGACTGCGTTCCAAGCGTGTGTTGCATATTTCCCACGCACCCTTGTAACTTCGCAAATTTGCTATATTTACATGCCACATTTTCAACACTGGCATTTTTTTTACACCTCCTTATGAACTGTGCAGCTATCATTTGTAACATCCTGCCCAACATGTTTTCCCGCACTGCACTACAAAAGCTAATGCCAGCGCGACAACATTCGGCATTGACAAATGCTTGTTAACATTGTCATGTTGCAACAGTCCTAACCAGTCATGAGCAACTCCTGTTCCCACCCCTACAGGTTACTGTGTAGAGCCATGGCTGCTAGCATCTCATGGACATGTGTACCACATATTGTAAATCTGCAGGGTGGGAAAAAACTTCTGAAAATCAGAAAGTGGGAGTATTTCAGTCAAAAATGGTAGTAAAATATTCCTTTACTCCCCTTATCTGTTCCCCTGCTTTATGGTTTATCCTGACTGTTTAACAATGCCTTTTAAATTACTCTTTTAATGACTATGCAACCCTGCTGAGAAAACAACTCTGACAAAAAATATTGTTATATCTGCATTCCTGACTCTGGAATTGCCTGGAAAGTATAAAAAAAATGAAGGGGAATTAAAGACACAATGGGAAAATGAACTTATCCAGACTCGTTCCATTCATTTCAATGGGGACCCCCCAAAATGTCATGGGGACTCTCACATTTCAGCTCAGGACCCCTATTTTTTTTTTTCAGAAAGTCCAGGACCCCCAAACAAAAAAATCCTACCGAGAGCCCTGTATGGAACCTTGTGATGACCTGTACTAGAAATTTAAGAACACCAAACAGCATGGGGGGGGGCAGGGAGTCCCTCTTGGCTGATCTACACTGACCAGAGGTGGAATGGAGTCCAAGGAGCCAAACAAGATGCATCTAGAACAAGTGCTGAAGGCCAAATGATTTTCAGAGTTACTGCTGTTAATGTTAAACTTAAGAGTGACTAGTTGATCTACCCTCCCACTGAATCATGCTACAGAAGGTTAGAGAGGCTGAAGAACAAAAGGAACAGTGGGGACCCAAGCCTTGTTCCACTGCCAATGCCCAAGTGTCGGACAGCAGGGGCTCACTTGATGTCACAGAACTAGAGAGTGATTCAAGAAATGAAAAGTGTGATAGTTCAACCTGGTATGACCAGCCCACCCCTTGGGGGTGAAACACTTAAGCCTCCAGTACGCCTGTTGCAATTAATGTTGTGTCAACTGCCTTGAGCCATGGAATGTGAGCACCAAATGTTATCTCACTGGAGGAAGTCCATGCTCAGCTGACTGAGCTAAAGGAAATGATGGGAGAATCAATGAACCACCAAGTCCTGCAATCACCTAGGACCCCTTCCTGGTAGGGAGGGCATCTATGGAACTCTCCAGCTGGAACCCCTCGACAGCAAATGTGTAGAGACAATGTTTATTGCTACTGTTCCAACAGGTATGGACATATCAAAAGCCAATGTCAATCAGAAAACAACTTCCAGAGGGTCATAGACTGGCCACTCAGTGAGAAATTAGCCAAGAACCCAGCCAGGTCTTTCAATTTCAGCGGGTCCCCAGGACAAGAGTGTTCTGGTGCCCTGGGAACAAGTCACTTATCAGCAACATATTGCTAAACCCACAGTCCATGTCAAAACCAATGCATCTTTGCTAAAGCCAAAGTGTCAAGGAATTGAGACGAGATATTGGGTCCTACTGCAGATGTGGAAGTGCGAGTGGATGGATGGCCCACCTAAGTACTCTTGAATAGTGGCTCCCAAGACACTTTAGCATTCAAAGACTATTACAATAAGCATCAGTGATCAAAAAGTTGGAGCCCCTGGAAGGCTTAGATGTGTAGGTTCTCAGTGAAACTTCATTACCCCCATCTGGGCTTGATTCATATCTGTATCCCCTTCCCAGTGAACATTGTTGGAACTTCAACTGCTGTGGAGACATGTGCCATGGTGTGCCCATGGATGAGTATGTCTGACGAAATTCCAGTTACTGTAGGAACCAATGCCAATATGTTCCACCAGTAGGGACAGTTGTGTAATGAATTTGAAGCCAGACAAGGAAAAGCACCAGTGCCCCTCCATGGACTTGCCAGACAAGCTTACACTCACAAAGCCCCTGTACTATCAGAGGATGAATTTGTCAGAACAGTTTGGCACCAGAACCAATCTGAAGTGGTGTTATTCCCCCAAAGCAGAGTGGGCCATCAAGGGACTAGTGCACCTCAAGGGATCCTGCCACAATCATCTGCCAATGTTGGATGGCCCAGAGGAAGCTTGTTTGCCAGAGGGGCTTGTAGTCAAACCTAGCTACTGCCAGCTAAAGCTCATGCATACATCTGACAAGTAACAGTTCATTTGACAAATGCAGCAGACGACCAGTGAATAGTTAAAGAGGTGCTGATGTGGCAGTGCAGCCAAAAAAGTGAGATAACCCAGCTCCAGGACAACTGTATCACTCATTGTTCAAGTCTGGAGACCTCTCCTTGCCCACAGAGTTGTGGAACAGAATTTGCAAGAATTTGGTACAACGGATAGAAGTGTTCTCCCTGAAGGAATGGGATGTTGGGTGTACCAAAGGGCAGGGGATGAAAAGTCCGAGGTCCGGGACACACCTGCACACTTGCTGGACTTGAAACTAATGTCTCTTAAGATGATGGACTTGTCTTTTCAGATCACTTTGCCACGCATGCATGGCTCTGAGAAAGGCAACCCTGGCTAAATAATGTGGATCCTCCTCCCCCGCTCACCCAGGAGTGTGTGTGCACTTTTTTTTTATTACAATTTGAGTGGCCCACGACCATTGTCTGTCGAGCGGGAGGAAGTGGAGATGTCTCCAGTTTGTGCAGTTGCACTGCTCAGTGCAGAGTGTGGGGTTCAGTGAGGGGGAGTGGACGACTGCAACAGGAGATGTGTTAACTTTGCGAAGTCCTGTTACTCGCTGCTGGGAGTGGAGGAAGGTAGAAGATGCGAGGATGTCAGAGGATTGCCAGGAATTGTGAGAACAGTGCACAGCCAGAACTGCCTGCATAGGGACAAGCGCTGAGTTCCATATTATGATGGGGATGAGGGACTGAAATCTCAGAGAAGTGGGACTCCGAAATGTCACATCGTAAGCTCAGCAGACATTCATGTGAGGAGCTAGTGCACATGTGGTTCCACGCCATCTCAGTCATTCGAGCGGTGGCATCAGAGAGAGAAAGACATGTTTGCCTGTCAGAGACTCAGCATCTTAACTTTTTTTGTTTATATTTGGGTTGAATGGCATATTAGTTTAAATAGGCAGGAAAGCGACCAAAATTCAAATTAAAAATGTGAGGGACTGTATAAGATGTGTGAATTAAAAAAAAGTGCAGGCTGCTGTTGGAACACCAAACTCAATTCCTTTTGATTAGCAGCACTGCTGTAGCTACAGATAATTACTTCAGGGGCTCCAGGGGGTCTACATATTGAAACTGTGGATAGAATGCAGGTGTTTGAGGTGTTGGCTTGTGACTCCTAACAGAGAGCTAGAGAAGACACTGTCTATAAAATCATATGAAAATTAAACAACTGATATTTAACACCACATTACAAAAAAAAAAAAAAAAGACTTTAGGGACTCCAGGAATCTAAATAACTGAAACAGTGAATACAGCCAGTTCTGAGGTTTGGGGCTGTCTTGTAACTCCTAACAGAGAGCCAAAAAGTACCGAGTCTGTTAGCTTTGCCTGTAATTAGGCTGTAGGTGGACATAATTATTTTCCAGCTGCAAAAAATATACTTTGGTTTAAATCTGAAAAAGGGTCATAGAGAGGGAACAATGTGGGGTTGCAATCTAGCAGCCGCCTGCGCCTCTCAGAGCATAGTTGATTATCCCCTGTGCTACTTTATTCTGTCCGATGATGCTTAATTTCTCTCTAGCTGATGCTTTTCCCAGGTTTTAATTTCTTCACATTTTGTCTTTCCTGCCTCTCTGTCATTGGCCCCTCATCCATGTTGCTTCCTAAGAAACAAGAAAAAAAAAATTTGCTTTTGAAAAAAACTCGGGCGAAAAAAACAATGCGACTTACCAGCACCTGCCACGGACTTATGGAACAAAAGGAACAGAAGTCCTGGACTTAAGGCTCCCCCATGAAATTTTTCACCCCCTGAAGGGTGTACAGCACCAAATCCGGCTCACTGATGAGAGGCCTTTTCGGGAGAGATTGAGACGACTGGCCCCCACTGACACAGATGATGTCCAGAAACATTTTCAGAAGATGCTGGCCACAGGCACAATTCAGGAATCTAGGAGCCCCTATGCATCACCAATTGTCATCAGGAAGAAGAGTGTGGACTAGAAGATTCTAAACAGAAGAACCGTACCTGACCAATACACTATGCCACTAGTCCAAAATGCCCTAGACTGTCTGAATTTAAGTCAATGGTCCAGTGTGATGGATTTGAGATCTGGCTACTATCAAATCCCCATGGGCGAGCAAGACAGAGAAAAGAAGGCATTAATCTGCACTCTGGGGTTCTACCAGTTCCACTGAATGCTGCAAGAGATCTCAGGAGTGCCAGCCACATTTCAACGGCTGATGAAAACAGCCATGGGTGTTTTGAACCTGCTGGAATGCCTTGTGTAATTTGACATCATTTTTGTGAAAACCCTACAAGAACATGAAGCCACGCTGTTCAAGGTACTTGACAGAGTGGAACAATATGGCCTCAAGCTGTCTGTCAACAAGTGCCAGTTCTTTAGGACCTCGGTCAAGTATGTGGTTCACATCGTGTCCCAAGATGGCAGCAGTACCAATCCTGACTATGTCCAGGCCGTCATGACCATGCCCAAACCCACCAGCTAACAGAACTGCAGGGTTTCTTAAGATTCTTTCACTAATACTGCAGGTTCCTTATAGCCTACACCAAGATCGTCATGCCTATTCAAGACCTGGCCCAAGGCTATCTTCCTGCCTACCAGAAACACAAAGAGACACCACAGTCCTTTCCTGAGAAAGTTTACTACAGAGTGCATGAACTGTCTGGTCCCTGATGGACCCAAGCTTGTGATAAAAATACTTAATCAGACAGACAGTTGACCAACACCCCCATGCTGGCCTATGCAGACCCCAGAAAGCCACATGTGCTGCACACAAATGCCAATCTCAGTGGTTTGGGAGCAGTGTTAAATCAAGACCACCCACAAGGACTCTGACCAATAGCTTATGCCAGTCGCTATCAGAAAGAAATTATCCTGTCCACAAGCTGGAGTTTTTAACAATCAAATGGGCAATCGTCAATCAGTTCCATAACTGGCTGTATAGGGCCCACACTGATACAGTAAATCCTTCACCTATGTGCAGACACAAGCAAAGCTGGATGCTGCAGGACATTGTTGCTTACTAGCCCTCTTGCCATATTATTACTGTGTGGAGTATTGCCCCAGAAAAAGCAACACCGACGCTGATGCTATCAAGAAGACCCCCACCAAGGTGTGCCATGGCCTGAATGGATTGAAATCCAGAGACTAACCTTCAAGCTTTGTGCAAAAGATATGACCCTGAAGAATTTACAAACTCCAGCGAACCACTTCGCCTGGTGGACAGCTTGGGTGTCTTGTCAGACTGCATGACTGTGGCATACTGCAATGTTGTGTCACTCAGTAAACTAGGTTTGACACAAATTAGTCCTCAAAAATGGAGAAAAGAACAAGTGGTGGATGCTGCAATCACAGACATTGTTGAAACCCTCCAAGGTGAAGCCCAGAATGTATCAAAGTGAATCATCCAGACACCTCCCTACTACTGAGAGAGTGAAGCAAATTGAAAGTATATACAGGTGTGATTTACAAAGAGACAGCGCAATGATGGGCCAAGCCTAAAATAGTTGTTACTGTCTGTCAAGTTCTGAAAACTGGCTCTCAAAGACTTCACAATGAGTTGGGACACTTAGGTGTTGACAGAACATTAGACCAAGTTAGAAAATGGTGCTACAGGCCCCAGATGAGCATGGAGGTGGCTAGCCATTGTAAACAGTGTATGAGATGCATCCAGCAGAAAACCCCTCAACAACCGAGCAGCCCTTTTGGTGAACGTTACCACAAGTGTCCCAATGGCCTTGATTTGCATTGACTTTTTCAGCTTGGAGCCAGACAAAAAGTACGTTCCCAACATCCTGGTGGTGACAGATCACTACTCCAGGTATGCCCAAGCATATCCTGCAACATACCAAAAAGGCCATAACTGTTGCCAAGATTCTAGTTGAAATGTACCTTGTTCATTTTGGACTGCCAAGGAGAATGCACTCTGACCAAGGTCGGGATTTTGAAAGTCGACTGATCAAGGAGTTGGTGCCTCTCTGGGTAATTAGGAAGTCACGGACCACTCCCTACACTTCTCAAGGCGATCCACAACCAGAAAGATTTAATAGAACCTTGTTGAATATGATGGTCACATTGAACCCATGAAAAAAATCAAATTGGAGTTAAAGCAGCAGTACTACCAAACCAGGAAGTAAATACTGAAATTATTTTTTTGTACTGTAATTATGCATTCATAATTCCGGTTCACATATCTGAAATTATTTTCCGCCTGTGATGCTTTGTTTATTAAATATAAATCTTTAGAGTTTGACATAGTAGCGCTACAGGAAATATGGCTGCTCCCTGTACTTTAGCTGCGCGCTCCTCCCCATGGCATCCCAATCGTATTCTGTTTACTTCCTGTGACCGCTTCCTGTGCGTTCCGCTGGTACTGAATATTGGAGGTGACAGTCTGCACTGTTGAGAAAGATACTGGACCTTACCTTCGTTGTTTTCTGTAATGTTAAATAATGTGCCCTTTGACTTGTACTCACTTTCTTCAGGGATTGTTATTCCGTTTCCTGCCATTAACTTTCACTGCTAACTGGTTCAGTCGTGATTTTCCTTCTCCCAAACTGTGCTCGCTGTGTTAACCCACTATGACTATTCCTGTTGTACGTGATCTAACCCAGCCATAAATTAATCCTCCGTGATGTTCTTTGTTTGATCAGCTTGCTCCGCGATCACTGGCACTCATTCGTTCTCATATTACACTGGGGCTCAGGCAAGTCCGTATCTTAAAAGTCATGGAGAGGCAGACAGATTGTCTTAGCCCAGCTCTATTTTCACAGTCTAACACACATCATAAACGGAACTTATCAGGAAAAGATTCCTGTTGTGCCAATGCAGCTGTTGACGAGACCCACATGTGAATGTATTTGTTCACATTCCCCACATACCTTCGGATTATGGGATCCTCACTGTTTACTCTGTAACACGCTACTCTTTGGAGGCACACAGTAAAGGATTGTGTCCAGCACAGGGACGTCCCTGAGAATCATGGACAGTTGAGAGGCATGTAGTGCTTCTGTTTGGAATGCTATGTAGTGGAGTGTCACACCACTTTTTCAGCCTGCTGTTAATGAAATGTTTTGCATCATACTGCAGCTGTTATGTTGTATATTGTTGCTGCACACAATAGTGACAGCTGTGATCATTTGCAGCAGTGGTAGGCATACTGAGGTATGTGTGGTATTGGCCTTATACTGACCTGTGACGTCCATGAATAATAGTGCACTGTGTAGTCACACACACTTGTTGTGGGGCACATGGTGTCCCTGCAGGTTGCCTAATGTATTCCTCTGGTCTGTGATGTAATATGCATAATGTGCAAGAGGTGTGTATTGCAAGGGGAAGGAATAAACCAAGGGTGTTCCACTCCTTTGCTAGTAGTACTGTGCTTGGCAAGTTTATGATTATTTAGTTGTTTAACCAGGTATAGCACACTAAGCTGAAAGCTTTTTTACAGGAGCAACCTGGGAGCACAAGGAGGTTAAGTGACTTGCTCAGGGTCACACAGTATGCAAGTTGAATCTGTGGGATTCAAACCCAGGTCTGGTCTGCCGAATGTCACCAGATTTGCAGCTCAGAGCCTTAAAACACTGCACTGTACTGCCTCCAAATACTGGCTGTTTACACTGTCAATATTGTGACTGTGGTCACGTTCATTGTTTTGTAACTTGTGGTGTGTTATGTGCATACTTTGACTGGAGTATAGTGTCTCATGTGAATGCCAATTGAAATATATGAATTATGCCCTTTTTTTTTCTGCTTGCTGAAGGAGAGTGAATTATGCTGTCATGGTGTGTTAATGTCTATCATACTGGCTGACACATCACATAAGTGATGTGGTGAACAGCGTGCTGCTGACAATGGAATAGTGCGCCTCTGTGCTGTCGGTGTATTAACAAGTGTACCACTCTTAATTGTAGTTTGCACATCTACTTAAAACCATAATATAATCATGAGTAAGATAGTATGTCTGTCCAGTGACTATATGTGTTTAGAGCAGGATACAACACCTTTGTAAACACTGTCCTTGCTCAGTCTTGAAAACCATTGACCCCTAACTTGTTCCTAGAATGGCATCAAACCACAGGTCTGCATAACAGTAAAAGCATTACCTCTGGCAGTGTAGCTAACACCAGGCTCAAGGATATTACATGTTGTGGGGTTAGGGTTAATAAATATTTATATTTATTCCTGCTTCGGGAAAGGTGCCAAGTGTCTGTAAGGTGTAAAGTAATGAATAGGAGTCCTAATAACAGTACACTAGGAACATTAACTGCAATGTCCATACAGTAACATTGTGATTCTGCTGTCGGGTTTCATTCAATCAGATGAAAAATGAACATTGAAGTCCCCAAGTTTGTCAGTTTCCTCTCATTGCCCTCTGAGCCATCCCCAACTATTTTTAAATTGTGCCTCCTTGTTCTTGCCGTCTTTCTGAAAGATGCTACCCTGTTGGACTTTGATTCCTTTGAGGTACTTTGATTGATTCCTTTCAGGTACTTGACAGTTTATATCATATACTCCTGACCCCCTTTCAGCAAGGTTACACATATGTTTCAATTTTAGTAAAATAGCAGGACAACAGGACACTCCATGAGATTAGAGGGAGGTTGATTAAGGGGTAATGTGAGGAAGTTATTTTTCACAGAAAGAATGGTACATACATGGAATAGCCTACCTCCACAAGTGGTGGTTATTAGTACAGTGCAGGGCTTATAACAGGCATGGGATAGGCATAAGGGGGCAATACAGATGAGTATGAATACACATACCATTGACAGAACAAAGGCTGATGGCACATTCATAAGGTAAAAAGAAATGGGCAGACTGTATGGGCCTTGCAGTCCTTATTTGACATCAACTTCTATGTTTCTATATTAAGTACTCTCAGTCTCTCTTCATATGGAATCTGATGCAACGCTGCACCATTTTAGTACTGTTCCTCTGGACTGCCTCCAACCTGTCTATGTCCTTCTGGAGATGGGGTCTCGAAACTGCACGCAGTACTTCAGATGGGGTCTCAGCAACTGTCAGTACAAAGGGATAACCACTTCCCTTTTTCTACTTGTGATGCCCCTTCCTATGCATCCTAGTATCCCCCCATCTCTCCTTACTGCCTTCTCACACTGCTTGCCCACCTTTACGTCATCTGATATGACCACACACAGGTCCCTTTGCATTTCCTTGTTGTTAATACCTCCCCAGCTATCGTGCACTCTTCTCCTTTGTTTTTGTTTCCCAGGTGCATTACTTTGCACTTCTTTGCACTGAATGTAAGTTGCACTACATCTGACCACTACTCCAGCCATGCCAAGTCCCTTTTCATCCTTTAACCCCCCCTTCTGTATCAACTCTGTTACATATCTTTGTGTCATCTGCAAAGGGGCATACTTTTCCTTCCATACCTGGTTCCTTATACAAATGGTCAGTGACCCGAACTGGCTAGGGGACACCATAGATCTTGTGCTGGCAAATGGTAATTTTCTGAGGGACGGTTAAGGAACTGCTGATCGACACTGAACATCGCTCATTGTGGGTCACAATAAATATGGTGAGGAAGGAGCAGAAATGGGTACAATGGTGTTGACTTCAGGAACTAAATCTTACAGAGAATGTGGAAAGTAGTAAAGGAGTATCTCCCTCGAATACATCCTGTATAGACACAAAGCAGAGGTGGGAGATCATTGAGCTAATGATGGAGCTGGAAACCACAACCTTTGTCAGGCTCCACAGCAAGAGGGCTACTGCCAATACATCTAGGTGGGTGAGCTGTAGCATCACTGACAAAGTAACGAACCAAAGGAGCATCACTGATTAGGCTCAAAGAAGCATGGGGGGATACAGAGGTTTACCTGAAGGAATCAAGGGAGGTGACATGGGCATCAAGGGTGGCTGAGGCACCTGTTGACCACAGGCTGTCACAGGGCATTAAAGAACTTCTTCATGCACACTAGGGAGAAAACAACTGGTAAGGACCAAGTCGTGAGACTCAAGATGAATATGGGTGTGTGTTGAAACAGCAACAGAGTATTTAGATGTGCTTCATGAATACTTCAGCCTGGTACTCACCAAGTAGAACGGAGGGCAGTACCCAAGAGGGGACAGGCCCAGGGATGGGGAAGGTGACAGATGGGAGAATCACAAGGTGCAGACTTCTGGCAGGCTGGAGGGCATTGAGGGTGGACAAGGCACTAGGGCCTGAAGGGACTGGCATAAATGTAGGTGGACACCTTGGCAGATATGTTCAATGCATCCTGAGATTCAGGGACCACACATCAACACTGGATAATGGCATGGGTGGTTCCACTCCATAACACTGGACACAAGGGTGAACAAATGAACTATACACTGTTAAACCTCACAACCAATGTGGGCAAGCTTATGGTGACAATCCACAAGGAGAGGCTACTTTCCCTTTTGTTCTGTGATGGAGTGTAGGACAGTAGACAGCATGCGTTCTTACAGGCACATCCTGTCAGAGTAACATTGTTGATTACTATGAGTGGGTAACTAGGCATCCAGACAAGGCCATGCAGTGTATGTCCTGTACAAGGAATTTATTATGACTTTCGATTAGGTGCTATGTGGAATCCTATGAAGTAAGCCTGAATATCCTGGGGGCCATGGCGATGATGGTGGGATGGGTACTGTGCTGGCTGCACAGAAGGCAGCAGACGGTAGTTGTGGGAGGGTAGCTGTCAACACCAGGTGTGGTGGTTAGCAGGCTGCAGCATGGAGCAGTGTTGGTTGAAGTGCTGTTTTTGATTTTTATAGCACACATCTTGGTAGGCATCAAGAGCAAGATCAGACTGTTTCCACATGGCACCAACATTGGAGCAGAATTGAATGATATGGGGTGGTGGCAGTGGTTGCTGCATGAACTGTCACAATTGGGGATCTAGTCAGACAAGTGGCACTTGGTGTTGGATTCAAAACAGTGCAAGGTGCTGCAAGGGGCAGTATAGCGCAGTGGTCTAAGGCTCTGAGCTGCAAATTTGGTGACATCCAGCAGACCAGACCTGGGTTTGAATCCCAGCTTCCACTTGCATACTGTGTGGACCCTGAGCAAGTCACTTAACCTCCTTGTGCTCCTAGGTGGCTCCTGTAAAAAGCTTTCAGCTTATTGTGCTGTACCTGGTTAAACAACTAAATAAATAAAAAAAAATAAAATTTAACATACAACCAAGAGGGTGGCTGCGGGGGGATAGTTATGTGGCACCAGAGAGGAACCAGTGGGGTACCACTGGGCTCCGATGCTGTGCCAGTGTTGTTCAAAGTCTTCCACAATGATAGTGGGGATGGCATTAACAGGAAAATATGCCTATTTGCAGATGACATCAAGCTCAGTGGTAGGAGTGGACACAGGTGAAGGGATACAGAACCCACCTGAAGATCTGGAACAGCTGGGAGGTGGTCCATGATCTGGTAGCTTGGTTTCAATGCCAAGAAATTCAAAGTAGGCATATTACGGCTAAGACTCCCAGGACAGAATACTACCTGGGTAAAATCTAATTATCCGCATCAGAGGAGGACAAGGGCCTGGGAGTGATGGTCAATAGCACCGGAACTCGCTCCATGCAGTGCAAGACAGCAGCAAAGGCAAACAAGATGCTGCGATGCATAGCTAGTTGCATCAGTACTACGAGACAGGAGGTTATACTGCCCTTGTATAGGTTACTGGTAAGGCTGCATTTACAGTATATAGTTTAGTACTTGTGGACACACCTCAAACAGAACATGAACCTGCTGGAAAAGGTCCAGATGAGGGCTACAAAGATGATAGACAGTCAGCAAGGTAAAGCAGATGACACATTGAGGGTACTGAACATGTAATCACTTAAACACAGGAGACAGAGAGAGAGAAAAGGACATGATTGGGATCTTCAGGTACTTGAAAGTTATAAATAAGGTTGATGAGGAGAGTCTACTTAAGCTGAGTGACAACTGCAACAAGGTTGCACAGTCTGAAGCTTGAGGGTGGGAGGTTGAGGACAGAGGTTAGGAAGCAGTTCTTCACAGAGAGATGGTAGACACTTGGAATGTGCTGCCGGAAGAAGTTATCTCGTTGAAGACAATGGGCAAGTTTAACAATGGATGGGATAGGCATGGGGGAAGTTAAGGATCATGGGTAGGGAGGATGGGGGGAGCACATGAACATTACATCAAGCTGTGGGATGGCCCATCGGTGCAGTGGTTCAATTTCTGGTAGCAAAAACAGCGACCTAGGTTCAGGACTGGACACAGGTTGCTGGCAAGATGGCTAGGAGAAGGCTACAGTGTAGGAAGAATGCTCTCCTTCACCTGGGGTGAGGGCAGGAATAGGGCCAAATGCTGGCTGACTCCAAGCGGAGGCTGGGAGCTCAACAAGTGCACAGGAGCTCATTGCTTTAGGGGTGTAGTGGACTTTGACTTGCGCCTTAACATCAGTGGCATGCCAAGCCCCTGGGAGAAAAAGTAAAAGCTCCTGGGCGTACTGGATGACTTTCTGGCACTTGTGGACACCACATCACAGTAGCCAGTCATACCTGCCTCAGCAGCAGCTCCCAGGCCAAATTGAGAGTGTGCTGGCTGCCCCACCAATACCTTCACACTCAGAGGAGGGGGACCCATCCAGCGAAAGGTCAAACAGGGTTATCCGGGGGATGACGGATGTAGTGTGAGGTGGGGGCTGGGGAGGAGTTGGGCACCTGCTGGGGTGACTTGAAGGGCCTGAAGGAGTGTCCAGCCCAAGGGCAGGTGTAAGGTACAAAAAAAAAAAAAATAACGAAGCTGTGGATCCTTCAGTAGGAGCAGACTTTATAGACGAAATGGCCTTCTTCTGCTGGCTTCTTCATATGTTTGTATTGATGCGTCGCAAACACAAGGAGGAGCAATCATTTGTGTGTGTCTGTGTGGAGGGGGGAAGGTAGCAGTGTCAAAGGAAGAGAAGTATCTTGGGGGTCATTAGGGGCTACGTGAATAACAGCGCAATGTAGAGAGGCAGCTACGAGGGACAACATAATGCTGGTATATACTGACAGGGGTATAACTTCCAGGAGAAGGGAGCTGATCTGGTTCACTGTCATTTTACAGACTTTACATGTACCTCACTTCAAAGCAGTGCAATTGATGCATCACACCAGACTTTGATGCTGAAAAACGGTCATGTGCCACTCCATACTTAGGTGAAACACGGGAAACCAACATGTCTGCTGCTCACAGAAGAGGTCGTCAGCCAAACAGTTCACCAGCCTCATGCAAGCGTCGCAGACTGCAACAATTCCGTGACTACCGCAGAAAGTTGGTCAACCTGGGTTCTGCCTATGAAGAGTGGACAGCACTGAAGACACAGAAAGAGTTTCAAAAAGATGAGGAGTTAGCACAATTCCTGTTACATTTTACAGGTGGAGTACTGCATGCCATTTCATCTACATACAGCAACTTTAAGTGAAAGACAGGTTAATTCATCAGGCATTGTCTAATGTTCTCTACAGTGATCACAGTGTTGAACAATGTTGGCAACCAGTTCAGCCTCTGGAGGTGCCTGTTGGTGAGTAATACTATCTTCATTTGCTGTTTGTTGAATGGTTTGTCTGTCAGTGTACATATGCATTGCCGGATCACTTTCTTGTCCAGGTTTAGACATGTCACATGTTACACTCCTGGCACCACACAAACAAATGTTTTGTCATGACATGATTGGAGCGCTGATGATCACTATCATGTCCTAACACCACAGTATCAAAATACCTCCCTATATTTAATGGAAAATCATGGACATTCACCTTTACCTTCCGACAGTGATTTCTATGATTTATTTTGCTTTATGGTATCTGTGCACAACATTTCACAAATCCAGATACTACTGTACCCTGTCCATGGTATAGGACTCAAGACCAACAAACACTTTCAATTAGCAAGCACAATGAATGCATTTGATGTCCTATGGTTGAACCTATTTGTACCTTTTCAACTGATTGAAATAACTGTGGTATTACCATGTGGCACGGCCAGCGGACATGTCAATTACATTCGATTTAGTGCTGTGTGGCTCTGCTTCAATGGCAATGCAAGCCATTTTGTATAACCTGAACACATCAGATTTCATTTGGCTGCATGCTTCAGTCATTCTATTGGTGTATCTTTCCACTTGCCAACAGAGTACTCTGAATGTGGGCGGCACTGTTTGGTGCATGGGAGCACTCATGCATTGTGCTTCTGTGAACATACCGCCAGCTGATCAGCGAACTTGGATCACCAATAGTCCTGTACAGCACAACATAGACTTGCAGAACACATCGTGTTGTTAGTGTCCTTACTGACATACTTTACATTGTAGGGCACAAAAAACCCTGCTGATTTGTGAAGATGGCTTTATTAAGCATAGTACAGGATGAACAGAGACTAAGTTAATGCAACAGTGTGCAATGTGCTTTACGCAGCAATGTTCTCCATTGTGCCTTTACTTTCACCTTTGTATACCACAATTGTTCAACAGTTATCCACACTGTGACACAGCTTTACAACTATAGGTTATGTGGATAATGCTTGTACAATGCTTTTATTATTACAGACAATTGCCAACTCGGGATTAGTCATGCTGACAGCAACATCTCTGTGTCATCACCTGTTTCTGCACCCAACATCCACTGTGTTCCACTCCTGCTAATGAGTTTCAGCCTCTTTGGAAAGCGTAAGTAGCTCTGAGCGGACACAGTAACCAGAAAACTTTCACCACTAGTCTTCATTGTAAATATGCCTTTCTCATTCCTGCAGCCATGAGAAGGAATGTTGTCAGATTCAGAAAGTGATGTTCCAACACACTGATTGAAGACTCTGGATGTCTCCTACCATCCACATTCCTCAAGGTAGGAACTCTTGACTCTCCTATGTCTGAAACACTCAATGTATGAACAATGGCTTTAGTGATGTGTTAATTGTGCCAAGACTATGCAGTAGCACTGATTTTTATTCATTCATTTATTTATTTATTTAATTTGCAGATTAAAACCTTTGAGCCAGCGTTCTTTTACAAAGGTTCCATATCGGGTATAAGAGACAAAACAAGTTACAAGGTTAAATTTCAGGTAGACAGAACAAATTTACAGGTCAAAATTCATTAGTGGAGACTACAGGAATACACTAGTAGTTTGATGGGCCTTGGTGCTGCTGTTTGCTGATAACAGGATACTGACAGGATGCACATGCCGGCAAGTAATCTATTGCAGTTCATAAGTTGTATAGGTAGTAGGAGTACTTTTGATAAGTGGTTTAAGTTTGTATTGTTGGATTATTACGGAAGTCCTCATGGAGTCTATCCAGAAGTTTTGGAGTAGTCTCTGAGGTGTCTTTGACATTTGTTGTAAAAGGGGTGAGAGGTGGAGATGATGATGTCAAGGGGCAGTGCGGAGAAGTGTGTGGGTGGGGGTGTGAGGAGAAGCTTATCATGGCAGACTGCGACTGGTGGTTGCAGCCACACTGGTTGTCTTCTGCCAGAGCGGTAAACAGGTCTTTTTAAAAGGGCCTATTTTGGTGTGTTCCAGTGCAGTAGCGGAGAGTTGTTAAGCCATGTGGTGCCGTGATAGGAGGTGACCATTGAGAAAAGCATGTTCTTTTGAATGTGACATGGAACACTGCTTGCGTTCCTCTGGTGACCTTAGTCGAGGGTGTCACTGGAACAGTGTGGCAGTTTAGTGAGTTGTGAGACCAAGTAGGGCTTTCTATTATGCAAGCCTAATACTTTGTCCTGAGTTGGAGCTGGAGCCACCCCATGGAGGTAAAGTAATCATGTATGGGTACACTGGTTGGCACCGAGAACCAGGTGACAGGCCCTATTGACTACTTGTTTGCTTAGCGATTTAAGGCTGAGTCAGTGTCAGCTCCGTGAATGACTACTGTGTGGTCGATGATGAACAGGATAGAGTTTTGAGTAACTACAGTAAGAGCCTGTGGAGTCAGGGGCCTGCGATGTCTATATAGCATGCCTAGCTTAATATTGTCAGTTTTACTACGTGGTCAATATGGTGCACAAAGGAGATGTGTCATCTGTATCTACTCAAAGTATTTTAAGGTGTTGACTTGCTCGACACTATCCCCTTTTTGGCTAAAGATAGTCAAGGGTTCAGCACTCCTTTTGGAATATGGCATGGTTTGGTGCATCATTTTCCTTTTTTTTCTTTTTTGGTTCAGTGGGAGCTGCTTTTGTGAGAACCATGCCTCTAGTAATGTGAAGCTGCATTGTATGTTCTTACAGAATTCACAAGCATTGCTGCCTGGGACTGATATTACTGTGTCATCTGCATACAGCTGCATTTCAGCAGTGCAGGCTTTAGGAAGTGAATTTATGAAGAGACTGAAGAGAAGTGACCCTAGGATCTAGCCCTGTGGGACCCTTACTGTTACCTTTCTGTGATCTGAGGTAACACCCCTATCCTCACATACTGCATCCTGTGAGAGAGGTAACTGTTGAACAAGGAGATGGTATCTACTGACAGACCCACGGCCCATAGCTGTCTTAACAGGATTTGGTGGTTGACAGTGTGAAAGTCTTTTGTGAGGTCAATAAATATGGACCCCACCATTTTTCCTGAATTAAGGGTTTCATAAGTGTGGGAGGTATAGGAGATATGGGCGTAGATAGTTTGGTGCTTTTGATGAAAACCACGATTCTGAGGGAAAAGCAAATTGTACCTCTTTAGACAGTCAGTGAGCTGATCAGCGACTACCCTTTCCATTGCTTTACAAAGTCATGTTTCTCTGGCTTCAAGTGAGTACTGTAGTTCGTGACATATCTTCAGACAATAGCTGGCCACAGTATGTGTTAGCAGTGACCATAACTCATCTCTGTCTTTTCTTTCAGTTACATCAAGAGTGACAGTGAGGACACCAGTGTGGTACCCGAAGACTGTGATCTCAGCTGTACTGAAAAAGACATAGATATGGACAATGAGGGAAATGTACATATGCACTTTGATGAGCATCAAATACATAAAATGGAAACCTCCATTTCATACGACCACTGTCTCATAAGCCTTGCCAAACTGGCTTTTTCAAATGCTTTTCAAAGACATGCACTGGGAGGTGAATATCCTGACCAGAAAAACTGGGACACACTCAGATCATTGCTGCATGCCAGGGACACAAACAGTCATGTAGTGGTCACAGCCAATGGTCAAGCGTATCCATGCAGGCAACTTCATGCTATGTTCAAACATTATTCTGAGTGGTAACAATTTTTGCCAAAATAGCACTTTTATTTGAAGTTTATGAATATGCCAGTTCCAGCAAAATCAACATTCCATGCCATTCAGCGGCTGTATGTGTCTCCTCTGTACTTGAGTACTGGTCACATTATCAGACTGAAATTTTCAATCCCTGCAACAGCCACTGGTTCTACTTGGTGATGGTGGAATGACAGTCCGGACACTCTGAGTACCAGACTTATACAATGATGGACAATGCAACAAAATGCATTGTAGATATTGAAATAGTGGATGTTCGAGAAGTTGGAGGAAAATCCACAAATATGGAGCTAGCTGCCTTTCAGCGATGCCTCCAGAAGATGGATCAATGTGGCATTCCTGTGGCAGAGGTTGTCACGGATGCACACACACAGATAGTGTCTATCATGAGTATGTGCACCCTCATAACTTTTGCATTCACACCAACATCAGTTACATTGCAACATGTTCCATAATTTTTTTTTTCCTTTTTCCACAGAGAAGAAGTATTCTGGAATATCACACCAACTAGATCTGTGGCATGGAAGTAAGGCCATAAACAAACGTCTCTTAAAGGTAACAGTTTATAGTTCTTTTAACATATGTGACAACCGCATGTTCATACATTACAACAAGTTTGTTTCCTGGAATTGCAGTAGTGTATCAGGATCCTACGAGTTAATCAGTGAGGAGTGATCAGTGCCTTTCTAATCTAGTCATCTTAACAGTTGGCAGGTCAGAAGTGTAACAGGGACTTGAAGCCGTGGATCAGAGACATAATTAACCATTTTGGTTTGCATCTTCAAATTGTGGTCAAAGTGAGCAGCGGCTGGCGAGTGAGTTGTGTTCCCAGGAAACTATTGTGCCACTGGATTCTTCACTCGTTACTTACTGGGTTGTTTGGTCCTCTCTTTCAGTCGATGCGTTGGAGTGTTGCACCATGTGGTGAATCAGCATGTGTGGCGTATTGGAGGCCTGGAGACATAGATCGATGTTTGCATGCACGAACTGTCACGATGAGCAAACCATGGCTCAAGACAGCTCACCTGCTCATAGAGCGCTACGTTCAGTTGTGTACGACAAGTGGATCACTGGCAAGCTGTCCTACTTCACAAAAGCTAGGTAGCCATACATGATTGATGTCATTGCCAGTAACTCATGATGACTCATTTTAGTATATCTTTACAGTGACAACACAAGGTAATGCATTAATCTTGCCATGACATGACTTTACACACACTGTATTAAGCATGCCATGACTTTGTGATGACCACAGCATGACTGTTGAAACTAACCGGAAGCACTGTCAGCGCAAAAAACATAAGCGTGACCAGAAAGGCTCTGACAGTGTTGTAAGGTTTACAGAATAGGTAGTCTTAAAAAGTTTCGGTACTCTGACAGCGACTCAGATGTGTAGCCAATCAGGGACGTGACAGTGTTTTCAGTTGACAATGTAACACCATTATAAATGTTTTCATTATTTTCTTTCAGGTCAACTAGCGATTTGGAAACATTCAACAATCACATATTAATGTATGCCTCCAAGCGTTTTGCATACGGGTAAGTAGCTCTGATACTTTAGTTGTGGGCAAAGCCTGCTCGAGATACTGTCCATAAGCGACATTTACTGCTATGATCAGCAACATCAGTGCATTGTGTGTTTTACACAACATGGTGCACCCAAAATACGCTGCCAGTTCCATGTCTGCAGGTCATACACCTCTGCATGTGAAACTATGCTCACTTTGATGTTGCTGCAGTCATCATCGTACTTATTCCATGGCGGAACAGACAGTAAAAACTCCTCCATGGTAACACATGTCTGCTTACAACTTGTCAGCAGACAGTCATTGATGGGTATTGCACAGTATGTGCACGGAGGCACCATCACAATCATGTGCTGTGCTTTATCTGGTACTGTAATGTTCTGGACAACACACATATTTATTTATGTGATGGTGAGATAGCAGCATCTTTGATGCGCTTACCGGAGCAATAATGGCCATTGATTTGTAAGGTTTTTAAAGGCAAAACAAGTCATGGTCCTTCCTAGCCCTTTGTCACACTTTCAATTACTTGTTGGACATTCGTGATGATGGCATGAATTTAAACAGGTCTCTTGTCTTCACAGGTATGAATCATACATGACACGCAATGTTCTTGCAGCGATCGACTACAACCATCACATTGATAGGCAATATCTCCGGAAGAAGAATGGTGACATTGTGTGAGTACACCACAAGGGAACTTGACTGCTCTGTAGGATATGTCAGTGGTCGATGGTGTTTTTCTAAGCCATGGAATCATTGCTGGGGGGGAAATTCTTAAGCAGGCTGCATGAGCGTTCAATGATGCAATTACATTTCTGAGTGACATTCAGAAGGTGTCAAGAGGTTGCCAACCCCACGTCAGTGAACACATTATTATATGTTGTTCATATTCGGCCAAGGGTAGTTCTTTGCATGCCCCAATAATGATGCTGCTTTATGTGGCTCAGGACATACAAAGATACATAGACACGGTTGGCAGATAAGGGCCTCCAGTCCTCCCACTCTCCTGTCCTGGGGTGTGGGTAGGATGTGTTTCACCGCTGATACTGATGCACAGCAGAGGCTGGGTGTACTGAAGCCTCACACCACTTTCAAGATACAGCAAGGTGTCTCTGGACATCCTACGGTCCTGTACAGGCACACGCACACCTGCAGTGGATATCATTGCACATCTGTGCCTCGGGGGAGGAGCAAGAAGCACAAACAAGGCAAATAACAATCAAGTGTCGGGTAGGCAACAGCAACTGGCCCCCATGCCCAACACCAGGTCACGCTCACATGGTCTCTTAATTCCTTCATCCTCAGTCTTCCCTCCAACAGAATATAGACTTCAAAGGAGCACCCAAGAAGGAGTAGTGGCACCACCTTGTGGGGTAAAAGCCAAGGTTTTCCAGCTGCAAGGTAGATGCAAGGGTTGGATTCCGGGGGCATTCTCAGGCCTGCATGAATAAGGCAGGATGCCTAAGACAGTCACAACAGAGAACTGACTGCAGGTACAATAGTTAAAAAAAAAAAAAAAAATTAATAATGAACTACACTTGCTATATGTACTGCCTTCAAGCTATATTGTTGTCTATTCCAACCTTCAGGTATACAAGACACTATTCTAAAAGAACCAAACAATGGAGTGCGTTGCCAGTAAAGGAGAGAAAGTCGTACCACTATGTTGCGGATATTCAGGGCAACATCTTGGAACGAAGATTGATGGATACGGACAGGCTGATGCGTTCCATTGGGATGCCAAGTGGACATCCAACTCGTCTCTCCAAGACTACTGCTGCAGTGCCACCTCCACCTGTGCAGGAACTAGTTCTGATGAAGAAACAAAGACTGCAGACCATTGAACAGGTTCAAGAAAATTAACTTATGTAGTTGAAAGAGCCATGCTCTCTACAGCATGGACCTAGTCAATCTGTCATGGCTAACAAACCATGAACTGCAAAGCTGTAATTTATACAGTCATTGTTACCTGTGTGGCAACATTAGTTGGGAAGTAATTGCTCCAGTACACAAAAGGTATATATAGAAACATATAAACATAGGATTTGACATCAGATAAGGAACGCTTGTCCCACCTAGTCTGCCCATTTCACTACCGAATGGATAAGCTGTAGATCTCCGTTAACCTTCAGCATACTTCTTCCGACCCCCACCCCCTAGAATTGCCTTATGACTGTCCCATCAATGCTTTAATTCCACCACTGTTTTTGACTCAACAACCTCCCCTGGAAGGCTGTTCCATGCTTCAACAACTGTCTCTGTCAATAAATACTTCCTTAAATTACCTCTGAGCCGCCCACCCTCTATCTTCCAATTGTGCAACCTTGTTCTTGCACACTTCTTTTTTGAAATATGCTACCCTCTTGGACTTTGTTGATTACCTTGGGAGAAGTCTCTATCATGTCCCTCCTCTCCCTTCTTTCCTCGAGGCTATACAGATTAAGCTCTCTCAGTCTATCTTCATATGTCTTCCTGTGCAGACCCTGCACCATTTTAGTTGCCCTACTCTGGACAGCTTCCATCCTGTCTGTCTTTTCAGAGATTTTGTCTCCAGAAATGCATGCAGTACTCCAGATGGGGTCTCACCAGCTGTTTGTACAGAGGGATAATAACTTCCTGTTTTCTACTGGTGATGCCTCTCCATATGCATCCCAGTATCCCCCCCTCCCTCCTTGCTGCCCTCTCACACTGCTTGCCCACCTTTACGACATCTGATGTAACTACCCCCAGGTCTCTTTCCATTTTTGTGGTTGTTACTACCTCACTCCCCATCGTGTACTGTTCCAGGGGTTTTTGTTTCCCAGGTGCATTACCTTGCACTTCTTAGCATTGAATGTAAGCTGCCATACATTTGACTATTCCTCTAACTTTGCCAAGTACATTCTCATGCATTCCAAGCAACCAAGTGCATCAAGTGTGTTGCAGATCTTTGACTGGAGAATAGGACACAGAGAGTAATAGTAAATGCAGTCCACTCTGAAAAAAGTGGGGTTACTAATGGGGTACCGCAGTGTTCAGTATTAGGACCAGTCCTCTTCAATGTCTTTATAAGCGACATTGCAGAGGGACTGGAAGGAAATGTATGTCTCTTTGCAGATGACACAAAGATCTGCAACAGAGTTGATGTACAAGGTGGAGTGGAAAGGATGAGAAGGGTACTTGGCAAGGTTAGAGGAATGGTCAAATGTATGGCAGCTAAAATTCAATGCTAAGAAGTGCAAGGTAATGCACCTGGAAGCTAAAACCCAGGGAAGAGTACACAATGGTGGGTGAGATACTAACAACAACAAAGTGTAAAGGGACCAGGGGTTATCACATCGAATGACCTAAAGGTGGGCAAGCAATGGGAGAGGGCAGCAAGTAGGGTTGGGGTATACTGGGATGCATAGGGAGAGGCATCACCAGTATAAAACAGGAAGTTATTATCCCTCTGTACAGACAGCTAGTGAGACCACATCTGGAGTACTGCATGCAGTTCTGGAGACCCAATCTCCACAAAGATATAAACAGGATGGAAGCTGTCCAGAGGAGGGCAACTAAAATGGTGCAGGGTCTGCACCGGAAGACATATGAAGAGAGACTTAAGGAGCTTAATATGTATAGCCTCGAGGAAAGGAGGGAGAGGGTGGACATGATAGAAACTTTTAAGTACCTCGAGGGAATCAACAAAGTCCAAGAGGGTAGCATCTTTCTAAAGAAGAGGTGTGCAAAAAGAAGGTGGCACAATTTGAAGATACAAGGGAAGTGGCTCGGAGGTAATTTAAGTAAGTATTTTTTGACAGAGAGGGATGTGGATGTATGGAACGGCCTTCCAGAGGAGGTTGTGGAGTCAAAAACAGTGGCGGAATTCAAGCAGGCATGGGACAGTCATAAGGCAATTATAGGGGAAGGGGGTAGAAAGAAGAAGGAGGCTGCTGGTTAACTAGGACCTGCAGCTTATCCATCAAGTAGGGAAATGGGCAAACTGGGTGGGCCAAGCGGTCCTTATCTGCCATAAAATTATATGTTTCTATGTATGTTTCTATGTTTCATCTGCAAAGAGACATTTTTTCCTTCCAGTCCCTCTGCAATGTCGCTATAAAGACAGTGAAGTGGACAGGTCTTAATACTGAACCCTGCGGTACCCCACTAGTGACCCCCCTTTCTTGAGAGTGGACTCCATTTACTATTACTCTCTGTGTCCTTTTCTCCAGCCAGTTCTTTACCCATGCTGTCATCTTGGGCCCCACTTCCAGGCTGGCTAACTGCTATATTAATCTTTTGTGTGGGACTGTGTCAAATGCCTTGCTAAAGTGTAGGTAGGCCATGTCCACAGCCCCTCCCTGATCTGCTACTTTGGACACCCATTCAAAGAAATGTATCAGATTCGTCTGCCATGACCTTACCACTGTAAATCCATGCTACCTTTGGGTCCTGTGACCCTCTGGCATGTAGATACTCAACAATTATTTTCTTCAGAAGTGATTACTTTATTTTCCTATGACTGAGGTTAAACTAACAGGTATGTAGTTTCCTGATTTTGTCTTGCTCCCACTTTTGTGAAGGGGAATCACATCGGACCTCCTCCAGTCCTCAGGTACCACCCTATCCTCACATGACTTGTTAAAGAGGGTAGTCAGTGGTGTAACTAGTTCTACCCTTAGTTCTTTTTGAATTCTGGGATGAATACCATCCGTCCCCATTGCTTTGTCCACCTTCAGTTTTAAAAGTTCTTTCAGAACCGTTTGTTCTGTAAATGGCCTGGTATCAACTTCTGTATCCTGAGTGTTTCTGTTGCTTGTTTTAGGTACCTCCCCTTCATTTGTAAATACTGATCAAAAATATTTGTGTAGTATCTCTGCTTTTCACAGTCACACTCGCCCACCTCCTCCCTTTATTAAGCCTCACTATCACTCCCGTGGTCTTCCTTCGCTCCCTGATGAACCTATAAAAGGTTTTATCCCCCTTCTTAACTGAGCTGCGTATGTTTTCCTCTGTTTGAGCCTTTGCTGGTCTGACTGCCTGCCCACCTTCCTTTTGCTTGAAGTGATACAGTTGTATGCCCTGCTGCTTCTGTGATTCCTGGCCCTTCCGGAATGTTATCTTTTTTTCTTGAACCTTCCCTGCCACTTCCTTTGAGAACCAGAGTGGTTTCTTACATAGTTTTGTTTAGTTTGTTTGCCTCACAAAGGCTTGTTACCTCTGTGATGGCAGTTGTTATTATTCTTCATTGTTCTTCCACCCTCCTTCCTGCCCATTTGCAAGTGCATTCCTTAGGCACTCACCATTTTGGCAAAGTCAGCCTCCTAAGTCCAGTGCCTTTGCTGGCTTGACTCTGTTGCGGTGTTGACTGTGAGCCATGCTGTTCGATGGCCGCTAGTTCCTAGATGGCTACACTTCACCATCTGTGATCCTCTCTTATCTCCATTTGAGAGAACCAGGTCTAAGATTGCTCCCTCTCAAGTGGGTTCCAATACTACCTGTCTCAGGCATGACCCCTGTAGGTCATGTATAGTAACCCCACTCTTCGAAGTGGCAGCTGCAACTGCACTGCAGTTAACATCTGTCATATTCAGATCACCCATCAGCAATATCTCCCCTTTTTCTGCCATTCTAAGTATACTTTCTATCATTTCCTGGTCCATTTCCTCCCTCTGAGATGGGGGTCTGTATACAACCCATGTGCAGATTGTGGTGCCCTTGTCTGTCTCCAAATTGACCCCACAGGGCTTCCTGTCCTCCTGGTAACCCTTTTTTTCTGTTGCTTTGATTTCTCCCTATGTAGAGAGCTACTCCTCCTCTTTTACCCTCCTGTCCCTTCTGTAGATAATGTAACCTGGAATTTGCTCCCAGTCATGGTTCTATTGTTACCATGTTTCTGTGACTGCCATGATATCCAGATGTTCCTCCTCCATCAAGGCCACTAATTCAGGAAGCTTGTTACCCAGAATATGGTACAGTCCATGTGATGATATGTTAATTCATTCATCGGGCACAATGTTGCAAAGGGACATAGGACTTGTCCATGCTGTGTCTTCTCTGAGACTTAGGTTTGCAGACACTGTGCTGAACACAGTTCTTTCCAGAACACTATTAACAGCTGAGAGTGGCTACTGCTGCTATCTTGGGGTCAACTGCACAAACTGATTTTGCTGTTGATGCCCATTCAGATGTGTCATATGAACAAGCCAAACACTGGTCACAGCACTCAGCCCTTGGTACTCTGCTTGTCACTGTCCTCAGAGATGAGATCTCCCTACAACCTCACCATCTGATGCCTTCTCTGTAACCAGTTTACAACACATCCCATCTGTTCCTCCTGCACTCAGCACTCAATACCCAGCCTCCCATGTGGCACTGAGTGGAATGCCTTACTGAATTCCAGACACAAGACACCCACTGCATGTCCCTTGTCCAGTGTACCAGTCATAGTAATCCACCAGTTTGGTGTGACAGGATCTACTCTGACAAAGCAATGCTGACGGACATCCGCAACCCATTGCTGTAAAGAAGGGTCACCAGCCTCTCCTTCATGATTGTTTCCATCAGTTTCGCACAGTGATGATGTTTACCGACCTGTAGTTTAACAGTTTCTTTTGTGACTGCTCTTATGGAGGGTATCAGGTGAGCCATCATCTAGTCATAAGATGCAGTTCCTGAGACCATGGAGGCATTGAACAGGTGTGCCAAGGGCCCCACCATGATTTGTGCCAGCTGTCCCAGTACCCTAGGGTGACTCACATGGGTCTGGCATCTTGTCCACCCTCAGTACCTCCAGTACCCTGTCCTCTGTGATTCCCCATATGTCACCTACTGTAATCCTTAGCCTGACCTCCCACCCCTTGTTAGTGCCCCACCTTTCTCCTTAGTAAACACCAAGCACAAGTATTCATTAACTGCTTCCGCCTGCTCTGCCCCTGTTGCTCCCCACCCCATCCCTCGTAAGCCTCATTGTGTTGTCTCTACAACTTAATTATGCACTTAGGTAATTGTAATGGCTGCTGTTCAGTGTGAAACTTTTTTAAACACTGTCACCCTAGTCCGCAGAGCACCTGTGCACACTCAACACCACATACCCATACTTGTCATTTGTACCCATGTGGACAGTCACAGGCACATCATTGTCATGTCCTGTTGTTTGCAATAATATCTTTCCTGAAACCCACATACCTCCAGGACATGCCACTTAGGGTGCCCCCTTCCTCAATGTCTCACACCTCCTTACCACCCACAATTCAAGCACAATAATCAACCCAAGAACAAGCAACATCCTTGTAATGGGGTGTATAGTCCTCCACTGTCTATACTTACAGAAATTTAATTTAGGTACCTTTGCACAAACATGAGTATTGCTTTACATATCCTCCATTACAACACACACAGCATACCCACAATAACATTGTTTGATGTTGTTTATTTGTATAACAGCAGTTGTACATACATCATAGCCACATGAGGCCTTCATAACTGATGTTAATAAACAACACCTGCTCTGTTGCACATTAATTAACAACGGTGGTTATCATCAGACATTGTTGTTGCTTTTACAGCTGCACTGTTGCAAAGTGAAGTAAATTGTACTTCATGTGCTAAATAAAGTAATGATTCCTCACATGTGCTAGAAGTTGGTCATTGTACTTAACAGTCCTGGTATATGGATGAAAATCAACATGTGCACAGTAGAAAACTCAGTATGTTTAAGCAACATAACATTAATGTTAACACAGTGATGAGTATCTGTTCCCAGAACCACATCACAAGTAGCAATGCTTAATGACAATGTTTATAAAAGTGAACAATAAAGACAGTTGTGCCCTTAAGAACCACAAAGTACACTTCACACCAAAAAGGAAGTATTCAGACTACATAATTTTTTTAGTAACTTCTGGTTTTCATTCATGTACTATGGATGCCCATACCTTATGGTCCCTTGTCACATGGGACATCGTGATGTCCACAGATGTAGTGGCGTGTAGGTGTGAGAGTGTGTGTGTGTGTGTGTGTGTGTGTGTGGGGAGTTGGTGGGAGTGTGGCCAGAGCATGTCATGCACACATCAATCCTCATTTGATGATGTATTTACAATTTCTAAGAAAAGTGTGAAGCCATCATTCAGTGTTACATAGATATCCGCAGTACAAGTATGTTTAGCAGTCCACCAAATAATGGATTTTTCCCCGAATGTATTACGACATCACTGTAGCTCAACTCCTGAATTGAAAATGAAAAGGAGTTAGGTGAGGCCCTGACAACTGCTGTGCAGCTCCCAACATACACAGGGTGCATAACGCATGTCAAGGGGTGCATCTGTCCATTGTTCTGCAAAAGTGTGTAACGGTAATGGGTTGCAAGTGTGCACCAATTGTAGGTGACAGCTGAACAGATGAAGTCATGAATGCATCCACATAAACATTTCATTTTGAGGGCTGTGTACTTTGCGAGTACGTGAACTACAAAGAATGTGGTTCTAACCACAGTATTTTGAAGACGTAACACTAGACAAAAGGTAACAGCGAATTAACAGTTCAAATTCACATCACAATGTCAGTGAATACATATAATGTAGGAAGTAACATCATATGTAAGAAAAACAGTAACTGTCTCAATTTACTGTAATGCATGTGGGATAAATCCCACATACTGGCCATGGGGATCAGGGAATCTGTCCCGGATACACCACACACAACAGGAGGGAATGACCCTCCTATTACCAGCACCAAGGCCCGGCTGCTTAAAGTACAAACTGCCTGTAGGCAGTGTACCGCATTTCCCTGTTGTGGTCTTCCACGACATGATTGTGCAACCCAAACAAATCATTGCGGTATGCTGCTGCTACTGCAAGAACAGGCTCCTGCAGGCAGATCAAACGCATGGTCGCTGTTCTGCTCACACAATGCTGTGGTTCCCTGCCACAGCATACTCGCTCAATCAGCGTTGGCATTTCTTTACAATTGCTACACACACACCAGTGAGGATCTTCCTGACTAGGTTGGCTTGGTGTGCTGCACTGATGAAGTAGATCAAACAGACCCCCGGGGTGAACTTGAATGAGCCTGATGGCCAATCTTTCCAGCTCTTGTCTTTCTTCTGCTACAACATAGTGCTGAAAGGCAATTGAAGGAAAACTATTGAGTTAAAATGCATGTATAGTCAGGAAGTATGGTCAACATACATTATGAGTCCTAATATCTGACCAAGCTATACTTCTATGTGGCCCTTTGCTAATGTTCTCATTCCTGAGTGGTACAGTGTTTCCCATTCATGGAATCGCATGTTGTGTGAAACCATAGCCTCACTCATGCCATAGGCAGGAAGAATGTACAAGAGGGTTAACATGTATTGCTTGTTTAAGGCTCTTCCCAACTGCACAAAGTTCGCAGCACTGCTGTGACCCCATTCCCTGTTAGGTTTTGTGTCCCTAGGTGTAGAATAATGTCCAGCTGCCTCTACCATGCAGTGTCTTCCCCCGATTCTGTGGATTCGCTTCCTGTCCATCCAAGCCAAGGTTCTTGGCATACACGTAACATCCCTCCCCCTTCCTCTCCCGGTTCTGTAACATTTGAGTCACCCACCAGAATCTGTTGCCTTGTCCTGTAGGGTTCCATGCAACCCTTCCATGATTCTCCCTCTCTTGTGGATGTTCATCTCATCCTCCTTGGTCTCTGCTGCTGGTGCCTCCAGAGACAAATCACACTCTGCCTGAATGGTTTTTGAATGGTGGGGATGTAAAACCAGAGGCATGCACCTCTGTTCCACCACCATCACTGCCTCTAGCTCACTGTGGTCTGGTATAGTGACCACTGAGACAGTGGTAGCAGCCATCATAGTCCCTTGGTGGTGGAGATTGCCATAGTTCTTACTCATTGAAGAGGGAGAGGGACAATCTCCTTACTCACAGCTGAGTGGTGCCCAAACATAGGGCAGCATTACAGCCTCCAGAATGTGTCTCGGAAGATTGCCGCTGCACAGGTAGTGCATTGCAACAACGACCACATGTCTGTCACACCTCCTGTTTTACATTTTTTTTTTGGTGTGTGTATTTCATTCATGTGTTTGTTTCTTTACCATTTATGCAGTGTGATGGGCAGGTTATGATATGACAGGTGTATGTCCTTTGCCCTTTTTGGTAAGTGGTGTCTGAACCTCTGGTGTATATGAAATGATTTCCTTGGGTGGCTGTCAGTCATGGAACAATGTAGTACTTCTGGAATGGTACACAAGGTCAGATGTACTCCCCCATATGAAGTAGCAATATGGTGGAGGTGGTAAACCTGGGGCCAGTCATGGAGGCACAGTGGAAATGTAAGATAGCATCAGTAATGGACTGTAACTGTCAGCATCTGTAAATCAACATGGATTTACAGCAGATGTCCATGTCATCAAAAGTTATAGATGTTTTGGATTGGGTGACATCACTAATATACCAGGAAAAGCTAGTAGATGTGACATACATCAATGTCTGCACAGCCTGTCTCAACATACCAGATAGAAGGATGATAAAGTAGATGGTTATTTAGGGCATGTGCATCAAGGGGATAAAGTTGATTAGGTATTAACTGGGTAACAGAAAGAAGGGTGGAGTGTTGTTGTAAGTGTGAAGTAAATCAGGTGTTATGGAGTCACTTTTCATTACCTCTGTGTTCAGTACCTGGACCATTCCAGAGCAATGTTTTCAGTACTAACACTGCATAGTGAATTTAGAAGAGGTCTGCATATTTGAAGACAAGTCGATCTATAACAATGTGGATACCCCAAATGATAATTGACTTGTGGAAGCTTGTAAAATGGTCATATGTGGAAAGTTTGTTTCTGCAGAACTAAAAATGTAAATGTAATGAACCTAGGAAGGAGGAAGCCAGTGGAGAGAAACTGGATGGTGGAATATGAAGTGCAAACATTCTCCTAACAGTAAATGGACCTAGGTGGTGTCCTTTCTGATTACCGAAAGATATCAAAGCAGTGCAGAAAGGATTCAATGAATGCTGGTGTCATCCTGTAATGCACAGGCAGGGCAATCAGCAGCAGATGCCAGGAGTTGGTGCTGCCATTATATAAGATGATACTGAGGACGCATATATTGTGGTGTTTTCCATTTTGTGCAACATACCGGCCTTAATATATGTACCGGGTGGAGTCAGTACAGAGAACAGCAATAAAAAATGTCACACTGATTACATGACAAAACATGGATTCAGTCGATAAACTCAATATGTACTCAGTGGAGGAAATGAATGAGCAAAGGGACATGATAGAAACTTTAAGGTACCTTGAGGGCATAAAGAAGAGTCAGTGGAGAGACATCTTGAAACAGAGAAGGAGACATTGAACATGAGGCCATGAAATTACATTGTAAGGTTGTAGATAAAGATGAAACATGATAACGTGTCTTCACAGAGAGGGTGGTGGATGCATGCAGTTGTCACCCAGAAGAGGTTGTGAGCTCAAGTACATGTGTGGTTTGGTTTGCACATGCCTGGGATAGGCCCAAGGTAACCTTGAGGTGAGAGGTATTGATTACATACCACTGAGCAGACAGGGTCATATAGGCCACATACAAGAATGGGGCCTATGGGCATACTGGATCTCTGTAGTGGTCATTATCCAAAGACAGTTTCTATGTTTCTGTGTTGCAATGAAGTAGAGTACCACAGAGCAGTGACGATTCAGTAGTATGAACTGTCATTATGGCACCACATCAGCAAGTGTGACTAACACCCACCACATGTTGAAATGTTAGTAACATTGAAGTTTGCGCAACATGGCCATACACAGTGTTCCACTGGGCACAAGGCCGTTGCACAGCAACAATGAATTGTGCGACTGCAGTTATGTGAATCACATATTGCAATACATGTTTGACTTGGGTCTGTTGTAACTTATGTATGACAAAAATTGATCAGGTGTTTGTTACCTGAATTTCCAACTCTTGCTCCCTGATGAGCCTGTCATGCTCCTCATCGTGGCTGTCAGCCAGCAAAACCTGACGATGCGAGATGCACCCTCTTCCTCTTCTACGACCAAACCCGTGGTCTGTCACCTATGAGTCCGCTGACAGGATCTTGCACCTCTGGCCCTGCTTCTACGTCCACCAGACACTTGCAGTTGTGTTTCATTCATGGAACTTGTGGAAGCAGTGTCTATGCCTCTCCGAAGTTTCTGACATAGATAATCTGTTTTGATTGAAAGTAATATTATGAGACACAACACTGTTGTTACAATCACCATTACTGACAGTGTCTGTGAGTAACAACATTGCCTGCAGATGAAGCACGGATACCTTCTCATTCACAAGCACACCATCTCATAATGATTTATAAATAAGTGAGGTGATGCAGACATTGGAATATTGTGATTATTAACATTTAATGTTCATTCCCTAGTGGTCGATATCACAGTGTAGAAAAATGCTGACATAAATTGTTGGCAATGTTACAGAACCAGTTAGTCACACTGGGGAAAGGTTACAGTCATTACCTGTAAGAACTGACATGTGTTCTTGAAATGCCACCACAGCAGCTGAGTCAGTGTGTGACCATGGACCTACTGAGGGGCAGCTATTCAGTTAGTCCCTTGTCAAATTACTTGCATAGCCACTGAGTCATTGTGTGACCATATGCTACTGAGGAGCAGCAATTGATTACCTCCTAGGTCCAACTTCCACCAAGGTCAACGTGGAAATGTGTGACCATAGGCCCACTGAGGAACAGCTAGTGCAGACCTTCCTCATGCCACTCCCTCTACAGACACCCAATACGAGTCTAACTATGGGCCTACTGAGAAGCAGCATGTCCTGACCTTCCTCATTTCACTTCCTCCATAGCCTGAATCAGCTTGTGAGCATGGATGTCCTGAGGTGCAGGAAGTCCTGACCTTCCTCCACAGACACCGAATCAGGCTGTGACAATGGTACTACTGCAAAGTTTGAAGTGATGACCTGCCCAGTGCAACTTTCTCCATGATAAAAATAGTCACTGTGACAGCATGGGCTAGTGAGGAGCAGCAAGTGCTGACATTCCTTCTCCCACTCCCTCAACAGCCACGCAGTTAAATTAGCACCATGGCCTACAACAGAACAACCAGTGCCAAGATTCATTGTTCAACTCCCTCCACAGTCACCAAATCGGTTTGTGACTGTGGGCCTACTGAGATGCAGCACCAAGTCATCCCTCTACAAATTCCTTCGCTACTAGTACCCAGTGCTGACATCCCTTGTCCAACTCAATCCACAACCAAGCCACTGTGTGGGGAAAGTGAGGATCAGCCAAGTCTGACCTCCTTGTCCAACTAGTAACACAGCCCCTAAGTCACTGTCTGAGCATGGGGAGAGTGAGTAGTATCCAATCATGAACTTCAATGTTAAACTCCCTCCAGAGCCACTGAGTCACTGCGTGAGCATGTGGATAGAGACTGACAGTGATTGATGTCATCCCTTGTCAGATTGCCTCCACAGTCATTGACTCAGCTTGTCAACATGGACATAGCTGTGAGCATCCGCTACCGACATCCCTAGATGAAATGCCTACACAGACAATGACTGAGTGCATGAGCACGGGCAACTGAGTGGCATCAGTCCATGTCCTCCTTGTGCAGCATCCTCCACAGACACTGAGCATGGTTGTGATACTGTGCCTGCTGAGGAGCACTCTGTCCACACATTCATTGACCAACCACCTCCACAGCCACTGAGTCAGTGTGTGAGTGTGGGGCAAGTGAAAAGTGGCCAGTCCTGCCCTTAACTGTACAAGTCCCTCTACAGGCACTCACTGCCCAACTCCCACCACAGCCACTGAGTCAGTGTGTGAGTGTGGGCCAAGTGATGATTAGCCAGTCGTGCCCTTAACTGTACAAGTCCCTCTACAGGCACTCACTGCCCAACTCCCACCACAGCCACTGAGTCAGTGTGTGAGTGTGGGCCAAGTGAAGAGTGGCCAGTCCTGCCCTTAACTGTACAAGTCCCTCTACAGACACTCACTGCCCAAATCCCTCCACAGTCACTGAGTCAGTGTGTGAGTGTGGGGCAAGTGAAGAGTGGCCAGTCCTGCCCTTAACTGTACAAGTCCCTCTACAGGCACTCACTGCCCAACTCCCACCACAGCCACTGAGTCAGTGTGTGAGTGTGGGCCAAGTGAAGAGTGGCCAGTCCTGCCCTTAACTGTACAAGTCCCTCTACAGACAGACACTGCCCAAATCCCTCCACAGTCACTGAGTCAGTGTGTGAGTGGGGCCAAGTGAAGAGTGGCCAGTCCTGCCCTTAACTGTACAAGTCCCCTACAGGCACTCACTGCACAACTCCCACCACAGCCACTGAGTCAGTGTGTGAGTGTGGGCCAAGTGATGATTAGCCAGTCGTGCCCTTAACTGTACAAGTCCCTCTACAGGCATTCACTGCACAACTCCCACCACAGCCACTGAGTCAGTGTGTGAGTGTGGGCCAAGTGAAGAGTGGCCAGTCCTGCCCTTAACTGTACAAGTCCCTCTACAGACACTCACTGCCCAAATCCCTCCACAGTCACTGAGTCAGTGTGTGAGTGTGGGGCAAGTGAAGAGTGGCCAGTCCTGCCCTTAACTGTACAAGTCCCTCTACAGGCACTCACTGCCCAACTCCCACCACAGCCACTGAGTCAGTGTGTGAGTGTGGGCAAGTGAAGAGTGGCCAGTCCTGCCCTTAACTGTACAAGTCCCTCTACAGACACTCACTGCCCAAATCCCTCCACAGTCACTGAGTCAGTGTGTGAGTGTGGGCCAAGTGAAGAGTGGCCAGTCCTGCCCTTAACTGTACAAGTCCCTCTACAGGCACTCACTGCACAACTCCCACCACAGCCACTGAGTCAGTGTGTGAGGTGGGCCAAGTGATGATTAGCCAGTCGTGCCCTTAACTGTACAAGTCCCTCTACAGGCACTCACTGCACAACTCCCACCACAGCCACTGAGTCAGGTGTGTGAGTGTGGGCCAAGTGAAGAGTGGCCAGTCGTGCCCTTAACTGTACAAGTCCCTCTACAGACACTCACTGCCCAAATCCCTCCACAGTCACTGAGTCAGTGTGTGAGTGTGGGCCAAGTGAAGAGTGGCCAGTCGTGCCCTTCACTGTACAAGTCCCTCTACAGACACTCACTGCCCAACTCCCACCACAGCCACTGAGTCAGTGTGTGAGAGTGGGCCAAGTGAAGAGTGGCCAGTCCTGCCCTTAACTGTACAAGTCCCTCTACAGGCACTCACTGCCCAACTCCCACCACAGCCACTGAGTCAGTGTGTGAGTGTGGGCCAAGTGATGATTAGCCAGTCCTGCTCTTAACTGTACAAGTCCCTCTACAGGCACTCACTGCACAACTCCCACCACAGCCACTGAGTCAGTGTGTGAGTGTGGGCCAAGTGAAGAGTGGCCAGTCCTGCCCTTAACTGTACAAGTCCCTCTACAGGCACTCACTGCCCAACTCCCACCACAGCCACTGAGTCAGTGTGTGAGTGTGGGCCAAGTGAAGAGTGGCCAGTCCTGCCCTTAACTGTACAAGTCCTTCTACAGGCACTCACTGCCCAAATCCCTCCACAGTCACTGAGTCAGTGTGTGAGTGTGGGGTGCGAAGAGTGGCCAGTCCTGCCCTTAACTGTACAAGTCCCTCTACAGGCACTCACTGCCCAACTCCCACCAGAGCCACTGAGTCAGTGTGTGAGTGTGGGCCAAGTGATGATTAGCCAGTCGTGTCTTCACTGTACAAGTCCCCTTAACACTCACTGCCCAAATCCCTCCACAGCCACTGGAGTCAGTGTGTGAGTGGGGCAAGTGAAGAGTGGCCAGTCCTGCCTTAACCGCACAGTCCCTCTGCAGGCACTCACTGCCCAACTCCCACCACAGCCACTGAGTCAGTGTGTGAGTGGGGCAAGTGAAGAGTGGCCAGTCCTGCCCTTAACTGTACAAGTCCATCTACAGACACTCACTGCCCAACTCCCACCACAGCCACTGAGTCAGTGTGTGAGTGTGGGGCAAGTGAAGAGTGGCCAGTCCTGCCCTTAACTGTACAAGTCCCCACAGACACTCACTGCCCAAATCTCTCCACAGCCACTGAGTCAGTGTGTGGAGTGTGGGCCAAGTGAAGAGTGGCCAGTCCTGCCCTTCACTGTACAAGTCCCCACAGACACTCACTGCCCAAATCCCTCCACAGCCACTGAGTCAGTGTGTGAGTGTGGGCCAAGTGAAGAGTGGCCAGTCCTGCCCTTAACTGTACAAGTCCCTCTACAGGCACTCACTGCCCAACTCCCACCACAGCCACTGAGTCAGTGTGTGAGTGTGGGCCAAGTGAAGAGTGGCCAGTCCTGCCCTTAACTGTACAAGTCCCTCTACAGGCACTCACTGCCCAAATCCTCCACAGTCACTGAGTCAGTGTGTGGTGTGGGGCAAGTGAACAGTGGCCAGTCCTGCCCTTAACTGTACAAGTCCCTCTACAGGCACTCACTGCCCAACTCCCACCATAGCCACTGAGTCAGTGTGTGAGTGTGGGCCAAGTGATGATTAGCCAGTCGTGCTCTTCACTGTACAAGTCCCCCTACAGGCACTCATTGCCCAACTCCCTCCACAGCCACTGAGTCAGTGTGCGAGTGGTGGCCAAATGAAGAGTAGTCAGTCATGCCCTTCACTTCACAAGTCCCTCTAAGGACACTCACTGCCCAACTCCCTCTCTAGCCACTGACTTGATATGTGAACCAGGGCCTTCTGGGAAGCAGAAAGTCTGGACCTTCCTTGACCATCTCCATCCACATCCAGTAACTCAATGTGTGAGTGTAGAGTGTGTGGATTAGCAGGAAAATCTGACCTTCCTTATTGTAAGCCCTGGTCAGCCACTGAGTCAGAAGGTGATCATGAACCTAATGTGGAGCAGCAACTCCATATCTTCCTTGTCCATTTACATCCATGGACACGGAGTCAGTTGAGAGCATGAGGCAAGTGTCGAGCAGCAAATGCAGACATCCATAGTTCAACTCCGTGCACAGTCATTAATTCAGCAAGTGAGGTGTCCAATACACATTTGCTTCAAATCAGAACATCACTTGTTCAAAGACACCATTGCCCAGGATTCACATTGCTGGCAGGCTGTAGTCATTCAGCAGTGACAAGATTCCAGAAAACATCACAAATCGATAAGAAGAGTCACTGTGTGACTGACAGTGACATCTATGAAAAGACAACCCTGTGAATACACTGGGAAATGGCACTGCGAATAATGTCTGCCTATGTGCCAGCCATAGCATGAAATAATGTGCTGTGGAAAATGGTCAGTACAAAGTGAGTCCACAGACACATAGTGCATGATGATATGCAATCACACCAGCACCACTGCTTGAATGTGTTCCGGTAATCACCTCATAAAACAGTGCCAGGGAAATCTCAGATTACCATTTCCACCACATAAGGCTGTGAATGTTAACCTAGTTTCATGTAGCAGTTTCCCATGGCAAATACAGGTCAGCATCATCAACAAGTGAAACAACAAAACAAACTGCTTTCAGCACTCCATGGCATGGTGCACATGGCATGCAACTTTCAACCATTCACAAAGTGAAGCACAGCAGGACAATATGTGTAGAGAAACATTGCTATGTTCAGTGACACACATCCATGTCACAGTACACACGAATGTCAGGAACTACTGCTTACCCCATTACAGAATCATATCATGAACTGCTCATCAGCAACAGAGAAATACACTGCATTTCCCACCAGCAGAAAATACTTTACTTGCTTGCAGTACCCATAAAATCATCCACCACCCTCCCTCAGGACTGTGTATTCAGTGAACGAATATCAGGAAGTCAGAAAGGGCATTTTACAATGCATGTCACCAGTAGCAGATGGGTAGCAGATCAGTCCCACACCTACATATCCCCTGAACGCTAACCCCAACAACTTCCTCACATCTTCAGCAGCAGCCTGGAAAAGCAAAGACATTCTCAGCTGCTGACATTTTGCAGTGACTGTTTATGCTTCTCCTCATCCCACACTAACAGCGATGCTGCAGAGATCGTAATCTGCAATGACCATAACAGATGGGCAGCACAGAACAACTGAAGAATGTGGCGTTACGGCAACAAATATGTCCGTCGGGAGACTGTATCTTCAGTAAATACTAAGCAGGAAACTAACAGCAAATGTTTTTTTTTTCTGCCAGTTACTGCAAAATTGATTTAATTTACTGCATGCTTTATAATCTAAGCATCAAGACTTGTAGCGCACTTCAGAATGGATATGTAGGCAGTTTGACGGTACATGCAGGAACTTTTTTTTTTTTGTTGAAAACTACTGCCACCCGTTACTGTGTTGATGTTCTCTGCACTGCACTCGACAACACACAGAAAAGTAATAATATAATCGAAGAACTAACTGGGAAAGTGACAGGTCACTGCTGGCAGAGAAACTCATAGTGACTGAAGTTATGCAGTGGCAGCTCACAGATACCGTTTCTGTCTCTTGTGAACGCGCATCTCGAGCAGGAAGGGGAGGGACAAGCAACATGACTGACCTACCCACAATCCTGCTGATTGCCTTGCCGTCGGGGCGACGCAGGTCATAGATCGCGGTTTGTAAACAATTACCGATGAATTTTAATTCACTTCTATTTGGCAGAAAACGGACTTTGCAGCAAAAAATATTGCCAGGTCAGTACTCACAGGCACAAATACTATCATCTGAAACACAAATATGAATACCGCTTTCCCGTAGTACTGCTGCTTTAAATGAACATTTTTGTCCATGCATACAACTGCACTCGCAGTGATGTTATGGGACAATCCCCATATCTGCTCACGTCTGGAAAGGAGGCCAGGATCCCACTGGACCTTGCATTTGGAGTGTCATCTGATGGGGACACTCTAGAGACTTACACCAAATATATTTAAAATCTGAAACAGCAATTGGATGATGCCTACAGGCTGGCTACAGAATCACCTACAAAGAGAAACTTGGCAAACAAAACAAGATACGACAAACATATCAGAGCTCACGAATTACTCCCTGGAGACAGAGTCTTGGTCTGAAACTTGGGGTTATCAAGAAAGCATAAAATTGCAGATCAGTGGGGCAACAGCCCCCGTGTGGTAACAGAAAATTTATGGACATGTCAGTGTACAGAGTTTGCCCAGAAGGGGATCCCAGCAGAAGTAAACCTTTGAACTGCAATCATTTGCTCCCCACTGGACAGCTGGACATGCCAAATTTGGACAATGGCCCAGTGCTCCCCCAGAGAATGGAAAACAGATGTTCTTGTAAACACAGAAGCAAACCTAGACAGCTTGCCCCCAACCTGGCTACTAGTCCACTCAGGCCTCCAGAGGCCTGCACCTGCACCAACACAAAATGTAACAGATTCATCTAATGAGGAGGATGACCTTGTACATCACCATTCCACTGTGGATAGTTACCATATGTTAAATACTTTTGATGACTGGTGGACGCCAACTACTCCACCCACTCAGTTAATCCAGATGCAAAACCATTTCAACCTCCAGTTAGACCAGCTACTCTTGAACTAGAGCATGTGGAAGATCAAGTAGAACTCAACAGAGAACCAGAGATTGTAATGGAACCAGTTTATTCTGAAGAACCTTATTCACTGACCGGAGAGGAGGGATGTGTATCCTCAGTTGTCAAAGAACTGGAGGAAGTCCCATTGTGACATTTAGAAAGACCTGCAAGACCTATTCTGAAGCTCAATTGCGACACCCCTGGTGCCTCCATTGACCTGCCCTCACAAGTAGTGCATTGTGAAATCTATAGTACACCCTGTTCCATACCTTGTATTGTGTTCAATAGTCCTGGGTTATAATGCTGGGATGCAGAGTACTGGAAATGTCGGTCAGGTATGAACCAATTGTCTATTGATAGAAATGTCTGTGAAAATGTTGTTAATTCTGCACCTGCTGGTGTTATGTATCTACAGACCCTATAAACAGCTCAGTTAGGAAGCACTTGTCTAGATAGAACTGTGTTATTCTTGTTGCCTGTTTTGTGTCTTCCATATATATATACTGGATATACCACAAGGAATTGCTGGGATGACACTTTGTGATGCACGGGAGAGTGTAACCTTCCTCCACAGAAGAGGACTTACTTGGATTGCTCCTGCTGCCCTCCCAAGGCCCTGTGCTGCTGGCTCCCTCCCGCAGAATGCATGTGTGGTGGTGGGACAGACAGTGCTGCAGAGCTCGTATTTTCGACACCTCCTGCTCCATCCATCAAGTGGATGTGGCCACATTTCTTCAACCCCAGTCTCCCGATCCTGGCAGTGAGGACTGGGAGAGTCAGAGACTCCATTTTTTTTTTTGATTTACATTTTTCCCCCTCACCTCAAATGGCCCTCATCCGCTGGACCCCCAGCCCTGTCACCCTGACATCCACCAGGACTTTCAGCCAGCCAGTACCCCAGGGCTTGCCCCCCCCCCCGGCAGGGTTCCCAATCTGCTGCTATGAACAGGGTCCAGTAGTTGGACCAGCAAGCCCAGCTAGTCAGGTGCAGGGCCACAGAGTTCCCCATTTCCCTCCCCCCCCCAAGGGGTGCGGCATGCAATGACACATGACCCGCACACCGTGCATCAGCATCTGCCTGCCCCCCATTCACTCTGTGGCAGTCCCAGGTGCCTTTCCCATAGCTTACCGTCAGGGGCCAGGCATATACCGGGCTCTGAGATCCCTCCCCCTGGGAGGAGGAGCGCAGTCCTTTGGAGGCTCGATCCTCCTCCCCACGGCCAGCCCTCCGATGGCCCGAGCTCGCTACTGAACTTGAGTCACGACGTCACAAGTGGTAGCACTACCACTGCGCCGGTGGGTTGGCTCAGGGACTCCATTTCTTTGGTGCCCTTTGAACCACAGACTGCTGCCGATGGAGCTGGAGTGCATGTGCAGAGGCTCCTCCCAAGCACTCCCAGCTCCACACGGTCAGCACACCCAACTACGGACCTTTGTACCTACAGCCACCTCATGTAGAATGGATAACATCCCTGGAGGGCTGCTACACATATAGTAGGGCCAGCACACAAAAGGGAGCAGCATAATAATTAAAAATACAAACACTGCACCACAAGGCTCTTTCAGGCATGGGCACAACCCTCTTTGTGCCCCTTGAGACCACTGTCTGCTCAATCAGAGGGCTAGAAAGCCCTAGAAATAGCAGCAAAACATTGTGGGAACAAATGACATCAGAGACCCTCCCTAATGGACTCTGGGGCTGAATGGCCAACCAGAAGCCAGGCAGGGCAGAATGACTGACAGACAGGCCTGCTTGGCAAATAAGAGACTGAGCAGGGGAAAGAAGCTTCTGGGCTCATGAAGAGCTTGTGGCAGTTAAAGAGACTCGGAGATGGGCAGATCTGCTGCTGCTTTATAGAGCTTGAGTCCTAGCCAGGTCCAGATTTTTACGAGTTCTATCCTGGGCTCATCCTGCCAAATTCTGTGAGCCTATCCTGGGCTCATATCTGTGTGACCATGCCAGAAGGGCATCTGCAGAACAAAGCTGCTGTGAGAGAATCTGAGAGGTCAAAAATTCTGAGAAAGCTGCTGAGCTGAGGAATCAGTGACAGAGATCTGCTGCAGAGCCAGGTAGGGGGCCTGCTAGCCCTTACTGAGTCACTAGCACATGCCCAGAGTATGTGAGTACTCTTCATCAAGAGGGGAGATGGGCTATGAGGGTTGCTTCTTTAGGCTGGGCTACTCAAAACCAGGAAGCGGCTGGGTACTGCTCCTGTGTGTGCTGTGACAGTTGAACCAGAAGGCCTGTGCTGCTGTGAAGCATCTGAGAGTGTCGTAATTTGCTTCATATCCATGCCATTGGGTCCTACTCCTGAAGACTACTTGACCTACTGCCGTGTGTTGTTCCCGCTTCAAAGTTGCTGCATTCGTGGGTCATGCAAGTGCTGGCGTGGCTGGCTGAGGTCTTTTGTACTTTTCCCTTTCAGATTACAATTACCTCGGGATTACAAAGTTGGCTTTCAAATACTTTCATTTTGGAGTTTCAAGTTCTAAATTGTACTAGCACACCATGGCCTGTTGGGGGTTTACATGCAAGCTCACTGTTTCATTAAAAGCACCACTGAAAGACCCAGGCAATGTAGCTACTAGGCCTGCATTGGGATGCAGTGCCAATGCTGCATACTCAGAGTCACTAGTTACTGTTTCATATTTGAAATTATAGTTTCAGCACTGGTAACATCTTAAAGGCATACTACACCCAGTGTAGAGCAAGTCATCCTATTGCACCCCTTGTTTGGGCAGGTGAGTCGGTGATTGTGTGGGATCTGAGAGGGTGGTAGTGACCCACTGTACTGTGGCTCCTAGGGGTACTGTTACCAGATGCAACTGTTTAATCTCATTTTCATTTCCAGTTTCCAGGCCTGTGCTACAAAATAAAAGCATAGTTAATTTGCTGAATTCTACTTCTGTGTGTAACCCCTGTGCACATCAGGGGTTATCAGTAGAGATGCCCTGTTGGCATCAGGGAGGTACGCGTGCCACTGGGCACTAGCTCAGGTGGCACATGCGTTTGTTTTCAAAGTGTCCACCGGGCGTGGGGATGCAGTCGGTTGGGTGGGTGAGGTCATCAGAAGGCGGGCGTGTCTACTCATGGGGCTGAAGGGAGGCCTACAGTCGGGGCCGGTGAGGCCCGGGGCGGGGATATTGCCCCCTGGTCCTAAAAGTGAGGAGGAGGGGCACCCACAATGCCATCAGTGGGGAAGCAGTCCAGATGGAGCAGCAAATTAAGTGGAAGGTCGCCGAGAGCCTGCTATGCTCTCAAATTCTGAGGGAGTGAGTAGCTGCCATGGACAGCCAGTCAAGACGAAAGTGGCAGTGAGTCCTCTGTGGGGTAGGTGGCAGAGCTACCCCTTTGTTCGTCCCATGTCCACTTGAGGTAATGTGCTACTGGATAAGTTAGGACTGCTAGTGCTGAAAGAGAGTTTGCCCTGCCCTGTGCGAACCCTGCCCATGGATCGACAGGAGCAGAGGCCTCTGGTGGAAAGGACTGAATGTGCCTATAGTTTACCATCGGACACCCCCCTTCCTCCATTCTGAGGAAAGTTTTGCATAAATTTGGAAATGAGTGCTCTTGCTCCTACAGGAGGGGAATCATCTGAAAATAGCAGCTAGATGGGACAGAGAAAAGGTCCAGAAGTAAACTGGAGCCCATCTGGCTCAAAATGGGAACAAAGAAGTGCATAGGGCACAGGTTCAGACCCTGATCCCCCAAGAGACTGTGCTGCGGCTATAAGCAGCAAAAATGTGGAATCTGTGACGAGTTTAAAATGAGGATCCTCAGCAATGTTTTGTGTGAGAACAGCTTTAGCTTTTTGAGGAAAAAATAAAACTGCCTGATTGCATTTTATTTCCGTTTGGACTGAATCATTTTGGAGCCTTAAAATGTTATGCTGTGCTGCCTGCCTAACCCAATGTTTTCTAGAAATCTCATCTGATCCTGTGACCACCAGTCACGTTGGGAGGAAGGTTCCAGCTAGCCTGCACTTCGACGGAAATCCAGCCATCACCTGTGGAATCCCTATTCATTCAACTATAAGGTACTGTGTTTTTTTAACATCCTAAGTGCTACCCGTCAAGATAGTACCCTTCCCCTTTCCCAGAGACTGCATTCCACCAAAACTCCTAGACGGCGGGTAACTTTCTGGAGGGTTGATCTGTGCCAGGACTGTGAGCTGCTGCCTGGTCGAAGGTAAGCCCCATGATTACTTGGGCAGGAGCGAGAACCTGTAAAGTTAAACTGCTAAATTTAAAAAGAAATTCACACCAGTGATTTGAAAGGCAAGGAGGGTTAGATGTGTATGCACCCCTTTTGTGTAACCTGATTGGATTGTCTATTGGTGAAGGTAATCACAGTCTGTTTGGTCCCCAGGGGGTGGTACTCTCCAGTTTAGGGAGGTGGCTAGGCACCGCTTCCCAGGAATGGTATTGCACACAACATTTGGCCCACATATCTCAACAACGTCCACTGGACAGCCTCTCCCTCTTCCAGACCCACTCATTCCCTACTAGGTTCAAATAGGGATGTAACCCGCTGTCTTTTCTGAGGACCTACTATATCCATGATTGTAACTTACAATTTTGTAACATTGTGTAACCTAACATACAAACTACTGTATTATGTAACCCAAGTGTATCTATGTTAAATGTTCCTTTTACTGCACCTGTAATATTATCCTCTGTTTTAATCTGCACTGTAATAACTGTCTTGACGTCTGCCCTCCCTGCGACGAGGTGCCTTTGTAAACGAGTCCCTGACTCAAAGGTTGTAAACCCGATTTGTAATGAATAAATAAATATTCTCTCTGGCTGGAGGCACCGTGTTATTTTTTTTTGTTCTGGGACAAACCTTATCATAGGAGAAAGAAAAAAAAATGAACCTCTAAATCAGGTGGTCCTGTACAGTCACCAGGCAGGGGTGTGAACCTAGATACGGTGCCTTGGGGTCACATACAAAAAAAAAAAATAAAAAATTAGCAGCCGGCCCCAAGGCTGCTGACGGGTCACTTGCCCAAGCTTCCAACAAGGTGCCAGATATGGCCACTACACTACTCAGGGTTCGTTGGTATGGTTGTAAAGCATTTATCGATTTGTTTCAGTCGGGGGGGGGGGGGCTCTGCACCCCTTTTGTTTGGTTTTTTGTCTTTTTTTTCCAACAGGGAAAGCAGCCAGCCTGGTGGCATAGAGGGCTGATGCACTGTGCCTCACCTGCCGCTACTCTGGCGACCCAGGCCACAATTGGCTGGAGAGAAGCGGATCGAGTGTCCAATGGTCTGCTCTCCTCTTCTGGGGAAGGGGGAGGAACGCGGGTCCTGGCATTCAACTTGCCTCTAGCGGTGGCTAGGGGTACAGGCAGCCAGGGACCACAACCTGAGGATCGGCAGCCGAAGCATGTGTAGGTTCATCTGAACGGCATTGCACATCTGTTTCTTTAGGGAGGAAAATGGTCAGTGCAGGGCAGGATGATACAGAGCCCTCGCAGGCTCCGCACAGAGGCTACAGAGCCCTCTTCTGGGAACTGGATCCGTTTCATTGGCAGGCGGGAAGCACTGGGTTTGGTGAAGGGGCTTGGAGGCTCAGTGGAAACAACAGCCTGCAAGGAGTGGAGGAGAAATAGAACAGAACATACCCACCAAGTGAACTGCATTTCGCAAGTCAGACCCATAAAATAACCATTAAACCCGCTCACCCTCACAGTCACTCACAAACCCTCAAAATGCCCCCGTCCTCCGCATCTCACGCGGTGCAGTGTATCTCAGAGCGCTGCACTGCAGCACTTTCGTTCAGCCACAGCTGCCAGTGCGCAGCTGCTTAAGTTTGCATCTGCGCACTACGGTTGTCCATCAGTTTGAGCAGGCATGGCAGGGCGGCACAAATGTGAGGCTAATCTATGGATGTGAACTCACTGCATTGGAAAGCGATTTTTTTATTTTTAAAATAGTGATCATGTGCGGGAATGAGGACATCCTGGTGAGTGGCCAGTCATTGCAGCCAAGAAGTCAAGGAAGCATTCTTAGCATGAGCTTTCAGTGGGAGAGGTCAAGGTTGTGGCCCTGCACGCAGCCTGTGAAAAGCAATCCCGAGAAAGCCTGTGTTCGGTAAGGCAAAATTCCAATTGCTTTAATTATTGTCTCTTGAGTTTTGGACCGTGATTTAGTTAGCATTGGGGAAAGCTCTGTTAAGGGAAAAAAATTTAAACCAGTATCTTTCAGTTAAATGAAGAGGTCACAGTGGATTTTGGGGGGGGGGGGGCTGACAGATGATCCATTTGACGGATAAGAGTGGCCACCATGCTAAGTTGCTAAAGTGTGCAGCTCCTCCAGCGCAGAAGGAGAGGGATTTACTTCAGTCACACTTTAAGGGCTTTTTTTTTTTTTTTTTGTTTACTTTTCAAAATGCACTTGATGTGGGATAGGGTGATGTAAAAAACTGAAGTTTGTCTGTCATCTATAAACAGTACACTCCATTCATGAGAATTCAAGTTTTTTCCCCGGCCACCGGGCAGCAGGAAGCCCTTTGAGCAAGGAGTGGTGGATCGAGAGAGCTTTTTCCCAGCCACAAGGAGTTGGCCAGGGCACTGGGCAGCAGAAAGCCAGTAAAGAAGGACCAGCGGCGGATTGTGGGAGCCTTCCTGGCTGCAGGGAGCGGGCCAGGGCAGAGAGAAGCAAGGGGCAGGACCAGGATGAGGAGCAGGGGGATTCTTGTCCTGTCCACCCACCCCGGCTCTGACCTCTATTAAATGCCAGAGGGGAGGTGGAGTAAATCGTTAGAAAGGGTCCCATTGGCTGACAGCAAACAAGTATGAAGGAGCTGTGCACTTCAACTAAAAACTGAACTGGAGTCGGACTGGGAGGAGAAATAAGTATCTGAACTTGAACTTACAGCTGGGAAAAGGGGGATCTGGGTTGTAGCCAGTCACCCTTTCCAGCACTGGGTAGGCATTTATTGTTTGTCTTGGAATTAATTGGGGGAATCTGTGTTATAGCCAGTCACCTTATTTTGGTATTTGGAGTTGGTCATTTAATTTTGCCTACTAGCCAGTCATCTTTTTCCTTTTTGGTATTGGATTGGTCTTTTATATTGCCTACTGTCTGAGTAAGCAAGGGGGCAATTACTGCTTGTTTGAGGGACTCTTGTAAAGACAGAAAAATGAGCAGGGACAGGAGTGAATGGGCTTGGACCAGAGTAGGGAATCATAGGGGATAGGGCTAGCAGGGGTCGGGACAGCAGCAGCGGACTCCACCTTGAAGGGGAAAAAGAGAGGAAAATTACCAGGCATCGACCGGAAGTAGGGGAGGCGAGGGGGGGGGGGATAGTGGGATGCAATGGCTGCAAGGCTGCTGTTTTTATGAGACCCTGCGGAAGCTAGACGGTTGCTCTATTTGCCTAAAGATAGGGTGGATGGAGGCAGAGTTAGCACATTTGAGTTGGGATCTTCTAGAGAATTTTCCTCAGGCAAAAGGAGAGGGGTAGGAAGGGTGGCAGATACACAGGGATAGAGTCTCAAAAACTACAAGTGTGATAATGGAAGCAGGACAAAAACAGGCAGGAGTCAGAAAGGAAGGAAGCTTTGAACATAGTAACAGGTTTGCAGTCTTGGGGACTCAGGAAGGGAAGAGATACTCGGTGGTGGGGGATAGGAACAACCCTGGGGGGTGTCTGGGAAAAGCTCAGGGAAAAGCACACAAGAGGGAGAAATGGGGATCAGAATCATGGGAGAAAGACAGTGAACAGGAAGAAAGGAGGGCGAGGATCCACCAGAGGGGATGAACACAAGCAGAGGGGTCATCGGCATTGAAAACAGTGGGACCCATGCCAGCGAGAGAGGGGAGGTCCCCAACATCAGGGCTCTGTAAAAATGCACAGGTAAGATCAGTGAGTGCAGGACCATTGAAAACTGCACAGAAACAAGCTAGGCAGGGCGAAAGGACCCAGGAATCAGAGAGGGAGGGGAGGTCCCATGCATCAGGACTTTGTAAACATGCAAATGTAAGATCAGAGAGTGTGGGACCCTTGAGAACTGCGCAGGAACAACCCTGGCAGGGAGAAAGGATGCAGGAGACAGGCACTTCTGAGGCCAAGGCCGGTGATATGGGCATGGAGCAGAAATTAAGCTAGTGGTAAAGGGGACGAGGGAAGATCCCTTGGGGGGTTCAAATGGGGCAGGGTACAGGGCAGAAAACTGTACAGAGGAACCAAACATTAGCTCAGGAAGACGAGCATGAGAATGCAGACAGGAAGAAAAGGTCTCAAGGAATTTTGGACTGTACGGAAAGTAAAAGTAAGAATAGGGATAACTTGGAAAAGGGAAGTGTTGGGAGAAACACAGTAGCGAGAGGCACCCAGAAGGAGACAGGGTATTAATTGTTGGTGACTATTATAAAAGGTGTTACATGGGGGAGAAGGAGGGACAGAGGTGGAAAAATATGGGTGGAATGCCTGCCTGGAATGAGAGCGGCCAAAGTCACACACTGGACAAGGTATCTTTGTAAATGAGCCTATGGCTCAAAGGTTTTTCCAAACTGCTGTCTAAATAAAATAAAAATAAATAAATAAATAAAGGGGGAAGACACTGGATGAGAGGACACATCTGCTGTTCCACTTAGGGACAAATGACCTCACAAGGAATAGTGTGATGGAGTTTTCATAGGTTTATTCAAGCCGAGGGAAAAAAAAAAAAACTACCCTATTAGGCTTGCCATCCATTTGCTATATTTAAAAAAGGAATTTACTGTCTCCAAAGTATAAATCTACCCCGTTTTGAATTCATTCATTGTAGGACTACTAACAATTTTAGTCAGTAGGTTGTTCCAGGCCCCAACTACTCTTAAACTGTACCAATTTTTCCTAAAATTGTGTGCCCAAGTTTGTTGACATAGTTGTTTCGTGTGTTTTCTTTTGCTGGTTCTCCCATATTAAAGCGCAAATCTTTTAACAACTCTTCGTCCTTAATACTTTTATATAGAAAACATAAATCTCCCCTTAATCTACGGTAATACAGTGAATAAAGGTTCAGACTCACCAATCTTTCATAATATTTTTTATTTTATGTGCAGGCACATTTTACGGGACTGGCCAGGCTCTGCAGCAGTTTGGATTTTAAATCGCTGACATTCTCCGAAGTGCTGCCAGTACCAAGGGCCAGCATAGAGGTGAAAAAAAAAATAGATGACTTTAACAGCTGGTTAACAGGATGGTGTGCTCAGAGGGGGTATGGAGTAGTAGGAGATTGGGGAACAACATGGAAGGACAAAAGCCTCTATGCCCCGGATAGGCTGCATTTAAATGGGGAAGGAAAAGCAGTGCTCAAATGTAAGCTAGAAGATTATATTAAGAAGCACTACCATTTAAACTGAATGGGGGGGGGTCAGGGGAAACTCTAGCTGTATGACACATGGCAAGGGGGCAGCAAGCACCCCCAAAAAGGCAAACAGATCCAGTGTAGAAAATATAGGGTGTGTAGCAGCCAAGCGGGGAACAGGGGTTTGGATGGTCATGTGTACAAATGCCAGACGTACAGGTAGAAAGATCCCAAATCTAGCAGCTGTAATGGCTGAGGGGAGCCTTGAAATTGTGGGGGTAACTGAAACTTGGTGCCATCAAGATCAGGGATGGGACATGGAGGTACCACGATATACACTTTTCAGGAAGGACAAGGAGGAAAGGAGGGGGGTTGCACTCTACGTAGAGGAGGGTATCAGGGAAACAGAATTACAGGGCAAGTGGGGGGAGGCTGAAGGACTATAGGTCTCCTTAGCTGCAGGGAAAAGAGAGTGCATACTGGGGTGATTTAAAGGCCCCCAGCACAACAGGAATCTGTTGATAGATACATGGCTGATGAATTTGTGAGAATGGCTGCTAAAGGTGAGGTGGTGCTGATGGGAGACCTGAACCTACCAGATGTAGACTGGGACACCCCATCAGCATCATCCACCAGCAGCAGGGAAATATCAGACCCCCTGCAAACAGCCCTCCCGGGGCAACTGGTCAGGGAACCAACCAGGGCAGGAGCGGTTCTCGATCTGGTCCTGACAAATGAGGATAGGGTAGGAAAGGTGTCAATAGGGGAACACCTTGGTACGAATGACCACAGCACAGTTTGGTTTACAATACAGAACACTGCTGATGTTCACCAGAGCACGTTAAGAGAGAGCAGATTTCCGGACAATGGGGGAATTAGTGGGAAGAGCTCTGGAGGGGTTGGAGGATTTAACAGATGTGAAGGACATGTGCGGACGATATTAAAGTCTGCAACAGGGTGGACACTCAGGAAGGGGTAAAAAATGCGAAGGGATCTGGGGAGGCTCGAGGCATGGTCAAGGAAGTGGCAGCTTTTATTTAACATGGACAAGTGTAAGATCATGCATCTAGGCTACAGAAACCAGAGGGCGGCGTACTATATGGGGGGGGGGGGCGAGACCCAGAAGAAACAGAACAGGAAAGGGACCTAGGCATCACTATATCGAGGGACCTGAAGGTGGCAAAGCACTGCAAGGGAGCAGTGACTAGAGGCAGCAGAATGCTGGGTTGCGTCAGAAGGTGGATTACCAGTAGGAGGGGGGAGGTCATAGTACCCTTGTACACCCATCTGGTTAGGCCTCATTTGGAGTATGGGGTCCAGTTCTGGAGGCCATATCTCAGAAAGGATGTGGGAAGGTTGGAGCAAGTGCAGAGGAGGGCAACGAATATAGTAAAGGGGATCAGCCACCTGTCCTACGAGGAAAGGTTAGGGGAATTGAACATGTACTCCCTGGGCGGGGAGAGACATGATAGAGACCTTCAAATACCTAAAAGGTATAAACCATGTGCCAGTGGAAGCATCTTCCAGTTGAAAGGAATCAGAGGACTAGGGGCATGGGTTACAGATTATGGGGGACAGTTCAAGGGTAACATTAGGAAGTACTATTTCACAGAGATGGTGGTGGATAAGTGGAATAGGCTCCCTGAGGAGCTGATTGGAGAAGCAACAGTGGAAGGCTTCAAAGAGCATGGCATAAGGGATTGTTTGGGGGGACATGTCCTAGCAGATAGCTAGTCAATTGGGCAGACTAGGTGGGCCTGGCGGTCCTTTTTGCCGTCACATTTCTATATATCTCTGCAAGCTGCAAATACGCCTCTCCCCTCCCGCTCAGCCGCAGCTGGATCAGCATTCCAGCTGATGAAACTTGGGACCTATGTTGAAGAAGCCCCCAATTCAAATAAACGGATAAAAAAAAACAAACTATACTACCATGTTAACTAGCGTAAGTGGTCCCAAGGTCCCCACTAATGCCAGTGTCTAAATGGTGCTTACACTTGCCTTTGCCCACACAACACCCTGAAGGAACGGATGAATGTGTCACTGAAAAAAAAAAAAAACTCTTCTACAGCGGTTTTCGCCAAACAAATTAGGAAAGGAATTCTACTACGCGTAGTCCTCTGTCCCAATCAACTACCAAGTAGTCACGGCCCATCTCATTCCATATTTTCGAGCATTACCGAACTTAAAGGCTAGTCCCTCGCATCACAGAACTAGAAACACCCTCGCAGCGTTTCTGGTCGGAACGATTCTCTGGGCGACGCTGGCCTGTTTGAGCGGCCGGAGCGGGTTGGTGGTGACGCGGTAGTACCTCGGTTTCCGGCCAGCTCAGCCACGGTTCAGACAGTGCTGTCAGCTATCGAATCACTGTGGATAGCAGGTAGTCAGAGGAGACGGGTCGTTTTGTTTCGGGCTGGTATCGCGCAGCCGGACAGGATGGTGCTGCTGACAATGATCGCTAGGTTGGCGGACGGGCTGCCGCTGGCTGCCTCAATGCAAGAGGACGAACAGGTAGCTCCCCTAGGTTGGGGGTCACTGGAGGGGGAGAAAGGGGGGGATAGATATAGTGTCTGTCTACGGCTGGAGAGGAGGGTGTGTGTGCGTCATTCCGTTGAAAACAGGGTCACCACCTTTTCATACCAATAGTTTTCAGCTGTGTCACATTAGGAGCAGTGTACCGCATTTTCCCACCCACAGAGCCCTCTGACCCACATTTAGAAGGGGCTGGTCCATACTATATTCTTCCGATTTCAAAACAGAAATTAACATGAATCCTTAGTAACAGACAATAACACTTTTGAAAACATAGTACTATTTCAGTTTTCCCACATTTCTAATTAAACCACTGCTCTTAAGGGACAGCTGAGAGGATTATCCAGTGGTTAAATTGGAAATGTTTAGGCGGGGAAACTCTCATATTTGGATATCTGTGTGGTGGAACTGTAATGTGTAGGTGGTGGAACTGGCTATAGTAGTCAGTGGAGCAAAATGACAGAGTGGTGCAACTGTCATGCAGATTTTTAAGAGGTGATGGAACCGAGTTCCTGTGGGCTCTCCTGCTCAGTTTTAAATCCTGGGTTTCTCTTCGAAAGTCGTAATCAGGACATGCCAGATCAAACCACATTAGTTATTTAAGTTCTCTGCATGTTCACAAGGAGAGTAGGAATTATATGTTTCTAGTTTCAAACCAGAAATCCATTTTTCTTCTTTTTGTCAGGGCCATTTTCAAGAAACAGTAAACCTTGTGGCAGTGGGGAAACCAAAATCGGAAGAATTGTATTGCCATCTTCCATGTTTACCTAGGGCAGTCCCTTCTGGATTGGTTGACTATACTGGTTTAGTTAAGAAAAAATCCATGATGGGGCGTTGAGTGGGCTGGGATTTACCCACGCGTGGCGTGGTTTGGTCACAGGGCCGCAGGCCAAGTGACCAACAACGCCAGGCATGTGTAAATCCCAGCCCAACTCACACCCTGTCGGGGATTATTCCAGCTGTACAATTAGGAAACATGACAGTTACCAGGGAGGATAACATACTGGATCTTGTGTTGGCAAACGAGGACCAAGTCCAAGACTGAAACATAGAAACACAGAAATTGTTGGCAGATGAGGACTGCTAGGCCCATCCAGTCTGCCCATAGGCCCTATACATGTATACGTCCACTCACCCTAAGTGGTCAGTGGCTTTTCATCACTCCTTTCCTGCCCAAGGATCCCTTGTGCTAGTTCCAAGCATGTTTAAATCCCTCCACTCTGCTTGCCCCTACCACCTCTTGTGGCAGACTATTCCAAGTATTCATCACCCTCTCTATGTAGAGAAACTTCCTCACGTTACCGCTTAATCTACCCCCCTCCAATTTCATATCATGCCCCCTCGTTCTGGTATCTTTTTTACATTGGAAAAGATCCCCCACCTGCACCTTGTTTATGCCCTTGAGGTACTTAAAAGTTTCTATCATGTTGCCCCTTCCTCTCCTCTCCTCCAGTGAGTACATATCGAGGTCTCTTAGTCTCTCCTTATGTTTTGTGTTGCAAACCATGCACCATCTTTGTCGCCCTTCTCTGGATAGCCCGAACCTGTTTGTCCTTACGCATGTGTAATCTCCAGTACTGCACGCAGTAAGCCAGGTGATGTATTACCAGTGATTTATACAATGGCATCACCACCTGCCGCCTCCTACTAGTAATACTTCTGTCTATGCACCCCAGCATGCCACTGGCCCTCCCTGCAGCCTTTGCACACTGCTTTGAAACCTTAAGGTCATCAGATATGCTAACCCCCTAGGTCCATTTACTCTTTGATGACACTCAGACAGCACCTCCCCCCCCCATCCTGTAGCTCTCCCCAGGGTTCCCCCTACCCAGGTGCATTATCTTACACTTTTTTGCATTGAACCTCAGTTGCCACACCGCCGACCATCTTTCAAGCTTCTCCAGGTCCCTCTTCATTTTCTGCACCCCTTCTGGTAGAAATGTAGTCGTACAGGACCCTCTAGCAGGCAGCAATCACTGCACAGTGTGGTTCTTCCTTCAGAAGGGCGAGGATGCAGCCAGGACCAGGATGAGAGTGGTAGACTTCAGTAGGGTGGATTTTGCCAGGATAGAACAGAGAAACATAGAAGCTGACGGCAAAAGGAGACCGCTAGGTCCATCTAGTCTGCCCATTTGTTTTAGACCTGTTTTGACACTCTAGTTGCCCTTTGTAGTCACTGGGCGTGCAGCCCTACCGAGCTGTCCGTCAAGGGCAGCGGGCGGCGATGGGTGATGCTGCTGGCTGACGGAGGGGGGAGCTGGGCTGGGGTTCAGTGGACGGGTGGGGAGGGGGGGGTAGACTAGACCACCAGGATAGTAGAGGTATTTTATGTGTTACAGATGCCCGCGATCGGGCGGCGATCGCTCCACTGGACCACCAGGGATATTGGACGTGGGGGGGGTACTATACCGATGCCCGCGATTGGGCACATAGAGGTTCACTGGACCACCAGGGATATAGGAGGGGGGGCTTATTCTCTACACAAATGCCCACGATTAGGCACATAGCGGTCCACTGGACCACCAGGGATATAGGAGGGGGGATTTCACTACTGGGATGCCCGCGATGGGGCATTGGGGGGGCGCCGCCAGGTGCGGCAGGAACTTGGGTGGCCACCCACAGGTGGCAGCTGCCGTGTTGCGCCCTGCAGTGTGGCAGCTCACCTGTGGGTGGCCATCACTTTTTCCTTTTTTTTTTTGGCTTAACTTTTCGCAGGCGCAGGTAGGGGTTGCGCATGCATGACTCTGCACATCCCGGGCTGAATATCGAGCTGTGCAGGTTATGCATGGGCACGCCCCCCCCCACCTGTGCCTGCATACATTACTGATGCGCTCCGACGTATCTGGATTTGTGCGGCACACTTTTCCCTTTTGAATATCGCGCAAGGGTGCATCATGTGGTTAAAGCTGTTTGCTAAGCCTTTTGAATATCTGGGCCACTGTATTTATGTCAACATTTTTACATCCTACTATACTCCCCCACCCCCCACCCCCGTCTGCACCGGAGACGAGCAACATGTTGTTAAGTGTGCCTTCCTGGTGAAACATTTCATTAAATAAATAAGCAGTCCAGGTCTAAAAAAAAACAAGCTAGCTCAGCAGAGAAAGTAAAGGAGAAGAGAGTGACCTTCAACAGGGGCAAGAAAACTGGGCGCGGGGAGGACAAGGAGGCATACTCAAGGAAATCCAGGGAGGTGAGTAGAGCAGTCAGGGTGGCTAAAGCTGCAAGGGAGCTAAGATTGGCTTAGGGAATCAGAGGGGGAAAAGGATTTTTTCAGGTACATTAGCAAGAAGAGGAGCGGTAAGGACAAGATTGTCCAGATCGGGGTGGGCCAGGCAGAGGCACTCAATGAGTACTTCTGTTCAGTGTTCACTAAAGAAAAGGACGGGCCAATACCACAAGGGAAAGGAGGGACGGGTAAGGGAGGGGCAGTGGTAAGGGAGGGGCAGTGGTAACAGATGGGGTCATCCAGGTGGATGGGGTTCTAAAAGGCCTTAAAGACCTGCAGTTGGACAAGGCCACAGGACCAAATGGAGTGCATCCAAGAGTCCTGAAAGAGTTGGCAGGGGTCTTGGCAGGCTCACTGGTGGACCCAATTAACACCTCACTGGAGTTGGGGTACGTGCCCCTGGACTGGAGGATGGCTCATGTGGTGCCTCTCCACAAGAGTGGTCCCAGGGATGAACCGGGTAACTATAGACCAGTAAGCTTAACTTCCATTGAAGTTAATGGAGCCCATTATAAAGGGGAGATTGGCAATCTTTCTGGGTAATAATGGTCTCCAGGACAAAAGGCAATATGGGTTTGTCTCGGGAAGATCCTGTCAGAATAATCTAATTGACTTCTTCGATTGGGTCATAAGGGGATTGACGGGCCATGCCGTGAAATGTCCTGTATCTGAACTTCAGTAAGGCCTTCGACTCGGTGCCTCATGGAAGGTTGTTGGGCAAGGAAGCTGAGGAACCTGGGGGCCAGGGAGAAACTAGTGGGGTGGGTTAGGAGCTGGTTGCAAAACAGGCAGCAGAGGGTAATTGTAAGGGGGGAGCCCTCCAAGCCAAGACCTGTGACCATTGGGGTACCAGAGGGCTAGTGCTCGGACCCGTTTTATTCAACATCTTTATCAAGGACATAGCAGAAAGGATCAAGAGTAAAATCAGCCTGTTCACTGACGACACAAAGATTTGTGCTACAGTTGACAGTGAGGAAAGGAGGCAAGCACTCTGGGAAGAACTGGCAAAACTCGAGCACTGGTCAAGTGTATGGCAGTTGGGGCTTAACGCTAAGAAGTGCAAGGTCATGCACCTCGGAGCCAGAAACCCCAGGACCAGCTATTGGCTGTGGGGAGTGCAGGTATCTATTTCAGAGAAAAAGAAGGACCTAGGGGTACAAGTTACAGGGGACATGAAGATATTGGCGCAGTGTCAAAGGGTGGCAGCAAGAACCAATCATATGCTGTGGTGCATAACCAGGGGTATCACCTCTAGAAAGGAGAAAGTCATCCTGCCACTGTACAGATCACTGGTGAGGCCACCCTTGGAGTACTGTGTGCAATTCTGGAGCCCTTACCTAAAAAAGAATGCAAGATTACGACGAAGATGATCCTAGGTCTGGGGGATAAACCCTATGAGAAAATTGAGGGAGCTCAACATGTATTCCCTGGAGGACAGAAAGGAGAGGGGGACATGATAGAGACCTTCAGATACTTAAAAGGCATAATCAGGGTTCGTACGGAGGGCTTGTTACGCTTAAAGAGAGGGAGGGTCTCGAGAGGGCACAGTCTGAAATTGGAAGGGGTAAGCTTCAGGAGGGAAAGGAGGAGACATTACAGAAAGGGTGGTGGCTGGGTGGAACGAACTGTCAGAAGACATGATCGCGGTTGAAGACAGTGGACAGTTTCAAAAGGAGGTGGGATAGGGTTAAAGGGAAGGTACTTACAGAAAAGAACCTAGGGAGGGAAAAGCTGGAGGGTAGGAATGATGGGAAGGGACGAGGGCAGCTGCGGTAAAGGTATACTGAGAGCTGCACACTCGGGCAGACTTGATAGACCTCTGGACCTTATTGTGCTGGCGTTTTCATATGTTTGTAAGCTCGTAATTACAAAAGAAAAGTGAGGGAAAGGTTTTTTTATGCTGATTTTAATGAAATATGATATTCTTTATCCTACACAAAATAGTTCATTGTTGCTGGGCAGAAGCCATCCCGTGCCCCTGAAGATAGCTGGCCACAGCGTGAATGAGCTGAGCGTTGCAAGAGATCAATTATAGCTGTAAATGTGAGCAGTTTGCATTTAGTAGTGCCGGGTTAGCTCTCATTTGTCTCAGAGTTCAAAACTGCAACTTAGATATGACTTTTTTTTTTCTTTCACTTTTCCTGAACGGCTTTTGATTATGCGGAATGACGTGGTTAGCATGAGAAAAAATGCCTTTGCGAGAGGGTATTGGAACACAAAGGGTTCTGTGTGAAGTGATTTTTTTGCTTTAATGAGCAGATGGCTGGTATTTTATATGGTGGTTATGCAAAAATTACGCCATACCATAAAGTGGCAGCCAGCCAATCAAATCGGTGAATTTTTAGACCCCCATTGTATAATGACAAATCAAAAATGGAAGTGGATTTTGCTGGGAGGACTGACAGAGGGCAGGAAAGTAGCATGTAGACTAAAGATAAAGGGTATTTAATGCTGAAGAGGGAACTTACCTGAAAAAAGAGATGGTACACCTACAACCGCTGCAGGTTAGCGACTGCTCTGAACAGGCATGCTGCCAACTGGAATGGCAACTGGTTGTACCACGAAGGCACGGGGAGGAGGTGATAGCTGAGGAGGGTAGCGGCGGGAGCATGGCAAGCATCCAGGACATGGGGGGGGCACATGTTGCACTGCCAGGACATTGCAGTGTACACCATCCTGCCTGTTGAGAGTGGAGTGTCATACGAACATACGAAATTGCCAGCAGATAAAGGCCTTACGGTCTATCAAGTCTGCTCGATTGTGCAGCTTTTGAAGCAGCCCATTGTTCTACAGGAAACCACTTTCTCTGGCAATGTGTTCCACCCAGACACCACCCTCTCTGTAAAAAAGTGTCTCCTCATTTCCTTCCTGAACCTTCCCCCTTCCAATCTCAGATAGTCCCTCAAGTGTCCCTCCCCCTGGGTGGGTACATCTGCAGCATGGTTGGTACCCTCAGCTGCAGTGCCAGGCTGGTGTGGCAGCTAGAGGCACATTGGGGCCAAAGGGAGATGAGTGGGCATCTAAGGATGTTGGGGGGAAGGGAGGTTACAAATATGGGTACTAGGCTTGAGGGGAGTAGTTGGCAAGGACAGATAAGTTAAAGAGGAGGATGGAAGGGACTGGGATCTCAGTGATGGGGATTAAGGAATAAGCATAGTGGAGAAGGGATGTTGTAGGCATGGTCGTAAGGGAGCACCATTGCCAGTGGACAGCAGCAGCAGGTATCTGCAGCTGGCTTGCCGGGTTGAGGATGGTCAACAGGCAGTTGGGGCTGCCGGGGGAAAATCTGGTACCAGGACACTCAACCTGCCAAGGAAAAGCAGGGTTTTAAATAAGCTGAAAAAACTGATTAGCAGTTTGACGCATGAAAATGCTAAACAGTTGCGAAAATGCATAGCACTTGGCACAGATTGATTAGCAAAATTAAAAAACATTATATAGTTTTATTAATGTGATACTGTATCATGGACTCACTCAAAAAATGGTTAGCAGTCTAATGCTAAGCATTTCTGAAAATGGTTAGCATTACCCCGTTTTGCTTAGCATTTTGCTCTGCTATATCAGTTATTTAAAACCCTGAGAAGGAATGAAAAGGGGCAGGATGGCAGTGGTCATTGGGCCTGCATTATTAGGGCAGTGGAGGAGGCATTGTTGGACCCGGATGACAGCCTGGCCTAGTTGGTTTGCGTGCCTGGAGCATAGAGTAAAGTGAATGCTATCCAGGGTCAGGTAGCTCTGCGCTGGGTGGAGGAGGCAGGAACTGACCATTGTTGTCCATATTGGTACGAATGACACAAGAAGCACAAGTCCTGCAGACACAAGAAGTTTATTCAAGGAACGAAGACTGTTCCTGAATAAAAAAATCATCCATGGTGATCTTGGTCATTGGGTTTAGTGAGAAGCACCAGTGACCCATTAGACAGTATAATGCTGCTATGGGTCTGGTGCAAGAGAGAGGCTTTTGATTTTCTGGTCAACTGGAGGGCTGTTTAGTTTTAGTGTATTTGATAACTGGGTTAGAACACTGGGCTAAAAGTCTGTTTGTCCTTGGAACTTTCTGGTGCAAGGGTTGCCTTTATACCCAGGGTGCTGCATCTACTACCAGTTGTCTCAGTGGCACAGCTGGTTAGCGCAGTCAAAATGGTATTCTGGGTGGCCTGGGTTCAAGTCCCAGCTGAGGCACTTGCTTCTTTCTCACTTGTTTGTATGTGTTCCATTAAAATGCACACCACACTCCTGTGTGATTGTTACAAGTAAAATATTTGTGTTGCCATTGGGGTGTGCATTTGAGAAAGAGTAATGTGATCGGGGACAGCCCAGGTTCCAGTTGTCTCAGTGGCGCAGCAGGTTAGCACAATCGGAAGGGTATTCCGGGCAGCCTGGGTTCAAGTCCCAGCTGAGGCACTTACTACTTTCTCACCTCTGTATGTGTTCCATTAATATGCACACCGCACTCCTGTGATTGTTACATTTCCTAATCAACTTGTTTCCCCCCCTAAGTTTTGCATACCCATGGTGCTTTGCACTAGGATTTAGATTTAGAATGCATGTATGTATCTTAGGAAAGAGTTACAAAAACAAATTAGACATTATCTATTGTCTGGTAATGTTTATGCATCCTACATAAGACTTTTCTTCCCAAATTACCTCTCCGTCATGCTGCTTCATTTTGTGTGCTACTTTAATGAATGCCTTGTACATTAGTCTGTAGTTGACTGGATGCTTAAGTTTAGAAGTGGTTGTATTGTGGTCATTGCCATGCTCTCTGTGGGATTGGCTGTGACTATACAAGCTGATTGCTCACTGTGGCCCTCTGTTAGTTACAAAGTTTTACAGTCCTGGGGTTGGAGTAGAGGGAAGGAATGAAAGAAAGAGTTGAGAAAAATTGAAGAAAATACTGAGGCAAAGAGAGAACGATTGCTTTAGTACCTCTCTGTATCATTGTTACCTTGATTAAATACTGCTATTGCTTGGAATGTAGAAAAGGAAAGAGTTTGCATTTATGTCGGTGGTTACTTTTTAACTTTCCACTCTCCCACCCCAAGGTTTTGCATATCCATGATGCTTTGCACTTGTTTTTTAGACTTTAGAGTGTATGCACGTGGCTTGGAGAGCTTTACAAAAAACAAAGAAATTGGAAACCTCTGTTTTCATGGATAGTTTATGCATCCTACACAGTTCTCCTTGTCTTCCAGATTGCTTCCATAGTATGCTAGGTTTGACAGTGGTCTGTAGTAGACTGGCTGGTTAAATGTAGAGTGAAAACATTGTGCTGCAATGCAGCAGTGCTCTGGGGCTGACGATTACACAAGCTTAGAACTCACTGTGGCTCTCTGTTGGACTGTTTCCTCTGTGTTCAATGCTATAGCTAGGTGAAATGCCACATTTCTTTGCCAATGGAGTTTTGCTTTTGTTTAGAACATCTTGATGCTTCTTGGTACCATCAGTACATTGGTGTTTGCAGATGACAGATCTAAATTTTATGCTTCACCATTGCAATTCCCTTGATACCCAGTCTGCCCCAGTGTGGGATTCTGGGACTAGCACATGAGCCCCGGTCTCTAAGGCCTCCGGCCACTGGGCAGCCTAACAATGAAACTTTAAAAACATCATAATCTTTGCTGAATTTCTTTTATGAAAGTATGTCATTACATAAGTAATTTTTTTAACACACAATGGACCCATGATTTTTATTATAATCTTTATGATTTCTATCATTCTGTTCCTGACAATACCATTATTGTCTGCAAAATTTTCCATGACGAAAGTACAGTCCTAATGAGGACTCTCTGCTGCCTATCCTGCAACCAGTTTTATTTATGTATTTTTCCCCCCCAGCTTTCCTGGCCCGTCACTCCTCGCCAGACACCCTCCCCGTCGCCATCTTGCTGCCCCCATCGAATGCCGCAGCCCAGTTGACTAACGTATCCCTTGAGAGGGGCCTCCTAACGATAAGCGCCACTGGGAGGAACTGGCCAAATGTGCACTCCTCCGACACCGGGCTTGGCAGGGGTACAGCGTGGACACCTCCGGGCTTTGTGGCGGATAGGGGACTGGCAGCTGTCATTTGGCTGGCCAGGTGGCCCATTTTTCTGCTTGTTTCTGCCCACCCACCACCACCTACCATGTGGCTGCATGCTGCGGTGTCCATGGTAGCATGCACAGGCATCGTGCATTGCTCCAAAGGGCCACCAGGAGCTGCTCCAGAGCAGTGCAGACTTGCATCTTCCCCTTGGGTGGAGAGCATCCGTCAGATGTTCTGAACCCTCCCTGCTGGCCTCCACTCCTGTCGTCCTGGGCTCGGGAGCGAACCCGGGTCGCCAGTGTGCCAGGTGACTTCCCTTCCCCCCAATGCCTGGCGCCACGGAGCCGACTTCAATTTTAATTTTAAGTCATTTCAGTACTCCACTTGTACCTTGGTTCTCCAGTTTATGATCAAGCCTTCTGTGTAGAACACTTATATGCTTTGCTGACGTCTAGATATACAGCATTTACAGGACTACTTACCACAAATCCAATTTCTTGGTGATGGTGACATATGAAAAAAAAAGAAGTAAGGTCTGTTTTGGCATGATTCCTCCTTACAGAAGTCATACTGGGCCAACAAATCCAAGTTGTTGTTCTGTAAGTGTTTGACCTTTTTGTTTCTTATGATTGTCTCCAGCAGCTTCGCTGGTATTGACATCTGACGTACTGGCCAAAATTCCCCGTTTCTGCACTGGAGCCTTTTTAAAATATTGGTACCATATGGGCCACTCTACAGTAATCAGGCATGTAAGCAGTTCTGATGTACTCGTTGAATATAATTGCCAGTGGTATGGCTAGTTCCTTCACTAGCACCTTCAGGATTTATCCATCAAGCCCCAATCGTCTTATTTACCTGCACCCAACATCTTTAGTAATGTTTTAGCTTCATGTCTTTAATGTGGATTCATGTCCAACTTCAGACTACTTCATAGAGCACTTCCAACAGGGAGGTTTGAGGCCACATGTAACCTTGTACTCAGCTGTGGGGATGGGATTATCTGCAGTATTAAAGTCAAGGAACTGGTTAGAGGCAGTGACTACAACAAGGTAATGTTCTCCCTGGTGACAGAAAAAAGTAGCCAAATCTCCACCACAAGGAACTTTAGGAAAACAGGCATTACCAAACTGAAGAACCTGGTGCTGAAGGGTCTGGAGTGGCTGCATGAGTCTGGTAATGCAAAGCTTATGTGGTGTTCATTGAAGAAGGTGCATGAAGCAGCAGTAGCATTCTGCACTCCTGTAAGCAGTAAGGGAACAAGGACCAAGAAGTGACCTCCCTGGCTCAACACAGACCTAAGGCAGATTATGTTCAACAAAAGGAAGGTCTTTGATGCTAGAAAGATATGGGCTGCTTCCAGGCCAGTGAGGAATGCAGAGCAGCACTGAGGGACTGCAAAACTAGAATTCAAGGCAAGTATGGGTTGGAAGCCAGGACAGCAGCAGAAGTTGCAGAAATCTCCAAAGCCTCCTTCTAATACATTAACAGAAGGAGAGTATGGGGTCAGTGGTGGAAGGAGGAGGAGGAATCTGTCAGAGTGCTAGAAGTGGTAGCTGACATGCTTAATTAATACTTTGCTTTTGTGTTCACCAGATAGCCCCAGGGTGCTCATTGATACAGCCCATAGCATAAGGGATTAGCTAAGATGCAGCCACTAGACATCACACCTGCCCTGGTAGCTGACTACTTGGCAAAGATTAAGCCACATAAGTCCTAAGAGGTGGCTGGGATACATCCCAGGATCATAGTGGAACTAAAGGAACAACTGGCTGTGCCTCTTTAAGGAATCTTTCAGGAGCCTGTCTGGACAGATGTGGTGTCAGAGAACTGAAAGTGGCCACTGTGTGGTCCCCCTCTTTAAGAAGGGAGCAAGGTCAGACCCAGGCAACTACTGGCTGGTCAGCCTGACATCTGTGCTGGGCAAGGTCTTGGAGGACATTATCAAGAACAGGGATAATGGAGTACTTGGTTGAGGCTGAGGTTAATTCCCCATGGCAGCATAACTTGGAGGAACAGATCATGCCAGATCAACCTGATCACCTGCTTTTAAGAGAATTGCCTTCTGCTATTACTTTTCCTGGGGCCTCCTCTAATTATCAACATAATTCCAAACTTGCTGTTCTGTCAGTTTACATTCTATAATATAGTACTCACAGTTTTTAGTTTCCATTTTGTCTAACTAGACAACAGAGTACCCTGCACACCAGCACCAAACCTTGACAGAAAATCAGCATTCTTGTGCTGCGAACTGGCATTTTGTTGTACCTGAAATTTAAATGGATGCAAAGCCAGGTATAGAAACATAGAATTTGACGGCAGATAAGGACCGCTTGGCCCACCCAGTCTGCCCATTTCCCTACCTGATGGATAAGCTGCAGGTCCTAGTTAACCAGCAGCCTACTTCTTCCTACCCCGGCCCCCTAGAATTGCCTTATGACTGTCCCATGCATGCTTGAATTCCACCACTGTTTTTGACTCCAGCCTCCTCTGGAAGGCCGTTCCATACATCCACAACCCTCTCTGTGAAAAAATACTTCTAATTACCTCTGAGCCGCCCCTTCTATCTTCAAATTGTGCCCCTTTGTTCTTGCACACCTCTTTTTTTGAAAGATGCTACCCTCTTGGACTTTGTTGATTCCCTTGAGGTACTTGAAAGTTTCTATCATGTCTCCCCTCTCCCTCCTTTCCTCGAGGCTATACATATTAAGCTCCTAAAGTATTATTTCAGAATGTGAAGTTTTTTGTTTTTGATGTATCTAACAGAGCGTATTATGAGCCACCACTAATTGAAACTCAGACCCCTGTAGATTGAACAAAACATCTTAATATTCTATTGCTGAATACTTTTGTTCTCAATCATGGAGCTCTCAGCTGATATATAAAGCCAGATGTTCTTCTCCATTTTTATGTTGGCATAAAACTGCCTCAGTTCCAGGTTCTGAGGCATCAGTTTTACTTCAAAAGGTAGGGAAAAATCAAGACTGTCAGTACAGAAACTGACCAAAGGGTAGTCTTTATAGCCCTACAGGACTCTTCACATTCTAGACTCCATTTTACTTTGTTGGGGAACAGGGATGCATAGTATGAAATTATGATAACCAGCACATGTAATACTAGGGTTACCGTTATACCGTAATATTACAGAAGCAATTTTTGTACAAAAAAGAAGCGCATTCCAAGTGTCCACCACCCTCTCCATGAAGAAGTGCTTCCTGACTTCCCCCTAAACCTCCCCCCTCATGTTATGGTTGCCTCCCAGCTTAAAAAGATCCTCCTTATCCACCTTATTTAACCCTTTCAAGTACCTGAAGGTCCCAATCATGTCCCTCCTCTCTCTCTCCTGTCTTCCAGGGAGTGCATGTTCAGTGCCCTTTACCTCTCCTCATATGACTTACCCTGCTGACCTGCTGTCATCTTTGTAGCCCTCCTCTGGACCTTCTCCAGCAGGTTAATGTCCTTTTTGAGGTGTGGGCACCAGTACTGAACTCCATACTCCAGATGTAGCCTCACCAGTGACCTGTACAAGGACAGTACAACCTCTCTACTAGTACTGATCCCCCTAGCTATGCATCCTAGTATCTTGTTTGCCCTTGCTGCTGCTTTCATGCACTGCATGGAGTGCTTCAGGTCACTAATGATCATCACTTCCAGGTCCTTTTCCTCCTCTGATGCCTGTACTCCATCCAGGTAGTACTCTATCCTGGAATTTCCTTTTTGTAAGATCAGTAAGTGTGATGCTAACTTTGAAAAACTAGCAATTTACTATAATACCCTTCTGATCCAGGAAAAGAGCAAACTTTTGTACTTGTTGTTTTTACGGCTGCATAGGGGAGCTATGCATGACATCTTGCTATTACACAGAGAAAGAAGGAAGCTCTGGAAGCACGCCACTGGAATCTGAACGAAGCACAACATTTTGGAGTTGAAGCACAGTCACTTCGCTACTACAGTGCTGTTCCTTTGTGTGTCCCCCCCACGTCCCCACTATTTTGTTGCTGCCAGTCACTTCTGGTTTGCTTCCAGTTCCCTGTTGTGGCTGAAAGTAAAAAAAAGAGAGATCTGTGTGCGCCTCACTGTCTGATCGCCGGCCCCCTGCCTATATAATATTTCCCTGGTGTCTAGTGGGCCCCCCACCATGTGCTTATCCCCTTTCCCTTCCAGTTCCCCAATATAGCCAAAAAATATTAAAAAAAAAAATAACAAAAGAGAGAGCTGTGTCTGCTCTACTGTCCAGAAGCTGGCCTCCTGTTTATGTAATGTTTCCCTGGTGTCTAGTGACACCCCGCCCCACCCTCCGATACCCATCCCCTATAATGTTTTCCCTGGTGTCTAGTGGCACCAGCCACCTTGCAATCGCTGTTCCCCATAATATTTTCCTTGGTGTCTAGTGGCACCCCCACCCTTCAATCACCATACCCTATAATATGTTCCCTGGTGTCTTAGTGGCACCTCCACCCTTGGATCCCCGTTCCCTGTAATGTTTTCCCTGGTGTCTAGTGGCACCCCTCCACCCTCCAATCCCTGTCCCCTATATAGTTTTCCCTGGTGTCTAGTGGAACCCCCCCCCAGATCCCTGTTCCCTGTAATGTTTTCACTGGTGTTGTGGTACTCCCCCGCCCTGCGATTGTTGTAATATTTTCCCTTTTGTCTAGTGGCACCCCCCGCCCTCCGATCCCCATCCCCTATAATGTTTTGCATGGTGTCTAGTGGCACCCCCACCTTCTGATCCCTGTCCGCTATAATGTTTTCCCTGGTGTCTAGTGGCACCCTTACCCTCCGATTGCTGTCTCCATATGGGACCTGTAATAAAACCATCCCTCAAGGTTCCTCTCCCCCCCCCACCACCACCGATAGACCTGTAAAAAAGAAAATGGTCCCTCGCCGGTCTGACCCTTCCCACTTAGCAGTCACTACCCCACACCCCCAGTACAACCCCCAGACACCCTCACTCACCTGAACAGGCCACATGGTGAAGATCCACTCTGTGATCGAAAACATTTCTTGCTGCACGAACTGGCAACTGCGATCTGAGAAACTAAGGTAAGTGCGGTTCAATGTATTTCAATGGGGTTTTGAACTTTGATGCATACCTTCGCTAGTTTTGCATATTCTCACATCAAATTTTCAACATGGCCTTTGTGGGGCACTACCTCATGACCAATGGTGGTGGAAGTTTGCAAATCAGACCCAAAAGATGTTTTCACGGTCACTTGGTGAAATCACCTTCCGGATGGGATTTGAAAATTTTCACTGACCGTGTTTATCAGGTGGGGTTATAAGGTGGCTATGTTGAAAATTTGGGGTGAAAATATTTAAAAATGGCAACGTAATGAGCATATGTTGAAATGTCGCTACACATGCTCATAACTTTGGTAATTCTCACCATTTTGATCCCAGATTTTCAACATAGCCATTTTTACACATTACCTCATGAACATGACAGCTGTCATTTTTCACATCCTGACCAAAATGTGTGTTTGCACCTGTGACACGTAATTACATTGTTGCTGCGCAAAGTCACCTTTGGGCAGGTTTTGCAATTTTTCTCTACCCTTGTTCATGAGGTAGGGTGATAAGAAAGCTATGTTGAATATTTGGGGTAAAAATATTACAGAACAACAAAGTTATGAGCGTACATTGAAATTTTCCAACGCACAATCATAACGTTGATCATTTTAAGTGGACAGTGCCCCCTTAAAGCAGCATAGCAGCCGTGTTGGCTCTGATCAAAGTTTGTTAAATTATTCTGCAACTCAGTAACCCAATAAAATCTAAGAAAAATGCAAAATTGTGCTTCATCTGTATATTCCATTAACCACTTTTATTCATGTCCACTTAATTATGCCATCTCTCGCTCTGGTGCCTGAATCAGGGTCCTTTGTCATGGCAGAGGCGCTAGTACCAGCCTTGAATTGCTCCAAAAGATGTGCTGTGTCCTTCGGGTTGCATTAGTAGTAGTGTTTTTTGCTGACCATGACATGGGGTCTGGCCAGCAGCAACAGGGCAAAAGATATCTGGAGCAGTCACAACTCTCTCTTAATGCTGTTGAAAGCTTTGCGGCATTGCCCTGTTGAATAAGACCAGTCCTGGAATAATTTAAATTCTCTGATCACCCACCATTACAGGTGTCTTTTAGCAGCCTGTATGATTTTGTATCTGTCTGTGGAAAGGAATGTAATCAGAATGGTTCTTGGATAGTCAGTGGAAGCCACCGCTCATTGGAGATTACCCATTATGCCCTCTTCTACTGCACTGCCTCTGGTAGGCTGAATTCCATGAACAGCCATATCTCCATAAAAGCAACAATATCAGGCCCTCTGTTTCTTCTGGTATACAGAGAACTCACAGGTTGTGGATACTCTGCATGTTCTCTATGCTCTTAAGCCTCAGGCATAACTGTTTATTTTTGATCACCACAGCCACATGGGCTGCCAACACCCAATCCGCTGATTTATTTGCTGCTGCTGTTTGGTTTTTAATTTCTGCAACTGTAATCACTGAGGGATCCGCATTACAAGCAGACAAGACAGACCTGGCCTTTTTCTGCTGGCATTTTTCATATGTTTTTATGTTTATATGAGGCCACCTGAACACCAAATAGAGATGCATCAACGTTTTAATTCACCATTGAGGCTGGCACGAATTTGTGAAATTTGCAGTAAGTGAAGCTTTGCAAATTTCCCGGCAGGCGCACCAGCTTCAGTGAATTTTGTTATTTAAAAAAAAAAAAAACTTATTGCATAAAATCCCTCCCTTACCCACTGTACTATAATTCCTCCCCTCCCAAACGCTGTTTTCACCCTCTCCAGTCCCTCCCGCTAGCACCCTCCCTCCGCCCTGATGAATTTTTGTGAAGGAAGGTGTCCTCAGGCTCAAAGTGTATGCAGCCGGTGCAGCCCTTTTCATCCACACACTGATGGCAAAAGTGGAAAAAAGACCATTATGGCGACATTCGCGGTAATGGTCCTTTTTCCATGTTTCGCCTTCCCCCAGTGTTCCGCCCCCTTCTCAAACCAACTCCAACCTGGAGTTGGAATCCTACAGTCTGGGGTCTCAAGATTGGGGTGTGGGGGCACAGCCCCTTACAGAAAACACCTTATTTCAGAGGCCTCACAATACCTGTGTTGGTATTGTGCCGCCGCTGTGGGGAGGTCGGCATTCTCATGGATGAGAAAACTCAGAGTTTCCTATGCAACAGTCCCAGACACATACTTGTATATACCCTTCCCCGCCCACATGCCAGATGCCCTCAGCCGCCTCACCCACCCAACCAGACCCTATTTAACAAGAAGACCCCCACCCAATCCCTTTGCCCCCAACAGTACCCAGAAAAACAGGTTACTCACCTGTAACAGTAGTTCTAGGAGTGGTATATGTTGTTCATCCACACTCTTTGGCATGTTCCGTTCCCCTTTAAATCTTGCCGAAAGTCTTCGAGCTGGCTCCTCCCAACAGCTCGGGTGGTATATACCTCGGCTCCGCCCCATGACGCCAGATCTTAGCCCGATGGAGTGGAAAAGATGAGAAGGGACTTGGCAAGGTTGGAGGAATGGTCGAATGTATGGCAGCTCAGATTCAGTGCAAAGAAGTGCAAGGTAATGCACCTGGGAAACAAAAACCCAGGGGAAGAGTACACAATGGGGGTGAAATACTAACAGTAAAAATGGAAAGGGACCTGGGGGTAGTTATATCAGATGACCTTAAGGTGGGCAAGCAATTTGAGAAGGCAGTAAGGCAGGATGGGGGGATATTGGGATGCATAGGGAGAGGCATCAATAGTCGAAAACAGGAAGTTGTTATCCCTCTGTACAGACAGTTGGTGAGACCCCATCTGGAGTACTGTGTGCAGTTCTGGAGACCCCATCTCCTCAAAGACATAGACAGAGTGGAGGCTGTCCAGAGGAGGGCAACCAAAATGGTGCAGGGTCTGCACCAGAAGACATGCGAAGAAAGACTAAAGGAGTGTAATATGTATACTCTTGGTATACCTTGAAAGGAGGGAGAGAGGGGACATGATAGAAACTTTCAAGTACCTCAAGGGAATCAACAAAGTCCAAGAGGGCAGCATCTTCCAAAAAAGAGATGTGCAAGAACAAGGGGCACAATTTGAAGATAGAGGGGATGGCTCAGATGTAATGTGAGGAAGTATTTTTCTCAGAGAGGGTTGTGGATGATGGAACAGCCTCCCTGAGGAGGTCGTGGAGTCAAGAACAGTGGGGGAGTTCAAGAATGCATGGGACAGACATAAGGCAGTCCTTGTGGGGTTAGGAGGAAGTAAGCTGTTGGTTAACTAGGATCTGCAGCTTATCTGTTAGGTAGGAAAATGGGCAGACTAGGTGGGCCAAGCAGTCCTTATCTGCTGTCAAATTCTATGTTTCTGGAAGCAAGGTGATGCGCCTTAAGCTGGGGCAGTTGGGTGGGTGCGTGTGGATGAACAGCATATACCACTCCTAGAACTACTGTTATAGGTGAACAACCTGTTTTTCTAGGAGCGTGGATATGTTGTTCATCCACACCCTTTGGCAGACTCCTAGCAGTTCTCTGGGAGGAGGGAGGCAAGGTGCACACCCCCTACTTAGGAAACAGAGATTGGAGAACTGAGGTCCCAAAACCAGCATCCCTACATGACTCAAGGTCGATGTGGTAATGGGTAATGAAGGTGTTTGCTGACTTCCAGGTAGCAGCCCAACAGATTTCCTGGATAGGGATGTCCCTGGAAGCAGCCACCGATGCAGCAGTATGGCGGGTAGAATGAGCTCTTCTCCTTCTGGGAGGCTCCTTGCCTGCCAACGCATAGTACAGACCTATGCATGATGTAATCCATCTTGCAATAGTCCGTTTGGCTGCAGGTCTGCCAGAAGCGGCTTCAGCGTAGGCAACAAACAGCTGGCAAACCTCTCCCTGAATTTCCGCCATCCTCTCCTTGTAGTAGGAGAGAGCATGTCTAAGGTTCAGGGTATGGAGCCTGTACTCGGCGTCCGAGGTATAGTTAGGGTAGTATACCGGCAGAGTCAACACCTGGTTAAGGTGAAACTCTAACACCACCTTCGGAAGGAATTTCGGGTGGGGAGTAGGACAACTTTGTCCCTGTGAAAGACCAGATAAGGGGAGTCCACCGAGAGCACCTGGAGCTCCCCTGTCCTTCTGGCTGATGTGATAGCCACCAGGAAGGCAGTCTTCCACGACAAGTGTGAGAGCTCACACTTGTGCATGGGTTCGAATGTCTTGCTCACGAGCTTTGCCAAAACCAGCAGAAGGTCCCACGGAGGTGGAGGTTCACGCACCGGAGGGGATATGTAACCCAGGCCTTTGTAAAAGTGACCAACCACTGTCTCTTGTGCCAATGTTGACTGACCGGCCCACGCCCGTTAAGCAGAGATGGCTGCCAGGTGCACCCTAAGGGTCAATGACCGGAGACCCCCTTTGGAGAGAGACCAAAGGTAGTCTAAAATATTAGCCATAGAACAGGATAAGGGGTCCAGACTCTTACCCTGACACCAAATGGAAAACCTTTTCCGTTTGAAGGCATAACATTTCCTGGTTGATTCCTTACGAGATGCCGCCACCACGGTGTAGACATCCTTGGAAAGACCCAGAGCCTGGAACTGTAGCCGCTCAGGTACCAGGCTGTGAAGTGCAGGGATTGAAGGTCTGGGTGGAATACCTTCCCCTGGTTCAATGATATCAGGTCCGGGCATGTACAGAGCCGCTCCGGGGCCCTGCAGCTGAGGCTGAGGAGATCTGGATACCAGAACTGGTGGGGCCAATCTGGGGCTACCAGGATCACCTTCGCCTTGTTCCTCCTCACCTTGAATAACACCTTATGAATCAAGGGAAATGGAGGGAAGGCATAGAGGAGGCCTGGGGTCCACGGCCTTGAAAAGGCATCCCCTCCAGCGAGCCCTGCTGAGGGGGGCAGGCGTGGTACAGCCTCAGCTTGGTGTTCTCCCTGGAGGCAAACAGGTCCACCAATGGTTTGCCCCAACGGGAGAACAGATTGTAAGCTACCTCTGGATGGAGAGACCACTTGTGGGATGTCTGGCCTATGCGGCTGAGAGCATCCGCCAGTTGGTTCGAGACTCCTGCCACATGGATGGCAAGAAGATCCGCCTCCCACCGGCTGACAAAGGTCCAGATCCGGTGTGTCTCCTTGCATAGCAGATGGGAGTGCATGCCGCCTTGTTTGTTGAGGTAGTACATGGTCGTGGCATTGTCCGTCTGGACTTGAACCACTTGACCCCGGAGCTGAGGAGCGAAAGCTGACAGTGCCAGTCTGACTGCTCTGAGCTCCAACAGGTTGATGTGGCAACGGGACTCCTCGGGGGTCCAGAACCCGTGGGCTCTGTGGTCCCCCATGTGGGCTCCCCAGCCCAGGAGAGAGGCATCAGTCTTGAGGACGACCGTCTGCTCGGGACAGACAAATGGGATTCCTTCCTGCAAACAACTTGGGACGGTCCATCATTGGAGAGCGTCCCACATCTTCTGGGTGACAGTGAACAGCTGGTCGAAAAGACCCTGACGCTGAGTCCACTGAGCAGCCAGCTCCCACTGGAGGGGGCACATGTGCAACCTGGACCAATGGACGACTGAGGTGCATGCCGCCATCTAACCCAGAAGGCGCAGGAAGTCCCAGGAAGGGTGCAAGTGCCCAACCAGAAATGATTGGGCAAAGGAGAAAAGAACCTCCACTCTGTCCGCCGGAAGCCAAGCTCTGGCTTAACGAGAGTCGAGCTCTGCCCCGATAATGCCCATCACCTGAGAGGGCACGAGTTCCAACTTGGCCTCGTTGATCAGGAGGCCTAATTGGGAACAGGTTCAGAGGGCCAGGTCCCTGGAGCTCTCCACCTCCTGCAGGGAGGAACCCACCAGGAGCCAGTCATCGAGGTAGGGGTATATCTGAACCCCTTGATGCCGTAAATGGGCTGCCACCACTGCAATGCATTTGGTGAAGACCCGAGGGGCCGATGACAGGCCGAACAGCATGGCTTGGAACTCGTGCAGGGTCCCTCGACCCTGAAGTGGAGGAAATGCTGGTGGGACGGATGGATTGGGATGTGAAAGAATGCGTCCTGTAGATCCAGTGAACAGAACCACATGTTTCGCTCCAGAGATGGTATGATCTGTTTCAGAGTTACTGTGCGGAAGGTGCGAGACCTGAGATATTGATTCAGGTTGTGGAGATCTAGAATGGGGCGCTATCTCCCCCGTCCGCTTGGGCACCAGGAAGTACCTGGAAACAAAGCCTGAGTCTGTAGGAGGATCCGGCACTGGAGCTACCGCCTCTTTGCGGAGGAGCTTAGCAATGTCATCCCAAAGGGCCGACTGAGTGCCAACTGAGATCCTTTCCTTCTGTGGGGCACGGGCTCAGCAAGGAGGGTGCTGCTCGAACTCTAGAGGCAGTCCCCGACTGACCACTTCCAGGGCCCACCTGCCCAAAGTGATACCAGACCAGGCGGAAAGAAAGTGGTGGAGCCGGCCCCCCCCCACGGGAGGACCCAGAACAGGCGTGACGGGAGTAGGGGTGGCCACCCCCGACCCGTCACTGCGCAGGCTTAGAGGAGGAGGAGGCTCCTGGACCGGCACCTCAGCCTCCTGTGTGGGGCTGTTAGGGACTCTTCTTGGGCCTAGAGCACCAAGCTTGAGCCTGCTGATGCTGCTGACCTCCCTGGAAGGGGGGCTGTCTAACCACAGGAGAAGAGTGCCGAAAAAGGCTTCTTCTTGTGCGTCTGCTGGTTCTTTCACGAAGAACCCTTTGCAGAAGTGGCATCCAAGGTGGCATTGGACTGCTCTATGCGCTGGAGGTGACTTGCCACTCCCGGACCAAAGAGGTCGGTGCCAAGGAAGGGCACATCAGCTAGCTTGTGCCGAGTATCCGCCGGAAAAGAGGATAGTCTCAGTCAGGCCCTGCGGCGAGTGGCCACTGCGGCTGCTAGTGAATGGGCACAGGAATCTCCAATGTCCAAAGCCGCCCTGGTCACGGACTTGCTTAACCATGGTCTGCATGTCCGCTGGGAGATGAGGGAGAACTTCATCTAGCGACCCCAAGAGGGTGTGAGATAAGTGTGCCATGATCACTGCCGAGCTGGCCTGACGAAGGCCCATGGATGAGGTCGCATATACCTTCCGGGCAGAATGGTCCATATTTTTGGACTCCTTGTCCGGAAGGCGGTCATTATCCCCTGAGCTACCCGTGCATGTAAACACTGAGGCAGTCACAAGGCTCTCGGCCGAGGGATGCTCAGTGAAGCCCGCCAAGGACCCCATGGGTACAGTGTACTTGTGAGCCATGTGGGCAGACGGAGCTGGGCAAGAGGCAGGGCGCTGCCATGGCTCAAGGGCTGGGCCAGCAATGGCTTTGGCCACTGGGAAGGCCTCCATCGGTGTATCCCCCCTTAAGGATATCCGTGAGAGGATATTCCATCTTCTTTTGAATAGGCTGCAAGGGCATACCGGTGGACTCAGAAATAAGTCGAAGAATGCCCTGGAAAGAGGAAGGATCTTCCTCTAGGCCTGCCACTGATGACTCATCATCAGGGTGTGAGTGAAGACCAGCAGTATCGGAGTCCAAGGAGTCAGGATACAGGGGTCTCCCGCCTATGTCCCCTTCAATATGCCAAGGGCGATCAGGAACAACATTGATGGACAGACGATGGGGCAGTCCTGTATCTGTCCGATCCTCCTTTGCGGGGGCCCCTCCCTGAGGCTGCTTAGGCGGTGGCTCCACCAAAATCAGTGGGGAGACCGGAACAGGCCGAACAGGAATGTGTGCCGGTCCTACCGGAGGGAGAACCGGAGTCCTCGGTTCCGGAGGAGTCTGTGTCAGCCTAAGAGACTGGGGCCAAGTAATGGCCAGTGTAGCCGGAGTAGCTGGCTTTTGACAGGTCAGAATTAGCTGTTGCCACATGAGGTCCTCATAATGTGGACAGAGCTTCCGTTGAAGTCTCTCCTCGTCCGAGGAGGATGAGGATCGTGTCGGTGCCTCTTCCAGCAGTGTTTGTGACCCTTTTTCGGTTTTTCGATCGACGGGGTCCTAGTCCTCGATTGAGACCGACGGTGTCGGCTCTGTCGATCGGGAGAGGCCGGATTCGGTGAAAACAGAGGTTCTGGCTCCTGTCCCTCAATCGGGATACCCGAAGACGGGTCTCCTTGGATGGGAAAGAAAGGATGGGTGTCCTCTCCAGTGAGTTGTCGAGCGGGGTCATTGACAACGGCTCGTTCGGGTCGAGAGAAATCTCGGCCGGTTCTGCCATATCCTTGGCCTCAGTGCCTTGGCCTGACGGAAGGACCGAGAAGCCGGCGGCCAAGGAAGAGATCTCGACCAAAGTCGAGACCGCCAGGTCCTGAGAATCGGACCGCTGTCGGTCCCAGGAACGTCTTCTTCGGACAGAAGATGATTTAGGGTCCTTGTCCCTTTTCTTAGGGCGGGAGGAGTGCGAGCCCAAGGGCGCCTCACCCTTGATAGGGAGAGACTGGCACAGCTCCCAAAAGAACCCAGTGAAGGTGGAGCCCAGGTTAAGCAGCACAAAAAAACTTCGGCTGGCCATAGCTTGAGCAGCTTCTTCTTCGAAAGCCGCCATCTGGTCGAGCTGCTTGGCAGATCCTGCGGCCGCGGAAGCCGCCCACTTGGCCTCCTTCGATTTCACTGGTGGATTGCGGAGCTCCGGTCTCCCTAGCTGTAGGCGCGCCTTGCAGTCGTCAAGGACGTTGGGATGGAAGGCCAGACAGATGGTGCAAGTGGTGGTGTCATGCACAAAACCCAAGCAATAAACGCACGAGAGGTGGGGATCGGTGCAAGACATTTTCTGTCCGTAAGGACACCAGCGAAACCTGGGGGAATGACTTGTCCTCCATGTCCGATGCACTCGGATCGGAATTGTAAACTCTTACGAGTTTCAAAGAAAGTAAATGCGGCAAAAACCATCTATTAGAATCCAGGGCCTATGGTACTTGTAGAAGTAGCACGAGGGAACCTGAATCTTCCAGCAGAAAGGAAGATCTGGCATCATGGGGCGGAGCTGAGGTATATACCACCCGGGTGGGTGGAGGAGCCAGCTTGAAGACTTCAGACAAGATTTAAAGGGGAAAGGGACATGCCAAAGAGTGTGGATGAACTACATATCCATGCTCCTAGAAATATCCTTTCTGTGATGAGCTGCAATAAAGAAAACAGTCTCCCAGTGCAGAGCGGGATTGGGCGCACACCATGGGTGCTGACAGCTGAGTGTAATCCTAGGGGAAAGCTGTACTGTCGGGATGTGCCATCCTTTGGATGAGATGTCAAACCAAGGTCCTTTCTGCCCGTCTCTGGTGCTGTCCGGTGGCTCTTCAGATGAAAGTAAAAGAACCAAAGGTAATTTTTGCATGAGTAGGAGATTTTCTCCAGTGTCCTGGCCAACATTTCCTTTCCAATAAAATCGGTTCATGCAGTTGTCTAAGGCTGTCTGTAGGTGTTCATGTGAAAAATGGTTGCCACTACACATTTTCAGTCACTTCACTACCAGTCTCTCATTGCTTGTAAAGCATTTTGGAATACAGTGTGTATGAACAGTGCTATAGAAATGCTCATTCTTCTTTTTCTTCTTCTTCTTCTGCATTTGTTTTTGATAACCAGGTAAGATGCACTAAGCATAAATACATCTGTTACACTAAGCATAAATACGCCTATTATCAGGCACCACCTAGTAGAGTTACAGTAGCTGCCTCGAGCAAAACAACAATAGAAAACATTATCAAAGAACAGACAGTGCTTTACAATTGAGCAGAATTTACACTAACATTTAAAATTAAGTAGTGCAACGAGAGCAGCTCGAACATCAAAATGGCATTAGAAAAATACAGTACACAGTATAAATGAGAAAACCAGAGGACTGTACGTCTGGAGGAGAGCGGATGTGATTCCCTTTTACAAAAGTGGGAGCAAAGCGTAGGCAGGAAGCTATGACCTATTAGTTTGACCTCAGTGATAGTGAAAATGACGGAATCACTTCTGAAATAAAGAATTGTCAAGTACCTAGAGGCCAGTGGGGCACAGGACCCAAGGCAGCATGGATTCACAGTGGAAAGGTCATGTCAGATGAATCTAATAGATTTCTTTGCCTTGGTGGCCAAAGTAGTAGACCAGGGAGGGGTGTGGACATGGCCTACCTAGACTTTAACAAGGCATTTGACACAGTCCCATACAAAAGATTAATAATCAAGTTAGCCAGCCTGGGAGAGGGTTCCAGGGTGGTAGCCTGGGTAAACAATTGGCTGGACAATAGGATACAGAGGGTAATAATAAACAGAGTTCACTCCGAAGAAAGGGGGTTTACTAGCAGGGTACCGCAGAGTTCAGTACTGGGACCGGTCCCCTTTAATGTCTTTGTAAGTGACATTGCAGAGGGACTGGAAGGAAAAGTATGCCTTTTTGCAGACGACACGAAGATCTGCAACAGGGTGGATACACAAGGGGGTGGAAAGGATGAGAAGGGACTTGGCAAGGTTGGAGGAATGGTCAGAAGTATGGCAGCATAGATTCAATGCAAACAAGTGCAAAGTAATGCACCTGGGGGGAAAAAAACCCAGGGGAAGCATACACAATGGGGGAGGTGCTAACAACAACAATAATGGAAAGGGACCTGGGGGTAGTCATATCAGGGGACCTAAAGGTAAGCAAGCAATGTGAGAAGGCAGTAAGGAGGTCTGGGGGAATACTGGGATGTATAGGGAGAGGCCTGTCCCATGCATTCTTGAATTCTCCCATTGTTCCCGACTCCACAGCCTCCTCAGGAAGGCTGTTCCACACATCCACAACTCACTCTCTGTGAAAAAATACTTTATAACATTACCTCTGAGCCGTCCCCCCCCCTCATCTTCAAATTGTGCCCCCTTGTTCTTGCACATCTCTTCTTCTGAAAGATACTACCCTCTTGTACCTTGTTAATTCCCTTGAGATACTTGAACGTTTCTATCATGTCCACCCTCTCCTTTCTTTCCTCAAGGGTATACATATTAAGCTGCTTTAGTCTCTCCTCGTATGTCTTCTGGTGCAGACCTTGCACCATTTTGGTTGCCCTCCTCTGAACAGCCTACACTCTGTCTATGTGTTTGCGAAGATGGGGTCTCTAGAACTGCACACAATACTCCAGATGGGGTCTCACTAACTGTCTGTAGAGAGGGATAACAACTTACTGTTTTCTACTGTTGATGCCTCTCCCTATGCATCCCAGTATCCCCCCAGCCCTCCTTACTGCCTTCTTACATTGCTTGCCCACCTTTAGGTCATCTGATATAATTACTCCTAGGTCTCTTTCGATTTTTGTTGTTGTTATTAACTCACCCCCCATTGTGTACTCTTCCCCTGGGTTTTTGTTTCCCAGATGCATTACCTTGCACTTCTTTGCATTGAATCTGAGCTGCCACATATTTGTCCATTCCTCTAACCTTGCCAAGTCCCTTTTCATTCTTTCCACCCCACCTTGTGTATCAGCCCTGTTGCAGATCTTTGTGTCATCTGCAAAGAGGCATACCTTTCCTTCCAGGTGCTCTCCAATGTCACTTATAAATATATTAAAGAGGACCGGTCCCAGTACCGAACCCTGTGGTATCCCGCTAGTTACCCTCCTTTCTTCACTGTGGACTCTGTTTACTATTACCTTTTGCGTCCTGTTGTCCAGCCAATTTTTTATCCAGGCTACCACCTTGGGACCCACTCCAAGGCTGGCTAACTTGTGTATTGATCTTTTGTGTGAGACTGTGTCGAATGCCTTGCTAAAATCTAGGTAGGCCATATCCACAGCCCCTCCCTGGTCTACTACTTTGGTCATCCAGTCAAAGAAATCTATTAGGTTCGTCTGACATGGCCTTCCTGCTGTGAAACCATGCTGCTTTGGGTCCTGTGCCCCACTGGCCTCTAGGTACTCAACAATTCTTTCTTTCAGAAGTGATTCCATCATTTTCCCTACCACTGAAGTCAAACTAACTGGTCTGTAGTTTCCTGCCTCTGCCCTGCTCCCACTTTTGTGAAGTGGAATCACATTTGCCCTCCTCCAGTCCTCAGGTACAACTCCATCCTCCCATGATTTGTTAGAGAGAGTAGTCAGTGGTGTTACTAGTTCTACCTTTAGTTCTTTTAGTATTCTTGGGTGAATCCCATCAGGCCCCATTGCTTTGTCTACCCTCAGTTTCAAGAGTTCTTTCAAAACCCTTTCTTCTGTGAATGGACTGGTATCAACCCCCCCATTCAGAGTTTCTCCCTTGTTTGGTTTAGGCACCTCCCCCTCCTTATCTGTTGTGAATACTGAGCAGAAATATTCATTCAGTATCCCTGCTTTTTCACTGTCACCCTCTGCCCACATTCCCTCCCCTTTATTAAGTCTCTGTATCCCTCCCTTGGTCTTTCTTCGCTCCCTAAGGTACCTATAAAAGGTTTTATCCCCCTTCTTAACAGAGTTGGCTATCTTTTCTTCAGTTTGTGACTTTGCTATTCTGACTGCCTTCCCTGCCTCCTTCTGCTTTAACTGATAAAGTTCTCTCTCCTGCTCCTTCTGTGTTTCCTTATATTTTCTGAATGCTATCCTTTTCTCCTTAACCGTCCCTGCCACCTCTTTTGAGAACCATAGTGGTTTTTGCCTTTGTTTTGTTTTATTGATTTGCTTCACACAAAGGCTTGTTGCCTCTGCGATGGCTGTTTTGATTATTCCCCATTGTTCCTCTACCCCTCCTTCTTGCCCATTTGCTAGTGCTTTTATAAGACACTCTCTCATTTTCCCAAAGTCAGCCTTCCTAAAGTCCAATACTCTTGTTTTTGTATGGCTTGACTATAAGGCTGTGTTTATTGTGAACCACACTGTTTGGTGGTCTCTTGTTCCCAGATGGCTACCCACTTCTAAATCTGAGATCCTTTCTCCTTCCCCATTTGAGAGTACCAGGTCTAAAATTGCTCCCTCCCGAGTGGGTTCCAACACTAGCTGTCTGAGGCATGCCCCCTGTAGGGCATCAAGAATGACCCTGCTCGTGGATGTGCCTGTAGCAAAGGTACTCCAGTTAACATCTGGCATATTCAGGTCCCCCATCAACAATATCTCCCCTTTTTCTGCCATTTTAAGGATGCCTTCCATCATTTCCTTGTCCATTTCCTCCCCCTAAGACGGGGGTCTGTACACAACCCCCACGCGGATTGTGGTGCCATTTCCTGTCTCCAGGGTGACCCATAGTGACTCATCAACTTCCTGTTTACTCTTTAGTTCTGTTGCTTTAATCCCTTCCCTTATATAGACAGCTACTCCTCCTCCTTCTCTTTTACCCACCCTGTCCCTCCTGTAGACTGTGTATCTTGGTATGTTGACTTCCCTCTCATGGTTTTCTGTGTACCACATTTCAGTGACTGCCACAATATCCAGGCATCCCTCTTCCATTAAGGCCACTAGTTCAGGGAGATTGTTGCACAGACTACGGGCACTGGTACTCATCTTCCATTTATTTTTTATGGCCTTACCCCTCATAGCCCCATCCCTGTCCTTAACACCTTTATCTGCATTTATCCCTGTCTTGCTCCCTACTGACTTTTCTTCCTTGGTGTTTACCTCTCTAACTACTGTGCTTTGTGGGGGGGAGGCTGGGATTTCCCTGCTCCTTTTGAGTGCCTCCCTCCTTGGCTAGTTTAAATGCTTGCCAATGAAGCATTTAAACCTGTCACCTAGGATCCTGGGATCCCCCGGACAAATGCAGACCATCACGCCAGTATAAGTCTACATCCCTCCAGGTGGCTCCCCAGTCCCTAATGAAGCCAAAACCCTGAGCTCCACACCAGTTTTTCAACCATTCATTGAATCCCATGGTGCGGAATACCCTAGCATCATCCTTGCCATAGACAGGCAGCACCTCCGAGAAGGTTACCATACTTGCTACTTGTCTAAGGCCCGTCCCCAACTCCACAAACTCCTCTTGCACCACTCTGATCCTATTTACAGCCAGGTCATTTGTCCCTAGGTGGACAGTGACATCCAGCTCCCTCCCTCGTACAGCTGCTCCCGCGATCCTGAGGATTTGCTTCCTGTCCCTCCAAGCCGTGGCGCCAGGCAGGCACCTTACCTCCCTATCCCCTTCCTCCCTCATGTCTACCCCCCTAATGATTGAGTCCCCCACCAGGAGTTGTTTTCTTCCCCTGTGGGGTCTCGTGTCACACTCCTGTGGATCTCCTTTGTGGAGGTTCCCAGCATCCTCCTTGGTCTCCACTGCAGGTGTCTCCATAGTTGAACCACACTTTGCCAGAACAGCATATGAATTGTGGAGAGCTACAACTGGAGGGATGCACCTCTGTTCCACCACCCTTTCCCTCCCTGAGCCCACCTTGGTCCAACCTTTACTCTTTCTTGGCAACCTCTGAGGTAACGGTGGTGGCCCTGGTGGTCCCTGGGTGGGGGAAGATGTTTCACGAATCCTAGCCAGGTCAGCCTGGAGACGGGCAACCTCCTTCCTCAGACCAGAGAGCTGCCTGTAAACAGAGCAGCATCGCAGCCTCCAGAATAGCTCCCAGAACACTGCTGCTCCACAGCCATTGCACTGTACCACTCCCATCTTGACTTATTTTGTGTCCCCTCTCCTGTTGCTTTGTATACTTATTGTCTCCTCCCTCTATGTATTTTTACACTTACTTTCCTACTGCCTGTGTACCCGTACAACTCTCACCCTCATATCTCTCAACCTCCTGCCTCATAAATTGGGGACAAAGGACCAAAATCAGGGACACTTCTTCAAAATTGGAGATATCCACTCAGGAAGCTGGTAGAATAAAGGGCTTAGTGTAAAATGCATTTTCCAAAGAATAACAAGTGTGTAACTTTAATGTTTGACATTAATTTGTGCTTATAACCCCCATTGTTTAGTCACGGAAACACAATTTTTAGGAGGGACAGAGTAAACTTTTGAGGCAAAATCAGTTCCACCCCTGAAAATCAGGGACAGTTGAGAGGTATGCTCACCCTTCCTGTTCTGGGACAGGAACTTCCTGTAGTCTTCAGTAGTCTCCTTCCTCCGTGCTTGGATTCAGACCTCCATCAGCCGGGGGATAAAGAGTTTTTTGTTTTGTTTTGTAGGTTCCTTCAAGGTTGCTGAAACTAATGTGTCCCAGTGATCCTTCCCTTCCTACTGCCAAACAGGAAGTTCCTGTTGTCAGTGAAACTCAGTGGCTATAAAACTAGAACTGGCTTTGAGTGGGAAGGAGGGAAATTAGTAAAAAAAAATCTGTAGTTCTGGACTTCTGTTTCTTGCTCTGCAACCAGTTCTCTTCTGCCAGAAACAGCCGGAAGCTGTAATTGGAGACGGCTGCTTTTGTACACCTAAGCTGCTAAGCCACACCCCCAATTAGATTCACTCTCTGCTTTCAGTAAATTAAGGTGATATTGCCCCCTTCCTCAGAAAAAAACACCTTTTTTTTTTTTAACTTAACTGAGACCCCCTTCTTCTAATAAAGTATCTGTTTGCTTAATCCAAACAGGTACTACTCCTGCTGAGACAGAAGTGATTAATTAGTAAAAAATCTATAGTTCTGGACCTCTGTTTCTTGCTCTGCAACCAGTTCTCTTCTGCTAGAAAACTGAGCAAACTCCTCGCATTTCAGCTGAGAAAAAACTTCTCTGGGCTGAAGACAGATTGGATTGCACAGTCTGTCAACGGTCCAGAAAAGCTGAGCTGATCGATTCTGCGTGGTAGAAATCTCCCTGGACAGGAACTCTGCCTTCTTACAGGAGACTTCTAGCTGATAGCCATCATAATGTGCCATCAACCTAAGCCTGTCAGCATCAAGACCAGATTTTCGCCAGGCTCTCTTCATCCTTCGACCAGCTTGCCTCAACTCCTTCAAGGAACCATCAAACCAAGGGTTCCTTGGGTGAAGGGTGAGAGGTCGAACATGAACAGGAGCAGTCTTGTCCAGGGCATCTCCCACAGTCTTTATTATAGACTGATACAAGATCACCTGGACTCATGCATTCACCCGACAAACCCCACAGGTCCAATGCCGCCGATAGGTCATTAGAGGCAACTCCCCTCAAAGGGCAGTACTGGACCATCTCCGTAGGGGCAGACCTATTGGGGGGGACCCTGAAGCTGAACCTTATGGTGTGATGGTCAGACCAGCTGACTGGTTCCACCCCCAAATCGGCTATCTCCATACCCAAGAGAAAGATCAGATCCAACGAGTGACCCCCTACATGGGTTGAGGAGGTAACTACCTGTGTAAAGCCCAGCGTTATCATAAGTTGGAGGAGATTTTGACCAAAATGCGAGAGTTCATCGTCGACCCAGGCATTGACGTCCCCCAGAACTATCCATCTGGGGGACCTCAGCACCATGTCGATGATGAAGTCTGCTATCTCCTGCAAGAATGCTCCACCATCTCCTGGTGGATGGTAAATGAGGAGTATCCCGCAGCCTACACCTTCACCCAGGATACAGTCAGAGGATCTGGTACTTCCCAATGGCACATCCACAAGGCCAAGCTCAGATTTAAATATAATGGCCACACCCCACCCCTACGATCCAACCTTGGCCGGAACTGCAGAAGCCAAAACAGGGCCTGGATTATCATCCAACCAGGTCTCGGTGATGCAAGCCAAATCGGTGGCTTCAACAAGATCAGCTATAATAGCTGTTTTGTTCTTAATAGATCTGGCATTGCACAACACCGCCCAAGTAGGATGAGTTGTCGGGGAAGACCACGACACCTGCCCGCTAACATCGGAACCCTTGCGTATGGGGACAAGACAGGGAAGACCTCTGTCTTGAATCCGTTTCACCCCATGGCACCTCTTGGACCCCCACTACTCCTATCCGCCCTCCCCTTCCCCTTCCCTGCCATATGCAGTTCTTCCCTTTCTTATACGCCTTCTAACTCTCCCCAAAGCACGGCACCTAAAATAGGTGTCGGATGTTAATGGATTACAGTCAGAAGGACGTAATTCCCTGAGTCTGGTGGGGGGTATTGCCTGACCGTCGCTAAGCCTCCCCAGCACATAATACTTCGGATTAAGTAAAACAAGATATTAAATATACAATAATGCATGGGGAAGTGTGCTTAATGAGAAATTAATGGTTGCCTGAGGTGTGGGATGCTACATAAACCCCGAGGGCGGGGATTTATTAAAGCATCCCACACCCGAGGGCAACCTATTAATTTTGAGTCTCTGTTACTTCCCATGTTTTATTATTTATAATTGCTGGGCAGCAGTTTTTCTAGTCTTCCTCTACTGTCTGTGACTCCCTGACTTTCTCTGTCTCACTCTCACACACACACACACACACACACAATCTCTGAGGCAGTCTTTTTTTCTCTGGTTTAGGTTTTTTTTTGTAAAGCTTTTTTTTTTATTTTAAGTAAAGCTTTGTTTGGGAGAATAGTTCATACTTTTGATCACGCTAGCTATCACTGCTTACCCACCGCAGCAAGACTGGAGCCATTTTCCGGTGGTAGTTTTTGTCTGTTGCAGCCGCCAGGATGAACCACATTCTTTGTTTTTAAATTGTAAGTGGAGGAACTGGTTATTTTGAAGGAAAAAAAATGAAAATACAATGAAGAACCTTGGCGTGGCGGCTCCTCGCTGCTCGGGGAAAGGGAGCCGCCATATTTCGAAATTCAGTTATCCTGCCCACGAGGAGGTCAACAGCCAGTAAGGGAGCGAATGTTTTTGACTGACTGGGCTCGTGTTTGCCATTATAACCTGCAGGTTATAACGGCAGATTATAACTCGGTCAGGCAATGGGAAAAATTGCTGACCAGTTATTATAAGCTAATAACCCACCCCAAACAATAAACTTTTAACTAATCTTAATGATAACCTTCGATCTTAATCTTAATAACCAATCTCCTATTCCCTAAACTACAAAAATGAAATAAAATAATAAAACCCCAACCCAAAATATAACCCCCAAAATAACAATAAAATACAATTTTGATAACTGCAACAAGTTAGATAATTTTGTTATTGTCCAATAAAATGCACTGCCAGTGTCTTCAAAAGTTGCTGAATCCTTTAAAGAGTTATGAGACAAAGAGTAATGAATCCAAACTGAGAAAATATGGCACTCTCACTGCCACAACAACTAAAATTAAGTTGTGCATGAATCTTCGTTGTCGACTAAGCTATCTCACTGCTTCCAATATAAAAATATAATTACAGTACCTGGAAACGATGTAGCACTGAACAAAAATGAAAAACGGAACAACAAGCCTTTGATGGTCAAATCAAAGGAGAATAGTGTAAGTATTACTGGCCAGAAAAAAGGGCCCCGGAACGAGAGATACCCCACTTAGCCCACCAGAGCTGCCCAGTAAAAACTAGGGGGCTGTGGAGAGCAAAGGAAGAAGATTATCCACTAGCCCTCCAACTGGTAGCCTCAACCCCCACAGGAAGTCTCAGGAACCAGGTGCTCAAACTCCATTATCAAGCCAGTTCAGGATCCGCCAATTCTTGACCAGATGCAGCTCCACACACTATCTCCAAGTAAATATCGAGCGAGGCTCAAAGCGGCAGTCAGGCAGTCAATACCGACACAGCAATTCAGAGAAGTCAGTATCCAGAAAACCGCCAGCTATTCCAGTGATCCAAGTCCACAGTGAAGTCAGCAAGAAGAGCCAGCCACCATCACGGAGCAAGCACAAGGCTGTCCAGATCCAGAATTGAAAGTTTTCGTAAGGCAAGTATCCCAAAACACAACATAGCAGGTTTAGAAGCAGCAGATATAGCAGGTTTAGAAGCAGCAAAATAACAAAGCTGCTTCAGGAGCACAAGTCCACAAATCCACAGCAAAACGCTGATATCGCTACAATGGGCAAATAACAGTCGGGGAAATCTCGAACGACCGAACTGATTGCAGTAATCAAACGGATAAAAATAAATTTATAAAACAGCAACGTAAACATTTAAAACATTAAAATACAAGGGTCAATCGAAAGCTTAACATGGTGGCAGACCCAGCATGGTCGCCATCTTGATCCCAAGATTACTCCCTGGGCACCAAACTTTATTTAACCAGGCAAGTTACATAGTTGAGCAAGCTCATTTTCAAGATGGTCCTGGAAACATAGGACAAATTCATTCACAATAACATAACAGTTCATGTTACACTAGCCAGTAATACAGGAAATTATAACAATACAAGGTCAGTAAGCATGAGCACAAGGCTTGGTATGCAACAAGTAAATAGACAACAATTTGGCGTATGCTAGCTGAGTTCATTAGAGTATTGAGGGAGGAGGGGGTAGGAGATGCAGTTGAGGGCAGAGGAAAAGGTAGTAAACAGGACACAAGAAGGAGAGGGAGAAGGGCAGCCTAATAAAGTTGAGGCCCCAAGTGAGATAGCTCAGGGAGGGCGGAGGTAACGGGGGTAATACCTTATATTATAAGCTTCACTATTCCCACACATGCAGTGCTAGGATGAGCTATGTTAACCCTCTGATCTTTCTCCTCCTTCTTTGTCTACTCTAAGTCCATACTGTATTTCTTGCTCTTGTGTGCATGACTTTACACTTTGCATTGAACCTTAACTGCCATACCTTGGATCACCTCTCCAAACTCTTCCAAACCCTCCTTCATTACCCTTACTCCATCCTCGCTGTCCACTGTCCCACACATTTTTGTGTCATCCTTGAAGAGACAAATCAGTTGTCTTGAATGTCCTCATCTGTGTCTCAAATGAAGATGTTAAAAAGCACCAGACCCAGTATGGGTGTAGGCAGGCATACTCCAAGCACTCCATGGTGTGCAATTTTATTTAAGGTGTAGCAAATAGACTCTGAGCTGCTTCCTTTTTTCATGAAAACTAAAGAAGAAAATATTGAACCTTTCTGTAATTTTATTTATAGGAGTCAAAACTAGAAGGACTGGTCACTAATACGCTCTTTGCATCCCAAGGACAATACAACTTTATAGGCTCTGGGCTGGTATCTGGGTGTCTTAGGGAACAATGCATAGCATTTTTATTTACCCATGCATGGCAACAGTCATTGTCATGAGATACAAAAGTTGTACTTATTGTGCCAAATGAGGCAACAAACATGGCCCTGGTGTACATTTGTATATTGTCTGGCTACATCCCGGGGGTAGCAGTGAGTCCACTTGGTGTGCAGATCTGAAATCCTGGCTACACCCCTGAGACCCAGAACCGACTCATGTAGTACCCCACTAGTGACTGCCCTCACCTCTGAAAACTCCCCATTGAGCACCATCTTCTCTGTCCCCACCCCCAGCTAGTTTCCAACCCAGGTAGTTAGTTTCTCACCTACACCCAAGTCTGCCACTTTCTTAACCAGCCTTCTATGCAGGGCAGAGCCAAACATCTTATTAAAGTCCAGGTACAGTACATCTACAGCCTGCCCAATGTCGGCAGCCTTTGTTATCCAAAGAAGTCAATCGAGTTTGTCTGACAAGATCTTCCTACCACAAACCCATACTGCCTACTGTCCTGTATGCTTTTTACCTCCTGGAGCTTCACCTTTCCTTAATCATTGATTCCAGCATTTTACCCACTATTGAAATCAAGGTGACTGGTGGCAAATTTCCTGGGTCACTTCTACTGCTGCCTTTGTATAGTGGCACCATGCCAGCTACCCTCTGATCGACCTGTACCACCCCTGTCTCTAGTGAGCAGTGGTAGAGGTCAGTAAGTGGTACTGAAGAGCACTTACCCCATCTCGTTTGGCATCCTTTGGTGCATGCTGTCTGGACCCGGGGATTTGTCTACCCTTAGTGTCCATAGCCCCTTAATAACTCTCTCCTCCATTAGAGCACCTATGCCAATGCCCTGACCACCCCACCCCCCACCTATTGGGCTTGATCCCACACTGTAGAACAGAACTCTTCACCATAAACACAGAATAAAAGTATTCATTCAGTATGACTGTTTCACCCTTATCACATTCTTCCCACCACTCCCCCTTTTTAGCCTGACAGTCCTTTCCTTGATTTTTCTTTTCTCCGTTATGTAGCTAAATACACCGCCCTGTTTTCATCGAGTAGATTATCTTTGTAACATTTGAAGGACACCCTCTTCTTCCTCATCCCTTGTGTACCATATAGGATTTCTTCTCTTGATTTTCCCCGTGTTCCTTGCACAGAGATTAGTGGCCTCTTCTAACTCCTCCCTTATTATACCCCGGTTCCTGTCTACCCCTTCTGCCAGCTGTGCCTCCTCTAACCTATCCCTGAGTACTTAGAGATGAAAATCAGCCCTTCTGGAATCTAGCACTCTGGCCCTTGAATTAGTGTGATCAGTTTACAGCATTATGTTGAATTATACTGACTGATGGTCACTGTTCCCCAGCAGTTCCCATATATTAATCCCCCTGTCTGTCAGGACCAGTGCCAGGATTGCTCTTTCCCTTGTCAGTTCTTGAATGCAGTGTGACAGGAATCCATTCTGGAATGCCACTGCCAGCCCCTGACTCTTGGCATGTGTTGCTGCTGGAACACTCTTAAATCCCCCACCAGCACCACTTCACCATATGCCATGGCCTTCTTGATCTTTTCTTCCAGTACCCTACCCTCTACATCCTGATTCGGTGGCTTGTACGCTACCCCAGCCATGATGACCCTACCTCTACTTGGGGACAGTTGCCCCCAAAGGGTTTCAGTGGTAGCACTCCCCTTCATGTCCTTATACTTGGTGACTCTAATGCTTTCCCAGATGTAAAGTGCTACCCGGCCCCTTATTTTTTATTCACTATCCTTCCTGTAGAAGATGTAGCCAGGAATCATTTATTTATTTTTTTTAATTTATTGGATGTGACCACAAGTCTGTTGCAGTCAACTGTGTTGGCTTACAACATGGAGTTCCTTTACAATACATTTATATTTGATTGATAGATATAAATCCAAGCCATTGTGTCTTAATAAAGTAACACTTTTACAATATGACTGCGCTTGTTATTTCACAAACATTTCTCCCTCTTCTGCGCTATGTCTTGAGTGATCTTTCCTGTGACAACAGCTATTATTGCACAAATGAAGGTTGCCCCTTTATATTTTGCTCAGAACTAATTTTCCTCAGCCATCTGAAAACTTACGTAGAATGACACTTCAAGGAATAAAATCAGGATCATTTCTTGAGATATATATATATATCACCCATGGCCTCCAGAACACCTCATTCACTGGAATTTTGTTATGCAGTTTAGCCATAAGGGATTCCATATAATAAATATCAAAACCACTCCCCCTCCAATCCTTAATAGTGGGAACATCTGGTGACATCCAGCTTCTTGTTATAGCCTTTTTGGCTGTCAAAATATAAATAGGTAACAAAGTTCAGTACCAGGATGGTCAGTGGGGAGAAATAAAGCTAATAAGACCACCTCAGCAGTTAACTCTATCCTCTCACACAGACAGTCTGATCTCTTGTTGTAGTATACACCAATAAGGTGTCAACCATGGACACATCCAGAAGATATGACCAAGGTAGGCATGTGAACACGCACAATTCTTCCAACACCTACCATATGAGGAGGGGAGGTATTTGGTAAGGATAGCCGGAGAACGAAAAAACCTGACTTGACATTTCCAGGTGAATTCACATCATATAGTAGAATGAGTTATCCTGCAGGCCAATGGGGAAGCTCGTATTAAATCCTGTTCCGAAATTTCTATTTCAAGATCCCTATACCAGCTCTTCAAAATTGAGTGCGATGAATCGCCCATCCCTTCCCTGAGGATATGGTATAAATGTCCCACCTGGTGTCCCCATTCAGGGCCGGACATGGTATCCTCAAGGTATTTCTAAAACACTGGGATGAGATCTGGCAGTTTAGGCACTACATCTCTCTGTCTCAAAAGGTCATTTTTGACATGAGTATATCTGTAAAGGTCGCTATCTGATAAACCATAAGTTGTTTGAAGGGTTTCAAACGAAACAGTACCCTCCCAGGAAAGAAACTGCCTAACAAATTGGAGTCCCACCCTCCTCCATGTAGCTAGAAATTATGAATTCCCAATCACAATGCCTTGTTACCCAGGTTTCCGTCACTGCTAGCAAGTGCAACTTTGCTTAAACCACTGGTGCATGGATGTCGCCCATTTTATTCCCTTGGCGTCTGGCATTTACACACACACCACTTGCATGAAGGTCAGCTGGCATTTTCTTCTTAAACTATTCCTCACCTTCTGTTCCTTCCTCAATTTTCTCCTTAATTGCTGCCTACCCTCTGCCCCCCCTATAGGGTTGCTATGCTTCCCTTCCCTAAATCCTTGTGCTTCTACTATCCAAGCTTCTGCTCTTGCATTGCTATTCCCTTCCTGTTTCTCCCAGTCTCACCCACTCTCCTGTTTCCATTCTCTGTGGCACACCTTTTTCTGTTGCAGATCGCTCTGCTTGTTTGTGTCGAGGGCTCTGTTTGCAGCCCACCTTGCTTGTGTAGGTGTGCTTAGCCTCGCCTAAACGGTCTTCCCTGTTAACCTTGTTTAAATGAGTCATGATCTATTTTGCTAACTTTAGCCCCAACACACTAATTCCCTCCTTGTTGTGGTGTAACTCCTGCCTCTTAAATAGATGCCAGCCTCTCCACTATTGACCCCAGTCCCCCAGGTACTGAAACACCTCCTCCTTATACCATTCTTTTAGCCACATATTAAGCTGAAAAATCATGTACTGCCACTCTGTCAATTATGTGGCCTAAGCAGGACCTCAGAGAAGGTTAACAAACTTGCATTGCCTTACAGAGTCCTGCCTAGAGTAGAAAACTCTTTTGAAACATTTCCACGCTCCCCTTGCCAACACCTCATATTTTAGTGTAGGTGCCACGGCCCCAGGGCTACAGTGACCCATCATCCTCAGTTCTGAGTTTGTGAAACAAACCATATGTCCCATCCTGTTCACAGTGGAGTTACCCCTACATCACTTTTCTAGCCCAGATGCTCCTTTTGAGGCTGCCGTTCCGTCTCTGCCCGTCTTTTGATGATGATGCCTCATTCTTAAACATACCACCTCCAGCCTCTTCATAGCAGTGCTTAGGCTGAACCAGTGATTCCAGAGGCAGAAATCGGTTCTTGGTGGGTACCCCTGACTCCACCCTCTCTCTCTCTCTCTCTCTCTCTCTTCATCCCCCTACTGCCCCCTTCTACTGTCTTGTTCTGCTTCCCTTGCTGGACCAAGGAGTCCTCTGGGAGGTGGCTCACGCAGCTACCCTACTGCCCAGTCAGCCCTGTTCAAGTAGCGTATCTTAGTCCTTGCTGCCTGCAGCTTAACCTTGAGGGTGTGGAGCTTTCTACAGTTAAGACAGCAGTCATGCTCCCAGAGCACCCTGCTAACCATGACTTCTGCATGGTGCCCATTTGCTCCATGAAGTGCCCTTCCTGCATCTTACTGTTCTGCCTACTCCTGGTGTAACCTGATACAGTTCTTACTACTGCACGGTTCCCTAGGTTGTCTGCAGGTACACCTAGATAAAGAGTTCCACTTTTACTTCAGATTCCCTTAGGATCCTTATAAATGTACCCCGTTATGTTGTTACTTCTATACAGTTAGTCTGGTGAAAAATTATTTCGTTCTGGAGAATTGACAGCTAGAAAGCATGTACCCCAGACAGGGTTTTGTTAGGCATTTCCTGTATACCTAATAACAGTTTGTACTACAACTGTTTCTCCACCCCACTCCAAATAGGTATGTCCTAGGCCCTCCTCTAAAACAACCCTGTCACCCGAAACCAATAATCAGCCCTAGGAGTATCAGCAGATCAATATGTCTAACTATGTAAAGCCGTACACCCCTCGGGTTATAAGGGGGTGGGTAAGATACAGTACCACTTAAACTCATTTCATTATAAACTCTATGAAGAGTATGAAACTGAACTTACAAGCTCAAATGGGCAGACTGGGTGGCCATAGGCCCTTATCTGCCGACACTGTCTATGTATCTATGTCTGTTGCACTCGGCAAGTAGTGTCTCCTGCCAACTGCTGCCTGAGTTGCCACTCCCTGTGCTCTGGCCCTTGTGCTATAGTCCACTGCAAGGAAGACCTGTTGAAAAACTATGTTTTTAAATAGGTCGCCTTTTCCACTGCCTTGGCTGTAACACTACTGTGGGTTCAGACCACTACTCAGCCTTCCACCACAGGCCCCAAGGTTGTTTTCACTCCGGCTAGCACAGGAAACCTGTGACTTCAGGTTGAGCATGGCACTGTGTGTGACTGAGCAATCAGGTAAGTTGCAGAAGGGTTCGAACCATGTACTCTCACTCATATATAGACAAATAACACATGTGCTGTAGGAACCACAAGGTGCATTTATTTTCAGAACATAAACTGTGCACCTTGACGTGAGCAAGGTTTTAAAACCTGTAGAATTGTTTAAATATTGTAAATGCATAAATTCAACAAAGAAATTAAGTCATTCACTTGTCTAGGTTGGCCAAGACCTAGGCTGTTTTCCTTCAGATTTCAACTTTTGAAGTTCAGTGTAGTAGCTACTGTACCTCTCCTTGAGTCCCAAGGTCACAAATTATAAAATCGTCACCATCATCTTCATCGTTATCATAATGAATGAAAGGAAAGGATGCTACTACCCTTTGTGATCATCCTCCCAGTGTCTCATTGGTAGTAGTGTACCATGTTGGTGACCCTCATGTGTATCCAGGAGGGATTCAGAGTTCCCATGTGACCTCACCTGGCAAGGTTTTCCATAAATTCACCACTGTTGGTGAACAAATATTGTCTAGGCTCCTAAAAGCCCTAATCAGTTACTTGTAACTCATCCTGTGCCCTGGTCACCATTACTTTGTGACTTTTTAATGTCAAATTTAAGTCTTTCTTTGGATATTTATTTATTTATTTACACATCAGGATTATTTATTTATTTAGTTAAACATCAGTTTAGAAACCTTTGAGCCAGAGGCTCATTTACAAAGGTACCTCGTCACAAAGAGGACATCAGAACAGTAGTACAAGGGACACAGTACTTACAAACAAAAAGTTACAGTTCAATTACAATTTTGTTACAATAGAATACAATCTCCAACGAAGCAAAGATAACAAAAGGTGCAAAACTTATGGTCGGGGGAGAGCTGGTGGGAGTAGAAGGGAGGGAGATAGGGAGGAGGAATTAGTAGGGAAAGGAAGGGGGGGGGGGGAGCCGCTCAGTGAGCATTGTCAAACAGAGTATATATATATATTTTTTTTTTTTTTTACAGTAGGCTAGCGGATTAAGTCAGCTGTTGTTCTTCTCTCCTCCACACTAAGGAGTCCCAGGTCTTCTAACCTTTCCTGGATGTTTTTTTTTCTTTCCTTACCATCCACCATCCTTGTCCTTCACCTTTGTACTTTCTCAAGTGTGCCCACATTTTTCTACAGATGTTGTGTTCAGAACTGCCCACAGTACACCAGGTGCAACTTCCTCAGTGTCTTAAAGTGTGGCAACACAATGCCTCTTGATCTACTAACAACATTTTTCCTTATGCAGGCCAGAATTTAAGATGATTTTTTCATTATATTTTTCACACTAAAATTTTACCTTGTAGTCTCTTGTAATGATCAAACCCTAGAGCGCCCCAAGCTATCGGCATTGAAATTCATCTTCACCTTACTGGCCAATTGGGAGGCAGTATGGTGTAGTGGTTAAGGGCACTGAGCTGCAAACCTGGAGACCTGGGTTTGAATCCCATCAACCCCCACTTGCATCCTGTGCGACTCTGAGCAAGTCACTTAACTTCCTTGTGCTCCCAGGCCGTGGAAACAAGCTCCGGCTCAGTGTGCCTTTTCTGGTTAAACAATTTCCCCTTTCCAATTGACTACTCTATCCAAGTCTCTCTGGTTTAACTCATACGTTTTCCTTACTGCTAACCTCTACTCTCAACTTGGTATCAGCGGCTAACTTTATGGCCCAGTTTTCCACACAAATGTGTAGATCCCTATTAAGCACTCCAAACAGGGAGGATCCCAGCACTGATGCCTGGGGACCCCACTTGTCACCTCCCCACCTCTGACACAAAGCCATTTAACCTTACCCATTGGTTACTGTCCCACAGCCAGTTTTCCAGTTGTACTCTGCTCTGTAACGAGAGAATGTAATTTTGTTAGTTCCCTATGAGGCACCGGGTCAAAGGCCTTGCTCAAGTCGAGGAAGAGCAAATTGACCAGTATACCCTCATCCATTTTTTTGCTTAGTAGTTTCATAGAAAGTAAGAATGGTTGTGGCCCTTTCTGAAGCCATGTTGTTTGGTATCCTGGCTTTCAGTTTCTGTTAAATGTTTCTCTGTGTGATCCCCTATAGTTAGAACAGCTTTCCTTTTACGGTTGTCAAGCTGATGGGATGATATTTTTGTGTTTCTTCCCTGGACCTTTTTTATGTTTGCTTGTGCATGCAGTGCACAAGAAACATATTGAGATAGAGCATTGCAGAGGTGTGGCAGTGTTGTGGCCAATGCAGTGGACGCTTTAATGGGCACGTCCCTCGGCCACCAATTAATGCTGGCAGTTTTGGAGCAAGCGCCGCACTTGAAAGAAATCTGCCGCTGCAGTCAGGGGCAGTTTCATCATTGCAGCGGCAGTCCCCCTTCCCTCCCAACCAGGCACACACCAGGACAACAAATTTTAATGTTAGCTCCCTCCCACTGCTGCAGCCCACCCTGCACCCTCCGTTCTCCGTCCCCTGCCAACATTGGGGTGCTCAATCCCCGTGTCCGCATTTATCCCCTCTCCCCCATTAATGTGGCACACTGGGAGCCAACCCCAGTGTGTCAGAAAATACTTCTTTGATGTTTTCGATACCAGGATGCCCACTCCCGGTGTCTGATGCGCCACCACCCCCACACCCCTATGTTCTCAGCCGACCTCGGGGTGCCCAATCCCTGGGTCGGCATTGATTCCCCTCCTCAGTACTCTGGCACTCTGAGGCCCACCCCAGTGTGCGAAATCCGTTTGTTAATATTTCACGTGTAAAAAAGCGGTTCCAGCGTCTTTTTACCTGAAAAGAAAAAGGTCCCTCGTCATTCCCCCGGCCCCCTCCCTCAACCGCACCCTCCTGTCACCTCCACCTCCTCCGCACGCACTTCACTGATACTTATCTCTCGTAGGTCGGGAGCAGCCATCTTTTGTGGACCGGGAACCCGTCTGCACTCTTCAAAGACCAACCGGGAACTGAAGAAATGACAGCAAGCCCTATAGTGGCAGTCAATGGGGGGTTTTCAACTTGGGTTGATATCTCCGCCAATTTTTGGAGTTTTGGTCCCAAATTTTCAACATGGGGTTCTTGGGACACCAGCTCGTGAACACTGGCACTGTTATTTCATTTCTCAGTCCTGGAAAGTGATTTCGCAGTCGCTGCACGGAATCACCTTTTGGGACAATTAACAAAATGACAGTTCATGAGGTGGGGTCCCAAAAATCCCTTGTTGCAAATTTGGTGAAAAAACTCGAAAAAAACGACTGTGTTACGAGCGTCCATTGTGCAGTTTCTACACATGCTTGTAACTTCATCAGTTTTTTATATTTTCACTCCAAATTTCCAACGTTGCCATTTTTTCACACCCTCTTATGAACAGTACAGCTGCCATTTTACGCATCCTTCTTGAAATGTGTTTTTGCACCTGTGGCACAGAATGGCGTGGTCCCTGTGCAAAATCAACTTTCAGGACAGATTAACAACATCACAGTCCCACTGTTCATGAGAGGAGGTCCCAAAAAGGCCATGTTGAAAATTTGGTGAACTTTCCAAAAATGAGTCGCGTTCTGTGTCGTTGCACAGTTTCTATGCAAACTGATAACCATACTTTTCATATTTTCATTCAGATTTGCAACATTGCCATTTTTCACACCTCATGAGCAGGTACAGCTCTCATTTTTACTTCCTGCCCGAAATATATTTTTGCACCTGTGGCTCTGAATGGCACACTTGCTGTGCGAAATCACCTTTTGGGAATTGAGTAACGAAATGATACTGCCACTGTTCATGAGGTGGGGTCCCAAAAAGGCCATGTTGAAAAATACCAACAAATGCCTGGGCTTTAGGGTTTCCAACCGTAACGCTCACCCTGTACAGACTGACAGGCGTCGGGGGTGTGACTTGGGGTCATCGGCCGTAATGCTCACGCCATTCCACCCCCACCCTGCAGTCACTGACGGGCATCAAGGTATGCTTTGAGGTCTTCAGCCCTAACGTTCACCCCATTCTCCTGTACTGTACCCATCTCAGCTTATTTCCTTACGGAATGGGGTGAGGCGTGGGCCGAGACCTCAAGGCACACTGCAACACCTGTGGGGTGTCTGCAGGATGGGGTGAGGTGGAATAGGCGTGAGTGTGTACCCGACGACTAAAGGCACACCCAAGCGCCTTCAGTCTACCTGCAGGTGGGGTGGGGGTTGGCATTACTTCAATACTTCACTGCCATTCCTACTGTGCTTCTCTCTCTGACTCCTGCGCTACCAATGCCAATACGCCCATCCCTCTTCCCATGAAGCATTTAGTTCTTCGGTTAAGGGGGCTGCTATTTCTGCTGTTTTTTAGCAGATTTGGGCTCATGTTAAATGGTCCACTGGATGCAGCATCTTGAATTTCTCTGCCACCTGGCTGCCATCCCTTTCAAGCCTGTTTATTTCCTCAGTGGCATCCCTTACCTTAGTTGACAAGTTTATTCTATTTCTGTCCCTTTTGGTACAAACTGAGGAGAAGTATTTATTTAATTCATTCCCAATATCCATGTCATATCAATTAAAAGCGCTGGGGTCGTGGGGGCTCAAATTAAAAGCACTAGGGGGGGTCAGAATAGAAAATAGAAACAGCATCTTAAGCATGAGGCCTTTTTCAGGAATTATCTAAAATGGAGAAAATAAGCTCAGTGACTCCCTGGAAACACGGGTATTTGAATGTCCCCAATTGCTATGCAGTGCAACGGTGACGAACACCTTTATCTTTCTGGCCTAATAATGCTGGTCAAAAATATGACCAAAATGGCAAGTACCAGTATCACTAAACCAAGCTTTAAACTATTGCATAGCGATCCGTAGTATAAACTGGTAGTCGCTAGGACTGCTTGAGTACTTTCCAAGGAAGATGTCTGCCATGGCATAAATGTTGGCTCAGAGCTCTATGATGAAATGAATGCCTCCGAAAAAGAAAGTTAAAGGGACACCGTTAGCCCCCTCCCGGACAGTTTTGGTCCTTCAATCTAATGTGTGTGTTTGGGGGGGGGGGTAACAGTGTCTTTAACACAGAATGTATTTATTTTTTTATTAATATTTTGCAGGTTTGATTTTAATGCTGGTTTACTGTCCTGGGGCATACTGCTAACTGCCTCAGGCCAGTGTGACTCTCCTTCGGGTTACCTGCTATGGCAAGTGTAGGATTTACTTCCCCAGTCCCCATAAAAGTTTTCACTAGTGTGCACTGACATGTCCACTCCCCGGAGCACCCAGCCCCACCACCCCCGGCCCTGACAGCATCCAGCACAAAACTTCCCGTCACCTCTTTGGCTCGCCGCTATCTGTCTTGCACAACTAAAGTATTGATACACTATTTGACATGTTGATTTAAGAGTTGTGACACCGCTCTGAAAATAACTTAAGTGCTTTACCAATAAACCGATTGTAGGTCCCTCCTCATACCATAAGGTGCAGCATTTTATTTTCTCTCACAGACTACAACATTGTAACTGTTCTCAACATGTGGTACGGAGTGTGTGTGTGTGTGTGTGTGTGTGTATATTTTATGCTGACGTCAGTATAGTTAGGGTTGTGTGGAGTGCTCAATGCTAACTCCCCAACTTTGCACTTTAATAACTTTGGCAGTGTTTAATTAATTGTCTGAAATTTGTTATGCATTGTCCGGGAGGCAGGTTCTCAGGATGTGGGAAGTTTTGTGATGGTAGCATATGCAGAGTCTGAGATGTGGAGCGGTGTGTCACATTTACAGACGATTTAAAAATGTTTAGGCATTCATTGCATTTTTTTTTTTTTTTTTTTTGCTCTCCGCTACAGCCTAGATGGTACAGAATTTTTTCCCAAAACTTTCAGGATCGAAGGGGCCTTTGCTAAGGTAGTGCCTATCAAAGGTTTTGTGAAAAAAATATTAAGCAGGTCCCGAGTTACGAGGAGTGAACGTTTTTTTTTCTCTCTGAGCTTGCTCATTAGGATTTTGGATAACTAGATACGACACTAACATTTTACTTAAGTGAGCGTTTTCCTTTTGCAAAATTAAGTGTTTTTCAGCTCGTGAGAAAAATATTTTCGGGTTGTGATGGCTGCCATCTTTTTTTGGTTTTGTTTTGTTAAACAAAAACCATGGAAAATGCATAAAAATGATGTTTAAAAAAAAAAAAAACTGAACCTAGGCAAACTGGACCTGTTGGCTAGTTTCTGGTGTTTGTTTTTTTTCTAATTCATCCAGAAAAAACTTTTCTGGCCACCCCAAAATCCTGGGTGCCCAGCTTAGTGACAGGAGCCATTTTTAATGTTGTCAGCCAAGAATTCCCATCACACACAAAGTGCTGCGACAGGGGAATTTGGTCTTGCACTTAAAACAAGAGATAAAGTATTTAATAGCCCCTCCGACTGCCATATAGCTCGCCCACCTCCTGATCAGTTTCAGAAACCAAAAAACACCAGCATCAAGTGTTTTATGTGCCAAAACATCAGCTCAGAGGATTTCATCTAAATGCCATGCTTGACAGTTACCACATATGAAATATAAGTCTCTCGCAGATCTCTCGTTTCACTCAATCAGTAATCAGTCAACACTTTATTTGTATAAGGCACCCTTCCTATGCTCAGGGCACCTTTACAATACACATTAAAACTCACACAATTACAGTTTAAAACAGATAAAAAATATCAGTGCGCGCTCAATAAATTCCTGAAATGCCAGGTTAAACAGGTAGGTCTTCAGTAAATTTTTAAAACCTTATACAGTCTGGCTCTCTCATATCTGGCGAGGTAGAGAATTCCACAGGGTAGGTGCCATAAAGACAAAAGATCTTCCACCTGATGTTTTTAGGGATACCCTGGGAATCTCTAGCAGTCCCTCGCCAGAGGATCAGAGTGAACAGGTGGGACAGTAAGGGCATAAGAATTCTTTCAGGTAGTGTGGTCCCTGCTCATGTAGGACTTTATAGGTCAGCAACGCGACCTTGAAGGTAGTCCACCACTGTATTGGCAGCCAGTGCAGTTCACACAGCACAGGTGTTATATGACTGGATCTAGAGGTTCTAGTCAACAGCCTGGCCGTTGGGTTCTGCACTAGCTGCAAGCGGCAGATATCTACCCTTGGAAGCCCTAGGTAGAGGGCGTTGCAGTAATCAAAATGACTGGTGACAAAGGCGTGGACCAAGGGGGGAAGATCTTTGGGCGGGACCAGGTGCTTCATCCGGGCTATGTTCCTTAGATGGTAATAGGAAGATTTGACTACAGCTGAAACCTGCGCCGTCAGGGTCAGGCCTTCGTCAAATACCACACCCAGGTTTCATACCTGGCCCGAGGCAATAAGCAGGGTTCCACCAAGATTTAATCCTGAGGGTTTTCCCGCCCATGCCCCTTTCATCCTATAACCAGGGTCCACCACCAATACCTCTGTTTTTCCTGAGTTCAACTGAAGCCAACTGGCACTCATCCAGTTCTGAATCTCCAGTAGGCAGTTGTTAAACACTACAGCAGAATCTAATTCCTGTTCGGGCACAAAAGACATGTACAGTTGAGAATCATCGGCATATCAATGAAAACTCAAGCCATAACTTCTTATAATGTCCCCTAATGGAAGCATGTACACGGCGAAAAACATGGGGGACAGCACTGAGCCCTGTGGAACCCCGCAGGGTAGCCCATGAGGGGCCGAGGAATAAATCCCCAATACCACTCTCTGGGATCTACCCTCGAGGAAAGACCAAAATCAACTGAGGACCGCCCCTCTCAGTCCACAGAAAAACCACAGGCGCTCGAGCAACACCCCATGATCCACGGTGTCAAATGCTGCGGAGAGATCAAGGAGAACCAAGATGTAACGGGTTCTCTGATCTCTCGCCATCAGAAGGTCACTGCCGAAACTCCCCGCCTACCTGGAATGGCGCTCCGGAACCCACAAGCAGGTACTACAGCTGGCTTACTGTTTCTACGCTCAACACACTGATTGGTGCAGTATTTTCACTATCGCTCTCCATTTGGGCCGCACAGCTAAACGGCCGTTCGGATTGGTGCACTTGGTAAGCCTGCTCCTTGGGCGACGCTGTCCTGGCTGCTGACAACAGTTAATCTGCACTTTGGATCGGGGCTATAATTTTTCCCACCCCCCACCCAGGTGTCCTTTAAATAAGCTCTTGCCCCTTCTCCTGAGCGTGACAAAGTCATCTATTGGAGCTTACAGCTCACTCCACGCCCTGCCAACCCTGCTAGATCTGCGCCTCACTCTCCTTAGCCATTGGTCCTGACTCGCTCATTGCTGGGACCCTGAGCTGCTAAGCTCCTAAACAGTACAGACTACTGGAGTCACACTCTAGCAATAACTGAAGTTCACATCTTAGGGAGCCCTTAAGTTTTTTCTGCTTTACTCAGTGGGCTGTGACCTGACACAATCTGTAATTTTGTATAATTCACTACAGCTCTTGATCGCAGCTGAAATGGACAGGTTTCATAAATTTCTGCTAGCCTTCTCACTACTCGCCATCCCTTGGTTGGACCTTGGCACAGGGCGCCCTGATAGAGTTTCTGACCCCTTTTACCCCCAGGTCCTGCACTGACAAGAAATGAGTGGCATGAGTGGAACAAACCCCTGAGCTTACCTGCCCTCTCCACCACATGGCCACCCCGCATGATTCAGTGAAGCAACTCACATACTCCTTCCCTCTGGCCGCTCTGATTAGTCTCCGCTGTAGTATAGTCACCACCATTAGAACCCCCTGTCTAGGAAGAAACACACATGCGCTTTCTTGATATCAGTATGCCATCTGCTCCACTCACTAGTGCTACTACTCCTGCTGCTATCTGGGAACGTTCACCCCAACCCTGGTCCCACTCTCAAGAGATCGCTTAAACTAAAAGTACAACTCAGTATCGTCTCCATGAATATCAACAATCTTCTTTCCAAGTTCCCTCAATTCTAGGCTTGGGTGCAGGTGATTAAACCTGACATAATTACACTCACTGAAACATGGCTCTTCCCAAAGACACTGGATGCATCAATCTCCCTTGAAGGGTACAACTCCTTTCCGACAAAACAGAACAACCAAACGTGGGGGTGGATGCCTAGTATATATCCGATCTGGAATCAAGGTGCAGGCTCTGGACTACAGTCTGCATTCAAAAGAGGTCCAGATTCTGAACCTCAAGCTAAGTACAGGACAGCAGAACAAAGTCCTACTGCTCACTACAGCTGTATACCACCTGGGCACCAAATTGCCGGTCTTAACCACTTCATAGCTAATCAACAGCAGTTAGGAAATCAATGGGAGAAGGTCATAGTTAGCGATTTCAACATTAACTGGCGCTCCCAGAAGGAATCAAAAGCCAGGGACCTAATATCCAGCCTTTTCCTAACCCAGATGGTCACTGATGACACTCTGCTCAACTACAAAACGGGGAGCAGCACCCTAATTGACTGGCTCCTATCATCACACCCCGAGCATGTCTCCGATATCACCGTCTTGCCAGATAGCCTCAGTGACCCTTCCCCAGTGAAGTGCACCTGGTTTAACTACTTCACCAAAATCCCACTTAAGGTGTCCAAAAATCGCTGCTTGAGGCCTGGGCTACTCGAACACTTAAGGCTGTATTTGACACAAATAGACTGGTCGCCGCTGGCAGGTGATATTGATGGAAATGAGGCCCTGACCTACTTTATAACAAACTTCAGTCATGCCTATGATATTTTTGCGCCTTATAAAACAAAAAAGATTAGGGGTACCACTAATCCATGGCTTACCAACTTTCTTATTGGTCTTATGAAGAACAGAGACAATCTGTGGCACAAAGCTAAAGCAGCCGGAATGCCTGCTGCTCTTAGCACCTGCAAGGTGGCCAGAAACGTCTGCACCAAACTCATTCGGCAGGCCAAAGCAACTTACTGTAAGGAGCTACTAAGCAAAACCTGGGCTCTGGAAAAGAATTTTGGAACGTCATGAAAGCACCTACTGGCAATTCCCCTAAGACACCTCCTGACCCAATAGTCACTGTGGATGGACCCCTACAGGAACCTATTGAAATCACCAATGAGCTCAATAACGCATTCACAGACCTTTCCGGTGTACTCCCTGGAGACTACTTTAAGGACTTGATTAGTCACCAGCCCCATACTGCCCCACAAAATCCCCCAAGGGATGATCTGCAGCCTTTCTTTTTCAGACGAGTCACCAAGTCTGAAACAATCAAGCACATTAAAGGGGCCCTAGGCAAGACCAGGATGGGAGCGGATCTTGTCGACATGAAGCTTGTTGGTCTGCTTCTGAACAAACTTGCCAGTCCTATAACCATGGTGTTTAATGCCTTTCTGAAATCGAGGTGTTTCCGAATGCATGGAAGTCAGCCATTGTCACACTTGTTTTCAAAGCTGGGGACAAAACACTAATGTCCAACTACAGACCAATATCCATCTTACCCCACTCTCTAAAGTACTAGAAAGAATGGTCTCGGAGCAGCTGAGTATCTTGACAACTATAACCTACTCTGCACGCAGCAACACGGTTTCCATAAAAAACATTCCACACTTACTGCCCTTGTTGACTACTCATCCCAGTTATACAATGCCTTAGATAGTGGGCAGGCTGTGGGTTCGGTTTTCATTGGTCTTACGAAGGCCTTTGACTCTGTGAACCACAACCTCCTCATGAGCTGCCTTCAGTCAACAGGTCTATCCCTTGACTCAGTATTATGGTTTGGCAGCTACCTCTCCAACAGATCACAACGTGTCAAAATTGGAGATACTCTGTCAGCATCTAAGGGTGTGTCCCTTGGGGTTCCACAGGGTCCATTCTCGGATCTCTCCTCTTCAGCCTTTTCATTAACCCAGCCCCATCTGTTTGCTCAGCACGTATTGTACTGTATGCGGATGATGCAGTTATATCGGTTGCTGGTAAAGACTACTACTCCATTGCATCTGAACTCCAAAGCAGCTTCCTCTAACTTGAATCCTGGTTCACACAAAACAAACTACTTCTAAGCCACAAAAAAACTAATAGTCTGCTTTTCTCTACATCCCAAAGCAAAAAGAAATATCAACCCCTGCTCATACACAACCACAAAGGCGAGTTTCTAGACCAAGTAACAAAGTTCAAGTACCTCGGTATCACATTTGACTATACACTCATCTTCTCGAGCCACATAGACTCTGTAGTCAAGTCAGCAAATACAAAGCTTGGGGTCCTCTTCTGACACAGGCACTCGATGTCTCCTGATGCGCTTAAACTTGCTACCAGTAGTTCAGTACTGTCGTCCATCGACTATGGGCTGCCTATCTATGGGACCGGCACAAAGACTGCCCTCAAAAGGGTTAACACACTTATCAATAAGGCCTGCCGCCTAACACTGGGGGCCTCTCTCGACACCCACACCTGCTCGCTCTACACTGAAACTGGGTGGCTCCCACTCCAGCTTAGAGTACAATATCAAACCTGTCTACTTCTAAAAAAAATGCTTCTTGGGCTTACATCCCCTTCTCTGGGCAGCCTCTTTAAACTGGCAGTGCCAACTAAATCCACTAGAAGTGCGTCCACCCACAGTCTGGTGATCCCTTTCAAATGGACGAAACTTGCTCAGAATTCCATCTTGTATAAAGGACCAAAATGGTACAGTGAACTACCAGCTGACCTCACTGATACACCCAAGATTGGTACTTTCAAATCTGGGCTAGGATCCTTTCTGGACACATCCAAGACATGTACCTGCCCACTCTATTGAGAGTGCTCCTCAGCCTCCCTATTTTCCCTCTACCCCACCCTTCCCCCTGTCACCTGTACCCCCCCAATTCCCACCCGTACGCTTCACCCAGATGATGCCCTCTCTCAGCTGATAACCCCCACTCCCCCTCTCCTTTGACGAGGCCTACTCTAGGCTGACCACCCTACCATCTTTGTCTTTTTTGGTGGACCGACCATCCAGTGATCACTAAGACAGTGTACCCCCCCTCCTCTCCTTTCCTAATACTTTCTCTGGCACCACTGAAATAAGATGTATATAACAGCAGTGTACTTGTCTGTGTAAATTGTTCCCTGTTTTTCTGTATATTTTGTACTATATGTAATGTTTTGTCCACCACTGACTTGGAACCTTTGAAAATGAGTCCTTGACTCAAAGGTATTAATCCTAAACTGAAATAAGTAAATAAACAAAAGTACCCATACTAGGGCTGTTTCTGTGCTATGCCTTTACCTGAAGCCAGACTGGAGAGGGTCGTAGATATTGTGGTTGTTTAAATGGTCTTCCAGCTGCAAAGCGACCACCTTCTCAGTAACTTTCCCTACAAAGGGTAAGTTCGAGATCGGTCTGTAGTTAGCTGGGCAGTTGGGGTCAAGGAAGTATTTATTTATTTTTTTTTAAATGGAGTGTACTGCTGCCTCCTTTAAGGGATCTAGAAAGATCCCTCTCTCCAGTGAAACCCCCACTATCCCAACAAGGACCGGGCTGATAACTTCTATACACCCCACTGGTAGGCGTGTAAGGCCTGGATCTAAACTACTGTAGGTTGGCCGCAGAGTCTGGATGACCCTCACTATATCCACGACTACCGGTTGACTAAAAGTGGACCAGGTCTGACGGGCATTAGTTCCACCCGATTGATCAATGCAAGGTCCAATGGGAAGGCACTGGCTGATCTCATCCCTGATGGTGGACACCTTATCAACGAAGAACTGCGTAAATGCCTCACACTGCACTTGTGACAACGCTCGACCAGAGTCAAGACCGGCTGGATTGCACAGTCTGTCCACAGTCCAGAAGAGCTGGGCTGGCCTGTTCTTCGCCGTAGCAATTTCCCTGGACAGGAACTCTGCCTTCTTACGGGAAATTGTTGATTGATAGGTCTTATAATGATCCATCAATCTAAGTCTATCCACCTCCAGGTGAATTTTCTGCCAGTGTCTATCCAACCTTTGCCTCTGCCTCTTCAACTCATGGATTTCCCCGTTAAACCAAGGAGGGCCCGGGTGAGGGGTAAGAGGACGAACACGAGCAGGAGCAATGATATCCAAGGCCTCAGTAACAGCCTTGTTATAGGCTGACACAAGAGGCCCCGAATCAGTGCTGTCCCTTGGAAGTCCCGAGAGGTCCAGTACCATCATTAGGCCTTCTGAGGTAACACCTCTCAAAGGACGGAACTGTACCAACTCCTTTGGGGCAGGCCTATTTCGGGGGGGGCTGCAAAACTGAATCTCAGGATGTGATGGTCAGACCAAACGACTGGCTCCATCTCCACATTGGAGATCTCCATCCCCAGGTGGAACACCAAGTCCAGTGAGTGCCCTTTCTCGTGGGTTGCAGTGGTAATAACCCATGTTAGGCCCAATGAATCCATCAATTGGAGGAGGTTTTGTCCAAGCGGCGAGAGTTCATCGTCGACTCAGGCATTGAAATCCCCCAGAATCAACCATCTGGGGGATTCCAATACCACCTCAGCAATGAAGTCCGCAACCTCCTTCAGGAACTCCCTCCCATCACCTGGTATGTAGTAAATGAGAAGGGTCCTGTAGCCTACACCTGCACCTACTATACACTCAAAGGAGTTGGTTGCTCCAGCTGGCACCTCCTTGAGACCAACTTCCTGTCTAAAACAGACCGCAACCCCCCCCGCCCCAACGGTTCTCTCTCGGGCGGTGAATCACCGAGAACCCGGCCAGAACGGCAGACTCCAAAATGGGGCCGGCACTTTCGTCCAACCAGGTCTCGGTGATACAAACCAGGTCAGCAGATACCATAAGATCTGCAACCACTGCAGTCTTATTTTTAATTGACCTGGTGTTGCTTAACACTGCCCGAAAGGGACTGGAGTCCAGGGGTGGCCCCACTTCCTGCCTGACCAAGTCAGAACCCTTGGGTATGGGCACAAGGCAAGGTTAACCTCGTTCCTGTGTCCATTTAGCCCCAGGGTGCCTCCTAGTCCTCACTGTCCCAATCCACTCACTCCTTTCCCATCCCCCTTGAGAGTTCCAGGACCCCCCCCAGCTCCTTCCACTCCCTCATCTCCTGAAGATGCTGAAGGCACGACATCTAGAGTAAACTTCAAATGGGAACGGTGGATGATCAAACGGGCAGAGGTCCTTTAATCTCGAGGGGGAGTACTGCCTGACCGTATTCGTAACTCCCCAGCACATATCTCAGGTACTCCCACACACACCAATATTAACTCAGTCACACCCCTACTCACTCACCTCCTCTCACCTAATCTAATTCTTCTTAAACTCTTACAAATAAATATACCGCTATTCTAAGCCAATACATTAGCCCTTATTACAATTACTTTCTAACCCCTCACAGTGCTCTCACCACTGTAGGGTAAACCTTTAAGACTCCCAAGCCCCCTCCCATGAGGTTGAATTTTAAAGTCACAAGAAGTCCTTAAAGCACTATAGTCAGCTTATCAAAAGTCTTTGCCAAAGATGTGCTTCACCAGCTCCATATGCTCAGCAAACAGTCAGAGTCTAAATTTTAATTATTTAACTGGAAACTTTAATGGAAATAAAATCATGTGAACAGTGGTAAATGGAGTTCAGACCCAGGAACTCTTACTGCGGGGTGGGGTGGGGGCAAAGTAAGCACAGGCACTCTCACTGCCCGGAACAGTAATCATTTGGGTGAAAGAAAAATTTAAAATCTGACCATCTGTTTTCTTGCACACTTCCTGGTAAACAAATCCTCCAGATGGCAGTCCAATTTTCCTGGTGATGACAACAGCCTGGAGGCCCTCTCTATGCGGGTCACCCCCCGAAATATCTGCTCCCACAACTGCGACTCCCCACTGGCGCCAGTCCACCAGCCAACACCTGTGTACAGCCTAGGAAACTACAGGCCCGCCGGCTGGCTCCCCGGTCAGTCCAAGCTCAGTTCTCCCGAGTTGGGACAGACTCAGGCGGTTAAACCACAACACAGGGTTCTCCTGCTGTCCTGGCAGAGGGTCAGTCAGGAATCCAACATCCAGGTTTTTTCCAACAATAGTCAAAAATCCAAGTTCTTTCGGCAGTACCCCAAAGCAGCAGCACCACCTCCAAAAATAAATAAAAGTTCTTACAACTTCAGAAAAAAGCCAGATGGTCCTACGATGTATTCCTCTCAAAACCACTGCTCCTACACAGGTCCCTGTTGTCCAGGAAAAAAGCCAAACAGTCCCACAATGTAAACCTTTCAGAACACTGCTCACACATGAGTCTGTCTCTTCCAGGAACTCACTCTCTCACCACTTTTTCTCCACGGTCTCTTCTCTCACAGCTGTCTCCTGGTTAAGATCTGCAAAACTAGTGGAATGGGCAACAGCGATTTTTATGAATTAAAAAACTTTCCTCCCTCAATCAGCAAGAGCGGGAGTGGTCAAACAGCCCCAGTGCACACTTCGAAGTCGGCTGAGCATCCCCCGATGATGCTCTAAGGTTCAAACTCACTAATTCACTAGTTCTGCTTTTTTCTCAAATAAAATAAAAATGTTAAAACTAATTAAATAGAAAAAGCGAAAGAGAATGGAACAAACAAACGAATACAGGTTACAAGCTTGCTTTCAGCATGCCCAGCACAGTGCCCCATTATATATAAATAACTTATTAGTTTATAATCTTCAAGTGGACTGGGCTGCCGATCCCCTGTACCACGTCATACCACCCCCCCCCTCCAGATAACCCATCCCACAACACATAGGTGGTGACACTGTGGTGCCCACCCCAAGTGTTGCCAAAAGCTATGCTGACACTGGGGTGTCCATTCCCCAGTGTTGGTCAAGCTACCAGTCCCCTGTAACAAAAATAATAATACAAAAAAAAAAGTCCCTTATTGATCTTTTTATGTTTTTTTAAACTTGAAAAGAAGAAAACGGTCCCTCGTCGATCTATAACCACCCAGTCCTGATCTCCCGTTCAGCACACACCCTCATTCAATTGAAGAGGTTCCCACAACGTAGATCCTCTCTCTGATTTTAAAGACGTCCTCCAGGAACTGTGACTGTGAAATGAAGTAAATCTGATTAATGTATTTCAATGTGTTATGATATGTTCTCATAACTTTGCCACTTTTTTAAATATTTTTCCACTAGATTCTCAACATGGCCTTTTTGGGACCACACCTCATGAATGATGTAGTTGAAATGTTTCAAATCCAGGCTGAAAGGTGATTTCACAGTCTATCTGCAAAATAATCTTTCGGGCGGGATTGGAAAATGTCACCTACGGGGTTCATGAGATAGGGTCGTAAGAAGGCTATGTTGGAAATTTGGTGGAAAAAATATGGTAAAACAACCAAGCAATGAGTGACAGTTGAAATATTTTAATGTTCACTCGTAACTTTGCTAATTTTTAATATTTTTCTACCATACTTTCAGCGTGGCCTTTTTGGGACCCCACCTTATGAACAAGGCAGGTGACATTTTTTTAAATCTGGGTGAAAACGTTATTTTGCAGTCGTTCTATGAACTCACCTTTTAGGTGGGATTTTCAAAATGTGTGGTCAGCATATTAAAATACAACAGAGTTATGAATGTAGGTTGTAATATTTCCATACTTGCTCAGTAATTTGCAATATATTGACTCTAAACTGTCAACATAGTTACTTTTTCACACCATCTCATGAACGTGACAGGTGTTGTTTTCCTGGCCAAAACATATTTTTGCACTTGTGGTGCAAAAGACATTTCGACCAGAATTCTACAAATGCCACGTATAATATTTATAAGAAGAAGTCATAAAACGACTGTTGAAAATTTGGCGTCAAAATAAAAAAAAAAAAAAAAAAAAAAATCAAGAAACTTGTGTGGGGCCTGCCTTTGGCCCAGCGGGAAGTCTTGTGCTGGTGAGCTGAGTTCGGGGACAAGCTCAATGAGCCTGTGGATAGTCCAAGGCAGGAGGGATGGCTCTGCCATGCACTACCTACCACCCCTGAGCCTAGAGGGAAAGGTGCAGGGTTGGCCGCATGGGCCCAGGTACCATATAGTGAAGAGAATCCTTCTCTTGGCATAGGGCCCTGTACCTTTACACCCATGTCTGCATCTGTAGCCACGTGGAAGGGCCATGTGCTTCTGCAGGCCGTCTGACAGTTCCACAGATTCTTGACATCTGTTGCTGCCATGTGGACCGTCAAGACAGATTTTTGCATTTGTCTCTGTTGGTGCCCATGTGGACTCATTTATGTCACCTGCACAGTGTGCCACCTGAAGTGTTGCATCCAGGAGCACATTAGAGCCATCATTAATCGCAATTTGAACAGTGCCTTGGGTGCACATTTCAGGGAGTCGCACCTAAGCAGGACACAGGGTTTTAAATTTAGAGTCCTTGACTATGTGCATGTAGAACCTGTAGTATTGAAATATTGTTGCAGTTTTGGTATCATGGATTTCATGGAGCGTGCGCTACTGCAGCCAGAGGCTGATGTGTATGTCGTACACCTGCTTCTGCAGCAGGCACTTGCTGCAACCAAGGAGATGGGCCTTAAGATCCCTCCAAAGCCAACCAGGGAGGAACAGTTTTGAATCTCTTGAGGAAGCTTACTCAAGATGAATGGGGCTGTGATGGCAAAGATTCTCAAACCCAATCCAGTCTTCACTGTCAGTACTGCAAGGAGAATACAACTCGAGGTGTGAAGAATCCTGCTCTGGGGTTTTGGCTCAAGAATACCTTTTAGACTGGGTGGTACATTTTCACCATTTTTTTAAAACAAGACAAAGTAAGGGGTAATCAATCTCCATTCAAGGGAGGGCCAGTTTAAAGTGATTTTCTTAGATTTTCCACTGACTTACCCCATTCCATAGCTGATGCTTGCGAAAGTCATCCTGTCCCGGTTTAAATATTTGATTCAGTGCCTGTATTTAAATATCAAAGAGCGTATTTTAGCCCCGAAAACACTGGCCCTGGGGACCCCCTGTAAAACAAGTTTATACACAGCAAATAACAGCAGTACAGTACTCTTGCACAAACTGGAACCACAGTCAGGGTAAATGCAAAAAAAGAGTTAGATCTGATTTATTTAAGGGACCTGAACAAGGGAGGGACGTAATCAGGTTAATTTGCTTAAAGGCTGTATCAGTCAAACAGTTATGCATGCACTTCAGGGTCCATAAACAGTCACACACTCTGGGTACCCAAATGGAGAATGGTGGGCTAGCCAGGGACGTTACAGCTGGTTGGGGCCCTGTGATGGAAGGAAAACAACATGCACAACACACACTATTTGTAATCCGGAGCCAGAGGGCTCAGTTCGTGAAAAGAAAACAACAAGACAATCAGATGACACACTTTTAGATTAGGCTGTTGTTGCAGGGAGCTACCCTGATGATTACTCATGATACCCAAGACCGGACATAGGCTGGATGAATATCGAGAAAGCAGGTGGTTAATCTAGAGTGCCAGGAGAAGCAAGGCCCACACGAATCGCTGAGGCGTTGTTCCTGTTCAAATGTGGAGCAGGGGGCTGATCCCCAGGCAGGCCTCTCGTCGATGGCTTTCTCTGTGCAGCGGGTAGTCTGGCTGGGCCAGAGTGGCAAGGCCCTGGCCAAATGGAGACAAATTCGGATACAGTCCGTTTTGGGCTGGATACAGCTTCCAGCAAGCAGAACACAGTTCACAGTGGGGAACCAAATCACCACCGACCAACAACTCACAGCACATCTACATGTAAGGAAACTCCACTGTACCAGGCAAACCGCTCTCCAGTCACGATCGCAAAGTCTCTGCACAAACTGGGGATTCAGAAGCAGCTGGAAATCCTGTCAGGCCGATCGCATTCAGAAAAATCTTCAGTGGCTTACTTCGTTCTCACATACTTGGATTTAGTCCGAAATAATTCTTTCTCTCCCTCTCAGGGGCATAAGGCAGACATGCAGGCCACAACTCAGGCATTTCACAGTTCTCCCATGCAAAACTACACAGAACTCTTGCCCAGATCACTTGAGTTGTTCTTCTTCACTTCTCAGCCCAGAACTAACTGAAATTTCAAGCAGTCTGGGAAATCCCCCAAGATCCAAAAGGTTTGGTTGGCTGATCTGTCAGTCAGTCACAACAAAAGCTCCCCCTTTAGGTGCAAAAAGCCCAAAACTACAATTCCTACAGATTTTGACTCCAGACAGCTCCTGAAGTCTGGCTCCATTTTAGGTCCCACCAGAACTTATTGGTCCAATTCACAGTCCCGGACCAAATGGTGGGGATAAACAAGACAGTCCTTGCTGCAAAGGAGACAGGTTAGACAGACTACTTTATCATTATCACGTTAAACGATTTTCAGCAGTTACATTTTTCAACAGAGCTCCCTCTTAGATTACTTACAACTGCAATCAAGGCAGCTCTTAAAGAGACAGTGCACAGAGGCTATACAGGCACTCTCTGGCAATCACATTTAAACTGCTAAAACGCAGGACACCAGCCTGGCAGTGAGCATTTAGGCAAGCTCAAGGAAGACTTTTCAGGAACCCCCATTTGTAGGGGGTTACAGATGGTCATCCAGCGTACTGCCACAACTTCTTAAAGATTACCCCCCCCCCCCACCTTATTTACAATTGCGATGAGATTGGACTTTATTTCAGGGCAATCCCTGAAGGAACCCTGGCATTTAAATCTGATGCTGCTGCTGCAGGAGGAAAAAAGGCCAGGGAGAGAATATCAGTGTTGTTGTGCTGCAGTATGGACGGGTCAATTAAGCTTTGTCCCTTTATTGTGGGCAAATCAAGGAAACCACGGTGTTTCTCTGGACTATCTTTAGATGCACTGCCTGCTGACTGGGGTTCGAATTCCAATGCCTGGATGACCGGTGAACTTTTCACTAACTGGTTAAAGAAATGTAATGCTCAAATGAGAAGAAAGCGCTTACGAATTGCTCTAATTCTGGATAACTGTTCAGCACACCCCAATGTAACACTGTCTAACATCAGGCTAATTTTTATCCCACCAAATACGTCGGCTTTAATTCAGCCAATAGACATGAGCATAATTGGAAATGTGAAGCATCTCTATCGTATCCAGGTACAGTAACTGAAGCTAAAACAAAACAAGTGCCATTTTCTGACTCTAACACGCACATTGCTGTTTTACTCTTTTCCCTAGGTGATTGAGAAAGTCCTTTTGTGCCTGGATGAGGGGCCCAGCAGCAATGCGAATGCCTTAATTAAAAGCATTAATGTACTGGATGCTATCCGAATGTTGGATCATGCCTGGCGAAGTGTAAAGCAGGACACCATTATAAACTGTTTCAAAAAGGCTGGCTTCATACCTGCCAGTGATGCTGCTGCCACTGTGATTGAATCAGCACCTGATGACAACCCTTTTATTGCCCCACATCTGCCCCATAACATGACCCTAATCGAATTTGAGGAGTTTAGAGACATGGATGATTTAGTCCGCACAGATGGTCCCATTGATGACGATGCTATTCGCCAGGAGGTGGTAGGCGCACCGGGAGCGAAGTCCTCCCCCCCGCATGTTACAATGTCTGAGGCACTTGCCGCGATGGACAAAATAAGCTTTTTCGTGCAAGCAAGAGAAAAGCATGACCTGACAGCTCTTTCTGAATTTGAGCACTACTTACACAAGTTGGCTGTTGATGGCACTAAGCAAACCAAAATTACAAATTATTTTCAGCTTTAAATGCTGAACCTGTTTATTTTAACTGAATGAATAAAATACTCAAACTGCTTTCTTTGTTGTTTTAATCAGCAGCACTGCAGAAACACATGTGGGGGTTAACAAAAGTAGGCATTGGGAAACTTGAATGTGCAACTTCGGTTATATGCAAATTCCGCTTATATGCACATTTTGCTGTTGCAAAACGGGTATGCATATAATCGGATTCCACTGTACCTGGTTTTGGGAATACAAATTTATATAAAATTGCGCAGATTCTTTTGCTACTTTAGTAGGTTCTGATTCAAACTGGTGGGGTGCCCGTACCGTTCTGATACGCAAGACTGTCCGGCTGGCTGCCTCCTTATGTAACTGCCATGCCAGCAGTCACCCCACCTGATTCCCGGCCTCATAATATCGTTGATGAGAGTATCGAAGAGTGTCCTCTATTTTCTCATCTAATATTCTATTTAGCATATTTTAGCATTCTTCTAGCTCTTTTTTTTTTTTTTTTTTACTTCCACATTTATATTTCATGCCTCCAGATTGAATATCCTGTCCTGTATCCCTAGCTGTGCCTTTTGCCTCTCTTTTTTCAGCTTGGACGCAAAACTAATAGCTCATCCAGTGACCATGATCTTGAGCCCATCCTACCATATTGCTGCCATTGTATCCCCAGGAGGGTTAGTGGCAACGTATTCTGTAAAACAATGTTCCACCATCGTCTTGTAATCTGGGTTGTTTAATAATGAGACGCTACGTTGCCAGGTTGTATTCTTAACTTGAGGGTTTTGGGGGGGATGTCCATGATCACTGGTGCATGATCTGACACTGATAGTGATTGTATAGAACTACCTGTAACTGTGTGAAGCCATTCAGCAGAGATCAGAAAAAAACTATTCTTGAGTAGATACCATGTAGTGCCGACCAGTAAGTGTAGTCTCCTATTTTGGGGTTCATGTACCTCCAAATGTCCCTTAGTCCAAGCTCTTTGTTGAGGGTCTTAACCAAGGATGCTGCCCGAGTGGTCAGTCCTGGGTTGTATCCTGATTTGTCCAGTTTGGGATCAAATATGGTAGTGCCTGAAAATAGGCATCTGTATGTCTAGTGCACCCACCCAGTTGCCAAAAGCAAATAAATAAAATCTCCCCCTATTACTGTATAAACAGTTCCCCAGGTGGAGGAGCCGCCCCCAGAATTATTTTTTCCAAAAAGTCCGAATACCCCCCTTCCCCCTGGAAGGCCAGATGGTCTGCAAGGCTTTGTGCTAGCTACCTTTCATTAAAGGTCTATATTTTGTGGGTTGGTTCTATCAGAAACAGTCTGCAGCCCACTCGATGAAACCCCCCCATGGTCCCCCCCGGTCCCCCGCTGGAATCGACTGCCCTGCAAGCGACTGTAATTGGGCCCCCATCAGGCCACCGTGCCACCAGTCCACAGACCCAGTTTAGTTGCCTGCAAGGTGGGCAGAGCAGTCATTCATATATTTAGAGTGCGAGGAGAGTGGCCCGCTGGGGCTCAGTCAGTGTACTGCTTTTCTTTAGGCCTGAGGTGCTATGTGAGCTACGGGATATACCGGCCCCCACACTGAGGCCTTTAGTTTCCCAGTGTTCTGGAGAATAGGATGTTACCAGGTACGGCCAGGCCACTCTATCGCCAGTCCATGGGCCCCATTTGGATAACTGTAGGGTGGGCGGAACTGCCTTCTTCTATTTCTCACACCCCCAAAACAATTTTGGATATTTCATAAGACAGATAATCTGCTACAGGGCATGTGGTTGTGCTCTGATATATGCACGCTTGCATTCCCATTGCCTCGTGCCTCACAACACACACACCAAGACATGTGTATATTACAGAATGACTGCACACCTTGTAGTGGATTATCTGTTACATATATATCCACACACATATACATACATATACAACATGCATGTGCTGATAAATAGCAAGATAAAATGTTATCTTAAAGTGAACCTTTTCTACATTTCCTTTCTGCTAAAAAGCAGCAACATGGAGCTCCCTTATCTTAATAAGAGCTCCAACATGATGTTTAAATATTTTTTTATAGTGTATGGTGGAAAGTTGTTAGGGATGGAAATCCATCCCTAGAATAGGGTTGTTATTCTGCAGTAGCTATGTCATTGTAGCTGTTATGCTGCACTAGCTAAGCAGCATAACAACATTGAATGCATTCCCTCTCGTGCTCTACCAGTTAAAAAAAAACAAAAAAAACACTCTCTCCTGAAGTGAGGCTTCTCAGCTGCTCAGAAGTGTGGTCGGAACAGCGGCTGAAAAACATCTGAACAGAAAGAATGCTGCCTGTAACAGGCCCCAGGTCCAGGCCAGAGGAAAGCCCTGGTGGTAAGTGCAAACAGTGTGGGTACTTGTGTGGTGTATCAGAGGTATTGTGAAAGTGATTATTGTGTATTGTTCCAGCCACTAGTAAGGAAAGAGGGGGGGTTACAGTGTCCCAGAAGGCTGTGCCCAGGTTAGCTTGACCACTACCAACCCTGACCTCTGGGTGGAGGTACCCATTTCAGAACTCAGGTCCCTTAACCTGCTACTAACCAAGCAGGCAGGGGTAGTAGTCCTTGGGATAGCGCCACCTAGGGGTTACACATGTATCCACTGACTGGGTGTCGGCATCTTTCTTTTCACCATGGCATCGTTTAAAAACAATCCTGTGTCTCTCCTTCCTTCTGCTTAACCAACCACTGGTGGGGACAAATTCATTTCCCATGTTCTGGGCTAACTGCTTAGCTTTGCTCATTAAAATTGTCCCATTTATTGGAGCGTCAGCAGTTCTAGTTGCAGAGAACCACCGTAACAAAGCGGCTTCTACATCTTCATGTTTGCCTCCCCTCCTGCGCTTTCTACATTTGTTCTCTGCTTTCTCCCACACCTCATACAATTTCTCCCTTGATTTAACAGTTCGGCACACAGTTGACAAATCAATGGCAAACTCCAAGGATACATCCGACTTTTTTATTCCTGGAGTTTCAAGGTGATAAAGCACTTCTATTTTCTGACCCAATGTGAGTGTAACTCTCTTTTGTCCATTGTGATCGTGTCTGCTGCTGGTGTGCTGAAAATGGGCTTGTTAATCGCTGTTTTATACAGGTAGCCAGCACCCATTAGCACCTCATGAGCTAATTGCACTAAACCGGAACAAAGTTCACACATTTAATAGCAAGTGCTTTTCAAAATCATTGCACTTAGCCGAAATGTGTAATTAAGAGGATTGCATTAAAATGGAATTTTTAACATGAGAGTAAATAGAAAAAAAATGGGAAAGTGAAAAAGTGTGCTTTTAAGCGAAAATTGCTTTAAAATGGATTGCATATAAGTGGAATCCACTGTACCAAATTATCAAGAAAAGTTAGATAACTTCTTTAGAAGGGTCAAAGCCAAGAAATTATCTCAAGAAAACATGGAGTTATTGGACACCCCTATTACCGTGGTGGAGATCTCTGAGTCAGTAAAACGGCCGAGGTTGGGGAAGGCTCTGGAGCCTGACGGCCTCACACCAACGTTTTATAAAACCTTTAGGGAAAGTCTTCCCCTCAAATGCATAGGGTGTTTGGAGAGATTTGTGGGGGGCGAGCAGACTCCTTCCTCCTGGTGCTACACCCAGATTTCTGTCTTGCCTAAACCAGAAGTATCCTATTTTTCACTCAAATTATAGAAACATAGACTTTGACGGCAGATAAGGACCACTTGGCCCACCTAGTCTGCCCATTTCCAAACCTGTTGGATAAGCTGCAGACCCTAGTTAACCAGCAGCCTACTTCCTCAAATAGTAGGTTTCATCAATATAAGGCTAACCCGTGACAATATATTAACACGCTAAAAGTCAGCAGAATAAGCCTAATGGTCTGTCATGTCTGCTCGGTGGCCAGCCACCTAGTGGGTGAATCTACTAGCTTGGCAACGAACCCTTCCTAACATAGCACTGACCATTTTCATGGACATCAAGAAGGCAGTTGACTGGGTGTACTGGAGGTTCCTGCACAGAGCCCTGGAAGAGTTGGGCTTTGGTCTGAAATACAGAGAAAGTATTAGGACATTGTATGTGGCACCACAAGCAAATATTAGAGTTAATGGGGTAATAACTGAAAGATTCCATCTCTTTCGATGCATCAGGCAGAGCTGACCACTCTCCCCCCTTCTGTTTGCTCTCTGCATCGAACCTTTAGCGATAGCAGTCAGAAATAATGACAATCAGAGGGATCACGGTGGGCAGCAGGTGTCATAAAATCTCTCTCTATGCAGATGATGCCATCTCCTTTATTACCTCTCCCCAAACCTCCATTCCACCGTTGTTGTAAGAACTTAATTTATTTGGTGAAGTCTTAGGGTACAAAATCAATCTAGAAAAATCAGAGGCCATAAAAATTGGTGGTTGAAGTCCCGTGGACTTTCTTGCTAGCTTCCCCTTCAACTGGGCCCTACAAAACACAGTGCAGTATTTGGGGATCAGAATATCACCTAAATTATACACATTATTTCAACTCAATTATGGCAAAAGTTTTGCAGAAATTTGAGGGGATATCAAAAGGTAGTCCATTCTGCCTCTTTCTCTAGGGAGCAGAGTAGTCACATTTAAGATGAATCTCCTTACCAGTTTCCTCTTCCTATTTCAAGCACTGCCTATAAGACTCCCCAACACTTTTTGGAAGCAGATCCAAAAATGCAGAATAGGGAGGCCTTGCAGTGCCAGATCTCAGACCGTACTATCTGGCGGCACAGCTTGCCCCCATCGTGTCCTGGATCAAACAGCGGATGGATGCAGGATGGCGTGATAGAAGCTCAGCAGTCACCCTCCATCCCATTATTTGCATTACGCCATGGAACTTTAACGAGACATGTCTGGAAGGAAATCACCAACCCATGGACCAGGCACATGCTCCGAATACTAGCCGAGGCCAGGGAGATAACTGGAACCCTCAACGAGATTGGCCTATTATCAATAATAATAGGTGACTCCAATTTCATGCCCCAATGGACTGACCCTGGATATTTAAGATGGAATAGAGTGAGGCTGATTAGGTTTCAAGTTCTGATTAATAATCGAACTGTGAAAACCATTTAAAGAATTGCAAGAAAAATACGGCCTGCCTTCACACGATTTTTTTTTTAGGTACTTTCAGGTGCTCCATGTCATAATGGTGAAAATTTTACAGAGACTCGCAAACGAGCAAGTACATATCGCCGAATAACAAATTGGCACAGAACCCACCTCAGCAACCACCAATATGGCACACATTCAAAGTACTGTTTAATGTGGGGGGCTGTGCCCCTTGCACCCCCTTCTGTGGGGACAAACCCGTCGCACCCCCATATTAAAATAATAATTTCAAGGGGGGCAGACACTAGGGGACAGGAGACTGCTCCAGAGGACGGGAAAAACAGAAAAAAAAAATTAAAACAGCAACAACAGTACAAAAAAATCTACCTACAGGCAGTCCCGAACCTGGGACCAGCAACACCGTAGGCTGCGGCCGTACCCGCCATGCCAGGCAGCAGCTAACTCGGCTGCAGCAGACTGCACTCCTCCATTTTCCCATAGCACCATGAGCAACCCCTGTTGTTTGCCCTCACTGTTATGTCCCTAATCTGTCGCTATTCCTTCCCCTCGCAATAACCTCATTGTTGCTGCTCCTGTTGGCACACAAACTGAGTCACTGAAATTCGAGATGGTCAATTTGGTCACCAATATGACGTGATACTCCTCCAGGTCAGGCATTACATACAATCTAATGACTTGATCCCAAAGATAGAGGGGGGGCCGCACTCCCTTGGAGAACTTTCTGTCTTGGGCGACGATGTTGACGGGAAGAGGGGGCACCATGTCAGAGGCATACAGAATGTTATTGGGGGAAAGTCATCCAGAGTTCACAACTCTGAAGCAAAAATGAGGTGACAAGGCAGGAATAAACATTCCAGACAAAGCTTGGGAAATGATCTGGGAAAAGGGCTAGAGAGTCACCACCTCCCCCATTTGGAGGGAGTTTAGGTGAAAGTGTTTAAGTAGTTACTTCCACACCCCAACCATTACATGCCACTTCAAAGCAGACCAAACCAATCTGTGTTGGAGAGGATGTAGGCGAATAGGGACACACTACCACATTTTCTAAGACTGCTCAGAAGTCACTGCTTTTTGGTCCAGAATACATCAAGAGCTGACCAAAGTCTGGGGCACTACTATTCCCTACAACTTCAGAAATCTCATATTAGGAATGAGAGTTAGTGAAATTGGGGATGACAAACACCAGAGCCTGCTTTGGATCTTATTCACTGCAGCACAGAAAGAGATTACCTGTAACTGGTTTAAGCCTGCACCTCCCTCCTTCCTTTGAGGCATGGGTTATCCTAGTTAACAATATTGAAAGGATGGAAGAGATTAAAGCCATATTGAGGCTGTCATTAGAAAAACATACAGGGCTGGATATTCAAACTGCGCCATTCTTAGGCGCAAGCCCTTGCGCTGCGCAAAATAGTTGCGCAGGGGTGTGGCCGGGGCGATATTCAAAGGAGTTGCGCTATTGAGCAGCTCCTTTGATATCACCAACCACAATCACTGTGCGTAGGCGCAGTGGAACTTAGCGCCACCATAAGTTGTCAGAGTGGAGCATACAACTGCGGTGGCGCAGTACCATTCGCCATCACATAAAATCCCCCATATTCAAAGGTGACATGCAAATGGGGCCATAATTCATACCAAGGCGCGGGGGCCATTTGCATCTGATTATAGCCCCATTTGCTTGCCATTAGCAATGCAGGTGCGTCAATCGAGGACTTCGCCTGGCACCCTGCCAGGCAGCAGACATCGAGGACCGACACCTGCAGCCCGGTCGGCGGGCAAAAGGTAAAATCACCACCACCCCCACTGGCCCGATCGCGGGCAACAGCGAAAATATCCCCCACCAGCCCGACCGCGGGCTACATTAAATCATAAAACAACCCCCAGATACATCCCTGGTGGTCCAGTGGGCGAAAAAGCCTGATCGTGGGCTGTATCAGTGTAAAATTACAACCCCCTCCGAACATAGCCCTGGTGGTCCAGTGGACCCGAAACTCCCGTTCGCAGGATGTAGCAGTAACTTCCGAACGCATAGCCCTGGTGGTCCAGTGGACGAAACTCCGTTCGCGGGATGTAAGCAATAAATACCCCCAACACATCCCTGGTGCCTAGTATACCCCACCCACCCACCCATGAAGCCCCACCACCGCTCCCCGGCGGCGGCAGCATCCCACCCCTGCAGCAGCTCACCTGTGGGTGGCCCTCGACTTGAGCCTTTTTGGCTCAAAGTTGTGCAGGCGCAGGTTGGGGGTTGCGCCTGCACAACTCTGCACAGCCCGGCTGAATATCGGGCTGTGCAATTTATGCATGGTTCCTCCCCCTCCAGTTCAGCATGCATTCATTTGCATTGCACTGTTGCTCAGCATGTTTTCTGTGGCGCAACTGCCTCCTGCTGAATATCGCAGAATGGAGCAAGTTTGGACTTGCGCAGGTGCAACCCTTTTGAATATCTGGCCCACAGACTTTTGGGCTAGGTGGAGTTCTAGAAGCATTACAGCATCTCAGGGATAAGAGGGCGGTAGTGAGGAGTAGACCCAGGGTGTTAAATAAGCAACAAAAGTTGATTGGCAGTTTTATGTGTAAAGGCGCTGATCAGTTGTGACAATGCGTAGCACTTGGCACAGAATGATTAGCAACATTTTATATCGTTTCATTAATGTTGTCTACTGCGCCATGCAGAAAATTAGCAGTCTACTACTATGCATTTCTGGAAATGATTACCATTGTTCCTTGTTTTGCATAGCATTTTGGTATTCTTCACCAGCTATTTAATACCCTGGACTCAAACAGGCTCGACTTAGTCTCCCACCCTGGTCAGATCAGATTGCAAGCTTCATTGAGTCATTAATGAACCATATCTAAGCAATGGAAAATACTTAATATTCCATGTGGGTTAGTGCATTGTGTTATGTTTAGCCCAGCTGGCTTATAGTTAACATAAAGTAACTTATTTTTTCACTTTTAACTTTACTACCTGGTTGAACAGTTTAGTAAACATGTCGGAAGTGATAGAGCAATGAAGACATCATGAATTTAGAGTGCGCAGGTGTTCAAATACCGTCTCAGAGCTCTCAGAGTTTTCAGTCCTATGAAAAAACTTATATGGATCACGTTATACCTTACTTTTGATACACAGTGTGTTTTGTTTTACATGGACGAGATGGTGTAGTAACCAAATATTATTTGATAAAGATGCATTTCAAAAAAAGGAGAATAGAAAGAAGTGCAGGTGTGCGGTCGTTGTGGGATAATGCATGGTCATGTGGTGCATTTTCAGGAGACATTTTTACAGATGTTTATCACCCATTTTATAAATTTATGCAGTACCTGTGAATATATTTCAAGACACCTATCAGTGATATTTTTGCTCCCTCTAGGCCTCGAGTGAAAAAAATAAATACAAATATCGAAATAGTCTCACTCTAGGTCTGCAGGGGCAAAAATATTCTCACTGTAGGTTGGGATTGAGTGAAGCTGGTAGTACGAGCAGCAGAATTCTATTTCTGAAGCCGGCCCAGTGGCGTGGAGGACTGAGGCACTGGGTGCCTTACCTACTGCCTCACCAGCGACGTGGGGTCAGAAACGGACTCTGATTGCCTGGAAGCCGGTGGGGAGAGGATGGATTGAGCATCCCAGTACAGCTCTTCTTCCTCAGGGAGGGGGGGATCATTTGGCGCGCTATTTGACTGCCACCCAGTGATGGCTGCACGCGCAATTCACCATGCAGGGTTAGGGGAGCCCACGTTCAGGACACCAGGGCCATCTCCACAGAGGTGGAGCTCGGACATTGCGTTGGGAGAAAAACAGTGGAAAAATATGGAGGCTGGACTTAATGAAGCCTCCCTGAGAGCACTAATGGCCTGCTCGGTCCCGGGAGTTGGAAAGGGGATTAGTACGGCTGGTGACCACGGGATGGGCTGATACAGGCGGTGACCACAGGACAGGCTGATGCAGTCGTCCAACCTGCCAGGAAACAGAAAAACCTCTAAGGTGGAAAACAAAAAGAAGAATTCTATTTTCTGTACGTCAGCTGCTCTCTTTCTTGCCAGCTCCCACAAATGTGGTCACAGCTAACACACTGCACCACTCCCTGATTAGGCCACATCCTCCAAAGCTCACCCCACTAATGCGCGCCCTCTTCATCCACATTCTGACGGAATGACGTGCCGACGCAACATACATTTATTAAAAAAAAAAAATGCTTGGCCATCCAAAAACCCTCAAAGTAAGCATTTTAAAGCAAACCATTTAAATGACACAGAAACAAACAAACTCAGGGCATTGCAAATGTAGAATGTGTCATGGCGCTGTTGAAAATATCTACATTATTTTCCCCTCCAGCAGTTTTACCTTTGACATCACTCGTGGCTCTGCCACTCAAGATGTTACTGCACTTTGGGGGGTAATGTAGATATTTTCAGTAGGGCCATGGCATATCCCATATCTATGTATCTATATATATATATATATAATATGTACTGTACACATATATATATTATACTGGCTAGGGTTCAGTGGTCACTTCTGTGTTAAACCCCAAATTTTGCACTTTAATAACTTTGCAACTGTATGACCGATGTGCCCAAAAGTTTTCGTGTGCCGTCTGGTACCATAGATCTCTGGATCTGGAAGGTTTTGTTCCAGTCAGTGGTGCAGTTGTGGAGCTGCGGAGTGCCAAGTAATGTGAAATTTACCATTTAGGTGCAAACTCTGCCACACCGCATCTCTGAAAGGGCCTGGGGGTCTGGTCTGAAATTGATACAGTATATGGGGTGTGGGCTGCAGATGTGCCTTTTGAAGGCTTGGTGAAAAAATAGTAGTCCATTCAAAAGTTAAAAAAAGTTTTAAATGTCCCATTATAGCCTACCGGAAAAAATATGTGTTCTGGCCGGCCTGGTGGCGCTGAGGGTTGAGGCGCTGGACGCCACACCTCGCTCTGTGCCGTCGACCCGGCTTCGGGAAGGAGCTTGGGCCACCGGGGTTGGCTAGGGGAGAAGGCTAGAGCGTCCGATGACGGCTTGCCTTCTCCAAGGGGTGGTATTACACTGGTAAGCGCGTAACCTCGGCAGAGGCTGGGGCAATGGCGCTGCTGAGGTCACTGGGGCGCGATTGGTTGGGGTGTAGGCCACGGATCAATCAGCTTCGGGGACAGGAATTTGGGGGAGGAACTTTGGGAGTGTCGGGACCTTCGCCTTGACGCTGGGGGTACGCAAGTCCGCTTACGGAAAATTGGAAAAAGGCCCTTCGGAGTTGGGTAGACGGAGAGCCAAGCTGGGTCCCAGTTTGCCGCCGCCTGCCCAGCCGGATCGGGTCCTGACGAGATTTGAGGGTTCGGGGGTGCCCCTACCCCGACTGGGGGGGTAAACCGTAGCATGATGGAGGATCCCGATCGGTGAGTAGGACAGGGGTATGGACACGCTCAGTTGGCTCTCCTGAAGAGGCGACTCCGGAGGGGAAGGGGGAGAATAAATAGTAATTAAAAAAAAAAATTATATACTATATATATATGTACTGTGCGAAAGCACTTTCTGCTGCCGCAAATGGAAAGGTTAGTGCCGTGCTGCTGCTATCTTGTTTTCAGTTAGTGACGGGGGAAAAAACATTGTAATTCAAAAAATACTGTCCCTTGGTAAACACCAATAGTTGTGTTTACCTAATCAGGACCCGAGGAACATGATTCTGGCCTTTGTTTTTAAAAAATAGCGGCCAGAAATATTTTTTTTACGTGGCCCCTAGTAGTGTCACAAATTTGCGGCACTATTTTTGCGAAACTGCCACAAATTTGTGGCAGTTTTCACGCAAAGTATGGCACTGTTGTGCAAAAACTGCTGCCAGTTTGCGGCACTACTTAACGTAAAAAAAACATATTTCCCCTGTGAACACTCTAAATCTTACCTGGCCATTTTTTGCCAAAAATAAGGCCAGAATCGGAATACCCTGCCCCCTGTTAGGTAAACACCTGTTGGTGTTTACCTAATGAAAGGATTTCCCATCCTTTTACTGCCTCTATAGGGACCAAGGCATGTTTTAATAAAGAAGAAGGTTTGGGCTGACATCGGGGGGCCAAATCCTCGTGTCGGTGGCGGTAGCTAGTGTGGGACACTGCTGAGCCCACTCCCAATGTCCCGATATATTTCTTTTCAATTAAACTTCTTTTGCCGACATCAGGGTGCCTGTCCCCGTGTTGACAGAAGAACCCCCGGCGCCATTGTGTGACACTGGGGAGCCCATTCCCAGTGTCCCTAGTTATATGCTGCACCCACCAGTACTTTTTTTTTTTTTTTTTTGCCGACATCAGGGTGCCTAATCCCTGTGTTGGCACTAGAATCCCCATCCCCCCCCAAGGTGGGACACTGGGGAACCCACTCTGGGTGTCCCCAGTTATGTCCTTCCACACACACACAACGCCCCCAGTACTGTGGGACACTGAGGAGCCCACCCCCAGTGTCCTGAAATGTTGATTTACTGTTTCCCTGTAAAAGGTATCAAACCATTTGTTCTGGACCTATACAAAAAGAAACATAGAAGTTGATGGCAGATGAGGACCGCAAGGCCCATCCAGTCTGCCCATTTCCTTTTCTACCTTATAAATGTGCCATTGGCCTTTGCTGTGTCAGTGGCCTATCTATTCATACTTATCTGTATTGCTCCCTTATGCCTATCACATGCCTTTTTGAAGCCCTGCACTGTATTCATAGCCACCACTTCCTGAGGTAGGCCGTTCCATGCATCCACCACCCTTTCTGTGAAAAAGAACTTCCTCACATTACCCCTCAATCGGCCTCCCTCTAATCTCATGCTGTGTCCTCTTGTCCTGCTATTTTTCTTATATTGAAACATGTTAGACTGTTTCACCTTGTTAATGCCCTTAAGGTGTTTGAATGTTTCGATCATATCACCTCTCTCCCTCCTTTGCTCTAGGGTATACATATTGAGCTCTGTTAATCTGTCCTCGTATGTCTTCTGATGCAGTCCCTGCACCATTTTGGTTGCCCTTCTCTGGACTGCCTCAATTTGGTTAACGTCCCTGTGAAGGCGTGGCCTCCAGTACTGCACGCAGTACTCCAGATGGGGCCTAAATAGTGTCTTGTAAAGAGGGATTATTATCTCCCTCTTATGACTTGTAATACCCCTACTAATACACCCTAACATCCCCCTAGTCTTACCTACTGCTTTAGAGGTCTGCTTGGATGATTTCAGGTCATCAGTGATGATGATGCCCAAGTCTCATTCTTCCTTTGTGACGGAGAGCAACTCCCCTCCCAGCCTATAGGTGGCTTCAGGGTTTCAGGGGATATGATAGAGACATACAAGTATCTTACAGGGAGGAACACAGTGCAGGAATACACTATTTTTAAGCAAAAAAGATGTTCCAGGACTAGAAGGCATGGGAAGAAGTTGGAGGGAGGATGATTCAGAGGAAACATGAGGAAGAATTTCTTCACAGAACGGGTGGTAGACTAGTGGAACACCCTGCCAGAGGAAGTGGTGGGGGCTGAAACAATCACGGGATTTAAGAATGCATGGGATAGACATAAAGGAATTCTGGAGGTCAGGGGTAAGGGGCAACAGACTTCTAGGAAAACATAAACTGAACTTACAAGCTCAAATGGGCAGACTGGGTGGGCCATAGGCCCTTATCTGTCAACACTGTCTGTGTATCTATGTATCTGTGTGCATGATCTTGCACTTCTTTGCATTAAATCCCAGATGCCACTCTTCCGACCATTTTGCTAGTTTATCCAGATCACTTCTTATTTTGCCCACCCCATCTGGCTCATCTACTCTGTTGCAGATCTTGGTGTCATCTGCAAACAGACAAGCCTTACCCTGTAGTCCATCTGCAATGTCACTAATGAAGATATTGAAGAGGACTGGCCCCAGAAAACAGTCCCCCGTCTTTTTTTCCTCCTGAAAAAAAGGAAATGGTCCCTCGTCTCCCCCATCCCCCGTCCCCATCCTGACCCTCCTACTGAGCAGCCCACCACCCCACCCCTTGCCCTATACTTACCAATGGAGGTCTGCAGCTGTCATCTTCTGTGGACTGTGGCACATCTGCACTCTTCAAAGCGGAACCGTGAACTGAAGAATCAAGGTAAATGCCGTTTAATGGCTGTCAGTGGCGTTTTGAACTTATGTTGATATTTCAGCCATTGTTTGGTATTTTTGCAGCAAATTTTCAACATGGGCTTTTTGGGACCCCACCTCATGAACACAGTCATTGTGTTTTCGTTACTCGGACCTGTAAGGTGATTTCGCGGATGCTGCGTGAAATCAGCTTTTGGGACCAAGTAACAAAATGACAGTACCAGTGTTCATGAGGTGGGCTTCAAAAATGTATATTGAGAATTTGATGCTAAATCTCCTCTTGAGGTTGTGCGGTCATTGAAATTTTCCTATGCACACGCATAACTTTGCCAGTTTGTATTATTTTCACTCCAAATTTTCAACATAGCCATTTTTCCCGTCACCTCATGAACAATATAGCTGTCATTTCTCATATCCTACCAAAAATGTGTTTCCACACCTGTGGCACAGAATGGCATGGTCGCTACGCGAAATCACTTTTTAGAACCAAGTAACGAAAAGACAGTGCCAGTGTTCATGAGGCATCCTTCAAAAAAGCCCATGTTGAAAATCTGGAGCAAAAATACCCCAGAAAGCCAGAGTTGTGTGCAGTCGTAGAAATTTTCCCACATACGCATGTAACTTTGCCAATTTTTAATGTTTTCACTCCAAATTTTCAACATAGCCATTTTTTCACACCACCTCATGAACAGTACAGCTGTCATTTCTCACATTCTGCCCAAAACGTGTTTCTGCACCTGTGTCGCAGAATGTTGTGGTCGCTACGCGAAATCACCTTTTGGGACCAAGTAACGAAATGACAGTGCCAGTGTTCATGAGGCATCCCCAAAAAAGCCCATGTTGAAAATTTGGAGCAAAAATACCCCAAAAAGCCAGAGCTATGTGCGGTCATAGAAATTTTCCTACACATGCATGTAAATTTGCGAATTTTTTATATTTTCATTCCAGATTTTCAACATAGCCATTTTTTTTACACCACCTCACCTGTGGCACAGAATGGTGTTTTGCCACGTATTACACAGTTTTTACCTATGGGGTTTATGAGGTGGAGTGATAAGAAGATTGTGTTGAAAATCTTGGGTCAAAATGTGAAAAAATGAAAAAGTTATGACCATTTGTTGCAGTTTCACTATGCCAGCTTGTAACTATGGAAATGGTGAATATTTTGGCCTCAGATTTACAACACAGCCTTTTTATTGCCACACCTCATATATGTCACAGTTGTTGTTTTTCAAATCTTGTGCACAATATGTTTTCGCACCTGTGGCGCAGAATGGCATTGCAATTGCACATAATAATGTTTTGACTTGCATTTCACAGTTTTGCTATACTGGTATACATGAGGTGGGGTAATAAGATGGCTATGCTTACAGTTTGGTCACTGTTGTTCTACACATATTAATGCTTCTCTGTAAAAAAGAAAACAATCCCCTGGCCCGACTTATTTTTTTCCTGAAAAAAAGAAAACAGTCCTTCGTCATCTTCCCCGTCCCCATCCCAGTCCTCTGGGCCCTGCGCTTCCACACCTACATACATATGCGCATTTACGCCAGGATCATAGTGCTGGGTCCGAAGGGTCCCAAAATAAAAATGGGGATACTATTTTACTATCTCAAAAAGTAAGGAAATTCATTGCAAAAAAACTTTGTTAATGCATTAGTTAGGGTTCATGTTAAAACGACAAAAGTATGGAAATATGGTGTTAGGGCTCCCAATCCTAACACCCCACTTACCTCCCAACACAACCTTTCCACCCCACCCCCACTGTCCACACATCAACAGGTGTCGGGGTGTGCCTTGGGTCGTTGGCTCTAATGTTCACCTCATTCTTCTATACTGTACCATCTTGCCTTCCCTACAAGTAGAAAGGCATGAGCGTTAGGGCCGACGACCCCAAGGCAGACCCCAACACCTGGTGGTGGTGTGTGGATGGTGGGGGTGAGGTGGGATGTTAGGACTGGGAACCCTAATGCCACATTTCCATATTTTTCTCACTGTAATATGAACCCTAACTGACGCATTAACAAAGTTTTTTTGCAACAAATATATTCATTGCAAAAAACTCCATTACTACATCAGTGAGGGTTGATAGCACAGCGACAAAAGTATGGAAATGTGATGTTAGGGTTACACCCCACCCACACTCTCCACTCACCAGCAGACATCGGGGTGTGTCATGGACTCATCAGGCCCAACTCTAACCCCATTCCATGTGTAAACAAGCTGACATGCTACAGCATAGGAGAATGAGGTGAGGGTTAGGCCTGAAGACCCCATGACACACCCCCATTAACGGAGTTTTTTGCAATGAATTTCCCTTCTTTTTAAGAAAGTGTAATGTAACTGGTAAGAAAAAATTACTCACCGCAGTAATCTTCTTTCTTCCAAGGGGTCCTTTTGCTTCAGTAACAATAGCAGTTGGCTAGCTAGGTGCAACTGCCCTATAGATATGCCCTTAAGAGAATTTTATTTAAATGAGCTTTGGGCAATAGCCGATCAAAAAAGAGCAGGGGGAGTGAACTGAGTGAGAGCAGCCTGAAGGCTTTAGAATTTTTTCCAAGGAAAACAAGGGCACATGTCCCAAAAATGAATCAACAGGATTCCAAACACATGCAGATGTCCACAAAAGTGGGAGTAGAAACAACAACGTGAGGTAGAAACTCATCAATAAAAAAACAAATAAAAATGGGCATATGCCTACATGGGCGCGAAAGCTCTTCAATAAAAAACCCTAAACACCAGATTTGGTAATAAAACTGAGAACAGAGCCCTTCTTGTGACAGGTGACCTGGGGAGGAAAGGTGGGAGCTTACTGATGCTAAAGGACCCCTTGGAAGAAAGAAGATTACTGCAGTGAGTAATTTGTTCTTCTTACCCCAGGAGTCCTGTAGCATCAGTAACAATAGCAGACTACTGAGCAGTACCAAGTGGGAGGTGGGCAGAGAACCTACTTGGGAAAGAGGCTCTGCAGAACCGCCCTGCCAAATTTGGCGTCAGATCTGTGCTGCACATGTAAACTGCAGTGCATCACGAAGGTGTGCACCGATTTCCAGGTAGCTGCTTTGCAGGCATCCAGAAGGGGTATGTCCCTTACAGCTGCCACAGAGGCTGCAGTGTCCCTAGTGGAGTGGGCCCTGAGCCCCACAGGAGGTTGATGACCAGCTTCTTCGTAGCAGAATCTAATATGAGAGACCAACCAGCGGGAAAAACTCTCTTGGTAGCTGGTCTTCCTCTGCTCACATTCCTGTAGGTGAGGAACAACTGAGAGAATTAGAGTCTGTGGACTGCCTAGAATGCTCCGGGTAGTAAAAGAGAGCTCTTTTAACATTCAAGCTAAGGAACTTTTTGCTCACGAAGTGTGGATTTCTCAGTAAAGAAGACAGGCAGAGTACTGGACTGGTTTTAGATGGAACTCTGAAACCCACTTAGGCAGAAACTTCCTATTTGTCCAGAGCTCAATTATATCGTTGTAAGGAATTATGTAATTAGGCTCAGTGCATAGGGCCTGTACCTCTGAAATTCTTTTGGCAGAGGTAATGCCCACCAGGAAGACTTATGTTCGTGTCACAAACTTGGTATGTGCAGTGGCCATAGGCTCAAAGCGTGGCTCCATGAGACTGGCAATGCAGCAATTCCGGCTCCAAGGGGGAACAGACTCCCTGACTAGAGGCTGGAGGTGCAAGAGGCCTTTGAAAAACTGTTTGAATATGGTGTGGGGGAAAAAATGACTTTTTTCTTTCCCACTGAAAAACAGACGTAATTGCATCCAGGTATAGCTTCAGGGAACAGGGTTTCAAACCTGACGCCTGCAGATGCACTAGGAAATCCAGCAGCTGAGGATCTGCTGCTATAAGAGGACTGACCCTTTTTGCTTTTGCACCAGAGGGGAAACCTTTCTATTTGCTTGCATACGTCTCTTCTTTGTGTTAGTTCTGAGTACTGAGAAGATGGAACTCTTAACTCCTCAAGAGCTAGGCCTTAAGGTGAAGAGAGTGTATGTCTGGATAATGCAAGGAGGTGTGGAATACATATCGTGGAGGGCAGGAGCTGAAATTCGAAGGGATCAGGCTGTTCCTGGTGCAGGATCACTCTCCAAGAGGTAGCAACAGGCAAATGGGCCTGCTGCAGGAAAGTGAGTGAAGGAGAGGGTATCAGGCTTGCCTGGACCGATCTGAAGTCAACAGAATCATTGATGCAGACTGTTGTCTGAGTTTCCGAAATATCCTGAGAATCAGGGGGGAGGAAAAGAGGGAATGCATATAGGGACCTCCCTGACCAGACCAGGATCAAGGCACCCAGGGGAGGCGATTCCGGGACTGGGCCTGCAACATAACTGAGGAAGTTAGAAGCTGAGGGTTGGGGCAAACAGATCCACTTCTGGAGTGCTCAACCATCTGAACACTGTGGCTAGTACTTGTTTGTTCAGAGTCCAATCACTCTGGTCTTGACTGATGTGAATTAGAGCATCTGCCAGAGTATTGTGTTTGCCTGGGAGTTGAACAGCTAAAAGGCTGACTCCCAGGGAGAAGGCGAGAGATCAGATTTATAGAGCCTGCGATCAGAATATTCCTGATCTGGTCCCCTCTGCTTGTTTGTGAAAACCATTGCAGTGGTGTCTGATCAACATTGTAGTCTGTCCTTTTATGACAGGAGCAAATGCTCTGAGAGCTAGAAAGATTGCTCCGAGTTACAAAAGATTTATGTGTAACTGTGACTCTTGGAGAGTCTAGGTGCCACTTACTGAGGCACTGTCCAGATGTACTCCCCACCACAGGAGGGAGGCATCTGTGGCACTGCTCCATCAGAGGTCTCAGCTTTGAAAAAGTGTTGCTTTTTGAGACCAGCAAGCTATAAGGAGGCTTGCGGGTGTCGTATCCTATATCTGAACCATGGGACCACTGCAAGCATTGAAGCCATGTGTCCCAGTAGCCTGAGGGAAAAGTCAGTTACGTGCTTTGCTCAGGACTGCATCATGTACTAAACAAGTGAGGGTTAAGGATTCAAACCCAGTCAAGCGCCTGCTGGCTGGTCTCGATGTCGGTCTCGATGTCCCTGGATGAAGGAATCTGCCACTAAGGGACAGCTTGAATTCTCACCTGCGGAAGGAAAGTATATCCTTCCTGGATGCTTGGAGGGTCCCAGGTGAGACTTTGTTTAGATTTACCAGGGAATCCAGAGACTCCAGAGTGAGCCCTGTGAGGGTAAAAGACTCCTTGATCTGACAAGGAGACTTTGGCACTATGAGCCAAATCGGCAAATCAGGTGTAGCTAGAGTCGCCCAAATTCCTGAGGTGTGCTGCTACCACTGCCAGGCACTTTGTAAAGATTCTTGGGGACAAGGAAGGCCAAAGGGCCGCAGTGAGCCCACACCTGAGAAACTGCCTGTGAGACCTCATTAAGGGTATGTGGAAATAAGGAGCCCTTTAGGATCAGGAAGGCTAGCCAGTCTCCCTGCTGTAAGGACTCTATGATTAGTGACGGAGTGACCATCTTGAATTTGGGTTTTAACAGCAAGATAGTTCACCACTCCCACCTGGAGTAGAGACCCTTTCCCCTTTTTGTGGGCCAGGACCCTCTCCACCATTTGCAAAGCAAGAAGGTTTTTACCTCCTACTCCAGCAGTAACACCTGTGGGGGTTAGAGGCTTAGACAGCTGGGTACACATGAGATCTGCCCACCCTAATGTTAGGGCTTAGACAGCGAAGCTGCTGGCTGGGTAGAGGTGGCCACCTTTGGCCCCTTCTGCCCTTCACTCTGAAAGCACCCCTGTACTGAGGGAAGGGGGTAGCTGGGAAAAGAACCTGTGCCTCTACTGCCCTCAGGAGGAATATCCGTGGGGCAGGAGGCCTTGTTGCAGTCAGATATTCTGGAATCAAACAATATGATTTGATCACAGGGAAAGTCCATGGCCTTAAACTGGGAGTCTGAGGGTAGACCAGTAGTTCTAAGCCAGACAAAGCGCCTCAGAGAGATGGCATGGGCCATAGCTCTGGAGGTGGCATCCTTGTTGTCCTCTGCTCTGTGGAATTGGTACTACATAGCTTCTGGGGCAGGTTTGCTGTATCCACCGGCTCCTGCACCATAGAACCAGGATAGAATTCCACAGTGCCTTTTTTTTTTTTAAATATATTTGGCCAAAAAAGCCATGTAGGAAAACATTTTGACAAGCATCTGTGGTTAGCTATGAAATCTGTTTTCTGGAGTCCTTGTCTGGGGGTGAGGAGAACAAGGAGACCCCAACTTTCTCGCAAGCTGCCTGCTGCACTATACTTACGTGGTTGGGATGTACAGATAGGCACTCAGCATTGTTGTTAAACGATTGATATATTTATGTATTTATTTACTTATTTCCAGATTGCTTATAAACCTCTGCCACAGAAGTGGGTCTTTGAAGCAGTTTTGTGGTATTTATATTTTTTCATTCTAGATAGGCACAACCAGTCTTTTAGGAGGTGGACGACCTTTTGTCTCCGTATAATCCTTTTTTATCCTCATCCTCACCTTGGATGGACTCCTGAGAAGGGCGGTCCAGGGTGACCAGTATGTTTTGGATAAATGAAAGCAAAGAGGTGGGACTCCTCCTGGATAGCCAAGGAAGCTCCAAGGAGAGGGTAGTGGACACATAAGGTTCTAGGCCCTCCAAAGTCATGTTAGGGGCATCATAAAAATACTTATATCATCTGTATCACCCTCACAGTCTCTGGAGCGAGAACTGTAGAAGAATGTTAGCAGCCTCTGTAAGCAGGGGCATCATAAAATTATTCATCAACTGTATCACCTTCACAGTCTGCGGGAAAGAGAACTGTGGAAAAGTGTATACTAGCCCCTGTAAACATAAACCCCATATTTGTAAGGTCTGAGGGACGTGCCATACTTTTTGCCAAAAATATTACCTGCCAAGACTGTGCTGAATATGTTTTCTTTATTCTTTAAGATGCCTGTTGCTTGCTATTGGCTTTCCCAGGAGGAACAGGAACATTTTTCTTGGCGGAGTTTCTTTTTAGCTACTTCATAGCAGCTTGATAGAGCTTTCTTTATTCATCTTTATAATTCTGTAATTTGTGAGGCACTTCATCAGCCCCTTTGGAAGCTTTATTTATTGGCTGGGAACTGGAGGCTTCATCAGCCCCCTGCTTACATATTTATTGTTATAACTCTTAAATGGCCCCTCATAGGTAGCCTCTGATATATCCTCAGCCGTAATACTTATTAGGTTTGTTTGCTATGTGCCAATTTAACAAAGAGAACCCAAGTTCCAGACCACAAACAGCTGAGCACATGTTTCTGTAAATTGCCACCGGCCAGTCCTGCCCCAGTTAAATAACTGTCTACTTTAAAATCGCCCTTTTATTTTTTAGTTATTTGTAGTACTGGGATCTGTACCAGTGCCAGTCTAATAGAAAACCCAGTAATGCCAGTCAACTGTGCACAGGTTTCTGTTGTAATGCTACTGGCCAGTCTTGTCACAGAATAACTAGGGTCCAGTTTTATGTAGTTAAGGGATTCTCTGATCTTGCCAAGCAACTGTCAAAATTTGAACCCAGTTGGTTGCCTCGTGGCAAAACCCACGTGATCTGAGGTAAAAATTAAGGCAAAAGTACAAGAATTTGACGGCCCCTTCGCGAATTGCGTTAAAAAAGTGAAGAACCGTCAAAATTAAGCATCCACGGTAAAAAAAAAGAATATAATTTAAGTAGATGCGATAAAAATAATGTAAAAATAACACAATTGAGTGAAAAAACACAACCGCTAACAAAAAACATAACATTATGCTCAGTACACTAAAAAAATAAATTTATGAGGAAAACTTTACCAAGATAAGCGATTAGGAGGCTGTCAACAAGGCAAGTTGAGAGACACCTCGGGGGCAATGTTGCTCAGTCAGCGGAGAAAAAATTCTGAAGCCTTCAGGCTGCTCTCACTCAGCTCACTCCCCCTACAGTTTTTTGATTGGCTATTGCCCAAAGCTCATTTAAATAAAATTCTCTTAAAGCCATACCTCGGGGGCAGCTGTACCTTGCCAGCTAACTGGTATTGTTACTGATGCTAAAGAACTCCTGGGGTAAGAGCTGGTGTGTGTTAGTGGGAGTGCGGGCCCTTCAAGCCCTGCGCTCCCTTCACATAGCCCATTTTTAGCGCAGTGGTATGCGTATGTGGTTCCTGGCCCTGCGCTCCCACTTACACATTAGTACTGAGCCATACAGCAGCGCCATAGTACTCCAAAGGAACCCTTGTAACACGTTTTTGCCAATATCGCCGTAACCGTAGCAAGTAGGAAGAAGATTGATTCCACTGCAGGTGTAATCTATGACTTTGAAACTTCCTCGTTGGCTTAGTTCACCTAAAGGGCCTGGTGGCTCTCCTCCAGATCCTAAAGGTAGACTAAGCTGCGGGTAGTGAAAAATCCGTATCTCGCACCATTTCCGAGATACGGGCGTCGAAAGTTGCCGCAGGCACAGCAGTGTTAGCCTGTGGGAAATTCCTCAACTTCCGAGCACGGTAACTATGGACCTGTTGAATGTTTTGGGACCAGACCACCAAAAGGAACATCTGTGGGAGCAAGGCTTGCCACCCTGCAAATTTCAGCCCAAAAGGCCCCACCGTTTTGCTGCAGGGGGATGGCAAAGATTTGCTGTTTTGGGGCAAAGTACTGTCGCAAATTGCAACAGTTTCTCAAAAATAGGCACGATACTTTCGTGATTTGCGAAAGTGCCGCAACCATTTCTGTTGCAATTTGCAACAGTACTGGGGCTCCGATTTTGAAAAAGGCATTTCTGGGTCTCCCCCCCCCAAAAAAAAATAGGGCTGTCATCCTCAGGACCTGACTAGGTAAACACAACAGTCAGTGTTTACCTAGGGTGGTCCCAAATTTTAACGCCAGGCATTTTTCTCTCTCGCTAACTGAAAACAAGATGGCCGCCGCACAAAAGTAAAAGGGCCATTTGCGACAGTAAAATGTAGTGGCAGCAGCTTTCAGGAGACGCATGTATTTTTCCCCCATTGACTATAATGGGAAACTTGTTTTTTCAATAACTTTTGAATGGTTTAGTATTTTGTCACCAAATCTTCAAAAGGCACATCAGTGACCCAGACTGCATCTTCCTGAAGATTTCAGACCAAACAGATAAATTGTGGGGGCTGTAGCCACGAGCAAAGAGACGCGCAAAAACCCAGTGTGGGGTGTGCCTGACTCTGTCTAGGTCCCAGCCACAACACCCGAAACCTGCCAGTTTTGCCAAGACTTCAACCAGGCCACTTGGAGACATCGTTTGAAGACCTTGTAGAGCCATCTCCTAAAGCAGAAGTTGGCCGTGATGGAGAAGGAGCTGCAGGCTCAGTCCTCTGGGGCTGCTGCTTCTTCCCAGAAGGAGAAGAAATCGGATGGGAAGCACAAGCACCGGGACTGTCCTCTGTCAGCCTCTCACTTGCGGTCGCTACATAGACCAGCGGCTGCCTCTGGGTCTTTCTCTCGTTGGGGTCAGCCCCTCCAGCCCCATCAGCCCTCACCTCCTCCAGGCTCCCAGTGGCTCTGCCACCCACCCTTATTTCCATCTCAAGCAGTGGCTCTTCTGGGCAGCAGACGTCCTCTGCCCCTTAGCCCCGACTGACACTCGGGCCGTTATCATCAGTGGGTGCTCTGCCAGGCAGCTAGGCCAGTTCTGGGTCTTCTGGCAGTGGTTCTCACATGGTCGCCCCTCACCCCAGCCAAGGCGTTGCCTTCGTCAGTGCCCAATTCTGGGACTGATGCCAGTCTTGTTAGGCATTGTCCGCAGCAGGCGCTCTCCTCTTCATCCACCCAGGCATAGCCTCTGCCCTTGCCTCAGGGGTCTCCTTCCTCGCAGGCACCACCATCACCCATAGGGCCAGCGTTGGCTTTCTCTCCAGACCGTCATCAGCCTTCGCCAGTCAGAATGATGCTGGCCCTGCCGACGACTTTGCAGCTGCTGTTGCCTTGGCCCTTATTGCAACCAGCGCCTGCTGGCCCTCCTCCAAATCCACAGCTAGCACCAGATGGGCCTATGCCTGGGTACCCTTCGCCGGCTCCGCCGCTAATGTACCTTTAACCACAGCCGCAGTACCCTTATCCTCCGGTCTATAACCTACCCCCATCGGTGAATTACAATGCTCTTTTCTCCACCTGGTGGTCCTTCATTCAGAACAAAGACAGATAACCCTAGAGGCCGTCTTCCCCTCGCCTCCCACAGGACCCTCCACCTCAGGACCTGGACTGGGCGGGACACAGCAACCCCTGTACCACGGGGACCTTAAAAGTCGCCATTTTTTGCAGTTTTTTTCTCATTGCCTTGTGCCCAGACAGTGTGGAATTCTGGTGTGATTTTTATGGCTGCATGAGCGGAGCTCCGCAGACATTATGCCATCACTGTAGGAGAACAGGGGGTCGGCCCTGTGTTCTCCTACAGTGATGTGGCAATATCAGGACAGCGCTGCTGCCATAGGCGCTGTCCTCCATGATGGAGCTCCCCTCTACAACACAGTCACCCCCCCAACAGCGCACTTTGCAAGTGCACTTCTGGCATATCTTTGCATGCGTGAGTATCGTGCATGCGCAGTTTCGCCCCTGCCACCATCTTGTGCGTGGCAACTGCTGCTCTGCAGCAAACCACCGCTGTACCACCGGAGTTCCATTGTTGCCGCCACCACTCCGTGACCCGGCGCTGCTTTGAGAGCCATGTTACAGGCAATGGCTCGCCAACTGATATTTCCTCCCCTGGTTCCTTGATCCAAAGTGCAGTACCTTGCTCTTCTTGACGTTGAACCCCAACTGCCATGTCTCCGACCATTCCTGTAGTTTGGTCAGGTCTTCCTGCAGCCCCCTCCACCTCGCGAGAGGAGCGCTTCCACTGTGTTCTCTGTATGAGAACTGTGGACTTTCTTGGCTTCTGCAGCTGCAGCTGAACTGGTGCTGCCGGTTGCAGTATGAGCTGTGAACCCCCTGTGTCTAGTGGCACTCCCCACCCTACGATCGCCATCCCCCTTTTTATGTTGATTGCGCACAGCACAAGAAACATATTGGGACAGCTTGCTGAGAAACAGGCTGTGCAGGTGCGGCACTGTTGTGGTCAGTGCCCCCACAGCCTGCAAAGGCTTGTCCCGTTCCCCCAATGCCGTTGCATGCTGCTGGTGACACAAGTTTGGAACGTTTGCACCAACTTGTGACAAATCAGTCGCTGCAATCAGGGGCCACCTCGTCATTGCAGTGATCAGCCATCCGCTGCAATGAGGAGTGACCAGTCATCATTGCAGAGGCGGATCTAGCAAGCCTGATACTGTTTGTGAACAGGCGGCGGGTTGCCATCTGTTCTAAACATAACCCCGTGTTTATGTGCTGGCGGAGGGCCCCAATCCCGTCGGCCGGTGCCCCTGTTTGATTTTGCCGATGAGGGAGCCACTCCCCGTCGACATTCTGTAACACCCCGCTTTCATTTCTGCCGACAGGTGCCCAGTCCCGTCAGCATAATAGTCTCTCCCCTTGTATGCCGATGGGGTGCCCAATCCCCGTTGGCTACTGCTGCCCTAAAAAAACAGAAAGCCTCTGGTGGGTGCCACATGCCCTGTAAAGTTAAAACGGTCCCACCTCGTCTTTTTTTTTTTACCTGAAAAATAGGAAGCGGTCCCTCGTAGTCTGCCTGCCCCTCCCACAACCCGCACCCACCCACTGCGCACCCTGCCTCCCCACACACCCCTCACCCCATACTTACCTCCGGAGTCCGGCGCGACGATCTTCGGTGGACCGGGAACACATCTGCACTCTTCAAAGGCGACCGCGAACTGACAAAATGCCGGTTAGCTGTATAATGTAATGAACAGGGTGTTTCCAACTTTAGTGCATAACTCAGGCACTTTTTGGAATTTTTTCACCAAATTTTCAACATGTGGTTTTTGGGACCCCTCCTCATGAATGCTTGAAATCTCATGGTGTTAATCGGCCCCGGAAGGTGATTTTCTGGTCACTACGCGGAATCAGCTTTGGGGGCCGATTAACAAAATGACAGTGCCAGTGTTCATGAGGTGGGCTCTCAAAAAGCCTATGTTGCAAATTTGGTGGAAAAAATCCAAAAAATGACTCTTTTTTTTTTTTATGAGCGTGTGTTGCGCAGTTGCTACGCACGCTCGAAACTTTGTGAATTTGCAATATTTTGATGCCAGATTTTCAACATTGGCATTTTGTTACACTTCCTTGTGAACAGCACAGCTGTCATTGTTCTCATCCTGGCAGAAATGTGTTTTCGCACTTCCGGCGCAGAATAGCGCGGTCGCTGTTGGAAATCAGTGTTTGGGACAGATTAAGAAAATGACAGTGACACTGTTCATGAGTAGAGGTCCTGAAATGGCTATGTTGAAAATCTAGTAGCGATGTCCACATAAGGCATGCAATATTGTGAGCGTCGTTGCGCCAGTTTACACCTGCCTTCCGTAACTCCGCGAATTTATAATATTTTCACTCCAGATTTTCAACATTGCCATTTTCCCACACCTACTTATGAACAGTGCAGCTGTCGTTTTTCCCATCCTGGCCGAAATGTGTTTTTGCACCTGTGGCACAGAATGGCGTTGTTGTTGCTCAGAATTACGTTTTGGCAGGGATTCAAACATTTTGTGTACCGGGTATGTGAGGTGGGGTAATAAGGTGGCTATGCTGACACTTTGGTCACTGTTGTCATATAAATGGAAGCTCAGGGCCCGGAGGGCCCTGTGCTTCCAGTGCTATATACTACAAGTATCTACAGAGGGATGGGAGGACCCAGCGCTTCCACAGTAAAATAAGGATACTATTATACTATCCAAAGTAAGGAAATAAATTGCAAAAACTTTGTGCATGCGGCCCAGTGGTACTGAAGTTGAAGCACAGGATGCCACACCAGCGACCCGGGTTCGGGAACGAGCTTGGGCTTTCGGGGGTTGGCGGGGCAGGGGAAGCTGCAGCATCCGGAGGACTGCTCTTCTCTCTTGGGGAGGGTGGGTGAATGACTCCCTGGCATTAGTGACTCCCAGCAGAGGCTGGGAGCGCAACAGCCAAGGGATCACATTGGTACAGGTGGAGCCTCGGCAGACGTCCGTGGGAAAGGTGCGGGAGCGCACCCAGTCGCACTGGATGTCATTGCATGTCCAGGCTCCTGAGAGTGAACTCACGCTCACAAGCACAGGAAAACTCCCGTTGGCTGGGAGGAAGACGTTGCCTGCCCCCACCTCCAATGCCAGACCCTACCCACTGAGACCTCGTCTCACCAATCACCTCCGCCTGAGGAGTACCAGAAGAAAGCACGAGGGAGCAGAAGGCAGACCCACTCCGGGGGTGTTACCCGATGGGTGTGTCATGGGTGAAGGGAGACCAAGGATACAGCTGGGAGGATCTCAAGTAGAAGGGAACAGGCAGGTCGACCGATGGGGTCCCAGCCAGCGGTGATGGGAGAGAAAAATAATTGTTTTAAAAGAAAAAAAACTTTAATGCTCCAGTTAGGGTCAAAGTGACAAAAGTTGGGAAATAAAGCATTATGGTTTCCCTAACACCTCACTCTCCCAAACTAGGCAGGAGAGCAGGTGTGGGGTGTGCCTTGGGTTCTCAAGCCTAACACTTACCCCATTCTCATAAAGTCTACACATCTGACTTTATTTACAGATGGAATGAGGTGAGTGTTAGGCTTGAGAAGCCCCAAGGCTCAGGTCCCAACTGGAGGGAGAACCACAGTCCTCAGTGAGCAGTTTAAATATTACGTTGGCAAGCATTTAAACTTGCTGAGGGGGGGTGACAGAAAGAGGACGGGAGACATAAACTCTCCCCACCCTGCAAGCTGAAGTAGTTAGTAGAGGGAAGCCTGAGGGAGGGAATTCCCAAGTGGAACCTGTTAACAAGAAAAACAGAATGGTAGAAACGAAGAGAGTTGGGAATGAGGACAGAGGGAATAAGGAGAGAGGGGAAAAGGGGGGTTGACAAGCAGGGTGGTAGCAGAACTTGGAAGGCCATGTGTGCAAATGCTCAAAGTCTGGGAAACAAAATCCCGGACCTAGTGGCCGTTATGGCTGAGGCTGACCTGAAAATTGTCACCTTACTGAGTCGTGGTGCAGTGAGAACCATGACTGGGACAGAGCCATTCCAGGCTATACTCTGTTTAGGAAGGACAGGGTGGGTAAAAAAAAAAGGAGGGGGAGGAGTGGCTGTTTACGTGAGGGATACCATAAAATCAACAGATATGCAGGGAACACAGGAGGGGCTGGAGGCGCTGTAGGTCACCCTAGAGATGGAGAATGGAGGCGCTGTTAGCGCTGGCATGATCTACAGACCTCCAACACGAGGGAGGGGGGTGGATAAAGTTCTGGTAGAAGCCATCCAAAAGATGGCAAATAAGGGGGAGGTGCTGCTTGTGTGGGACTTCAGCCTGCCGAAGGTAGATTGGAGCATCCCAGCTGCAGCTTCGGCCAGGGGCAGGGACATCCTGGGCTCCCTGCAGGGGTGTTTCCCAGGCAACTAGTGGAGGAGCCCACATGTCAGAGAGCAATAGTGGACCTTGTACTCACCAACGGGGACAGTATTGAAGACATCTCGCTCGGTCGCCACCTGGGGAACAGTGATCACCATACGGTATGGCTCAATATAAGAACTGTGGTATAAGTGAACCACACAAAGGTGAGAGTCATGAGGCGCTTTTACACACAGGCGAGTACAACAGAATGGCCGTTACCTGTGTGCCACTGTTGTATTCTGTTCCGTTTGTGGTTCACTTTACACGCAGAAGGTATTCCGGCAACCCCCCATCTCCGTTTTCAGTATTTGTGTTTTGGCTTCCCCACGGAGTGTGGCGCTCTGTGGCTGTTTTTTTAACTGCTGCCGGAATGGCTGTTTTACATAGCCAGACGAAACGGAACACATAGGGACGAACCGAGGAAGGAAGAGATTGCGGTTCTGGTGAACGTTCACCGGTGTAATGGAACAGATGCATTTTACACACAGGGGATGTAACGGTGTACTGTTTCCATAACAGTCATTCTGTTACAGAAACCTGTGTGTAAAAGCGCCTATGGACTTCAGGAAGGCCGCTTTTACAAGGATGAGAGAATGCCTCAGGGCTGCCCTGGTTGGGGGTGGGGTGAGGGATGACTTGGGTGGAATGGAGGAACAGTAGCTGAAAATAAAAGTGGGAGTTGTGAAGGCAACAGACCTCTGCATCAGGCAAGTATGTAAAAGCAAGAGGAAAAAGAGACTGCTATGGTTCCCAAAAGAGGCGGCTTGTTTAGGAGGTATAAGGAGACACAGAGGGAGGAGGATTGGAAGCTATATCAGGAAAAGCAGAGGGAGGCAGGGAAAGCTGCCAGGAGCACAAAGGTGCAAACAGAAGAGAAAATAGCCCAGGCAGTAAAGAAAGGACGACATATTTCAAGTATGTGCGAAAGGAGAAAGACCAGGGAGGGATTGTGAAGATAAGGAGGATGGGGGGGGGGGGTGGAAGGGGACAGGGGAAAAAAAGCAGACATCCTGAACTAATACTTTGGTTTAGTGTTTACAGAGAAAAGAGATGGTGAGGGATCACAGATATGCATCTGGGGCATTGAAGAAAGAGAGGTTGACACTAGTTCATTTACAGAAGAAAGAGTCCTGAAGGAACTTGCAAATGTGAAGATGGACAAGGCAATGGTGCCTGACAGGATACATGCAACAATATTGAGGGAGCTCGGAGAGGTGCTGGCTGCACCTCTGACAGTCCTGTTCAACCACTTACTGGAGACTGGAGTGGTCACAGAGGACTGGAGGAGGGCAGATGCAGTCCCACTTCACAAAAGTGGTAGCTGGGAGGAGGCTGGCAATTATAGGCCAGTCAGACTGACTTCGGTGGTGGGTCACTACTGAAATAAAGGATTGTGGAATATCTAGAATCCATTGGCTTACAAGATCCAAGGCAGCATGGATTCACTAGGGGGAGGTCATGTCAAACAAATCTGATTTCTTTGAATGTGTGACCAGGGAAGTAGATCAAGGTGGAGCCGTGGATGTGGCCTCCCTAGATTTCAGTAAGGCCTTTGTTGCTGTTCCACATAGAAGACTCGTAAACAAGCTAGGCAGCCTAGAAGTAGGTCCAAAAGTAGTAAACTAGGTAACAAATTGGTTGGGGGCTAGCCGACAGAAGGTGGTGGTAAACGGAGCTCACTCCGAGGAAGGGAGGGTGACCAGTGGGGTGCCATAAGGATCAGTACTGGGACCAGTCATCTTTAATGTCTTTATTAGTGGCATTGCAGAGGGGCTAGACAGGAAGGTATGCCTTTTTTTTGCAGGTGACACCAAAATCTGTAATACGGTAAACACTCCAAAAAAAGGTGGGGGCTGGAAAAAATGAATAGAGATCTCAGAAAGCTTGAGGAGTGGTCAGGAGTGTGTCAGGGAAGTTTCAATGTGAAGAAATGCAAAATCATGCACTTGGGGCACAGAAACCCGGGGACGGAGTACACAATGGGGAGAGTGGTACTGGTGATCACCAAACTGGAGAGGGACCTGAGTGTTATCATACCTGATGACCTAAAGGTGGCCAAACAGTGTGACAAGACAGTGGAATGCTAGGGTGCACAGGGAGGGGTGTCACCAGCAGAAAGAGGGAGGTGGTGATACCTCTGTATAGATCATTGGTGAGACCTTATCTAGTGTACTGTGTCCAGTTCTGGAAACCTCATCTTCAGAAGGACATAGACAGAGTAGAGGTGCTCCAGAGGACGGCAGCTAAAATGGTGCAGGATCTGCATCAAAAGCCCTTTGAGGAGAAACTGAAGGACCTGGCAGCAGCTAGGTTGTTGACTGGTCTGTCAAGATCATGTCATATTACACCTGTGCTGTGCTCTTTGCACTTGCTGCCTGTTAGGTGGTGGATCACATTCATGGTCAGTTTGCTGACCTATAAGGCCCTACACAGTTAGGGGCCCGGTTACCTGCAAGACCTCTTACGGCCCTACTGCTCTTCCCATGCCCTCCATTCTGCAGACGAGGGAATTTTAGAAGTTCTCAGGGTGCGCTTAAAGACATCAGGTGCCTGTGCTTTCTCTTTCATGTCCTGTGGAACTTCTTCCCTCATTTTATGAGAGATCTCTCCTTGTTAGAAACTTTTAAAAGGGAGATGAAGACATTTTTATGTAGACAGGCTTTTCCAACTAGTCAAATTTAGCTAACCTTGATAATAATTAGTCAGAACTATTTTATTATAGGTTATGTATTTTAACTGTTTTAGATAATGCTGCTCACTTGTAAAGTGCTTTGGGTCAAAATGATGAAAGAATGCTATAGTAAATAAAATATGAATGAATGACCTCAGTAGATACACTCTGGAGGAAAGAAGGGGGATATGACAGAAACTCTCAAATACCTCATGGATATAAATAAGGTTCAAGACGGAAACATTTTTCTGAGAAAAGGAAGCTCAAGAACAAGGGGTCATGCTATGAAGCTGGAGGAGGGTAGACTCGGGAGATGTAAGGAAGCACTTCTTCACAGAAGGAGTGGTGGATGCCTGGAAGAGCCTCGCAGAGGAGGTGGTGGGGGTTAAAACTGCAACAGGATTCAAGAAAGCATGGTGTAGGAATAAGGGAACCTTAGTGGTAAGGAAAGGGCAGGTAAAGTCAGAGATCAAGTAGGGTTACAGGAGGTATGGAAAATGGACAGACTAGGTGGGCCAGGCAGTCCTTAACTGCTGTCAAACTCGATGTAATCTATGTAAAATATGAATCTTATTCATTGTAGACTGCTGCTGTCATTCCTTTGCACTCGTGGCTTGGCTTCACTCAGTCACTTATTGCAAGGGAACAGTGGCATTCTACACCGAGTAACGTAAAGAGCTAGTGGAGCCAAAACAGGCAGACAGGAAAATAATACAAATGTTAAGTAGTAGTTAGCTGTAACTTTTTATTTCTGAAATATTTTTCTTTTTCCTTTTTGCTCATCAGAAAGTATTCTGTGTGGTACTACTGTGCTGGATGTGTAGAACAGCTCTTAGCCTGGCCGCTGACATATCTAACTCTACTGCCCCACACTACATCATCAGCAGTATGACCTCACTGATAGTGACATCACAGGTGAATGACCTGGCAGTCACTCACTTGCTTATCGTAAGTAGCAGTGATGTCACAGTCAGTGAGGTCACAGTGCTGATGATGAAGTGTGGGGCAGTACAGCAAGATATGTCAGCTGCCAGGCTAAGAGCTGTTCCACACATCATACATACTAACATCAGGTAAACAATCTTCTAATTAACCAAAGGGAAAAGAAAAAGTACCTCAGATATAAAAGGTAATGGTTGGCTGCTTTTAAAATCTAATATTAGTTTTGGGCAATACACTAGCTATTTAAACAAAACATAATATTTAGACATAGTTCAGTTTATATTTCACATTAGTTGTAAATTTCTCTTCCCCATTGTTTATTACTGAGGCCATTTGCATGAAAACATGATCTCTGTTCCTGAAGAGTTTGTCTGTTCCTGTTGCTTTCTCCTCAGCTGAAGTCATAATGCACTGCTTGTAACATCACAGTTACTCCCATGGCAACAGACTGTGATGTCACAGCAGAGGATTATGACATGAAGTAAGGAGTAAGCTATAGAGGCAGATGAACTCTTAACAGATAAAGACAATGTATTCATGCACATTTTCTCTAATAAAAGATGGGGAGGATAAATTTATAGAATATATTTGGAATGGAAGCTGAATTGTACCTAATTATTATGTTTTTCAAAAATTTTCTTTGAGGTGCCAGCAGCTCTTTAAAGCAGTAGTGCAATGAAAAACATTTTTCCAAAAAGCTAGTTTCAGCTACAGCTAAACATTTTAGCATACCTTTCAGATTTCACTTTTCTATGTACCTTCTATGCTGTGCACCACAAGTTTTGTTTTTTTTTTCTCAGTCCTTAACCTTTACCGGGTCTACAATGGTATTTCTGTGCCAAATGTGGTGGACATCTTTTTTTCTTGAGAAAATAAATTTCATTAAAACAGTTAATGAAATACTCATATTTTGTTGGCACTAGAAAATTTTACCACCAAGTGAAACTAGAAGATGCCTGGAATCTTTTATTGTGGAAAAAAAGGCAGAGTCAAATGTTTTGCCGAGTTTCGTTGCACTGCTGCTTTAAGCTACCTTATGGAATATTCCCTGTTGTGTACTGATAAATATCAGTTAAATGAGGTTGGTCACTGAGCATGCTTAGACACTTGCCTCGCTGATTTTGACCGCACTGAGCATGCTTAGAAATTTATTGTCACATGTGAAATGCCATATGATTTTTTTACCTTTTGGTTGACCCGTATGTTACATTTTTTTCACTTTTTTCCATTTGTAACATTTTACAGTTTCTGTCACAAAACCACCTAAACACCTTTTGAATAACTCGAATATGAAATGACCCAAGATATCATTCTTATCCTCATTTGAGGGTATTGGACTGTCGGTATCTCACTCATCATGACTTTGCCACTCATGAGATATCAGCAGAACAATTCCCTTCGTAAAGCTAAAAATGATATTTCAAGGGATGCTGTCGACCCTTTTTGCATAATATTATTTCTAGTTGAAAACCTAAATGTTTTGGTTGCTTACCGTGTCTAAAATTCATTGAAATTGCTGGTTGTTTTATCTGCTTCCTTTCTTAGTAGAACTGAAATGCATGCTAACATTGTTTTGCTTTAAATTGTTGCTCTACTGTTATTTCATAACTCCTAAACATTAGAACACCCCCAAACAGTGCAGCCACTCATGATGCAATATTCTCCTCTCCTTTCACTGCATAATGAGTGGCTAGACTATGTTGGGAGTGTTCCCTAGTCTAGCAAAAATGCAGTGGGAGTTGAATAATGACTGTAAACAGACATGTTTTTGTGTGGTAACACCAGTATGGTGGGCAGTCTGTGTTTCACTTTTAAAAGAAGGCAGCCAAATAAAAATTACAAGATCCTGGTTAACCCCTCTAGCCCCTACATTACATGCATGGCACCACAGAGTCAATCAAATCCGCATAATGGAGAAAATTACACACTCCCTGAACGAGATTGAGACTGAGCTGTGTTCCTTATGATAGAATGGATGGCTGCTGTGTATGATGGGTAAAGATAGTGAGTTTGTCCCATAAAGACTTGACACTAAATTACGCTCATTATCTCCCCACCCCAAAAAAAAAAAAAAAAGACAGGCCCAATAATTGACCCCAAGCTGGAAAAAAAAACAGACCACTTACAAAGTACTTCCAGAACGATGGACCGCCTCTTGTGCCCCCCCCTCCGAGGGTGTAGGATCTTCACCCCTCCCTGGTCTCCCCTCTGCTTCAACTGTGAGTCTAATAGCCAGTCTATATGCAGAACAGTAGTTGTGACTGAGCAAGGAATTGATTTTTTTCAAGTGCTTCTGACCCCCTTCCCCACACTGTACCTTAGGGGGCAGAGGGACCATCACAACTATAGCCGCACCCTCACTGGAAATATATTTTTTGTAATAATGACTCAGGATCATGTGTAATGCATTCAGAAATGCACTTTATTATGTATAATGCTGGAACTTGAAGGCATTGAAACTTGTTCAGTAAAAATCATATTTAACAAAAAAAAAAAAGGAAAATAGAATCATAATCAGACTACCAGCTACATCAGCAATCTTTACAGAATGTGAGCAGCCATAAAATGTGTTTTTAGAGATGTGGGCGGAGCCTACAGCCCTTCTGGGATCAATCAGATTGTAGCTCTAAAACGGCTGACTGTGGAACTTCCTTTTTGGGCATTTGGAAGTATTCCTCCACAGCTGCAAAATAGTGTACTCCCCCTCTGATTTTTTGCTATTTGCTGCTCTGTGTTAAAGGCATCGGGGGGGGGGGGTTGCTATTATATTGTGCCTCAGCACTTCTCAGGATATTGACAAAAAAAACTTTTTAAACTACTGTTTCTATCATCTGTCCAGCTCAGTCTAATAGATGTATTCTATTTCTTTCAGCAACCTAGGGTTTAATTCATGATATATCTGAAATTACTGAACCTCTGAAAGTCAGACTACAGTGTCAGATTACAGACAGTGGACCTGCAGTCTGTGAGCTATTTAATTCCTATGGGCACACATACGAACTGGGGGGGGGGGGCTGTAGCCCTGGCCTGAAGGATCTTGTCTTTTAAACAAACAAACAAAAAAAGTAAGCATAAACTAGCGTGACAGAGTTAAGTCCAGCTGCCCGGCACACATAGAACAAAAGATGTGCTGTTTGCTATTTCTGGAGTTGGAAGTGTCAAGTGCTTGTGTGTGTGTGTGTGTGTGTGTGTGTGTGTGTGTACAATCCTGCTTTGGGATGGGTCATGTTAGGCAGACTGCTCATCTCTTACCTAGGATTTTTCAGTCTCAGACTCAGCTACGCTGTTTGAGTGAGCATTCCCTCCCACGCAGCAGAAGGTCAGTGTGAAAGTGTTTATTATGTTTCCATCCTCCAGACAGACAGTTTCAAAACTAAACTAAAAGGAAAAGAAAAATTACAGATTTACAGAGAGGGCTAGAGTAGTTAGATGGGCTCTGTTAGGAGTAGGAAGGGAACTTCTGCTTAGTGCCTGTCCCCTTAGGTTGCACTCTTTTTTCCTTTTTTTTTCATCTTTTAAACTGTGGCCTTTTAAAGATAAAAGAATATAAGCATTTAAAGACTTTTTTGTTGTTATTCTTTGGTAACCGGGTATGACCCACTAGGCACGGGTGCCTGTTTTCTGGGGCTACCCGGGAGCACTGAGGAGGTTAAGTGACATGCTCAGAGTCACACAGTATGCGGTGGAGGTTGTGGGAATCAAACTCTGGTCTTTGTGCTGGATGTACTAAGCTCTTTACTCTAACCTCTAAGGCTATATTGACAGCCCCAGACTTATTTATTTATTGAATTTTGTTAACCCGCTAAGCCCACTGGGCCTAGAAGTCCCTTTTTCAGGGGCGACTGGGGGGAGGTGGGACACAGATGGTAAGCAACTGAAATTGAACCAGTTTAAGTTGTTGGTGGTATTTTTAGTGAATGGGAGAAATTTGGCCAGGGCACCGGGGAAATTCTCCTACTCTTTTGATAAGTGCCACGGGATCTTTAACATCCACCTGAACTACCACCAATCCAGGCAGATGGGACCTCAGTTTAATGTCTCATCCGAAAGACGGCACCTCAGAAGTGCAGAACCCCCCTCATGCTGCACTACAGTGTTAGTACTGGGATATTAACCCAAGTGCCAGATGTGGGAACTGAACCCACAGCCCTCTGATCTCCCGGCCTCAGGGGTGAGTGTGCTACCTACTGAGCCATTGACACTGACTTGGCTGGTGTTTCCCTTGGTTATTGCATGGATCTGGAATCTATGTACTGGAGTAAGTTTGTTTACAGTTTATTTAATAACTATATATATTTTTTCCTTTGGTAACCAGGTAAGGCCAACTAGGCATAGGTGTTTGTTTCTAGGGATAACCCAGGCACGCTGGGGAGATTAAGTGTCTTAATCAGAGCCACACAGTATGGAAATGGAGGTTGTGGGAATCAAACCCATGTCTGAATGCTGGATGTAGAAAGCTCATTTACAGCTCATTACTGTAACCTCTAGGCTATACTGCCAGCCCCATAAATAGTGAACAATTTAGACTGGGCTGTTAATATCTCAAAGGAGAACTGCCTTGAGTCAGCAAACTTGATTATGTTTTAAAATACCAGTTCTCATTTTGTTACTGCTTAATCTGCTGGCCTTTTGGTAAATTCAGTGAGTGTTTCTGATTCACACATTGCTGGCATTGGCCATTTTAGAACAGTATGATCTTGTCAATAACTTAGATTATTGGTACAATGCATCTGTGTTCCAATTTAGAATTCTTAAGTTCATGGGGACATAAACAACATCATACAATTCTTAGATTGCACTTTGCAGCAGTGTGTAACCCATAAATATCCAATGGGTTAACTAAAAGGCCAGTAAAAATGGGGCAGAAACAGAAGGGGGCCCACTATATGAAAAAAGCTTCTACAGGAAACATTAATCACAGGTTCAGTGCAGTTCTCCTTTAACTAAGCTTATAGGGAATGTCAGGTATTTTATCTAAATGGTAATGAACTCCATCCTGCACATTTTCTGTAACACCATAGACCATTTTTAACAGATGGATATTGCAATACATGATTACAGTAAAAGACTAAGCAAAACTATCTTGCTTATGATATCATATACAATTTTTAAACCATTGTTTGCATAGTTTACAGGTAACATTGTCAATATGGTACAGTTTTATCTCTTTTTTTTAAATTGCACTGCTGTTTTCTGTACAATTGAATGGTGTTTTATTGCAGTCTAACAGGATAACTTATCTTTTGTGGCTCACTTTTTTAACTTTGAAAAATAAGTTGGAACTGTTATACATGAGCTGAACCCTTAATATTACATATTAAATATTCTCATATGGCATAAAGGTATTTTTAAAATTACTGTCATCATCATCATAAATGTGCATTTACTGTGTATAAAAACCTGGTTTGGAAAAATTGCCCTTTATAATGCAGCACGTGCCCTTTTTATCTTTGGCACCAGCACCTTTTACAGTCTTCCAGCGCCCCTGTGGGCACACACAGCAGCATGTACTCTGACTAAATACATTTAAAAGGACTGAATTAGCAGCATGCCAGTTTTTTTATGATTGTGACTAAACAGCACTATATGGAACCAGCAAGAAAACAACTTTGGTCATTTGGTAGCTGTTCACAGCCCTATTGGCTCTGGCTAGAATTTGTTTAAACTAGGGACAATTTGAGGCTTAAGGAGGTTGACAGTGTCCCTTTATGTCAGGTCATGTGATAGCCTCTGCAGGATTTTTTTTTTTTTAATTTCCCTATGGTTCTGGATTACTCAGCTATCACTTGAGTAGTAGACCACAGTGTAAGTTTCACTGTAGCCGTCCACTCCACCAATAGGCAGCATCAACAATGGACCCTAAATGGGGGAAAAAAACAAGATTGTTTCAAAACAAATACAAGAAATAAAAAAAAAAAAATGGGGAAAAATAAGAGAGAACTAGGCTATTCGTAGACTGTGAAGAGAGACAACAGAAATACAGATAAGAGGGAGACTGTGAGTAATTAAGCAGCATATGTTTATATGTTTAGGTAGGATGCACTTTGTCACTGTCAGAGGTTTGACACTCTTTTATTGTGTTTTTCTTCTGACCCAGTCTGGACGAGACCTTCAGCAGTACCAGAACCAAGCCAAGCAGCTCTTTCGGAAGCTGAATGAACAATCTCCCACCAGATGCACCCTTGAGGCTGGTGTCATGGCCTTTCAGTAAGTAGCCACTGGGGGCGGAAGGTAATGAAAGAGAATGCATTCAGTGAACATCAAAGCTGTTACCGACCCAAATAAAATGCTAGGAAGTCAGTTTGATATAAATTGTGTCTTCTTTAGAAAAAAGTTAATACTTCTTTTCTAAGACTGCCAAACTGGCCACTTTGTGAGATTTAAAGGGCATCTGACACGTTAGGTGCAGGGAACTCATGCTAAGGAGCTACCTGCCCAAGGAGCTAATTCAGCAAATATTTTTTATCCAGGAGTTCCTGTAGAATTTAATTTACTGTGGCACACTTGTAACTTCCTATATCCAGCTGAGCCTTCCAACCACTGTGGCCCCACCCTAAAAATCAGCATTATGATGACATGAAGTAGGGAATAGGGTTGCACTGCTGTTATTGGAGCCAGAGCAGGATTGGTCTGGGGGTGCCTGCATAAACATATAGTTCTTTAACTCTGCAGGCCATTGTACGTGTTATGTGGGGTGGCATTGGGGCTGCCCCGTATAGACGATCTGGGTTTGGGAGTGAACCCAAGTTGCCGCATCAGGAGGCAAGCCGGGCAGAGGTAGCAGCTGCGTGGCAGTGTTCAAGCTCCAACACCACAGTGACCCCACGGCTGGGCCAGGGAACTTGCTGCTGTTGCAGGGGAAGGGTTCTGCATGTGCGAGGTCACTGCGAAGGCTGCACTCACATCAGGGAGGTGGAAGTGTCCTAGAAATGGGAGAAGACCCATATCTGTCTAAAAAATGATCTGGACCCATGGATCCTAGTGCACAAAGAGGACTGCCTTGTGAGGAGGGCTTCCACGGAGGGCATGCCATGCTGTAGGGATAACCAGCTGGTTTCTGGGGACCTTTGGAGGAGTCTGAGGGACGCAAACCTGAGCAGGTACATCCCCTGGGACCAGGGTAAATCCATAACAGGATAAATGTGGCTGGGAAGAAAAAACCTTTATGGAAAAACAATTAATGTGGTATTGGGTTTACATACCCACCTTAAAGGAGATCTGCAATGATTTAGGAGGGGAGGCTACCCCATACACATTGCTTACCCTGGCTGCCCAGGTGTCAAAATAGAATATGATCACATTTTGCCATTTAGTGCAAGACAGCCCACTGTGGAGTCTGAGTGAACTGCTGTAAAATAATGCCTACCACAATGTGAGTCTAAAAGTTGCTACAGGTATAGTTTGAAAGGAGATGGAAAAACATTTTTATGGTAGTTTTACCTGTTAAATAAATCATTAATTACTAACAGTAGCCTTTGTGGGTCAGTTTTCGTACCCATCTTGATTCCTTCCCATGGTGGTGTGTGAATTTACCAGGAATCAGACTATTCACTTTACTGATATTTTCCTCCATTCTTTGGATGTGTAGAGAGCATTGCACTTCTGTTATATCACACAAAAGGACTGTAAAAGTCCTCACAGCTTTTTGCCCCCACCCCACCCCACCCCCCGATGGGCATGCTGCATTTCTTTCTGTTACCAGATGCATGGTAAACAGCTTCTGGTCCTGTTTGTGGACATGTCATTCTTAGTAGGGCCACTTCTGTGGCTGCTTCAGTTCCGTTTTGTCAGCTGACAGATTCTGCCACCACACTGAGTAGGATTCATGCCTTCACTAAACATTACAGCTTGGATCTCGTCTCCCATAGTTAAGTTAACTTCAGCCTTGTCATCCTCCAATGTCTACTGTCTTAGGAAGCTAAATGAATTCCATGCCTTGCCTTCCTTCCTTCTGCTCTGCAGTGCTTAACTGTTTGGCAGTCATTCTATATGTGAGACTCTATGGAGGGAGATGTCTTCAAAGAAGATAGTTTAATTACTGGTAATAGTAAGTCTTCCAGAAAATCGCCTCCATACATCCACAGCTCTCTCCCCCACCAACCTTCTTCTATATGTTGCTTGTGAAATACTGATGAAGACCTGCTGATTGCTACATATTTTGTTTTCTCCATTTCTGTGCCCTTAAGTGGGTTGTCTTTCTACCAGCCTCTACTGATGGCCTGTTTGGGTTATTTATGTATTTTAAGTTTTGGTAACCAGGAAAGGCACACTGAGCCAGAGCTCGTTTCCAGGTGCAACCGGGGGAAGAGGAAGTGGCGAAAATGCAACAAGCATACAGAGGTGACTGCATAGCAATAGGTACAATAAAATACAGGATATTTTTGAAAATATATACAATAAAGTACAAGAATATTGCATATATATATCGTATATACAATAAATACAAATGCGAATGCACAATGTTTTATGAACAGGCAATCGTATAAGGAGCAAAGTGCAAGGAGCTGCAAAAGAGTGGCTAGAGAGTTAAGGGGAAGGGTAAGAAATCAGGGGGGAAGAGGGGGAGGTGCAGAGGGTATCAAGAAGGGATGAGGTGGGACATAGGAGCAAGGGGTAGGGAGGGGTTTTAGGTGCTTTTTGAGGAATGCAGCAGTGGGCAAGAGGTGGATCGAGTGGGGGAGACCATTCCAGAGGGCGGGGAGCCTGAAGGTGAAGGATAACATACCTAATTGGGAATGTGGTGGAGGAAGAGTGAAGGAGCGAGGGTGTTGGGTATGAAGTGAGTAACCTGGGTTGGTGGAGAGGGACAGTAGATTGGTGAGGTGGGAAGGGAGAGCACTGAACCAGTACTTTGCGATGAAGGTAGCACAACAGGCAAGGCGACGACTAGCAGGTGAGGTGAGGGAGAGAGCCAATTACAGGGAGCAGTGTTGTGTTTGATAGGGAGGGTTTGTAACAAAGCAACAGAAGGCATTGTACAGTGGGTCCAGTTTGTAGAGAGATGATAGAGGCGCAGAGCTGTACACAACATCGGCGTAATCTGTGGAGGGCAGTATTAGTTTTGTGACAAGCTCTTTCCGGTTAGGGAGCAAGAGACAGCCCTTGTGTCTGTACAAGGCACCAAGTTTGGGCTGGAGCTTAGCATGGATAGCATCAATATGGCAGGAGAAGTTCAGCTTTGGATCAAGCTAGATTCCCACGTATCTGAAGGATTCCACAGTTTCTAATTTTGAGGCATCTAAGGAATGAAGGGGGGGGGGCTTAGCCAGTTTTTGTGTAGTGCCAAAAGACATTGCAACAGTTTTCTTTCTGTTGCATTTGAGTGAGTTTATTTCAAACCAGTTTAGCACATTCTCAGAGTCAGCCTGAAGGGAAGTCTGTACTCGTGAGAGGGAGGGTCTGGACGCATGGATGACCATGTCATCGGCGTAAATGTGTATGTGTGAGGTGGAGCAGGAGGAGGGGAGTTCTTTTATGAAAATTGAGAATAATACTGGTCCAAGGATTGATCCCTGGGCACACCAGCTTGGATTTTTTTTGGGGGGGGTGGATTTGGTGTCACCCAGTTGTACGTATTGAAATCTGTCAGATAGGTATGCCCTGAACCAGTTGGTGGATGAGGAGGAGAGGCCGTTGAAAGCAAGTTTGTTCAGGAGGAGTTGATGGGAGACAGAGTCAAAGGCCTTGGCAAGGTCTATGAAGATGGCTAGTGTCAGCTGGCCATTGTCTATAGCAGAGTGAATATGATTTGTGAGGCGGATTAGAGAGGATGAAGTGGAGCGATGACACCGAAATCCGGATTGATAAGGGCTAAGGACAGCGTTGGTATCCAGGAAGGAGTTTAGCCTGTTGGAAATGAGGGTCTCTTGCAATTAAGCAAGAGAAGGGAGTAGAAAAATGGGCCTGTAGTTGCCTGGTAGGGAGGGGTCACCCCCTTTATGAAGGGGAATACTTTGGCTAACTTCCTTGCCTTGGGGACTGTGCCTTGGGAGAGTGATAGATTAAAAATGCGTGTAAGCAGTGGGGCAGTTGCCGGGGCAGAGATCATGAGTAGATTGGAGTTGAGCCCACAAGGACTTTTCTTGGACTGGTTCAAGCCTTTGAGAGCATGAAGAACCTCCATAAGAGTGATAGGGGGAAAGGAGTACCCAGTTGAGGAAGTGGTAGTGGTGTGATGACTGCGGGTGGGGAAAGGGGTGGGTTCCAGTTGGAAGGCAGAGTTGGTGAAGAAGAGGTTAATGGAGGAGGCTGCTAAGCTGGGGACATGGTGGTTGGAGCCTGAGACTATAGGGGGAGAGGTGGAGGGGGGGATGGGGAGAAGAGCCTAGCAGGGAGTGGAGTGTCTTCCAGAACTGCAGGGTTTGTGTGACTTATGTCAGTTTGGTTTCTGAAAAATTTGTCGTTAGCTGCATGCACTGTCTTGGTGCATACATTCCACAGGGCTCTGTACCTTTGTAGATCGGCAGCATTGGAGGATGTTTTGTATGTGCTCCAAGCATGATCTCTGGTTTTGAAGAGGTTGATCAAGTTGGGTGTAACCCAGGGGAGGTGCCTACGACAGAGACATAGCCTTTTGGGGGCATGAGTGTCCCAAGTGTTTAGGAAGATGTTAATGAAGGCTGCTGGGGCAGAGTCAACATTTGGTGCAGTGAAAACCCCAGACCAGTGTGCCAGGAATAGGTCTGACAGAAGTGCTTGGGTGTTGAGGGACCTTAGGGGGAGGAACAACGTATACTTAGGGAGGGAGCATGGGGTGGCGGGAATTTCTGAAGCAGTAGGTGACACAGTGATCACTAAAAGCCTCGGGGAGGATTCCAGCAGAGAGTTACTTGATAGGGTGGGATGTTAAAACCCAGTCTATGAGAGAGTAGTTGTTGGAGTGGGGATTTAACCTGATTGGTTCAGTTATGAGCTGGCTAAGATTGAGGGCCTCTGTCTCCTGAGTAGCAGTTCTAGATTGGGGCAAGCCAATTTAGGTTAAAGTTGCCCAAAAGAAGAAGCTCACTAGACTGAGCGGTAGAGTTAAGGGCAGCCAGACTGGTAATAATGGAAGAGCGGTTGGCTTTGGGGGAGAAATAGCAGACCCCGATAAAGATGGGTGATGTGGATGGGAGGGTCATTTTTTTTTTTTTTTTACCAGGAGATATGCGCTAAGCTGAAAGCTTGTTTACAGGTGCGACCTGGAAGCACAAGGAAGTTAAGTGACTTGCTCAGGGTCACACGGTATGCAAGTGGGGGCTGTGGGATTCAAACCCAGGTTTGCAGCTCAGAGCTTTAAACCACTGCGCTATACTGCCTCCCTAGTTTGGTGAGTAGCAGCTCATGGGAAGTTGGGGAGGCCTCCTGGAGGATGACTGAGTAAGGGAGGGATTTGCAGATGTAAATGGCGACACCACCTCCACATTTACCCCTGTCCTGATGATCTAGCGAATAGCCTGGGATCTCTAATGATGAGGTATGGATCCTGGAAGAGAGCCAGGTCTCTGATATGCATAGGATATCAGGGGACTTCAGTGATAACCATGCCTTCATATGATCTAGTTTAGGCAGAAGGCTTCTGGCGTTTATGTGGTAGAAGCTAAGGCCACCATTTGGTGAGGGGCTGGAGGTGGGATTTGTAGGCCTGGGGTTTGATTCAGTATCCCCAGCTAGAAGCAGCAGAAGAAGACAGGGTATATAAGGGGTACATATGGGTTCCACGGGCTCATTATGCAGAGTCAAATAAGAGGTTTTGATCTCCCATTTCTTTTGGAATTGCAATTTCTTCAAGTATGTCTCCAGCAGGGAACTGAGGCAGTAAGGGGCCCATGCACGTTATATAGGCGCCAGTGATGTACATTATCAGGGGTGACCCCAGATATGCAAAATATGCAAACGTTTCTGAGTGATTCTGATGCTGGCAGCGTGCAGTTCAGTATGTATGGCTCTATGGAGAAGATTCTCTCGAAGATCTGATGGTACTGGCAAGTACTTAACTCTTCCATCATCAACATTTTGTTTTGGGGCAGGGCTACAGGGATCAGTTTGGGAGCAACGCAGGACAATAATATTGTGAACAGTGTCTAGTAAGCTAAATTACTGAAGAACTACTAATAAATTATTCCGTGGCCATGGTTCTCTCTACCCACTAAGTTTCTTCTGTGGGTTTTGTTTGTTAGCTGTAATGTACATGTAATTTCAGCCAGTATGCATGCCTGTATTGCTTTGGTTGACATTTAAATAATCTTTTTAACAAACTGTTAAAACAGTTTTTTCAGACCGTCGGGCTGGTAACTCCTTGGGGTGAAATGCCTGCCGTGCCCAGGGGGTTGGGGGGGGTCTGTTATCAGCTGCTCCTAAAGTAACTCAGCATCTGCTAATTCTGTATTAAGGGTCCCAAGACCCTCAACTTTTTCCTGAGACTTGATTAGAGAAGCAACCTTTTTACACTTTCTGACACAAGTATTAGCAAGGAACATTTTTCACTTTACTTTTTCTCGACAGCAGTGTATTACATGCATCCTTAGAATCTTGGTTGTGGAGTTTTTAAATTCATTAAACCTGTTTTTACATAAGCAATAATGCTGGAACAGTTGGTCTTAATCCCCAGGAAATGACAGGATGTGAGGTAATTTTTATGGTTATATGTCTAATCACAGTAGTAAGGGAGGGGACACCCTTTTTAATAAAATTTACAAACACGGGAGGACTGGTCTGCTCCCTTTTGTTGCCCTGCAACGGGAACACCAAGTACCTCATAAATATTTCATCTCCTACCTACACCTAAGGTCGCGCTTACAGCCTCATGAAGAAGGACTATCAGAAATCATGGAGAAAACATCTCCACAAATGCAATTGATTCAAGCCCATATTAAGAATACTCCCACGAACCATTTGATCAGTAAAATATATGGAGCTTCGGGAGAGAAATGTGTAGACTCCACAGAATCAATTAGGGTTAGGTGGGCAGAGGAACTGGAAGTGGACATAACTGGGTTGGTATGGCCCTACCAGCCATAAAAACCTTCACCTCCCCATACTGGAGGGAATACATATGGAAACTGCAATCTAGATTCTTTCGAACGCCTGCCATGTTGGTGAAGATGGGAGAGATGGGAGAGGGAAAATGCAGGAGGGAATGGGGGGAAAAGATGGCGAACCAGACTCCTATCCTGTGGTCTTGCCCAAAGATAGCACAGGACTGAGGTTCTGGGTGAGATAAAAGCAATATATGAAACTGCAGATTTATTTACACCTACATTCATTATGATCTTTATTAAACCAGCAGGTGTACGAATAGATAGAAAGCTGCTTAAACAAATTATCAAACTTATAATGGCAGCTCATAAAACTATAACCAGATTGTGGCTTACAAACAAACCACCTTCTAAAGAGGCCTGGTTACATTTATCAAGGGAAATAAACGCCCTCGAATGCATCTCAGCCAAAATGATAGACTCAATGGATAGATTCGAAGAGCAGTGGAGGAGGTGGGTTTCTTATTAGTTGGATCACTATCTAGACTTTGTTCCCTAGGAAAGAAGGGGGGGGGGACATCATCTGCACAATATATATAACGGAAAAGCCAGGAATTTGTATTCCGAGTATATATCGGGACACTAACAGTGAGTGTTAGAGGGGAGATGATAAACTCATGTCTTGCCATATGAATATGAACATATATAAGAATAAAATTTGATCTACTTTGAAATTATTATTTAAAATATGCTCTATGTATAATTATCATATAATGGAATTAAGCAGACAATATATCTATTTTGAAATGTATTTTACTGTAAAGCTGAGTATGGAAAGTTACTAAAAGGATTGTTAAACACAATATTTTTAATTTTTCCTGCTGATATGCTGTAAGTGAAATTGTAATATGACAAAAAAAGACAAGAAAAAGTGAAATTATAAAAAAAAAAAAAATTACAGACATATGCCTCTCTGGGTTGGACTGAGATTTTTAAGGGATTAACTCCAGGTTAAGCAACCAATCAGAAAGTGTGTTTGCATCATTAATAATTAGACTTTTAATTATTTTATTATTGGTGTCTTATGACAATAAAGGGACAGCTCCAGCAAGTTTTAAGCGACCCTCCTCCCTCCCCTACCCGCTCTTTAGTCGTGCATATTGTATTCCCAGTTTCAATATGTCAGGGTGATGCTGACATTGTTTTTTGATGACCAGGGGCACCAAACCACCACCTCACTCCCAACCCCAGTCCTGCTTCGATCTGTTCCAGTAAAGACGTGGCAAGGGTGCAGGAGCGTATCTGCTGACTAGAGTGTTCTTTCTTTTATGGGAGGAAGAGTCTGGGCCCCCTCCCTTTACAGAGTTTTAGGTGTCAAACACAAAACTGTTTAGGTCCATTCCAGAAAAGTTCTTTGTTTATATGGAAATTCTAGATGGCATAAACTCCATTGCTGGTCAGACGTTGAGCATTGTGAACAGTCTGTAAGTTAAAGTGGGATTTAAATTGAACTTCAGACAATGTGCTATTAAATCAAAAATCCATTCACTTTAACGTGTTTTTTTTTGATATCCTGTTCCTGGGGATTAATCGGTGAAGTGTATTTTTAAAAAACACCTTTCTCTCTCACAACCTAACTACTCCCATTGATTGGACAGCAATGAAGCTGCTGTCCTGTTCCCGTGGTTGTGATATCACAATCAACTGTCATGGCGTGCATAAAAAAAAAAAAAAAACATAAACTGCTCAAGGCTGTTATAATGTTCCTGTACCTTGCTCTGGCCCCACCTATAATACAGTGTGCAGTTCTGGTCGCCAGCATGATTGAGAAAGTACAGAGGACAGTGACCCAAGGTGCTTGAAGGTTCAGAAAACATGGTCTCTGGGGACTGGCTTACAGAACTGGAGCTGCTTTCCATGGGGAAAAGAAGAACCCCAGGGGACATGATCATGGTGTTCAAATAACTGAATAGGACAACATTGGTGGACCAGATTCTCCTCTCCCAGGATACAAGAGAAGGAGAGAACAAGGGGTACTTATTGAGGAAGGTCCAAGGGATACATTAAGATGGACTCTAGGATAACTCTTTCAGAGCTGGTGCTATCAGCTGATACTTTTTAACTGTTTTGAAGAAAAAGGGGGGTGATGGTATTCCCACCGAGCTGGTGAAGGGGAAGCAGGAACACGATGCACGCAGGAACAGTGATCTTCTTTACTTCCTAAAACTATATACATGTAGAACAGTGACTACACTGCATGCCTGGGCAGAGGGACCCGTTTGACACTAAGTGACAAAGTTGTTGTTTAAACACATGTTAACAGTTAGTGTGGAAGAGAAATACAGAAAAGATATTAAAGGAAAAATGTGGCACACACAGAGAAGATCATAACTTCCTGTTGCTGGAGAGGCTACAGCCATCCCACGCTCACCTGTCACTTTCCTGTGCACTCAGTATGCTGATGATTGCTGCTGTTTCCCATCTGATATACAGTTTTATAATTACATATATGTTCTGGTGCCCTATAACATCTGTTGAGCAGAAGCTTGCAGAACAGATTTCACACAAGGGCCATGGCTGAAGTGGTATTGGCATTAGAAATGCTTAGTTTGTAGTTCTTGGTTTCCTTGGATGCATTCTTCCTGAATTTTAGGAATGCCATCCATACAGCACAGTTACTCAAAATGCAGTAGTCTCCTTCCTTTTTTATATATATATATATATATATATATATATATATATATGTATATATATATTTAAATGTTATTGATTTTAACAATAAAGCGTCTAAGTGCAGTCTTTATAGAATAAGATATAGACAGGGAGTTAGATCACTATTAGGCAGTTCAGCAACTTCTCCACAGTGGTATCCTATGACCAGTCAAGATAAATTTTACCAGTTCTGGTTTGTTATAGACAAAGTGTGTTGAACTCGACTTTATCGATCCAATAGATAGTAATAAAAGACTTATAATTACTGACGCACGCTTTTTCCCATAGGGAAACCCAGTTATAATTTGCCGTTATAACCAGCTGCCCTGGTTATAACTGCAAACACGCGCTGGGTTTCCCTTGGAGCACGCATGCGCCACTTATCCGGTCCTCCTTCAGTGTACGCGACGGTTGGAACATCGCCCCATCGCACTCGCGGTGAATATATTTTTTTTAATTACAAACAAAAATCTCTTCCTCTAATCACTGGCAGGGAAAACCAAACAGAAAATATTTAAACGTACATCTGGTTTCCCTGCCAGCCGAGAGCCAGCAGATCTCTTCACCTCTTGTACGGAAGCATTCCACAGCTCAGCACCTCTTCGCTGGTAAGCTTAAAAAAATAGCATACATGTTGTGACTTAAAAAATTAACTATTCAATGTAAATTGTCAGACCACGGACCACAACAGCACAGACCCTGAGCAGTCTGTCACTGCCTGACCGCCAGTCTACTGCCTGATTTTTACAATTGCTGGGCGGCATGAGCCAGCAATTATAAAAAACAAAATATGGGGTGGTGTGTAAACTGATTTTACACACACCCTGGAGCCAATAGTGCATTTCATAAACCGGGCTTTCCCTCGGGGTTTATGTAGCATCCCACAACTCGGGTGTGTGTAAAATCTCGTTACACACACCACCCCATATATTATTCTCTATATAATTTTGTTTGTCTTCCTCCGTCAGGTGTGAAGTTAATTGTATACAGCACCTGATTTTCTAGTCACTTTAATGATGGAAAACTGTAACCTTGCTTCATTAAATGTAAAATAAAAACCTTGCATCATAAACGGTAAGATTTCACTTAGACTAGAATGTTCAGATTTACGTTAAGTAGTGTGAGAGATGAGAAGAAGGGGAAAGGGAGATACCTCAGGGCATGAAGTCAGGGCAAATTTGTGCTTGGTGCATGATCCATCTTCTCCATCTGAGTTCCAAGGTGGGGAGTTGATTATGAATAGGATATACTAGCCTCTGTGGAGAGTAGATTTGGTAGTTATCTTGTGCCAGTTGTCCACCGTGGGGATCGTGGGGTGAGCCACAGCCGAGTTATCACCTTCTTTGCCATGAGTATGAGGTTAGGAGAAGTTTTAATGTTTGATCTTGAAAGAGGCCTCTTTTCTGGGGGGGTGGCTAATAATATAAGCAAGGGGGTTGTATGTCCTGAGCAATTAAAGATTTCCTCCAGTTCTTGAATCACTGCAATCCAGAATGTCTAGAGTCTTGGATACGACCAAAAAATATTAGTGTGTTTCGCTAGGGAGGTCCCACAGTTACTTCAAAATACTGTGCGGTGTGGCCCGGCATACTTCACAGCTGTGTCTGGGGTTCTAAAACATCTATAGCGACACTTCCAAGCAGAGTCACACCAGCCCATAGCATCTGTCAAGCAGTATGCCAGGAGTGCATATTTGTACCAGGTTTATGGCGTAAAGTTTTGGTTAAGTTCAGTGTTCCATTTTTGTAATATTTGGTCTGTTGTTTCTGGGTAGACTTCTTGTAAGACTTTCATCATCTGTCCTAACAAGTGCAGTGTGGAAGTTCCTAGTAGATGCGACATTATTAATTGCATTAGTTGAGGTGGCTGTTCAGATGGACTAGAGTGGGACTTCTTTCAGTTTTGGATATAGGACCTAATCTGTAAATATCCACAATGGGCTGTAATGGGGATATAGTAAGTGGTGCTAAGCATTTCAAAGGGTAATACTCCCTTTATATCCATCAATTGAAAGTAAAGTCTCAAGCCTAGGCTGTTCCAGTGTTTTGTAGCAGCTTCTGTGGAATTTGGGTGGGGAGGGGGAGGTTAAGCCAAATCATACACAGTGGTGCTAAGTTGGAAGCGGTGTGCTGGGAATAACTTATGAGCGGTTATTTCAGACCATCGCTTAATGGTTTCTGCAGTATAAGGGGTGACTTTTTTTAAGGGTTTACTTTGAGTCAGATTACTGGATAGGGTATGATCTATATTAAATAGGTAATTCAGGTGGAATTTTATTTGTTTCCACTATGGCTGATGCAAGTCTGCCAGCCACGTACAAAAAGTTTGTAAGTGTGCTGTTCGTGCGTACTACAGTATTTTAATTTTGGCAGATCTAGCCCCCTCTTGTAGTCAAGTAGTAGCTCTGTGCTAGATAAAGTGTGAGATAATCTTCTTACATGATTGAAAGTAGAACTGGGCTGGCATGATGGGTAATGTTTAATGTTTGTAAATGATAAAGTATTCTCAGGAGGCTATTTTGCTTGAAGAGACTCACCAGGATAACTCAGTGAGCCCCTGCACGATAGCCACCCATGCCTTGCCACCACAGGATCACAATAAAGTGAAGATTTCTTAAAAGTTTTAAATAACTAAACAGATCTATCGCTCATAAAAAGGCGAAAACCAGGTCCCAAGGACTTCCTGTTTTTTTTTTCTGCTGCCCACGATGTGCCCCCACGCTCACTAGCGTGCTGACGAGGTGCCAGTGAGAGTGCGGGGGTGCGTTCCATTATATGCAATGGACAGCAGCTTTTCTTTTTTTAAATGATATAGTGGCCACTTGGCAGTGAAACGTGGGTACCGGTCAATTAACAAGGACCTAACAAGGTGGTGACTTCCTTTTATACAGGTATGTTGACATCATAAAAGCAGCCAAACATCATACACTTGTGTTTTACAATAAAAACAATAATATACATAAAGTGTCATATATTAGAAAAGTATTGAAAAGCAGATATACATACATATAAGTTCTGATATGAATATTAATTTAATAACTTCGCAAAGTACTTTGGTCTATCTTAGATATCAAAATTGAATGCACTTATATTCAAAATAATGCCACATTTGCAGCTGTTTATATTTCCTATTCAAATCAATATAATTAATACTGGTATGCTACTTAGATTAAGCTGAATTAAAAACGTACTGTAGGTGTTTAGAAGTGTTTCAGGAATGAAATAACAGTTTGGTCTTTTGGGCTGAAATTTAGAGGGAACACAGGCAACATCCCACAGATGTGCCTTTTTGTGGTTTGGTGAAAAAATATTACAGGGAGCCAAAGTTATGGCATTCCGAACTTCTCTTTTTTCCATAGGATAACATTACGTCATTCACTGCGCCTTTCAGGGCCCGTATCTCGGAAACGGTGCAAGATACGGACTTTTTGTTGGCAAAATTCTTAGCCCCTAAGTACAAAACTAGCCAGGAAAATCATAAACCATATGACTTTTAAATTTTTTTTTCTACGTCGTACGGTTCCTGAGATGTAAGCAATTTAGTATTCCAACTTCTCATTTTCTGCTCCGAGAACCATTATTTTGCATACATTCTTTGTACTCACTGTCTTTCTTTATGCAGCTTTTGGGGAAAAGCAGCCTGTGCACTTACATTACTGTTACCGTTTTTGTGTGCGGTTCCGTTCCCGGTTCACTTACCGTTCACGTCTACGCCACCATGTGCATTACTCTTTGCGTTTTCATTTGCACTTGCTTTTGTGTTGTTTTTAACATTTTTGTCTACACTACTGTTTCTGTTTCACTTCGCGTCACCATGCACATTACTATTTGCGTTTGCGGGCACAATGTTACTATGTGACAAGACATCATGTGACGGGAGCGGCCTGCGCTCCTGCCGCCGCATTATTCACTATTTCTAGTTATTCTCAAGAGGAAATCTTCCATGTGATGGGGTGAGAGTTATGGCCCGGCAACCCTAATCGCACCCGATGCGGTTGGGGGTGTGGGTGGGGGCCAAGGGGCTTTCAACCCTAACACTGAATTTCCTCGCTTTTGTCAGTGTGAAACCTAACTAATGCATTAAATGGAGTTTTTTGCCTCTAAAATAAATAAATAAATATATATATATATATATATATATATATATAGAGAAACAAAGTTAATGTAGATATTCAAATAATACATATTTACATATGTTTACAATCTCATTTCATAACAACAATGGCAAAGTCAATATGGCAGAATGCTTATTGCTCTGTGTTTATTTCAGATTGAGGGCAAGAGCAAAACTGTCATTAAGTCCAGGATATTTACAGGCTCCAAGAATGTAGATCCAACATCTCTTCCTTTGTAGTATGAGTCTGTCCAAGTCTCCTCCCCTGATGTTCAGCTTTACTGTATCAGTGGCTCTGAAAGTAAAACCATGTCCATCCCCATTATTGACTGACTTGATATGCTGTGCAGTTGCATATCTAACATTACCATTGATTATAGTCCTGCTGTGTTCGTAGTCTCTTACCTTGATCTGTCTTTTCATCTTACTGACATGAAAAACACCGCACTGGCATATGGTAATGTAAATAACCCCACAGCTATCACACATAATCATTTGTCTGATATTGTGCTCTTTTTTATTGTATGGGTTTACAAAAGTATTGCTCAGGGAAATCACTTTGTATAGCGTTTGCAGACATGATAACGTTTAAGGTCCCTATGTAAGCACTTTTTTCTAGGGACATGGATATGTTGTTCATCCACACTATCTGGCAGGTTCCTTGCCGCTTTAAATCTTGCCGGAAGGTCTTCAAGCTGGCTCCTCCCACCCACCTAGGTGGTAAAACTCTCGGCTCCGCCCCAATACGCCAGATCTTCCTTACCGCTTGGAAGCTCAGGTTCCCTCCTTAGCGCTCTGCGTTGACCAGTTCCTGATTCTTCAGTTCGTCCGAATTTAGTTGTGAAGTTTTCCAAAACTTCGGTCTTCTTTCTCTCGAGGCTGCGATGGACAATTCGTTGCCCGGCTGTCAGAGGCGCCCTGGCAGGCGGAATATCTCCAGCACTGATCCGCACTCCACGTGCGTATACTGCCTCGACTTGGACCATGACCCGCAAGTCTGCGAACTGTGCTGTGCCCTTTCGTCCAATGCCCTGGAGGATCGTGTGGCCCGATTTAGGCTTGGGCGCCCCGAGGATTTTTCCGCGCCGGCAAAATCTATAGAGGTTCATCGGGCAGTGTCCGCATCGGCTGTCTCGGCTGAGCAGCTCAAACTCTCTTCCTCCTGGAGGAGGCGGCGGCCAAGGCTGCATCTCCCTCCTCCTCGGTCGCGGCATGTATCCCGCTCTCTTTGAGCTCCTCTCATTCGGCTTTGTTCAGGGAGCTTCGCCTGTGCCTCTCCACGAAATGGGAGGGGCCATCGGGACCTGCCTCTTGGCTCAGGTCCAGGGAGTCTCAGGGTAAGTCCCATCGTTGGCATTTGTGGGAGCGGGAGAGGTCCCTTCCCCGGTCTGCCGACCTTTGACTTCGGTCAAGGTTGCGGCTCAGGCCGTTGGCTTCACGGTGTCCCCGTCAGGCCAGCCGGCCAAAACTCCCGTCGACGTTGTCGAGTGTTCTCTCAACCCATCACCCGGGCGGTCTACTGCCAGAGCCGTCAACCCTTCGCTGGTTTCCTCAGTGGAGGCTGAGGTTCTGCCTGCGCCTCCGGGGCGGCAGTCCTCGGTCAATATGTCCGAGCTGAGGGAAGAGCGGGTGTCCCCCGCTTCTTCCCAGACCCACCCTCGGTTTCGCCGAGGATCTGGGTCTCGGTCTCGGTCCTCTTCTCAGTCAAGCCACTCCCGCCTTTGGCGGTCTCGGTCAGGGCACCGAGTTAAGTGGCAACACCGTTCCTCCTCGGATGAGGAGAGGCTTTGACGCAGATGGCGTCGACGTTACGAGGAGTTTATGTGGCAGCAGTTGCTGTTGTCCAGGAATCAATCGACTCCGATTCATTCCCCGTCTGTCAAGCAGCTGCCGCCTGAATGGCCGACGCAACCACTCGCTGCAGTCAAGATGCCCATTTCTGGGCCAGTTGTTCGACCAAATCTTGCTGCCCCACCGATTGTGGTGGAACCTCGGTCGGGTCACGGCCTGTCCCGCAGGTTGTCGGCCACCCTCATTCCCGTCTGCCCTCGGTGGGTGAAGAGTGGCTCAGGCCTGAGGCAGCTCTTTGCAGACCCTTCGGAGTCTGATGATGACTCCTCCCTGTTCCCCAGGAGGGAGGGCCCGGAGTCCTCCCCGGGCCGGTCTTTGGACGACAGCCCATCATCCTTCCTGGGTCTGCTTAGGCTCATCTCCGAGTTCACCGGGATGCAGCTCGAACCCATGTCCAAGCGGGCCTATTATCCCCTGACAGAGATCCTAGACCAAGGGGGTTCACCCTTGGAGGCCTTCCCGGTGGCTGAGGTCATTGTCGGCCCAGCCTTGGAGCTTTGGCAGTGGCCTACTTCCTGTCCTACGCCCTTGGCCAGGATGGCCAGGAAGTATGCTGTCCCTATTGGTTCTTTGCCCAGTTTTTCGGAGCACCCCTCCGCTGAGGGGTTAGTTACTGATAACGTCTTCCAGCGTTCGGTGAATGCTCGGGATGTGGATAGGCCCCCCGACAAGGAGTCCAAAAGGATGGACTATGTTGGGTGCAAGGTTTACGCTGCCTCCTCCCTAGGCCTCCGACAGGCCAGCTCGACCGCACTGATGGCACATTTCGCCCACGCCCTCTTGGGCTCCCTGGATGAGGTGCTCCCTCATCTCCCGGCCGACCTGCGGACCATGGTCCAGCGGATACGGGACCAGGGTAGGGCGGTGGCGAAGCAGCAGTTTCAGACTGCTCTGGACATAGGTGATTCCTGTGCCAGGTCAGTAGCAGCCGCGGTTGCCATGCGCTGCAGGGCGTGGCTGAGGATATCCATCTTCTCGTTGAATACCCAGCACAAGTGGTGGACATCCCCTTCTTGGGGACTGACCTCTTCGGCCCTGGAGTGGAGGGACACCTCCAGGGGACCGAGAAGTCCAATGCCACTCTGGACTCGGTCACCTCTGCCCAGAGGGACAAGGGCCGCCGGCAACCTTTGCGTAAGCCCCTTTGTCCTTCGGCCCCTGCGGCACGACCGGCCCATCAACACCAGCATGAGGGCCAGCAGGCTTGCGCTGGCCATCCTGACCCCAAGCCAGCGGCTTCCTCTAAAGGGAAGCAAGGAGGTAAAGGCTCAGGAACTCCCTCGGCCAGTCCCTCCTCCAAGCCTGCTCAGTGATGGGCTGCAGGGCGCCACCCCTGGCCTCGTCACCCCTACCCGGGTCCCCCCGTGGGTGGACGGCTCCGCCACTTCCTTCACCTGGTCCGCTATCACCACGGACCGCTGGGTGTTGGAGGTGCTAGGAAAGGTCCTGCCTCTGAAGTTCGAGCAGGCCCCACCCCTTTGAGCCATCGCCCCTCGGGGGGGCTACGGGGTCCGCAGCTTTGCTGTCGGCCCACTGAGCCAACATTACCCTGCTCCTCTAAGTAGAGGTGATCAGGAAGGCGCGGATCCTTCTCCAGACCCGGGGTTTGTGTCCAGGTTTTTCCTGGTCCCCCAAAGGGACGAGGGGCTGGCACCCCATTCTCGACCCGCACGACCTGAACAACTTCTTAAGGTCTCGGTCCTTCTGGATGGTCACTCTGACTCAGATACCCCATCCTTGGAATGAGGTGGTTGGCTCTGTTCCCTGGACCTCCAGGACGTATTCTTCACATTTCGATCCGTCCATTTCTTTGGAGACCCCTCCACTTCAGAGCGAGGGGATCTCTTTCCGAGTTCCAGGCCATACCCTTCGGCCTCTCCCAGCAGCATTCCGTGCGGCTGAAGAGGGTGGAGGTACCCCCCTACCGGATAAGCGGGCTGACTGCAACCCCTCCAGGCGGAGGTGGCGCAGTCCGGAGTTCGGGCCCTCTGGGTTGTTCTCAGACCGGTCTCTTCTCCAACGGAGCCAAGTCGGAACTCGTGCCAAAGCGGGTGACCCTTTCATCGGGACAGAGCTCGACTCTTCAAGCCAGAGCTCGGCTCCCAGTGGACAGGGCCGAGGTTCTTCCTCCTGTACCCAATCATGTCTGACTGGGCAATCGTGCCCTGCCTGGGAATCCTGCGCCTCTTGGGCCTCGTGGCGGCCTGCGCCAGTGTGGTCCATTGGGCCTGTTGGTACATGTGTCCCCTTCAATGGGGACTGGCCAGTCAGCGGTCACAACGCTGTGATCCTTTGGACCAGCCCGTGACAGTAACCCAGAGGATGTGGAATGCTCTCCGATGGTGGACTCTTCCAGCACATCTGCAGGAGGGCATCCCGTTTGTACGCCACGAGTCGACACTCTTCTTCGACCGATGCATCTCTGATGGGTTGGGGTGCCCATCGGAGTGCAGAGTGCACTGCCTCTGGCCCCGGGATCCGATGCCATTTCAACCTGCTGGAGCTTCATGCGGTCCGCTTAGCTCACACGCTTTCACTCCGTTTGTCACGAGTCCGTGGTTCAGGTCCAGGCGGACAGTACCACAACCATGTGCTACCTAACCCACCTGGGCCAGACGCGCCCCTTACCATTAAGTAAGGAGGTTCTCTGCATATGGTCTTGTGCGCAGCCTAGAGGCAGTTTCCTAGCCTTTTCGATGGCAGGAGCCTCCAACGCCCTGGCCGATGCCCTAAGCCGGATAAGGGCTGCGCCTCACGAGTGGTCTCTCCTGCCGGAGGTTGCACAAGATCCTTCTCCCACTGGGTCACGCCTCGGGTGGACCTTTTTCCCTCCAGGGAGAATGCGAAGCTGAGACTGTTTCATGCCCGCCCCCTCAGCAGGGCTCGCTGTAGGGGATGCCTTTGAGGCCGTGGACCCCGGGCCTCTTCTACGCCTTTCCCCCATTTCCCTTGACCCACAGGCAAGGCGAGGAGGGACTAGGCGTAGGTGATTCTGGTAGCCCCAGACTGGTTCCGCCAGCTCTGGTATCTAGCTCTCCTCAGTCTCAGCCCCAGGCTCCCGGGGGCTTCCAGCCCTCCCGGACCTGATCTCTGTTATCAGGGGAAGGTATTCCATCCGGACTTTCAATCTCTGCACCTGGCGGCCTGGTTCCTGTGCGGCTAGTTGCCAGGCCTTGGGTCTTCCGGCAAGGTCCTCGACGTTGTTGAGGTGTCCCGCCAGGAGTCGACCAAATAATGCTACGCCTTCAAATAGAAGAGTTCTCCATTTGGTGTCAGGATAGGGCCTGGTCCCTTCTCCTGTTCCTCAGCGAGCATTCCAGACTACCTGTGGTCCGTTCTTCTTCTTCAGTAAGGGCTTCAGTCGATGACCCTTAAGGTGCTCCTGACAACCACCTCTGTCCTCCGGGCGCGGGCTGGAAGGCAGTCGGTGGCGCAGGAAAGGTGGTCTGGTGATTTTCCAAGGCCTTGATCACGCTTCCACTCTGGGGAGAGAATCTCCACCTGCATGGGATCTTCTGCTGGTATGGGCTTAGCTCTCGGGCAAGCCATTCGAACCAATGCACAGGTGCGATTCTCCCACCTGTTGTGGAAGAACACCTTCTCGGTGGCTACCACGTCAACCAGGAGGACGGGAGAGCTCCAGACGCTTCCTTAGAGTCTCCCTATCTGGTCTTCCACAGGGACAAGGTTGTCCTGCTCCCCACCCGAAGTTCCTTCCGAAGGTCGTGTCGGAGCGTCACCCTATCCGGGTGTTGACTCTGCCAGAGCTATATCCCATTCACACCTCTGAGGATGCATATAGGCTCTTTTTGGACCCTAGTTGAGCGCTCGCCTTCTAAGGGAGCGTAGGGCTGAAGTTTGGGAGAGGTTCTCCAGCTGTTTGTCATCTACGCTGAAGCTGCACCTGGCAGACCTGCAGCCAAGCGGACGATGAGCGGGTGGGTCACCTCCTGCATAGGTCTCTGCTATAGGTGGGCGGGCATGGAGCCTCCCAGAGGGATAAGTGCTAATTTTACCCACCCTTCTGCTGCATCGGTGGCTGCTTCCGGGGATGTCCCTATCCAGGATATCTGCAGGGCTCCTACCTGGAAGTCTGCACATACTGTTTTACCCCCTACCACATTGACCTTGGGTCACACCGGGATGCTGGTTTGGGGCCTCGGTTCTCCAGTCTTTATTCCCTAAGTAGGGGGTGTGCGCCTTGCCTCCCTCCTCCCGGAGAACTGCTAGGAGTCTGCCAGATAGTGTGGATGAACAACATATCCATGTCCCTAGAAATACAGGTTACTCACCTGTAACAGGAGTTCTAGGAATGGTATATGTTGTTCATCCACCTCTCCGACCTCGGCCCGGCGCTTTAACCTGGCTTCCAGCGGGCTAGATCTGGCGTCTTGGGGTGGAGCCGAGAGTTTTACCACCCGGGTGGGTGGGAGGAGCCAGCTTGAAGACCTTCTGGCAAGATTTAAAGCGGCAAGGAACCTGCCAGATAGTGTGGATGAACAACATATACCATTCCTAGAACTGTTACAGGTGAGTAACCTGTATTTTTTGTTGCTGATGCGGTTTGTCTGCTATGTACAAATGTGTCTTGCAGTGTAGCGGCTCTTCGATAAGCCATGTGTGGTGGTTCCTGGCTAATTTCATTAAGTGCTGTGTCACCCCTTAGTACAGTGCAGCCTCAGTTATCTGAACTGTGATACTGTCCGCCAACTCTGGTCTGCCTAATGTTATGGGCCCCGATTATCCAAACTCTAGATTATCTGAACAAATCTGATGTCTCCCAGAGTATTCAGATAATCGAGGTTGTACTGTGCATGCCAATTACTTTTGATGATTTTCTTCAAAGTGGCTAGTGTGGGCTGAAAAAGTTGTTATAAAATTATGCCTAATGGACTTAGATCTACCTCTGTTTCTGTCTTGTGTAAGTTCCAGTCTGTCAGAGAATCTAGCAAAGTCATCAGCTTCTTGTGTAACTGCCACATTGTAACCACGTTCAGTGAATCTCTTGGTGAGCTCTGATGCTGCTCGGTCATAGTTGGCCTCAGTGTTACAGTTCTGCCTTATCCTGAGATATCGCCCTTTTAGAATATTTTGCAGTGTGTGGTGAGGATGGCAAGTCAAGATCAGCAACGGTCTATTCTGAGCACTCTCTTTTCTGTAAACATCTGTTTGCACAATTCCTGAATCATCCTCTATGTACAGATCTGAAAAGTTGAATCCACGTTTACTCGCATTGTAAGTGAACCTCAGATTCTTATTCGTGGCATGCAGATATTCTACAGATTTGTCAGACTCTGATAAGTCGCCCTTCCACACAAGAATGTAATGATAAAGGTCATATAGAGGTGATCTCAAGGGAAAGGAGGGTCTCTTTCAGTCTGAGTACTGACGGAAATGGCATGGAAACTGAGGAATCAGATAACACCTCTGCTATTTTATAGGACAGGATGGGCTACCACTGGAGCCGCCATGTTTTCCCAGAAGGAGCACATGCATCAATCAGTTGCAAGGATTCTGAATGGAAAATCGAGGAGGAAGACACATAGGGGGAGGTCAAGGAGGTCAGGATATGGGACAATTGCAGAATAAAGGTCAACAGTACCAGCAGTAATTTCAGCAGGAGCAGACGCAACCCCACAACAGGCAGCAGTACACTAAAACACACAGAACTAATTAACCTTTTGAATAAAGAGTTAACTACTGCAGAGAGCAAGCTTCTAAACAAAGGCCTCTCGTGTGCCCCCACACACACTGTCAGCAAGTTCAATACATGTATTGACCTACAGAAAGCCTGCAAAAATTTGAGCCTCAGATCTTTTTAAAAAAAAATGAGAAATGGGTTTTGAACCTACAGTAATGAGGTTCCAGTCGTTAGGCAAATGTTGTTTTATATTGTATATGCGCTTTGGTTTTTTGAAAAACGCTATAGAAATTAATTTTGATTTGATTTGATAGCAATACAGAAACTACAGACGAGACAATGGATATAATAACATTGACTGATGGGACAGCGGAAACAACTACTGATCAAGAAAGAATCTTCAGAGAGAAATCAACGTTTTGTCCACAACCATGTGCAGCCGCTGAAACTTTTTTTTTTTTACTTTTTATTCATGAATTTTATGATCTTACAGTACATACTGTAGTACACAAAATAAAAGAAATGAGGTACGCAGACCTCCACACCGCCTGTTCGGATACAGATCAATCAAGGACATTTAGGATTCATAGGTCCGTAAGTCCAAGCAGTGTGAAAAACTGCCAGATAATTGTTGAAAGGAGAAAAGTTTGAACTGATTATCCTGTAGGACGCTGCCACTCTCACCCCAACATATTGCAGACAGTCAAGAAAGCCAGGATGTCAGGTTCCATGTAGGACTAAAGTAATGTGGAGAGCTGAGAGGCATAAAAACTGTAGACAGGTAATTAAAGCGATAGCCTGGACTTAAGTTAAGTTGCTTTACTATACCCATAGTCTAAGGCAAAGCAAGGCAACCTGCCCTATGGGGACTTTGGAAACTAATTAATGTTTACAAACTGAGAGGTGTTCTTTCACACTAGCACGTAAACTTCTTTAGTATTAGCTTAAGACACTATCTGTTTATAAGGTTGTTTGATTGGAGCAGCAGTTCTGACAAGTTTATCTAGAAAAACAGAGTAGTACATAAATTATTTTTAAAACATATTGTACTCAAAGTTAGTCTCATATTAGCAGCCTCTCAATGAAGTTACAAACTAGAACAACTCTGGCATGCAAAGGTGCAGTAGATATTCACAAAATGAGATTCCAGTTGTTAGGCAAAACAAAGCCTAGCTGCTGTAACTTTTAAGGAGTTATGTGAACAAGATCTGAATAAACTCTTTGACAGTTTGTCAGATACACAGTATAATAATCTCACATGTGGTGAAAAGATAGCCTTGAAGAATACAGAAAGATGCCTCCATAACAATCAAGTTGGCAAACAAAGGTGGTTGTTAGTTGTTTTGAATTCAGATTATTATAATGGGGACATTTTACGCCAGTTACATGACACCAGGTTTTACCAGAAATGAGAACACAATCCCACTGATTAATTCAAATGCTGCATTGATGAACTGGTGGGGAAGTCATATGAAAGTGGTTTTATTGATAAGAATACAAAATCATTTTTAACCACTGAACACCCAGCCATATATGCATTGCTGAAAGTGCGTAACTCCCTCAAGACCCCCCCCTTGACAACTGACAGTTGGTGGCATTGGCTCCCTCACAGAGCCACTCACAATATGCAGATCGCCACACTCGCCCCTTTGTATGTACTTTGGGTTCTTATATGAAAGATGCAGGTGATGTTTTGCAAGTGTTAGAAAATGTGGAGATGTGTAGTGACTCTTATCTCATTACAGTGGATATTTAGTCCCTGTACACAGACATATACCACAAGAAGGAGCACTTGATGCCTTGGCATATTACTTGAATCAGTGGGTTGGGAGAGGAGATTTTGTCACGGCTCTCAGAAATCATGTTGAAATTTAACTCTTTCATTTTCTTGAATAAGTTCTTCGTATAGACGAAAGGGACAGCTATGGGAGCAGCCCTTGCCCCCAGCATTGCCAACCCGTTGTTGGTCTATGGGGAAAATCAAGTAGTCAGGGATAGAACTGTGAATCCGTTCTTTGACAAATTGTCAGTATGGCGTTGTTTGACAAATTCGTAGACTATTTGCATATCCTGAATGAGAATCTGAGGTTCACTTATAATGTGAGTAAACATGGAGTCAACTTTTTAGATCTATACATGGCAAAGGATGATTCAGAAATTGTGCAAACAGATATTTACAGATAAGAGTGTTATCGGAATACACTGTTGCTGGCCTCGACTTGCCATCCTCACCACACACTGCAGATTATACCAAAAGGGCAATATCTCAGGATAAGGCGTAACTGCAACACTGAGGCCAACTATGATAGAGCAGCATCAGAACTCAGCAACAGATTCATTGAACGTGGCCATGGTGTGGCAGTTACACAAGAAGCTGATGACTTTGCTAGATTCGCTGATAGACTGGATCTTACGAAAGGCAGAAATAGAAGTAGATCCAAGTCCACGAGGTATAGTTTTGTAGCAACCTTTTCGGCTCATGCTTGCCACTTTGATTGAAAAAAAATCATCAGAAGCAATTGGCATGTATAGTGCTATGGGACAACCCTGCACATAATGGAATTAACCAGAAACTACCACCCATGGCTTATCAGAGATCTAGTACACTGCAAGACACACCTGCACATAGCAGTCAAACTGTACTAGCAACAAAAAAACTTGTCTACTTAAGGACCTTAAAGACTGTTATGTCTGCAGACTTTGTACGCATTGCAAAGTGATTTTCCCAGATAATGCTTTTATAAACCCACATAGTAAAAAAGAGTACAGTATCAGACAGTAATAACGCATGATAGTTGTGGAGTTATTTATACTGCCGTATGCTAATGCGGTGTTTTTTACGTTAGTAAGACAAAAAGACAGTTCAATGTAAGAGTCAGTGAACACTGCAGGCCTAATAACCAATTGTGATGTTAGATACGCAACTTCACAGCATAACAAGTCGGTCAGTAATGGGGATGGACATGGTTTTACTTTGAGCCTTTGACAGAGTGAATCTGAACCCTAGGGGAGGAAACGTTGACAGACTCCTACTACAAAGGGAGGGATTTTGGATCTACACTCTTGGAGCCTGTAAATACCTTGGACTGAATCACGGAATTGATCTTGCCCCCTATCTGAGATCAACATAAAGCAACAGAGATATTGCCATGTCGACACTGCTGTTTCTGATATGGAATGAGATTGTAAATATGTAACTGTATTATGTGATATGTTTGTCTGTCTCTCTCTCTCTCCCGCCCCCGTCTGTCTCTCTCTGTATCGGCGGTGTGGTTTCACTCTTGAAACACTTTCAAGCACCGCGTTTTAACTTAACTTAAATCTTAGTAGCATAACAGTATTACTTAGATTGATTTGACTATGAAGTAGAAACTGCCAAGAATGTGACATTATTTTGAATAAAAGTGCCTTCACTTTTGATATACAAGATAGAGCAAAGTATTTTGTGAAGTTATTAAATTAATATATTAGAATTTATAGACTGTGTTGCATGTGTGCATTTGTGGTGAGGGTATTTTTGTAGTATGCATATTTATATCAGTTTTTAAATTTCTTTAATATATGGTATTTTATGTATGTTGTTATTGTAAAACAGGTGTGTAACGTTTGGCTCCTCCTTATGATGTCATCATACCTACGTAAAAGGAAGTCACCACTAGTGTTGTGTGCCTTCTGATAAAAAATTTATTCTGAAACATATCAAGTGTAGATGTTTGCTGGCACAGAATAAAACTATGACTTTTACACTTTATGCTATATGAGCGCAGCTTTCTTTTTCATTTGCAGGTGGTCACAGCTAAATGTTTTGTCTTTGGTTTAAAGAAGGGTGCTGTAGGAATAGAGCAAGGACTGTAAAGAAACACATTTTTGTGGGATAACACTAATGGGGGACATCTTGTTTTAAATACTTTGTTTTAGAGCTGGCTGGTCGGCGCAGCGGTTGGATTTCCACTTCGCGGCGCGGCGACCGGGTTCGAGAGACGGACTGGGTCGCTGGAGGAACTGACGAGGGAGGAGTAGGCTTGAGGCGTCCCATGACTGCTCGCCTACTCCAGGGTGGGAGGGATGTAGGCTCGCTGTCTGGTACCTGGCGGAGGCCAGGGAAATCAGCAGCAGAGCCCTCAACATTGGGGGGTGTGGTGAACGTCGGCTACACCTTGATGTTGGTAGCACACCACGCCTCGGGAGAAAAGCAGAAATTCCAGCCTCCTGGTTTGCCAGATGATGGCTGCCCACTCCCACTGGCCCGGGATGTCCTGTGGCCTCGAACCCGCTCAGCGCTCAGGACTGATACCTAATGCGCTGGGGCCCCTCCCTCCGGTGTCTTTCCCTCGGAGGGACCCACCCGGCAAAGGGATATGCCGGGCCACCCTTGGGTCGGCTGCGATCTGAGGTGAGGGGAGGAGGGACAGGACGAGGGAGTCATCGGTAGCATGAGCAGCCGGAAGAAGTGGCGAACTAGGAGGCGAGAAGGAGGAAAAAACATATAACACACAAAAAAAAAAAACACTTTGTTTTTCTTACCATTTGTCCACTGGGCAGCACCCAGAACCTCCTCTCTTTGTCCCCCAACCCAGATTCCATGCTAGGAGTCACAGGTGTTCCACCCCAGCAACCAGACTTTGCTACACAGTCCTCATCAGCCTATTGAAGATGCCTGTAGCTGATCCCCCACAGAAGGGCCACAGGGAGCTTCCCTTTCTTCAGAAATGGACCATTTGAAAAACAGAAGCTGCCTGGGAAGGAGACCACGAGGAGGGGGTGAATTCTGGAGGCCCCTCTGTGATTTTGTTGGGCTGGGAGACTTCATCAGTCTTGGGGTGCTAATTCTTTTTTTCCTTTCTGTTGCCTTCTCTGGAACCCTCTCATGTAGGGGCACAGCCTGAGGAGGCGAGCCAACAACCATCTGGTGTGGTGCTGCATTGTCATTCCTCTCTAAGAATCTCCTGCCCATAGTATTCTGGAAATTAGATGTCTCTGGATGTTGTGTTATCACTCAGGTGTGCTCCTATGTGACCCATCATTTTAGGGGCCATGTGTTCCTGTCCTTATGGCTGCCAGCCCCCTAGAAACACTAGAAAACAGCTGTAAATGGAGCCACTCCAAGACAGGTGTCCATATCGCATGCCTGATTCTGGCCTCAGTGGTCAGCACCAGATGTCTCGTGCTCTGGGCATAAAACTGAGTCACTTGAATGGAAATGCTGCTACTGCATCAGTCAGAAAGACAACACTTCAAGTTTAGTGTGAAAAAGGATGCAGATATAAAAAATCTGTTACATCAGCAAATTCTGTTGAAGGTCAACAACTATAAAAACATTTTTATTATACTTTTTATACACCCTTTCACAGGTGCTGCTCCGTTCAGCCCAGGCCTGCAGCCCCATCCCATCTCTGGCATGTACCTCACCTCCTCAGTGCCACAGGCATAGCTCCTGCCCTGTGATGGTTTCTAGGGAGGGTCTTCTCTCATCTGGCCCTCCTTCGGCCCTCTCATGCGGGAAGGTGAGGGGCCAGTCAAGAGATCAGGGCCCAAAAGCACTGAAACGTCATCCTGTCTGCGTCTGGTTTTTTTTTCCAGCTTGTTCCTCCTTGCCTTCAGTATGGCAGCGGCAAGGGTGAGAAGTGCACATGCATATGCATTACACGGCTACGCACTGCACCAGCCAGCATCCTCCCACCCCTAAGTTGCTGGGACTGCACTGCCACCTGTATCGCAGTGGAGGAAGCTGCTCTCCAGCTGCCTGTAGGGTGCTTGATCCTCCTCCAGTAGGAGGGAGAGAATTCTGCTGGGCTCCGCTCTGGCACACTCTGCGTTTACGTGCTTGGAGCCCCAGTCATGCTGGCATCTTGGAGGCGGGGATCCATGAACAGTTAAATTAACCTGACTCGCATAAGATGATCCTGGGCGTGCTCGAGCCCCAACTCTGGCTACTGTCTGCTCTTCTCTTTATTCCAGGAACTCCTGCCCAGGGTTCCCCACTCTCTGGGAACATAGGACGGTGGCAATGGTGATCAGGGCCAAGGGTGCATTATTCCGTGGACTTCTATATGCACTGTGCATGTGCATAGTGGTTTTTGGTAAAGTACAGAGCACTGGTATCAAAACGGGTAGAAGTACAATAAGGAATGGCGGTAAAAGATTGTTTTGGAGGATTTTATTAAAAACAGGGTGAGGGCAGAAAATATAGGGTGGTGGTAAAAACTGCAGAGTGGTGGAAAAATATAAGGTGGCCCACCACGCTAAAACAATGAATGAGGAACACTGCTTCTGCCTCTGCTGACAGGAAAAGGTAGGAGGGATGGATGTGGCACTGGGGGTGGCAAGCCCAGGGGGTTGGAAACAGAGAGAGAGAGAGAGAGAGTAAATGGCAGAGAGGGGAAGCGCGGCTGGGTCCTACTGGTGAGAAAGGGCAAGTCAAGTGGTAGGAGCAGAAAAAGACAATTAAAAAAAAAATATATATTAAAAAATAAACTTGCTTTGTTTCAAACGCTTCACTGCATCATTTCTGAATATTAGGAACCCCCCCCTACACAGTCCAGCCACTCATGGGGCAGTAGTTCCTGCCAGCTGCATTATGGCAGTCATTTAAGGGAGGATGCCATGGGAGTTGATCAGGGACTGTGCACACAAAACCGTTTCTCTGTGGTAACTAATGTGGTGAATGACCACTTTTAAAGCAACTAGCTACAGCACCAGATTCTATAGAAGGTCAGCAATCATAAAATGTGTACCCTGCACTGACTGCCAGTTTGGTGGCATGTCAGCTTGTCTTCATGATAGGTTTGTTGATTTATGAGGCCACACATGGTTTGGGTTCTGGCTATCTGGAAGATCTCCTGACCTCATACACTCCTGTCCATCCTCTCTATACTCTGCCGGGTGAGCTTGCTTTCTATTCTACATTCCAGACTGAAGCTCTCTGGTGTTAGAGCTTTTAAGGTTGTCGCTCTGTTACTCTGTAATAGTCTCTCAGCTGCAGTTTGCAATGCCCTCTTGCTGGACTCTTTAAAAACAAGCATTTGTCAATGCCGAATGTTGTCTCGCTGACATTGGCATTGGTAGTGCAGGAGCTAGAGACGCATAATAGGAATGGCAGTGAAGTACTGAAGTTACGCCAACCCCACCCCCACCCTGCAGAGACTGACAGGCATTGGGGTGTGCCTTTTGGTCATTGGCTGTAATGCTCATGCCATTTTACCTCACCCTACCCTGTAGACACTGACAAGTGTTGTGGTATGCTTTGGGGTCTTTGGGTGTTATACTTACCCCATTCCATAAGGAAATACGCTGAGGTGGGTGCAGTATAGGAAAATGGGGTGAACTTTGTGGCCGAACACTCCAAGGCACACCACGATGCCTGTCACTGGCTGCAGGGTGGGGGTGGAGGTTGAATGGCGTGAGCATTACAGCTGATGATCCCAAGTCACACCCCTGACACCTGTCAGTCTGTACAGGGTGGGGTGTTACAGTTGGAAATCCTAATGCCGTAGGCGTGTGTTGGTATTTTCACTCCAAATTTTCAACATGGGCTTTTTGTGACCCCACCTCATGAAGAGCGGCACTATCAGTTTGTTAACTGAAAGGTGGTTTTGCACAGCGGCTATGCCATTTGGCGACACAGAGACAAAAACACATTTTGGGCAGTATGTGAAAAATGACAACTGTATTGTTCATGAGAAGGTATAAAAAAAAAAAGGCAACATTGAAAATCTGGAGTGAAAATATAAAAAAATTGGTGACGTCGTGAGCATGCATAGAAAGTGTGCAACACACGTCCGTAACCCAATTATTTTGGGGATTTTTTTTAACCACATTTTCAACATAGGCATTTTGGGACCTCCCTCCATGAACAGTGGCATTGTGATTTTGTTAATTTGTCCCAAAAAGTTGATTTCTGAAGACTACGCCATTATGCCACAGGTGCGAAACACATTTGGGCAGGATGTGAAAAATGACAGCTGTACTGTTCATAAGGAGGTGAAAAATGCCAGTGTTGGAAATGTGGCATGAAAATATTGCAGTTTGCTAAAGTTACAAGTGTGCGTGGAAACGCTGCGCAACGCACGCTTGTAACACAGTAATTTTATGGACTTTCGTCACCAGATTTTCAACATAGGCATTTTAGGACCTCTGCTCATGAACGGTGTCACCGTCATTTCCTCAGACTGTCCCAAAAACTGATTTTGCACAACAACCGCGCTATTCTGCGCCGGACGTGTGAAGACACATTTCGGCCAGGATATGTAAAATGGCAGCTGTACTGTTTATGAGGAGGTGTGGAAAAATGGCAATTTTGAAAATGTGGAGTGAAAATATTACAAATTCACGAGTTAAGCACAAGTAAAACAGCCACTTTTGGATTTTTCCACTAAATTTGCAACATAGTTTTTTCAGAGCCCCTCATGAACAGTGGCACTGTTGTGCCTCGTTAATCGGTCCGAAAGGGATTCCACGAGTGACCCAGAAATCACCTTTGGGACTAAATAACGCATGACAGTGACTGAATTCATGAGGAGGGGTCCAAATAACCCCATGTTGAAAATTTGGTGTCAAAATTCCCAAAATGCCGAGATATGCACAAAGTTGAAAAACCCTATTTATGCCATTATACAGCTTACGGCATTTCTTCAGTTTCGGTCGGCTTTGAAGAGTGCAGACGTGTTCCCGGTCCACCGGAATTGTTGCGCGGACTTTGGAGAGTTAGTATGGTGTGGGGAGGCAGGGTGTGCAGTGGGTGGGCGCGGGTTGTGGAGGGGCAGGAGACCACAAGGGACCGTTTCTTTTTACAGGGTAAAAAAGGGAACATCAGCGGGATGGTTTTGTTTTCAGGCACATTTGGCATGCTGGGGTGGGCTCCCAGCGTGTCACCGGATTGTTTGGGGGGGTTGTAGCCGATGGGATTGGACACTCCCGTCGACACATGGGGGCAAGTGACAAAGAGGATTGGGCACCCCCCTCAGCACACAGCAGATGGAGGGGGAGACATTATGCCGACAGGGAGTGGGCTCCCCCGTTGGCTAAATAAACAGGGACGGGGGGACTGTAGCCGACGGGGATTGGGCTACATTGGATTGAACTGGGCCCATTGGCAAAGGAAGACTGTTGGGGGGAGCGCATGATGCCGAGGGGGATTGGGCATCCCCTAGGCACACACTTACTGGTCATTATGCCGACGGGGTGGGCTTCCATCGGCAAATGAAGTGGTCGGGAATGCGATAGGGGATGGGGCACCCCTGTCACCATGTTTATGTGGGGAGGCTATGCCGCTGCAATGAGAAGCTTGCTTCTCATTGCAGCTGATGTTTTCTTAGATGTGGTCACCACATTACGTCTTGCTCTGGTGTGGCGCCTGCATGCTGTTTGACTGGGGAATGAGGGACACACCTACTGATGCGTGCCCTGCATTATCTGATGACGCACCTCCAAATCTGCCCCTAATGCAATATGTTGGCTGGCGCATAAACACTAGCCGACATAAAAAAAAATGCTTAGGAGTTAGTTTTGTACTTCAGCTTGTTGTGGAACTGTATAGTCACTATCCTGCATCATATTGTGTGTTTTTTTTCTTAATGTATTTAATTGAATTTGTTTCCTCTGTAAGGCGCTTAGAGGCACATGGATTGGATAGCATACAAATAAACTTGCCTTGCCTTTCTCTCTCTCTGATAATGGTTTTTAAGTTTTATTGGCAGGTGCAGTTCCAAAATTTTTGTACATCCCTGCTGAGTAGCAGCCTCAGATTTGACAGTTATTCTCGTGATACTGCTGCTTTGCCACCCCCAACACACACTGTTGTTCTGTTTTTACACTTGCATTGCAAATGCCTCTTCAGACCTCTCCCCCAACACCCATATTGTTTCCTCTGCTCTGATGCCTTGATCTGCACTATATGCTTGTTTCCATTTGCTCTCTAAATGATTTCTCTTTCTGTTTCCTGTGCAGCTATTTGATAGAAAAGGGAGTCTGTTACCTGACGCTGTGTGAAGCCACATTCCCAAAGAAGCTGGCATTTGCCTATCTGGAGGATTTGCAGTCAGAGTTTGATGAACAGCATGGAAAGAAGGTGCCCACAGTGTCCCGGCCGTATTCGTTTATTGAATTTGGTAAGAGCCTCAGAGAATGGCAAGGGCATCTGATTGGAGTTCACGAGTCAGCTGGCCATTTAGCTTGAAGGTTTTGCTGTCAACTGAAGGCCACTTTCACATTAACCTTTGTTTAGTCCCATCCATTATGCTCTGTCCCCTCTAGCTGTCAGATATTTTTTGTGGCAAACAAGCAAAAAAATGCTCAAAGAAAGGAGGAGCTTGTACAAGTGATGAGAAAACTATCACAAAAGCAAAAACAAACAAAAAAAAAAAAACAGCACCCAGCAACCGCCAATCACAAAAATCACTAAAACAGATAGCTTAAATTAGCAAAAGTGACTGTTTTAGTACATAAAATGCTAAATATTTCAAAATATTTCTTCAAGAGTTTTTTCATGAAAACGCACTTTTCCAGTGCAGAATGTTGTCATTTTTTTTGTGCTGCTGTTTCATGTTTTAATGTCTTTGGCACTTTGTGTAATAAAAGAGCCACTTTTGCTACTTTAAGCTATCTGTTACAGTGACTTTTGTGAATAGGGGTTGCCGAGTGCTGTTTTTTTTTTGCTTTTGTGGATCTTTTTTTGTGCCTGGATGAGAGGATTAAACAGTGATACTTAAAAAGCACTAGGTAGGAGATGGGATGGGGAGGGGGTTGTATGGGTCTTTGAATTAATACCACTAGGTAAAATACAGTTAGGACTGTCACCACTCTGTTATCTTTGATTCATCTATAGACCTGTTCTCAACCACTTCACTAGCTCTTGTAGGCCTTAGAGCATTGTATTGTCCAACCTTAATTTAAGATGGCCACCATGGAGGGACTGAGAACCTGGGAGAAAGGGATTAGGACCGAATATGGAATACACTCGAGGATAGAGGCCCCCAGACCAGCCTTGCTGAAAGACTATAGTGCAGCAATGCGAATTATAAAATGGATGACATAAACCAAGACGTGATTGATCAGCTGTGATGATCTGACAGGGTTTATTCTGTTATTACTGCAAAAGTAAATGCTTAATTTTCTGAGCCTCATTACTTAGTTTTTAAATAAAAACAAAAATCAGGGGAGCCAGTATGTAATTGCAGTGAGGTACTCCAAGGCGTGTATAACTGTGGGATTAAGGGACTCTGGTTTTGCCTTGTATCTCACTTTCTGAGGCATGTTATTAAATATTCGAGGATAGCATAACACTTCCATGCTTTTTTTTTTTAATATATATTCTGTATTTATGCTTCCTATCTCTACTGCCCCAGATTCCCTCAGGAACCCCTTGATGCCTGGCTTAGCCAGGCCTTGTCGTCCACCACCCCCCCCCCCATTCAGTGGCCTACCTCCATTCTGCCTCAGATCAGCCCCCGGTAGAAGGGAGCTCCCCCTCTGCCTGTGTAATCCTTGTCACCCCTCTGCCTATGTATTCCTCATCAGTCAGCCATGCTTGGGGTTCAGGACCAGTCCTCCTTTTGTCCACTGGAGTCCATGGTCTTCTGGGCGGTGGGTTGTTTCTTATTTGCTCCAATCCCCACTGATGCTGGCACGCAGGGGGGGCCCTAGGAGTGTGTGCACACAGGGCATGCTTTCCCCGCCAGATCCTCGTCTTGTAGCAGTCCCTCATGCAACGTCCTCTGCTGCACTGCCACCTGTGATCACACAGGTGGCAGTATTACAGCAAGGAAGGAGACCCACCTGCTCCAGAGGAGGAGATCATCCTTTGGGACACTCACCCCTCCTCACTCTCCCCCCTCCCAAGCCGGCCTCTGACAAACCCAGGCTTGTTCCCAAACTCGGTATCAGGAGTGGTAGCGCTACCACTGCACTGGCTGGCCAGGATCCTTCCATAGCTTTTTGATTAAATAAATGCACGTATGGATGACGGGTGGCAACCTCGTGAATTTTCAGAGTAAGGACGTATCTAGCCACTGCCACAGAACCCCCTTCAGTGCTAAGAGACTAAGCTCCAGCATAGGGATGGAAGGGTGAGAGGCGGAGAAGTAAGTACCAATAAGAGACTGAAGATATGTTTCAAGAAAAAGTGACAGTAAATTGCTGAGTTTATTTTCTTTTTTGGGCTTCACAAAAAAAAAATTTATAGTGTCCTTTAAGGGAGGGAAGGGATCATAGATCTGGCCCAACTGCCAGCCAGTCTATCCCTTCCACTCCTGGTCGACCACCCCAGCGCTGAGGCATTTTGTGACAACATACCAGGCAGAGCACAGGGCTTGCCTCATTGAAGCCAATGGTTGAGGTTTTAAAAAGGTTATTACCCATGTTTAAGCTACCTTTGATAAAAATGAAAGCAACTGCTCAACTAGTAAGGGCCTTGTTAGTTGAGGGGTGCTTCATTTTTTTTCAAATCTGCCATCTAGCATATGAAAAAAGTGTTTACAAAGTACAACCTCATTACTGTCTATGGAGCGCACTCCTGCGAATCCAGACTATTACATCATGAAACATGGGTGCAAAGGTATCTCAGAACCAGGAAGTGGAAAGGATCCTGCTCTAAGCTGGCTCTGAGCCTTGATAAAAGTGTTTTTTAATGTTAATCCCCAATTGTCATACCTTAGTAACTTTGGTGGAGTTCAATGAAAATCCCCCAGATTTGGCATATATTATCGCAGAGGCAAGTTCACAAGCCATGGTAAGTTTTGTGACGGCAGCATGTGTGGTTTCTGAGATCTGGAATGTCATTTTTACCATCAAATCTAACTTTTTTCCCTATACTTATTGCATATTTTTTGCTCTCAGCCACAGCCTAGGTGGTTTAGAATTTTTTCCCAAAACTTTTAGGGTAGAAGTGGCCTGTGCCAAGGTAGTGCATTTCAAAGGTTTCATGAAAAAATAGTAATCTGTTCCAGAGTTATAAAGATTTTAAGTGTTTTTTTCTGAGCATGCTCAGTAGAATTTTAGGATAGTCCTCTGATAAATTTACTTTTTGCTAGCATTTACTTTTTGTAAAATCAGTGTTTTACCTTTTATGAGGAAAAAACTTAAGGTCGTGATGGCTGCCAACTTGTTTTTTCTTTACTTGGTTAACAAAATTGAAAATACATAAAAGTGAAGAATTTGAAAAAAACAAACACATAAATCTTGCTAAACATGACCTGTTAAGCAGGATTCTGTAGGTTCTGTTTCCCAAAACGAACAAGAAATACCTTTTTGGGACATTGGCTGTCACTTTACCAAAATGGCTGATTTATGTGTTATGAGGTGAAAATTAAAGTGTCTCACATTTAAGTGCGACACTAAAATTTGTGACATAAATTTATGTGTCACACATACTTACTTGGCCATTTTACAATATTTTAGTCCCATATTTTTGAATATACTGTTTACATGACCTGTATGAATGAAAAAGGATGCCTCCATATGGAAAAAGAATTTGGACTTAGTTTTTTTCCCCATTCTTTTTTCATATAAAGGAATCCTTTTCCATATGCTTTTTTTGTTCATATGAAAAAAGAATGCCCTCATACGAAAAAAGAACTGGGACTTCATTTTTTCTCATTCTTTTTTCATATGAAGGCATACTTTTTCATTTGCTTTTTTCGTTCATATGAAAAAAATAATAATTTTTTCCTGTGACATCATCTTTTTTCGTATGGACCAGTTCTTTTTTCGTATGCACATAAGAAAAAAGAAAATTGGCTCATGAAAAAGGATTTTTAAATGCAAAAAAATACATATCTGGGTAATTTTTCCAGAACCTAAGTGCAGAATACACCTAATAGGGTCTTGATTAGCAAGATACATTGAAGTGTGTGCAGGATGTTGTTTTTGTGAGTTTTTAAATTTATTATTTACTTATTTAAATGGAAACAATATGGCGGCCATATGCAATGAGATTTTTTTCTTCATAAAAAAGGATTACCCCCATATGAAAAAGGACACTTTTTCATTCCAAGCAGCTATCTAAATGACTGTACAGAACATGCTCAGAACCGAAATTCTGAAATTGAATAACTCTGAAATGGATTAGTATTTTTTCAACAAACCAGCGAATGGCACATCTGTGGGCCAAGCCCTTTCTACCCTGAAAATTTCAGACCAAAATTCCAAACCATCTGGGCACTAGACGATGACAAAAAAACACAGCAAAAAACATTGATTTTAAAAAAAAAAAAACTATTTTCACTATCCGGATCGCGGAATTTGCACATCCGACCGAAACAAAACTTGGCACTTCAAGAGATGTAGGCCCCCTGAGACCACGCATGAAAAATTTTGTGCAAATCCGTTGAATGATTGCAAAGATATAAAAATGCAAAGTCTGAGGTTTAACATAGAAACCCATGCTCAACCCTAACTATAGTGGCGCTACCGTACCAATTTAATATATATATATATATATATATACGCACACACAAATGTGTATGTATAAAGAGTAAGAAAACAACGGCAACGATACGCGAAAAGGGTAAGGAGAGAGAGACCAAAGAAGAGAGTGGGAATAAGTAAGGAGGCTGGAAAAAATGGACTCTACAAGTAAAAGAATGTGCTGCTGTGCAACTGCCCCTTGTTGTACAGTGCCATATGTATGGAGATTCATGTCAGAAAATGCCTGCCTACTATGGATGGAGTGCCTCTTTTTACAGGGCTCTGGTATGTAAACTATTTTATTAAGATTCTACTGGCAGGGGGATCGGGGTGCTGAAGTCCTAATCTGTGCAGCAATTCCTGTTTTTTATATTCATGTAGTTCTCCTTTAAAGAAGGGACATGGCGAGCAAATCAGGTTAACAGGACTCATGCGTTTTTGTCTTTATGTAGACACGTACATTCAGAAAACAAAGAAGTCGTACATTGACAGCAGGGCACGGCGAAACTTGAGCTCAATCAATACAGAACTGCAGGATGTGCAAAGGATTATGGTGGCCAACATCGAGGAGGTTTTACAGAGGGGAGAGGCCTTGTCAGGTAGGTATCAGATTGGCTTCCAACATTTTGCTTTTGAGGGACAGCAGTCAGTGTTGGCAAACAGAAGCAACAAATTCAGTTTAAAATCAGAATATTGTGTTCAGCCCGGTTGCTGTGCTCTGCATTGTAACCTGGGTGGCCTGGTTCACAAGCAGGCTAGTTTAACACATTGGGTCAAACAGGAGACAGGCACCTCTAGGAAGTGAAATATTTTATTTCCAGGGAGGTGGGGTTTGGGCTGCCATGTTTTTGGGCACCCCTTATTGGTTTTCAATGGAACAGCATCAACTTAGGTTGTAAAAGCAGCAATTCATCCATCCACCTTTCCACCCACTCTGCCTTCTTTCCAAGGCCGTTCTTGGAAGACTGGAGCACTCTGAGGTCTTTTGGATGAGACATTAAATATAGAATAATGTATGGGGTGTTGTGCATTATAAATTTTCTTTGCACACTGGAGGTGTGATGCCACATAAACCACAAGTGCGAAGCATGAGTGGTTTATAATAGTTTATGAAATGGGTTGAAAAAAATTAGAAACCTGATTGGCTGAAGAGCTGGGAAGCCAGTACTGATATCCCAGCACAATAGCACGGGAAGAAGTCCCTTCCCCTCTCCTGACCTGCTTACATTCCCCAAAGCTTTGCACCCCATCTGCTTGCCTCAGATGCCCATATTTAACATGGGCACAATGGCATCATTTTGTACCAAACGAAGCAGCCTCATTGAAAAAAAATTTTTTTTTTTTTAATTGAAATATGCCCCCACCTAGTTTATTTATTTATTTTATTTATTCATACATCAGTTTACAACCTTTGAGCCAGAGGCTTGTTTCCAAAGGTACCTCGTCACAAGGAGTACAAAACACAGTACAACATTTAGTTACATCATTGTAGCTGACAGTTTTTTACAACACAGCGGTCACAGTTTAAGGCAGATATATGCAGTAATTACTTTGTTAACAATAACAGTGTTACAGGTTTGGTATTCACATGTTATTACAGTAATTTGGATAAGATTGAGAGGTAAGCATACATTGGTTAAGCAGACTATTAGTCTTGAGCAGGTACAGCTAGGTTAGTAAAAACAGGTGGCTATGGGACAAGGTAGGTGATAGGTTAGGGAGGCGAGCCACTCTGGGAGTTTTGTCAGTTGTTGTTGTGGAGCTACTCAGAGAGTATTGTCGGGTACAATGAGCTGGAACACCTACGGCTGGGGACAAGCACAGCTACGCATGTTAAACAGTTGACTTCGAAGTGCAGTTTTGAAGCTGGAGATTGTACAGGTATCGGTGATGGAGCTGGGGAGAGTATTGTACCAGGAGGGGGCTCTGTAACAGAAGGACCGTTGACCATGTGTAGTCCTGGTCCTAGGGACAGACAGGGTGGCCTTGGAGGAACTACGAGTTTGGACTAAGGGTTGAGCAAGGTGGATAGAGGCTGTCAGGCCAGATAGGGATAGTCCAAGGAGTGTTTTTTTAGTTATGAGGCAGGTTTGGTATCTGAGCCGTTCGTCCAGGTTAAGCAGCTTAGCCAAATCATATAGCTGGCAGGTATGGGTTACTCTGGTGGCTCCCGTAATTAATCTACAGGCCTTATTCAAGGTGAGTCGGATTTTATTGAGGGCGGTCGTGTCCGCGGCACCATAGACAGGCAGGCCATAGTCCACAAGGGACATGATCGAGGAGGTGACTGCTAGTCGGAGGGCATCGGGGGGATGCAGTGCTTATAGCGATAAAGGATACCTAGCCGTGTATTTGTAGCTGAGGCTAGAGTATCAGTGTGGTCGTGGAAAGTGAGGGCAGAGTCAAAGGAGACCCTGAGGTACTTGTACAGGCGGACTTGGTCGAGAGGATGCTTAGAGACAGGGAGGATACGGAGTGGGAAATTACTGAGTTTGTTTTGGGGATGGGCAAATAGCATGGTTTTGGTTTTTTTTTAGCTTGACTACAAGTCTGTGCTCTTTGAACCAGGCTTCAGCATCATTGAAGGCTAGTTGTAAGGTGTCTTGAAGGGAGATGGAGTTTCGGTTGGTGGCAAAGATGACGGCATCATCTGCGTACAGCAGGATTTTACCCGTGCAAGCTCTGGGCATGGTATTGAGGTATAGTGAGAAGAGAAGTGGACCAAGGATGGAACCCTGGGGGACACCGGATCGGATAGGACATGTATTGGAGAGGGTCCCATTAATTTTAACACGCTGAGAGCGGTCAGACAAGTAGCTGGAGCACCAGGAGACCGGGCCGGTGGCAAAGCCTGTGTGGTTGAGGGCATCCAACAGGAGGGGGTGGGAGACAGTGTCGAAAGCCTTTGAGAGGTCAATAAACACTGCCCCTGCTAGTGAGCCAGAGTCCAGGGAGGAATGAAGAAAATTAGTTTAGTAGTTTAGATGACTGCCGTTCAGTATATGGTGCTGCTTTGTTTTCCAGTGCCAACTGATGGCAAGACTCTCCACACTGCTGCTGACCGCAGCTTTTAGGAAAGGGTCTCACTGTCATGGCTGATAGAAAAAGGCTCAAGACTCTTGAAAAAGCCGCCTCTCCAGCTGTGTGTGCACATAAAATAAATCTCAAAACCACTCACAATGCCAGCACCACCCACCACAAAGGCAGACCACAAGCTCATCAAATGTAAGCAATTTATTAAGGCAAAATATGTATACAGGCAGAATAAAAGTGCAAACCTTATGAAGTGCAGATGCACAGACCCAGGAACAACAGGCAAGGCCCCACAGACTTCCACCGGTTTCGCCCTAAGGCTTCCTCAGGAAGTGTCCCACACTCCCACATTTAAATGCAGTCCACTAATAGTTACTTATTAAACTTATTTTGTATATTTTTAACTCAAATATTTGTACAGTATATAGATTATTGAATCAAGTCCCCTGTTGGTATGGTAATGTGTATTTTAACACAGTTGATTACATCTAATATAATTGAACTATATTTATGGTTTAACACTAACAGTGGAAAGCAAAATGTGTAACCATGAATCAGTTCAGCAGCACATATTGGAATCACAGATGGTTTTCCAAGTTATGTAATATACTTTTTTCATATTTCCCAGTCTCTGACTAGTTGGACCTTTGGTCCCTTGTTATTCCTATTCAGGGTAACTATTTTATTTCATTGTTATTTCACTTCAACATTTGTCATTAATTTGAAAATGTGGATAATAGTTAGCACAGTCTTTGTACTATGCTCATACAACCTATGTTTAGGGTTTTTTCTCACCCATTAGGTGTTGGTATGTTTACTATATTTATTATGTAACTTATTATTCACTATTCAGTATTGTGCACAGGCACTTTAAGGACTGCATTTAAATGTGGGAGGATGTGAGAGTGTTGGACACTTCCTGAGGAAGCCTTAGGGCGAAACCGGTGGAAGTCTGTGGGGCCTTGCCTGTTGTTCCTGGGTCTGTGCATCGGCACTTTATGAGGTTTGCACTTTTATTCTTGCCTGTATACATATTTTGCCTTAATAAATTGCTTACATTTGATGAGCTTGCCTTTGTGGTGGGTAGTGCTGGAATTGTGAGTGGTTTTGATAGAAAAAGGCCCCATCGGGGATCACCACAATGTCACTGACTGTGGCTAATAAGACCCCAGCTGCATTTGCCATATTGCCACCAACCACAGCTGTTTAAAAAAAAAAAAAGTCCCACCATGAATGTCGCTGTCAAGGCCCTAGCAAGACTTGTATTACTGCTGCCAACCATAGCTGTGGAGGCATGGCCACCAGCTGCAGCTGTTTGAAAAATGCCCGACCCAAGCTTGCAACACTTGCTGACTGCAACTTATGCAGCTCATGCCAAATGGCGGCAGCAAGGCTCACAACGACAGATCACATCAAACAGTTATGCCCATACTTTTCATGGCAGCCAGCTTGTTAGCCCTACACGATCAGGGACCCGGTTACCTGAAAGATCTTCTGATTCCCTATCGCCCCCTCCGCCCCGCCAATGAGGGATTGCTAGAGATTCCCAGGGTTCGTTTGAAGTTATCAGGATCTCGTGCTTTTGCCTACTCAGCTCCTACTCTGTGGAATTCTCTACCTCATTGGTTGAGAGAATGCCCGACCGTCGATAGTTTTAAAACTGCTTTAAAAACTTATCTTTTTAACTTGGCTTTTTCTTTATAGTTTGTTTGCTTAATGTTGATTTCTGTTTTATTATCATGTACAGCGCCTTGATTTTGAAAGGCGCTTTATAAATAAACACGAATTGAATTGAACTTCTCCTGTTGGGATAAAACATAGAATGGTACAGGTACCATTGGTGCCACCAGCTGGCCTAACACCTACACTACAGACTCTAACCAGGACTGCTTTTTTCAGTTTTTTTCTTTTTTAAAATATTTTCACATTCAGTTAAAAAAAAAAAAGTTAAGAAAATAATTCACCAACATAAAAACATATAATTTGATGACAGAAAAGGACTGTTTAGCCCACTTTGTCTGCCCAGATGTTCACCACCAGTTCTGTTTCTGCAGACCCTGTCTGGTCTCTATCGACCCTCCCACCTATCTGCATCCTATCTAATATACCCCTGCGTCTATTCCATGCATGCTTGAAGCCAACCACTGTTTTGGCTGGCAAACTATTCTGGGCATTGACTACCCTTGCAGTGAAGAAATATTTTCTCACCTTACTCTTAAATCCCACCCCCAACCTTCACTGCATGCCCCCAGTCCTGGTGCTGCTTTTGTTTGAAAGCAACGCCCCATCTGTACTTTATTTATTTCTTTGAGGTACTTATAGGTCTCTAGCATATATCCCCCCTCTCCCTTTTTCTAGGGTATACTAGTTGAGAGCTCTCAATCTCGTTTCGTAGAGCTTCTCGTGCAGACTGTGTACCATTTTAGTTGCCCTCCTCTGGACTCCGTCTGTCCTTTCTGATGTGTGGTCTCTAAAATTAAGCCCAGTACTTCAGGTGTGGCCACTCCAGTGAGCGATATAATGGAAAAAACACCTCTCTCCTCCTGCTGGAGCTACCCTTCCCTATGCAACCAAGCATTCCATTCGCCTTATCCACTACTTTATCTCACTGCCCTGTCACCTTGAGGTCCTTGGATATGATTCCTCCTTGGTCCCTCTCTTGCGTAGTGTCTGCTAGTACTCCGTCATCATATCGTGTCAGTGCTGGGATTCTTGTGTCCTAGGTGCATTACCATGCATGTTTTGGTATTGAACCTCAACTGCCATGTTTTTGACCATTCATTGAGTTTCTGAAGATCCCTGCACATTTTTTTCCATCCCTGCTTGAGTGTCCACCCTATTGCAGATTTGGTATCATCTGCAGAGAGGTACACCTTCCTTTCCAGCTCTTTCTCAATGCCTCCTATAAAGATATTAAAGAGGACCAGCCCCAGTACTGAGCCTTATGGTACCCCACTCATCACGCTCTCTTCTTTAGAATGAATGCCACTTACTACCATCCCCGGCCTCCTATTCTTTAACCAATTTTTAACCCAACATACCACCATGGATCACATTCCCAAGTTGGTCAACTTCCTAATGAGTCTTCTGTGTGGCACCATATCAAAGGCCTTGCTGAAGCCCAAATAGGCCAGGTGTACTGCTCTACCCTGATGGATTTCTCTGGTCACCCAATGAAAGAAATGTATTAGATTAATTTGATATGACCTGTGAATCCATGTTGTCTGTGGTTTTGCAGCCCATTAGATTCTAGATATTATGTCATCCTTTGTTTCAGTAGGGTTTCCATCAATTTCCCCACCACTGAATTAGAAACATAGAAGTTGACAGCAGAAGGAGGCCACTAGGTCCATCTAGTCTGCCCATCTGTTTTAGACCTATTTGACACTCTAGTTGTCCTTTGTAGTCAGGGCTTCCTTGTGCCTATCCCATGCATTCTTGAATCCCCCCACAGTGTTGACCCCCACAACCTCTTGGGACAGGCTGTTCCAGGCGTCCACCATTCTTTCTGTGAAGAAAAACTTCCTGGTGTTGGTAGAGAAACTTCCTCCTTGCAGCCTGAGGTCATGTCCCCTGGTCCTGGAGCCCTTCTTGAAGTGAAAAAGTTCCTGTGCCTGTACCTTGTTAATGCCTTTTATGTAGTTGAATGTTTTTTGGTTTTTTTGATTCCTTTGTTTTTCCTCCTCTGCAGGGCGAGTTGGCAGGTCATCCGGCCACCGGTAACAGCACCTCAGGACCCAGGTCTGTCAGCGACTTGCTGTCCCTACGCAGGCTGGCTCACGAAGTGCCCCCCGCCCAATGGGAGACCTGGATCCAGTACCTGGAGGGCGCACATCTCTAGGTCCTGGGGTGCAGCGCACGGCCATCACCTGCCATGACCACCCTACAGTTTTCCGCCAGGCTTTCCTCCCTGCTGGAGCCGGATGTGCAATGATGTAAGCGCACTGACATGCGAATGTCTATCCTGCTCCAGACCCCCTTCTATGCGCCATACCTGTAGTGCTCCTGACTTCTGTCAGGGGCTGCAACAGAGTGACACACCCCTCTTAACCCACCCCAGAGAGAGGAGAGCTGTCGTGGGACACTCAATCCACTCCCTCCCCCGCTGACCCCCAATGGGCTAAGTCTATTCCCAAACTCGGGTCACCGGCATGGCGCGAGGTATGGCGTCCAGCGCCTCAACCCTCAGCACCACCAGGCCAGCCATGCACTTCAATGTTTCAGTTATGTCCCCCCTCTCTCTTCTCTGCTCCAGGGAGTACATATTCAGTTCCCTAAGTCTCTCCTTGTAGGACATGTACTGCAGACCCTGAATCATTTTTGTCACCTTTCTCTGTACTGTTTCCACTCGGTCAATGTCCTTCCTGAGGTGAGGCCTCCAGAACTGGACTCCGTATTCCAGGTGAGGCCTGACCGGCGATCTCTACAGTGGTAGTATCACCTCCCTCCTCCTGCTCATGATTCCCCTCTCAATGCAGCCCAGCATTCTGTTGGCTTTCAATGTTGCCTTCTCACACTGCTTACTAACCTTCAAGTCGTCTGAGATTATGATTCTCGGATCTCGTTCCTGGTTTGAGGCCGCCAGCCTTTCGCCTCCTAGATAATACTCCTTTCTAGGGACATGGATATGTTGTTCATCCACACTCATTGGCAGGTATCCTTGCCGCTTTAAATCTTGCCGGAAGGTCTTCAAGCTTGCTCCTCCCACCCACCCGGGTGGTATAACTCTCGGCTCCGCCCCATGACGCCAGATCTTCCTTACCGCTTGGAAGCTCAGGTTCCCTCCTTAACGCTCTGCGTTTGTGACTGGTTCCTATTTCTCCGTTTGCGGTTTAAAATAAATTTTGCAAAAGACTTCAGTCTTCTATCCCTGCCTGCGATGGACAAATCGACTCCGTTTGGAGATGCCCATGCGGGCAGAAGATGTCTCGGACGGATCCACACTCCACGGTGTGTCTACTGCTTAGGCCTTGAGCACGACCCGCAGGCTTGTGACCTGTGCTCATCTTTACTCGCCTCACGCCCTCAAGACCGTGCTGCCCGATTGCAACTGGGCCGTCCCGAGAACGTTTCCCTCCGTGAAGTCCAAGGAGGCCCGTTAGCGGTGTCATGGGCGGCGGGTTTCATGGATCAGCTCGAGCGGATGGTCGCCGGAAGAGGAGGCGCGCGGGTCAGATCTTTCTCGGGCCGCTGCATTTATCCCGCCTCTCTGGGTTCTTTTCCTACACGGCTTCTTTATGAGCTATTCGTCCTCTCCACTAAAGGAGAAGGGCCTGCGCCTGCTGGACCTTTTCTCGGTCAAAAAGAGGGACAGTGTAAATCCCTCCGTCGGCGCTCTTGGGAGCGGAGAAAGGTCCTCTCCCGGGCCGTCGACCGTCGGCAGTCGACCGCTCGGCCGCCACTGGCCTCACGGTGTCCCCGCCAGGTCAGTTGACCGAGACTCCCACCGATGAAGTCGAGATTTTCTCGACCCATTGACGGGCTGTCGCTTTAGCAGCCGAGATTCCCTCTCCCGTCCCCGGAGGAGTTGAGGATCCGTGGGCTCGTCAGCAGCCTCCGGTTCCGGAGCCTCGGATGGACCATCCGAGCCAAGGAGTGCCGGTCCGCCGACACTTCCCGCACCGACCTCGGAAATTCCGGGACTCTGTTCCGGTTCGACTCCTTCGCGTCCAGCCGATCCCACCGCCATAGGCGTTCCCGGTCTCGCATCAAGGTAGCGGCGTCGCCGCTGCCCTCGCCCTCCTCCTCGGATGAGGGAGGCCGCATGAATTACGCCGGACGGTACGAGACCTTATGTTGCAACAGTTTCTCCGGCCGAACAAGCCGACCCCGGCCGCCTCGCCATTAAGTGGTTGTCACCGAACGGCCGACACAACCCTCGACTTATCCGAGGAGCCCATACCCAGGCCAGTTGTTCGCCAAACCAGCTGCTCCACCGATTCCGTGGAACCTCCGCCCACAGCCACCACTGGGGTCTCACCAAGGATTCTCGGTCGGCTAAGGGTCTACCCCATCGGTTGTCAGTTACCCTCACTCCCGACCGACCTCGCAGGTGAAGGGTGGCTCAGGCCAGAGGCAGTCTTCAGGACTCTTCCGAGTCCGAAGATGATTCTCCCTTTCTCCAAGCGACTGGACTTGGAGTCTTCAGGAGGTCAGTCAATGGACGATAGCCCGTCCGTCCTTCCTAGGACTGCTTCGCTCATCTCGGAGTCTACCGATAGAGCTCAACCTGCTTCCAAACGGGCCAGGTATCCCTCACGGAGATTCTGGACCGAGGATTCTCCGACGGAGGCCTCCAGTGGCCGAGGCCATAGTGGGTCCAGCACTGGAGCTTTGGCAGCGCCTGCTTCCTGCCCTGCGCCGCCAGGATGGCTAGGAAATATGCGTCCCACCGGTTCCTTGTCCAGTTTTCGAACACCCCTCTGCTGAGGGGTTGGTTACCGACAGCGCTCGCGCTCTGCAACGCCAGGGATGTGGACAAACCTCCGACAAGGAGTCCAAGAAATTGGACCATGTCGGGCGAAAAGTCTACTGCGATGCCCTCTCTCTGCCTCGCCAGGCCAGTCGGGCCGTCTCATGGCACATTTTTCTCATGCCCTGTTGGGCTCCCTGGATGAGGTCATTCCTCATCTTCCCGGCCGACTCTGCAGACTACGGTTAAGCAGGTGCGGGACCAGGGCAGGGCAGTGGCCAAACAGCAGCTCCAGACTGCTTTGGATATAGGGGACTCATGTGCCAGATCGGTGGCGGCCGGAGTGGCTATAGGTCATGGCTTGGCTGAGGATATCCACCTTTACTCGGATACCCAGCACAAGTTGGCGGATGTTCCTTTTGGGGACTGACCTCTTGGCCCTGGGGTGGAAGGTCACCTGCAGAGGATCGAGAAGTCCAATGCCACCTTGGACCGGTCTCTTCCGCCAGAAGGACAAAGGCCGGAACCACAGCCTAAGCCCTTTCGTCCTTCTGTGCCCCGGCGCGCCCGCCCAGCAACGCCAGGGTCCAGCAGGCTCGGCTTGGCATCCCAAACCCAAGCCGGGCCGGCTCTCTAACAGGGAGGCAGGAGGGAGGGCCCAGGAGGTCCCTCGGCCGGTCCCTCCTCCAAGCCTGCCCAGGACGGGCTGAGGGGTGTCGCCTCATCCCCGGCCACTCACTCCTGGGTCCCCGTGGGGACGGCCCGCACTTCGCTCCGCCTGGTCCGCTGTTACCACGGACAGGTGGGTCTTGGAGGTGGTGGGAAGAGGCCTGCCTCTGAATTCGAGCAGGCACCACCCTTCAGAGCCGCCGCCTCGGGCTTCGGATCCCCAGCCTCACTGGGCTCGTCGAGCCGACAGCGCTCCTCCTCCAGAAGGAGGTGGTAAGAGGTGGTGGACCCTCCTTCAGACCCAGGGTTTGTGTCCAGGTACTTCCTGGTTCCGAACGGACGGGGGCTGGCGCCCATTCTCACCTACACGACTAAACAAGTTCCTAAGGTCTCGAACCTTCAGGATGGTCACTCTGGCTCAGATAATACCATCCTGGAACGCGTGGTGGTTCTGCTCTCTGACTTGCAGGACGCTTTTTTCACGTCCCCATCCGTCGCCTCACCAGAGATTCTCGCTCGAGCGGAAGGATCCTCTTCGAGTTCCAAGCCATGCCCTTCGGCTTGTCTCCAGCTCCCAGGGTCTTCACCAAATGCATGGCAGTGGTGACAGCATTCTCTGCGGCCGAGGGGTCGGTGTACCCTTACCTGGACGACTGGCTGATAGCAGCTCCTCCAGGAAGGAGGCGGAGTGGTCCAGAGATCTGGCCCTCCAGGTCTGCTCTCAACTGGGCCTCCTTATCAACGAGGCCAAGTCGTAACTCGAGCGCAGCAGGTGATTCTATTCATCGGGCGCAGCTTCGACTCTCGCGAGCCAGGCTCCCGGCGGACAGGGCCGAGGTTCTTTCCTCCTTTGCCGATCATTTCTGGTTGGGCAATGCGCCTGCCGGGACTTCCTGCGCCTCCTGGGTCTCATGGCGGCCTGCACCAGCGTGGTCCGTTGGGCCGGCTGGAACATGCGTCCCCTTCCAGTGGGGACTGGCCAGCCAGTGGTCCTGGCGCTGCGATCCCTTGGACCCGGCTGTCGGTGACACAGGGGATGTGGAGCGCTCTCCAGTGGTGGACCGTTCCAGATCATTTGCAGGAGGGCATCCCGTTATCCGCCCCAAGCCGGCGTCTCTCTATCGACCGATGCCTCTCTGATGGGTTGGGGTGCCCATCTGGGGAACACGGGCTCATGGCCTCTGGTCCCGGTAAGTCCGATGCCATCAACCTGCTGGAGCTCAGGCGGTCCGCCCCAAGCTCTCACCGCCCTTGCTCCGTTCCTCCGGGGTCAAGTGGTCCGAGTCCAGACGGACAATACCACGACCATGTACTATCTAAACCGCCAGGGCGGGAGCCGCCCATGCTTCTATGCAAGAGCTCTCCGCATTTGGTCACTCGTGGCGCAGCCTGGAGGCGGATCTCCTAGCTCATTCACGTGGCAGGAGCCTCCAACACCCTGGCCGATGCCCTGAGCCGGATAGGGCTGCATCCCACGAGTGGTCTCTCCTGCGGAGGTAGTACAGCATCTGTTCTCCCTTTGGGGCACACCTCAGGTGGACCTGTTTGCCTCCATGGAGAACGCGGCTGAGTCTGTTCCATGCCCGCCCCCTCAGCAGGGCTCGCTGCAGGGGATGCCTTCTCGAGGCAATGGACCCGGGCCTTTTTCGCCTTTCCCCATTTCCCTTGATCCACAAGGTGCTTCTCAAGGCGAGGAGGGACAAGGCGCAGGTGATTCTGATAGCCCCAGACTGGCCTCGCCAGTTCTGGTACCCAGATCTCCTCAGTCTCAGCTCCAGGACTCCGGCAGCTTCCAGCTCGCCGACCTGCTCTCAGTCAATCAGGGAAGGTGTTCCATCCAGACCTTCAATCCCTGCACCTGACGGCCTGGTTCCTGAGCTGCAGAGTTCCAGGCCTTGGGTCTTTCCGACGAGGTCCTCAATGAAGTTGGGCGTCCCGTGAGGAGTCGACCAGAAAATGCTATGCCTTCAAATGGAAAAGGTTTTCCATTTGGTGTCAGGGCAAGGGCTTGGACCCTTCCTCCTGTTCCTTGGCAAGCATCTTGGACTATTGATGGTCCCTTTCTAGTCAAGGGCTTAGGTCGACGACCCTAAGGGTGCACCTGGCAGCCATCTCTGCTTACCGGGCGCGGGCCGGGAAGCAGTCGGTGGCGCAGGAGAAGGTGGTCTGGCGCTTTTTCAAAGGCCTTGATCACATTTCCCCTCCAGTGCGGGAACCCCCACCTCCGTGGGATCTACTGCTGGTACTGGCAAAGCTCATGGGCAAGCCATTCGAACCTATGCACAGGTGTGCTCTCTCTCACCTGTCGTGGAAGACCGCCTTCTTGGTGGCTATCACGTCAGCCAGAAGGATGGGAGAGCTCCAGGCGCTTTCCATCGAGTCTCCTTACCTGGTCTTCCACAGGGACAAGGTTGTCCTGCGCCCCACCGAAATTCCTTCCGAAGGTGGTGTCGGAGTTTCACCTTAACAGGTGTTGACTCTGCCGGTGTTCTACCCCAATCACACCTCGGAGGCCGAATATAGGCTCCATACTCTGGACCCTAGAAGGGCGCTCGCTTATTATAAGGAGCGCACGGCTGAAATTCGGGGAGAGGTTCGCCAGCTGTTTGTCACCTACGCTGAAGCCGCATCTGGCAGACCTGCAGCCAAGCGGACGATAAGCAGGTGGGTAACCTCCTGCATAGATCTCTGCTATAAGTTGGCGGGCATGGAGCCTCCCAGAGGGATAAGAGCTCATTCTACCCCATACTGCTTGTGAACGGTGGCTGCTTCCAGGGACGCCCCTATCCAGGAAATCTGCAGGCTGCTACCTGGAAGTCAGCAAACACCTTCATTACCCACTACCACATCGACCTTGAGTCACGCCGGGATGCTGGTTTTGGGGCCTCGGTTCTCCAGTCTCTCTTTCCCAAGTAAGTATATGGGGTGTGCGTTTTGCCTCCTCCTCCCGGAGAACTGCTAGAGTCTGCCAATGAGTGTGGATGAACAACATATCCATGTCCCTAGAAATACAGGTTACTCACCTGTAACAGGAGTTCTAGGAATGGTATATGTTGTTCATCCACACGATCCACCCGACCTCCCCGGCTTCGACGCACAACCTGAGCTTCCAGCGGGCCAGATCTGGCGTCATGGGGCGGAGCCGAGAGTTATACCACCCGGGTGGGTGGGAGGAGCAAGCTTGAAGACCTTCCGGCAAGATTTAAAGCGGCAAGGATACCTGCCAATGAGTGTGGATGAACAACATATACCATTCCTAGAACTCCTGTTACAGGTGAGTAACCTGTATTTCTTGGATTTTTATTTCCTATCTGCATGACCTTGCACTTTCTGGTGTTAAATCTCAGCTGCCACACTCCAAACCATTCTTCTAGTTTCTTGAGGTCAGCTTCCATCTTGCTCACTCCTTCTGAGGTGTCCATCCTGTTACATATCTTGGTGTCATCTGCGAACAGACACACCTTCCTTTCCAGTCTGTCAGCGATGTCTGCTATAAAAATATTGAAGAGCAGAGGCCCCAGCACTGAGCCCTGTGGCACCCTGCTGGTCGCCCTGTCTTCCTTTGATTGCATTCCATTTACCTGTACCCTCTGGATTCTGCCTTGTAACCAGTTTTGTACCCATCAGACTACTTCTAGACCAACCCCAATGTGGTCAAGCTTCTTTACCAGCCTTCTGTGTGGAACTGAGTTGAAGGCCTTACTAAAGTCTAGGTAAACCACATCTACTGCTCAACCATCGTCCACTATTTTTGTAGTGTAGTCAAAAAACTCGAGCAGATTTGTCTGGCATGACCTACCTGCTGTGAAACTGTGCTGTTTAGGGTCTTGTTGGCTGCTAGTTTCAAGGAATTCTGTGATCCTCTGTTTGAGTACTGTCTCCATTAGTTTCCCTACTATAGACGTGAGGCTCACTGGTCTGTAATTACTAGCCTCTTCGCAACTGCCTGATTTGTGAAGTTGAACGACTATTGTCTTTTTCCAATCTTTGGGTACCACTCCGCTCTTCAAGAATTTCATGAATAGAAGTGCCAAAGGGGCTGCTAATTCTGCCCCCAGTTCCTTAAGGATTCTGGGGTGCATCTTGTCTGGTCCCATGGCTTTGTCTGCTTTTAGTTTATTTAGCGCCTCCCATACTTCGGCTTCTGTAAAGGGACTAGTGTCTACCCCTGGTCCTAGGGTCTTGTTTATTTCAGGGCTGGGCCATCCCCTGGGTCCTCTTTGATAAACACCAAGCAAAAGCATTTGTTCAGGATTTCAGCTTTCTCTGGGTCATGTTTGGTGCATTTCCCTTCTTCAGTAGCAATCATTACTAACCCCCCTTTTGCCTTCCTACGTTCCCTAATGTATCTAAAAAATGATTTGCCTCCTCTCTTTGCCCCTTCTGCTGTCTTTTCCTCGGTCTGTGCTTTTGCCTTTCTAATTTGTTTGTTAGGCTCTCTCATTTTTTTTCCTTGTACGACTCCCAGTCTTTCTCACTTTTGGTTTCCCGGTATTTGGAAGAGTGGCAACTGGGGTTTAACGCAAAGAAGTGCAAGTTCATGCACATAGGGAAGAGAAACCCTGAAGCTACCCATAGGTTGGAAGGGGAGTTGCTGGCAATCAGAAGGGAAGAAAGAGACTTGGGCATCACCATCACAGATGACCTGAAATCATCCAAGCAGACCACTAAAGCAGTAGGTAGGGCTAGAGGGATGTTGGGGTATATTAGTAGGGGTATCACAAGTCGTAAGAAGGAGGTAACAATCCTTTTTTACAAGACACTGGTTAGGCCCCATCTGGAGTAATGCGTGCAGTACTGAAGGCTGCACCTGCACAAGGACATTAACAAAATGGAGGCAGTCCAGAGAAGGGCAACCAAAATGGTGCAGGGACTGCATCAGAAAACATAGGAAGACAGATTAACAGAGCTCAATATGTATACCCTAGAGCAAAGGAGGGAAAGAGGTGATATGATCGAAACATTCAAACATCTTAAGGGCACTAACAAGGTGAAAGAGTCTTAACATGTTTGCAATATAAGAAAAATAGCAGGACAAGAGGACACAGCATGAGATTAGAGGGAGGCCGATTAAGGGGTAATGTGAGGAAGTTCTTTTTCACAGAAAGGGTGGTGGATACACGGAATGGCCTACCTCAGGAAGCGGTGGATATGAATATAGTGCAGGGTTTCAAACTGGCATGGGATAGGCATAAGGCAGCAGTACAGATGAGTATGAATAAAGAGGCCATTGACAGAGTAAAGACCTATGGCACATTCATAAGGTAGAAAAAATGGGCAGACAGGATAGACCTTGTGGTCCTTATCTGCCATCAACTTCTATGTTTCTATATGCTGTACGCCTTCTTTTTTTTTTTTTGACTGTGGTAGCCACTTCCTTTGAAAACCATAGAGGATTTCTTTTTGCTTTGCTGACCCTTCTGGCACATTGATCTGTGGCAGTCTTTATTGCTCTTTTGAGTCTCCCCCCCACATGACTTCCACCTCCTCAGCCTCTATTTCTATTAACTGGCTACTTCTGATGTTCCTCATTTTTTTGGAAGTCAGCCTTCCTGAAATCTAGCACCTTTGTCTTTGAGTGGCTGGTGTCCTTTGTTATGTTTACCTTAAAGCTTACCATGCGATGGTTGCTGTTGCCCATATGGCATCCCACTTCGATGTCCTTGATCCTTTCCGAGTTTGTGAGGACTAGAGCGAGAATGGCATCTTCCCTTGTTGGGGTTTTAACAAGTTGGCACAGTCCCGTGCCTTGTAGTGACAATAAGAAGTCCCTACTTCTTCTTGTTGCTGCTGTTAGTGTGCGCCAGTTAATATCAGGTAGGTTGAAGTCCCCCACCAGTATTACTTCGCCTTTATCAGACATTTTGTGGATTTCCTCTATTAGATTTTTGTCTCCTTGATTTGGGGGTCTGTACACGACGCCAATTCTGAAGGGTTTTCCCTTGCCCATGTCTCTTCTGGCAATGCAATCCAAGTGTCCACCACCCTCTCTGTGAAGAAGTGCTTCTGACCTCCCTCCAGCTTAAGACTGTGCCCCCTCGTGTTATGGTTGCCACTTAGCTTAAAGAGTCTCTTCTTATGAACGTTATTTATTCCTTTCAAGTTCTTGAAGGTCCCAATCATGTTCCCCCCCGTCTCTCTCTCTCTCTCTCACTCTCTCCTGCTTTCCAGGGAGTACATGTTCAGTGCCCTCAATCTCTCCTCGTATGCCTTACCCTGCTGACCCACTATCATCTTTGTAGCCCTCCTCTGGACCTTCTCCAGCGGTTAATGTCCTTTTTGAGGTGTGGGCACCAATACTGAACTCCATACTCTAGATGCGGCCTTACCAGTGACCTGTACAAGGGCAGTATAACCTCCTCTCTCCTACTACTGAGTCCCCTAGATATGCATCCCAGCATCTTGTTTGCCTTTGCTGCTGCTTTCTTGCACTGCGTGGAGTGCTTCAGGTCACTAGTGATCATCACTCCCAGGTCTTTCTCCTTCTCTGATGCAGATACTCAGACTCTAACTCTAACTTAAATCTTAGTAGCATAACAGTATTACTTAGATTGATTTGACTCTGTCCTGGGATTCTTGGCTCCAATATGCATAACTTTGCATTTCTTGGCATTGAATCCAAGCTGCCAGTTCCTGGACCACTTCCCCCCAACTTTTCCAGATCTTTCTGTGGGTCCTGTATCCCTTCAGCTGTGACCACTCTTCCACAGAGCTTGGTGTCATCTGCGAATAGGCACATTTTACCCCCCGTGCCATCTCCAGTGACATTGATGAAGACATTAAACAACACCAGCCCCAGCACCGAGCCCTGCGGGCCCCCACTGGTTACCTCTCTAGTGCCAGATAACTCTCACCCCACAACCACCCTCTGGGTTCTGTCCCTCAGCCAGTTTTCCACCCATCTGGCCTACATTTCCCCAACCCTGAGATCCACCAACTTCTTGCTCAACCTTTTGTGGGACAGAGAGTCAAAGGCCTTGCTGAGGATGTCTGCCACTTGGCCCTTATCTACTGTCTTAGTGATGCAGTCAAAGAAGTCAATCAGATTTGTTTGACACGATCCCCCCCCCCCATGAACCCATGTTGCCTCACATCCTGGAGACCATGCTCCTCTAGATATTCCACCAACCTTTCCTTTAGTATGGTCTCCATGAGTTTGCCCACAATGGAGGTTGGACTGACTGGTCTGTAATTCCCTGGGGTCATCCTTAGGGCCGCTTCTGTGGAGGGGCACTGCATGTGCTGTTCTCCAGTCCTGTGGCACTCCTGACTCTAGTGAACTATTAATATTAAATAGGTCTGCCACTGGCCCTGCCAGCTCCTCAGCCAGTTCCTTTAGTACCCTTGGATGTACTCTGTCCGGGCCTGGTGATTTTCCCACCATCAATGCCGGCTATCTGTGGCTCCAGATTAGCTAGGGATGGAGGTGATCCAGAGCAACTAGGAGGTGTCCAGAGCACAATGCAGGCAGGAGGCAAGGGCCAGTGGTCAAACACAACCAGAAGTAATAAAAGTGAATAAAAAAAAAAAGAATGTATGCGATGAAAACATGTAACAGAAAAAAAAAAATATAAAGAGCCTGTGTTGCCTCTGGGAAAATGGAAATTATACTCCGTTCTAGTTGTACTTCCTGTTTTCGTCATCCTTTTATTCAGTATTACTGGGGAGATTGGTATGGAAGCAGGATCCTTGTCCTCTGGCCTTAATGTATGCCTGCTGTTTGTGTGCACTTGATACCATAATCTCCTGATTGTGACATCATCATTATTTCCACAGCAGCCAATCTTGATTCATTACGAGGATTATAAAATCACATGCGTCAGGTAGAAGCAGATAACTCTAATGGACAATGATCCTATTTTCAAGCAGCAAAACTTAAAGTATGAGCAGTATTGTGCATAAATGGTATGGTTTTTATAGTTTTTTTAGGATATATCATTCCTTGTCTATAATAATAGCATTAAGACACTCCAGGGGTTAGGTTATGTAACACTAGGGGCATAAAGCACTCTGCCCACGTGCTTCATGATCCACATAGGGTTAGATTAAGCATACAGTAAGACGCCATGGGGTGTTGGGAATTGTGCCACAAGTGCACGCCTCGAGGCGTAATAAGGCATGAGGCTGCAGGCCACATTGGGATTGGCTCATACCATAAATGCTGGCACTCGAGTGGAGTATTGGAGGATGCTATACCATCGGGTTGTGCCATCTTTTGGATGAGACGGTAATCAACGTCCTTCTGCTCATCTCTGGCGCTGTCCTGGTGGGTGTCCAGGTGGATGTAAAAGAAATCAAGGCACTTTTTGCAAGAGTAGGAGATTTTTCCCGGTGTCTTGGCTGACATTCCTCTTCCCATAAAATCAGTTCATGCAGTTGTCCAAGGCCGTGTATTGGGGTTGTTGTGCAAAATGGCTGCCACTACACGTGTACAGCTACTTCACTACCAGTCTGTCATTGCTTGTAGAGCCCTTTGGAATACAGTGTGCATGAAAGGTGTGGTATAAATGCAAATTCTTCTTATTGCACTTATAAAATGGGTAATTATACAGTTTAGAAGGATTAAAAAAAACGTTCACATTTATTGTAAAATTGTTCCTTCACTGGTGTGAGTCCTCTGGGGATCTGTCATGTTTACTGTTGGTGTGCTAGTTGTTAGCACATGGATTTGACCTGCACTGTGCCCTGGTGGGTAGCACTTGTTTTACTTGTTTGTTTTGCTCTAGGTAGTTTCTCGCCATGAACAGCTGTGGATCAGTCAGGTTGCAGTATTTTCTCTACCCTTTTTATAACTGAGGATAAAACAACCCCATGTCATGACTTAATGCTTAAGTGTTTTTTATTGCTGGGGTGGGGGTCGGGGTCGGGGTCATTGGCAGTATTTGTAAATATTGGGACGTAAAGCTACTGATAATTATATATCACAACATTGTCAGTATCAATGGGGAGAAAAACACACAAAAAAAAAAAGGAATCCTACATCTTCACTGAGGATATCTCCTCCATTGGGCTACACCTTTGGAACTATAAGCTGCTGGTGTGTGCACCACTCAGAAAGTTTTGCTAGTTGGGGGCCACCCATGATGATTTGCAGTGTCAGAGTCAATATATTCATGGGAGGCCCTGTTGCTCTTCAGTTCTTTCTCCTGCTGTCAACCACTCATCGAACTTGCAGAGAAACAGTGCCATTGTTTTCTTCAACTTTATTTTTTTAATGTATTTCACTTGTTAATGTTGTCTTTTTATGCTGCCATCGAAAGAACCTTTATTTAGGTTTTGTACCTACAAGATCTTCAAGGATGATGCTCACACAGTTTATCTTTGCTTTTTTGTGCCTGTCCCACAGTGTCAGGGCCTGCAGGATTTGCCAGGGAGTCAACCAGGCCACAAGGAGATGCTGAAAGAAGGCTGTAGAAACCTTCATCCCCATTAAGGCCATGGAAGCTCAATCCAAGGCCACAGCCTCCAAGCCAGGTTTTCCCTCTCACTAGACCACCTCCAGGAAGGGAACTCCCCGGCATTTGGTGACACTTTCACTGCCAAAGTCGTTGAGGACTAAGGACAAGTTAAGGACAAATTGTCGCCAAAGTCCTCCTCTTCCAGCTGTCGAAGACTACGTTTTTGGCTGTTCTCACTGTGTCTTCCACTCTGATTCCTCCTGTATATCCTGCCTTAGAGGATGCTACCTTTACTGCTTGGTACAGACCCAATACTTTGCTAGCAGTACCTACAAAGGCTGATAAACAGTGCCGTGCTCCATCTGTTAAGCCTTATTATGCTTTCCAGCCTGAAACAAATTCTGTCATTATCATGGCTACTCTAGAGCCCCTAGACATAGAAGCACTTTGCCTCCTGACAAAGAATGCAGGAGGCTGGATGTTATGGGCAAAATAACTTATGGCACTGCAGCCTTTAGACCTAAGAATAGAGAACTACCAGGCATACCTGATTAATTGGAATAGTCTGTGGAAATCTGCTATGTCTACCATTCAAGCTCTACCAGATGGTTCTGCCAAGACTGAATTGCTTAAATTCACCTTGGCTGGTGTGGGTATTAGAAAAGGGGCATGCTCCAGACTTGCTGTCTACCTCTCCAGTTCATCCCCTGCCTCATTGTCATTATCTTCCGGGCCACTTGCACCTTCTGCTAGAGTAGATTCAGTCACTTATTATACAAGTCAGCTATCAAACCCCCCAAGAAAGAAACAAAGGGTTCTGTTCCAGATACTTCCTGGTTCCCAAATTGATGGGAGATCTGCATCTTGTCCTGAAAAACCTAAACCTGTTCATTAAATACAAAAGTTACAGATAGTGTAGCTTTCTGTATTGCTGCACATTGTCAATGGGGAGTTAATACATGTGAATAATGAACACCCCTACTGGGGTAGTGGTACAGCCCAATGCTGTCAATCAGCATAGAATCTTGGGCACATAAGAATTCCGAGATCATCAGATTACTGTCCATTGACTCCTGTGGGGTAGCTGGTGGCATCTTGGTTGACACAGAGACCCATTGTGAAGAGGGAGATAAATTATCTGTCTGTGACTCGATCGGTCGGCACCACAGTAGGAGCTTGTTCACAGAAATATCTTAGTGTCATGTAAATTGTGACCAACTCCCCTACCTTAAGGAACAATGTGTTAAAGTTAGCAGACCTACGCTTCCGTTTTTTTGTTTATTGGAGAAATGCCTTTAAATAGTCGTGGCATAGAGAGAAACCATAAAAAAAGATTTTTTACACAAGAGATGGCAGGCAGGAACGGAGGATGTTGTGGCTGATCTAAATACTGTATACCAGTAAGTTGTATTCATAAGTTAGGGCCGAAAATGGTACTTTCCAGGATTGTCCTTTTGCCAGCAAGCCTAAAGTCTATGATATCTATACAATTAGCCTTTATTGCTGTGAAAATGTAATACATAATTTGGGTGAGATTTATTGGGAGACATGATCTATTTGTAAAGGGAAACACATTTTGAAATGTTTCAGTGGTTCACCATCTTAGAAACATAGAATTTGCCAGCAGATAAGGACCATTTGGCCTTCCTAGCCTACCCATTTTCCCTACCTGTTTCGTATACTGCAGATCCTAAATGATCTGAAACTTACCCTCTTTCCTATCACTGTATTGTTTGGAATCCTTCAACTGAAGCCATCAATTTCATTTTTAGAAGAGAGAGTCTTTAGCTGCAGAATAAATAAAAAGCCCCAGAGCGGCTGGACAACACTGCCACCAATGAGGACCAGGGCTGCCCTATGGAAACTGTACGGCTCTACTCTCCTCACTTAGGGGTTCCCCCCATGGGCACCAGTCGGGTCACTCCTCTGATGTAGGAGGACCTCTTTTGAGTGACTTGGCAAGGCCTCCTGTGCAGTTCCACAGCCCAGGTTGAAGCCCTCGAAACCCTGAGTCTCATCACTTTTGAGAGAGGTTGCCCATGTTCATAGACCCTGAGGGCAGCTAATGTGGGATCAACATAGAGAGTTTGTTGGTACCTAGATAGCTTTCATAGGGACAGGGCCCAGTTCCGGTCCTTCTTCCTGGCACCAAACAGCCTGTTGGGTCAGTGCCTCATCCTCATCAACATCCTCCTCTGAGGACAGTGATTCATCTTTCCACCTGTCCTTGGCTGCTGAGTATTCGCTGTAGCAGCAGTTTTTGATGGAGATGCTCCAGACACTTGACATAGGTTCCTACTCAGGCCACAGTCTGGCAGCCCTGCTGTTGGAAGTCCTTGCAGTTCCCAATGATGACATAGTAGGCATCTGTTCATGGCCTAGAGCCTTCAGTGAGGCATCAAGGGCAGAGTGAAGTCATCCCTTCTTTTGTCCACTATCCCCCAAGGATCTCCTCCTTCAGTATCTTGCACCCGCAGGGTCTGCAGGTACAGTGCTGCACCCCTCATCAGGGCTAGCAATACTGCCGACCCCATTGGGGCCTCAACATCCTACACATGATTGACCTGCAGAGGCAGAGTCCGCTCAGACGGATGCCTTTGGCAAGAAGGTGTTTACCTCGTCCATGCCCATGTGTGGATATCTGCACATCAGATGGCTTCAGTTGCCTATGGTTGCAGCTAGGTCAACTCTTAGCTACTATACCTCAAAGTGAGTTAGTGATCCTGGAGGTAGCTCGCCACCAGTCAAGGGCATCACATGATGCTATTCAGGTGGCTTTCAGGCTAGCAAGAACTGCAGTCCGCCTCAGGCAGACGGCATGGCTTTGCATTTCCTAAGTGGCACCTTTGGTCTGGCGTAAGGTGCTAAATTCTCATTTCTTCTCCACCAGAGTCAGGCGGAAGCTGTCGACACCCTCCCACTCCTGTGCCACAGGAGCTTCCACCTGGTCCTGACCAGTCTCAGGTCTCACCAGACCTGTAAGGAGCCCCTGGCCTTAGGTGTTCTCCCCCACACAGTGGGTTGAGGGTATCTGTTACCTTCCAGATGATCCAGCTCCTTCCTCAGATAAAGGGATAGTTTGGTACTTGGACCCACAATTGGGAATCAGTACTGAAGATTGATTCCTGGAAGATATGAAAATTATGTACTTAAAATTGTTGATCCTCCAGAATATCTTCACCATTGATTACCATGCTCCTCCCACCATGCCCCACTGTGACAGAATAAGCTCATGCTGTTGGTGCTAGCAGTGCCACTGACACTGTGGCATCTCACCAGCTGCACTTCCAGAGGGTTTTTCCCCCTTATAAATATTATAAAAGGGAGCTGGACACTCCTTTGTCCACTCTCAAAAAAAAATACACTTATTCTAGGGACATGGATATGATGTTCGGTCCACATTTTCTGGCACTGTCCTTTCCCTTTAAGATGTGCCGGAAAGTCTTCAAGCTGGCTCCTCCCACCCACCCAGGTGGTAACTCCCTCAGCTCCGCCCCATGACACTAGATCTTCCTTATCGCTGGAAGAAGCAGGTTCCCTACTTACCGCTTCCGCGTTGAGTAGGTCCTAGTACTTTCAATTCTTTGGAATTACTTCCAAACCAACTCTTACAAGTTTTTGTCTTCACTCGATCTTCAATCACGACCACGATAGACGATAAGTCTATTCCTGGGTTCCGCTGGTGCCTTTGCGGACAGAAGATGTCCAGGACCAACCTGCAAGCCATGTAGTCTACTGTCTGGGGCACGACCATGATCCCCAGGCCTGCAACTTTTACCACTTGTTTCACCCGATTGTTGTGGAGGATCATCTCGCCCACCTGAAACTAGGGCGCCTGTCGCAGCAGAACCCACCAGTCAGATCCAAGGATGCCCATTGGGTAGTCTCCCTGACTGTGGGGTCCACCGAGCAGCTTGCAGGCCTTCAAAGAGAAGGCACCCCAGGCCAAAGACCATTCCTCCTCAGCTTTTGCCTTCGTGCCACTTCAGCTGGGCTCAATCTTTACGGGCTCCTTCAAAGAATTATGCCAGTCTCTGCTGACCTTCGGTCAGGGACCTACTGGCATATCTAAATGTATATTCAAGTTTATTGCATAATCAAGCACAGTTATACAGTTTACATTAGTTGGATAAATCAATTTTTCTTTTTCTAAAAAAAAAAAAACACATGGTGTGACATTTCTCTATAATTCCTATTTGACATTGATGTGGTTCTGTGACCCTACATAATATGGGACTATCTTTCTATTCATCTTCCATGCCTATCCGAACATTTAGATAATTATTCCCGTAAAGCCTCCTCCTCAGCTGGTGCAAAAATCCCCCTATCTTTCCAGATCATCCATAAGGTCCATCTGCCCACAGAGTTGTGTGTTTGCATATTTTTATTTATTTAAAATTTGGTGACCGGGAATTACTGACTTTGTGCATCAAATCTTCCATGTCCTGAATCTCATGGACGATAGATAACCAGTTTTGGTACACAGGAGGGTATGGGCTGAGCTATTTCCTTGTAATGGCTTTGTGAGCAGACGTCAGCAGAATATTCCAGAGGTATTGCTTATCTTTTCTCTTTAACTTCCCTGGGTAATAGTCCGAGTATTAAGTGTTTTGGACCCAGATTTTCAGTGATTGAGAAAATCTCTTTTAATCCTGGTGTCATCTCCCTCCAAAACTGTACCAAACTTAGGCATGACCAAAACACATGTAGGTGGTCTGCTCTCCCATCCCCACACCCCCTCCAACAAGTCGAGGGGCAGTTCTTGTCCCATTTCAATTTAGCTATTAGTGTAATAAAGAACCTTATTCTGACTTTCCACTCAAACTCTCTCCACATTGGAGAGTAAATTGTTTTGAAAGTTTGTGTGAAGCATGCTTCCCATTGTTTGTCAGATAGCTAGTACCCTAATTCGTGTTCCCATTTTTTGGGGAGTGTACAGCTCTGCTCCCCTCCCTGTCTCTTAAGGCCTTGTAAATGGCAGAGATGTGTCCTCTAGGTCTCCTGGAGCTGACTATTTCTTCCATAATCCCTATTGGTCCTCCCGTTGTTTGGGTCTTACCACATTGACCCTGCAGGTTCTGAATATACGTTCTTATCTGCAAGGCTCTGAAGTGATCGATTTGCCTGAGGGAAAACCTTTCTTTAATCTGGCCAAATTCCAGTACAATGTTCCCCCTCAAGGAACTGCTTTAGTGAGTGTAAACCTAATCTGCCCCACCTTTTGAAAGTAAGGTCCTGGGTAGCTGGAGGGAACTCGTGATTCCATGCAAACCACCTCAGGGGCCACGCCTCTTTTAAAAGCTTATGCTTGGTCCACTATCATCGCAGGGCCCTGAATGTATTTCTTACAGACAGTAGTAGGGTGTTGCTGTCTTTATTCAGTAATTCTGGCATCACTGCTCTGGCGCCAAGAGGCACCCCTTCTGTGGAGACCACCTCAAGTGATTTCCAGTGGGCCTTATACTCCCCTGTGGACCACAACAAAGCCCATCTTAGTTGAGGGGCCAAGAAGTAATCCTCTAAATTTGGAACATTTCTGCCCCTGTATTTTGTATTGGATTGTATGACTAGGCTCTTAATTCTGAGCCTTCTGTTATTTCAGATAAATTTTATGAGCATTCTTTGCCATATCTGGAATTGGTTATTATGAATTTTCAGGGGTAAGCATTGAAACAAATAGAGGAACCTAGGGAGTATGTTCATTGTTACTTTGTGGATTCTTGAGTGTAGGGGTAAATTCAAAATGTCCCATCTTTTAATGTCCTGTCTAATCTGGGTTAACAAGGGCTCATAGTTAACATTATAGTGTTGTGAGGTTCCTAGGAATCTGGGTCCCCAGGTATTTTATTTTATGACTGTTCCAGTTCAGTGGAAGTAGGAGTTTTATATTTGGGGTGGGGTTATAGAAATATTTGAGTAATTCTGTTTTATGTTTATTAAGAGATTACCCAGAGAATTGGCCAAATTTATCTAGTACAGACCATAATTTGAGGATAGTTTTATCTGGGTTAGATATATACACCAGAACATCGTCCGCGTATAGGGAAATTTTTTGTTCCTCCCCTCCGAAGTCTGTCCCCTCCACCTCCCAATCTTCCCTTATAGCTTGAGCCAGGGGTTCTATGTAGATGGCAAAAAGTAGCAGTGACAATGGGCACCCTTGTCTGGTGCCTCTACCCAGATTAAATCTCTGGGATATTCCTCCGTTCATCCTCACAAACGCCTGTGGGGAGGTGTAAAGGGCCCCAACAGCTTCAAGAAAAGCCGTGGGGAAGCCCATACTCCGAAGGACCATAAACAAGAAGTTCCAGGTGACCCAGTTGAACTCCTTTTCGGCGTCAAGGTTCATGATACGTGTAGGGGTGCGTTGTTTGTTGATAATATTAATTATGTCTGTGGTCCGTCTGACCCCTTCTGGGGCTTGCCTACCCTCTATGAAACCCGTTTGGTCGGGATGTATTAGTTTGGTTAACAGGGGTTAAGTCTGGCTGCTATTATAGCCATGAAGATTTTGTAATCCACATTTAACAGGGATATCAGTCTGTAAGAACCACAGTTCTTTAAGTCTCTTCCTTCCTTGGGGGTTACAGTGGTGTAGTTCCAAGAGGGTGGGACTGCCTCACCCTTCGTCCACACTTGATTGTATGTGGTCTTTAGTAGGGGAACTGTTTCGGCTGCAAAGGTTTTGTAAAGTTCACTGCCAAACCCATCAAGGCCCGGGTGTTTGCCAACTTTCAGATTTTTGATGGTATTCATTGTCTCCTGTTGGGAGATTGGCGCCATCAGCACCTGTGATTGGGTTTCAGTGAGCTTGGGCAGTTTTAGGCCTTTTAAAAATTCCTTAGCCTCCCTCGGATGTGTGTCCTCTTGTGGATGGTAGAGGCGCTTGTAGTAAGTGACCAAAGAATCTGCTATCTGCTCCCGCCTATGTGAAATATTCCCTGTGTCAGGGTGGCGTAGGCCTATCATATGAGCTCGAGCCACTTGTTTCAGGCAGTACACCAGTAGCTGGGTGGCCCTTGGACCTCCCTCATAGTAGGATTGTTTGATACTTAGGGCCTTTTCTGCTTCCGTTCTCTATAATCTTTGAAGCTTAAGTTTGATTTAATTTTCTCTCTCTCTCTCTTTCTCTGTGTCTGTCTGTCTGTCTCTCTCCCCCTAGTCCTGCAGAACTTATTTTTTTTTTGCCCTTCCAGGGTCCTTAATTGTTGTGTTAAAGTTTCAAGCTGTTTGCCCCTTTTCCTCTTTTTGTAGGTGGCTATAGATATTAATTTACCGATTATCAATGTTTTGACTGTATCCCATAGTATTTGGGGGGTTATGTCCGAGTTATCATTCTCCTGCACTGTCTGTTTTATTACTCTCCTAATCACGTCCTTTACCTCTTCATCTCTCAGCAGGCTGGTGTTCAGCCGCCATTGCATGGGTTTCTTTGGGAGTTGCAGCTCTAAGTCTGCAAAAATAGGTTGATGGTCAGGCAAAGCCTCTGTGCCCATCCATACTGAGTTAAAGACATGAAGGTCCGTGGCATATGCAAGGAACATATCCAGCCTCAAGTATATTTTGTACCTAGGGGACTAAAAGGTGAAATCATTTGCTGTTGGATACTTCTCTTTCCATATGTTGACGAGTTCTGTGTCACCCATGAGTCTTTTCAGGAGGTTGTGTGTCCTACTGCTTGGTGAGGGTATATTTGAAGCAGTGTCCAGTGATCTATTCAAGATCACATTCCAGTCTCCCCCTGGGTATAAGAACTCCCTTTGCCTTTTCTGCTAGTAGTTTGAGCAAATCAGGGAAAAAGTTAATATGTGTACCTGGAGGGGCGTAAACATTTAAGAGGGTGACCAACATATCCTGTATCCTTCCCGCCACCAACACATAGCGGGCACCCTCATCCACCACCACTTCTTCCTCCTCAAAGGGGAGGGAGGCAGATAAGAGAATGGCCACTCCCCTTTTCCTTCCCTTTTCTAAGGATGCTTGGTATAATTTTGGGAACCCTTTGTTTTTCAGTTTTTGGGTTTCCTTCGGGGACAAGTGTGTTTCTTACAAAATATTGATCTCACACTTCTGAGATCTCATGAATTTCTGTAGTTGTTTTCTTTTGATGGGGTGATTTATGCTGTTTACATTATAAGATAATATTTTGGATCTAACTTGGTCCATATTCTAGTCTGGCAGGGTCACTTACTGAGATACTATGACTGGTTCTTTGAGATAAGTCCCCCTCCAACATCTTGACCTGTTTACTTAGTACTTCCTAACTCCCTAAGGACTGTTTATGTTTGTCGTACCATTTTCTAAAGTAAATTCTCAAGTCTCTGAGCTCATGACTGTGCCTCTCCTTGTGTACCATTAATAACAAGTATTTGCTTGCTTCTAACTTTGAGCCAGCCAAAACAATGCATTTAACCAGTTTCCTCATTACCACACTAGGTGGGGGTATAACCTTAAATCCAACAAGAAAGTGTAAAACTTTCAAAAATAGAACGTAAACATCTATAACTCAATAACTATTTACAAAGAAAGCTGTTGAGAGTGCCCCCCTGTCTGCGTACCCCTGGGCCTTTAGGGGAAGTTCCAGTCCCGAAATGGAGGTCAACAGGAAAAGCAGTTTAACCCAGTTAATGTCAAGTAAGCTCCTCCATTGGGTGAATATTTCATGAGTTTTGAGGGAGCCCCTTTGGGTGTTCAGGCTTCCTAGGTCAGTCCATTCCTCAGTATACGGAATGGTCTGTGCCCCCTTTGGGACACTTTGCCCTTTCTTGTAGAACGGGCAGTACCTCTTATTAAGGCTAGTGTTGGGTCTCAGCCCAAGCCTCAGAGGCGTGACCAATGCCAGCAGCTCCAGCAAGATCAGCTTAAGCATGATAGAATTACCCCAATCCCCCACCCGACCCTTGTTTGTAACGAGGGACTACCCCCTCTCAAAACCATCTGTAATCAAGGCATGCGAACTTGCTGGCTCGGAAGGTGCAGAATATAACCTCCCCCGTCAGACCAGCTGCAGTAGAAAAGTTTAATACCTCTTTTTCCATTTGTTTGATTTTTCTCCACCCCCTTTTCTCTTTTCTCCCTCCCCCCTCTGCCCCTTCATTCAGAACCCCATTGTCCAGACCTTTAGTCAAACATCATATATTTAATAGACAGTACTTTTGTATTCCTTTAGGTTCCGTGCTGTACCTTTAAATAAAGCTTAAGTCTATTTGAGCCTGTTGAAGGGTGTTTCGAAAGGCCCCTAATCGAGTCTTTCTATAAAGTTTTGACTTTTACTCTCTCTTTACTGCTAATATAATTTCATCCCTCACCCACCCTAATCCCTTGGGTATATAAGAGATGAAAGCAAAGGAGACAACGAGACAAGCACTGCATAAGTCTTTCGTTTGTCATTGCGGAGGGGAAAGTTCTTGTCCCAAAGTCAACTGTTCCCGAGGCGGCTATGTTTCTGCTCCAGTGAGGGCCCCCAGGGCCCAGAATGCAGATTCCCCCGCCCCCCCCTTCTCCCTGAAAGCAGCGTTTTATGTCCCCCTTTAAGACAACACAGAAAAGAGTATCTTGTTGCTGCCTACATGGGGCGGACAGGGCACACCTCCATTAAATATCAAATCCCCAGACTTCTCCAAGAGGGTGGATCCGACTTCATGACCCAGGATTCGGTAAGGAGGTCTCCATCTCTTCTTGGCTGTCTGATGTCTGCGTATCTCTAGTCGCGAAGCCAGCCAACTGCAGGGGCGAGGTGTAGGGCTTCAACAGGGCCACTATGTCGGCTCTCAAATTCGTGGAGTGTGGAGATAGAGTTTGATGGGTCTGTGCAGCCCCTTTTCACGCAACGGACCAGGCCGATCTTCAGAGCTCCCTCTCTAGGCGCTCCTTTTCCAGTTGGGGCACTGAAATTCCTTGCCCCTCCAGAAATCTTGCTGCATCTACCAGGTCTTCAAAGGTCTTCGTGCCCTGATTAGTCTTGACTTTCAGTCTCACTGGGAACAACATCTGCACCTTGAAGTTCTTTGCCCGGAGTTGTTTTAAGATGGGCCACATGTTTCTTCTTGCCTTCTGGACTACAGTAGTGTAGTCACTGTCTACGGTAATTTTGTGATCCCTGTAGGTGATCGAGTGCATTTGCCAAGCTCTCCTTAAGATTTCCTCTTTGGCTCCATAGCTGGTCAGTTTGGCCACAAACTATCTCGGACAGGCCTCAGGGTTAGCGAGTCTCTAGGCCAGAGAGCGGTGGGCCCTGTCCATAGAAATGTCAAAATCCGGGGGTAGCTTAAGGGATTCACGGAGGACCTGCTGTAGGAAGGCTATGGGATCGGATCGCTTTTTCTGCTCCCTCCGGGATACCATACACTCTGAGGTTCTGTCGCCGACTTTTGCCTTCAAGATCGTCCATTTTAGCCATGAGCTCCCTCTCCCTGGCCTGCAAGAACAGAAGAAGGCGATCATGCCCGTTGGACTGTTCGTTCACTTGGGTGAGCCCCATTTCCAACTTGTCTGCTCTGTGCTCTGTTTTCCCGATGTCTGCTCTCAACTCAGTTAAAGAAATGTCTGTTTTTGCTACCGTTTTAGCTATTTGAAGGATTGATGCTACCAGTTGGGAACATTCATCCTCCGAGCTGTCCGTGGTCACCATGCTGGATTCCTCGTCGGAGAGCCCCATTATTCGGCTCGGTTTTTCTCCCTGAAGCATCAATTGCAGCTTCTGAGCCGGGATGTGAGAGCTCCTGGCAAGAACAGTTTTGGAGCGTGTAGCTTTGGCCAGCAATTGCATTCTTTTCCTGCTGTGGATGCCTTAGGATTGCTTATCGGGCCGGGGAGAGTAGTTAGCTAAGCTGCCATAGGGTTGCTGGCATCCAACGCTATGAGGACTTGATGTGGCAACAGTTGGTGTTCACCAGCAAAACCGACCCCAGTTTCTACACCAGCCATCACCTGGCTGTCGCCTGAACAGCCGCCACTGATGGAACGATTAACACGGTCTTGGCTCGGCTGATTCCGGCTTCTCCGCCGATCATGGTGGAACCACCGCCTAAACAGCTGACAGCCGGCACTCCAGCTAAGGAGTCTCGGCCAGCCAAGAGTCTTCCCCATCGGCTGTCGGTTACCGTCACCCCTGACCTTCTGCGGCAGGTCAGTGGGGACTCTGGCGGTAGACCGCTCTTTGATGACTCTTCGGAGTCCAAGGGTTCCTCCCTGCACTCCCGTCTGGTTGATGTGGAGTCAATGGGGGATCTTTCGATGGACGAAGGTCCATCCTCTTTCATGGGCCTCCTCCGTCTGATCTCAGAGTTGACGAGTATGAAGATGGAGCTCGTCCAGACATGGGCTTGTTACCCATTGACTGAGATCCTCGACTGGGGACACACTCTGATGGAGGCTTTCCCGGTGGCAGAGGCCATTCTTGGCCCTGCCCTGGAGCTCTGGCAGCACCCCGCTTCCTGCCTTGTACCTTCAGCCCAGATGGCCCACAATTATACGGTACCCACCGAGCCCTTTCGGGATTCACAACGCACCCCTCGGCTGAGGGGTTGGTAGCCGACTCTGTGCTCCAGCTCTCTGTCAACCCCAGAGATGTTGACAAGTCGCCTGGTAAGGAGTCCAAGAAGTTGTATCATGCGGCTAAGAAGGTATATGTTGCCTCCTTGCTTGGCCTCCACCAGGCGAGCTCGTCCCTCCTCATGGCCCACTGAGCACCTTAGATGGTGTACTTCCTCATCTGCCTGTGGACTATCAGACCACGGTCAAATAGATCCAAGACCAGGGACATGCTGTGGCCAAGCAACAGCTCCAGACTGCCATGAACATTGGAGACTCCTGTGCTCACTCCATGGCGGCCACAGTGGCTTGGCTGAGGATCTTGACCTTCACGATGGACACTCAGCACAAATTGGCAGATGTCCCTTTCCCGGGCACCAAACTGTTCGGGCCAGGGGTCAATTGTCACCTCACACACATCAAGACCAGTGCCACCTTGGACTCTGTGACATCTGCCCAGAAGGATGCCAAGGGCTCCAAGCAGTATCAGAAATGGAAGCCCTTTCGGTCCACCTCTACTCCTGCGGTCAAGCCAGCCTAGCAACCACCTGGCCAGCAGGCTCAGGCTTGGCGACCTCGGCCCACGTCAGTGGCCTCGGTTGTCCGTAAGCCAGGAGGGAGAGACTCCAGTGGTGCCTCAGCCGGGCCCTCCTAGTCTTCCAAACCTGACCAGTGACAGGATGAGGGATGCCTCCCTCATGCTCATCACGCCTCCCTGAGTCCTCCCATGGGTGGCAAGCTCAGCCACTTCCTTTCTGCCTGGTCCGCTGTCACCACGGACAGGTGGGTTCTAGAAGTAGTGGGTCAGGGTCTGCCTCTTGAATTTGAGCAGTACCATCCTTGCCGAGCCTGTGCCCCACAGGAAGACTTGGCTTCCACAGACATACTGCCAGCTTTCAGAGGTGACATACCCAAGCTTCTCTGCAGGGAGGTCGTGGTTCCTGGCGCAGATCCTCCGGAACACTTAGGGTTTGTCTCCAGGTACCTCCTGGTGCCAAAGCAGATGGGGGGGCTGGTGCCCCATTCTAGATCTGCATGACCTGAACACATTTCTCCAGCTGTGCACCTTCAGGATGGTAACTGTGTCTCGGATCATACCACCTCTAGAGCAAGACATGTGGTTTTGCTCCCTGGGCCTTCAGGACACATTCTTTCCCGATCCGTCCATCTCATCGGAAGTTCCCTCCGCTTTCGGGCAGAGGAACCCTCTACGAATTCCAGGCCATGCCATTCGGCCTCTCCTTGGCCCCAGGGTGTTCACCAAGTGCATTGCAGTGTTGGCAGCTTGTCTGAGGCACCGAGGAGTCTGGGTTTACCCCTACCTGGACAACTGGCTGATAGCAGGTCTCTCCAGGCAGGAGGTGGAGCGGTCCAGGGAATTTGCCCATCAGACCTGCATCAACCTTGGCCTCCTGGTCAGTGAGGCCAAGTCGGAACTTGTACCCTTGCAGGTGATCTATTTCATCGGGGCGGAGCTAGACTCTTGCAGAGCCAGAGCCCAGCTCCCGGCGGACAAGGTGGAGGCTGTCTCCTCCTTTGCCCGATCATTTCGGGTTGGGCAGTTGCACTCTGCCCAGGACTTCCTGTGCCTGCTGGGCTACATGGTGGCCTGTACCAGCATGGTCCGTTGGGCCCACTGGAAAATGCGCTCCTTGCAGTGGGAGCTGGCCAGCCAGTGGTCTCAGTGTAAGGTCACTTCAACCAGCTGGTCACTGTAACCCAGCAGATGTGGGATGCCATCCAGTGGTGATTGTTCCCAGCACACCTGCAGGAAGGGATCCTGTTTGTCTGCCCAGAGCTGATGGTCATCCTGACGATCGATGCCGCTCTCATGGGTTGGGGTGCCCACATGGGGAACACAGAGTCCACAGGCTCTTGACCCCCGAGGAGTCCTGATGCCACATCAACCTGCTGGAACTCCGGGCAGTTCGACTGACACTGACTGCATTTGCTCCACACATTCGGAGTCAGGTGGTCCAAGTCCAGATGGACAACACCACGACCATGTACTACCTCAACAAGCAGGGCAGGATGCACGCCATGCCCTTGTGCAGGGAAGCTGTCGATGTTTGATAGCCATGCATGTGGCAGTAGTCTCCAGTCAGCTGACGGACGCCCTCAGCCAGGTGGGCGAGGCATCTCACAAGGGGTCTCTCCACCCAGAGGTAGTTCGCAGTCTGTTTTCTCAGTGTAGCATCCCTCAGGTGGACCTGTTTACCTCCAGGGAGAACGCAAAGCTGAAACTGTTTTATGCCCGCCCCCAGCAGGGAACGCTGCAGGGGGATGCCTTCTCGAGGCCTTGGACCCCATGCCTCTTCTATGTCTTCCCTCTGATTCCCTTGATCCACAAGGTGTCCTCAAGGCCAGGAGGGACAAGGCACAGGTGATCCTGGTGGCTCCAGACTGGCCACGCCAGTTCTGGTACCCTGATCTCAGCAGCAGGCTCCCGAGGTGTCTTCCCCTACACCTGGACCTGGTTTCCATCAATCAGGGGAAGGTACTCACCCGGACCTTCAATCCCTGCACTTGACGGCTTGGTTCCTGAGCGGCTAGAGTTCCAGGCCTTGGGTCTCTCCGAAGATGTTTTCACTGTAGTGTAGGCATCTCTGAAGGAGTCAGCCAGGAAGTGCAACACCTTCAGATGGAAGAGATTCTCCATTTGGTGTCAGGGCAAGGGGTTGGACCCTTTGTCCTGTCCAGTGGCTAGCTTCCTTGATTACCTTTGGTCCCTCTCTGTCAGGCCTTCAGTCGATGACCCTTAAGGTGCACCTGGCAGCCATCTCTGCTTACCGGACACGGGCCAGTCAGCAGTCTGTGCAGGAGAAGGTGGTCTGACGCTTCTTCAAGGGCCTTGACAACATTTCCCCTCCAATGCATGAACCACCACCAGCACCACCATGAGATTTGTTGCTGGTTTTGGCAAAGCTCATGGGCAAACCATTCAAACCAATGCACAGGTGTGATCTCTCTCACTTGTCATGGAAGACTGCCGTCTTGGTGGCTATCACATCAGCCAGAAGGATCACTGAGCTCCTGGTGCTTTCAATGGAGTCTCCTTACCTGGTCTTCCACAGGGACAAGGTTGTCCTGTGCCCCAACCCGAAGTTCCTCCCGATGGTTGTGTTGGAGTTTCATCTAAACCAGGTGATTAATTTCCCTGTGTACTTCACCAATCACACCTCGGAGGCCGAGCACAGGCTCCATACTCTGGACCTGAGGTGAGCGCTCGATTATTACAAAGAGCGCACGGCTAGAGTTCAGGGAGAGGTTCGCCAGCTGTTTGTCACCTACGCTGAAACTGTACCTGGCAGACCTGCAGCCAAGCAGACGATTGGCAGGTAGATCACATCCTGCATTGATCTCTGCTATAGGTTGGCAGGTAGGGAGCCTCCCATAGGACTAAGGGCTCATTCCACCCGCCATACTGCTGAATTGGTGGTTGTTTCCTGGGATGTCCCTATCTAAGAAATCTGCAGGGCTACGACGTGGAGGTCAGCACACACCTTCATTTCCTATTACCACAATGACTTAGTCACACTGGGATGCTGGTTTTGGGGTCTCGGTTCTCCAATCTCTGTTCCCTAAGCATGGGGTGTGCGCCTTGCCTCCCTCCTCCTGGAGAACTGCTAGGAGTATGCCAGAAAGTGTGGATAGAACATCATATTCACGTCCCTAGAAACACAGGTTACTCACCTGTAACAGTAGTTCTAGGAAGGGTATATGATGTTCATCCATATGGACCCAACCAACCTCCCCAGCTTCGGCACGCATACTCTGCTTCCAGCAGTTAAGATCTGGCGTGATGAGGCAGAGCCGAGGGAGTTGCCACTCGGGTGGGTGGGAGGAGCCAGCTTGAAGACTTTTCGGCTCATCTTAAAGGGAAAGGACACTGCCAGAAAGTGTGGATGAACATCATATACCACTCCTAGAGCTACTGTTACAGGTGAGTAACCTGTGTTTTCATGGTTTGAGCAAAAATAGCCTTTTTATTCACTCTGGAATGCTGCCAACAATGATGCCTGAAGAGTGGCACAGCCACGAGTGCCAGACTGGATTGTTGGCATCTTTCCAGAGTGAATAAAAAGGTTATTTTTGTTCAGTCCATGGAATGCCCTGTGTATACAGCGGGCAGTTGGGTTTTCTTTGTGGTATAAGTTTCACAGATTAGTTAAGTTCAGGTCAAGTTAAGTTTTGTTTTTTTTCTTTCTTTTTATCACTGCTTTATTTTTCTCCTCCTGTGCAGCCACCACTCTGCCTAACATCCAGCAACCGCTACGCTCCCCCACGATGACCCCCTTGGCGCCCCCACACACCGGCTGGCATATGCTGCTGTACCCGCAAGAGGGACCCCCCCTAGGTCCCCACGCCAGGCCAGGATCCAATACCGGCATGTCAGGTTATCCCCGGGCTGCCGCCGGGCTCAGGAAGCTGCGGCCATCAAGAAGCCGCGAGTGATGCTGCTGGTTTTGTCCTCCTTGTTCCCTAGGAGTGCAGACGTGCAATGACGTTGCGCACAGACATGCTGACGTCTGCTGCACTCCTCCCTCCATTGCACCGGCTCTAGCAGTGCCTCCAGGCATCCCCAGGGGCCGCTGCAGAGCAGTGGAAACCCACAGTCCTCCCCAGGATAGGAGAGCAGTCCTCCGGATGCTCGATCCTATCCTCCCCTACCAACCCCTGACAACCCGGGCTCGCGTCCGAACCCAGGTCGCCAGCATGGCGCAAGGTGTGGCACCCAGTGCCTCAACCCTCTGTGCCACCGGGTTGCAGTTTATTTTTGTTTTTTTTTTCCTTAAAGTGAATTTCCAAGTTTTTCTTCATTGGATTTGCTTTAGATATTTTGGTGCATTACATCTGCAAAACACTGTATCTTTATATTTTGTGCTGTCATTTTAGAAGTGAAAGGGACTGTATCTTGGCACCCCACCCCTCCCAAGGTAGCTGGCTGATTCCTTCCACTTCCCAGTCTCTCGATCTACCCAAGTTCCACCTCTGCGGTCAGGGATGTAATGACGTGTGCCCAGGGAGAGTGCAGGGGTGTGTTCCATTAAAGTCTATAGGGGCAGTTTTATGAAAATTTTTATATAAAATAATGGTCATTTGGAGATTAATCAAGGGAACCGGTCAACTAACCGTCCCTGGGCACACGTCATTACGTGCCTGAGCATGGGGGCGGATCATGGGAAGATTGAGAGACCGGGAAGTGAAAGGGATCAGCTGGCTACCTTGGGGGGCCAAGATACGATCCCTTCCGCTTCTAAAATAACACAAAATATTATAAAAAAGAGAGAGAGAGAGAGAGAGTTTTGCCGCTATAAGGTACTAGGATATATCATGCACACCTGAATCAATTTAAACATGGTGTTCGTTTTCTTTTTTAGATCGCAGCTTCCTAGTAATAGAGACAGTGAGCAGTCATCAGAAACCATACTCACTGTGGCATCCTGTCCATTTTTAATGTGAAATAGGGATTTTCAGCTTCATATCACTGATCTAATTAGGGCTGCAGTGGAAATAAAAGTTGCAATGGAAATAACATGTTATATCCACTGCAGCTGTCAAACTAACCATTTGTATTCACCAGTATTATTCATCATCCCCATCGTATACAAATATGGGGTGAAGGTATGTTTGGGGCCTTCCCATCACCCCCCACCACACACACACACACACACACACACACACACACACACACACACACAAAGAAAGGGGGTGGAAGGTGGTATCCTTCCCCTTCTCTTTGCTATCCTCACTGTCCGAGATATATTCCCTCTGAGGGTATACCCCTATTAGTTGCTACAAGCAACATGTGCCCCTGGGCACTGTCCAGTCTAAATCCAGATGGCGGTTGCACTGCATGTGGGAGGTGCTGTGCACCCTTTTGGATTGACTATACTAGCTCTTACACAGAGTACATCACTGCGGTTGTAGGAGAAGCAAGTCATTTTCTTTACAGAGTTTTTTCTTCTGCCTGTGTCAGCCTGCTGGTATGCCCCTTTCTTACTTTGTGTAACTGGACTGTTAGCCCACTACCCTTAGGGGGCCTGGGGAGATGTACGCATCTGAACTCCTTGGGCTGTACAGTACTGCAACTCCATATGCACTTAGCCCCCCCCCCTTCCCTGATGGGAGAAGGAGGGACATAGTTAACTGATGTATTCAGTCAGTCCTCTATCTGGTCACATAGAGTTGCCCCTTTTTTTCCAGGAGTCTGTGTGTCTTATTCCCTTTTTGGCTGTCATTGTACCATCTCATTTGCAAGACAGTCCCAATTCTGGGTATCCTCTAGTGTTTCTACCAGAGCCACATCCTCACGGCTGCTGCCCCTTTTTGTAAGAAGACCATTATCCATCTCCTGTCTGGCTAGTGGTGTGAAGCTCTAGCTCTGCACTTAAATACCCCTTTGTGCCACGAAGTGTGCCTGTTCTTTATCTCTAGGTTGGTAGTTGGGTTGTATTTTGTTGTTTATTTTTATTCCTGTATTCTTTCCCTGTCCCTGTCCCTTTGAGCTGGAAAAATCTGTAGCCCTCTCTTATTTTTGTCCACTTTGTTTCCTTCTTGGCCAACAGATGGTTATTGGCTGGTGTGTGACACTGTGTGAAGTGTGCAGGCACCATGCTTAGTGGCCAACTTCGGCTTCCACCCTGTAACAAAAAAAAAAAAAAAATTGCTCCTGTGGGGTCCTAGTGCCTCAGGCCCCAGATCCATAATTGAAATACACAGTTTCTCCACAGTGTCCAGCTTCCCTACTCATCTTGTTTATCTTGAAGCCACTACTGTGTGGTCAACTCGTGATGTCATGGATGACATCACACCATATTTTAGCCAATGTGAGGACTGCATTCTGCCACAGAACTGCTTGTAGGATTTCCGATCTTCCAGCTCTGATGCATGAGCCTCCATATCTGATTTTCCACAAAGACAAGATGGCTTTGTGGACCAGTCCTCATTTTCTGTGTAAGGTGGTCTCTGATTTCAGATTGAGTCAGACCAGTCACCTTCCTGTGTATTATCCAGAGCATGCTAACAAGGGTGAAGCCTTGCTCCATACACTTGATGTACATAGAACATTGTTTCTACCTTGCTTGTACAAAGGACTGCAGAAAGTCCTATCAGTTTTTGTTTCATTTGCCCCGGGAAAGACCGTGTCCTGTGTCTAAACAGTGCCTGTCCAAATGGCTGGCTAACTGCAGTAAGTTTTGATATAATAAGTACCGTAAGCAGCTTCTTGGTGCTGTCCGTGGCCACTGTACACATGGTATGGCCATTTCTGTTGCTTGCTTTCAGAATGACTCTGCAGCTGACATATGTGCTACTGCCACATGGAATATTATGCATACTTTCACTAAGCACAGCAGTCTAACCTCTTCTCTTGCAGATGTGCTAGCTTTGGTCTTGCAGTGTTGCAAGGCCTTTTGTCCTGATGTCATATCAGACTTTGCCATCCTCCATGTTTACTTTAGGTACTGCATGGGAATTGTTCCAAAGGTGTGGCCCAATGGAGAAGATACCCTCGATTAAGATGGAACAGCTATCATAACAATAGATCTTCAAGAGAATCTCCTCTACTGGTCCACAGCACACTCACCCTCCTTCCACCTTTTCTGAGGTATAAGCAATGCTCCTAGTGTTATGCGGCACTTTGACCTGATTTCTGTGGCAAGGCTCTAGGTTTTTCCGGCATGATTTATTCAGTTCTGTGGCAGAATGCAGTCCTGACATTGGCTAAAATATGGTGTGATGTCATCCATGACATCACGAGTTGACCACACAATAGTGGCTTCAAGATAAACAAGATGAGTAGGGGAGCCGGACACCGTGGAGAAACTGTGTATTTCAATGAAAATTCACCAAAAACAATATATTCTGCAGTGTGATATAAATTCTGTAGAAAATTACACGGTCACAGAATTCCAGGGGCCTTGGGTATAAGTTGGCAGGTTTTTCCACGTCCTTGTTTGGAGGTGTCTGTAAGTGCCTTATGTTTACAATGTTTCCAGTTCCATGCCTCTCCTATGCCTTGTACTGGTTTGGTCCCCTGGTTCCTCATGGTAGGAGGCCCTCTGAGCTCATCTCCAGCGAGGAACAGAGGAGCAGTAGGGATGCCCACAATTATATAGGTGTCGACGTTGCATGTCATCGTGGGCGGCCCCTGGCTAGCAAAAGTTTCCAAGTGGTCCTGATGCCACCAGCTTACAGTTCCAAGAGTGTGGCCCAGTGGAGGAGAATCTCTCGAAGATCTACCCATACAGTGAGTAACTGTCCTTTCTGACATGTAGCCTCATTCCAGCATGCCCCACAACTTTGTCTAATTTTGTTTTTAAACATAATGATGTATTTATTTTTTTGTTTCTTTCTTTTCAAGCACTGGACTCCAAGGCAAGTAACCTTTCTGGACTATCCAAGAAATACAGGCAGGATGCCAAGTACCTAAACATGCGATCAACGTACGCTAAAGTGGCTGCAGTAGCTGTGTTCTTCGTCATGCTGATAGTTTATGTCCGTTTTTGGTGGCTCTGAGCCCTGTGCTGGGGTGTGGTGGGGCAAGATTGGAGGGGTACAAGAGAAGTGTCATACTGTGATCTTTCTGTTTGTGATGTTTGTGTCCAGGACTCAGGACAACAAAATACTGCTCTTGTTTCCAAAACACAGAATCATCCCCTGTTGGTTAATCTTCACCGCTCCATTACTCATTACATAAGTGAAGTCTTCTTTCAGTTATATTGCTGTTCTGCTCCCTTCCTAACAGTTTACCCATGGTATTACAAACTTCTTCAGATAAGATGTAATGACTGATTATGTGAAGTTAGAGGTCTTAAAGTAACACTTAAATTGAAACATTTTGGAAAAACAAGTTTCATCAGTCTCCCCTACATCCTGGTGAAACAACCCTTCTTAACTGGGTACACTATCCTTCGTATATCGATGTATGAGTTTTTGGAACTGTAAGCTACTGGTCTTCATATCTGTAAAGCGGTTGCACTTGTCCACAGAGCTGTCTTAACTGCATAATAACTCCAGACTATATATATATACATATACACACACACACACACACGTATATACGCATCATTTAGCAACCTCCGTCTTCTAATTGCATTTACCCATGGCAGCAGAGGAGAGTGGAGATAGTAAAACCAAGATATTTCTGTTGAGTTTGCATCTTGAGTCTTTCCAGAAATGGAGAATAATAAAAAAGATTTGCTTTTCCTGCTCTGTGCGCGCCTGTATTTTCTTTTACTGTGTGTGTATGGGTCTACACAGGATAAACACTTTTACATTGATGCATGTTCCCATAGTGACCCTCCCTCTTGGGCATGTGTTTTTGGGTGGACTGTTAATGAACTAATGTATTTGGGACCCATTGTACTGTACAGATCAGAGGTAGCCTTACCATGAGGGTTCACTGTGTGCTTACAGAGGTCCAGGAATCAACCAACCAATTTAAAAAATGCATACCAGTCATTTTGTACAGAAACTACCCATCTGTTCACAATGGTTACCATGTCTGTTCCATGCTCAGTTTAACTGTAGAAAATGCTTAGCAGTGCAATGTTAGCTTGCCTGTTTAGAAGGGTAGGTTAACATTTTAGGAAGTATTGAATTCAAAGCCTTACCAGCCACCGGCCTACTTATGGATCCCAGATATACATTTTTATTACTGCGAAAAGTTTTTTTTTGTTGTTTGTTTGTTTGTTAAGAGGCTAACCAGATGAAGGTGGTCCAGCTTTTACTACATCAATGTTCACAGGTAACAACCTTCTGTGCAAGTCAGAAAATGTGCGGAACCATCCTGCATGCTAAGATATCAGGAATGTTTCACTGGCAAACAAAGAACTCTGTTCTGTTTACTTACTTAAAATTATTGTAATAATCCTATTTAAAGAAAAGTGTCTCTCTTGTGCAACTGCATTTATAAATGTTCTGTGTAAAATTAATGTTAGAACAGTTTAAGTGAACCCACCTTGAAATGTAATAAAAATTCCTTTAAAGGTTTTAAGTTCTGGTCTTGCCTGTTCTGCATTTGTTTTCCCCTACAAATGGGGTGAAATCGGCAACGTTACCTTGGCGGTGTGATTTAGTTTGGCCTGCCTGGGCTGTGGTTCTTGTGGTCTTTTCTTGCTTGAGGGGAAGATTTAAAGCAGGGCTGTGGTCCAGATTTACTCAATGTGAATAATGGTGGTCTTATATAATTTTCCTGTACTTGAGAGAGACTAGCTCCACTGGATTGGGGTAGAAGTTGGGCATGCTATTAGCCTTTGTAATTTATGTTATAAAATGGGGTCTAGTCAATTTTACCTCACAGGACAAGACCCCATCACATGATACTTCATTACCATAGCATATACCCCTGCCAGGGGTGCATTATTCAAGGCTACCCCCCTGTCAGGTCAGAAGGCAAATATGCAGATCACAACCCTGTAATATCAAAAAGGCATGCAAATCAAAACAGCATGACAGAAATTACGTAGGAGCCCCGCACACACATATTTGCCCAAAAGCTTACATTGCAAACCAAAACATTAAGAACACTATGGAAGAATCAAAAGAGTAACTAAATCAGCAAGCCTGAACCCCCCCAAAACACACAACCCCAAAGAAAACCCTCCAAAAACCTTGCATTGCAAAGTCAATTATCAAGAAATACCACTCAAACGAAAAGGCATGGTGGGGCACTGTCAAGACCAACTCAGATGGCTGCCACTCTGTAGAGCACCGTGATTTTTAATAATATTTCTTTAAGCATCAGTTACCATTTTAAATCGAGAAGCACCACTAGTGGAACATACCGAGAACAGGAGGGGGAAGCCTCAACCAAATGGGGCAGCAGTTTTAAGTGATGAAGTTGTTTCAGCCGTGACCAAGACCGACATCTGAACTCTTTGCTCCTGACCTTGGGAATACACCAGTTTAAACAACATTTTTTAAAACTGCAGAATTAACAGTTCCTTATACTGATTTAGTTTTCTAACATTTCATTAAAAAAAAATGAGTTACTCACCTGTAATCGTACTTCTAGGAGTGGTATATGGTGCACATCCACACATTGGCAGTCTTCCTTTCCCCTTTAAATCAGCTGAAATGTCTTCAAGCTAAGCTCCACCCACCAGAGTGGTATCCTCCTCCTCCTCAGCTCTGCAGCGTGATATCAGATCTTGCACGCTGGAATCAGGGATCTGTGTGCCACTTGCCAGGGGAGGTTGGGTGGGTCATGTGGATGTGCACCATATACCGCTCCTAGAACTACGGTTACAGGTGAGTAACCCTCATTTCTAGGGACAGTGGATATGGTGCACTTATCCACACTGTGGCAGACTCCTAGCAGTTCTCCAGGAGGTGGGGCAAGGTGCACACCCCTCTTTAGAAAACGGAGTGGAGAACTGAGGCCCCAAAACCAGCATCCTGGCGTGACTCAAGGTCAGTGTGATAGTGGGAATTAAAAATGTGAGTTGACTTCCAGGTAGCAGCCCTTCAGATTTCCTGGATAAGGACATCCCTGGAAGCGGCTACTGAGGCAGCGGTATGTCTGGTGGAATGAGTTCTAAGCCCTACGGGAGGCTCCCTACCAGTTAACCTAGCAGAGGTCGATGCAGGATACAATCCACCTGCCAATCATCCACTTAGCTGCCGGTTTGCCAGGTGTGGCTTCAGCATAGGTGACAAAGAGCTGGCAAACCTCTCCCTGAACTGCAGCCATGCACTCTGTATAGTAAGCGAGTGCTTGCTTCAGGTCCAGTGTGTGGAGCCTGTGCTTGTCCTCCAAGGTCAGATTGGTGAAGTACACTGGGAGAGTGATCACCTGGTTAAGATGAAACTATGAAATAAGCTTCGGGAGAAACTTTGGGTTGGGGTGGAGGACAACTTTGTCCCTGTGTAACACCAAGTAAGGAGACTCCAGCGAGAGCACCTGGTGCTCACTAATCCTTCTGGCGGAGGTGATAGCCACCAAGAAGGCAGACTTCCACGACATGTAAGAGATGTCACACCTGTGCATTGGTTCAAATGGGTTGCCCATGAGCATTGCCAGTACCGGCAACAAGTCCCATGGTGGTGGTGGTGGTTCCTGCACTAGTGGGGACAGGTGGTCCAGGCCCTTAAAGAAGCGTCCAACTACCTTTTCCTGTGCCACCATCTGCATAACAGCCCGTGCCCAGTATGTCGAAATGGCTGGCTGGTGCACTTTGAGGATCATCAACCTCAGGCCCGACTGTGAGAGGGACCATAGGTAGACCAGGATGCTAGCCACATGGCAGGACAAGGAGTCTAGCTGCCTGCCATGGCACCAAATGGGAAATCGCTTTCATTTGAAGGCATAGCACTGGTGGGTTGACTCCTTTTGAAAAGCTTCTACAACATGGAGAACCTCATCAGAGAGAACCAAAACCTGGAACTCTAGCCGCTCAGGAATCAGGCTGTCAGTTGCAGGGATTGAAGGTCCAAGTGCAAGACCTTCCCGTGGTGGCAAGAGAGCAGATCCAGGCATAGAGCCAAATGCCACAGAGGTCTGCTGCTGAGGAGATCTGGGTACCAAAACTGGCGTGGTCAGCATGGGGCTACCAGGATCATCCACACCTTGACCAATACCTTGTAGATTAGGGGGAAGGTGTAAAGGAGGCCTGGGGTCCAGGGCCTCACAAAGGCATCCCCCATCAGTGTCCCGCACTGAGGGGGTCAGGCACAGAACAGCTTTAGCTTTGCATTCTCCCAGGAGGCGAACAGGTTGACCAGGGGAGTGCCCCACTGGGAGCACAGGTGATTACCACCTCCTGATGAAGAGATGACTCATGAGACACCCTGCCTACTTGGCTGAGGGTGTCTGCAAGCTGGTTGGAGGCTCTAGCTACATGAATCGCCATGAGATCATCACCCAAGCAGCGCACGAAGGTCCAGGTGTGGAGGGCTTCCCTATATAACCGGAGAGAATGTGTTCAGCCCTGCTTGCTGAGGTAGTACATGGTCATGGTGTCTGTCTGGACCTGAATGACCTAACCCTAGACAGAGCAAATGCAGACAGAGCAAGATGCATTGCACGGAGTTTCAGCAGATTGATGTGGTACCGGGACTTCTTGGAGGTCCATAGCCCATGGGCCCTGTGGTCCCCCAAGTGGGCTCCCCATCCCACCAGAGATGCGTTGGTCGTGAGAGTCACCTTGGGCTTTGGGCAGATGAACAGGACTCCCTCCTCTTGGTGTTCTGGGATGAGCCACCACTGAATGGCATCCCACATTGGCTGCGTCACCATAACTGGCTGTCCCAGGTGACTGAGGCTCTGAGACCACTGGTGGGCCACCTCCCACTGCAGGGGATGCATTTACCAGTAGGCCCACCAAACCATGCTAGCACAGGATGCCATGTACCCCAGGAAGTCCCGTGCAGAATGCGAACACCCAACCTGAAATGTTCGGCCAAAGGAGGTAAGATCTGAAGCGTGGTACGCTGGGAGTCGTCCCATGGCCCGAAGGGAGCTGAGCTCTGCCCCGATGAATTGGATGACTTGTGAGGGGTGGAGTTCCAGCTTGGCTGGGTTGATAAGACCCAAGGCTGAGTATGTCTGGAGGACCAGGTCCCTGTACCACTCCACTGCCTCCATGGATGAGTCAGCAATCAGACAGTTGTCCAGGTACGGGTACACCCAGACCCCTCAATGCCTCAGAAATGCTGCCACCACTGCCATGCACTTGATGAAGACCCTGGGGACTGAGGAACATACTAAGGAAGGTAAGGAGCGAGGAGGCAAGTTGCCCATGTATGCTACTGTATTTACATAGAATAATACTGCCAAGTGTCCCCCTGAAAGTATGAAGTTGTCCAGATGTCTTTTACACTCTCCCTTTGTTTTGTTAATAATCACCTCCAGTGGTAACTGGTTCCAAGGATTTGCCACTCTAAGAGTAAAGAAAAACTTCCAATTCAGTGTATTGAATGGTTTCCCAATGATTTGTAGAGGATGACCTCTAATGTCCCTCAGATTATTTTTAAACTGAATTCCCAATTCTGTCATTAGAAATGGGGCATTAGTAATGTCATACAATAAAAGCAAGTTGACCCTTAATTGTCTTGTTTCAAGTGACACTAGATTTAGTGATTCCAACCTTTCCTCATAAGGCATGTTGTAGATGCCATTGATATGTTTAGTGAACTTGTGCTGAACCCTCTCAATTTGTCTGCAGCTGGATTTCCTAAAGGGACACCACAACTGGGAGGCGTACTCTAAGTGTGGTCTCGCATAGGACTGAAACGGCATTAGTACCTTGGGATCCCTTGACTGGGTATTACGCTTAATGGGCCAAATAATATATTACTTCTGTAGTGCCTCCCAACATATAGGGAGCCATAGAATTGAGCCTTACCAGGTGCATAACTTTTGCACTTACAGTATCTGTGTTTAGTTTCATGCCCCATTTAGTTACCCACATTGATAATGTCTAAGTCTCTTTGAAGATCCTAGGTTTGCTGGGTGGTAGTACATGGCCCTCCTATCTTAACATCATCAGCAAACTTGATTGAGGGGATAAGGTCTCACGAGTCATGTCAGAGATGAATGCTTGAAATAGGGTAGGACCCAGCACAGATCTTGGGGTACTCTGCAAGTAACACCCCCCACTTCAAATAAGTAACCATTTATCATCACCCTCTGTGTTCTTCCTGTCAGCCAGCTACTGATCCGTTTAATGATGGTATTGTTAATATTTAGGTTTTTTTTAATTTTATTATCAGAGCCCAGTGTGGCATTCATCTAAGGCCTTGCTAAAATCAAAAACAATGTTGCAAGGTACTTTTTTGACACGCGGGAGGCTGTTTTCATAAAAACACAAAAGGTTTGATATACATCCCCTTCCTTGCTTGAAACCATGTTGCGCCGTATCATTTATATCTATTATTGGGGTAATCAGGTCTTTAATAAGACTTTCCACAATTTTGCATACAGAAGACGTGAGGCTAATTGGTCGGTAATTACCCCATTCTGTTCTAGTGCCCTTTTTATGTATTGGAATGATGTGCACCTAGTCTACAGGCACAACGTTATTAATTTAAAAACAACCCTCAAATAACAATTTAAGTGAATTTACAAGATCTTCTGAGAGCAAATACAGCATATGACCTGTAATATTATCAGGTCCTGGTGAAGTTTTTCCCTTTTGATTTGCCAGTTTGTTCTTTATTTGCTCTACTGTGAAAGATAGATGGTTACTCTTAATGTTGTCTAAGGGGAGAGCATGACACTGTTCTGGCCCGTATATGTCACAGAAGTTTTCATTAAATATGTTGGCCATTTGTAGATGATCGTGTACCAATTCTCCATTGAACATAATAGGGTCCACTTGACTGTTTTTTTGTTTTAAGTATTTATGTAGGCAAAAAAGGTCTTACAGTTGTCTTCATTTGCTGTTTAAGCTAGATGAGAAGAGACCAACAGGCATGACATGGAACTAGTAGAGCACTACATCTGCGTGGAACTGAAGGAACTGCCAATGGGATGGACTGGAATGTGAAAGAAAGCATACTGGAGGTCCAGGGATCAGAACCACATACCCTTCTCCAGAGGTAGATTTATCTAATTTAGTGTGACCATCTGGAAATTACGCCTCTTCAAGAACTGATTCAAATTGTGAAGATCCAGTATGGAGCACCAACCCCCGAAAAATCAGTTTGTGGACGAGACGAGGAAGTACCTGTACACACAGCCCTGGCCAGCCGTAGTATCTGGGACATGGGCTACAGCTCCTTTCGCTTGGAGCTGAATGATGTCCTCCCTCAGGGTGTACAACATGTCCTGAGAGACCACAGACTCCCATGGGGCATGGCTTTGGTAGGGCAGGAGAGCCTTGAAATTGAGAGGCAGATCCTAACCCACCATGTCTAACACCCATTTGTTCATAGTCATGACAGGCCAGGTGCGCAAGAAATGGTGGAGTCAACCCCACAAGGAAGCTGAGGCAGGGACTTGATGGGTGGGAGGGAGACACCCCCTGACCCGTCACTGGGCAGGCTTGGTGGAGGCTCCAGTGCTGGCTGCCGGAGGAGCACTGCTACCCTGGCCTCCGGGCTTCTTGGAGCCTGAGGCGGTGGGCTTGGATTTTGGCTGCAAGCCTGAGATTACCCTGACGGGGTTTACTGCAGCTTGGACTGCTGGGGTGGAAAGGGCTGAAACTGAAAGGTCTTTTTCTTTCGTTTCTGGCACTTGAAGTCCTTCTGAGAGGACATAACGGAATCCAGGGTGGCACTGGACTTCTCAGTCCTGGTGAGGTATCCATCCACCCCTGGCCCAAACAGGTCGGTACTCAAGAAAGGAACATCTGCCAGCTTATGTTGGGTATCTGTTGTAAAGGTGGAAATTCTCAGCCAAGCCCTATGCTGCACAGTGACTACCGCAGTCACTGACCGGGTGCAGGAGTCGCTGATGTCCAAGGCCATCTGAAGCTGGTGCTTGGCAACAGAACGTCCCTGGTCTTGAATGATCTTGACTGCCGACTGTAAGTCAGCAGGAAGATGTGGAAGGACATGGTCCAGAACCCCCATGAAGGCATGACCAAAACTGGCCATCATGTCGGCGGAGCTCACCTGCCAGAGACCAGTGAGGAAGCAGCACAAACTTGTTTTTAGCTGCATGGTCCAGCTTTTTGGACGCTTTGTCGGGAGGTCTGTCAACGTCCCTGCCACTGCCTGTGCTACAGCAGACTGAAATCCAGTGCCTTGAACATCCCTGCCGCTGCCTGTCCTACGGAAAACTGAAATCCAGTGCCAGCCCCTTGGCCATGGGGTGATAAGAGAACCCAAGAAGAGACCCGGTGGGCACTGCGTACTTGCGGATCATATGGGTGGAAGGCACCAGCATGAAGCTGGATGCTGCCAAAGTTCCAAGGCAGGGCCTAAAAAGCCTCCACTACCAGGAAGGCAACCCCATGGAGTCATCCTTGTCAAGCATCTCTGTGAGGGTGTACTTGGCCCGCTTCTGGGGAATCCCCATGGATTTGGAGACAAGACGGAGCAAGGCCCCAAATGAGACTGGCCCATGCTCACTGGTGAGCTCTTCGGTCAACTCGCGATCGAAGCTTGGGGTCCGAGAGGAATGCGTGGAGGACCCCTCAGAGTCCAATGACTCCTCAAACACCGCCTTCAACCCTTACTCCCGTGAACAAACTAGGACTCATCTGAGTGGGTGAGCTGCATGGACAGCCATCCAGAGAGATCAGAGGCAAGGCAGATAGCCTTGGACAGGGCCCTGTACAAGGGCTGCTTAGGCAGGGTTCCACTAAGATTGGCAGGGAGGCTAACACAGGCTCGGCTGGTCGGGGCAAGACTGGTGTAGGCCACGCCAGTGGAGACCAATGGAGCGCTGGGGTCTGAGGCGTAGGTCGACCGTGGTTGAGAATCCACTACAGCCACATCAGCTCCTCATAGCGCTGCCACAACTTGCAGTGGGGCCTCCTGTAGTCCGAAGACAAGGAAAAAGAGGAGTGTGGAAGGCACTTCCTAGCCAAATGTCGAGAGCAGGAACACTGAGATTTCCTAGACCAAGACCTTGAGTGGGACTGGGACTTCAGCTTGGATCTCAACTGACGACGAGCACATCACTGGCAAGGAGATGCAGGGAGGGCCGTATAATCAGCATGGACTGGTCACCACCATGGAACCCTAGAGGGGTTGATTTCCTGACGGGAGACAGCCTGGTCAGCTGGTTTATGTGGACCCTCTTGAGAGAGAGAGAGAGAGAGAGAGAGAGAGCCAAAATGACTGGAGTCCAAGAGAGCGAGTCATCCTCTAGAATTCTCTGGAAGACTAGGTTTGCTGGCCAAGGCACCTAGCTTCACCTGAGCGCTTTCCTTCTGGGTTGCTTGAAAGGACAGAACAAAGAACCTTACCAGAGTAAGGGAAAGAATTAAGACTTTTTTTGACTAGGCAGATTTACTTCGTGTTGTTTTTTATTTTGTACTCACAGAGATTGTTACTTTCAAACCACATGAAGTCTTGCTGTATTTTGACTATTGCAGTTAGCCCCAGTACTCAAACTGCCCTGGAGAGAAGAGGGTTAATTTTCTATGCAGAGCATAGAACGTTAAGCTCAAGCTCGGTTCAAACCTCTGTCTGCTACACTTAGAAGCACAACCATCAGATTCTTTACTCCGCCTAACTGAACGGTCGCTCCGGAGATTTCTCCTTTGCTCGCAGTTTGAAAGTCGGTTAAAGTCTTCGGTTTTACTGATTATTTTTTCGCATGTTTCGATTCAGATATCTGTCTGTGGTACAGTAAGTACTAAGTAATGAACTAGACATAGCAAACTTGTGGAAATTGTAAAATTGATTTTCGACTGGTTCGGCTGAACCGGCCGTTTAGTGAATTACATATTCTGTCTTTGTTTCTAAACTTAGAGTGTGGTTACCAGTCCTTATCGGTTTAAAAAAAACGCTTTTTTTTTTGTGTTTTTTTTTTTTCCAATACTCGTGACACGGTTAGAAACCGATAAGAGTGTCTTGCCTGGTTGTTTGCCATAAAAAGGGTACGTTTGTGGTTAGGATGGCTATGTCTGAGAAACCCAAAAGAAAAACTGGGCACACTGGTTTTCAATACTGCAGTGTGTGTGGGGAGGTCTTTGCTAAGGCTGATCCCCACACCACCTGTGTTTATTGTCTGGAGTTTGACCACCTCGATTCAGACTGCCAGATCTGTAAATATTTCCCTAAGTCTACCCTGGAAAAAAGATTAGGTAGGCTTAGGGATGAGGAGGCCGTGAAGTCCGACGACCTGGATGTCCAGCCCAGTTCGGTTCCAACCGAACCTGAGGGAGTGCCCTCTGACCAGGGCGATACTTCTTCGGGCAAGAGGAGAGCCGATCCTGAGGGATCAGTTCCTACAGAAAGACAAAAGAAAAATCGGCCGGTTCAGATCCAGAGACCCATTTTCCGACCGCCGAAGAGATTGCCAACGCGATAAGGATTGTAGAATTGCTTCGCCTGGTTCCATCTGATCCGGCGCCTTCTGACAGGTGCTCGGTTTGGTCGGTTCCTCCAGTTCAAGGTTATGCCTCTGAAGATTTTTATGAACTGGATTTGGAGGGGGATGAAAGTTATGAAGATGACGATGGTGGGGAAGGTCTGGATGAGCACACTGAACCGAACATCTCCCCAGACAGGCCTTCTGGTGTTTCCCCTCCTAGGCTTTCTGAGTCCTCTTCCCACTACATGGTTTACAGGAAAGTGGCAGAAACCCTCCAGCTCCCTGTGAGGAAGCCATGGAGGAACAAGAGGAACATGTTTATGTGGAGGTGATGGACATCTCAGAGTCCAAGAGACTGTCTATACCCCTTCATAAGTCTTTTGGGAAGCAGACACAAAAGATTTTAAAAACTCCAAATTCTGTACCTCCTTTTGACAGAAGGACGGACAAAAGGTACACCTTATCAGGTTCGGGTACAGAGTACTTGTATCAACAATGCAGCCATGTTTGGTTGTGCAGGCTGCAGCCTGTGATAAGGCTAATATACCCTTGACTTCACACCCCTCAGATAAAGACTCTAGGAAGCTGGATGCCATGGCAAAGAAACAGTACATGGCATCTGCCTTGGGACTCAGGCAGGCTAATTATATGGCCTATGCAGCCAGGTACCGGATGTCCAGGTGGGACACTGTACTGGCACTGGCTAAGCAGGCCTCCCCCCCAGCTAGCCTCGGAGCTGGAGGGGATGGCTGCTGATGGGATTGAGGCATCTAAGGTACAGTTCCATCCTGCAGTGGACTCCAATGATGTGTCATCTAGAGTCATGGCTACATCTATGGCTCTTCGGAGAATGGCTTGGCTCAGATGTACTAGTCTCTCACAGGATACCTAGGATAAGGCCATGGATTTCCCTGTGGTGGGTAATTCTCTGTTTGGGGAGCAGATAGAGAAATACACGAAAAATATGGATGAGTATAGGACCACCTGTAGGAGTGCACAGGCCAAGGAAAGGCAGGTAACTTCTCAAAGGCAGCAAGCTAGGGGCAGGGGCAGGCCTTTTCACAGGCCTTTCTACCAAGCACAGGCCTCTTCTCCTTTTCCTCAGAGGGGGTTCTTCAGAGGGAGAGGCAGAAGGGGGGATGAGTAGGGCTGCATCTACCCCTCAACCTAGGGCTCCTGCCAAGCAGACACCCTGATGTGTCAGCCCAGGTCGACTCCCCATTCCTGTAGGAGGCAGGCTGGCTTACTTCATCCAGGACTGGATGTCTGTTACCTCAGACAAGTGGGTCCTGGAGGTGGTAAGCCAGGGGCTGGTTCTCAGCTTCAAGAAATTTCCAAAGCTGAGGACCAGATCTTTTCTACCTGCAAGCATCTCCGAAACCGTTGCCTTAGAGGCAGAGGTTTCATCTCTACTGACTCTAAAGGCTGTAGAGCGAGTTCCTACATTGCACAGGGGCAAAGGTCTGTACTCCAGGTACTTCCTTACCCCAAAAAAGACAGGGGAGTGGCGAACCATCCTAGACTTAAGATACCTGAACAAACATCTTTTAAAACCAAAATTCAAAATGGTGACTCTGGGAATAATCCTTCCCTCTCTAAGGCCAGGGGACTGGCTAGCCTCCCTGGACTTAAAAGATGCCTACTTTCACATTCACATCAGGTGCTCCCACAGAAAGTACCTCAGGTTCAAATTACCTTCAGGCCATTAGCAGTTCAAAGCTATGCCCATTGGCTCCAAGGGTATTCACAAAATGCCTAGCAGTAGTAGTGGACTTTTTAAGAAGGAAGAATATTTCCATACCTGGACAACTGGCTCATTGTGGGTCAGTCCCAGACCAAGTCAAGCCAGACCTGCTAGTGACTCAGCAAGTGCTCATTTCCCTAGGATTCCTTCTCAATCTTCCCAAGTCAGTTCTTGAGCCCGTACAGCATCTCACCTTCATAGGTGCAGAGTTGGATATAGTCAAAGCAAGAGCTTTTCTTCCCCTGAGAAGGGCAAGTGCTATTGTAGAGCTGGCTTCTTCATTTCACCTTCTGGTCTCTCGGCCAGCAAATCACTTCCTTCAGCTTCTGGGCCACATGGCAGCTTCTGCAGCAGTGGTCCAAGGGGCCAGATTTCAGATGAGGGACATTCAGTTTCACCTGAGGGCCTTTTGGTCTCAGAAGAAAGATGCTCTAACCAAACTAGTTCCAGTGACTCAGACTCTGATCCAGGCTCTCCAATGGTGGCAGGATCAGGGCAACCTCAGACAAGGAGTCCCATTCGTCACTCAGTCTCACTCTGTGGTCTTAACCACGGATGCTTCTCTGTTGGGGTGGGGAGAAACATAGAAACATAGAATTTGACGGCAGAAAAGGACCGCTTGGCCCACCTAGTCTGCCCATTTTCCTGCCTAACAGATAAGCTGCAGATCCTAGTTAACCAACAGCTTACTTCCTCCTAACCCCCACTAGGACTGCCTTATGTCTGTCCCATGCATTCTTGAATTCCTCCACTGTTCTTGACTCCACGACCTCCCTCAGGAGGCTGTTCCATGCATCCACAACCTCTCTGTGAAAAACATTTTCACATTATCTCTGAGCTGTCCTCTATCTTCAAATTGTGCCCCTTGTTCTTGCACATCTCTTTTCTGAAAGATGCTACCCTCTTGACTTTATTGATTCCCTTGAGGTACTTGAAAGTTTCTATCATGCCCCTCTCTCCTTCTTTCCTCAAGGGTATACATATTAAGTCTCTTTAGTCTTTCTTCATATGTCTTCTGGTGCAGACCTTGCACCATTTTGGTTGCCCTCCTCTGGACAGCATCCACTCTGTCTGTGTCTTTGCAGAGATGGGGTCTCCAGAACTGCACACAGTACTCCAGATGAGGTCTCACCAACTGTCTCTACAGAGGGATAACAACTTCCTGTTTTCTACTATTGATGCCTCTTCCTATGCATCCCAGTATCCCCCCAGCCTTCCTTACTGCCTTCTCACATTGCTTACTGTTGTTAGTATCTCACCCCCCATTGTGTACGCTTCCCCTTGGTTTTTGTTTCCCATGTGCATTACCTTGCACTTCTTTGCATTAAATCTGAACTGCCATACATTTGACCATTCCTCCAACCTTGCCAAATCCCTTCTCATCCTTCCCACTCCATCTTGTGTATCAACCCTGTTGCAGATATTTGTGTCGTCTGCAAAGAGACATACTTTTCCTTCCAGTTCCTCTGCAATGTCACTTATAAAGACATTAAAAAGGACCGGTCCCAGTACTGAACCCTGCGGTACCGCTAGTAACCATCCTTTCTTCACTGTGTAATCCATTTACTACTACCCTTTAGCCCTGTTGTCTAGCCAATTTTTATCCAGGCTACCACCTTGGGACCCACTCAAGGCTGGCTAACTTGTGTATTAATCTTTGTGTGGGACTGTATCAAATGCCTTGCTAAAATCTAGGTAGGCCATGTCCACAGCCCCTCCCTGGTCTACTACTTTGGTCACCCAGTCAAAGAAATCTATTAGGTTTGCCTGACACCACCTTCCCATTGTGAATCCATGCTGCCTTGGGTTCTGTGCCCCACTGGCCACTAGGTACTCAACAATTCTTTCCTTCAGAAGTGATTCCATCATTTTCCCTACCACTGTGGTCAAACTAACTGGTCTGTAGTTTCCTGCCTCTGTCCTGCTCCCACTTTTGTGAAGAGGAATCACATCTGCCCTCCTCCAGTCCTCGGGTACCACCCATCCTCCCATGATTTGTTAAAGAGAGTAGTCAGTGGTGTCACTAGTTCTACCCTTAGTTCTTTTAGAATTCTTGTGAATCCCATCAGGCCCTATTGCTTTGTCCACCTTCAATTTTATTAGTTCTTTCAGAACCCTTTCTTCTGTAAATGGACTGGTATCGAACCCTGTCTTCAGAGTGTTTCTCTTGTTTGGTTTAGGTACCTCCCCCTCCTCTTCTTGCTTTGTGAATACTGAGCAGAAATATTCGTTCAGTATCCCTGCTTTTTCACTGTTACCCTCTACCCACATTTCCTCCCCTTTATTAAGCCTCAGTATCCCTCCTTTGGTCTTTCTTCGCTCCCTAATGTACCTATAAAAGGTCTTATCCCCCTTCTTAACAGAATTGGCTATCCTTTCCTCAGTTTGGGCCTTTGCTATTCTGACTGCCTTCCCAGCCTCTTTCTGCTTTAACTGATAAAGTTCTCTGTCCTACTCCTTCTGTGTTTCCTTATATTTCCTGAATGCTGTCCTTTCTCCTTAACCTTCCCTGCCACCTCTTTTGAGAACCATAGCATTTTTTTCCTTCGTTGTGTTTTATTGATTTGCTTTACACAAAGGTTTGTTGCCTCTGTGATGGCTGTTTTGATTACTCCCCATTGTTCCTCCACTCCTCCTTCTTGCCTGTTTGCTAGTGCTTTTTTGAGGCACTCACTCATTTTCCCAAAGTAAGCCCTCCTAAAGTCCAATACTCTTGCTTTTGTATGGCTTGACTGTATGGCTGTGTTTATCATGAACCACACTGTTTGGTGGTCGCTTGTTCCCAGATGGCTACCCATTTCTAAATCTGAGATTCTTTCTCTATCCCCCATTTGAGAGTACCAGGTCTAAGATTGCTCCCTCCCAAGTGGGTTCCAATACTAGCTGTCTGAGGCATGCCCCCTGTAGGGCATCAAGAATGACCCTGCTCTTGGATGTGCCTGCAGCAAAAGTGCTCCAGTTAACATCTGGCATATTCAGGTCCCCCATCAACAATATCCCTTTTTCTGCCATTCTAAGGAAGCCTTCTATCATTTCCTTGTCCATTCCTCCCCTGAGATGGGGTCTGTATACAACCCCATGCGGATTGTGGTGCCATTTCCTGTCTCCAGGGTGACCTAGAGTGCCTCATCTGCTCCTGTTTACTCTTTAGTTCTGTTGCTTTGATCCCTTCCTTACATAGAGAGCTGCCCTCCTCTTTACTCTCCTGTCCCTCCTGTAGATTGTGTATCCTGGTATGTTGACATCCCAGTCATGGTTCTCTGTGTACCATGTTTCTGTGACTGCCACAATATCCAGGCAACCCTCTTCCATCAAGGCCACTAGTTCAGGGAGCTTGTTACACAGACTACGGGCATTGGTACTCATCACCCTCCACTTTTTGATAGCCTTACCCCTTTTAGCCCCATTCCTGTCCTTACTGCCTTTGCCTTTCTTTACATATACCTCTGCTCTGCTCCCTAATAACTTCTCTACCTTGGTGTTTACCTCACTAATTACTGTGTTTTGTGGGGGGAGGCTGGGATTTCCCTGCTCCTTTTCGGTGCCTCCTCCCTTGGCTAGTTTAAATGCTTGCCAATGAAGCATTTAAACCTCTCACCTAGGATCCTGGCTCCCTGGACAAATGCAGACCATCACACCAGTATAGGTCTACATCCCTCCAGGTGGATCCCCAGTCCCCAATAAAGCCAAAATCCTGAGCTCCACACAGTTTTTCAACCACTCATTGAATTCCCTGGTGAGGAGTGCCCTAGCATCACCCTTGCCATAGACAGGCAGCACCTCCGAGAAGGTTACCATATGCACTACTTGTCTAAGGCCCCTCCCCAACTCTACAAACTCCTCTTGCACTGCTCTGATCCCATTCCTAGCCAGGTCATTTGTCCCTAGGGGACAATGACATCCAGCTCCTCCCACGATCCTGAGGATTCGCCTCTGTCCCTCCGCCGTGCACCAGGAAGTCACCTACTCCCTCTCCCTTCCAATTCATTTCTACCCCCAATGATTGAGTCCCCACCAGGAGTTGTTTTCTTCCTGTGGGGTCCCATGCCACCCTCCTGTGGGTCTCCCTGTGAAGGTTCCCAGCATCCTCCTTGGTCTCCACTGCAGGTGCCTATAGAGGAACCACTATCCACCAGAAGAGTGAATGAATTGTGGAGAGGTACAGCTGGAGGGATGCGACTCTGTTCCACCACCCTCCTCTCCTGAGCCCACCCTGGTCCAGCCTCTCCTCTTTCTTGGCAACCTCTGAAGTAGTGGCATTGTCCCTGGTGGTCCCTGGGTGGGGAGGAGGTTTCACAATTCTAGCCAGGTCAGCCTGGAGACAGGCAACCTCCTCTCTCAGACCAGAGAGGTGTCTGCAAATAGGGCAGCATCGCAGCCTCCAGAATGTCTCCCAGAACACTGCCGCCCCACAGCCATTGCACTGCACCACTCCTATCATGTCTTATTTTGTGTCCCCTCTACTGTTTATCTGTATTCTTACTCTCTCCTCTCCTTACAAATCTCACCCTTCCTGTTCTGGGACAGCAACTTCCTATCTTCTTCAGTAGCCTCCTTCTTCCTTGCAAAAGGTCAGACCACCAGCAGCTAGGGAGGAAGAGTGAGCTACTTTTTTCCTTTAGGGTTGACAAAGCCAATGTTTCTCTATGATCCTTCCCTTCCTACTGCCAAACAGGAAGTTCCTGTTGACAGTCAAATCCAGTGGCTATAAAAGTAGAACCCATCTGGGAGCTCTCACAGCCCAGGAACTGTGGTCCCCTCAGGAATCCCTTCTTCATATCAATCTCTTGGAACTCAGGGTGGTCTTTCTGGCCTTGCAAGCTTTCTCTTGGTCAGTGCAGAACAAGGTGTTTCAGGTCAGGACAGACAACACCACCACTGTGTGGTACATCAACAAGCAGGGAGGCACTCGGTTCACAGAAGCCATGAAATTGTGGTCCCTAGCTTATTCTCTGCAGATCTCTCAGATAGCAGTCCACCTTCCAGGGAAGGACAGTATGCTAGCAGATGCATTGAGCAGGATCTCCCAGGGCCATCACGAATGGTCCCTGGACCCTCTGGTGTTGAAAGTGATTTTTTCAAGGTGACTCACTCCAGAGATAGATCTCTTTGCAGCCCCAGACAATCACCAACTTCCTCTCTTTTGTTGCAGACCCCCAGTCTTGTGCTCAGTCCCTCTGGATGCTCTGATCTTGAACTGGGAGGGGAAATTTCTATATGCCTTCCCTCCTTTTTCTCTGTTGTTCAAGGTTCTGGTCAAGATAAGGTCACAACCCTGCAAAGTGATTCTGATTGCTCCAGACTGGGCCAGGCAGCCTTGGTATCCCCTGTTGCTGTCCCTAGCAGTCCATCTTCCCCTGTCTCTTCCCAGGAATTACAACCTGTTAACCTCCTCTTGGGGGAAGATTTGGTACCCCAATCTTAGGTCTCTCAATCTCAAGGCATGGCTCTTGAAGAGTTAGAGTATGCAGATTTGCATCTGTCCCAAGGGGTTCTAGATATTCTCAAAGCCTCTCGAAAGCCTGCCACCAGAAAAACATAACTCCAAATGGAAAAGATTCAGCATTTGGTGTTCCAAGAAGCATATATTCCCAGATACTGCTGAATTGTCTACAGTTCTGGATTATATGGTTCATCTTAATGGCCTAGGCCTCAGACCAGATACTCTCAAAGTACATTTGTCAACTGTTTCTGCTTTTCTGTCAGTGGGAAAGCCTTCCTCATGTCATCTCACCCTGTATTCTGTAAATTTTTCAAGGGATTGCTTCATACTAATCCCCTTTTAGGGATCCTACCCCTGCTTGGAATCTTAATGTTTGCATTGCTCTGCTTATGTAACCCTCTTTTGAGCCTTTGTCTTCAACAGAGCTTAAGTACTTGACTTGGAAAACTGTGTTCCTGGTAGCTATTACCTCTGCCAGGTGTATCAGTGAATTGCAAGCTCTGTCAGTGGAGCCTGATTTCATCTCATTCCATAGAGATAAGGTGGTCCTTAGAACTAACAGGAAGTTTTTACCTAAAGTGGTTTCACATTTTCATCTGAACCAATCTATGTCTCTCCCTGTGTTCTTCACTGATCATTCTTCTTCAGGAGAAAGAAGTTTACACAGTTTGGATGCTAAAAGAGCCCTTAGTTACTACATTGAGCGTACTAAGGCTCACAGGTTTGACTCCCTCCAGTTGTTTCTCACTTGTGGGAGGGCAAACCTGCCACTAAGAAAAACTATTGCCAGGTGGATTGTCTCTTGTATTCAATTCTGCTATGAGAAGCTAGGCAAAATACCTCCCTCAGGTCTGAGGGCTCATTCAACTAGAGGTACAGCTGCTTCCCTGGCTGCGGCCAGGGATATTCCTTTGCTAAAGATATGTAAAGCAGTCACCTGGAAAACAGTCCATACATTTACCAAACATTACTCCCTGGACATCTAGGCTAGGAGCGATGCTCGTTTTGGTACAGCAGTTCTGCAGAGCCTATTCCCAAGGTAGGTTTGATTCCCTCCTCCATGGAGGTACTGCTTGGTAGTCTGCAATAGTCAGAATACAGCAAGACTTCATGTGGTTTGAAGAAAAAATTACTCATCTTAGTAATTATGTTTTGTCTAATGGAGTCTTGTTGTATTCTGACCTCCCTCCCTGCCTCCCCTCTCAGAACCTGTTTTTGGGAAGTGGGCTGGCAGGTGCAGTGTTGCACCCCAAGGGTACATTTGGGCACTCCCTCCTTTTAGAGAGGGGGAGTGGGGTATATTATTAATTTAACAGTCTTAAGTTGTTCACTACCTGGTTTTTGATTTTGGATTTCTTTACTTGAGTCTTTTGGGGTTCCAAAATATTTGGTTGCCATTTGGCTAGTAAACATTTTACAATTTCCACATAATAGTTAGTATTAACTCATAAGAATCTGACAGTTGTGCTTCTAAGTACAACAGACAGAGGTCTGAACCAAGCTCAAGCTCAACGTTCTATGCTCTGCATAGAAAATTAACCCTCTTCTCTCCAGGGCAGTTTGAGTGCTGGGGCTAACTGCAATAGTCAGAATACAGCAAGACTCCATTAGAAGAAACATAATTACTAAGGTGAGTATTTTTTTTGTTTGTTGCTAACATTTTATTGCTTTATTTTTCTCTGATTCAAATTGCTGTTGCTGGGTATACCTTCTGCTGCATTACTACAAGGGGTGCGCTAACAGATTACTGCTGTAATCTTCTGATTCAAATTGTCTTTTGCAAGGTATATTTTCTGTTACTGCTTTATTTTTCTCTGTAGCAAAGTGTTTCTTACAGGGTATATCTTCTGTGAAATTATTACATGTGGTGCTTTACAGGTTTTATAGTTTTATCTATCATTAGGATAAGCTTTCAGGGTTACTGCATTTGTTGCTGACTGATTTGTTTCTGCTCTTTACCTCCTTGTTTCTTTCATCCATGGTTCTTCTTTTTCGGCAGGGGAAGGGCCCAACCACCCACCCCCATCCCCAACCACCCCACACTACACTCTTTTTATAGGGTAGCACAGTCGTGACATTTCCTGTGTCAGATCAGGAAGGGGCAGATCAGTGGGATATCCACACGGTGACCTCATTTACAGGGGCACTAGTAATTTAATTTGTTATATCAAGTTATACAAAAACAAAACACAAAATCAAACTTTTGCTTGCATTTTCTTTCTTCTAATTACTCTGATCAGGTTATAAACCCAGCAAATTATCTGGAATGGATATCATTAACTGCAGGTACTGCGCGGAACACTTTTCAGAAGGGCAGCTTTACAGGATTTAGGACACTATCGTACATACTGGGCCAGTGGAGATCTTAGGGCTCAGCTCCGGGCAGCATGGGCAGAGATTGCGTGCCTCAAATTTCATATTCAAGAGGAAACGTATTATAAGAACCACGCACCATTTCCTCAACATCCAACAGAAGCACCTCAACCGCAGATGGTAGTTGGTCCGGGAGGTTGGCAGGTGGTTAGGAAGGGCAAATCAGGTGCCCCATCACTCGCGGCTCTCCAACGTATTACCTACACAAACCATATCAAAACTACAAACAGGTATCTGCCTCTATCTCTGAAATCAAACAAAGGGCAGAGGACACTGCAGAGCAGGACACTGCAGCACAGGAGCTAGCACAACAAAACTCACCCAAAACAGGAACCAAAACAAAAAAGCAAAAGGAATCCAAAAACTTCTGATCATAGGAGACTTCATGATTCGGGAGTTGATACTCATCTCCAGCTAGGGAAATGGCAGATGTCTCCTGTACATCAGCGTGAAAGACACTGACCGCATTGCAAAAATTGTTCAGGAAGCAGGGAAAAACATTGACGTCATGGTACACATAGGGACTAATGATCTCACCAGCCGGTCAGTTGTGGAGACCAAGGAACACCTGACCAGGCTGGGTGACAATCTATCATCCATTTCGTCCAGCATGTCCTTCTCTGAGATCCTGCCAGTCTGGGAGAGGGGGGTAGATGGACAGTAGGGGAGATAAACATGTGGCTCAAGGGCTGGTGCCAGGAAAACAGACACAAATTTGTAGGGAGCTGGCAATAGTTTAGGGAGCAAAAGTTCTTTAAATTTGATGGACTGCATCTGAGTAAGGAGGGAGTCAGTGCATTGGGGCAGAAGTTTGACGCTTTGCAGAATATTTAAACTAGCAAATGGGGAGAGGGTTGTAGCATCCCATACGTCAAATGGGAGGAACATGCCTCCTCCCCCCCAGCTAGTGGTCAAACAGGAGTTCAGCATGTTTGCAGTTCATTTGCATCACCAGGTAATGAAAAAGGTCCAGCTCCCCATACGACACAAAGGGGAAATGCCAGACCTCACCCAACAACTAACACACAGAAATCTGGCTAATGGAAAATCATGTACACAAATGCTCGCAGTCTGGGAAACAAGATCCCAGACCTGCAGGCAATAATGACAGAGGCTAAACTGGACATAGTAGCAATTAGCGAGATGTGGTTTACCAGTAACCACACTTGGGAGACTTCAGTACATCGCTGTACTGTTCAGAAGAGACCGGTTGCAAAAAGGGAGGGGGTGGAGTGGCCCTGTATGTCAATGAAAATATCAAAGCTACACAAATTCAGAATACACATATGAGCCAGAAGAAAAACTACTCACCTTAGTAATTATGTTTCTTCTATTGGAGTCTTGCTGTATTCTGACAAATGCAGTTAGCCCCAGCCTTTAAACTGCCCTGGAGAACAAAGGGTTAACTTTCTATGCAGAGCATAGAATGCTGAGCTCGAGCTCGGTTGATGTCTCTGTCTGGAGCCCTTTGAAATCCAACTGTCAGATTCTTATGAGCAAAAACTCACTAACTATACTATGTGGAAATTGTAAAATTTTACTACCCAACTGGCAACAGAGGTTTTGGACTCCCAAATTAAGACTCAAGTCAGGAAACCCAAAAACCAATCCAAATAATAATAACAAAAAAACACCCAAACAAAAGAAGAGGGTGTAAAAGGAGCACCCCTGAGGTGCAACACTGCGCCTGCCCACCCACCTCCTAAAACCAGGTTCTGAGAGGGGAGGCAGGGAAGGAGGTCAGAATACTGCAAGACTCCAATAGAAGAAACATAATTGCTAAGGTGAGTAATTTTTTCTTCAAACAACATGAAGTCTTGCTGTATTCTGACAATTGCAGACTACCAAGCAGTACCTCCATGGAGGAGGGACAGAACCTACTTTGGGAATAGGCTGTGAAATACTGCTGTGCTAAACTGAACATCACTTCTAGCCTGGATAGCCAGGGAGTAATGCTTTATAAAGGTATGGACTGTTTTCCAGGTGACTGCTTGACAAATTTCCAAGAGAGAGATGTCCTTGGCAGTAGCCAGGGAAGCAGCCGTACCTCTTGTAAAGTGAGCCCTCAGGCCTGAGGGTGGAATCTTTCCCAGTTTCTCATAGCAGAATTGTATACAAGACACAATCCACCTGGCAATAGTTCTCTTGGTGGCAGGTTTGCCCTTTCCCACTTCCCCATAAGTGAGAAACAGCTGGAGGGAATCAAACCTGTGACCCTTGGTATGCTCTATGTAGTAGCTAAGGGCTCTTTTAACATCTAAACTGTGTAGCCTCTTCTCCCCTGAGGAAGAATGATCAGTGAAGAAAACGGAGAGACATAGACTGATTCAAATGAAAATCTGAAACCACTTTGGACAAGAACCTTCTATTGGTTCTAAGGACCACTTTATCCCTGTGAAAGGAGATAAAATCAGGTTCCACTGATAGGGTTTGCAATTCACTGATACGTCTGGCAGAGGTAATGGCCACTAAAAACACAGTTTTCCAAGTCAAGTACTTAAGCTCTGCTGAGGACATAGGTTCAAAGGGAGGTTGCATAAGTTGAGCAATGCAAACATTTAAATCCCAGGCAGGGGCAGGGTCTCTAAAGGGAGGATTGGTGTGAAGCAATTCTTTAAAAAATTTACAGAACACAGGATGAGAAGATAGTGAGGAAGACTTCCCCCTGACAGAAAAGCAGAAACAGCTGACAAGTGAACCTTGAGAGTAGCTGATCTGAGGCCTAGGCCATTAAGATGGACCATATAATCCAGAACTGTAGGCAATTCAGCAGTATCTGGAGAAATATGCTTCTTGGAACACCAAATGCTGAATCTCTTCCATTTGGAGTTATAAGTCTTTCTGGTGGAGGGCTTTCGAGAAGCTTTGAGAATATGCAGAACCGCCTGAGACAGATGCAAATCTGCAAAGTCTAACTCTTCAAGAGCCATGCCTTGAGATTGAGAGACTGAAGACTAGGGTACCAAATCCTCCCCTGAGAGGAGGTTAACAGGTTGTAATTTCTGGGAAGAGACGGGAAGATGGACAGCTAGGGACAGCAACAGGGGGTACCAAGGCTGTCCGGCCCAGTCTGGAGCAATCAGAATCACTTTGCAAGGTTGTGACCTTATCTTGACTAAAACTTTGAACAGAAGAGGGAAGACATACAGAAATTTCCCTTCCCAGTTCAGAATCCGAGCATCCAGGGGGACTGAGCCCAAGACTGGGGGTCTGCAGCAAAAGAGAGGAAGTTGGTGATTGTCTGGGGTTGCAAAAAGATCCATCTCTGGAATGCCCCACCTCAAAAAAATCACCTTCAATACCAGAGGGTCCAGGGACCATTTATGATGGCCCTGTGAGATCCTGCTCAGTGCATCTGCTAGCACATTGTCCTTCCCTGGAAGGTGAACTGCTATCAGAGAGGTTTGCAGGGAATAAGCCAGGGAGCAGAACTTCATGGCTTCTGTGTACAAGGCTGTGGACAAAGTGCCTCTCTGCTTGTTGATGTACCACATGGTGGTGTTGTCTGTTCTGACTAGAACCATCTTGTTCTGCACTGACTGACAGAAAGCTTGCAGGGCCAGAAAAACTGCCCTGAGCTTTAGGAGATTGATATGGAGAAGGGACTCCTGAGGGGACCGCAGTCCCTGGGCAGTGAGGGCCCCTAGATGGGCTCCCCAGTCCAGAAGGGAAGCATCTGTAGTAAGGACCACTGAATGAGACTGAGTGGCAGATGGGACCCCTTGCCTTCAATTGTCCTGATCCTGCCACCATTGAAGGGCTTGGATCAAGGTCCGAGTCACTGGAATCAGTTTGCTAAGGGAGTCCTTCTTCTGGGACCAAAAGGCCCTCAGATGGAACTGAATGTCCCTCATCTGGAATCTTGCCCCTTGGACCACTGCTGTAGAAGCTGTCATGTGGCCTTGCTGGTCGAGACACCTGAAGGCTGAAGGAAGAAGCTAGTTCTATAAGAGCTCTTGCCCTTTCTAGGGGAAGAAAGGCGCTTGCTTTGACCGTATCCAGCTCTGCCCCTATAAAGGTAAGAAGCTGGACTGGCTTGAGAACTGACTTGGGAAGGAGAACAAATCCTAGAGAAGTGAGCACTTGCTGGGTCACTTGCAGGTCTGACTTGACTTGGTCTGGAGACTGGTCCACTATTAGCCAATCGTTTAGATATGGAAAAATGGAAATCTTTTGCCTCCTTAGAATGGCAACTACTACTGCCAGGCACTTTGTGAAAACCCTTGGGGCTAATGATAGACCAAAGGGCGTTACTCTGAACTGATAGTGGCCTGAAGGCAACTCGAACCTGAGGTACTTTCTGTGGGAGCACCTGATGGGAATGTGAAAATAGGCATCTTTGAGATCCAGGGAGGCTAGCCAGTCCCCTGGCCTTAGAGAGGGAAGAATTATTCCCAGAGTTACCATCTTGAACCTTGGTTTTAAAAGATGTTTGTTTAGGTCAGTGTTCCCATTTACCCCCATCTGTACTTGATTCAAGTACAAAATATGAAATTCAAGTACATCTTTGTGTGAAGGGGGTACACTGTACTTAATTCTGTCTGAAGTATATGTACCCTACAAAAATGTTGTACAAATGGTAGAATGAACCCTTATAATTTATTTTGTACCCCTGAAAATATTTGGAGAGGGTGCAGTGCATCCCCAGTTCTGCAGCCTTAATGGGAACACTGGTTTAGGTATCTGAGGTCTAGGATGGGTCGCCACTCCCCTGTCTTTTTTGGGGTAAGGAAGTACTTGGAGTACAGACCTTTGCCCCAGTGTAGGATAGGCACACTCTCTATGGCTCTTAAAGCCAGAAGAGATGAAACTTCTGCCTCTAGGGCAAGGGTTTCTGAGAGACATGCAGGTGGAAAAGATCTGGCTCTCATCTTCGGAAATTTTTTGAAGCTGAGAACCAGTCCCTGGCTTACTACTTCCAGGACCCACTTGTCGAGGTAATAGACATTCAGTCCTGTACGAAGTAAGCCAGCCTGCCCCCTACTGGAATAGGAGAGTCGACCCGTGCAGGTCCATCAGGGTGTCTGCTTGGCAGGGGCCTTAGGCTGAAGAGTGGATGCCGCCCTGCTCATCCCCCTCTGTGAAAAGGGAGAAGAGGCCTGTGCTTGGTCAAAAGGCCTGCTCCTGCCCCAGACTACTGCCTTTGAGGAGTTGCCTGCCTCTCCTTGGCCTGAGCACTCCTGTAAGTGATCCTGTTCTCGTCCATTTTCTTCATGTAATTCTCTGTCTGCTCCCCAAACAGAGACTTACCCACTACAGGAAAATCCATGGCCTTAGCCTGGGTATCCTGCGAGAAGCTAGTACATCTGAGCTAAGCCATTCTCCGAAGAGCCACAGATGTAGCCATGATTCTTGTTGACACATCATTAGAGTTCACAGCAGCATGAAACTGTACTTTTGATGCCTCAATCCCATCTGCAGCCACCTTCTCGGCTAGCTGGGGGGAGGCTTGTTTAGCCAGTGCCAGTACAGTATCCCACCTGGACTTCTGGTACCCGGCTGTATAGGCCATATAATTCGCCTGCCTGAGTCCCAAGGAAGATGCCATGTACTGTTTTTTTGCCATGGCATCAATCTTCCTGGAGTCTTTCTCTGGGGGGGTGAAGCTAAAGGAATGTTTGCCCTATCACAGGCAGCAGCCTGCATAACCCCAACATGGCTGCATTGCCGGTATAAAAACTCTGTATCTGAGCGTGATAGTGTATACCTCTTGTCCATTCTTCTATCAACAGGAGGTATAGAATTGGGAGACTTTAGGATTTTTTGTGTCTGCTTCCTAAAAGATTTTGAAGGGGAATAGACAGTCTCCTGGACTCTGGGATGTCCATCATTTCCACATAATCAGGCTCCTCTTGATCATCCATTGCTTCCTCCATAGGAAGCTGGAGGGTTTCAGCCACCTTTCTGTAAAACATAAAGTGGGAAGGGAACTCAGAAAGCCTAGGAGGGGATACACCCGAAGGTCTGTCTGGGGAGATGTCCGGTTCCATAGGCACATCCAGACTTTCACTGTCACCATCATCATCATGATCATCATCTTCAAACTCCTCCTCCTAAAACTCCGGTTCATAAAATTCTTCAGGGGTATAATCGTGAACCGGGGGAACCAACCGAACTGAACCCCTGCCAAATGGTACCGGATCGGTCAGAACCAGGCGAAGCGATTCCACAATCTGAATCGCTCTGGCTATTTCCTCGGCGGTTGGAACATGAACTTCTGGATCTGAACCGGTTGATTTCTCTGCGTTTTCTTTTTGTCGGAACTGAACCCTCGGGATCGGCTGTCCTTTTGCCCAAAGAAGTATCGCCCTGGTCAGAGGGCACTCCTTCTGGTTCGGTCGGAACCGAACCGGGCTGGCCATCCGGGTCAGCGGACTTCTTGGCCTCCTTTTCCCTCAGTCTACCTAATCTCTTTCAAGAGTAGATTTGGAAAAATTTTTACATATTTGGCAGTCTGTATCGAGGTGTTCAAACCCCAGACAATAAACACAGGTGGTGTGGGGATCGGCCATAGCAAACACCTCCCCACACTCACTGCAGTGTTGAAACCCAGTGGGCCAGGTTTTTTCTTGGGTTTCTCAGACATGGCCAACCTAACAAACTTACCCTTTTTATGGCAACTGCCAGGCAAGACTCCTTATCGGTTCCTAACCATGTCATGGGTATTGGAAAAATGTACAAAACACAATTTTTTTTTTTTAAGACCGATAAGGACACAACTCAACTCACACACTAAGGAAAAGATAACAAGTATTCACCACAAATGATCGGTTCGCTGAACGATCTACACTTTTACAAGTTCCACACAGAAAATCAGCACAAACCTATCTAGTACTCACGGCACCACAGACAGAGACTGAACCGACTATGCGGAAATAAATTTCGGTTAAAAACTGACACTTAACCGACTTTCGAACCGAGCTGCAAGAGAAATCTCCGGAGCGACTGTTCAGTGAGGCAGAGTAAAGAATCTGACAGTTGGATTTCCGGGCCCCAGACAGAGACATCAACCGAGCTCGAGCTCAGCATTCTTTGCTCTGCATAGAAAGTTAACCCTTTGTTCTCTGGGGCAGTTTAAAGGCTGGGGCTAACTGCATTTGTCAGAATACAGCAAGACTTCATGTTGTTTGAAGAACTGTGGGTCACCCTTGAAACAGGAAATGGGACAGCTATAAGAACTGGGGTTGTCTACAGGCCCCCAGACCAGGGGGAGTACATAGACACATTACTGTTAAAAGATATACAAAACATGACAGCTAAAGAGGAGGTTCTGATAATGGGAGACTTCAACATACCAGCTACAGATTGATCAATACCAGCAGGAACATCTGCCAGAACTAGACACATGGTGGATTCCCTGCAGGGGAAGGGCCTCAAACAACTGGTACAACAACCCATAAGAGACAGAGCTATCCTAGATCTAGTACTGACTAACAGGGAAAGGATCACAGATCTCCAGATAGAAGATCAACTGGGAGCCAGTGACCATCACATGGTATGGTTCAGTTTGGCCACTACAACTAAATCATCCCATTCCAAGGCAAAAATATGGGACTTCAGAGGAGCTGACCTTGATAAGATGGTCAACAGAGTTAAGCTAGCCCTGGCAAAAAGAAATACAGGTGAGGGGGTACAGGCAAAGTGGGCAAGCATTAAGGATACAATACTTGAAGCAACATCCCATTGTGTTAGAGAGAAAAGGAAGTGCAAAAGAAGAAGGAAACCACTTTGGTTCTCAAAAACAGTAGCAGAAAAGGTCTGAGCCAAAAGGCTGGTCTTCAGGAAATATAAGGGAACGCAGCGGGATGAAGATAGAGAGGCATACCAAACTTCCAAAGGGAAACATGGAAGGCAGTAAGGCAGGCAAAGGTCCAAACTGAGGCAACACTAGCACAGACAGTAAAAGAAGGTGACAAGACTTTCTATAGATACATTAGTGAAAGGAGAAAGTCCAGAGGGGGTATTGCTAAGATCAAAGGAGATAAGAGAGCATGTGAGGAGGAGGATCATGTAAAAGCATCTATCCTAAATAGATACTTCTGCTCAGTATTTACTGAGGGCAGGGCCCACAGCTCAGCCCCATGGACACGGGGGGGGGAGAGGTAAGCTCTAGTCCCTTCACAAAAGAAAGGGTCCCACAAGAGCTTGTTAAGCTCAGGGTGGGCAAGGCAATAGGACCTGATGGCATACATCCCAGGGTACTAGAGGAGCTAAGGGTGGAACTAGCAGAGCCATTATCAGAACTGTTTTTAATTTTTTCATTTTGGTAACTGGGTAAGGCCCACTAGGCACAAGTGCCTGTTTTCAGGGGTGACCTGAGAGCACTGGGCGGTTAAGTGACTTGCTCAGAGTCACACAGTATGCAAGTGGAGGTTGTGAGAATCAAACTCAGGTCTGGTATGCTGGATATACCAAGCTTGTTCACACCTCGTTCCTCTAACCTCTAGGCTATACTGCCAGCCAAGTTTAGTGAGTCTCTGAGCACAGGAGAGGTCCCAGAAGACTGGAGAAGGGCTCATGTGATACTACTCCACAAGAGTGGTAGCAGGGAGGAGGCAGGGAACTACAGACCAGTCAGTCTTATCTCAGTAGTAGGCAAGATTATGGAGGTACTCCTTAAGGAAAGGATAGTGCAACACCTGGAATCCATAGGAGCACAGGATCCAAGACAGCATGGGTTTACAAAAGGAAGGTCCTGTCAAACTAATCTCATAGATTTCTTTGACTGGGTAACCAGAGTGGTGGACCAAGGGGCAGCTGTTGATGTCGCCTACCTTGACTTCAGCAAAGCTTTCGATACTGTTCCACATAGATGATTAATAAGCTGGGTAGGCTCAGGGTGGGTCCGAAGTTGGTCAACTGGGTGGAAAACTGGTTGACAGGCAGAAAACAGAGAGTGGTGGTAAATGGTATACAGTCAGAAGAGATGCAAGTCACAAGTGGAGTACCTCAGGGATCAGTCCTGGTGCCAGTCCTCTTCAACATCTTCATCAGTGACATTGCAGATGGACTGGAGGGTAAGGTTTGTCTGCAGATGACACCAAGATCTGCAGCAGAGTAGATGATCCAGATGGGGTGGGCAGAATGAGAAGAGATGTGGATAAACTAGCAAATTGGTCGGAAGAGTGGCAACTGGGGTTTAATGCAAAGAAGTGCAAAATCATGCACATAGGAAAGAGAAACCCTGAAGCCACCTATAGGCTAGGAGGGGAGTTGCTGGCAGTCACAAGGGAAGAAAGAGACTTGGGCATCATCATCACCAATGACCTGAAATTATCCAAGCAGACTACTAAAGCAGTAGGTAAGGCTAGGAGGATGTATAGGGTGTATTAATTGGGGTATCACAAGTCGGAAGAGGAAGGAAATAATCCCTCTTTACAAGATACTGGTTAGGTCCCATCTGGAGTACTGCATGCAGTACTGGAGGCCACACCTTCACAAGGACATTAACCATATTGAGGCAGTCCAGAGAAGGGCAACCAAAATGGTGCAGGGACTGCATCAGAAAACATATGAGGACAGATTAACAGAGCTCAGTATGTATACCCTAGAGCAAAGGAGGGAGAGAGGTGATATGATCGAAACATTCAAACACCTTAAGGGCATAAACAAGATGAAAGAGTCTAACATGTTTCAATATAAGAAAAATAGCAGGATAAGAGGACACAGCATGAGATTAGAGGAATGCTGATTAAGAGATAATGTGAGGAAGTTTTTTTTCACAGAAAGGGTGGTGGAGGCATGGAATGGCCTACCTCTGGAAGTGGTGGATATGAATACAGTGCAGGGCTTCAAACAGGCATGTGATAGGCATAAGGGAGCAATACAGATGAGTATGAATAGATAGGCCATTGACAGAGCAAAGGCTGATGGCACATTTATAAGGTAGAAAAAGGAACGGGCAGACTGGATAGGCCTTGCGGTCCTTATCTGCCATCAACTTCTATGTTTCTGTTCTTGACCTCTTCTGACAATGGGTCAACCAGGTCAAGAAAAATCTCATCAGTTCCCACATCTGGCACTTGGGTTAATATCCCAGTACTGACACTGTAGTGCAGCATGAAAGGGGTGCTGCACTTCTGAGGTGCCGTCTTTCGGATGAGATGTTAGACCGAGATCCCATCTGCCTGGATTGGTGATAGTTCAGGTGGATGTTAAAGATCCCATGGCACTTCTCGAAAAGAGTAGGGGGGTTTTATTGAAAGAATGGACTTCATTACATAAAATACAATAATCAATCAAACAAAAATCATAACAAAAACAAAAGGAAGATTACAACAAAGCAATCAATCAGTCCATGTAGTACAATTAATTCAATAACTTGTAAATTGTTCATATGGTCCGTTATTGGAGTCATAGTGCATAAGTCTTTTCACCGCCTTACAGACCGTGGCAATCAGTTCTTCATGAAGAATATGTTTCTGTTGCAGAGTCCAAAGGCACCTAGACTGCCAAATATGAAATCTCAAAATACAAAATATAACATAAATAGTTGCACTATTATAATTAACAAATGTATTCGGAAAAGGACCATAACCGTAGGATAATCAAGGGACCGAAATTCAGGCACATGCCAGTAATCAGCCAGTAAACCCCAGAATGGTTTAATATAGGAATATTCTAAAAATAAATGACATTGGGTTTCTAGAATTTGAACACAATCAGTTCTCGGGCAATACCTTTATGAAAACTGTTTATGTTTACTATTGCCCTTAACTCCTAATTTACCATAGTTCCCTAACCATACACAGTCCCAAGCATATGGCAGAATGCGTTTATTCATAAGGAACTGTAGAATAACCACTTGTCTATCTGGCGGACAATCCGGGAAAAGCACCTCAGAGGTACGTTCTATGGAGAGAATGTATCTATACAATTTCTTCCTGTCGTTAAGTCTGCAAATGCTGAAGGGTAACGTCCCATTTGATAAGCTGCTTCATACATTCTTTCATATACGTAGGTATCTCTACTAGTCTGGATAACAACCTGGGTTTCTTCTCCTGCCACCCTGGCCGACATAAGTTAAGCCAGTGCTCCATGAATGATCTCCATATAATACACCCAGGTTTCAAAACCGTTCCCAAGTTATATGTAAAAAAAAGATTTAAAAAGAAGGCAATAGGGTGGAGCATGGAAACTCCACATTCCGTGATGGAAAGATAAGTTAATTCTCTTCTAAGAGGATTCAGACGGGACCCCCAAAAAGCTTGAAAAAAACTACTAAAAAGCTGTGTCCACATACGAAAAGGGGGCGGGAAAAATATAACTGACATATAAAAAAAAAAAACGGGCTAGGATTGTCTTAATCAACAAAACCCTTTTTTTTTGGGAGAGTGGCATTCCTTTCCATTCCCCCACTAGTCTAAATCCCTTAGCCAGCGCTATCTCCCAATTGTACCCTGCCATATCAACCGGACCAAAAAACACCCCCAGGATTTTAATAGGTCCTCTGGAAACTGAGATCCCAGCCACACTTCCAGTTTCAGGCACTGGAGTGGATCCAATGACAACCCCAGTACTCTTACTATAATTAATTCGGGAACCAGAGATGCTTAAAAAAAGGTGGATGGATTATTGCAAAGCCAAAACAAAAAAATGAGGTGGTAATAATAAAACTAAATCATCTGCATAAGCCAGCACTTGCTGTTGTGGCATATCGGGATACATATCAAGACCCCTTATAGCTGTAATGGATGGTAATAATCCAATAAAGATGTCAATAGAAAAAGCATATAATGTAGGGCTCAGTGGGCAACCTTGTCATACACCTTTAGTAATAGCCATTTTCCGTCCCAACCATCCATTTACATTAGGTATAAGAACTGCCCCCTGATACATTGCAGAAATCCAAGAAACAAATGTATCCGGTAACCCGAAGGCTTTCAATACCAAAAAGAGAAATTTACGAGATACCCGATCAAAGGCTTTCTCTTGCTCTAACCCAAAAACAAAACCCTGTAATTGGCCAAGGTCACCCCTACTAAAAACCTCTCTAAGGTATATCAGGTTATCCTGCTGTTTTCTGCCCCCAACTGCACAGGTCTGTGCAGGATGAAGTAGTAGTGGAGTAATCCTGGAAAGCCTGGCCAGGAGGATTTTACTAAGGATTTTCATATCAGAATTTAGAAGACTAAGGGGACGCCAATTACCAATATCTGTCTTGTCCCCTTTTTTGTATATAAGAAGCAAGATTGACTCATTCAAAGAGGGAGCATAATATCCAGAATGTAAAATATAATTCAAAAGAATAACCAGAACAGGGCCGATGGTCTGTAAAAAGGTTTTATAAAACCCAGCACTAAGACCATCCGTACCAGGGGCTGACTGAGAGGCCAACTCGTGAACAGCAGAGGTCACTTCTTCCAAAGTAATGTCCACCGTCAGATCATGCTGTTGATCTCCTGATAAACTCGGTAACTGTAAATCTTTTAAAATTTTATCAATGGCCTTGTCATCCAAAATATTATCCGGGGCCAAGCTAGAGGATAAATAATTTTCCACAATATACAAAAGTTTTTTTGGGTCACTCACAAGACGTTCCTGCTCATCAGTGAGGGAGGTAATAAGTTTGGAATTTACTCTCTTCTGACTTTCCTTAAACGGGTCCAGAGAATATTTGGACATTTGTGTGCCAAACCTGAACTCTTGGTCCAAAGACCTCCCCCTGTCATATTGTAAATCCATTTGCCTCTTAATGGTGGCAATAAGGTCACTATAGTCATGTGTCGTCGTTTCAGTAAGTGATATGAGATGTTGTAACGTGTCTGAGCCTTAAATATCCCATATATTCCTTCTGGGACTTAACTTGAGCCTGATGCTGAAAAAAAATTTTCCAACTACATTTAGTATCATCCCACCACTCTAAGATGGAATCATAGCATTCCAGGACAGACAGCCGGGCCTCCCAGTCTCTCAACCATAATCGTTTAAGGATAGGGTCCTCCAACAATTTTTCATTTAATCTCCAAATATTCTTCTGACATCTCGGGGCCCCATCCCATGAACTAGAGACCGTAAGAACATTATGGTCTGAAAATTCCATAGGTCTAGAAGAGGCCCGTATTATATGTAAAACCGTTGACAAAAAAACAAAATCTATTCTCATCCGAAGGACACCCCTAAAATAAGTATAACCCCCCGTAGGATATAAAACCCTATAAGCGTCCACTAAATGGGCCGTAGAAACAACTTTATGTAAAACTATGGAATCACAAAATAATTTGTCAGTTTGGAGTCCTCTATCAGCTGTCGATAAACCACAATTAAAATCACCTAACCAGATTACTAGCCAAGAAGTATGCAAATATGGCTGGACCTCTTTAAAAAGAGCTATCCATTGTGCTTTTGCTTGTGGAGCATATACAGTAATAATCTGAAGCCTGGCTGCATAAATGGAGACATCCAAACATAAAGCCCTCCCAGGGTGAATATCAACCAATCTAGACACCGAAATGGTAGAACTAAAAAAACAGAATACCCAAACCATCACAAGGGTCCTCCCCAATGGACCAGAATGATGGGCCCAAAGTCCAACAGTTGGAGGCATGTTGGAGTTCCTGAGATGTCTTCAAACGGATGTCTTGTAGACAAACAATATCCAAATTAAAAGTTTTAAGAAGTGAAAAAAAGCCAATACGCTTCTTTACACCCTTTAACCCATTGACATTTAATGTGTAAATTGTCAAAGAAGACATATCAGGAAAAAAAAGAAGGGAAAATCCAAAAAAAAAAACAAGGAGACAACCTCAGGGGGGTTTACCCAATTGTCTACATCTAGTCGTTTGGCAATAGAATCATCAGTTCTGGTTTCTGAATCTGTGTTAGAAACAACAGAAGAGGTGTCAGTGTCATCTCCAGAATCCCCACCGATATCGTCCTCTAAGGGGGAAAAAACGTTCCTTACCTTTACAGGCTCCCTCTGGGCAATAGTTGTAAGGGGGGGGGGGCTTAGGTTCTGTCATAGCTTTACCACGCCTGTTCCGCTTTCCTAGGTTGCACAGTTTTGAAGGGGGCTTTGGGGGGGGGCATATGAGCCTCACTATCCTCCACAGACATAGCAGCAGGAATAACAACATCAACTGGAGTCAAGTCTGCTGCTGCTTGTGCAAAGGAGGGAGCAACGCTCGTGGTGTTAATGAGGCTAGCTCTAAGAGGAACTACAGGGACTGGAACCTGAACAGAGTCTGAGGATTTTGGCGTAGCAGTGTCAGATTTCTGGGCAAATGCATACTGAGCCTGAGTAATAAGTCCTTCTTGAGAGGGACAGTCAGCTCTATTGTGAGAAGCCCATAGGCATGTCCAGTCTGCTCACATAGATTGCATTTAAAAAGGTTCAGGCAAGCCAAAGCCAAGTGCCCATACACCAGGCAATGACTGCATTTAGAAGTGTCACAGGCCGAACTTAGATGTAGACAGGACCCACATTTCAAGCAGGATCTGGGTTGTCCAACGTAAAAGATAGACCCCCTATCTTTCCCTAAGAAGAACACACTAGGTAGATGAACAGGACCCGAATTAGTGGAGAAAAGCTTCACCTTCACCTTCCAACTGCCATCCCAGATTTTTTCACTATCCAGAGTGGGAGTAGGCCTCCCCAAAATCTCACAACGCTTCCGTAACCAAAAGAGAATATCTTCAATATTGACTCCTTCATTCTTAAATAAGATAGTGATGGTTTTAATCAAAGGTTTTGTGAGCGGAATAGCTTGAAATGGAACCCATAAAGGGTCATTCTTAAGGGTCACATATTGTGCCCAAAACCTGTCCAGATTAGATACATGTTTAAAACTAACATCGTAGTTACCATTCCCTAATGAAATCAAGGCAAAGATTTCTGAAGAGAAATATTTCATAGATTGTTTTAACAAATTCCTGGCTATAAACAATCTATCAGGATCTTGTTCTAGGTCCCCCTTGTATAACAACCTGACTGCATTCCTCCTAGGGGCAGGATCCCCAGTAGGATGGAATAAATCAGCCAGATGAAACAAGGGAGCCATAGAAGACAAATCCTGGTGTTCTGCCATGATAGCCGAGCTAGACCTCCTCCCGACCTCAGAAGGCAATGCTTTATCATGAATAACCTGTGGGGTAGAAATAACAACAGAAGGAACAGAAACATTAGGTAATGCAACAGAAGTATTACCCTGGGGTATGATGGAGCTCTTTGAAGGACTGCTGGTGGCCACAGTAGCAGTTGAGGAACACAGTTTTTGGAAAGAGGGGTCTGTCAGATCTGGAGTCCACTGACCCGAAGCCCCAGGAATCCAACCAGCCTCAGTTGAGGCTCTTTCAGGGGACCAGGAGACACTATGTACTGCAGGGGGTTCAGGGGCTAAATCTCCCCATTTCTTCGATTTTCTGCAGTCCAAAAAGGAAAACATCTGCTCCGTGACCACCGGAGCAGCCTTCAAACATGCCGGTATCTCTGGGACCATCCGTGTCATCCCCAAGTCAAGCTTTCTTAATAGTAGTCTCCAATGGAGTAGGGACTGCAGGAGAAACAAAGGGATGTGGGCACACAGCAGGAACGCTGTTTTCTCTGCCAGCCATTCGAGAATCAGGAACCTCTGCCAGAGAAGGAGGAACGTCAACCGACGGAGGTTCATCCGACCGGAATACAGGCTCTATCCGGTCCAAAGAGTCCTCGGCCCCCTGAGAAGCCGCTTGCAATGACTGTAGTTCCGCCTTGAGTTCCTCTCCTCTTCTGAGCAGTGCCTGTTTGCATTGAAGGATTGCCTGTCGGCGATTGAAGGCAGACAACACGGGGGAGTCCCCCGAATCCGAAACAGAACCAGAGACAGGTAGGTCCACTGAAACGGACGTAAATTCCATTGCAGTATCTAAACTATGTACTTGAGAGAAATCCTCAACCGCCATCGCCACATCTACGGCCTCCTGCGTAGAAAGGACAGGAGCGGAGGCCAAAGCTCCTGTCCTAGCAACATCCTCCCTCTCTGCAGCTCCTGGCAAAGTGGCCATCGTCCACAGATGGCCAACAAGCCCCCCAACGGAGAGTAGGGGAATTTCCCCGGTGTCCTGGCCAAATTTCCCTCATTCACTAAAAATACCACCAACAACTTAATCTGCTTCAAGGTCAGTTGGCATTCATCTGTATCCCCCGGTCGCTGCCTGAAAATAGGCAGGGTTTGTCTAGTGCACTTACCCGGTCAACAAAAACTAAATAAAATAAAAATAAAATTTCCCTCATTCACTAAAAAAAAAAAAATACCACCAACAGTTTCATCTGGTTCAAGGTCAGTTGGCATTCATCTGTATCCCCCTCCCCCGGGTCGTGCCTGAAAATGGTCAGGATTTGTCTAGTGCACTTACCTGGTCAACAAAAACTAAATAAATAAATAAATGAGGGCACCGTGTAGTTAGCTGCCTATCCAGACACCCCAGAAGGACCAGCTGAAGTTGACTGCTCAACCACCTTTGAGCCAGCAACAATCGCAGGAGCAGGAAGAGCAAGCCTGTTCCCTGTCCGCAACCTGCTTCGGGTCTGCTTGGACTTTTTAAATTATCCTCTTGGGAATTGCCCTTCCCGAGGGTCTGAAGGAACTCACACATGCCCCGGAAAGCACCCGTCAGTGAGGCTGCGATGCTGGCATCACTGGGAGCAACACGGGTGTCGAGGAGGAGGAGGAGACCACTGCGGGCTAGGCTGCCACCTCTTTAAGCATGGCAAGCTGTGACACAGAGCCCACCACCACCAAAACATCCCTGTGGGTGTCCTTGGACTGGATCGGCAGATACCATTCGACCAGGTGGCCTAATAAAAGGCGGGCATAGTGGTCCTTGAGAGACAAGAGCTGCAGGTCTGTGGATCGTGCTGCGTCCCCAAACAGTACATGCACGAGGCATGCAGGTTGGTACGCAACATCTTCTGGTTGCAAGTGGCGCACCACGTGAACCCAAGCCCAGTTTTTGCGTCGTCGTGCTCCATGACCTAGTGAAAAACTGAAGGAAAAATGGCAAATAATTTGCCTGAAGATGAGGTAGATTTGGGCCTACACTGCACGCAGGAGCTGCAAAGGACTCTTCTAGCAGAAAGGAAGATCTAACATGGAATGGAGCCAAGGAGGATACCACCCGGGTGGGTGGGAGGAGCTTATCGTGAAGACATTCTGGCTGATTTAAAGGGGAAAGGAAGACTGCCAGAGTGTGGATAAGTGCACTATATCCATGTACCTAGAATATCTATTATTTTTTCACTCTCCAGGCTTTTTCTGTCGAATTTATCAAGTAAAATTTGTGCATGCATCAACTGTGGCGAGTGGCACAGCGACTCCGAACTGGATGGTTGACGTGGCGATCAGACAGATGTTTACACAGATACTAGCTGAAGTATTGGGAGTGAAAAATACTATCTCTATGCTGGAAGGTGGGGCCGAGCAGCTCGTGGTACATATATTTTTTTAATTTATATTTTGAGTTTTAAGAAAATTAATGCATAAACTGTATTCATATTTAGTGAAATGTCAATACAGCAGTTTTAACGATCCATACCATGTTTGTATAACAAAAGAAAACAAGTAGTTACACATTTCACAGTGTTATCACATTGGGGGGGGGAGACAGCGTTAAGCCATATGGACAATGGAGGTAGCCACAAGGATAAAGAAATACATTTACTGAAAAACAAAATATCCCTAATGTGGGATAAAATTAATGACTTGGAGTGCAGGGATTGGCGTAACAATTTGGGAATAATAGAGGCTATGAGGGCAGAGAAGGCAAGAATGTCAGTGACTTTGTCCAGCATTTACTGACTGACATTTTGGAGCTGAAAAACTTCCCGCTGGACAGGCAGTGTGCTGTTCGGTCCCTTGCTTCACAACCTCGAACTGAGAAAAGCCCCGTCCAATTCTGGCTCTATTTTTGAAATATTCTGTAAAAGAAAAACTGCTCTCGCTGGCATGTGGAGAAAGGCACCCTGATGTGGCATGGACACAAAGTGTCAATCTATCAAGATGATTCTGCTAAGCTCAATAAAAAATGTGCCACTTTCACTGATATTCACTGCTCCCTGCAACAACTGGGGGTTAAGTACAAGATGGTATACCCAGCCACCTTTAAAATACAAAGCGATGGTCTATCACAATTTCTCGTACACAGTGGAAATAGTCGGCTTTATGAGAAGGAACTGGGATGCCAGTGCCACTGAGGACACTAGCTGTCACCAGTTTCGGCCCCCTAACCCCAAGACAACCACCAGAATGGAGAGGGAACAAGAAATGGATACCTTCTACTATTCTCCTGCTCCACACTACTAGCATGGCACCCCCAGAACAATGGCAGTAGTGGATAGAGAGCTGAAGAAAAGCTGCAGCTGCACAATCACTTTACAGGATTGCCCTGGGCAGCTACATTGAAGCCAGAGCTCTAGAGCATCTGTCCATAAATCATTCACACTACACCCCCCCCAGAGCGCACAACAATGCCTCTGTCATCATCGAAAGGCTGTCCCAGTGCCTTTTTTTTTATGTTGCTTTTCTCCTTTACTTTTTCCAGTTTTTCCCCTTGTACACCCCCTTCCCCCATGGTGTGAACGTGCATGTGTGGAGGCACGCACATGTCATGTATCCGCTCTTCTGCGTCTCCTGATCTCCAGCGCTGCCCTGCAACCTCCAACAGGGTCAGCCAAGGAGTGGGACAACAACCCTCCCCTGCCAACCCCCGGCAACTGGAGGTCACTCCTGACCCCGGGTTGCTGGCATGGCGTGAGGTGTGGCGTCCAGTGCCTCAATGCTCAGTGCTACCGCACCTGCTCTGTCCCAATGCCTTTAATGACCGAACAGCTTCAACGGTTATTACCACAAGAACTTGTCAGATTCTGGGCAGATATTTACCAACTGAGCACTGATGGTGCACATGTTACCCCCAGGACTGAAGAGAACAAGTCCTCTGCCCTGCAAACCTCCAAAAATAAGATGAGTAAACTGAGGGACTGTTCGAACAGGCTGTGTGCTTAGAAATTAATAGGATGCACCCAGAGAGGTAAAGTATGAAGTTTTGGTTCAAACAACATGAAGTCTTGCTGTATTCTGACATATTGCAGTGAACCCCAACCTTTAAACTGCCCCGGAGAACAAAGAGTTAACTTTCTATGCAGAACATAGAATGCTGAGCTCGAGCTCGGTTGGAGTCTCTGTCTGGAGTGTTTCAAACTCAAACCGTCAGATTCTTTACTCTGCCTCACTGAACGGTCGCTCCCAGAGATTTCTACTTCAGCTCGGTTCGAAAGTCGGTTAAAGTTTCAGTTTTCATCAGTTTTTAAACCGAAAAAGTTATCCGCATAGTCGGTTCAGTCTCTGTCTGTGGTGCCGTGAGTACTAGATAGAAATTGTTCTGTTTTTCTGTATGGAACTTGTAAAAGTGTGGGTTAGTTCGGCTGAACAGGCCATTTGATAGTGAAATCGTGTGTTTTGTGTTTTTACTTAGTGTGTGGTTACCGGTCCTTATTGGTTCTAAAAAAACGTTTTAGTACATTTTTTTCCAATACCCGTGACATGGTTAGGAACCGATAAGGGAGTCTTGCCTGGCAGTTGCCATAAAAAGGGTAAGTTGGTTAGGTTGGCCATTTCTGAGAAACCCAAGAAAAAAAACCGGCCCACTGGGTTTCAACACTGCAGTGAGTGTGGGGAGGTCTTTGCTAAGGCCGATCCCCACACTACCTGTGTTTACTGTCTGGGCTTTGACCACCTCGATTCAGACTGCCAAATATGTAAAAATGTTCCCAAATCTACCCTTGAGAAGAGATTAGGTAGACTGAGGGAAAAGGAAGCCGAGAAGTCCGCTGACCCGGATGGCCAGCCCGGTTCGGTTCCGACCGAACCAGAAGTGCCTTCTGACCAGGGCAATACTTCTTCGGGCAAAAGGAGAGCCGATTCCGAAGGATCGGTTCTGACAAAAAGAAAACGCAAAGACAAATCGTCCAGTTCGGATCCAGAGGTTCATGTTCTGACCGCCAAAGAGATAGCCAGAGCGATTCACATTGTGGAATCGCTCTGCCCGGTTCCTACCGATCCGGCACCTTCTGGCAGGGGTTCGGTTCAGTTGGTTCCTCCGGTTCAAGATTATACCCTCGAAGACTTTTATGAACCAGAGTTTGAAGAGGAAGAGGAATTTGAGGATGATGATGGTGAAAGTGAGGGTCTGGATGTGCCTGTGGAACCGGACATCTCCCCAGACAGACCTTCAGGTGTTTCCACTCCTAGGCTTTCTGAGTCCCCTTCTCACTTTATGTTCTACAGAAAGGTGGCTGAAACCCTCCAGCTTCCTATGGTGGAGCCTGATTATGTAGAAATGATGGACAACCCAAAGTCCAGGAGACTGTCTGTTCCCCCCACAAATCATGTGGGAAACAGACACAAAAAATCCTAAAGTCTCCTAACACTATACCTCCTGTGGATAGAAGAATGGACGAGGTATACACTTTCAGGCTCAGACATAGAGTTCTTATACCAGCACAAGGACTCAGGGAAGATTGATGCCATGGCAAAGAAACAGTACATGGCATCTTCCTTGGGATTCAGGCAGGCAAATTACATGGCCTATACAGCTAGGTACCAGAAGTCCAGGTGGGACACTGTACTGGCACTGGCTAAACAGGCCTCCCTCCAGCTAGCCAAGGAGCTGGAGGCGGTGGCTGCAGATGGGATTGAGGCATCTGAAGTTCAGTTTCATGCTGCTGTGGACTCTAATGATGTGTCATCAAGAGTCATGGCTACATCTGTGGCTCTTCGGAGAATGGCTTGGCTCAGATGTACTAGCCTCTCGCAGGACACCCAGGCTAAGGCCATGGATTTTCCTGTAGTGGGTAATTCTCTGTTTGCGGAACAGACAGAGAATTACATGAAGAAAATAGATGAGTACAGGATCACTTACAGGAGTGCTCAGGCCAAAGAGAGGCAGGCAACTCCTCAAAGGCAGCAGTCTAGGGGCAGGGGCAGGTCTTTTCAAAGGCCTTTTTACCAAACACAGGCCTCTTCTTCCTTTTCTCGGAAGGGGTTCTTCAGAGGGAGAGGCAGAAGGGGGATGAGGAGTGCTGCATCCACTCCTCAGCCTAAAGACCCTGCCAAGCAGACCCCTGATGGTCCTGCCTGGGTCGACTCTCCTATTCCAGTAGGGGGCAGGCTGGCTTACTTTGTCCAGGACTGGATGTCAGTTACATCAGACAAGTGGGTCCTGGAAGTAGTCAGCCAGGGACTGGTTCTCAGCTTCAGAAAATTTCCAAAGATGAGAGCCAGATCTTTTCTATCTGCAAATTTCTTGGAAACCCTTGCCCTAGAGGCAGAGGTTTCTTCCCTTCTAGCCTTAAGAGCCATAGAGAGAGTACCTACCGTACACTGGGGCAAAGGACTGTACTCCAGGTACTTCCTGACCCCAAAAAAGACAGGGAAGTGGTGACTCATCCTAGACCTAAGATATCTAAACAAACATCTTTTAAAACCAAAGTTCAAGATTAACTCTGGGAATAATCCTTCCCTCTCTAAGGCCAGGGGACTGGCTAGTTTCCCTGGACCTCAAAGATGCCTACTTTCACATTCCCATCAGGTGCTCCCACAGAAAGTAACTCAGGTTCGAGTTGGCCTCAGGCCATTATCAGTTCAGAGCAATGCCCTTTGGCCTAACCTTAGTCCCAAGGGTTTTAACAAAGTGCCTGGCAGTAGTAGTTGCCTTTCTAAGAAGGCAAAAGATTTCCATTTTTCCATATCTGGACGATTGGCTAATAGTGGGTCAGTCTCCAGACCAAGTCAAGTCTCACCTGCAAGTGACCCAGCAAGTGCTCACTTCTCTAGGATTCCTTCTCAACCTTCCCAAGTCACTTCTCGAACCAGTCCAGCTTCTTACCTTTCTAGGGACAGAACTGGACACACTCGGAGCAAGAGCCTTTCTTCCTCTAGAAAGGGCAAGGGTTCTTATGGAACTAGCCTCTTCCTTCAGCCTTCGGTTATCTTGACCAGCAAGGCATTTCCTCCAGCTCTTGGGCCACATGGCAGCCTCAACAGCAGTGGTCCAAGGGGCAAGATTCCAGATGAGGGATATTCAGTTCCACCTGAGAGCTTTCTGGTCTCAGAGGAAGGATTCCCTTACCAAACTGATCCCAGTGACTCTGCCCTTGATCCAAGCCCTCCAGTGGTGGCAGGATCAGGACAATTTAAGACAAGGTCTTCCTTTTGCTACTCAGCCTTGTTCAGTGGTCCTTACCACGGACACTTCTCTTCTGGGCTGGGGAGTCCATCTGGGGTCCCTCACTGCCCAGGGGCTGTGGTCCCCCCAAGAATCCCTTCTCCACATCAATCTCCTAGAGCTCAGGGCAGTTTTTCTAGCCCTAAAAGCTTTCTCTCAGTCAGTACAGAACAAGGTGGTTCAGGTCAGAACGGACAACACACCACCATGTGGTGCATCAACAAGCAGGGAGGCCCTTGGTCCATGGCCTTGTGCACAGAAGCCATGAAGTTGTGGTCCCTGGCTTGTTCCCTGCAAACCTCTCTGGTAGCAGTTCACCTTCCAGGGAAGGACAATGTGCTAGCAGATGCACTGAGCAGGACCTCTCAGGGCCATCACGAATGGTCCCTGGATCCTCAGGTGTTGAAAGTGATTTTTTTCAAGGTGGGGCACTCCAGAGATAGATCTCTTTGCAGCCCCAGACAATCACCAACTCCCTCTCTTTTGTTGTAGACCTCCAGTCTTGGGCTCAGTCCTCCTGGACGCCCTGATTCTGAATTGGGAAGGGAAGTTTCTGTGTGCCTTCCCCCCCTTCCCACCCCTGTTCAAAGTTTTAGTCAAAATAAGGTCTCAACCTTGCAAAGTGATTCTGATTGCACCAGATTGGGTCAGACAGCCCTGGTACCCCCTGTTGCTGTCCCTAGCAGTCCATCTTCCCCTGTTTCTTCCCAGGAATTACAACCTGTTAACATCCTCTCAGGGGAGGATTTGGTACCCCAGTCTTCAGTCTCTCAATCTCAAGGCATGGCTCTTGAAGAGTTAGAGTTTGCAGATCTGCATCTTTTTCAAGGGGTTCTGGATATCCTCAAAGCTTCCCGAAAGCCCTCCACCAGAAAGACTTATAACTCCAAATGGAAGAGATTCAGCTTTTGGTGTTCTAAGAAGCATATTTCTCCAGATACTGCTGGATTACCTACGGTTCTGGATTGTATGGTCCATCTTAATGGCCTAGGCAACAGACCAGCTACCCTCAAGGTACACTTGTCAGCTGTTTCTGTGTTTTTGTCTGTGGGGAAGTCTTCCTCACTACCTTCGCATCCTGTGTTCTGTAAATTTTTTAAAGGATTGCTTCACACCAATCCTCCCTTTACAGACCCTGCCCCTGCCTGGGATTTGAATGTTTGCATTGCTCAACGTATGCAACCCTCTTCTGAGCCTATGTCTTCAGCAGAGCTTAAGTACTTGACTTGGAAAACTGTGTTCTTGGTAGCCATTACCTCTGCCAGGCGTATCACTGAATTGCAAGCCCTGTCAGTGGAACCTGATTTTATCGCATTTCACAGGGATACAGTGGTCCTTTTTTATTTATTTTATTTTATTGAAATCTAGGATTACAAATACCTTTGAGCAGGAACTGCTCATTTACAAAGGTTCCACGTCAAAGGAATGGGGGTATACATACATACAAAGGTCAACATAGTAATACATAGTTACACAATAAAAAGTAGTAAGAGACTGAGGCTTAGGAAATTCCAGTAATTTAAAAATGTGCCAAATGTTAGGTAGCATGACATACCAGCTAAGCGCAATCTTAGAAATAAGTGCTGCAGGTGAGAGGGGGTATGCAGGCAGGAAAAGCCATTGTCGGAGGGTAGAGGGAGAGGTAAGAGCTCTAAGGGGAGGGAGGAGGGATAAAGTCAGGAAATGCCTGGGGGGGAGGAAAGGGAGAGGGGGCAAGGGGGTAGGCAGGTAGGAGGGGGCAAGGGAGAGGTAGCTGTCAAGACTGAAGTGGAGGGCAGTGAGCGGTGGGCCCCTGATTAGGCGAGGCAGTCACAACGACTAGTTGAAATGAGATGAAGTCGGAGTTGTCTCTTAAAAGGGCCAAGAGCAGCAGCAGTAAGAGTTTCTTTGTTGAGAGTATTGTACCACTGTGGTGCTCTGTGGACAAAGGCCCTCTGGCCCATGGTAGTCTGGCATCTGGGGACAAGGAAGGTTAGTTGTTGTGAACTTCTAGTTCGCTGGGTGCTGTGGTGGTCAATAAGGAGCTTTTCAATGCCAGGGGGGCATGACCGCGAGGAGGACTTTTTTTGGCTAAGAGGCAGGTTTGATACTGTATCCGGCTGATGAGAGGAAGCCATCCTGCCCAAGTGTACAGGTCACAAGTGTGTGTAAGTCGGTCAGCCCCAGTTAGCAGCCTGCATGCTTTGTTGAGTGCAACTGTAATTCTGCGGAGAGCAGAGGCGGAGGCAGAGCCATAAACTGCTAGTCCATAATCGATGATGGAGGTGACAGAGCTGTTGATAGCCAACCGGAGAGTGTCAGGAGTCATGCAGTGTTTGTGCCTGTAGAGCAGGCCTATACGGATGTTGGTGGCTTTGGCGACAGAATCTATGTGCCGATGGTAAGAGAGTGAGCTGTCCAATGTGACACCTAGGTATTTAAAATCAGGAACGTGTTCAAGTAAGGTCCCTGTTTGGTTTAGGATGGTGAGGTCATGGGATTTGTACTTGCTCTTGGCATTGTAGAAGGTCATAACCTTTGTTTTGCTGTAGTTCATGACCAGTTTGTGTGACTTGAACCATTCTTCGATGCACATGAATTCAAGCTGTAATTGTTTCTCAAGGAGCTCTGCATTTTGGTGGTTGGTGAACATGACTGCGTCATCAGCATAGAGCAGTAATTTCTGGTGGCAGACACTGGGAGGGTTGTTGAGGAAGAGGCTGAATAGTAGTGGCCCCAGGATGGACCCCTGTGGGACCCCTGAAAGGACTGGCTTTTCTTCCGAGGTGACACCGGCAATCCTAACCCACTGGACCCTCTCCCCAAGGTAGCTTGAAAACCAGAGCAGCGCTTCATTGGAGAGTCCAATGTTTGATAATTGCTTGAGTAGGAGTGGGTGGTTCACAGTATCAAAGGCTTTCGTAGGGTCGATGAATACTGCCCCTACACAGTTTCCTTGATCGAGTGTGGTATGGATGAAGCCCATGAATTCTAATAGTGCAGTGGTGGTACTGTGCCCTTTTCGGAAACCATGTTGCTCAGGACACTGGATGTCGTATTTTTCCAGGTACTTGACTAGCTGGTCTGAGGCGATGAGCTCCAGGGCCTTAGACAATGGAGGGAAGATGGAGATAGGTCTGTAGTTGGAGTGCAGTGATTTGTCTCCACCTTTGTGTACCGGTGTGATGGTCGCCTTTTTCCAGCGAGATGGGAACTGGGACATCCTTAGTGATAGATTGAGGACCTTTGTCAGGGGTTCAAGGACTTCTTCAAGGACAAGTGCTAACAACTTCAGGTCAAGAGAGTCACCACTGTAGCCTGTGTTGTGAATGGCCTTCCGAATATAGGTTCTGGTTTCATGCACTGGGATCTCCTTGAAGTAGAATTGTGGGGCAGGGTGTAGGAGAGGAGTAGTTGCAGGAGGGTTACTACTAGAGAGAGCATCAAAGAAATTAGAAGGGAGAACACTATCCAAGTTGGAGAACACATTGTTAAAGGTGGTGGTGATTGTGTACAGGTCAGATGTTGGTGTTCCATTTATGTTGAGCATGGTGGGTGGTGACTTAGGGTCCTTGCCTGTAAGGTCTTTCAAAGTACTCAAATTTTTCCATCACCCTAGGAGTTGGAGAGAGCTTCCTTGAAGTATTTGCTTTGGCGCTCCAAACTGCCCGCGTGTACTCATTACTGGCAGCTTTATACTTTTGAATATCCCCAGGTTTGGATGTTGCACGGGCACAGTGCCAGAGATGATCCCTATGTTTGAGTAAAGTGATTAGATCGGGGGTTATCCAAGGGTTAGCTCTGCCCCTGACCTTCAGCTTTTTGAGAGTTGCAAAGATATTGCAGGCTGCAGTGAAGTGGCTGATGAAAAGGTCTAAGGCTTGGTTTACATCAATGGCAGAGTCGATTGGTGTCCAGTCTAGGTGGCTTAGGTGTGTCTTTAGTAGCTCAAGGTACCCCTGCTTTAACACTCTGGTGTAGATTATTTTAGAGGGGCTTAATGAATTTGTTTGTCCAGGTACATGTGACCGTGAGTAGTCACTGATCCTATCAGGGAGCACTGAGACTTTGAGATTCGTTCAGGGTGATTAGTAAGGATCCAGTCCAGAAGTGTGTGCGACCCTGTCCTATAGTTCCATCTGGTGGGGGTGGTAACAAGCTGGGTGAGGTTCTGTGACATGACAGCATCCTTGTAGTTTCTGGCCTCCAGCAATAGCCAATTTATGTTGAAGTCGCCTAGTACTATGAGTTCAGAGTTATGGTGTAATCCCTGTAGGTTTTCCAATATGCTCATAAATCCATTGGGCTGATCTTTAGGTGGTAAGTACACAGAGGCAATGGTGAGCTCCTTGTTGTGCGCCCCGAGTAGAACTTTAATAGCGAGAACCTGCGAGGGTGGTTTAGGGTTTAAGAATGGGAAGACCTGACCCAGATAGGAATTCCACAGGTAGATGGCACAGCCTCCACCTCGTTTGGAAACCCTGTCCTGCCTGAATATAGAGTATCCAGGGATGGTGACTGCAGCATCTGGTATCTTGGGGTTAAGCCATGTTTCGACAACAGAGAGTACATCAGGGCTACGTTGCTGGACCCAGGTTTGCAAGATGTCAAGTTTGTTAAGGAGGCTGCAGACATTGATTGAGGCTAATGTGAGGGACCCTTCCCGCCTTTTTGTGGCATGGGGCGCTCGGCTGGTAGGCCCCGGGTTAGGATGAACATTTCCAGATATCAGAAGTAGCATAAGTAGTATCCTAAGAAGCTACGCTTTAATCATTTTGCAGACTAGTTTTGTTGTAGGGCATCTAGTCCTCTTGGCCTTGCTGGTCTGCGTTTGCCCCGTGATATTGCAAAGCACAATATATAAAGCCATGTTCTCAGAAGTGCCACATGATTGATGAAAAGTAATCAAATCCACAGGAAATAGAAATGGTCCTTAGAACCAATAGAAAGTTCTTGCCCAAAGTGGTTTCAGACTTCCATATAAACAAGTCTTATGTCTCTTCCTGTTTTCTTCACTGATCATTCTTCCTCAGGAGAGAGGAGGCTACACAGTTTAGATGTTAAAAGAGCCCTTAGTTACTACATAGAGCGTACCAAGGGTCACAGGTTTGACTCCCTCCAGTTGTTCCTCACTTATGGAGAAGTGGGAAAGGGCAAACTTGCCACCAAGATATCTATTGCCAGGTGGATTGTGTCTTGTGTACAATTCTGCTATGAAAAACTGGGAAAAACTCCACCCTCAGGCCTGAGGGCTCATTCCACAAGAGGTACAGCTGCTTCCCTGGCTGCTGCCAGGGATATCCCTCTCTTAGAAATGTGTCAAGCAGCTATCTGGAAAACAGTACATACTGTACCTTTACCAAGCATTGCTCTCTGGATATCCAGGCTAGAAGTGATGCTTGGTTTTGCACAGCAGTACTTCAGAGCCTATTCCCAAAGTAGGTTCTGTCCCTCCTCCATGGAGGTACTGCTTGGTAGTCTGTAATATGTCAGAATACAGCAAGACTTCATGTTGTTTGAAGGAAAAATTACTCACCTTAGTAACTGTGTTTCTTCTAAAAGAGTCTTGCTCTATTCTGACCTCCCTTCCTCCCTGCCTTCCCTCTCAGAACCTGGTTTTGGGAAGTGGGTGGGCAGGTGCAGTGTTGCACCCCAAGGGGTGCTTTTTGTTTGGGTGCTGATTTATTACTGTTATTTGTATTAGATTGGTTTTTGGGTTTCCTGATTTCTGTCTTCCTTGGGAATCCAAAACTTTTTTCTGCCAGTTGGCTAGTAGGAATTTTTAACAATTTCCACATAGAATTTTTAGTTAGTTGGGCTCGTAAGAATCTGAAGGTTTGAGTTTGAAACACTCCAGACAGAGACTCCAACCAAGCTCGAGCTCAGCATTCTGTGCTCTGCATAGAAAGTTAACTCTTTGTTCTCCGGGGCAGTTTAAAGGTTGGGGATCACTGCAATATGTCAGAAAACAGCAAGCCTCCATTAGAAGAAACACGATTACTAAGGTGAATCATTTTTTCTTTGCTGCTGATCTCTGAATGTGATACACTAGCTAACAAGGCAGTTTAACTGCTGTGGTGGCAGTTTCTCCCCTGCACCCCACCTTCACTCTTGTGTCATAGACCCATGTATTATAGATTCTTCCTTTATGCCCCCCCATACAAGTAAAATTTGTAGCACCACTTACAGTATTTCCTACCCTTTACATCTCGTCCCAGTAGTCACTTAATGCCCCTTCACCTCTCACGTCCACAGCTATGCTGGGGCTTTGCAGTTGGTCCGTTTGAGAGACATACACCAGTTCAACAGGATTGCTTCGTATGGGTAGCAATCAATTAACCAACGTTCCTCATGAACTATACATAGAAAACCCTGATCTTCTTTGCAAACCTCCCCTTGAGAGCTCTGCTATCCCATACCCCTTTCAAACATGAGTGCAAACTCATATGTTACTTTCATGCTGGCATGACTTATTGATTCTATACTCGCCTGTGTCCTCTGTGTATACAGTGGGTATACTGGTGATGCTCCCCCCAATGAGCATTGCATTGCATTACAGGAGCATGAGTACTATTGGCTGTAAATTCCAGCAGAACTAGGTTAGTCAAGCAGATGTGCAATATAGTGCAATATAGTGCATACATCTCTATTCTGTTGAGTAACCTATTAGAGTGCACACAATAGGAAGGCTGCTGGAACTTGATGGCTTAGGCAAAGGGTACTGCCGATTTGCTCAGTCTATAACTAGGGAAAGATGTTCTGCATTTTTCCTTTCACATTACCCCCCACCACCTGCAGCGCTGGCTGAATGGCCACAGGCATATCTCCGCCCCAAAAACCTTGACAACACACCCAGTCAGTGTCAGTTGAGTACCTGCAGTTCTTGGGCTGTGAGGACTTCCTAGTATAATGTACCTCGCGGCGCTCCCACTGCTGCTGGTATCTCCATGGCGTCGGGCTCCTGCAACACATGATGAAATCAGCAACAGCTCACATGTAGTTGTGCTGGCAGGATGATAGAGGGGATCTGATTATGCAGTGCTCACAGTTTCATATATGTGTTGCCCCTTCTACCAAACCACTGACTTGGGGACTTTGGTTCCTGTCCCTGTGCTGGACCCTTGAGCATAGGGAGGCTGGCATAGGTGCCAACTGTAAGAAAAGAAAACCCATTCCTGTATCTTTTCTCCTCTGAGCGATGTTCCACAAACCCACTGGCTGACAGAGCAGGTAGCACATACTGTGATGGGCAAATCCTGTATTGCCCCAACCTGCACATTGTTTAGCGGTGATAAAGACAGTGGTGCATGACTTCTTAACGGAGCAAGCCAGTATGGAGATCTGTTGATGCCCTTGAATACTATCTGAATTTTGAATACTGCAGGATAATGACCTCAATGTGCCATGGAGGATAGTTGGTAGAACGAGCTGTGTTATTGGCTAAGCAGCCACATTGCTATCTCCTCTACCCCACCCCATATAATTAGGAACAGATACCAACTGACACTGATCTGCAAGAGGATATCTTAGAGGACACCCCCTCTAAGCTACTTATCAGGATTACACCCCTGTCATCGCACTGTCTACTCCCTACCTTTCACTGTCAGCACTACTACAGCTGTCTACCTCAGGGGATACTTCCCCACAATCACAAACTCTGGAGGTAGGACCTGGGTCTCATCCCCCCCCCCCCAGCTGCCTGAGGCAGCAGTCAACAAGTCAGAATAAACTATGGGTTGAATTCACGATCGAATTCTCCACACTAGGTGGAATATGTAATTTAAATCTCTACATCCAGGCCTTGCACACGGGGCGCTTCCTCTGCTCGTTGGTCTCCCTCTCCTCTGATGACCTTAGAGTCTCCTGGTTACCAGTGGGGAAAGGGCATCCCTGATCTGTATGGTTGCTGTTTGCTGCTGGACTCTCCTTTTGAAGGTTGTGGACGTTTTTTCCTAGTTCTATAATAGTTGTAGATATATTGTTTTCCTACCTATGTTACGCAATAGAACATGTTTGCTTATTACTGTGGCATCTGTTTCTTCAGATGTCACACCAAATTCTATTTCTGTGTAACCCCCCTACAAATGGGGGTTTCCAAAAAGTCTTCCTTGGGCTTGCCTAACTGCTCACTGCCAGGCTGATGTCCTGCATTTTAGCAGTTCAAACGTTATTGCCAGACAGTGCCTGTATGGCCTCTGTGTATTGTCTCTTTAAGAGCTGCCTATATCTCAGTTATAATTAATCTGGGATGGGGGCTGAGTGTTTCTGTGCTCGAGTCCCGCCCGGGCTGCCAGATAATCGCTCCGTTCTGCCATCGCTATTTGTGCAGAGGGAGCTCTATTAGATGTACCTACTTGCTGATTATCTGTTAGAATGGTAACGATATTGTGGTTTGTCTAACCTGCCTTCTTTGCAGCATGGACAGTCTTGTTTATCACCACCATCTTGGTCCTGGATTGCCGAAATGGGCCAATCAGCACCTCTGGGGACTCTTAAATGGAGCCTGTCCCCAGGAGTCTTGTGGGAGTAACATTATGTAGGAACTGTAGTTTTGGAACTTTGGCGCCCAAATGGACCTGGAGGGGGAGCCCTTGTTCTGACTGACAGACAGATCAGACAACCGAACCTTTTGGATCCTGGGAAAAGTCCCAGGCTGCTTGCAGCTAGAGTCAGTTCTGAGTTGGGAAGTGAAGGAGTAACAGCTTGAGATAGTTGAGCAGTAGTCCTGCATAGTTTTGCGCAGGAGAACTGTGGAAGGGCTGAGTTTTGGCCTACCTGCTGTCCCTGAGAGGGAAACTGGAGTTTATTTGGACTGAATCCGACTTTGGAGAGCGAGATAAGCCACTGAACTGTGACCAGCCTTCAAACCTGAAGAAGACCGAAGATATGCTGAACGCGATTGGCCTGTCAGGACCTCCAGCCATCTCTGAACTGGTTTGGTGCAGAGACCCTAAAATTGCGATTGGAGAGCCATCTGCCTGGTACAGTAAAATTTCGTTACATGTAAATATGCTGTGTGCTGTTGGTGGGTCGTGATTTGGTTCCCCACTGTGCGCTGAACTGTGTTCTGCTTGCTGGAGGCTGCATCCAGCTCCAACGGACTGAATCCGCATTCATCTCCATTTGGCCTGGGCCTTGCCACACTGGCCCAGCCAGATTACTCATATCACAGAGAAAGCCATCGATGAGAGACCTGCCTAGGGATCAGCCCCCTGCTCAATGCCTTGAACAGGAATGATGTCTTGATGATTCCTGTGGGCCCTGATTCTCCTGGCACTCCAGCTCAACAACCTGCAGTCTCCATTTTGTCCTGCCTGTGTCCTGTATTGGGTATCGTGAGTAAACATCAGGGTAGCTCACTGCAACAACAGCTAAATCTAAAGTGTTATCATCTGATTGCCTTGTTGTTTTTCCTGTCACGAACTGAGCCCTCCGGCTCCAGATTACAAATAGTGTGCATTGTGCATGTTGCTTTCTTCCATCACAGGGCCCCAACCAGCTGCGATGCCGGCCTACCCCGGGCAAAGTTCCTGGCTAGCCTACCGTCTTCCTACCTGGATACCCAGAGTGTGTGACTGTGTAGGGACCCTGAAGTGTATGCATGTCTGTTCTGTTGGTTTAGCCTTTAAGCCAATCAACCTGATTACGCCCCTCCTTGTTCAAGTCCCCTGAATAAATTAGATCTAACTCTTTTTGCATTTAACCTGACTGTGGGTTCAGTTTGTATTGAAAGCACTGTACTGTTGTTGTTTGTTGTGCCTAACCTTGTTTTACAGGGGGTCTCCAGGATTAACTTGGAGGAACTAGCCCTGGTGGTAAGTGCAAACTGTGGGTACTTGCATGGTGAATAAGGGTCATTGCAAAAGGGATTACAGTATATTGTTCTGGCCACTAGAAGGGACAGAGGGGGGTTACAGTGTCCCGGAGGGCTGTGCCCAGGTTAGCTTGACCACTAACAACACTGCCCTCCGGGTGGAGGCACCCGTTTCAGTACTCGGGCCCCTTAACCTGCAACTAGCCAAGCAGGCAGGGGTAGTAGCCCTTGGGATAGCGCCACTTAGGGGTTATATCTGTACAAACTAACTGTCATGTGCTGTCCTGTGTAGCTGTGGAATTTACCATGGGTATATCCAATAACCTAGCTGTTACATATGGCATGGGTCTCTGTTGCTCCCCTCAGACCCGACATATTTCCCTGAAGTCAAATCCCTTCTCTCAAAGTCTCTGTTGGCAATGCTTTAGTAAACAACATGGACCTGGGGGATGGAATAGAACCCTCAGGACGTAACGTCAGGCTGTCTACCTAATTACCACTCTTCCCCTATATACAACTATGGGTTCAGTTTTTAAGCCTTCTCAATTGATTTCCTGGAAATCCAGGGCCTAAATTCCCTGGTGAAAGGGAAGCACCTTAAAAAAAGAATGCTATGATATTTCTATGGTACAGGAGACGCACTCGCTTCCTTCTGAGACCCAGAAGTTAACCAGGGAGTGGGTTGGTCAGGTGGTTGGGAGTTCATACTCCACTTAGATCAGAGGCGTGGCAATTTTATTTCATAAACACCAAGCCCACATTTTGACATCAGCGTACTCCAAGGAGGGGAGATGGGTGCTTGTCAGTCCTCCTTAATTCTCAGCCGATTGTGCTAGCAAACATTTTGGTCCCAACACGGACTCTGAGAGCTTCTTTCCAGAGTCTGCACAGCAGTGGTCCGGTATGTTGCAACCTAGGGATAGGTTGGTCCTGGGGGGTGATTTTAATGAAGAGTAGGATCCAGTGATGGACAAGATGAGATGCCACACTTTGGCATTCATGAAGTCCAAGAGAGCTCGCGGAGCTCTGGCAGCGGAGATCAAGCGAGACTTCACTTTTCATTCGGCTCCACACCAAACTTGGTAGCAGGATTGATATTTTTCTGTAGTGCTCCACATTGTCAAGGGGTATTTAGCATAAACGGTAATGCTCACCCCTACTAAGGGAGATGGCACAGCCCAAAGGCTGTTAACAGTATAGAATCTTGGGCACATGAACATTCCGTACAGCAGCAACTCTCCAGTCTTTGCTGTGCGATTGAAGGGGAAACAACAGAAATTTCTCTGAAGAAGAAACTTTTTTTTTTTCTGGTGTTTACTCTTTGGGGCTACGGATTTTGCACAGTAGGTTGGGGCTACTTCATGACAGGGAACACTCCTAAATTTGAAATTGTGCCTGTTAAGCAGCGGTTCCCAAATTGGCTAACCTGCCTTTTTTCCCTATTTCCATAGCCTGGTTGTGCTTGGATTGGGTGCCATGTCTGCCACTACTCTAAGGATGTTTATTTTTAGTAGGTCTTCATTTTCCCTCATGTCATGGTGCCACAGGTAAGTACTTGTTTTTTGGTTTTATTGTTAGGGTCTAGCTTTAGGGTGTTCTATGCATCTCCCTACCATCTAGTTTGGCATTGACCCCCCAGACCATAGTGTAACTATTCTATGTGCTTATTTTTCCTATCTGAGAAGAGAGGGAGCCACTGATTCTTTAGAGTGCTCTCAGTTGGAGGATCTGTGTTTTCTTTCTCTCTGCTGAAGCTTGGTTTACTGTTTTTAAAAGAGGAAAAAGAAACAAGAGTGGGAACCAGAGCCTTTTCAGGCAGTTTTTGGAGGAATCTTTTTCCTCAACCTTTGTGGCGGTTCTTAATGGCTCTCCTGAGCTGCACAGCTTCCCACCATTTTTTCTGATCCCTGGCAGTTGGGTTTGTGCTGTGCTGTTTAGCTAGAGGCTTCTCAGAGCCTCGGTGCGTCCTTTCACACATCTGTGCTTGGGTGCGCCACTCAACGTGCTGACATCACATACAGCATTGTGACGTCATGCATGCGCACACTCACACAAGCCAACATTTTTCCAAGTGTTAGACGTGGCGGTGCTGCTTCTCAGCGCTGTTGCTGAGCGTGATCTTGTCCTACTGCAGCCTTTGAGTTGGTAGGCGGGTAGGGACATTTTCTGCTGGTGCTTTTAACCACAGAGGGAGGTGGTGTCCATGGCGGCATTCTTTCTTTTCTTCATATAATTCAGGAAAAGGTGTCCTTAGTTTTATTCTCTGTTTTGAGCTTCTTTTGCACTAGTGTTTTGGCACCATGGCTTATCAGTGACCTCTAGTGTTCAAACATTATAACACCTGCAAAAGGGTAGTGTGACCCTCTTTGCTGAGTTCCTATTGCCCCCATTGTGTTTCTGAAGCTAATATGTCTCTTACAGTTCCTCCCAGTCAAAACTCCAAATGGCGGGGGGTGCATCTGGTGTTCCGGCTTGCAAAGCAGAATTGCGTAAATCTTTGTGGTTGCTCTTAGGAGAGTTTTGAGCACTGATGTTCTGCAGGACATCCCTGTAGACACATCCAACCCAAAGCCAGGGCCCTCAGGTCGGGGGGGGGGGCCCACACAGGCACATCCAGGTGTGTCAGAGCAAGACAAATATGGTAATATGGAACTGCAGGCAGACCTGCCCTTAACCATATGGAGGGTCAGGAGGAGGATGTCGGGGATCTTGGGGAAAGTCCGGACCTAAAGCAGTTACTTGATGATGAGGACAAACCCTCTGAGGAGGAGGAAGAGGAGTGGACAGAGCTGAAAAGGAGGATTCCTGTCCCTACCCTGTTTGATACAAAATCTTTGTCCTATCTCATAACTGAGGCTTATAGGACTTTACAGCTGAAGGAAGTGCAATCCATGGAGGCCTCAAATGTGAACCCTATCCTGTCTGCAACCTTCTGTGCTCCAAAGTGTTTTCCAAACTTTATTCACTGTGACCAGATTATTAAACAAGAATGGGCAAGTGCGGACCAATAAACATATTTACTAAAATCCAAGGTACAGTGTTTCCCCCTTTGTGGACAAAAATATCCAGAAGTGAGAAACAATCCCTCCCCAAGCTGGTAAAGCTGTACATAATTCCATGATGCATATGAGTATCCCAATTGAAGGGTCTTTGACCTTAATAGACACGCGTGACAAGTAAGTGGATGCTTCATGCAGAAGAGCCATTGCCTCTAGCTGCACAAACCTGTGCACCTCCAATGCCTCCTGTATTGTTGCCAGAGCTTTAAACTTGTGGGTTTCAATGCTAGGTAGCTTCGTTCCTCTAGATTCTTGGGGGGGGGGCAAGCATTTTGCACTTGGTGTCCATGGCTTCCACCTTTCTGGGGGGATGCCACAGTGGAGAACTTATGCACATCAGCTCACTCTGCTTATCATATTGTGTCTGCCATGTGAGAGGTGTGGCTATGTTATTGGGTCACTGACCAGGTGTTGAAGACCAAGTTGTTTAACTTAGACTTTGAGGGAGGATTGTTGTTTGGTTCAGGCCTGGATGACATTTTGAAAGATATCCAGGATAAAAAAGGCTGCCTTCCGGTGTCCAAACAACAGTAAAATGCCAGCTCAGCCTCGGAAAGTCAAGGAGGCGGCCAACAGAGGCAGTATCAAGGGGGGTTTCATCCCTTTCAAAACTTTGGGAACCAGAGGAGCAAAGGATCCTGTTCTAGATTCAAGAGCAATAATAGTAGAAGAGCCCTGGCCCAACGATGACCCCATGCGAAGAGGTGGCACCTCACAATAAGGATACACAGGCCCACCTCTGCCTTCCTTCCCTTGGTGGAAGACTGCGCAATTTTTACACAAGATGGGCCCAGATTACATCATGTGCTTGGGTTCTGGAGATTTTGGCCCTAGGTTACAAGATAGAATTTTTAACCATTCCCTCCAAGGGACGTTCTTACCCCAGGAGTCCTTTAGCATCAGTAACTTTTTTGCACTGAGCTGGCTAGATGCAACTGCCTCGGAGGTGTGCCTTTAAGAGATATTTAAATGAGCTTAGTGCCAAGACAATCAAAAGACAGGAGGTGGTGTGAGCTGAGTGAGAGCTGTTGAAGGCTTCAGAATTTTTTCTCTGCTGGGCTGAGCAATATTGCCTCTGAGGTGTCTTCCAACTTCACTTATTGACAGCCTCCTACTGCTTATCTAGGTAAAGTTTTCCTCATAAATTATTTCCTTTAGAATGCTGAGTGAAAGTTTTACTTTTTCATTAGCACTGTGCAAATTTTTTATTTTTATTCATTTTTATTTTGACTTCATTTTTACCATGACTATTTAGTTTAATGCCTAATTTTATCGTGGGTGCTTATTTTTGATAATTTCCTTCATTTTTGGGCAAATTCTTGTGGGAACTGTCGAATTAGGGGCAGTTGTCTTGTTTTTTTACCTCAGACCTTGTAGGGTTTACCGTGAGGCACCTGCAGTGGATTTCAAATTTAAACAGTGCCTGGGGGTTTTCTCTCTAGATTGACAATTACAAGGAAACATTTTTTGTTATATTATTGGACCTTGGTATCATCTGTATCAGGACTGTCCATAAGGGTCCAGCAGCCACCTGTGCACAGTTTAGTATTTCTGGGTTTCTATAATGATTGGCACTGGTATAGATCCCAGTTCTACAAGCACAAAAAAAAAAAAAAGGCACTAGTGATAGAGTTTATTAACTGGGGAAGGACTGGCCGGTGGCATTTTCACAGAAACCTGCACTCAATTCGCAGGTCCAGGACTGGTTTGCTTTGCTTAAACTGGCAAACATAGCAGACAAACCTTTTGATTATTATGGCTGAGGATACATCAAAGGCTTCTGATGAGGGGCCATTCAAAAGGACTAATACCAAAAGCAGAGGTGCTGTGGAACCCTCCAGATCACAGCTAAAAAATAAAGCTTCCAAAGATGAAGTTCCTCACAAATTGAAAAATAATAAGAGTGACGAAAAAAGGAAGCTTGATCAAGCCTCTGAAGTGGCTAAAAAGAAATTCTGTCAAAACAAATATGCTTCCATTGTTCCTGGGAAAGCCAATAGCGAGACAACAAGCAGCTTACAGCATTCTGAAAAAACAAAATACAAACTGTGTAGGTTCTTCCGTCAGTGCAAGATTTGGAAAAAGCATGGCAACTGTTTCAGACCCTTCAAAAGATGGGTCCTTGATTTACTGGGGCTAGCAAGCACTCTTCCGCAGTTTTCTCTTCTGTAGACTATGAGGCTGATGCAGATGATGATCAGTTTTATGATCCTCCTGACATAGATTTTGAGGGCCTTGAGACCCAGAAGTCCCCAGACCCTCATATTGGGGATCCCTCAGGTGACCACGAGGATCCTTCCTCTATGTTTACATTTATACAAAATATGCTGGACACCCTGGACCTCCCTACGCAAGAGCCCGACCAGGATGTTGCTGAACATCATAGGGAGATGAAGAGTCTTTCATCCTCAAAGACCCCAGTCGTCCCTATCTATAATGCATTTAGAAAAATACCATGAAGGTGCTTCAGCACCCCACTTCAGTATCTGGGGTTGATAATCAGCTTGAGAGAAAATATAAATTGTCTAAAACTGGTACAGAGTTCCTGTCTGCACACCCAAGCCATGAGAGTATAGTGCAGCAGGCAGCTTGTGAGAAAGCTGGAGTCTCCTTGTCCCCCCACTCCCCCTGACAAGGATTCCAAGAAAATTGACTTTATAGCAAAGAAAATGTATGCCACAGCTTCCCTGCTTCTTAGACTTTCTTTTTACATGGCATTCACAGCCAAATATCAGAAAGCCCTTTGGAAATCTGTCCAGGTTATCACCCGCAATGGATCAGATTCTGTGGTGCAGGAGCTGTTGGATACATCAAAAACTGCCCTGGAAGTTAATATGTACACATGGCAGACAATGATGCAGCCTCTAGGGTGATGGCTCATTTCGTCTCTCTCAGATGCTTCGCCTGGCATAGAACAACCAGTCTGACCACAGACACTCAGAACAAGGCCATGGATTTTCCCTGTGATCAAAATATGTTGTTTGATTACAGAACCACTGATTACATGAAAAAAGTTGATGAGTACAAGGCCTCCTGGCAGAGCCACTCATCCAAGCCTAAGCCCACCACCCCTCAGAGATTATGTCCCAGGGGCAGAAGTTTTGTTCCTAGGCCTTACAATCCCTATCCCCAATCTGGCTTCGGCCAGTACAGGGGGTCTTTCAGAGGTAGGGGCAGAAGGGGCCAAAGAAGAGCCACCTCTACCCAGCCATCTGCCTCAGTCTAAGTCCTGATGTGAGTGTCCAGGTCGCCTTCCCGCTTCTGGTTGGAGGCAGACTCTCCCACTATCTTCAACACCGGTTCCTCATCATGTCTGACAAATGGGTGCTGGAGATAGTGAAGAAGGGTCTGTCCTTACAGTTCAAGCAGCTGCCAGACCTTAAGCATATCCAGATGTCAAGACCTCTGTACCCAACACAGATACCGGTGTTTTAAAAGGAGGTACAAAACCTTCTGGCTTTACGAGCAGTGAAAAGGGTCCCTGCTCATGGGAAGGGCAAGAGCTTCTACTCTAAGTATTTTCTGACACAAAAGAAAACTGGGGAGTGGTGAACTATCTTAGATCTCATTAGAAACAAATTCTAAATGGTGACTCTGTCACTGGTCATACAGTCCTTACAGCAGGGAGAATGGCTAGCCTCCTTAGACTTAAAGGATGCCTACTTCCACATACCCATAAGGAGATCTCACAGGAAGTTTCTCAGATTCAGACTTCCTTTGGGTCACTATCAGTTTACCGCAATCCCCTTTGGTCTGTCCTCGGCCCCAAGTGTCTTTACCAAGTGTCTCGCAGTGGTAGCAGCACACACTCTACCCCTATCTGGACAACTGGCTCATAGTAGCAAACTCTCCTTGCCAGGTCAAGGAATCTCTTTCCCCTCACAGAATGCACTCTGGAGTCTGTGGGTTTCATGGTAAATCTAAAGAAATCTCACCCAGCTGCTCACCTTCATAGGGGCCCAGTTGGACACTCAGAAGGGATATGCTTTCCTCCCGCAGGAAAGAATTCAGTGTTACCTTTCAGTGGCAGATTCTTTCAACCAGGGACAGCCAAGACCAGCCAGACATTTCCTGAAACTTCTGGGACATATGGCCTCTATGACTGCAGTAATCCCAGGGGTCAGGTACAGGATGAGACTCCTGCTAGCCTACCTCAGAGCCCGCTGGTCTCAGAGAAGCAACACATTTTCAAAGTTGATACCTGTCTCGGAGCAGTTCCTCCAAAACTTGCTGTGGTGGAAGAACCCTGCAAATTTGCAGGCAGGGGTTTCCTTTCAAGCTCCTCTTCCCACAAAGGTGATCACCACAGATGCCTCTTTTTTGGGCTGGGGAGCTCATTTGGACAGTGCCTCAGTAGGCGGCAACTGGACTCCCAAAGAGTCACAGTTGCACATAAATCTTTCGGAACTCGGAGCAGTCTTACTAGCTCTCAAAGCTTACGCTTCCGGCATAGAAGGGCAGGGAGTTCAAATTCGAATGGACAACACCACTGCAATGTTCTACATAAACAAGCAGGGTGGTACCAGATCAGGAATACCCTGTTTGGAAGCTCTGAAGCTCTGGTCTCTAGCATTCTCCCTGGGAGTCAGCCTCTTGGCTATTCACCTCCCAGGCAAACTCAATACTCTGGCGGGTGCTCTAAGCCATATCAGTCAAGGCGAGAGTGAATGGACACTGAACAAGCAAGTACGAGCCACAGTGTTCAGGCGGTGGGGCACACCAGACATGGGTTTTGTTTGCCTCTCCTCTCAATTTTCAGCTTCCTCAGTACTGTTGCAGGTCCCCAGTTCTGGGAACACTTCTTCTGGCTGCCCGGATCCTGGACTGGTCAGGGAGGTTCCTATACGCATTTCCTCCCTTTCCCCTGATATTCAGGGTTTTGCTGAAACTCAGCAGCCTGCATCAATGTTCCTAGTAGCTCTGGACTGACCCGGGCAAGCCTAGTACCCTCTCCTTCTGTCAATGTCCTGCAACAGGCCTGCCTCCAACTCATTCCCTGCTGACCCTTCCTCAGACAGAAGTGCAGTACCCAGACATACACTCTCTTCATCTCAAGGCCTGGTTCTTGAGGAGTTAGAGTTTCCATCCTCACAGTACTCTGAACAGGTCTATAAGATACTGAGGATAGCTAAAAAAATGAACACTAAGAAGATTTATGCAGCCAAATGGATAAGGTTTTCCCTCTGGTGCAAGAGGAAAAAGGTCGAACCCCTATCAGCTTCAGACCCTCAGCTGCTAGTCTACCTGCTACATCTACAGGCGCCAGGCTTGAAACCATCTTCACTCAGGCTACACCTGGCGGCAGTTTCAGCCTACTTTTCAGAGGGAAAGAAGAAATTAGTTTTTTCCCTTGACATTTTTAAACAGTTTTTCAAAGGCCTCTTGCACCTCCAGCCTCCAACCAGGGAGCCCATTCCTCCTTGGAGCCTGAACCGTTGCATAGATGGGCTCATTTGGAGCCTGAACTGTTGCATAGATGGGCTCATGTATCCACCCTTCGAGCCTATGTCCACGGCCCACATCAAGTTTTTAACTTGGAAGACCATCTTCCTGGTAGCCATTATGTCTGCCAGGAGGATTTCAGAGCTACAGGCCCTGTGCACTGAGCTGAATTACATCATCCCTCACAATTATAAAGTTGAGCTCAGGACAAATAGGAAATTTCTGCCAAAGGTGGTTTCAGAGTTTCACTTGAACCAGTCCATTACTCTGCCTGTCTTCTTTACTGAGCCATCCACTCCTGGCGAGCAAAAGCTCCACAGCTTGGATGGTAAAAGAGCCATCTTTCACTATCTCGAGCATACTAGACAGCCCAGTGGCTCTTCCACTCAGTTGTTCCTCACCTACGGGATGTAGGCAGAGGAAGACCAGCTACCAAGAGAACTATTTCTCGTTGGTTGGTCTTTTGTATTAGATTCTGCTATGAGAAAGCTGGTCAACAACCTCCAGTGGTGCTCAGGGCCCACTCCATTGGGGCACTGCAGCCTCGCTTGCAGCAGCAATGGACATTCCCCTACTGGATGTCTGCAAAGCAGCTACCTGGAAATCTGTGCACACCTTTGTGAAACACTACAGTTTGGATGTGCAGACCAGATCTGATGCCAGATTTGGAAGGGTGGTTCTGCAGAACCTCTTTTCTAAGTAGGTTCTCTACCCACCTCCCACTTGATACTGCTCGGTACTCTGCAAAAAAAGTTACTGATGCTAAAGGACTCCTGGGGTAAGAAGAAAAAATTACTCACCACAGTAATCGTCTTTCTTCCAAGGGGTCCTTTAGCATCAGTAAGCTCTCACCCTTCCTCCCCGGTTCACCTGTCAGAAAAGGGCTCTTTATGTCACCTTTTACCAAATTTGGAGTTTCTTATTGATGAGTTATCAGCTCGTGTTGCTGTTGTTTCTATTTCCACGTTTATGGACATTTGCATTTTTTTTAAATCCTGTTGATTCTTTTTCTGGGCATTTGCCCTTGTTTTTCCTCAAAAAAATTCTGAAGCCTTCAACAGCTCTCACTCAGCTCACACCCCATTCTGTCTTTTATTGGCTTGGCCCTAAGTTCATTTAAATATCTCTTAAAGGCACATCTCCAGGGCAGTTGCACCTAGCCAGCTAAGTGCAAAAAAGTTACTGATGCTAAAGGGCCCCTTGGAAGAAAGAAGATTACTGCAGTGAATATTTTTTTTCTTTTCTGCCATCTCCTGTACCAAAGGATCCTGTGAAGAGACAAGCAGTGTCGCAGAGATTGGATCATCTCTCACAGATCGGGGCAGTTGTTCCAGTGCCTCCTAGTGAACAAAGCCAGGGATTCTACTTGATTATTTTTTGTACTTCCCAAGAAGTTGTGGGGTTTTCAGACCTATTCTGGATCTGAAAAACCTAAGCAAGTTTGTTTGCCATACAACCTTCAAGATGGAGTCCGTATGATTGATCATCCAGGCTATACAGCCAGAGGATTATCTAGCATCCATAGACCGAGGGATGCATATCTCCACATCCCATCCAGCAGGCTCATCAGTAGTTCCTCAGGTTCACAACCCTGGGGCAACATTTCCAGTACAGGGTGCTCCCATCTGGGCTGGCAACAGCTTCCAAGAGTCTTCTCGAAGGTGCTTATAGTCCTGTTTGGCTCAACTCCTACAGGAGGGACATCATGTCTATCCTTACCTGAACGACTTGCTCATTCAAGCACCACTAGCGAGGAAATTAGTGACCAGGACACTGGAGGTTTTGGAGTCTCATGGCTGGGTAGTACATCAGAAGAAAAGCCCTCGAGCTGTTGCAGACCCTGGAGCACCTGGGAGTGTTATTCAGGACAGATGGAGGGAAGGTAGGTCTTCCTCTCATCAACCAGAAAGGAGACTTGTTGAGAGAGGTTCAGTGGCTGAGAATCCAATCATTGGCTTCAGTTGACAATTTACTGCAGATTCTAGACCTCATGACAGCAACACTAGAACTAGTCTTATGGGTTTGTCTTCACATGCAACCCACTCCAGACCGAGTTGCTGTCAGCCTGGAATTTGGCCTCGGAAGACTGTCAGGTCAGGATTCCAATTTCTCCACTGTTGTGGCAGTCCCTTAGTAGGTAAGTTTAGAGAATCTGAGCAAAGGGTCTCCCTTGGAAGTCCCTCCAGAGTTGATCCTGACAACCAATGCCAGTCTGTTGGGCTAGGGGGCAGTGCTGGACCACATTCCCATGCAGGGAACTTGGTCTTCGCAGGAACAGCACCTAGGCATGAACGTCCTGGAGATGAGGACTGTGCACCTAGCACTCCTCCATTTTCAAAATCGGGTACAGTCAAGAGCCATGAAAATAAGGTCAGACAGTGCTATCGGGGGCGCAGAGAGATGCTAAAAGAAGCACCAAATCTTCTGTTGTGGGCAGAGGTGAACCTTCTTTATCACCAGTTCACTTTGCAGGGGAGTAGAACCTTTTTAGGTCAGTTGGCTGAACCACGAGAATGTCCACCCAGGGGAGTGGATGCTGAACCCAGAGGTGTTCCACCTTTTGTGCAGATTCGGTCGTCCACAGATTAACCTGTTTGCCTCCAGCCAGAATGCGCAAGTGCAGCAGTTCTTCAGCCGCTACTGGTGTGCACAGTCAGAGGTAGGGGACACTCTGTCAGAGTCATGGAATTTTGACAGAGCATATGCCTTTCCTCCCCTGCCGCTCCTTCCCAAGTTCATGTGCAAAATAAGACACTCAAGAGGAAGCTTTCTCCTGGTAGCTCTGGAGGGGCCCAACAGGCCGTGGTTCTTGGACCTGGTGAACTTAGCTCAGCACACTCTGTTTCGACTCGCAGTACGGAGGGGGGACCTTCTCTCCCAAGGTCCCATTCTGCATCCAAATCTTGGAACAATGCAGCTTGCAGCCTGGCTCTTGAAAGGAAGAGTCTCCTGAAACAGGTTCTCTCAAAAATTTGACACACTGATGGCCGCCAGAAAGAATTCCACGTCGGCAGCTTATGCTCACATGCAGACCAGCTTTTCGGCTTGGGTTCAGCAGATTTTGGACTTTCTGCAGGAAGGCACTGTAAAAGGTTTGGCCTTGAGCACCCTGAGAGGTTAGGTGTCGGCCCTTGGAGCCTCCTTGGGCTCATCCTTAGGCATAAACTGAGAAGTTATTAGTTTTCTGTTAGCTGTCAGCAGGACCCAACCTCAGTTCCAATCCCCTATTCCTCCATGGGATCTGACTCAGGTACTGAATACTCTTTGTAAAGAACCCTTCAAACCACTGTTGCCAGTTCCCTTGGATGTGTTGTCCTACAAGGTATGCTTTTTAGTTGCTGTGAATTCAGCCAGGAGGATTGGTGAGCTCCAGGTCTTGTCCCAAAAGAACCTTACTTCATCATGCATAAGGACAAGGTGGTTCTGAGAACAGTTCCATCTTTCACTACTAAGATTCCTACACCTTTTCATGTGAATCAGAAAATTTGCCTTCCATCTTTCTGTCTGCAACCAGCTCACCCAAAGGAGAAGGAGTTGCACAAGTTGGATTTGCATTGGGCAGTTAGGATATACCTTAAATGGATTGTGGACATCTTACTTTGAGAGGACTCTTGCAGTAGGTACTAACCATTAGGACTAAAGCCGTCAGGCACTAGGACCACATGGAAAACTTTAGCTAGCAATATCTGGTGGGGGATCACCCATCTGGCATCATGACACTATATAGTGGGCGGTCCCCACGCCCGCCCTTCAATTCTTTTCCGCTGTCAACTTGCGTATGTCGGACCTCGTGGAGAACGCTGCTTCAGTTGACTGCCATTTTGGATGAGTATTTCATCATTTTTATTTCTTTCTGTAAAATCTTTGAGAAGTATTTCTTTTTTCATGCATGTCTTCTCCAGTGCCTTCCGAGTCACATTAGAACAAGTGCGATTCCTGCGGAGCTCAGCTCCCTCACAAGGAAGGCCATACCTTCTGCCTCTTTTGCCTGGCACAAGACCGAGGGCTGTGAGGCCTGCCAGAAATTCAACCAAGCCACACAGAAACACCGCCAACAGGCCCTGGAAGCCCACATTCTCAAACTAAGGATGGTTTCTATGGAGAAGAAGCTGAGGGGATCATCCTCCTCTCGGGGCCGGGGGCTTCAGACTCCCATAAGAAGAAGATTAAGGACAAGGAGAAGCATCGGGACCACAATCAGTCTCCTTCCTGCCTGTGGCCTCCTTTGGGGCTGTGGGCGACGAGCAGTCTCCCACTGGCGTGGGTACCACTCCTCCAACCAAGCCTGTCCCTCCTTGCAGGGAGCAGCCCTTGGTCTCCTTGCCTGAGCTGATCACGGTTCAGGCAGGCACCTACGATCCATCAGAGAGCTCTGCCACCCTTAGGCCCCTCAAAACCCCGGGGCCTAAGTCTGGTGGCACAGCTAAAAAGTCTGTCATCAGCTCCTCTGATGAATACCCAATCCTGACTGATAAGTCACATGCCAGCTCCTCTGGCGTCCGCCCAGCAACTGCGCTTCCATCAGGCCCTGATAACAGGCTCAACACTGATCCTCTGGATCAGTGCATGCTGACACTTCAGCCGCAGCCCTCCCCAGAGGGTTTTCTCTCTCTGGATCCTCCTCCACCACCTACCATGGTGGTGACTCCTGACTCTCCTGCACCAGCTGAGCCAGAGTTGGAGGAGCATCTGCCCGACACAACTCTGATGCCAGAGCAGGAACGCCTGACACTGGACCTCCCTTGGGAGCCGGCATCCCCTGCACTGCAGGCTCCCCTGTCTAGGCCACCCCCGTCCCAGACTCCGGTGGGACCCTCGGCCCCTTTGGGGCCGACGCCAGAACCTCTGCTGGACATTTCTGGCACCAGACCTGACATTACCAGGCCCTTCTAACTCTCCATCAGGTCCTTCAGGCCCCTATGCCTGGCTACCCACCATCAGGGCCCCCGATATGACCTTTGGCTCCTCAAATGGGTCCTACGCTTGGTTACCTGCCGTCAGAGCCTCTGGCAGGTCCTTTGACTCCACCATCAGGCCCTTCACTGGGCCTTCCAATGCCAGGTTTCCCTGTGCCTCACTACCCTTTGACAGGGTATCTGCTGTCAGGTTATCACATGCCAGTGTATCCCATGCTGGGGTAACCAACTAACTATTTGCCCTGTGGGATGCCGGGCTACCATTACCTGACACCGGGCTATACAACACCAGGGTTTACCTTCCAAAGCTACCCACCCATAGCCCCCTCCGCCTCCTCCCCCACCACCTCAGCCTCAGGTGGATTTTAGGGAGGCCTTACAGCCTTGGTGGTCAGTAACCAAGATACAGTTGGTCTCAGAACTGGACTGGTGGCAACCAGCCATGGCTTCCAGTCTTGCCCACTTGGACCCTGCTACGAGATTCCTTTCCCCAGTGGAGTCTTGCCCCTCTACCTCGGGACACACCTTGCGTCCTACCACGGTGGCCGGTATCAGCAGGGATCTTGCAGTCCCTCTGCAGGAGCTTCCTCTTCCACAGGCTCTGTCTCCAGACAGAAGCCTGTTATCAGAATCAGACTCAGACTCCACCGACTCCTCTGCCTTGGATTTTCGGACACCCTCCAGAGAATCCACAACCCAAAGATTCTCCCAAATCCCATCTGGTGGACCCCTCTTTTACAGAAATCCTCCGGAAGATGCAGGAGGCAAACAGGTGGAAAAGAGAAGATCAGGATCCCCATTGCAAGAGGTTGGCGGAACACCTGGATATGCCAGAACTGTCCCCTCTGAGCATTCCTCCGTGGATCAGACCACATGAGGACCTGGCCTCCGCGGTCTGGCAACAACCTTCATCGGTGGCCGCAGTCACCAGGAAGGCTGATAGACTATATTGAGCCTCCGAGGGTAAAGGCCACCTTAGTTCTCACCCTAAGGTGGACTTGGTGGTCATTAATGCGGCCTATGACCGTATGGCTAAACCTAAACACGTGAGCACCTCTCCTCCAGACAAGAGGTCACGGCAGATAGACCAGTTTGGATGCAAGGTTTACTCCTCCTCTACTCCAGCCCTCAGAGCTTTGAACTACCTGGCACACATGATTGTATACCAGGAATCTAGCCTGGGACAGTTGAAGTTGAAATGTGAGGCTTTGCCCAATTCTGAGGCTAAAACCAAAATTTCCCAGACTGTCAGAACAGCGGAAATCTCCTGCTGTCATTCCTTCAGAGCGAAATATGATGCGGTAAGTGCCTCTATACGGAGTACCACCACGGCTATCAGCATGCGCTGGTACTCCTGGCTGTGGGTATCTGGATTGATCCAAGATGTCCAGTCAGCCATCCAGGATGTCCCTTTCAGGGGATCAGTCTTTTTCGGAGGCAACGTAAAGGACATAATCACTGAGCTCCAGGACAGTGGCAAGGTACTGCGCTCTGTCCAGTCTATGTATCGCTCTAACACTAAGCCAAAACAGCCCATTTCATCACCAGCAATGGCACCAGAATAGGCAACAGCCAGCCCGTCAGAACAAACATCTGGCACCGTCAGCGGGAGCCATCCCCAGTCAAGTCCCAAAGGGCTGCAGGGGCGGTGCTCCCCCACACCCCCTCTGCCTCCTGACTTGAGGCAGGGCCCCCAGCTTCTGCCACTAGCTCTGGAGGAACTAGTAGGGGAAAGATTCGCCAACCACCAGGCTGGGAGGGAGGCGATCACTTCAGACACGAGGGTCCTTCAGCTCATCACTCAAGGCCATGCCATCAAATTCACAGAGAGACATCCCAGAAATCCTCTGGGTCTCTCTCATTACCCAATAGGCCACATTCCTCTCATAAGGGGAAAGATCCAGGCTTTTCTTACAAAATCAGCTATAGAGGCCGTTCCTTGGGTCCAGGAAGGAAAGGGATATTACTTCCACTTCTTCCTGGTCCCCAAAAAGACAGGGGACCTCCATCTGATCCTGGACCTCAGCATATTAAACCTGTATGGAGAATACAAGAGGTTTCGCATGCAGACCCTTCTGGGTCTGCTGCCTCTTCTGCACCAGAATCATTGACTTTGTGCTTTGGATATGCAGGATGCATACCTGCATATCCCAATGTTTCCCTTCCACCGCCACTTCCTATGCTTTATTTTCTGGGGGAACACTTCCAGTTCAAAGCACTCCCCTTTGGCCTCTCCTCAGCACCCAGAGTGTTTACCAAGTGTCTAGCAGTGGTGGTGGCTTTACACCTCCAGGGAATATATGTGTTCCCGTAACTTGACAACTGGCTCCTGTCAGCACCATCATGGGACAGCCTGATGGCCTCCCTGACTACTACCCTGAATCTATTCAGGCAAGTGGGGATCATGGTGAATGACCCCAAATCCCACCTTGTTCCTTCACAATACCTCCAATTTACTGGGACAGTGCTGGATACTGCTCAGGGTCAAGCTTTTCTCCCTTTGGATCGGGTGGAAACCTTGCGTCAGCAGGCTACCCAAGTGGCAACCAGTCAATGGACCATGGCCCATTCGGTCTTATGCCTTCTGGGCCTGATGGCAGTGGCTATTACCACTGTCCCCCTAGCCAGGCTCCACATGTGAATTATGCAGTGGACCCTTCAGGTCCAGTGGAACCAGAAATCAGACAACCTGGATCACAGGATTCTGGTGTCCAGCCCCATGCGTCGGGCCATCCTGTGGTCACAGGACCTGTCCAGTCTCACCAGAGGGGTTCCTATTCAGGCACTCCCACCAGCTCAGACCCTGATAACGGATATTTCCGATCAGTGCTGGGGCCCCCATCTGGATGACCACAGGACACAGGGATCCTGATCTCACCAGGAGCTATCTCTGCACATCAATGTGCAAGAGATATGGGCTATACTATGCGCCCTTCAGGCTTTTCAGCACCTACTCCTCCCTGGGCCCCTACTGGTACAGACGGACAACATGTGCGTAGTCTGATACCTGAACAAACAAGCACGTGGTTGTATCCACTGTGCAGGTGAGCGATGCGTGTGTGACAATGGGTGATACAGCACAGCCTGCAGCTCATGGCATTGCATGTCCCAGGCATTCAAAATATCCTGGCAGACACCCTCAGCTGCACTCAAGCAAGGGCACATGAATGGGAACTGAGGCAGTCAGTAGTCGAAGACATCTTCGTTCAATGGGGTTACCCAGAACTTGATCTGTTTGCTTCCCCATCCAACACAAAACTACCCAGTTTCTGCTCGTTCATTCCCAGGTGTGGTGTTTTCTGACAAGACACGCTGTCTCTCTGTTGGACAGGGAGGTTCTTGTAATCCTTCCCTCCCTTTCCACTGTTGCAGAGGGTGCTTCTGAAAGTACAGCAAGAAAGAGCTTGCATGATTCTCATAGCTCCTTACTGGCCTCGCCAAGTGTGGTTTCCTCTGCTTCAGCAGTTGAGAGTGGACCCTCTGGTTCCCCTGCCTCTCTGCCAGAATCTGCTGGCCCAGAACCAGGGCAAGCTGGTCCATCCAGGCCTCAAATACCATCACCTTCACGTTTGGCATCTGCTGACGTAGCTGCTGCACACTTTGAGGTCTCTTCCAGAGTGGCTCAAATCCTTGTGGAGGCCTGAAAGCTGTCCACAAGAACCACATGTGCTATGAAATGGAAGTGGTTCTCCATTTGGGCATCCAACAAGGGTTGGAACCCTTTCTCTTGCCGTCCCACAGGTCATGGAATACCTACGGCACCTCTCTGACCTTGGCCTTCGTTATTCTTCTCTAAAGGTCCACTTGTGTGCTATTTCTGCCTAACAGACTCCAGTGGATGGCAAAACTTTGGCTCAGTTGGAGGTTTCCAAAACCATTCTGAAAGGAATTCTCCACTTGAAACCCCCAGTCAGGAACCCTGTTTCTCCATAGGATTTGAACTTCATCCTTAAGAAACTCACCTTGCCTCTCTTTGAACCGGTCGCGAGTTGCGACCTGTACTACCTTTCCTTGAAAGTGCACTTTTTAGTTGCCATTACTTCTGCTTGAAGGATTTCCGAGCTTCAGGCCCTGATGTATAAGGAGCCTTTTTTGATTTTTCACAGAGGCCGGGTGGCTCTGGGTACAAATCCTAAGTTTTTACCAAAGGAGGTTTCTGAGTTTACTTTAAATCAGACCATATACCTGCCAGTGTATTACCCTAACCATTCCAATAAAGGGGTGGCCATTCTGCATAGAACCTTGCGTTATTACACTAACCGGATGAAGTCAGTCTGTAAAACAGATCAGTTTTTTGTTTCCTTTGCACCCAAAATAGAGAATGTGGCAGTTTCCAAATGGTTAGCAAACTGCGTTTTGTTTTATCAGAAATATAACAATCCCCTTCTGCTGGAAGTCAAGGGGCATTCAACCAGAAGCATGGCTGCATCTCCTGCTTGTGTCAGGAATTTTTCTGCCATGGACATTTGTGTGGCAGCCACTTGGAGCTCTGTCCACACCTTTACCAAACACTACAGTCTGGACATTGCCTCTAGGTGCAGGGCAGGCTTTGGACTAGCCATCCTTCAGGGCCTCCTGTCTCTATCTGGTACCTACTGCAGACCTTTCCTGCCTTCCGTGCTTCAGCCTTTGTCTGAATTTCACTGCTTGGGACTCAGTCCTAATGGTTAATAGTTATTGCAAAAGCCCTTTCGAAGTCAGATAATACAGTTGCATAAGAACGTACCATAACAGTAGATCTTCGAGAGAGGTTCTTGCAGTAGGTAGCATTTTCCCTCTCACCTTCACTCTGCTTCTGTGGCTACTTCTTTCTAGTCTTTCTTTTTGCTCCAGGAGCCCACTCCTTCTGCACCTTCTTAGGTCTCCAGTGGGAGAAATGGAGGGCAGGCATAGGGACCGCCCAGTATATAGTGTCACGCTGACATCCGTCATGTGACGCCGAGTGCACAGTCCTCCGCCAGACACTGCTAGCTAAAGTTTTCCATGTGGTACTAGTGCCTGATGGCTCTAGTCCTAATGGTTAGTACCTACTGCAAGAGCCTCTCTCGAAGATCTACTGTTACAGTAAGTTCTTACATAACTGTATTTTCAAGAAATCAGGTTGTTCATACTTTTTGAAGCAGCCAAAAAAGGACAAAAAGCCTCCAAGGCCACTCTGCAAGGTGGATGAGGGCAACATTTCCAAGGCTTATGTCAAAGTAAAGTGGAATCAGGCTCTCATCAAGGTGCATTGCACTAGAGCTATGACCACCTCCTGGGCAGAGAAAGGTGAGGCGTCTGTCTTAGAGCTGTGCAAGGCAGCAACATGGTCCTCCATCCACACATTCACCAAGCACTACAGATTCGATGTTCAAAGTTCCGACGATGCGGTCTTTGGTCATAAAGTTCTGCAGGTAGCTGTTAGGTAAACTCTTTTGCCTTTTTTCATTTTGCATATGGGACAATATTCTCCCCCACCCAGTGTTTTTTAATGGGTACCGCTTCTTACAACCCATTTGTGTGGAATACCCATTGACAATGTGGAGCACTACAGAGAAGAAATTTCTTCATACTTACTGTAATTTCCTTTTCTGCTCCAACGTTATCAATGAGGATCTTTTTTTCCCCGGTGCTCCTTTTTTTACTATCTGATCCGCTCTACTTATATATTTCCTGGATTTGACTTTATGCCAAAGCCTGTCAACCTCTGCCTCGACAGGATGAATCACTGTGCCTGGCCACCTACAGTTCTTTCTACATCATGCCTCCTGCATGCTGTCCTCATCCACTTTTGAGTCTTTCTGCCTGAGCGGGTGTGGCATGAGTTGACATATCTCCTAGTTTCATGCCAAATGTCTTCACCTAACCATTGGCCTATCTGTCTGCATGGAAGAGGTTTGAGTTGGACATTTCTGTTACATATCACACATATTGTCCTCATCCCACACCGGCCTATCTGCCTCTGGGGGTGCAGTTCGCAGTTGACATTTCTACTAAATATCATACCTGTTGTCCTCCCCACCTTTGGTCTAACTGCCAGAGTGAGTGCGGTTGAAGTTGACATATTTACTGTGAAATTTACTTCTTCTGCATTGTGGTCAGCTGGGTTTTGCAAGGGCTCAACCGTCGGGCATGCCCTCTGTCCCAGCTTCCAGCCTTGCTTTTCCTCCCATTTGGATTGTACTGCTTCATAATCTCCCAAAAGTAACGACTTACTGCAAGAGACCAGTCTGTAGAAGACAGTACAGTTACGTAAGAACTTATCATAACAGTAGATCTTCCGAAGACTGTCACTTGCAGTAAGTCCCCTGCCCTCTGTTCCTCTGCCTTGTTGCTTCGAATCTGCAACTCAGGATGTTGAGTGGGCTTGCTGTTCTCTGTTTTTCTGGCCCTCATTTACCTCAGTCCAGGCCATGCTCGCCGAAGCCAATGGTGAACAGAGGGTACTGGGGGCCATCCACTCTTATACACATCCACAGGAAGTGATGTCATGTGGACAGCCCCCATGGAAACCTGCTAGAAGAAGCTGCTGTGTGACGGTGCCACCTGGTGGATACTCCCATAAGTAATGACTTACAGCAAGAGACAGTCCTCAGAAGATCTACTGTTATGGTAAGTTCTTATGTAACTGTACTTTCTCAGAGTGGTATATGTTGTTCATCCACACCGACCCAACCGACCTCCCTAGCTGTGGTGCACAAACCTGGTGTCCAGCGGGCTAAGATCTGGCATCCTGGGGCAGAGCCGAGGGTTATACCACCCGGGTGGGTGGGAGGAGCCAGCTTTAAGACCTTCCAGCAAGAATTAAAGGGGAAAGGGAAATGCCAAGAAGTGTGGATGAACTGTATGATGAAAGTTAAGTCAGTTGTGCTATTTAAAATCCATGTAAATTGCTGTAAACTGAACAAGTCTGAAATGTCATGGTGATTTGCATATATCCCATGATGCTTTGCATTATGGAAGTGTGATGTTGTGTTTCTTTGAAACTTGGCTTATTGTCAATGCCCTTTGGGGCAACCCTTGTTTCAGTGCTTCTGCACTGAGGTTCTTTGTCTTTAGCTTGTTTGTTTTTTTGTTTTTTATTATTATTTGAGTCCCCACCACCCAAGACCTGCATTGGGGAGGCTAAATCTCAACAAATAAGTTAGATCAGAGATCAGTGAGTTAGTAGGTGCTGGCTAAGTGTAGAGGAAAGACTTGCATAGTTTGTTACTACAAACTGAAGAAGGGATATGCCATTGCTGAAGGTTATCTCTGCATTTTGAATAAACATCACACAGATTGTGTGTTGAATTTGAAGTTTGGTGTCTGGTCCATCCATTATCCCAGAACTCCTCCACAGTAGATAAGGTGCTAGGAGGCTTGTAGACCCATAAATGCACCTGTAATTTTAATTATAACTAAAACTGAACCCAGTGAGAATAAGGTTGTCAAGGTGATGTTTAAAAACTGATTTAGTTTTACTCACAATAACCTCTATGGGGAGTTTGTTCGAAGGGTTTCTTATTCTTTGAGTGAAGAAGAATTTGCGACTAACATTGTTAAAGGGGAAGTAAACAGTGCAGGGATCACTCAAATTGTGAAAGCGCAAGACAAGGCCATTCAAATGAGGTACTTGGCTTAGCTGTAGGTGTCAGTAGTCCTGAGATATGAATATCAAATTATCTGTAAATAAAAACAAAGCAGCAGCCATTTCATGTAATCTTAAAACAGGAAGTGATGTCACTGAGGAGCCAGCTGTATGTTGTTAATTACAGCTTGCCCCTCAGTGACATCACTTTCTGTCTCAGGAGCCCATGAAATGGCTGCTGCCTTGTTTTGATTTACAGCGTATTTAGATATGAATACCTCGGGACTATTGACACCTACAAGGAAGTTCCATACCTCATTTGAAATATCTTTTTATGGGCTTTCACAATTTGAGAGACCCCTGCAATGTTTCCTTCCCTTTAAATCTTTTCCTGGATAGCTGAAATGGGTGTCCTCTGGTGTTATAGTAATCATTCTTGAAATCAAAACCCAACTCGGTCAGTAAGTAAGGGTCTTGCACTAAGTCATACATAAAAGAGGTCACCCCTAAGGTGGCGTTTAGCCAAAGGCATGAGATTTAAAAGTTGAATTCTACTTTCATAGGGTTTGTTGTAAAGACCAGCTATCTGTTTGGTATATTTTCTTTGTACCCTTTCCAAGAGTGCAATGTCCGATTGTTTATAAGGACACCAAAGTTAGAAGGCATATTCTAGGTGTGGCCTAATGTATGCCCTAAAAAGAGGTAACAATACCTTAGGGTCCCTAGATTTAATATTTCTTTTGATGGATCTGATGACCCGATTAGTTTTAATTGCCTTGTTTATCTGTTTTCTATTACCAAGGTCATTAGAGATAAACGCTCCCAAATCCCTTTCTTCTGTATTGATATCTAAGACACAGCCACCTAAGAAATATACTGCTAGGGGATTTTGAGGCCCCAAGTGCATAACTTTACATTTAGTATTGTTTAATTTCATACCCCATTCAGTAAAACCAGTGTGTAATTGTATCAAGATCTTTTTGGATGGTAGAAATATTTTCAGTATTATTGTAAGGGCCTCCAATTTTGATATCATCGGCGTATTTAATAGCAGATAATATACAGTTTTTAGTCAAATCAGATATAAACAACTGGAATAAACTGGGGCCTAGCACAGAACCCTGGGGTACGCCACTGGTAACCATGCCTGACTCAGATAGATGTCCTGTAATTAATATGCTTTGGGACCTGTGACAAAGCCAGTTCTCAATCCATTTCACTAGTTTTTTTTTAATACTGCTTTTATGGAGTTTAGTAACTAATGCACTATGAGGCATGACATTTAATGCTTTGCTGAAGTCAATAAAAATAATGTCAAAAGGAATTCAATTTTCCAGTTGTAAGCTGACCTGTTCATAGAAGCACATGAGGTTACTAAGGCATCCCCTCCCATTTTAAACCCGTGCTGTTCAGGGTTTACATTGCTAAGAATAGGATAATTATACTTTCTAATAATTTGCAGATGGTTGAGGTAAGGCTTATAGGCCTATAGTTCTCCCAGCTATTTTTGGGTCCGTTTTTATGTGTTGGTATGACATATGTAGATTTTGAATCCAGGAGGACAACATTTGAAGAAAGGCAACCTTGGAAGAGAAGCTTAAGTGGGTGTGTAAGTTCATCAACTAGAAGATAAACGAGATGGCCAGCGATATCATCTGGTCCAGGATAGATTTTACCTTTAAGGAATGGCAATTTTTTTTATGTAAAGTTTCTTCAGATAGTGTTATTGTATCATCTTTAATTTGGTGAGAACCCTGATCACTAGTGTTAGAAGAGTGAAAGACTTCACAAAATTTGGTGTTCAGAATATCAGTCATTTCTTTTGGTTCGTACACCAAAGTATTATTTATTAGTAGGGGGCCGACCTGACAAATGGGTTATTTTAATGAATTTACATATGAATAAACGGATTTACTGTTAGTTTTATTTACAGTCCTAGCAAGATTATATTCCCAGTCTGAGTTAGTTTTTATTATTTTTGTTTTACACGTCTTTTGAATTTTTATATACAAAGCCCAGTTATCCTGTTTGCATGCAATTTAAAAAAGTTTGAGTATTTTTAATTTTTTTGCTTCAAAAGATGACGAAGAGACTTATCCATTCATTTTGGTCTGTGTTTCTGTCTATTGTTTTTGTTTACTGAGGGAATATATCTGTCTCTTAGACTGATTAAGGTATTATACAAAAACACCCAACTGTTCTGAATGGACTTATTGGTAAATATGGTATCTCATTTTATAGAATTCAGTTTGGATGGACTTCTGGTGCACCTTCCGGGTAAATGGCAGCCTAGCTTTAGAGCTCTCATCCCGCACTCCTAAATTTATTTAATAAAACAGTCGCTTTCCTCCCAACTTCGCTGACCTACTACCGGAAAACTTATGGCGGCTAGTAATCTACATGGGGGAGCTAACAGATGCACGGTAATTCACCCAGACACTGAAAACTCTGACGGAGAAGCTAAAGACTCAGGGACCTCCATGCTTTCGGCCCAGGCGCCACAATATAGGTCGCGCAGACGGAATAAATCCAAAACCAAACAAACCATCAACATGGACACTAAACTAGATAAAACCTTACAGGAGATCCAGAAATTTAAAACAGACTTCCAGTCCTTCAGGCAAACTCAAGAAAAGTTTCAAAACGATCTCATGGAGCTGCACACCACAGTGTCTTCTCTAGACCAGCAGATACAGGAGCAGGCCTCAACCACCTCTCATTTGCAAGATACCCTGGACCAAGTAGCCCATCTCTGCCAACTCATGGTGGAACACCAGGAGGATTCAGAGAACTGCAGCCACCGACAAAATATATGATTATACGGGGTGCCAGAGAGTAGCGAAGGATCAGATTTGCTGGGTTTTGTGGAATCCCTCCTACGCGATGCCCTTGATTTGGGCCCGAATTACAATTTCGAGATAGAGAGGCTACACAGAGCTCGGGGCCCAAAGCCTACCAGTCTGACTGCATGCCCCAGATCCATAATTATCAGGTTCCTTCATTTCCAAAGAAGTTTATTTTGAAACAAGCCTGGGCCAAAACTCGCATCTGTTATGGGGATAAACACATATTTGTTGACAATGACTAGGCTCCCACTACAATGCAGAGAAAGAGGGCATACATTCTGCTATTCCCCTACCTCAGACAGCAGAAACTCAAGTTCAGGACTCCATACCTGAGTAGGATGGTGATTCAGTTCTCATCAGGGCAGCAGTGTTATGAATCCATGGAGGAAGCCTGTACAGATTTAAGGGACTGAATGTTTACCCTACCAGCCACGATTCAAACACTTCGGAGAGAGCTGGATGACAGGGATACATTCAGGGCAGCCCCCCCCAAGCAACTGCCAGATCAGCAAGCAACTATCGACTCAGTCAAAGCCTTGCTGGCACAGTTTTCTCAACAGAACAGTTGAATCCCCTCAGGAAACAGAACCTTTGACTCGCAGTGAGTAGCCTAGTGGGATGGGAGTGGGGTGGCCCATGACGGGCTGCTGGGCACTCACCTCGAGGGTGGCTTGATGATGAGAAACATACAGTCTATAATTGGAATTGTCCAGATTAGGAAAAATAAAGCAAAGTATGTTGCCTGTTTTGGGGCGCTGCTCGGGGGCGAACAGATCCTCAGCTTCTAGCTGTACTACTTACTCAGGTGGGGGGAGGGGGAGTGGGGCCTCCTCAGTGCTCATCTCTTATGGAGAAAGGCAGTCTCATTCCAGCCCCAATCTCGAAGATCCCCTACCATGGATTTCCTATTTGGATAAATAGCTGCTGGGTAGGAGAACATTGATCCGGCCTCCTCAGAGTCAGTCAGGAGGGGTCTAAATATCTACTCTGTCCTCGCTTAATAAAGGTCAATAAGAGGATATCGGATACCACCGGGGGCTAGTGGGCTCAGAGTAGTCGATAAGCCTGCTTGGACCCTGATGCCTACTGGGAGGCCGGAGGATATACTTAAGTAAACCCAACTGGTGGCCATTTGAAAGCCCATTAAATAGGGCACAGTTTCCAGGTCTTCTCGACCTGGCGTGGCCTGGCAGCTTCATAGAGGGTACTTACCCTCTCCTTTTCTGTTTTTCCCCATCCATTTAAATACATAGATACCCTCAGCTTTAAACAAATTCAACATGATCCACGGATGACTTTGGAGGGGAATTACTAACAGGTCTGGATGATCATGCTCACTTTCTTTACCCCCCCAGGTTTTGCTATGGGGGAAAAAAACATATTGAATGATGGGTCTGAGGCAGGGTTCCGCTTCCCACTTCCAGATCTAATCCTCTAAGGAGGATTCTCACACTTTGGGATCTGGGCCAGGTGGTTGGTTCAGCTTTCTGGGGGCATGCCCTCTCTTCAGATTTATCCACCCATCTTGCTTCCTGAGAGGAGCGCGGGTGGTACGTCCGCTGGGCCTCCCCGCCCCCCTGCCTGCACTCCATGCAATAAGCTCCACAGCCATTCCTGCTGGATTGTAATTCCAGAGACTCCCCTTCATGGGGCATAAGATTCAGCCATGATACAGAAGAGTACCCATACAGTCATGGGAAATAACCTGATCAGAAGGGCCACAGGACCGGAGGGCAGCTGCCCTGACATCTCATTATTTTAGCCCCCGGGCCATTCTGAGAACATGTGGAGAGGGATCACTGAGGACTTGCTCATCCTAGATCTTGTTTTTTAACATTACAGGATAAATATGGCAACTATGAGGGGAATTGAAGGAAGTGGTAGAGTGGGAGGGCTTACCCTGGGGTTATGATATTATCCAAACCTTTCATCCACGATGATTCGCCTTTACCTACAGTTAGCGCTGGGCTGAGGGCTAGCACATCCAAGAACAAGTAATTTTGAGCCCCTGATATTAATCACCTATACCAGGGCTAAACTTTTAAATCTAACCTACTCCCCCCCCCCATCTCTATTTAAGACAGGAGGAGCGGGATCGAGACTCTGCTGCTTATTAAGATACATGCTGTAAGGGAACTGTATCTTTCTCCCTCCCCTAACGCTTGCCTTTCACCACCACCCTTAGTTTTTTATTATCCCTGCTATTGGTTACCCTTGTATCTTCCCTTCCCTTCCCCCTTCCACATTTAGGGGCAGGAGTTTCCCTAGGAACCCAATTCACTTGGTGGATAGGGAGTCCACACATGGACGATCTATAGATCAGTCCCATGTGCTTGCCTCATTTGGGCAGGTACGCTTGGAAGTCACAGAATTCCCCCTTAACTAGGGTTTGTATATAGTTATTATTTTTTACCCAGTATGTAGACATACCTGGTTGACACACCCGGTTTTCAATAACTCTTTCCCAGTTATTGTCCCCCTTTTCTTTATTTTTGTACCCTCATTTATCAGAAAACTTCTAATAACTCAGATGCTGTAAGTTTTAGGCACAGAATTAATAATCAACATATTGTTGGAGGAGTTATTTTTTTTTGGGGGGGGGGGCCTGGGGTATCAATACACACTTGGGATTATGGATGGTCATGAATAACCCATTCAGACTTACATCTCATAATGTAAATGGACTGGTCGGCCCTGTCAAGAGGGATCATACACTTTGAGCACTTAAAAAATTAAACCTAGATATCCTCTTACTACAGGAGACTCATTTACCCACTACGGAGCACCAAAAGTTGTTCAAATTCAGATTTGCACATATAATAGAATCCTCCTACCAGAGGGGCAGGAAGAGGGGTTCAGTAATTCTGATTCCAAAATGGTCAAAACTACAGTTAACTGATCAGTACACCGACAGGGAGGGCAGGCTGGCACTAGCAGTAGTTAAATTGAACCATCAGACCCCAACAGTGTGCAGTCTCTACATCCCGCTGGGCTCAGATGCCTCAGCTATCCAAAAATTAGTAGATACCATCCTTACCAGGCAACAGGGTGTTTTAATTATAGGGGATGATCTCAATTGTCAGCTTAATCCCTCGCTAGACTCCTCAGCAACTCACCCCTCCCCACAGACAACTGGTCAAAAGCACCCGAGATGTGGGAATGATAGACACATGGAGGCAGTTACACCCCACGCATCAGAAATTCTCCTCTTATTCTCATGCTTTCAAACACTACTCTGGACTTGACTACTTTTGCATAGGTAAGGAACATGTGGATCTGATTCGATCCACTGAGATCCTAAATATTGTTTTATCGGATCATGCCTCCATCACTTTGGATCTTAATATTCAAAAAGAAAGAATAAATATCCAGTGGTGCTTCAATCCATCCGTATTTAGGGATAAAGAATTCCAAGATTTACCGAAGAGACATATCCCAGAAATTATCAGAGATAACACATCTCCCCAGATCTCCCCCCAAATCCTCTGGGACACACTGAAGGTAGTACTTAGAGGCAACATAATAGCCTATGCCTCTCATAAGAAAAAACAGTCTGAGAGCAAATTAATATCCTTGCAGGAGGGACTTGACTTTCTCCAGCAGGCTCATATGCAGGGCGATACAGATCTTTTACCCATGATAGTCCAAACACAGAACAAAATTCAACAGATCCTGACTGCCAAAACTGAACAGGCTTTGGCCTGGTTGAGGCAACGATATTATGAGGGTGAGGCGAGAGCTTCCAGACTCCTGGCATATCGCCTCCGAAATTAAATACAAAATTATACCATTACCAAAATCAGAGATCCTATTTCCAATCAGCTCAGATATTCAACTTCGCATATTCTAGATGCCTTTAGGAAGTATTACCAGAATTTATACTCCTCTCAGAGGACTCCTGAGCCTCACAAAATTTCAACTTTTCTCTCCCAACTCCACCTCCCTACTTTGTCAGAATCACAACAAACTGAAATGATAGCGCCAATCACAGAAACAGAGCTTCAAAACACAATCCTTAGCCTCAAAAATGGAAAATTCCCAGGCCCTGATGGCTATGGAGTGAAATTTTACAAAGGCACATGGGACTTAATGCGAACCCCCTTTCTTCAGGCATTACAAAAAGCTCACACCACCTCTTCTTTTCCAATTTCTTGGAGACAAGCAACCATCTCAGTGATCTTGAAGCCTCAAAACCCCCCACATCTTTGTGACTCATGCCACCCTATCTCGGTACTCAATCAGAACTATAAAATTTATACAAGTATCCTGGCACATCAGCTTGACCATATCTTCCCTTCTTTGATACATCCAGATCAATCTGGTTTTATCAAAGGCAGACAGACAACGGACAATATCAAAAGAACCCTATATCTTATAGATCATGCCCTGTCTACAAAATCCCCCCTCCTAATCTTAAACCTTGATGCCCAAAAGGCTTCTGACATGGTCTCATGGGATTTTCTACAGGGGGCCCTACAAAAATTTAAATTCCCTATCTTATTTATGGATGCGATCAAAGGCATATATACAGATCCACAGGCAGTAGTGAAACTAAAGGGTCTAGTACAATCTCCCGACTGTAAACTTCCTGTCAATAATCCCGAAATTTATTTCCTGAATATTACCTTCCCGCTTTTGCTGTTTTCCTGATGAACATTCTCCCGACAGACACAGATACTTATCGGTACCGCAGCTAGTGAAATCAGTTTAGCCAACAATACATTTGACAATAGAAACCCATGTACATTCTGTATATTAATTTATAACAGCATACTAACATACTAAAATGCCAGCAGAATAGACCTAATGGTCTTTCGTGTCTGCTCGTTTGGTCAGCCCCCACCCTGGTTGCTGACCTTGCTGCCCCCCTCACCTTCTCTGGCTTCTCCCTTCCCAGTTCTGGATATTCTTGCTGCATTGGATTTTGCTTCCAGAACCCTTCCCCTGTACCTGTCCCACCCCCTCTTGAACCCCTCCACTGTCTCTGCCTCACCAGCCCCTAGGCAGCGCATTCCATGGCTTCATCACCCTCTCAGTGAAGTAGCACCTCCTCCTTTCTCCCCTGAATCTTCCCCCCTCCAGCTTCCACCCATGCCCTCTAGTGGCCCCCTCCTCCTTCCTTCGAAGCACCCTGACTGTTCCTCCCCTATTTACCTCATGTACCTTCATGTACCTGAAGACCTCTATCATGTCCCCCCGGTCCCTTCTCTCTTCCAATGTGTACATATTTAGCTCTTTGAGCCTCTCCTCATAGGTCCTGTCCCCCAAGCCCCAAATCATTTTGGTTGCCCTCCTCTGGACCCTCTCCATGAGGTTAATGTCCCTCTTTAAGTGTGGCCTCCAAAACTGCACACAGTACTCAAGGTGCGGCCTCACCAAGCAGTTATACAGAGGGAGTATCACTTCCCTCCTTCTGGAGGTGATCCCCCTAGTGATGCATCCCAGCATCCTGTTGGCCTTGCCTGCTGCCCTCCTACAAGTCTCAGAGTTGTTCATCTTGACATCCACCACCACCCCCAGGTCCCTCTCAGCCACCGAGACTTGTAGCATCCCCCAGGGTGTACACTTGGCCCGGGTTTCTAGGCCCCAGGTGGAGTACCTTGCATTTCCCTGCATTGAACCTCGGCTTCCACTTTCTAGACCATCTTTCCAGAGCCTCAAGGTCCCCCTGTAGGGCCACCCTCCCCTCCTCCCCATCCACCACCACCCCCAGTTTTGAGTCATCTGCAAAGAGACTCATCTCCTGATTCCTGTCCTTATGTCAGAGACATAGGCGTTGAATGGAAGGGGCCCAAAGACTGATCCCTGTGGGACCCCACTAATGACCCTCCTTGGGGATGAGACTATCCCACCAACTATGACCCTCTGGGTCCGGTCCTGGAGCCAATTGCCTATCCATCTGATCATCTGGTTCCCCACCCCCATTTTCTCCCAGCTTATCCAACAGGCCCACGTGAGGAACAGAGTCAAATGCCTTGCTGAAGTCTAGAAAGAGGACGTCCACTGGTCTACCCAGGTCCAAGGCACTCGTCACCCAGTCATAGAACTCCACCAGGTTTGTCTGACATGTTTCCCGGGATGAATCCATGCTGTCTATCGTCCAGGCACCTGACTTATCAGGTCCCCCAGCCTCTCCTTGACAATGCCCTCCATCACCTTGCCCACCACCAATGTCAGGCTGACAGGCCTGTAGTTCCCTACCACCTCCCTTGATCCCCCCTTGTGGATAGGCACTATATGTGCCACCTTCCAGTCCTGGGGCACCCACCCTGTCCTCAGAGAGATGGTGAAAAGCTCCGCCAGGGGTTTCGCCAGGACATCCCTTACTCTCTCTGCTGTGATTTCCACTTCCGGTACCTCTTCTCCCTGCTTAGCCCTCCCCCCTCCTGCCAGTGATGCCTCCCCCTCTCCTCAGACCTGCCGATCGGTAAGGGTCCCCCTCTCCTCAAGCGCTTCCAACCCTATATTCAGCAGGCTAAGCAAGGGTAATAGAATAGCATTGTTATAATGAATTATTAATCAGCCTCCCTTACCAGTGCTGAGAATCTGGGGGCTCATTCTTTACTACAGCTAGCAGTCAGTTGAAAGGCAATCTGCTTTATGAAATCAGGAATTGATGTTGAAATGAAATGTCAATATCTGTGAAATACTGTGTCTGTGCACTGAGTTAATACGAGCCTTGTCAGTGAGATCATCAGCACTGAGTAAATGCTGGATGAAGTAGTCAGTCAAATGCAATCTGCTTGATTTAATACGAGCCTTGTCAGTGAGATCGTCAGCGCTGAGTAAATGATTTGTACCTGTGAAATATTGTGCCAGTGTCGAGAATAGTATTTGTCAGTAACTTTTTCGTCAGTAACTTTGCAATGTCAGTAATACATTGTTGGTTTAATTATAGTCGGGAGGTTCATATTCAGGAAAATGTACTGATCCCAAACTAAACGGTTCACATTCTGACCGCTTCTCACTGTACAGAGGCACCCAACAAGGTTGCCCCCTTCCCATATTTGTTCACTCTTTTTGTTGAACCCATAGCTCAGTTGTTAAGACAGAAGCCCCGGCCTCCATGGATATAGGGTCTGTGACTCTATGCAGCATAAAATAGCATATTATGCTGATGACCTTCTTCTATACATTACCCATCCCGAGGAATCACTACAAACCTTAACTACTGTACTAGCTAAAATGAAAAATATTACAGGATATACTATAAACCCAAATAAATCAGAAGCCCTCCTAAGCCTCCCTTCCCCCATGGTCTCATTGATAAATACCCATATAAATGGGACAAAACATATTTGACCTATTTAGGGATTAAAATTCCATCTAAGCTATCTGACTTATATAACTCTAATTATTCCCCTACTTTTACTAAAATACACTCAGATTTACAGAGATGGACTCCTCTTCCGTTATCATTAATGGCTAGAGTCCAATCTAGCTAGATGAATTCCCTCCCAAAACTTTTTTATTTGATGCAAAATATTCCCCTTCACCTACTAAGGATGGATGTCCATTTATGGGACAATTCAATTAGCCGGTTTTTATGGGCGAATCAGCGTCCTCGATTAGCACTGGTTAAACTTCAGCAACCTAAGGATAACGGAGGCTTATCTCTTCCCAATATAGTACATTACACCATGGCCTCATTGCTCTCATACATAACTATATGGCTCCTCCCCCTGTCTCAGGCGCCACCTTGGCTTTTAATTGAACAGACTTTGATAGATGGTCCCCCACTTCAATCACTAGTTTTCCAACCTAACAACATCATTAAACTACTGAAGGCTTCCAGATTTACTAAAGAGATGCTTCGTTCTTGGATAAAGTTTCTAACTCATCCTGCCTATAGGTTTATGGTGACCTGGATAGGAATTCCAGCGGAGGATTCTGACTGGGCCCCGAAGCGTTTGGATACCACCTCTCAATCCTGGACCCACAGAGGTCTAAGACACACATACCAATTATATGAAAATGCAGTATTCAAATCATTTGACCAACTCAAACAAGAGTTCTCCCTGACGAAAAGAGATTTTTATAGATACTTACAATTGCGTCATTTCTTAAATTCAAAGATAGGCCTAAATACTGCAGCCCAGAGTGTCCCCCCTCCCTGTCCTCTCCTGATTCAACTGGAAAGGGGCAGTGATCAGAGCCATTTGATCTCCCATCTTTATAAAGCCCTACAGGGGTTACCAACCCAAACCATGGACCTGGTACATTTCCATTGGGAAGCAGAATTACAGATTGCATTGTCTCAGGAAGACTGGCGCAGGATTTGGAGGAGGCAACACAAAACCTCCAGCTCTTACATCTGGAGAGAGTATTCTTGGAAGGTGGTATCCAGATACTTCCGTACACCACAGAGTACAGCTAAGTACCTTAAGGGAAGTGATTCTTCCTGTTGGAGGAAATGTGGTTGCCATGTAGCAACACATTCTCGTATCTTCTGGACTTGTTCGGTCCTGACACAATACTGGTCTGCGATCGGTCTATTATTCATTATCCCCGTTGTTTCAGAGACCCACATCAAATATACCTCCTTAATATTTTGTTAGGGGCAGCTAAAAAATGCATAACTGGACTATGGCCCAACACTGACCCTCCCTCCATCACAGCCTGGGAGGATACAGCATATGATATCTATAAATTAGAACATATGATAGCCAGAATTCAAAATAAGATCCCTGGATTAATGAACTGATGGAATAGATGGTTTATACACATAGCACAATTTAGACTGGATCAAATGTCACAGCTCCTGGGGGGAAGCGTGCTTTGACAAAGATCCCGGTGGACGGGGTCAAACCAGTCCTTACCTTGTGCTATCTGTTCAGTTATTTAGTCCGGTTCCCCTTCCGGAAACCTCCTATATCCTGTTTGAGAGGGATTTGGTATATATGGTATTTGGGGGGTCCTGGGCCTCTCTCTCTTTCTAAAAAACCTTTTGAGTCTATACATTGAAAGTGCAATCCGGTTAATGATGACCCGAGTAAAGCAGTAGATACTAAAGGAAGACCTATGTGTGCTGTTTTTTAACACACCTATATCAAGATCTATATGTATACCTGATTATTAATTTTTCCTATCTCATTGAGGTCTGCCCTCACGCTTATCGAATACTATACTTTACACCTGTAACTGACATCCTATAAACAACAACTGTATTGTCAATGAAGTTAACATCCGAAATAAAAAAAACAGTTTAAAAAAAATTCAGTTTGGATTTTAACTTGTGTAAGTCAGCTTTGATCATATAGAAATATTTTTGTAGTGCTTATAATCAAAGTATAATTATTTACACCATGATGTGTGTTCAACCACCCAAGGTATGCATACATCAGAGCATGCCCATGCACCCCAAAGTGGGTTATCTTATAAAATGTTATTTTTATTTATTTAGCTTTTGTTAACCGGGTAGGTACACTAGACAAGTTATATGCCTATTTTCAGGAACGACCCGGGAGAGTACAACAGGTATTACAGGGTACATCAATACAGCATAATAGGTGAACAAGTATGTATACATTTTGTGGTTAGGTAATTTGAGTCGACAAAACATCAGGCAATATACAGTGCAAGTAGTGTAGGACAGGTGATGATAGAATATATTATGAGCTGGCATTGAACAACAATGACTGTCTGACACAAAAAGAGGTGTAGGAGGAGAGCTGGACAGGGAATCGGCAACCAAATTGGTTTAGTTTACTTGTAGTTCCGAGAGTAGAGTGCCGCAGGGTCTTCGGTGCCCAGGGCTTCATGCTAGGGAGGCTTTAGGCATTCACAGCATGAGGCCAGCTTAAGGTGCTCCCATAGGGAGGTCTGAAGGCATTTGTGGGAAGGGGCGGTGCGGACCTGCTCGGGGAAGGAGTTCCAGAGCCTGGGAGCATGTGCTGCGAAGTCCCTGTCGCCCATAAGGGTGTGGGTAGAGGGTACATTTAGTATCCCTGGGCTCTGGGACCTTAGGGGGTAGGAAGAGTGGTCAGCTAGGGAGAGGAGCTGAGCCAGCCCCCAAGGGGGTGCCGGTGCTGATCACTTTGCTCACAAGGCACCCTATACCAGAGTTTAGGTGACTGGCTGGGGATAGCCATCCTAGCTTATCATAGAGTTCACAGTGGTGGGTGAGGCGGGGGGTTGCCAGAGCAAAATGGCAGATGTTATTGTACGTCGTGTACCATCTAGTGAGAAGGACTTTTGAGGTACGTGCAAATAGGTGGAGACCATAGCTGAGGGAAGGGAGTAACACACCCCTGGTGAGAGCCAGACGAGCAGCAGGGGTGAGGTTGTAGTTGGCCCTATAGGTCAGACCCAGCTTACAGTTTACGCCTCTGCAGACATTGAGGATGTGACTCCCTAGGTCCAGTTGGGGGTCGAGCGTCACACTGAGATATTTGAGGGAGGTCACAGTGTGAAGGGAAGTACCGTCTGCACAGTCGATTTGCAGAGGGACTGGAGAGGCACGTATTTTGGCTGGAGAGCCGAATAGCATAGCCTGCATTTTTTTCTGGTTGAGGACCAGCTTCTGTTGGGTGAGCCAAGCCTGAATATTCTTGAAGTCCTCAGATAGGTGAAGGTTTAGGGTGGCAGAATCTTGGGAGTGGGCCAGGAGGACCAGGTCATCCGCGTACAGGGTGACCCTACATCTGGTAACTACGGCAGGGAGATTGTTAATAAACAGAGAGAAGAGAAGGGGTCCCAGTACCGACCCCTGAGGGGCACCAGAGGTCACAGGCAGGGGATCGGAGAGGACTTTATTGAATTTGGTTAACTGTACTCTACCATGCAGGTAGTCAGTTACCCATTTCAGAGCTGGGGGGGGACAAGCCAAGGGACCTCATCTGCGTGCAGAGCAGGTCATGGTCAACAAGGTCAAAGGCCTTGGACAAGTCGATAAACACTGCTCCAGAGAGTTTTCCCTGGTCCATGGCTGCTCTGATGCTAGAAGAGACAGAGATCAGTGCCGTGGTTGTGCTGTACCCTAGCTACAACCTTTTCAAGGAGCTTGCTGATGGCCAAAAGGATAGCGATTGGCCAGTAGTTGTCAGGGACTTTAGGGTTGCCCTGCTTTAGCACAGGGACAACCCTGGCCACCTTCCAGATATCTGGAATCTCCCCCATGGCAAAGGACAGGTTAAAGATGTGGGCCACCGGGGAGGCAATATTGGGGTCACCAAGTTTGAGAAGCTTGGGCTCCAGGTTATCTAGGCCAGGACTGGCGTACTGTGAGAGGCCAGTGAGAAGAGACAACACTTCATTTTCTGACACCGCTCTTAGGAGGAAAGGAGGTCTGGGAGGGTCAGGCTTCTGTCAGTCCGTGGGTGCGGGGCAGTTTTCGCTCCTGGCCGTTGAGGTATGTGGGGAGACAACAGGTAGGTCAGTGAAGTGGGAGTTGAGAGCATTTGCAGTCGTGTGCAGATTGTTGCAGGTGGCTCCTCCAATAATCATGTTGGTAACTCCAGAGTTGGAGTGACCACAGACCAGAGTTTTGATATTTCTTCAGAACCTTCTAGTGTTGTTAGCAGAGCTGAGAAGGGCTGTCTTACAGAAATCACTTTTTGCCACCCTGATGGCTTTTTTACACTCATTTCTGAGTTTTCGGACTTCCGGTGACGTCAGCAACTGGCATGGTAGCTTAATCTTAAGCTCCGTGGCGATAGTGCAAAAATTCACCTAAATCCAGTGCCATCAGCAGCCAGAACTTAAATTGAACAAAGGGAAAAGCAACGAAATGAGTCCATCAACGAACCCGAGAGCGAGAAGTTTAAAAAAAACTACTGCAAGAGCCAGGCAAAGGCTGGAGTGCAGCCCGAGCACTCCCTTGTCCAGGGCCTCAGAATCAGTGGTCGGCTCAGGCAGAGAAGAGGATGAAGGAAATACCTCTCGTGCTAGCTCTCTGGATGGTCGGGCGACAGCACACATATTCAAAATGCTCCAAAGAATTGATAATAATGTGAAAGACATAAAACAAGACCTCAAGCATCTGGAAAAAAGAACGGAGGATTTGGAATCGGGCCTAGATGGCCTCCGGGAAGACCAAATCAAAATCACCCGGGCAATAATTTATTTGGCCAGGAGAGAAAGGGAACTAACAGCCAGGGCCGAAGACGCGGAATCCAGAGGTCGGAGAAAAACGATCCGCATCTTTGGCTTCCCAGAAGGTGCCGAGCAAGCTGACCCGGTGGAATTTGTCAGGACCTGGCTCCAGACATGAATTGGACATTCCTGAAAGCGGAACCCCTAGAACTCGAGAGGGTTCACGCGCCCTGGTTCCTAAACCAAAAATGAAGCACTTCACGGTCGATCCTGGTTAAATTTTACTCACTATCCAGTAAAGAATGATACTTGGAAGGCGTGGGGCAAGAAGGACTTAAATCTAGATGGTAGCGAGTTTTGTCGATCATGATTTTCCCCATACAATGCTGAAGAGAAAGCGGGTGCTGGCAGTTATTAAGCAGCTGAAGGAGCAAAATATTAAGGCCAACCTGAGATATCCAGCAAGGTTGCTAGTCCATTGGTCTACGGGAACCAAGTTGTACGACTCCCTTCTGCAAGCCAGTAAGCAGCTCCAAAAGGCAGGAATCTCTCTCCCTGATCTGCGACAGGAAGTTACAGAACAAGCCATCCTGCAGTTGCGTTGGTCCACGAGGGAGAAGGGGTCTGGAAAAAAATGGATCGTTCAGAGGAGCAGGTCCCGGCGAGCAGCTCTGTGAAGATTTAGTTTATCTTAACAAAGGTTTGATGTCGGTCCAGAGAGAGGACAGTGCATCATGAAAGAAGTTGAACTGGACTTAGCTATGTTTCGGATGACCCTAGGAACAGTCGCTGAGGGCTTGGTTTAAATCGGAGGCCCGGTGGATGGATGACATTTTGGGAATGGATTTAAGCAAATTAAATACAGTATACGTGGGGAGGTGGGGAACGAGAAGTTTCATTACTCGAGTTACTAACCGCTCCTTGGACCTAACTGAGAGGATGTTTGGGGAGACCCAAATGTAAGAACTGGTTATGCACCAGGCCTTGAACAGGCCGTTAATAGGAATCGAGGGGTGCAGGTGGGGACGGAGGACCAGCCGGAAGCAGCCTGGACTTCCCCCTTTTGTATGTCCATGTGGGCAGAACGTACTCAGGCCTGGAAGCCCTGCCTCATGGCCTTATGTTCAGTCCCATTCAAATTCAAATTCAATTTTTATTTCACGGAAAAGGGACTCTTGAAAGGTGAAAGCAGTTATAAGTTTACCTGGAAACCCTGGTTATCAGGGAAGGGTCGCGAGGGGGAAAAAATACCAAAATTTAACTGCTTGGATCCACGGAGTCCTATCCAATATTGGCACTATGCTTAATTAACTAGAGGGCTGAGAGGGGAATACTGCAATTACTGAAGTTCCCTCGTGCCCTCAGGTAAAATTCACGCACTGTGACCGGAGGCCCTATCAGTGAGGAGTTCCCGGCGGAGGCCATCCAGTCCTGTAAGGCGGGCGGGGTGACCCTTCAGGGAGTATTTTATCTTTTAGCTGATAGATCACCCTGGAGACCACCTTCCCAGCCACTTATTTGTAAGGGGTGGGTGAGGAAACTAACTCACTAGCTCATGCTCCTGGGTGGAGGGCGTCCCTCAAATGAAGCCATGATTGGCCTGTCTGTACATAGTTCTGTTGTTATAGTTCTAATTGTTTTTCAGAGGTGGGGAGGGAGGGAAAAAAAGGGGAGGTTGAGGGAGGGGTTATGGGCAAAGGGGGGATTACAGGAAGACGATGGTGAATGGTAATACTATGGAAAAAGGGGGCATGTTTCTCCGAGCCATCCTCCAAAAGATAAGAGACTACAGAGGTGGGTGCTGCACTAAAAGAGGTGAAGTAAACTTAGACCCAAAGGAATTTAATCCCAGGGCAACATGGGGACCTTAAAGCTAGTCTCATTTAATGTAAAGGGGTTGGGATCCCCAGCAAAAAGACAGAATATACTAAGGGACTTAGTGAGGATCCAATGTGATATTGGGCTCTTACAGGAAACACGACTTTCTGAAGAGGAACACAAGAAATTGCGACGTATGTGGGTGGGCGAGGTCCACGCCTCATCGCACAAAAAGGCGAAAAAAGCAGGGGTGGCTATTCTGGTGAGGAGAGGCCTAGGGGCTACCCACTTGAAAGTCCTCTCCGATGAGGAAGGTAGGTGGGTGATCTTGTCGGTGAGAATGATGGATAGAATAATACATGTTGTCAATACCTACGCCCCCACCCCTTCCAATTCAGAGTTTTTTCTGCACCTTTTTGGGGTAGTTGCCTCGCTTCCAGAGGGTCAAATCATCATGGGAGGAGACTGGAACTGTGTAGAGGATACAAGATGGGATAGGTCATCAAAGAAGGGGTACCAAGATAAGGGGAGTGGACCTAAGACCTTCTCCCATCTAAGGGTCGAGGCAGGTCTGGTGGACACGTGGAGACATATGTATCCCTCTAGCAGAGACTTTACTTTTTATTCACACTCCCAAGACTCATACTCCCGTATAGATAGATTCTACACCCAAAAAGTGTGGGAGGGCTCGGTAATAGATCAGCAGATCTATCCCATAGTAATATTGGACCATGCTAAGGTCAGCCTCACAGTTAAGTTGGGACCCCAGTGTAAGCAGTCTTTGTGGCGCCTTAATGCGGGACTTCTTGGGGATAAAAAGTTCATTTCTAAGACTAAAGAGGTAATAGAGAACTACATTAAGGAGAACACCGGCTCAGTGGCGAAAGTAAAGTTTCTATGGGACGGGCTTAAAGCGGTAGTAAGGGGAGAAGTCATAGCATATGCAGCACACCAGAAGAAAATCAGAAGACAGGAGCAGGACAAGTTAGAACAAAAAATTAGAGAGCTAGAGAGCATTCATAAGAGGGGAGGTCAACAAAGTATATTGAAGCAACTGAAAGAAGCAAGAGACCAGTTAAATAAACTTCTCTTGGTCAAAACAGAAAACGCCCTTAGGTTTACAGCCCAAAAGTACTACACGGGCTGGTCGTCTTCTGGCATACAGGTTGAGAAAACAAGAGGCAGAGAGGTATGTTTCAGGAATCCTAGATCCAAAGGGACTCAGAGGACTAGTCACAGGGCTGCCCCAAATCACAGATTGTTTTAAAATTTACTATGAACACCTATATAAGTCAGAGGCTCACCCCGGTCAGGCTGAAATTATCAAGAGGTTTCTCTCTAGGCTGAACCTACGCAGTCTCCCAAGAGAACTGCAGAGCGAATTAGACCGCCTCTTCACCCAGTTAGAGCTTGTAGAGGTAATTAAGAAGTTAAAGCACAATAAAGCCCCGGGTCCAGATGGGTTTATCGCGGAATACTATCAAGAATTTAAAGAGGTACTATCCCCATTACTCCTTCAAGTATGCAATGTAGCCCACCTTCCCGAAGAGACCCCAGATACCTGGACTCAGGCCATAATTCTGTTATCCCGAAACAAGAGAAGGACACCACCTTGTGTGGAAATTATCGTCCTATTTCATTGTTAAATGTGGACGTCAAGATCCTGGCAAGAATGATAGCTAATAGGCTGCAGGGAGTAGTAACTCAATTGATACACCCAGATCAAACCGGATTCATGCCGGGTAGACATCTCCATGACAATGTCAGGAGATTAATTACAGTACTGAATAGCTTCCAATCTGGAAGAAGGGGAGAGACTGGACTGGTGGTTACACTTGATGCAGAAAAGGCGTTCGATCGCCTAGAGTGGGGATATCTGAGGGAAGTTCTTCAGAAGTTTGGGCTAGATCCAAGGTTTCAGGCCTGGATAAAAGCATTTATACTAGCCCTTCGAAGAGTGAGGATAAATGGACTTTTCCCAGCCATTTCAGATCAGAAGAGGCACCGCCAGAATACCTCTCACCCTTATTGTTCTCTAGTATGGAGCCACTGGCTGAAGCTTTCGATCCCAGGAAATATTTCAGGTATCGAGGTGGGAGTAGACAACCGCGCATATCCTTATGCGCCGATAACACCTTGCTGTATCTGTCTGACCCTTACACTCTGCCAGCGTCATGGGTCTTTGGAAGAATTTGGGACAATCTCAGGATTCAAAGTTAATGAATCCAAATCTGAAATAATGTTAATCGGTGCTGAGGTTTCAGCACAGGTGAAGTCTCTCACCAATTTAAGGTGGGGTTCTAAGGAGTTTAGATACCTGGGGATCCGGATACCGAGGGACTTGAGTAAACTATTCCAAAGTAATTATGGGACGCTATTGAGGAGAATACGAGAGGATTGTGGGAGATGGATGGCTCTGCCTCTATCCATTACAGACAGGGTGGAATCGGTAAGGATGAATATTCTCCCAAGGCTGCTTTTTCTGTTTGATGCGCTCCCCCTGGTCCCTCCAAGGGAGTTCTGGCAGGAGGTCCAGAGACTGATAAAGTAAATTCATATGGGTGGGAAGAGGCCTAGACTCAGCTGGCGCTTTTTGAAATTGCCTAAGGGGAAGGCGGATTGGGGATCCCTGATTTAAAGAGGTATTACAGAGCGCTCAGATGCAATACCTGGCAGTCTCTCCTTTAAGGGTAAAAGACAAAGCTGGGCGAAATGGAATTACAATCGTTAAATCCCGAACATTTTGGCAATTGTATTTAATAAAATACCCCCAGACTAATACAGGAATTAAAGTCACCGGAATTAAGACTGTGATTTCCTTATAGGTGCAGATGGTGAAGAGTTGAAATTACAACCCTGGTTGGCAGGTCAGGGGATAATACAGAAAAGTCTAGATTTTATACCGGGAGGGGAAAACCCTCTGTTCAAACGTTGGGGGCTAGGATTGAAAGAATTCCCACAGCTCCTCACAAGGGGCATTATTAAAAGTTTCACCCAACTGCAGAGGGAGTTCACTATCCCGGCTTCAGATTTCTATGGCTACCTGCAGATCAGGCACTTTATGCAGGCCGTAGAGAAGGAAGGTTTAGAGTTCGGATCTGTTTGGCCCCGCCCACTTCTAGACCTATTACAGGAGCTGTTTAAAGGAGCAAAACACCAGGCACACCTAATCTCCAAGCTGTATACAGCGGAGGGAGCTGGGGCCCCAGAACACAGAATCAGAGTGCAAACTCATTGGGAGAGGGAACTAAATTGTGAGGAAGAGAGACCTGGTTGGGAGGTGATATGGAAGATGGCAAGCAAAACCTCAGCCTCCCCCTCTTGGAGGGAGTTCAGATGGAAGATTCTTACGAGATTCTTCAGAACCCCTACAATAACGAAACACTATGGCCAAACTCAGTCAGATAAATGCTGGAGAGGGTGCGGACAGGTGGGTTCGCATGAACACATTTTCTGGAGTTGCCCTAAGGTTAAAAATTACTGGAGCCAGGTAGCTCAAGGTATGGGCCAGATCCTCCGGGTGGAAATTCCGGAACATCCCCGTTATCTTCTGCTGGGGGAACTACCCCCTGGGGTGAAGGGTTCAGCAGCTACATATTTGTTTTCAATCCTGGTGGCTGCGGCCCAAAAGGCAATCACAGAGCTGTGGCTGGACAGGGTCCCTCCAGCTCTAGAACATTGGCTGGTAAACTGTGACCAGATAAAATGAATGGAAAGACTTACTGCCAATCTGACCTTGAAGACGGAGAGATACAGAATTCAATGGCTTCCCTTCTTTGAGTTCATGACAGTAAGGGGAAGAGTCGACATTTTGGAAATATTAGCCGGGGAGGCCCTGGAATAGACACAGACGGGCTAACCCCAATAGGGGCACCTCCCTCTTGAGGGGAGGTGATATAGAAAGTGCAACAGACCTGTTATTAGGAGGAGACACTATTCACCATCTGTCTAGGGAGGGGAAGGGAGGGAGGAAGGAAGGAATCAACGTGTTGTATATGTGTTGATTTAAAGGCAGGATTAAGAAACACGTAAATTGTCATTGGCATGGGCAGGCAGAAATTAAAATACTGTACGTAGACTGGGCTTAAAGACCCAGTTTTGTTAAAAGATAATTCTTACAACTAGTCATGTAAAGGCCAATTTGTTGTACTTGATTCTGCCTAGCCATTATATTGTATGAAGAGTGGTTTATACAGAAAATATTTCAATAAAATACAATTTCCAAAAAAAAAAAATTTCTGAGTTTTCTGTATTGTTGTAGCAGGGTCTGGTCAGGGGAGCATTTGAAGTGGGCCCAGCACTTATCCCTCACCCGCATAAGGGCAAGAAGGCTCCCATGCAGCCACTTTGTGGCTGTCCCCCTGAACCTCCATCTTATGATAGGGACATGCCTTTCTTGCAGATCCCCGAAGGTGTTGAGAAACAGGGTTACGGCTGTGGAGATATCAGGGGCACTATACACTCCTGACCAGTCAGTGAGCCTTAGCTCCTCCATGAAAACATTCGGATCAAACCTGACGAAGTTTCGGGTGTGGATGATTTTGTGAGGAACCTTTAGGGTGGGGATTTTCCATACACAGAAGACCGGTGAGTAGTCTGAGATGGAGTCGGATAGGGTCCCTACTGAGGAGATCCTCTCAGGGTGGTTTGACAGGATCCAGTCCAGTAGGGAGCTGGAGGTTCTGTCTGCCGACTGTTGGGTAGGCTCCTGTACGAGTTGCATCAGGGTTTGGGTGGCAAGCAGGGGCTCGAACTGCTTAACGTTACCACCGGCCCAGTTTAGGTTCACATCACCCAGGATTAGGAGTTTGTTGTCTCCAGTGCTAGGGCCAACAGTGTCCAAGAGGTGGTTGAGGCCCTGGAGCCCTCCTTTAGGAGGGGTTATAGGTGCACACCACATGTAATTTTTTTGCGTTGCCGAGTAGGAGCATGGTGTGAAGCAACTCACAGGGAGACAGCAATGAAGGTTGGTGAGTCACCAGAGATACTTTAAAGTGGCTCCTGTAGTATATCAGGATGCCTCCTCCCCTCTTGCTCCCACTCCTGTCCAGCCGTATGAGCTCATAGCCTTGTAGCCCACAGGCTGAGTCAGGAATTCAGGGTTTGAGCCAGGTCTCCATTATACCAAGGATGTCAGGCTTATAGGGTGTGACCCAGGCAACGAGCTCATCCAGGTTGGGAAGTAGGCTACGAATGTTAAGGTGAGCCACTTTCAACGCCTTGCCCAGCTGCCATTCCAGAGGAATTTCAGAGGCTGGGGGGATGGGGCCAGGGTTGGGTTCAATGTCTCCAGCCAAGGCTAGGATCAGTCGGAAGAGCCACAGGAGGTGCCCTCTGGGGGAGGAACACCTGGATATGGGTTTTTGGGCTAGACGTCGCCTGGCCCTGGTATGATACAGTATGAGTCTTGGTACCAGTCTGCTTGTGGGATAGCAGGAACTATCAGCGTCAGCCAGGAGATTAGAGAAGGTGAAGTCGGTCACTTCATGGGGGGGTCCATTTGCGGTTACCACCCATGCCAGGGGCAGATTCAATATGGAGGGACACAAGTCCCAGAAGGAGAACAGCAAGGATTACGGGGCAGGGAGGGATTGGCGGTATGTTTCCCCCGGGGGCTTTAGGAGACTCCATTATTGAGGCGGGGCCCTGCTGTTCACGGGATCCCCACATCTAGGGGATATGTTGGGTAGGGACACCTGAGGAGGAAAAGAGGAAGCAGAACCAGTGTGGAGCTAGGGTCCAGTATGAAGGGTAGTAGGTTACCCACCCAGCACACACAGTAGTGAGGAGGGGTCACTAGGGACAGGGGATGCAGGTCCCGGAGAGAATATAAGGCAGTATATGAGCTGCGGCCGTGGCCTGTGTAAAACAAGGGACTAGTGCACACAGTGAATAAAATCACAATACGGTTATCTCATTAATCTGACAGAGGCAAGTGTCATGGAAGGGAGCAAGACCAGATAGACCTGGGCAGTTGGCAAAATTACAATTCAGTTATCCCACTTGTCTGACAGTGACAAGTGTCACGGAAAGGAGCAAGACCAGGCAGACCTGGGCAATTAGCAAGGACTAACGAGACAGTCTAACAGGTCAGATAGCAATGGCTAGTGTCACAGAGTAGTGCAAGACAGGCCAGGGCAAGATTCCTGTGGCTAGGGGAAAGAAGCACAATGGATCATATTATATTTCATTGGCAGTGATAAGGCAGTTTCAATACAGCCCCATCCCCTGCAAGCTGATAGGACACAGCAAGGCCAGTAGGAGGGGCAAGTGAGGATTTAATGGGAGGAGGAGCAGGGGTGGGTGGGAGGGCTGAAAACTGAGTCCATGTGTTTTCCCTGAGGAGGCCTGCTGGAGCTTGCATCTCAAGCCGGCACCTCAACTCAGGATTAGGCTGCGGTGAAGCACGAGGGGGGTGGCCCTCCAGCTCAGGTCTCCTTCACTTCTCCTCCATCTGTGTTGTCATGGTGGGTCCTTAGGGTCGCGCTGTCCTTAAGGTGGTGGGCTCATGAGGTCAGCAGTGGAAGTGGCCAATCGGTGAGTCCCGGTGGAGAAAGAAAACTGCGCCAATTTTTAAATGTTCCCCGGCGCTCTCAAGTTCGTGGCAGGGCTCAACCGCAAGGTAGGAACAAGGAATAGAATTAAAATGTCGTTTTTGGGTCTCCTGCACCAGCAGGGGTGTCTCATCTGTCTCAGTGAGCTAAAAATTTAGTCTAGGTGTTTTCCCCTGAAGAGGCCCGGCGGAGCTTGCGTCTCAAGTCGGCATCTCAACTCGGGATTAGGCTGCAGTGAAGCGCGAGGGAAGGGACCCTCCAGCTCAGGTCTCTTTCGCTTCCCCTCCATCTGCGTTGTTGTTGTGAGTCCTTAGGGCCACGCTCTCCTTAAGGTGGAGGGCTCGTGAGGTCAGCGGTGGAAGTGGCCAATCGGCGAGTCCCGGTGGAGAAAGAAAACTGCGCCAATTTTTAAATGTTCCCTGGCGCTCTCAAGTTTGTGGCAGGGCTCAACCGCAAGGTAGGAACAAGGAATAGAATTAAAATGTTGTTTTTGGGTTTCCTGCACCAGCAGGGGCGTCTCGTAATGACCACAAGTATTTGGGGGTTAGAAAAAGTAGTCCCTGTCTATACAAATAAATGTTTAATTTAGAGTAGCTGATCTGGTTGATCTGCAATTATTGTGATAGGTTTCAAGTTATAGCTGATATTCATTGAGGAGGATAGTCCCTCTCTGCACAAATACATATTTTATTTACAGTAGCTGATCTGGTTGATCCTACAATAATTGTGCTGAGTTTTAAGTTATAGGTAATATTTATCTGGTTGATCCTACCTTGGTTTTCATAAAAAAAATTGATTAGAACCTGTATCTGGTTGAGCCTGCGATTTTCACTGTCGTCCCCTTCAACACACTTTCACTTTCATAGGTGTAGTGTAACATGACCCAGCGGTGTTAGCGTAATATCAGAAGTTTAAAATAAGTAATCTTATTGAAAAAAGTATGTCAAATATTTTTTTATCTACAGGTTGTTTAGATTTTCGTAAAGGAAGCCACTGACTGTAGTGGCAGGAAAGCAAGCAAGTTGACGGCTTCAGAAGGGAAGATGCAAGTCCAAGCAGCCGTTCCTATAGCAACACTGTTTAGTTTTTTAGTTTATTAGTCTAGGAATTAATACCTTTGAGCCAGGGCTCTTTTACAAAGGTTCCACGTCACAAAGAACATTTAACAAAGCACGATACACATTACAGGTAAAATCAGACAGGAAAGTTACATCATAAATTTGCTATTAACAGTTTAAGGCAGTAACGTTTTTAAGTTTCATAGAAAAACAAGCTATAACAGGTTCAAGCGGTAGACAATTTTGAGGTTAAGAAACTTCCAGGAGAGGGTGATCATTAGGCTCAAAAGGAGGCTAGAGAGGAGGAAAGGTGGTGGCGGGAGAGTAAGTGAGAGGGACAGGAAAAAGGGGGAGTGAGTTTGGGTGGGAGACAGGAAGTAGTAGAGGTACCAGAGGGTTCATTAGTCAGGAGGAAGAGGCCTCAGATGTGAGGATGGACATGAGGAGTAGTAGTCTTTATCTAGCGCAATCACAGTTGCTAGTGGTGGTGAGGTGGGCATAGAGCATGGATTTGAAAGCAAGCGTGGTTGAGGATAGAGTAGGTGGACTAAGCGCATTGAACCATGTCGGGCCCTGTATGTGAAAGATCTTTGTCCCTGTGCAGTCCGGCATCTCGGAACCAGGAAAGGTTGGCGTTCAGATCTGGTGGAGGGTCGTGAGCCAGGATTCAGTCGGAGTAGGGTTTGAATACATAATGGAGTCAGTCCCAAGATAGATTTTTTGCCATTGTGCAGGTGAGATAAATAAGAGCGATTTGATAGGTTCAACCAGCCTGATTCATAGTACAGATCCTGCGTGTGAGTCAGTCTTTGAGCCCCCATGAGGAGCGGCAGGCCTTATTTAGAGTGATTGAGATACACCTTAGAGCAGTGGAGGTAGCTGAGCCATAAATAATAAGGCCATAGTCAATGATTGAAATTATGGAACTCTGTATAGCTATTCTCAATGCCGCTTGATTTAGAAATTGACGGTTACGGAATAGTATTCCAAGGTGTTGGTTCACTGTTTTCGCAGTGTTGTCAATGTGGGTTGCAAAGGTGAGCCCTTGGTCAAAAGTGATGCCAAGGTATTTGAAAGTATTTACTTGGTCCAGTGTAATTCCATGAGGTTTTGTATGGTAAGTGGAGTAAGCCTATTTTTGTTCTGGTGATTGGAGAAGAGCATGGCTTCTGTTTTATTGTGGTTTAGCACAAGTTTACTATCCAGGAACCACCTTTCAACACTAGAAAGCAAGTTGCAGGCTTTTTAGGTAGGAGTTTGGATCCTTGTGGGAAGAGAATTACAGCATCATCAGCGTATAAGATTATTTTCTCCTGGCAGATATCTGGGAGGAGTTAGGAACAGGCTAAGAGGAGGCGGTCCAAGAATTGATCCTTGTGGTACCAGAGAGAACTGGTTTGAAGTCGGAGAGTTCATTAGAGATTTTACAGCCTGTGACTGATTGGACAGGTAACTTTTACCCAAACACAAGGACCTTGACCAGGCCTAGGCTAGAAAAGTAGGGAGGTAAGTAGGCCATGATGGACTGGTGAAAGCTTTTGTAAGATCGATAAAGACTGCACCTGTTTGGCACCCTTTGTCCAGGGCTGAGTGGACTTCTCCAGAGAAATCAAGTAAGGCTGTTGTTGTACTATGTCCTTTCCTAAAGCCGTGCTGTTGATTACAGAGTAGATTGTATTTGTCCAGGTAATCAGAGTTGGTCTGCCACTATTCATTCAAGTGCTTTGGAGAGGGGAGGGAGTATTGATATTGGTCGATAGTTTCCTGTTGAGGTTTTGTCCCCCCCTTTGTGCACTGGCGTAACTATGGCAGATTTCCATTTGTTGGGAAATTGACTTTGGCAAAGTGACAGATTAAGAATTTTGCAAGGGTGAATTACTTCATCCAGGGTGAGAGACAGGATTTTTAGATCTAGCGTGTCACTACTTGTTCTGGATTTGGAGCAGGCCTTTCTTATGTACTTGTGTGCTTCGTGCACTTTGATTTTCTTGAAGTAAAATTGTGGTTTGTCACGAGGGGTGTTTTGTGATACTAGGCTAGGCACAGGTAAGTCCGAGAAGAAATCTGGGGGGAGGACCCCACTAAGTTCTGTGAATGTCTTATTAAGCGCATCTGCAATAAAACTTTCATAATGGTAGGTGACGATTTTGATTGTTTACCCATTATGTTTCGGATGTTGTCCCAAAAAGCTCTTCCATCACCCCAGGTGGATTCAAGGGCATTTTTGAAATAGGCACTCTTCATTTGCCTAATTTGTGAGGTACATCTATTTCGTGCCTGCTTGTATTTTAGGGTATCATGAGGTGAGCCTGTGTCTCTGGCAACTGCCCAGAGGTGGTTCAAACCTGAGCTCGGCAAGTAGTTTGGCAGTAATCCATGGATTTGATAAGCTTTGATTTCGTTTTTTTTTCTGGGGCGTATAAGTGCCATGCAGAGTTGAAAGATTTAATGAAGTATTCTAGTGCGTATTAATATCAGTTGATTCAAGGATTGCGTCCAGTCCTGTTGTAGGAGATGGGTTTTCAACTTGATAAGATTCCCATAAGGCAATACTCTGCTTGTTATAACTTTGGGGGTGGCTTGAAATTTATTAGACCAGGTACAGGACACTGGGAGTGGTCACTGAGGGAGTCAGGAGGACTTTAATGTTTTTATCGGTCAGGGTGATTTGTGAGAACCCAGTCAATAAGGGTGCTTGTACCAGTTTTGTAATTTTTCCAGGTGGGGAGGTTACCATCTAGAGTCAGGTTTGCTGCTAGGATGTCATCTTTTGAAGAGCCAGTGTCAGGCGAGCCAGTTTATGTTGAAATCCCGAGGAGGAGGAGCTCATTTTCAGAGGGCTGCAGACTAACAAAATCAAGTACAGACTTAATACTGACACGGTGGTCTTTTGGAGGGATATAGACTACGGCCACTGTGAGAACTTTGTTTTGTGCACCAAGAAGCAGTTTGATAGGGAGGAGTTGCATCTGCGTATTTGTGGGGTGAAGCTGCCAGCGTTGACAGGAGAGGTTGTCCTTTATGTAGATAGCACAGCCCCACCTTTCTTGCTGCCGGTCGAGTCTGAAAAGATTGTAGCCTTCAAGCGAGACCGCATGATCCGGGTGCTGGGAGATAGCCAGGTTTCCACAATGGCTAGTATATCAGGTTTTTTGTCCAGCGAGAGTTTGAAGAGATGCCAATTTGGGAAGGAGGCTGCAGATATTTAGAGTGATAATGGAGAGACCACTACCAACTTTCCCTGTTTTTGTCGACTTCAGTGCAACAGGACCAGGGTTTGGGTGTATCCACCAGATATTAAAAGTAGGAGGAGCAGGAGTTTCAGCGATGCCATTCAGTAGTTCATAATAGGTTGGAGTGAGTTTCTGCTTGTACTTTTAAGATGCTTGGATTGTCTTCTGGAGTCCCAGTACAGGGTGATCGTTAGTGAGTTATAATGATGTGGCAGTTCCAATTAGGAAATATGGCTCTTTGCACCCAGGTATTAATTGGGTGATGTTTGTTTAAGACTTCCAGAGTAAAAGTCATGGTACAATGTTTGGGTAGTAGTATAGAAAGGCGGAGTAGGTGGAGGTAGGGTAGGCGGAGGGAGTTGGCATAAAGGGAAAAGGAGGGTGAGGTGAGCAGGAACAGGTGGTGGGGACTAAGCCAAAGCATTTTTAGCGAGGCAGGAGAGGCCAAGTAGTGTGGGCTGGGCAGTCGGTGGCGAGCAATAGGAGGGTGGTGGAGTGCAGTTTTAGTGGGCTAAGGTGGATAGCTAAGCACTATGGCAGTACAGAAAAAATGAAAAAAAAAGACTGGGAGGGTTTGGTGCCAGAGGGTTTAAGAGAAGTACTATAGTACTGTTGAGATCCAGAATCACATAATATGTTAAAGCTCCTGAAAGGTGATAAACTGTGGCCTGGGCATGAAAGGTGATAAACTGTGGCCTGGGCATATGCAATGTGTAAAATCCTTTTGTCTATATGTTTCCTTTGTTCTTCAAAGTCCTCAGAGATAAGTACAATACCTTGGGAGTAGGTCAGACAGTAGGCATATGCAATGTGTGAAATCCTTTTGTCTGTATGTTTCCTTTGATCTTCAAAGTCCTCAGAGACAAGTACAATACCTTTGGAAAAGGTCAGACAAAAATGTTGATTCAAACATAGAAACATAGAAGTTGACGGCAGATAAGGACCGCAAGGCCCATCCAGTCTGCCCATTTCTTTTTCTACCTTATAAATGTGCCATCGGCCTTTGCTCTGTCAGTGACCTATCTATTCATAGTCATTTGTATTGCTCCCTTATGCCTATCCCATGCCTGTTTGAAGCCCTGCACTGTATTCATAGCCACCACTTCTTGTGGTAAGCTATTCCATGCATCTACCCCTTTCTGTGAAAAGAATTTCCTCATATTCCCCTTAATCGGCCTCCCTCTAATCTCATGCTGTGTCCTCTTGTCCTGCTATTTTTCTTATATTTAAACATGTTAGACACTTTCACCTTGTTTATGCCCTAAGGTGTTTAAATGTCTCAATCATATCACCTCTCTCCCTCCTTTGCTCAAGGGTATACATATTGAGCTCCGTTAATCTGTCCTCATATGTCTTCTGATGCAGTCCCTGCACCATTTTGGTTGCCCTTCTCTGGACTGCCTCAATTTGGTTAATGTCCTTGTGAAGGTGTGGCCTCCAATACTGCACGCAGTACTCCAGATTCAGTCACAAAATGTGTTAAAATTCCTTTGTTCTTTAAAGTCCACAAGTGCAGTTGCTTTAAGCGTGGTCAGATGAGAATGTTGAAAATGTTGATTCAGTTGCAGGACCCAGCATCACCATGTTTGTAAGACTAGTTGTAAGGCATATGCTTCCTTGGGGAGGCTTCAAGAAAGTTGATTTAAAATTAAAAAGCTGATACCTGATGATGGCGATTTGCAGAAATTCAGTCCAGGAGACTTTCACCAATGTGGTGTGCAAGAATGGCACAGGTATTCCCAGCAGAAAAACATGTAAATGAACAAAAACTAACCTACAGACATAGACAAGCACAAACAGCCACCCACTGTGAGTTCCTTTTCTGAAGCCGACGACTCACTCGCTGTCCTCTGTCTACAGTCAGCGGCTTCCTTTACAAAAATCTAACCTGTAGTTAAAAAAAAGGATTTTATGTAGTTCTTTCAGATAAGATGACTTATTTGAAATCTCTGGCAGCACATCATTTACCAGGATTAACACCATTCAGTCACGCTATACTGCAGCTTTGAAAGTAAAAGTAGATGAAGCTTAAGACACGGTGAAAATCGCAGCATTAAACAGATTAATTTTTTTTTGAGTAAGTTTCTTCTTGAAAACTTTAAACAGTGTGGCAGAATTAACTAGATGTATACAATGTGGGTAGGTATATTGAGTTGCTTATGCCTATGTGTGCCAGGGGTGTGTATGCGTGTGGCAGCCTGTCTATGCTAGGTGTGGCATGATCTCACCACTGATGAGAAGGTTCTGAGGGCTGGTAAATAGTTCAGGTATGTGGTCATTGTGAAAACAATGTGTGGTCATGTGATCTGTTTTATAACATATTAGTGTGAGCCGCTTAGTGCCAACTACTCCGTGCAATCACATATTGTCTGTGTTATGCGATGTCCACTGTTGATGGCAGGGGGGCAGCCTGACATAACATTATGGTGATTGCGGTTCTGTAGCGTAGTATACTACACTCTGGAGACATGGCAACATGGAAAACAAATTTACTACGTACTGGACATGGTACAATCCTGGGATAATATGGTGGTAATTATAATTTATTTACTGTACTGTACAGTATTGTGATTGCACTGTGAGGTGCACTGTGCTTTTGAACAGGAGGAGATTTTCTGGAATTTGTATGCGCTTGTTCTTGGACTAGTGGGAGGGAGGGGAATGGTGGTTAAAACGATTTCTTTATTGAAGAAGGTGTGAAGGGTAGGGGTTGGTGGTTAAAATCACTCTTGGTTAACATCACTCTTTATTGAAGAAGCTGCTTGGATTGGAGGGAGGGGAATGGTAGTTTAAAAGGATTTTTTTTTTAAGACTCTGTTTATACTCCCTACCTTCGGGGCATCTCTCCAGATCCTGTCTGAGGTTTGTTTTGACTCAACTGCCCGCCTGAACCGATCCCTGAGTATTGCATTGGGTAAGGGATGTCTGGGCTATCGAGGCTCCAGATCCCAGGGAGAACCAGAGACTTGGCCAGCACTGGGCATGTGGTCAGACCTGCAGATGTTCACCGTAAGAACATCCGCCGAAGCTCCAATCCCCTGCAATGTTGCAGCCAGGCTCTGCAGTGCCCCCAGCCTTCACTAGGGGTTGCCAGAGTTACAGCTCAGTGAATCCCCCCTCCCTGGGGAAGGAGAGCAGCCCTAGGGTGCTCAATCCATCACTGACCCCCGATGAACTGAGCCCACTCCTGAACCCGGGTTGCTGGCGTGGCATGAGGTGTGGCGTCCAGCGCCTCAACCCTCAGCATCACCAGGCCAGCTAAAATTATTTCTTTATTGAAGAAAATGTGAAATGTAGGGGGATTGGTGGTTAAAATCACTCTCGGTTAAGATCATAGCACTGTTGGTTACTGCAATATCGCATCACTCTGTATTGAAGAAGCTGGCAATTGTTGTCTGCCTTCCAGCTGTAGACATGTAGCAATGGAAGCTTCTCTCTATTCTGTCCATCAGCCTCCATTCTGGTTCATGTCGAAAGCACTGCTCCATAGCTCTTCTAAGTGTAAGAAGAACCTAATGAACATCAGTGGTTACAGGACTTGGTTCCAGTTCCTCTGGAGCTTCTTCCTCCTTGCACTCAGGCTGGCTGGTGCTGCCGCTTGGCTGAAGAATGTTCCTAAGACAGGTGATGTCCTCTTTGTGTTCCAGTTCCTGGTCTGTGTCACCTAAACAGCACAAGGAGGCAAATTCATTTTCTGTTAGCCCAGATGGTGGGGGGGATGAGACCCTCCACAGGTGCAGGCTTGGGTGGGTCGGGGAGAGCATAAGAATTTTTAAAACCTGATTTTTCAATGCAGTTTCTGATGGTTTCAGCAATTACACTGTCCCATGCTTTCTTTAGCAGCCATACAGCATCTAGCAGGTTGATGTGCCTCATAAAATCTATGATGGTGCTCTGTCTCTCCTCTCCCCAACCCCAATCTATCTCCTCCAGAACCCTTGACCTCACCTCCTTTATGTAAAGTCTCTTTAGGGAATAAAATGACACCTTGATCTAGTGGTTGAATGAGTGAGATTGTATTATGGGGCAAAAAAATGACTTGCATGTTATGCAGGTTTTGAAGATTGGGGTGGCCACTGAAATTGTCCAGAAGCAGGACAAATTGACATCCACACAGCTTTATACCCCATGTCCTCACCCAGTGAAAATGTCACTGGTCATCCAAGCCATTCAATTACTTCAGTACAGAACAGGCAGGTGAGCAACCCCACAAAAACACCTGGGCATAGCAGATTTCCCAGTCACAACCAGCTCCATTTTTTGAGTCCCACTCATGTTGCAACACACTAACATGGAGACCCTTTCTTTGGCTTTCTTATGTCCCTGTGGGAGGTCAGAGTTAAATGTGAGAGTGCCTTGTTCCACACAGCGAAATAACAAGCCAGTTTCATCGGCATTAAAGATGTTGTCTTGCATCATACTCTGGCAACACATCCCTGACCCAGTAATTAGCACCCAACCCATTGGCATTTTGTTTTTCACCATGTGCATGGCGGTAACAAATGTTGTTATGCACTTTCCACCTCTGTAATCACCTATCAGTGGGTTTAAAATCTTCTTTGCCCAGGGCTTCAGCAATCTGCTTTGCTTTAGGTAAAAGCAGAGGGCTAGTCACTGTTGCTTCCCGTTTACAAGCACCAGTGAACCAAACAAGTAGAGTCTCCTCTACCTCACCATCTTTCCCTTCTCTCTTCCTCTTGGGCTTCTGGTTTGTTTGCCAGTCAGACAAAAGCTGCTCTTTGCTGTGAAGGAGGTCAGAAACTATGGATTTTAGCACCGATAAATGAGCGGCAGTGTCACGTACACTCATCTTAAGAGAGTGCTTCGATTTGTTTTAACAGATGGATTTTGCAAGGGAGCAGGATTCTGGGACCCTTTGACATGGTTGCAGCAAAATCAGAGGAGTAAGACAAGCATAGATTTGAGGCAGCAGGTGATCTACCTAGGTGCATTAAGTAATCTGTCCAATTAGCGCCTAGTTAACTACCATGATTAATGCTTCCAGGAGCTGAATGCTGTACAAAGAATTGCTCGGGTAATGCTAAACTGCCTCATCAAATGTTTGCTATTAATGGTCAGCAGCATATGTGAAAACCAGGGAAAATTATGTTACTGCCTATGGGAAGGGTTTGGATTTTCAGTTTTTGTCCATGGTGCCCGAATGTCCACGTTATCTACTGTATATCCATCTTTTCTAGGGTGGACTTTATATGTAAAAACTGTATTAATGCACCAGTTAAGGTAACTGAACGCCGCAAAAATAAGTACTGTAAATGTGGCATTAGGGTTTTAACGCCCCCAACCTAAACAGTAAAAGGGAAAAAACATTAGAGATTTTGGTCTTCAGAGTCTTTTCCGAATCAGTGGTGGGGTCTTCCTTTGGGGTTATCAGCCCTAATGCCCACCCCATTCCATGAGCAAACAATGTCACATATGATCTCCTTTCTTCATGCACAGCCCGAAGGGGGGAGCATTAGAGCTGACAACCCCAAGAAAGACCTTACCTCTGATTTGTCAAGAATACAGAGACCCAAAACTCTGATGTTTTTTTCCTTTTGCTGCTTGGGGGGGTGGAGGGGTGTTAGAGTTGAAAACCCTAATGCCATATTTCCCTACTTTTATGGCGTTAAGTTAACCTAACTGGTGCATTAACACAGTTTTTTTTTGCAAAGAATTTCCTTACTTTTTGAGATACTATAATCATATCCTCCAAGTGGACATACAGAAGTACAAAAGGGCCCAGAATGAATGTACACAGTTCATCCAAAACCATTAAAAAAGGTTCTATAGGGAAGCTCTCACAGACTCCTGGAATGATAGTAGGACGTTCTGGAGTAACATCAAGGAAATTACCAGGAAGGTTCGAAAACAGCCCCCTTCTATGCTCAATACTGACAGAATGCTGATTCTTGACCCTACCAGTATTGCCAACATATTAACGATGTCTTCACTGATCTCAGTGGTGTCCTACCCCTGATTTCTTTGAAGTCATCTCCAACACAGTGACAGCTGCTCTTCCTAATCAACCACTGACACACACCCCATGCTATTTTAAATCCGTTACCACCAGAGAAGCCAGAAGATATATACAGTGGCATCCCCCAGGATGGAACCCACTTTTAAAGCACTCCGCAGTATGCTGCAGCAGACCTACTGAATAAAGCAGTTTAACTTCAATGCAAATTAGTCCCCTTTGTTATGCAGGAAATTGGCATTCCCTTCATCCTGGCAGTGTCACATTTTCCTGAATGACAAAGGGGACTAATTACCATTGAAATTACATTGCTTTATTCAGTAGGTCTTTTGCAGCATTCTGCAGAGTGCTACAAAATGCTGCAGAATTGTGTTTCATCCTGGAGGATGCCACTGTACTAAAAGTACTTGGGAAATCAAGATTTAGTGGAGACACGATGGATCTGAAACTCATCACCCTAATCCTGCGGGAAATGTTATCGCCACTAACCAAAATCTTTAACCTATCTTTGAGGCTATCCCAATTCCCCAACAAATGGAAATCTGCATTAGTGACCCAGCTACAAAAATTATGACAGATCTTATCACTGGAACTACAGACAGATTTCGATCCACCTTCATCTTTCTAAAGCCCTTGAGTGAATCGTGATAGACCATCTTACTGAGTACCTAGAGAAGTATCAACTACAGTGCCTCCAGCGGCATGGCTTTAGAAAAGGGCCTCAGCACTACCACGGCACTCCTCCAGTTTTCTAGCTTTATACAGGAATCACTTGATCAAGGTACTATGGTCGGGGCTGCATTTATTGATCTCTCCAAAGCCTTTGACATGGTGAACTACAACCACCTACTTGAACAAGTTTCAGCCATAGGACTATCCAGGGAAACTGTTAGATGGTTCAACAGCTACCTCTCAGACCGCTCGCAGGAAGTCAAGATCAACAGCCACCTCTCTGATAGGCAACTAGTCCATTCAGGAGTCCCACAAGGGTCCATTCTCAGCCCACTTCATTTCAGTATCTTCCTGAATAACCTACCTAGCTCCTGTCATGACCATCTACTAGTCTACGCAGACTATGCGGTGATCTTCTCCAGCAATCCTGACCTCAAGCTCCTGGAATATCAACTCCAGTGAAGCTTTTCAGATGTGGAAGACTGGTTCAGCAGACACAAGCACATCCTTAACTATAAGAAGACTAAGGTCATGCTTTTCAGTGGCTAGCACAACAAATCCAGATCTCACCCCTTAACCATCAAGAATTCTGTGGGCTCCCCCGTGGAAAAGGTACAGCACTTTAAATAACTTGGGGTCATCCTGGACAGCACACTGACTTCCCAGCATATTGTACATGTAGCCAATGCTGTCAACATTCATACTGGGCTTCTCCACAGGCACAAATGGTGCCTGACACCAGATGCAATAAGACTAGCCATTCAAAGGTCTGTGCTATCCATAATTGATTATGGGCTTACCATCTATGGCTCTGCCACTGATACAACTCTCTGGTGTATCTCCATTTCCCTGAGCATGGCATGTAGGCTCGACTCACGCACACTTGTGAACTGTACGCCAAGACAAGTTGGCTCCAGCTGAAAGACAGGATCAAGTACCAATCTTGCCTACTAGCTAAGAAGATCAGTCTAGGTCTCACGCCTCCTGGGGTACAAAGCACCCTTTGCCAGTCCTCTCTCCCCCATCAAACCAGGGGTTCTATAAGTCAGATCTTCAATGTTCCATGCTGCTGCACATCTCAAGGATAAAAATCCTTCACTCACCATGCACCCCCCCCAACTAAATTCATTCAACCTCTCCTCCATCTCTAAACTCGGTCTGTTTAAACACAAACTCCGGTACCACCTAACCTCACACAAACAAATGTGACTGCTATTACTAAATAATGCATATCCCAGCAAGACTCCTCAATCCTGAGCTGCCCAAACATGTAATGCACTCTCCCTTGCCTCACCTCTTTCAGCACTTCACACCATTCCCCTATCCTTCTACCCCACCTCCCCCCTCGTTCCCCATTTTTATGCTCATCCTTTCTCTCCCCAATCTCATCTCCCTCTCTCCACCCACCCTCCCTTAACACTACTCTATTGCAACCTCATTCCCTGACAAGGCCCATGGCTGCCTTCTCTTGTTTTCTCCTCACTCCTCACTCTTCTCCACCCTACCACCTGCCTTTCTCACCTCCTACCTCTTGACAATGCCTCCTGGCTGCCTTCCTTGTTTTCTCCAGCCTTTCCTCCTTCTGTGTCTACTTTTGGCCTCCTATGTGTTTATGTGTACCCTGGCATACATTGTACAATGCTGTTTTTTAGCTATGCACCTGTTTCTCATGTTTTTTGTACTTCTATGACCTTTATTTCAATCAACTGTGACATGGAACCTTTGTAAAAGAGTTTTGCTCAAAGATGTTTATCTGAGATTTTAATAAATAAATAATTTCCCTGTGGGAGCGCAGGGTCTCATTATAGCCAAAACAGCAACCAAATTGTCAGCATAGCCTTATTACCCCACCTCATGAACGTAGTACTGAAAATGTTCAAATCCTCACTGAAACGTCATTCTGCGCCACAGGTGTGAAAACACATTTCATCTAGGATTTGAAAAATGACAGCTGTCACGTTCACTAGGTGATGAAAAAAAATGGCTATGTTGAAAATTTGGGGTGAAAATATTTAAAATTACTAAAGTTACTAGCAAGCATAGTTAAATTTAAACACATGTGCATAACTTTGCCATTTTTACATATTTTGACTCCAAATTTTTAACATAGCCTTATGACCCCACCTCTTTAAGACAGGCGGTGACAATTTTCAAATCCCACCCGGAAGGTGATTTCATTAAGCAACCATGATATGCCCTTTTGGGATGGATTTGTGGAACTCCACCACCATTGTTCATGAGGCGGGGTCCCAAAAAGGCCATGTTGAAAATTTTATGTCAAAATATGCAAATATGGCTAAGTTATACATCAAAGTTGTAAACTCCATTGAAATACATTAACCACATGCACTTACCTTAGTTTCTCATAGTGCAGCTGGCGGTTCTATCAGCAAGATGGGTCTTCAATCAGAGAATGGACCTTCACCCTGTGACCTGTTCAGGTGAGTGAGGGTGTACTGGGGGTGTGGGTGCTGCGTGGGAGTTGGGGAACAGCGATGGGGGGCTGCCACTAGACACCAGGGAAATGGCATATCACTGCAGCCCACAGCATGAGTTCCAGCTGCGGCTGCAGAAGTAAAGAAAATCCCACTGTTCTCATACAGAGAACACAGGTGAAAGGCTCCTCTCGCTAAGCTGGCTACCCTGGATTTTTGGGTCCCCAGAAAAGGTATTTCTCACCCCAGGGGTCCTTTAGCATTAGTAAATGATTGCAGTAAGCTGACCATGTTGTACTGCCTCGGAGGTGGAACCATGAATATTCATAAAATGAATTCATAGTTTGTTGCTCAAGTCCTATCAGCCATAGGAGGACTTGCCACATCAGTGGTGATGTTCCCATTTTTTCTCCTTTGTATAGTCATCCAGTCTATGTTTAAAAGTTACCATTGTTGGAGACTCCACCAGATTATGTGGCAACTGATTCCATATTCTAACCAACCTTTGATTATACCAGTTACCCTTCTGTGTTCTGTATGTTTCACCTATAAGTTGGTGCAAGTGTAATCTAATTTCCCTGATTCCTACTTCCTCCTTTCTAAGTCCTGCACATTCCCATAGAATATCATCATGGAAACATCTACATACAAAACACAGATCTCCTCTTAAACAGTGGTATGTCATGGAATATAGACCTAGATTATATAATCTATCCTTATATTTCAAGTCCTTAACGACTCGTATTTTTTTTTTGTGTATCTACGCTGTACCTTTTCTATTAATTTACTAGTTCCCACATTCTATGGAGAAGTCAGGGGAACTCCATACTCAAGGAGTGGCCTTATTAGTGATCTGTACAAGGGCAGCATAACTTCCCTATGTCTACTTTTTGTATTCATAGGTTCATAGATTAATACAGGTTCAGTAGGTATTACTACCTTTTGTGAACTCGCCACCCTTTCATGGGTAGAAACAAAATTTTAAATGACCCATGTAATTGTCAAGGTTAGTTTTAAATATAGTCATTGATTTATTGAATACCACATTAGATGGAAGTTTATTCCATGAATTTACCACCCTTTGAGTATACCAGTTATTTCTTTTAACCAAATTGTTTTTTGTGCCTTTAAGCTTTAGTATATGAGATCTGGTATTTATAGGAGTCTTTTTATTTCGTAATCCTATAGTTTCTAGTATTATTTCATTTTGAAAGGCTTTATATGTTATGCATAGATCTCCTCGAAGTCTCCTATAATCCGTTGAATAAAGACCAATTTTTTTTAGTCTGGTTTCATAATCCAATTTCTGAATAGTAGTTATTTTCTTTGTTGTTTTTCTTTGGATGCTTTCAATTAATTTCTTATTTTTAATTAAATATGGAGCCGTAACAGAGGAACAGTATTCTAAATGTGGTCTAACAAGACCAGTGTATAACAGTAACAGAACTTTTTCATCCCTGCTTTTAATATTTCTTAATATACAATTTAATATTTTATTGCCTTTTTTAACCGCTGTTATTGTATGTATATTGTATGTTAAGTCGTTTGAAAGAATAACTCCTAAATCTTTTTCTTGCTGGGTTATTTGTAAAGTGATATTATTAATAGTATATTTGAAACATGGGTTATATCTGCCCAAGTGCATTACCTTACATTTTGTTTCATTAAACAGTAGAACCTTTTGCTTAGACCATTCAACTAAATGGTTTAGATTATTTTGCATTTCTACAACCGAATTTTGATAATTTATGATGCTTCCTATTTTGCAGTCATCAGCAAATTTGACCAACCAACAAGAGTCGTTTAATGGACACATAGATGAAATGAGAATATTGAAAAGGGTAGAGCCCAGTACTGAGCCCCGAGGAACACCAGTAGTAACAGGACCCCATTTAGATAGATAACCCTTGACTGATACCTGTTGAGATCTATCTGAAAGCCAAGCATGAATCCATCTTATTATTATTGGATCAATTTTCAATTTATCAAGTTCTGTTATTAATATTTGGTGCGATACTGAATCAAATGCCTTAGAAAAATCCAAAAATATTATGTCCACTGATAATCCCTTGTCCAGTGCATCGCTAGCTGGCTCCAAAAAATACAGTAGATTAGTTTGGCATGACCTGTTCTTAAGAAAACCGTGTTGATAGATATCTGTGATATTGCTTTCAACTAAATGATTTGAGATTCTATTCTTTAATATTCTTTCAATTAGTTTACATAGTACATCCGTTAAACTAGTGGGCTGATAATTTTGCTCTAGGCCTTTGCTACCACCTTTGTGGATTGGAATAACTATGGTTTTATTCCATGTTGGAGCCGTATGCCCTGTATTTATTGATAGATTAAATATTAGCATTAATGGTCCAACCAGTAGTTCTTTTAAATTAATAATGAATAATGGAGGAATGCCATCTGGTCCAGGAGTTCCAGTATTTTTTAAGGTGTCTATAGCATCTAAGACCTCACCCTCTAATATAGGGGAAAATGAATTTTTTTGGTTTTATCACATACGGAATCTAGATTAGTTGGTTTAAAAATGTTAATGAAATAATTATTCAATCTATTTGCAATTTGTGTTTCATCGGTTATAATCTGATTTGATGACTGTAAAGGTCCTATAGAAGGATTATTTTTTTTTTAAATGAACCAATGTAGTTATAGAATTATTTTTTATCTTTGACAGTGATTGCAAGTTTTTCTTCAAGATTTCTTTTTTGTTTTGTAATTATATTCTTACTTTTATTTGATATTTGTTTATATCTGTTCCAACTAGAGCTATTTTTATTTTTCCTAAATTTCTTATATAATTGTTGTTTTTTGGCCAAAATTTTTTTAATTTTGTGGTTCCACCACAAAGGGGCTCTATGATTATTTATGTATTTCCTTCTGATAGGTACCCATAATTTAATACTTGTATTTATCTTTAACATACATTTATTATAAACTGTATTAATGTTATTGTCAATAAGGTCAGAAGCCCAATTCCATTCCATAAGATATTGTTTAATTTTTTTGTAATTAGCTTTTTTGAAATCTTTTACAGCTGTGCAACCCAAAGTTTCAGTTGAGTAAGTTAAATTCATTGTTGTATGAATCATTATTATGATCGCTATTTGCTAGAGGGTGTTTGATAGTAACATTTGCTTCAAAGTTTTCTATATTTGAAAAAATCAGATCTAATATATTATTGCCTCTTGTAGGAAATTTTACTAGTTGACTTAAGTTATTTATGTTAATTAGATCTAAAAATGCACACTCTATAGCTGAGTTTCCTTTTGAATAATTCCAATCAATATTTGGGAAGTTGAAATCTCCCATAAGTAAACAATTTTGGTCCTGTAGGTTATCTTCTATATTGGTTAAAAACATATGATTTTCATCTATGTTTAAATTTGGGGATCTATATCCAAGTCCCACTGTAATAGTATGTTCTGGTGTAAGATTTATCTTAATCCATATTAATTCGCTTGAAGTATCCTTATTTGTTAAATAGCTTTTGAATTTGTTTTTAATATATAAGGCAATTCCACCTCCTCTAGTATTAATATGATTTTTTTCATATTTTAGATAACCTGCTATTTCAGTTGCCCAGTCATCATTTTTAAACTATGTTTCTGTTACTCCACATATATCAATTTCATTTTTGGGTAGGTAATCTGATAGTTCGTCAATTTTATTCAAGAGACTTCTTGCATTTAAGAGTAATATATTCATTTTAGTGTTATCTAAATTCGTTGTTTCATGATCCTTGATAGTACAGTTTGTTATATTGTCAATTTTCTTATGTCCTTGATTGGGTTTAGTATTAAGAAAATCCAAAGACTTTGGAGTCTCCCCCCATATCTTAGTTTAAAGATTTTTGTATGTGAGTTAATATTTGTTTACCCAGTAGGGCATTTCCTCTCCTAGTAGGGTGTAATCCATCATTTGAAAAGAGTTCATCCCTGTAGATAAAGTTTTCCCAGTGTGTTATACATCCCAGTTCCTGTTTCAGGCACCATTTTCTCAACCACTTATTTATCAATTTGATTTTGTTTAGATTATATTCAGAAGCTTTGGGTATTGGCAGAATTTCAGAAAAAGAAATACTACAATTTAAATTAAATAATTTATTTGTCATTGAGACAAAATCTTGCTTAATTGTGTATATTGGTTCACTAAATATATTGTTAGTACCTGCATGGATTATAACCATGGGACTTTGAGATTTTAGTAGAATATTATCCAACATTGAGGTAATATCTCCTATTGTTGCACCTCTAAAGGATGATACCGTTCTAAACTCTTTGTCAGGATTGCAAATCTGCCTATCAAGGAATTTAACCATAGAGTCCCCCAAAATGAAAAGAGGCCATGGTGTTATTTCACTTTCTAACATAACTTGATTAGGTGCTACATTTGGTCTATGATTGAGTTGTCTGAATTATCAGAATTTTGATGTTCCATAGTTTCATTGGGCAAATTTTCAGTAATCAAAGGATTTGTGTCATTCTCTTTTTCTTTGAAGGTACTAAGAATTGAGTATTGGTTTATCAGGGGTAGTTCAAAAGCTTTTGCTTTTCTTCCTTTTTTTGCTGGCCTAGTGTTATTTACAGTAACCCAATCGCAATCTAGATTACTTAAATAATTTTCTCTTGGTCTTTTTTTATTTTGGTGGATTTGTTCAACTGGCGGATTAATATTTAGCATTTGTATCAGTGGTGCCACTTTTATACTAGAGTAATTTATTTGAAAATCAATTAAGTCATTATCAGTTACAGTATCAATATTTCCACCCTTCTTAGGCAATGGTTCTGTTTGGACTTCACTACTAGTTTGAAATCTGTGTATCATTTTCTTTTGACTAGCTTCTAGGCATTGCAGCCTTATACCAAATGTATCGATTTCTTGTTGAAGTTCTTCATTAATAATACATTTGATGCATTTATAACTTAATTGTTTATTTAAGAGATCTGATGTAAAGGAATACATATTGCAAACTGGGCATTTAATACCGATTTCTCCTGTTTCAGTCTTAATAAACTCAGCCATAGTAAACAAATTATAATTAAATAGAAACAAATGTGGAGTCAAATCAGTTTACGAACTTAGTATATAAATCCTCCTTTCCATGCTACCACGCCAAACACACCAAACACGTGTGTGTCTTTGGACGTGGATGTGCGCTGCCCTGCTCGTAGTGGGGCTGTTTTAATCAGTCAGGTGACCCGGAAGCTAGTCAGTAGGGTCACGTAATCGTATAATTTACAAAACGCTCAATTTATGCCCTAAAGTAGCTTCTTAGCTTTTAAATGCTTATTAAATGCCCCAGAAATGTGCAGTATACAAAAGAGTTTTAAACAGGAGTTTTAAACCTGAGTCTGTAGTTCTCAGTGCTACGATGAGAACTACAGGCTCACTCTTTCTGCTTCCTGTGCAGGGCTCCAAGTAGAATAAAAAGTTTTAAGTTCAAGCACTAAGCTTTTTTTTTATCTTTCAAGCAAGTTTACACAGAGCAATAAGGTATATAGTGCATCAAGCATAAAGTCTGCAGTCAGAATGGCAAAATTCGCACCCGCTCATAACGGGGCTGTTTTAATCAGTCAGGTGACCCAGAAGCTAGTCAGTAGGGTCACATAATTGTAGCATTTACGAAACGCTCAATTTACACCCTAAAGTAGCTTCTTAGCTTTTAAATGCTTATTAAATGCCCCAGAAATGTGCAGTATACAAAAGAGTTTTAAAAAGGAGTTTTAAACCTGAGTCTGTAGTTCTCAGTGCTACGATGAGAACTACAGGCTCACTCTTCCTGCTTCCTGTGCAGGGCTCCAAGCAGAATAAAAGTTTTAAGTTCAAGCACTAAGCTTTTTTTTTTTATCTTTCAAGCAAGTTTTCACAGAGCAATATGGTATATAGTGCATCAAGCATACAATCTGCAGTCAGAATGGCAAAATTCCTTAATATATTTCCCATCACACTATTTGCTTTTTTAACCATTTCAGTATTATGTTTACTAAATGTTAAGGTGTCTGTTATGGTTACTCCTAGGTCTCTTTCTGATTTAGTACTAACTATTATAACGTTGTTTAATCTGTATTCAGCTCCCCTATCATTCTTCCAAGGTGCATGACTCTGCACTTATCTGCCCTAAATTTTAGAGAGTGATTTTCTGCCCAGAGGTCCAATCTGAGCAGTTGTTCCTGAAGTTTGTCTAATGCTTCTTGGTTGTTCACTATGGCTCCCACCTTAGTATCGTTTGCAAACTTGCAGATCCATGCACCATCAACGACTTGCATGGCAGTGATAACCTAAACAGCAGGGGATCCAGGACTGAGCCCTGGGGCACTCCAATCGTCACCTTTCCCCAATCCGAAAGAAAACCCCGCAGTTGAACTGGCTGAACCCTATCTATTAGCCACACTTTTATCTAAGAGCTAAGTTGCCAGTGCATACCCAGGTCTGTCAGTGTTTGTACAAATATCCTTTGGGAAACTGAATTGAATGCCTTAGTGTAATCCAAGTATATTACATCCATTGGGAGCCCACCATCTAATGCCTGACTTACTGTCTCAAAAAAAATGAAGTAAGTTACTTGTACATGACCTACCTGCCTGGAATCCATGCTATTACTGAATACCTACAGGTCTGCTAAGTTTTGCTCCTGTAAGTCCTTAATACAACTCTCCATCACCTTCCCCACAACAGAAGTGATACTGATCGGCCTATAGTTATCTATGTGTGTTCTTTTTCCTGCCTTGTGTATAGGTGTTACATGTGCCTCTTTCCACTCATCCAGGACCACTCCTTCATTCAATGATCTATTAAATAAAATGCACAGTGGTCCCACCAGTTCATTTTTCAAAGTTTTCAGAAACATGGGATGGTATCCATCTGGTCCACTGGATTTAGAGCTTTTTAAGTTTCCTAACTTCTCTTTGACCTGTTCCTCTGTAATCTGCCACTCCAAGTGGTTTGTACATCCCACTTGTAAGTCTACAGCTGACTTTGTACTTGATTGATTTAATTGGAACAATCCCATGAAGTATTCATTAAATGCCTCTACTATTTCATCTTCTCTTGTTATAATACTATTACCTATAGTTATATTTGTTACATGTTTTTTTAAAGATCCCAATATAACTATAAAAACCTTTAAAGTTATTTTTATTATATTGTGCCAGTCTTTGTTCAGCTTTAGCCCTAGCAATTTTTATATTATGTTTACATTTTCTTGATATTTGCGTAAATTGTTTCTTTCTTAAATCTGTGGGATTGGCCCTAAATTTTTTATATGCTCTCTCCTGTTTATTAACCAGTTGCTGGATTCTTTTATTAAACCATACAGGTATACATGCTTTATTGCTATATTTTACAACTTCTGGTACATACTTGCTTATACATTCTTGTAGTTTTGTATTTATTAATTCCCAGGTGGCATACATATCTTTTTGTTCTAAATCCATTTCCCATGTCCAAGCCTCTAAGATCTGCCTAATCTTGTTAAGTAATCTGCTTTAGAATAGTTCAGGAACATTGTATTCCTTATCTTTTCTACTTTGTCTCTAACCTAAAAACTGACCATATTATGGTCACTATTTGCCAGGGGTTGGGCTATCATAATATTTTCTAAAAGAATATCACCACTTCCAAGAAAAAGATCCAATATGTGGGTTCCCCTTGTTGACTCATCCACATATTGGTTCAACCCATTTAAAGAAAATATTTCTAAAAATCTCTTATCCCAGTTATTTCTCTCCTGGTATATTGTCCAGTATATGGTAGGCATGTTAAAATCTCCTAATAGCATGGTATTTTTCTTCTGAGTCATTTCTTCAATTTGCTTGAAGAAACTTTCATTATCTACATCAGACATTCCTGGGGCTCGGTAGCATAATCCTAGTGTGTAGGTTTCTTTTTGTGTTTGAAACCTCACCCATAGTTGTTCTAGGTCCGACACATTATTTCTGTTGTTACCATATCAGTATGCTTTTAAGTCACTGGCAATGTATAACCCAACACCCCCACCTTTCCTGTTCACTCTAACTTTTTGGAAGTAGTCATACCCTGCCAGTTTGGTTCCCCAATCTCCTTCTTTACTCCATGTTTCTGTAATGCCACATATATCAATCTTGTCCCTTACAAGGATGTATCTTAGTTCGTCTATTTTAGTTCTTATGCTTTTTGCATTCAAGAGCAGTATTTTGAGATTTTTTTTAATAGATTCATTCCTTAGCATTCTTTTTTCTGTTTGTTCCATAATATTGAGTAAGGCTAGATTGTTAACTATCCCTTTACCCTTTCTCCCCATATTTGTCAGTTTAAATTTTTATCAATCATATTTCTGAAGAGGCGTCCCAATTCCTTACTACCTTTCCTGCTTGGGTGCAACCCATCTCTCCCAGTTCATTTCGATGTTCAAACATCTCCCATGTCCTTACACAATCATAACCTTCCATCATTGCCCATCTTCTTAACCAGTTGTTAACCCTCTTGACCTTCCTTTTTAGTTCTACTCCTGCTCTGGGAATTGGTAGAATCTTGGACAGTATTAATGTTCCATTTAATTCCTTGACTATTTTACCTATAGTCAGGTAGTGTAAGTATATCTGATCTTCCCTTGTGTATTTCATATTGTTTGTTCCCACAAGAATCAATACCATAGGATTATTTGCCCCTTTTTTTCACCATCTGTGGAACAAGTGTCACCACACCTTCCGAAGTTGCACCAGGCAGATATGAACTAGTTACCACCTCCTTTAGGTCTTTTGTTGTATATGCATCCATGTATTTTATCATGGAGTCTCCTATAACATATATTCTATTACACTTTGTCTCAACTTCCATATCATCATTTGTGCTTTCACCTTCCATTATATTTATATCATTTGTGTTCATTCCCTGTCTGTCCTCCCCTTCTGTTAAATTTGTTTGTATAGTACCATCCTGCTCTTGGTTGTCCTGTCTTTCCACATCCCTCTATATATTTCCTGAAACCAATATTCCATCCTCACCATTTGATGTTAAATGTGTCAGAGGGGTAAAGGTGTTTCCTATGGGAATGTCAATGCTCATAGCCCTTCTCCCCTTTGTTTCTTTTCTTTTTTTTATTGTTCTCATTTGGCTGCAATTCCCACTCAGTATCCTGCTGTTGCTTACTCCTTTTAGTAGAATTTTCATATTCCTCATCATATGTGCCTGTTATCAAGATTTCTGGTGTTGCTACCTGCTTCATACATTTTAAATCTAACTCCCAGGCCCAATACCCTGGATTTCAATGTTGTAATCATGGAGCATTGTTCACATATGTACTCCTGCAATCCACTTTGCACCTCTAGTGTGAATTTTAGACACTCGCGATGTTTTAGACCTATTTCACTTGTTTTCAGGGTGACAAATAAACCATCCATACTCACAGATGCACCTTGCGTTAATCTAGCTCATACATACTTCTTCCTCACTTAAACACACACTAGACGCACATGTCTCTAAGCGCATCTCCACACGTGACGACCCGCACTCGCTCCAACGCCCACGTTATGAGCGTTGGAACACGGAAGTATAACTGGACAATGTTCCCCAGAGGTGACTAAAATCAATGGCCTGATTAGCCCAATAAAAGTTGCTGTTCCTCTACCGGGCTTCCTAAATAAGCTGTTCACTTTGTAGCCTAGCAATTACAAATCCCACACACACCTCCATTTTATCTCTGCCTCTACACCCCAGACTGTTATCTCAAGGCAGAGATATCTAAAACTGTGTAAGTTAGAAGCAGACACAAGCCAATCAGTGCTCAAGCCCTCCTGTCCCTCAGCTTTTTAGACTGACCCACAGGTTCGGGGATGTGCGAGGAATCAGTCGGCACTCGCCCCGACGCCCACATTATGAGCGTTGGAACCCGGAAGTATAGCTGGACAATGTTCCCCAGAGGTGATTAAAATCAATGGCCTGGTTAGCCCAATAAAAGTTGCTGTTCCTCTATGCTTCCTAAATAAGCTGTTGTTCACTTTGTAGCCTAGCAACTATGAATCCCACAAACCTCCGTTTTCTTATCTCTGCCTCTACACCCCAGACTGTTACCTGAATTGATCAATAGGAAAAAGCATGAGGGGAGCGCTGTTTGGAGTTTGTCTAGGGGGCACCATAATTTTATCTCCACTGTCTGAGAAACACTGCCTCTGAGGTGCTGTCTCTCTTCAAAAGAAAACCACCTTTTGGCCCTTAAATTGTTACTTTTGTGCTGAGACTTTATTTTCTTACTCTTATTTTTTGAGGGTTTTTAGCAGTTCCTGGGAACCGCGTAGTTCTGTTTCTTCCATGGTTCCCTTTTCCATTTTCTGAGGTAAAACTTTACTGTGGTTACTGTTTTTTGACAGTTCTTTAGTTAAATTTAATAGCAGTTCCCTTTTTTCACTGAGAACCACTATTTTCTTGTTTTTCTTAGTGTTTGTTGTTGTTTTTAATCACGGTTCTTTGCAGCGAGGGAACCTACCACTAATTTCAGATCTTTCCTATTGGGAACCATTATTTTCAGCGTTCTGATGAATTGGCATGTGAGAACAGCCTAAAAAGAGAACTGGACCCACAGGTTTTAAAAACTGTGTGAAGTGCCACAGGATTGTGGCTAAAGCTGATACCCATGACCTGTGTTTACATTGATTAGGTCCAGCTCACTTCTGTTCAAAAACTCTTAGAAACAGGGCAAAAAGATTCAGAATGATGGCTGCCAAGGCTACCGATAAGGGGCCTTCTAAGTTTAAGGGTGCTGATGAATTCCCCTTCTAAACCTAAAAATACTACTAATAAAGGTGCTGATGAAATGCCTTCAAAGCCCAAAAATAACAATAATAAAGGTGTTGATGAAGAAAATTGACAGCAAAGGTGCTGATGAAGTGCCTAACAAACCTAAGACTTCTAAGTGCACTGATGAAGTGCCAACTACTAAAAGAAAAACAGATCAGGCCATTGATGAAGTGTCTGCCAAGAAGCTTCATAAAGACAAGCATGCCACTGCCCCTCACACACCTAAGCATGGAGATTCATCAGTAGGCAAAAAGGCCAAAGAAAAAACTAAAAACATTGAGCCTCAGGGGCATAATCCCACAGATTTACCAGGGGATTTACCCTCTGCTGAAGATATGGCTAAAGCCTGGCATTTATACCAACCTCTGCAGGGCATGGGGTCCATGTTTCAACCCCTTGCCACTGCTAGTATACCCTCCAGTTTAGTTCCCTCCGCCACAGGCAACTTTCCTGGGGAATATGAAGATTATTATGGACTAGATGATGAGGCTGGGGAAAGTCCTTTATAGCCTGATGTTTCCCCTGATCCAAACTTTGGAGCTTCTCCTAGTGACCAGGAGGATGTTTCCTGTCTGCTAACTTTCTTGCAGCATATGGTGGACACCCTGGATCTCCCCTCACAGGAGTCCACTCATGATTAAGAGGAAGATGAGGATTACAGGGACATGATGGGTCTCCTCCCTATATTTAAGGCTTTCAGAAAAAAACACTATAGAGCTCCTCCAGATCCCTACCTCTTTGTCTGGAGTAGACAAGAAAATAGATCAAAAAGTATCAGCTTTCCAGGTCTGACACTGACTTCCTGTACAAACATCCAACTCATGAAGGTGTAGTACAGCAGGTAGCTTGTGATAAAGCTAACTTCTCCCTCCCCCTCAGATGCCCAAGAAAGAGTCTAGGAGACTGGACTTCATGGCTAAGAAGTACTATACTTCAGCCTTTTTCCTGCTGCACTGCTCTTCTTATATGGTCTATACTGCTAAGTACCAGAAGGCCCTCTGGAATGCTGTCCTGACTATGGCCCAGCGCAAATCAGACACTATGGTTCAGGACATAATGGAAACAGCAAAAACTGCCTTGGAAGCTACCAAGTTCCAGTTCCACATGGCAGCAGACAGTAATGATGTAGTCTCAAGGGGTATTGCCCAGGTCATCTCCCTCAGGTGATTAGCTTGGCTTAGGACAACCAATCTGTCACACGACACCTAGTCCAAAGCCATGGACTTACCCTGTGACCAGAACTCTCTCTTTGGTGACAGAACGGAAGCATACATAAAAAAGGTAGATGAGTACAGAATGGCCTACCAAAGTAATACGGGCAGAGGAAAGGCTCCCAGTAACCAAAGAGCTCAGAGCACAGAGAATAGGGGCAGGGGTTACTTCCCTAGACCCTTCTTCCCATATCCTATGCCAGTGGACTACTCTCAAATGAGTTTTTTTTTCAGAGGAAGAGGCAGGAGAGGACAAAGGAGAGGTACTTCTACCCCTGCTTCTGCCTCACAAACTAAGCCCTGATTCCGGTGTCCAGATCACCTCCCTTCTACAAGTAAGGGGCAGGCTCTCCCACTACCGCCAGTCCTGGACCCTAATAATTTCAGACAAGTGGGTCCTGGAGGTAGTGGAAAAGGGCTTCCCCTTTCAATTCAAAAAATTTCCATCTCTCAGGGGTCCCTTCTTGTCAAAACCCCAGTCTTCCATAGAAAAACTTCTTCTGGAGCTGGAAATAAAAAAGTTGCCCACAGCAAAGGCAATAGAGAAGGTTCCTCCGCAGAAGGGCAGAGGTCTCTATTCCAGATATTTCCTTGCAAGGAAGAAAAATGGGGAGGGGTGACCTACCCTTGACCTCAGACATCTGAACAGGCACTTACTCAAACCAAAATTCAAAATGATCACTCTCACATCAGTGATCCACTCTCTTCAGCAAGGGGATTGGCTAGTCTTCCTGGATCTAAAGGACACTTATTTTCATATTCCAATAAGGCAGTCCCACAGAAAATTCCTAAGGTTCAGGCTATCATCAGGACACTACCAGTTTGCAGCTATATGATTCAACCTTTCTTCAGCCCCAAGGGTATTCACCAAATGCCTGGCTGTGGTGGTGGCTTTTCTCAGAAAACAGGGTATTTCAGTCTACCCATACCTCGACGACTGGCTCCTGGTGGGCAAGACTCCTCTGCAGGTGCAGGAGACCCTCACCACTACACAGCAAACTCTGCAGCCTCTGGGATTCCTCATAAATGAAGAGAAATCCCAGCTGACTTCAGCTTAGCTCCTCACTTTTATAGGTGTTCCTTCCTGTAGAAAGGGTACAAACATTCCTGGCTCTGGCAAACTCCACCTTTGTCTTGAAACAGCTCATGCCAGCCATTAATTTTCTAAAGCTCCTGGGACACATGGCATCCATGACAGCTGTCATTCCAGGAATCAGATTCCAAATGAGGGACATACAGTGTCACCTTCAGGTTTACTGGTCCCAAAAAACACATTCTCTGTCCAAGCTGGTTCCAGTCGCAAAAAACTTGCTCCAAGCTCTGGACTGGTGGAAGGATCCAACCAACCTGTCAGTGGGAACCCCTTCCAACTGCCTTCTCCTACAAAAGTCATTACCACAGATGCCTCCCTTCTCGGTTGGGGAGCTTATCTAGACAGTCATTCTGTCAGTGGCATTTTGACTCCCCAAGGAGATAACAAGCCACATTAATCCACTGGAGTCCTAAAATCCTTTGCCCCACTGCTGAAATGCCATTCAGTACAAATCGGAACAGACAACATCACTGCAATGTTTTACATAAACTAGCAGGGTGGCACAAGGTCCACAGTTGCTTTGTACAGACGCAATGAAAATCTGGTCTCTGGCCTACTCCCTCAACATCAGCCTTTCAGCCATACACCTCCCAGGCAAGGACAATACTTTGACGGATGCCTTCAGTCAAATCAGCCAAGGGCACAACGAATGGACTCTGAACAAACAAGTCCTTGCCACAATCTTCAGAAGGTGGGGCACACTAGAAACAGATCTGTTTACCTCCCACCTCAACCACCAGCTTCCTCTGTATTGCTACAGGCCGCCAGCACTAGGGACTCTTCCAGCAGATGCCTTGTCCCTGGACTAGTCACAAAGGTTCCTCTATGCCTTCCCTCCCTTTCTTCTGATTCACAGAGTGCTACTGAAGCTAAGGTCCCAGCCTGCAACTATGATCCTGATAGCACCAGATTGGCCAATTCAGTTGTACTCCCTCCTGCTAGTCCTGACTTCCAGCAAGCCAATCTGGCTTCCCCTCTCTCACTCCCTTCTGACTCTTCCTCAGACAGGGGTGACTTATCTCAGTCTACAGTCTCTTCACCTCAAAGCCTGGCTCTTGAGGAGTTAGAATACCCAGAATCCCAGTATTCAGAACAGGTCCTTAAAATCCTAAGATTGGCTAAGAAGCCTAGCACTAAGAAAACTTACTCAGCTAAGTGGAAAAGATTTTTTTTCTGGTGCAAGGGGAAGCATTTCAACCATCTCAAAGCATCATTCCCCAATATTATAGACTATTTGGCTCACTTACAGGCCACAGGCCTAAAGCTACACCTAGCTGCAATTTCTGCTTATCTATCCATAGGCAAGAAGCAGATGATCATTTCATTACCTGTTTTCAAAACGTTCTTCAAAGGCCTGCTCCATCTTCAGCCCCCAATCAGGGAACCTATTCCTCCTTGGGACCTTACCTGTGCATTGCCAAGCTCATGGAGCCACCTTTTGAACCCATGGCTATGACCCATCTGAAATATGTCACTTGGAAGACAGTCTTCCTAGTGGCCATTACCTCTGCCAGAAGGATTTCAGAATTCCAAACACTCTGCACAGATCCAAACTACATCATCTCCTCACAGGGACAAGGTAGAGTTCAGAACAAACAGGAAATTCCTGCCCAAGGTGGTCTCTAAATTCAACCTTATCCAGTCTATCCCTCTTCCTGTTTTCTTCACTGAAAAATCTACTCCTGGAGAACAGAGGCTCCATAGTCTGGATGTTAAAGAGCCATATCCTACTACTTGGAGCACACCAAGCAGTTCAGGGGCTCCACTACCCAGCTATGGGGAGGTAAGTAGAGGAAAACCAGCCAATAAGAGAACAATCTCTCATTGGATAGTCTCTTGTATTCAGTTCTGCTATAGCAGGGCTGGCAAACAGCCCCCTGAGCACCTCAGGGCTTACTCTACCAGGGGCACTGCTGCCACAGTGGCAGCTCCAAAGGACGTTCCCTTGCTAGATGTCTGCAAAACAGCCACATGGAAGACTGTACATACATTCACAAAGCACTATTGCCTGTATGTACCATCTAGATTTGATGCCAGATTTGGCAGGGTGGTCTTGCAGAACCTCTTCCCTAAGTAGGTCCTGTACCCACCTCCCAACTACACTGCTTTGTAGTCTGCAACCAGTTACTGATGCTAAAGGACCCCTGGGGTGAGAAGAAAAAATTACTTGCTGTAGTAATATTGTTTCTTCCAAGGTGTCCTTTAGCATCATAAGACACTACTCTTCCTACCCTGGAAACCTATCAGACGAAGACTCTGCTTCCTCATTATTGCCAAACCTGGTCCTGAAGTTTTTGAATGCCATTTCAAGCAAAGTTTTCAGGTTTCCTAATGGTTTTCTGTTCATGCTGTTGCATGATTTTTAAATCCTGTTGGTCCACACTAACATGGGCATGTTCCCATTCTTCCTTTGAAAAAATTCTGGTGCACTCTGGCCAGACTCCAAACAGCACAACCTCCTGCTCTTTTCCTGTTGGCCAGTTCGTTTTATGAATATTCATAGCTCCACGGCAGTACAACATGGTCAGCTTACTGCAATCAGTTACTGATGCTAAAGGATACCTTGGAAGAAACAATATTACTATGGTGAGGAATTTTTTCTTCTGGCAACTTTTTATAAAAAAAACACCACCATCAGAATCTAGCTAAACAGTTCCCATTTAGCTAGGTTCAGCTCTTTGTTTTTTTAAACAAGTCATAAGCATGGCATTCTCCTTCTAGCCTACCACTGTAAAAGAAGTTGGGGATCTTCTCCTACATCTGGACACCTGAAAGAGTGCTGGGGCTGACCTCTTAGACCCCTTCTTCTTAAAGCTGAGTAATTGTGTACTGGCAGTGCCTTGAAGCTGAGTCATTGTGTACTGGCAGTGCCTATCACACATCTCTTTAACCTGTCCCTTTCACAAGGCATTATTCCCCGGAAAACCACCCATGTAATCCCTCTCTGCAAATCTGGAGACCCCTGAGACCTGAACAACTATAGACAAATCTCCTTACTCCTCACCCAATCCAAATTATTGGAGAAAATAGTGAGTATACAGCTCGGGAACTACCTTGACATTGTTAACCTGTTAAACCCCCTGCAGTCTGGTTTTAGACCACATCATAGTACTATCTCAACCCTTGCAAAAATGACCAACTGGTAGTGTGCCCTGGATACTAAGAACTTCATCTGCCATATTTCTGGATTTAAGCAAGGCGTTTGATACTGTTGACCATGATCTACTCCTTGTCTCCCTCCAAAACATCAGCCTTGACTTCTTATCCCTGAGATGGTTCTCGAACTATCTTACAGGACAGCAACAGCAAATTAAGGTGGAAGGGGAGCTCTCATCCCTGAAATCTCTTCTGAGGGATGTACCACAAGGCTCGATACTACGTCCGTTGCTCTTTGCAATATACATAAACAGAATCGACGTTGACGTCAAAGCTGCTAACATTCCCTTTTTGCCGATTATATGGTACATTACATTGAAAGGTCCTCCACGGAAGCAGCTTGCAGGGATCTGCAACAGTAATTTAACCTGCTACAACAACTCCTGCAACTGCTCCTGAATGCAAAGAAAACAAAGGGGATGCTTTGTTCTCCCTTTGCAAATGCTAATAACCTTGAAATTAAAGGTAACTTACCTCAAATTCATATGCTCCTCGGTGAACCACTGGACTATGTCACAAAATTAAAATACCTGGGGGTCTGGATAGACCAAAAGCTTTCCTTCAGTGATCACATTGATGAGCTGATAAAGAAGCTGAGGCAGAGGCTTGACCTCTTTTACAGGATCAAAAACTTACTAACATTGGAGGTAAAAAAAGCGACTGGTCCAAACCACTTTCCTCACCTTATCGAATTATGCAGACTTTCTGTATAGCCAAAGTACCGCCACTGCTCTGGCCAAACTTGACACGCTATACCATGGAGCTCTGAAATTCAATACTGGACTTCCTTATTCTACTCATCACTGCTCCCTCTATGCTGCAGTAGGTTGGTCCTCCCTCGGGTACAGAAGACAGAGAAATGCAGCCCTCTGGACCTACTGGGCTATTACTAAATTACTGCCCTAATATATCTCGGACTGTCTTCCTCTAAATGCGGTAGGTAAGTATGCCCTAAGGAGTTCTACTTACATCTCGCTTGCAGTACCTAAGTTCAAGTCACTCTTTGGTAGGTCTGCCATTAATCGCGCTCTACCCGCACTATGGAACAACCTGCAAAACAAACCTTGCGACTGGCATTCCCAATCAAACTATCAGCCTTCAAAGCACTACATTCTTGTTCATTCAAGGAATCCTGTAACTGCTTCCCCTGATGTTACAGCCTCCCAGTACCCCACCCCCCAATTCAGTTTCTAGCTCTGTCAGGAGCATTCCATTCCTGGTACTCCTGCCCCACTACTCAGTATGTTTGTGTCTATTTGTACACCAACTGACAGTTCCACCCAATCTAAATTAGAGTCTCCACCTCTGAGTCATCCTGGCATCTACTAATATTACACTTCCTGGCACATCACCCTCAGCCCCTGTTCCTGGTGTATTGCACCTAGCTCTATAACCATTGCCACCTGACCCTGGTGCTCTAAAGCTCCTCAGGCACCCCTGCACTTCTGCTCTAATTCCCGAGTTCCTCCCCCTTCCTCACCATACCCCTCCTTGCACTACGTACTCAATACTTGAATCCAAGCCTGCTCCATGAAAACTCTGTATATATGGTTGTATAGGTTTACTCTGTATCTTTTGTACCACAAATTCTGTAGCTCATGGTATTTAGCATTCTGTCTTATTTTTATAAATGTACTTCAGTGCTGCTGTTAACCTCGTGTGTAATCCCTATGCTATGTAATGACTCTGTAAGTTGGTATTCCTCTTTATGTATTGTTCATGTATCTTGCTCAGGTCTATCTCGAAAATGATCTTGCTCAATAGTGTTCACCTGGCTAAATAAAGATTTTGATTGATTAAAAAGACATACTCTGTATATATTTTTAATGTTTGTAAGTTGAAATGGGTAAAAAAAAATGGCAGCCTTCTCGATTGTTTTTTTTTTCCCTCACGGCAAATAAATCATGCAAATAACCACTTGCGATACGTTTTTTTTTTTTTACCTTTTGCAATATTTTTTTTTTGTAACCTTTCGCTAGTTTTTTTACTAGTCACTCCAGAACATTGACTCAAAAATAGTTATAACTTTAAAGTCTCGGGGGCATTTATTAATAAAATACTATTGCATTCTAGTGCTGGTAACAAAACTTGGTTTGCTATTGTTTGTTTTTCCTGTGCAGTTAAACAATTTTCATTTCTGTATAAAAATCCCAGTTTATTTACTTATTGTCTTGCTTTTAATACATGTTCATTCAAGGTTAGACTGCTGTCTAAGATTACACCTAAAATAATTAAATACCCTCACTTGCTCCAACTTAACACCATTCTTTCCTATTATATTCAAAGTGGTTCCTTCTAATCTACGTGTAAGACCAAATAACATTGTAACTGTCTTTTTCTCGTTCAGCAAAATTTTGTTTTTTGCAAACCATTTTTGGAGGTCCCAATATATGGGTTGTAGTTTTACTTCCAGGTCCACTCCTGTTCTGACTCCACAGTAAATCACTGTGTCATCTGCATACATAGTAACTGATGCACCATTACAGATATCTGGTAAGTCATTTATAAAGACAGAGAACAGGCGTGGACCCAGAACTGATCCTTGCAGAACCCCAGTGTGAACATATCTCAAAGCTGATGTTTCTGAACCCATCTTTACTTGCTGCCATCTACCTGATAAATATTGTTCGAGCCATGGGATTGCAAAGTGACCAATGGGGTACCATAAGGGGTCAGTACTGGGTCCGGTCCTCTTCAGTGTCTTTATCAACGACATTGCGGAAGGCCTAGATGGAAAAATGTGCCTGTTCAATGATGATACAAAGCTCTGCAACAGACTGGACACACCAGAGGGAGTGGACAAAATGATGAGAGATCTGCAGAAGCCTTGAGGACTGGTCAGGAGATTGGCAGTTGGGATTTAATGCTAAAAAGTACAAGATAATGCACATCAGGCACAAAAACCCAGGAACAACATACCATCAGGGGGCAGGAAATAGAATGCTCCAATCAGGAAAGGGACCTAGGGGTTATCATCTCTGATGACCTCAAGGTAGGTAGGCAGAGTGACAAGGCGACAGGTAAAGCAAATAGGATGCTGGGCTGCACAGGCAAGGGGATCACCAGCAGGAAAAGGGATGTCGTAATACCACTATACAGGACATTAGTGAGGCCACACTTTGAGTACAGTGCCCAGTTCTGGAGGTCTTACTTACGCAAGGACATACATAGGTGGAGGCAGTTCAGAGGAGGGAAACCAAGATGGTGCAGGGATTGCATCACAAACCCTATGAGGATAGGCTGAAGGACTTAAATATGTACTCCCTGGAGCAGAGGAGGAATATGATTGAGACATTTAAGTACCTCATGGGGAGGAATAAAGTGCAAGGAAATGCAATTTTTTCAAAGAAAAAGATGCTTGAGAATGAGGGGACATGGGATGAAACTGGAGGGAGGTTCGGGGGAATGTGAGGAAGTACTTCTTCACGGAGAGGGTGGTGGATAAATGGAACAGCCTGCCAGAGGAGGTGGTGGTGGTGGGAGCAGAAATGATCACAGGATTTAAGACTGCATGGGATAGGCATTGGGGTATACTGGTAGTCTGGGGAGGGGTACAACCTAGTTTCAGTAAAGCCTGAAGAAGCACTGTTAATTAACACTAACTGGCAGACTAGGTGGGCCATAGGCCCTTATCTGCTGAAAATATCTATGTGTCTATGATAACATTTGTAGCTTTGCTCTAGCTACCACCTGTCTAATACATCATTGTTTACTCTGCTCTCTGGACTAGCCTGGCTCTCCCTTGTTGAACTGTGCACTATTAATATTTCATGTCTTAGTAATAAAGTTCTGTGCTATTAAATCCCCCTTCTCCTTAGCCATATTCCTCCCCAAAGTGTCCTATGTATACATCATTTTGTCCTTAGATCAGACTACTGTATATTGTCTGTCTCAAAGTGCCTTACAAAAATAAGGGGACTTTGTATGTTCTTTTTTTTGTACTGAAGTTAATGCACAAGTAATAGGTAGGGTTGGGCAGACTGGATGGGGCCATTTTTGCAGAGGATAACTCCCCCAAGAACTGATTTAGTTGGGTAGGTTCAGTATAATAGCAATGGTAACTAGCAAAACAAATCAATACATGTTTTCTGTGCCAGCAGATTGATGAAATTGTTTATTTGTTAATTCACTAGACTGTCAGTATGTGATACTTTGTCTATATGTCTAATTTTCTGTTATGAGTTATGAAGTAGTTACTTCCTGTATTACCTTAATTAGTATAAACTGTATGTATTTATTATTTTAACTTAATCGTGTTAAGTTGTTCATACTATTTCATGATGCTATGTTCTATAGTTCTATATACACTGTTTTACCTCTTCCTTTTGGAAAAATAAAAATTATTATGGCAAAAAAAAAAAGGCTCTGAGCTGCGAACCTAGAGAACTGGAATTGAATCTCACAGCCCCCACTTGCACACTGTGTGACCCTGAGCAAGTCACTTAACTTCCTTGTGCTCCCAGGTTGCACCTGAAAACAAGCTTTGGCTTTGTGTGCCTCTCCTGGTTAAACAAGTTCCCCTTTAAATAAAAACTTTATATATAAAAACTTCTCTGGTTGATTCTTCCATTTTTAGTTTATTTGAAATACTGGAAAAAAAATGAAAACCAAACCATCCATCACTCTTCCAACAGTTTAATAAAACCAGAAGAGCAGCCAGCATTTCGATTTCCATGTTTATTCCATATGACAAATAGAGCAGGATGAACTAGATAATGTGTTATATGTATCATGTACTGTATAGTACAGTGTGGTTACATTGTTCTGAACCCCAAACTCAGAGCTCTCTCTTTGAGAAACTGACGATCTGATGCCAACCTGTTTATGCTCCTTGATTGGCTGTTTTGCTTGATCTCCTATTTCATGTCAGATCACTAAGTTACTTTCAGCTATCAATCACTTACAGAGGGAAACAAACTGGACAGTGATGAAAGAACCAGTACCAATGCACACTGAGGCAGTAGAGTGATTCACAAAACACTTAGTATGGATGCAGAACAAGACAGCCTGTGATCCAGTCAACTTGATAGTGTTAAGGAGCAACCTATGAGGGAAAGTAATCAGAAACCATGTTCGTGCCCTGCAGCAGACGTCTGTGAAGGATTTTTTTACCTGCGAATTGCCAACTGGAGATTTTAACAAATAAACCAAATACAGTTCCTTGAGCCAATAAGGAAACAGTTTCAAAATAAAAAGTGCAAAAACAAAGTTAATGCACAAGCACTAATACTGTACTTAACCCACCTGAGCACTAAACAGACATACACTCTTACCTCCTAGCACTACCCCAGCACTCTGCAATGAATTGAGTGCAGTCTCAAGTGGTCCTGTTTCTTTCGAACACAACTCCTGTTTATGTGAACTATGACTTTTTCTACCCATGCAGCTCGGATAAAAGAGACTGTACTATAATTCAATTTGCTTTGTGCCCTGAGATATTGCTACCATCAGTGGAGCAGTATTTTCGAATGGGGGTGGAGATAATACGGGTTTGCTATAAAACTAAGACTGGCAATTATAAAAAAAAGAACAAGAAGCAGAGAAAAAGATGTTCTGGGGACAAGGAGGGGAGAGAATAATTTTTAAACAAGGATAAGTAAATCCGAAGTTAAGTCCATTTTCGATCATGGATTGTTGCCAGGTTCTCATAGTGGTTGTGTTTCCAATGAATTTGTTTATTTAAAGAAAATGATGTGTTCTTATGCGGAAAGAGATAGCCAGGTTTGGGGGTTCATTACAATGTATGACCTCATTCACCACCCCACCCATGGGCGCAAGACGTGGAATGGGTGGGGCAGAAGAGCTCCCTAACCCACTGGAATTGTTTGGGCTGGGGGGGCTTATTACTCCCCCACACACTTACATATATATAACATACAACATACACAATGATCAGAAGTGGAAAAGTGTGGCAGTTGCAAATTTAGCTGTGTGAGAAGTTTAAAGGTGTGACATATTGGCTGGCCTGGTGACACAGAGGGCTGAAGCGCTGGCACCTTACCTCGAACCATGTCGGCAACCCGGGTTCAGAAAAGGACTCGGAGCACCGGGGGTCAGCAGGGGAGGAGAGGATTGAGCCTCCGTAGGACTGCTCTCCTCTCCTGGGGTGGGTAGTGGGATCGCTTCTTTCTGTAGCAGCACCCGGTGATGACCAGGAGCACTGCACGAGCGTCACAACAGTGGGAGGAACCAAAAAATAGAAAAACAGCCCAGGATTGGCCGGATGATGGCAGCCAGCCTATCAACACCTCTGAAGGGTCTCCCGTGGAAGTTCCACCTACCTCAGCAGCACCCCGGGACCAAGAGAAGAGTGTGCTGGTTGTCCCCACTGGTGTCTACCCCCTCGGAGGAGGGAGACCCACCCAGCGAAGGGTTACGCCGGGCAATCCCGGGGGTCAGGCTGCAATATGAGGTGAGGGGGCTCCAGGCGGAGGAGTAGTAAGAGGACGTTGGGGGACCGTGGCTGCCCGAAGGAGTGGCGGATCCTGGGCACGTCAGGGTGAAAAGAAATAATGCAAAAAAATAAATAAATGATAAATAAAGGTGTGACATCTTTTCCAAGGTTTCAAGTCCCTGGATCTGCAATGGCGAGGGCACTCCCAATCCCATCTCTCAGGGTACCTTGTGTGCAACCATATCTTTACTCATATCAATCACACATGCAAATGGGTTACACATATACAAACCTCAATATAGGGGTTTGGGGTCCCTATCACTCATAACACACTCTTCCCAAGCAAAGGAACCAGTTGGAATAGTATTCAGCAGTTTACATAATTAAACCGTGGGTTTATTTTCCACTTATATGATCTATGGAATATTATCCCACAGTTTACATAAGAATGCTTAAAGGGACAGCAATAGGGGCGCACCACTAGACACCATGGAAACGGTAGCTCATTGCTCTCACTGCAGCCTATAGCACATGTTCCAGCTGCGACTGCAGAAGTCAAGAAAGTCCCACTGTTCTCATTCAGAGAACGCAGGTGAGAGGCTCCTCTCACCAAACTATGCACCCTGGATTTTGGGTGCCCAGAAAAGGTATTTATGGCAACTTAAAAAAAAAAAAAAAACACCAGAATCTAGCTAAACAGGTCCCACTTAGCTAGGTTCAGGTGTTTGTTTTTTAAAAAAAATACTTAATTTGTATGTATTTATTACTGTGTAGAAGTTAAAACAGTAAAAAGGAAATGGCTGCCATCTCGATTGTTCTCCCCCACAAGTAAATCATGCAAATAACCACTTGAGATTTTTTTTTAACCTTTTTCGATCAGTATTTATCTACACACAAACAGTAAATCATGATCTGTTAACATTTGCTAACTTGTTTTAATGGATCAAACTTTTCATCAGTTGAACTTGAACATTATCCCAAACATCATTATAATTCTAAAACTGTATAATATTTTTTCACTAAACCAGCCAAAGGCATACTCTTGGTATAGGCCCCATCATCCCTGGAAATTTCCTGAAGAAATTTCACACTGTTTAGGCTGTAGGTGAGAGCAGAAATACCCAATGTTAACTATAGTGAAAAAAATGTAGATTTTTTCTTTTTTTTTGACCCTCCACATCTCGGAAACCATACTAGATGCTGTCATGAAACTGTTCACATATTGAGACTCTGACCGCCTGACTGTGCATGCCAAATTTTGTGCTAATTCGTCAAATGATGGCAAAATTATTAAGATGCAAACAACTGGGTTTAGCACTGAATTGCCGACTCAACCCTAACTATAGGGGCGCTACTGTGCCCCTATAAAATACATATATATGTATATATATATATATATAAATAGATAATATATGTAAAAAAGGAATAGTTTCACATTTTAATATTGGTTTCTGGCACACAGAATTAAAGTTCAACTTTAGGGATAGATATGGGTGCCTTCTTTGTTACAGGTGAGTGCTTACACTATCTGCAGTTCATTTCCAGTGTTACCTCTTTTTGCAAGTCTCTTCTAGTTGGCTCAGTTCTGCAAAGAATTTCCACAACCTCGGAGAAGCAAGCAATGAGCCTTGGTTTGTCCTTCCTCTCACCGGACAAGGTAGGAAACTCTTTTACTGTACCTTACTTCGGTTAGAGCTTTGTTATGTAGACAGTTTATATGTGTTGGTTCATGACAGGACACATAGTATGATCAATACGGATCTACTTTTACACACATAGGGTCACTGTGTAGACAAAAGTGACTGGAGAGTTGCTGCTGTCTGGAATGTTCATGTGCCCAAGATTCTATACCATTAACAGCCTTTGGGTTGTGCCAATTCCCCTAGTAGGGGTGCACATTACCGTTTGTGCTGCATGCCCGCTGACAAATTTGGAGCTAACAGAAAAGGAAATTATGGTAAGTATGAAGAAATGTCTTCTTTCTCCTGCCAGTAAACCAGATGCAGTAAGTCCAGCACACTTCTATAGGGCCTATAGTCACATTTGATCATACTAACATACTATTTGCCAGCAGATTAGGCCTTACGGTCCATCGAGTCTGCTCGAACCTTAGATCCCTAGTTGGATGCCGAGGCCCTCCCCTCCCTTGTGTTCCAGAAACCCTTATCATCCATCCCCACCCCCCTGGGACAGGCCATCATCCGATACATCCACTTTCTGTGTCTGTCCCACCCTCTGTTGAAGCCCTCCACTGTGGATCTCTGAACCAGATCACCAGGCAGTGCATTGCAAGGGTCCACCACCCTCTCAGTGAAAAACCTCCTCCTCTTTTCCCCCCTCAGCCTTCCACCTTCAAACCATGCCCTCTGGTGATACCTCCCTGCTTTAGTCTAAAGATCCCCTCCATGTTTACCCTATTTATTCCCTTAAGGTACTTGAAGACCTCAATCATGTCCCCCCTGTCTCTCCTCTCCTCCAATGAAAACAGGCAGAGCTCCTTAAGTCTGTCCTCATACGTCAAATCCCCTAGCCCTCGTATCTTCTTAGTTGCCTTCCTCTGTACCCTCTCCAGGAGCTGTATGTCTCTCTTCAAGTGTGGTCTCCAGTACTGTACACAGTACTCAAGGTGTGGTCTAACCAGTCCATTGTACAGCGGCAGAATCACTTCCTTGCTCCTAGAGGTGATCCCCTTACGATGCATCCCAACATCCTGTTTGCCTTTCTAGCCACTCTCCTGCACTGCTCAGAGTTATTCATACATGCATCCACCATGACCCCTAGGTCTTTTTCCCCTACTGAGGCCTCCAGCGCCTCCCCTCCCAGGGTGTACCTGTGTTAAGGGTTTCTCCGCCTAAGTCTATCTCATACTGGGGCTAGCGCCCCCCCCCCCCGTTATCCCTGCTCACTGGTGCATGGAGTCTTTCCTGCTATCTCAATCTGATTTTAAACCATGACTTTCCAGTGAGACATCTACCTCTCTGGATAAAAACGATACCCCAGAGGTCACCAAAGCAGTACTTTGGGACACACTTAAAGCCTACTTGCATAGTAGAATTAACAGCTTCATTGCCCACGTCAAGAAGAAGCGCTTGAAAGAGGTTGCTGACTTAAGAGTATGCCCTGAAGGAGAAAGAGAAGGCAATTCTCTTGACTCACTCTCCTCAACTGCATTTCGACATCCTGTAACTAAAATATTGAATCAGCTCCATCACATCTCAGTTGCAGAGCAGGCACAGCAACGGACCTCTCATAAGTACTGGGAATCAGGCGAGAAGGCACAGATATTGCACAAAGGTGCAGCACACCACTAAACATATTGGCTCTGTATGACTCCCCTCTGGTAAAGTCACTAGTAGCCCTGCTGAAAAAAATTAAGCATTTCAAACCTTCAATTCAGAACTCTATGCATCCAAAATTGGGCCCCCCACAACATTAGTGAGTTCCTACAAGGGGCAGGATTGTCCGAAGTATTGGAATCCCAGCTTGCAGACCTTGAAGCCCTCATCACTTTGCAAGAGCTTTAGATGGCAGTTTGTGCCCTCCTCAAAGGTAAGACTCCAGGCCTGGATGGCTTTTTGGCAGAGTCATGTCAGTCCATTTTGCCTGAAGTAGGCAGGGAGAGGTGAGGAGCCCAGCTCAGATGAACCACCAGTAGCAGTAGTGGCGGTGGGGCCCAGCTCCTGTGGACCTTGCGAATCAAGAGGTCTCGATGGTGGGGCTGGGGCCTAGCCAGTCCCCTTGCTGAAGGGATGAGATCATTGTAGCCAGGATTACCATCTTGAACATTTCCTTTTTGAGGTGTTTGTTCAGCTGTCTAGGTTCAAAATGGGTTGCCACTCCCTTTTTTCTTGTGGGTAAGGAAGTACAGTATCTTGAGCAAAGGTCCTATCCCCACTGTGATGGGGGAACTTTTTCTGATGCCTTTGCCTGCGACAACTTTTTGACCTCTATCTCCAGCAGGATCATTCTGTTGGAGTGGGAGGTGCAAAGTTTCTGTGATCTTGCAGTCTGGGCATCTTTTGAATTGTAGGGTGAGCCAGTGGCTCATTGCTTCCAGGACCCACTTGTCCATGGTGATGTTCTTCTATTCCTGAAAAAAAGTGAGCTATCCCTCTCCCCCCCATTGGCAATGGATGGGTGACCTGGGCTGACCCTTGGGTGCTGTGGTTGGGTCAGCATGCTTGGAGCCCCTTCTTCTTCTGCCTCTGAAGAAACCTCTTGTCTGGGATAAATCATAGGCATAGAAACTCTGGAGAAAGTATCCCTACCCTTGCCTCCCGTTCCATAAGGCCTACTGGAATTGGAGACTATTTCCCCAATCAGCATTGCTTTTGTAGGTGACTTTGTACTCCTCCACCTTTTTCATGTATGCCTCTGTCTTGTCACCAAATAGGGAATTTCCTTCACAGGGAAAATCCATGGTTTTTGACTGAGTATCCTGGGAGAGGTTTGTAGTACTGAGCCAAGCAAACCTTCTCAGGGATATTGCATGGGCTATGACTCTGGAGGCAGTGTCATTGGTATCCACTGCCATTTGAAACTGGTACTTGGTAGCATTCAAGGCTGTCTTGGCAGTGTCTGCTAAATCCTGTGCCAAATCACCAGAAGCTTTTTTGCTCATGGCCAGGACGGAGCTCCATAGAGCCTTCTGATACTGAGCAGTATAAGCCATGTAGGTCGCCTGCCTTAGCAGCAGGGATGCAGAGGTATGGACTTTTCCTCCATGTTATCCAGCTTCCTAGAGTCCTTATCTGGGGGCTGGGTAGAGAGAGAGAGACCTTTGCCTTATCACAGGCTGCAGCCTGTACTTACTACCTCTTGAAGGTCAAGATGGGAATAGAGGTACTCAGCATCCTGTTTATTGAGCTGATACTTGTTTTCAATTTTTTTGTCAATATGATGGGTGGAAGTGGGAGTTTGTCAAAGTCTACAGGTTGCCTTCTTAAGGGGTTTATGCACTGAAAGGAGCAACCTCTTGGTCAGAGTTAATCCCATCATGTCCAGAAATGATACCTCATTCTCATCTTCTACAGTCTCCTGGGTGGAAAGGTTGAGGGTGTTTACCATCTGCCTCACAAAAGAGTAGTGTGAGGAAAAATCATCCTGGCCTTGGGGAGGAGAGCCAAATTCTTGCTCAGGAGAACCATTGGGTTCAGTAGGCTCCTCCTCTTCATCATAATAAAATTTGTCCCCCTGTTCATCTGGAACTGGGTGGGAACTGGAATCAGAGGGGAAACCAGTATGCCCATGAGTGCCCCCATGGCCCAGAAGACCTGGAGAAACTTCCATGCCTTAGCCAAGTCCTCCATTGAGGACATTTTACTTCTGTCCACTGACGACTCCTTTCCTTCTTCAGGAGGGGGACGAACATGTTTTTCTCTTTGTTTTTTCTTAGCAGGCACCATTTCCAGTAGCTGCTCTGAGGGTATTTTATGTTTACTGGACTCTGAGTTCCCCTGTTCAGACACCCTGGACTCTGAACCATCTTTAGCTGACTTGTCCTTCTGCTTACTATGAAAAGATTGATCTCCTCAGTATGCTTAAGTCACATAGAGGTGGACTGAGAAACCCTTAAGTCTTCCAATTTTTTAGCTGTCTTAAGAGTTTTAGAAGAAAAAGCTCACAATCACAGAAAAGGTGGTCTAGACCCAGGTACCTTAAACACAACTTATGGCAATCTGCTGTAGCCAGGAGATTAAAACACTTTATAGAATTGTTGAAGCCTGTAGGTCCTAGTTTCTTTTTGGGTTGTAAGACATGCCAATCACAACAAACTCACGAAAAATTAGTTCTGCAGTTCCCAAATGCTGAAAAAGCCGAGTTTGTGGTTTTGTTCCTAAATAATATTATGCTAAGAAACCTGTCTCAACCTCAAAATACCAAAACAATATTCAGTCCTAACATAATTTTATTATCCATGATATCATGAAAATCCTTTCAAAGGGTTCCATCAGAATTCCAATCTCAAAAAGTTCCATCAAATGTTATTCCAATAAATTCTCAAAAGCTCCTTCAATATAATCATTCCAGTAACATTTTGGAATATAAATTCCTTCATCAGACTGTAGAGCTAATTCTGGAAATAAAGAATATATGTAATAATTGTCCAATCTCTCATTTTATTCCAAATACTCAATTGCTGAACTTGCAAAATATATAGAAAATGCAGGTGGAACTAACCTGTGTATTTCCTATGGTGGCTAATGGGGTGGGGGGCTGCTGTGAAAACGTATCTTGAGATATCAATATTTTATCTCTAAAATAAAAAGAAAATGTTTTTCTGTTATTCTATCATATAATTTTATAATTAAATCACCAACTTTTATGTATTAAACAATGTACCTATAATCGGTCTCAAATTCTTCCATTAGAAAAGATTTATAATTCAGTGATCCCCAAATATCAGTGCATCCTGAAAGGAAACATTTTTTTATATAAAAAAAGGAGAACGACTGCATTTATTTATAACACAATACAATGTTACTATCATATCCCCAAACACTTCGTAACCGTTAGTATGAATTTTCTTTATATCATTCTAGGGGCTTTATACCTTATATATTATGTTTTCTTCTCCGACATATAAAAAGCCAAGTAGTTTATTGCTCCAATAGAATTATAAATGAAAAAGTGGCCCAATTTTCAAAAGAACAGATGCCTCGCCGCCATTAGCACACCACACCAGTTTCAGATTAACTTGCACCTGTCTTCTCGGTGCAGAGTAAAGCAAGAAGAAGGGGCCGAGCCGCTCAGGTGTGCATGTGAACATGCTACGTAATGAATGACGTCACACTGGGCGGCTCGGTCATGTAAATGAAGCTCTCCCGTATTACATAAAAGGAGAGTCCCCCTGGATCTTTGCAGTTACACTCATTAACATATCATCACAATGGTTCTAAAAAAGTATTATACAGGTCACGAAAAGCTTTGTATACATATTAGCCACATTGCATTGCCTGTTAGCCTCCGCAACATTAAACATTAAAAAAGCAGAAAGACAATGGGAGAACACATTTCTTTTGAAAACATATGACATTTTCAGTGCTGAATAGGTTTTAGATATATCCATAAGCTGCACGACATTTTTAAATAATTCCTACAGTGCAGAAATGAGATCTTATATTTGCACATGTGCAATTCATCATTATTAGTTTTAATAATAGACGTTGCACTCTCTCCTAAAAAAGAAAGAAAACTACATCATAAAACTATTATTCAGGAAATTGCTAACTACAGTGACATTAAAAAAAACTTTATCAGTTCACTTTGATGTCAGAATAAGTTTATATCAGAATAAATGTATATGGGCATCTAAATTCATTAATCACATTACATTATCTGCAAATACATGCAGCACCAATCACTAAAACAAGAGGAGATTGAAGAACACATTTCTTATTAAGACTCAATCTCATAACATCTTATAATATCTTTAATACCAGATAAACTTTACATTTTGTTCTCATTTTTTTTATATAAAAAAATGTTTCCTTTCAGGACGCACTGATATTTGGGGATCACTGAATTATAAATCTTTTCTAACGGAAGAATTTGAGACCGATTATAGGTACATTGTTTAATACATAAAAGTTGGTGATTTAATTATAAAATTATATACTAGAATAACAGAAAAACTTTTTCTTTTTATTTTTAGAGATAAAATATTGATATCTCAAGATACATTTTCACAGCAGCCCCCTACCCCCATTAGCCACCATAGGAAATACGCAGGTTAGTTCCACCTGCATTTTCTATATATTTTGCAAGTTCAGCAATTGAGTATTTGGAATAAAATGAGAGATTGGATAATTATTATATATATTCTTTATTTCCAGAATTAGCCCTACAGTCTGATGAAGGAATTTATATTCCAAAACGTTACTGGAATGATTATATTGATAGAGCTTTTGAGAATTTCCATTATAAATGGAAATATATAGGAGGCAGTATAGCGCAGTGGTCTAAGGCTCTGAGCTGCAAATTTGGTGACATCCAGCAGACCAGACCTGGGTTTGAATCCCACAGCTTCCACTTGCATACTGTGTGACCCTGAGCAAGTCACTTAACCTCCTTGTGCTCCCAGGTCGCTCCTGTAAAAAAGCTTTCAGCTTAGTGTGCTATACCTGGTTAAACAACTAAATAAAAATAAAAAAAAAAAAAAAAAAAAAATTTATTGGAATAACATTTAAAGTAACTTTTTGAGATTGGAATTCTGATGGAACCCTTTGAAAGGATTTTTATGATATCATGGATAATAAAATTATGTTAAAACTGAATATTGTTTTGCTATTTTGAGGTTGAGACAAGCTTCTTAGCATAATATTAGATGTTTTTCCACTTTCTTGTCTCCTTCTTATAGTTAAGAATGGGATTTAAAAAAAAAAAAAAAATTAAATTGGTTCCTAAATAAACATGAACTGCTAACAAAAAATGTAAAGAGATTTAAATGCAAAATAAACTAAAAATCACCAATTGCGTCTTGGTTCCTGAAGTCCGGGGAACTGGAGGATATAACAGCTGCAAATTGGCTAGAAAGAGTTATTTTCTTGTATTATTTTTAACCAAGATATCAGTATGTAGCATGGCTTCCAAAAGAGAAAACTGCGAGGAAAAATTATTTGTCACTGGTTCCTGGAACCGGAGAAAAGCACTAAAAAATAAAACCTAACTGGTGCAGAGATTTGAAAGGAAAACTATGACTGTTGGTGAAAATAAAGGAAAAATGGGAAAAAACATGCTAAACTAGAAGTTAGATGGAGAGAGCTCTTCGGGGCAGCTTCTTCCTCAGGCGGAGAAATAAATCTGACATTAGAGGGCAGAGTGGAGCATGACCATGCAGCAGAGATTTGAATTTCATCCTTCATTGTTTAATCTGCATAAAATGCCACTCTGCGGGGCACCTTATACCTGCAGAGGCTGACTGCAACAGTAAGCATAGTGAGGGATTCCTGTGATGTGAATTGTGAGTTCAGCACCTTATACTGGGCCACAGAGGCTGGGCTGGAGAGGTGAAGCCATGCCATCCACCTGAGACAGATTGCAGTTCTTACAAGCCTGGAAGCCACCTCACTAGCATTGTATGATGCCCTTGAGTGGTGCCTTGCTACCTACAGGCCTTGAGCAGAAAGGTAAATGGCTTCCCTAACTATCTCACATTGAGGCATTTCAGCTAGGAGCTACCCTAGCTACAACCACAAAAAATGACTGAAGCCTGCCTGATGTGCTGTAATGCAATCGGATGCACGCCAAGGTAAAAACCTTCCTCCTGAAGGCCTCTGTCCAAGCAGAATCTGCCTCAGGAGGTTGGTCATGCATGGAGCATCTGAGGCCCTGACAGGGTATACAACACTTCCAGCCCCGAAGAGGCACAAAGTGCTGCACCTGCAGACCATGTGTGGGTGTGATAACAGAGCACAAGGTGTCTTGGGGCAGAACAGTAAGAGAAGAGACACCTCCATACTACCTTTGATGCCTCCATGAAGGCTGTAGGCCAGGGAGCAATGACAGCAGTGCTATCATTGGGAATTCCAAGGAGTCCAAATGGCAGGGTTGCCAGATTGCAGCTTTTATAAAATCCAGTGTCAAGAGCCTCCAGCATGTCTGCCAGGAATCGCTGGTACAGACAGCACTCAGCAGTTAATGACAGGTAGATGGAAGATTTGTTGTCCTTTTGAGGAGTACAGTGACAGAGAGGAGGCACTGACCCCAGAGACTGAAAGGTGCGGTTGAAAACATCTGGAACTGGGACCATCAGAGTCCCTGTGTAAGGTATGTAAGGCACTAACAAACTCTCTGTGCTGTTCCTGTGTAAGTGGTCCCCTCAGGGCCTGTGAATGAGGGCAACCCCTGTAGGAGTCATAGAGGCCCAGGAGGTAAACCATACCCAGGGTTTCACGGGTCTCTACCTGGGCTATGAAGTAGCACAAGGGGCCTTGCCCAAGAGGAATGCCTGGCAGGATTGTCCAAATGAGGTTGTCTTACATCAGAGGAATGACTCGACTGGTGCCCATAGGGAAATTCCTTTAGGTGGGGGGGAGCAGAGCTGTACAGTACCCATAGAGTGGACCCAGTTCCAACTAGTGACCATGTCAGCCAGTGGCTCTGGAGAGAACACCGTCTCCTGGCCATCATCAGACTCTAAGCCAGAGCCAGCACCAGCCTTAAGGTTGATGATGGGCCTGGAGATGGGTTCACCCTTGTCACCGTGACCAGCACTGTCCTCAGTGCCAGGCTTGATGTTGACTCCACAGCAATCATGGACCCCAGTGGCTGCGAGTAGTGCTGAGGCCAAGGATGACACACAGTCACCAGTGTTAAATTTGGTACTAGACCAAGGACAGCATGGCCAGTGGCACATCCATCACTGGAGGTGGTGGCATTTTGTCCTCCCTCTTGGTGCCAGGTGTACTGTCAGCATAACAAAAATCTAACAGTGAAGTCCACCACAGTGACAGATCTTGCCAGGTTGCTGTGGTGGTTGGCTGCACAACAGCACTGTGACTCCCGGTGTTTCACTCCCACCCTGAACCAACTCTGACTCAGAGTTGGATATTTAGAGACGGGGAGGTGCAGGCAAAGCCCCCCTCAAACAAACACTTTGCTCCCCTCAAAAAAACACTACGCCCTGACGGGAATAATGTCGACAGTTGGCAAGGTTCCCATCGCTGTTGAGCATGTCAACAACATCGTTGTTGATGTACTGACATAAAACCTTGATGCCGCTAGTGACATTGGATTAAAGAACAACCTCCACTTCTGCAACAGGACATAGCAGGGCCCTGATAACAGTCCCTCCTTCGATACAGTGACTGGTGTTGGAGTGGTGCCAGGAATTGCGGCTGGTGCCACTTTTGCTCACTATCATCACAAATGGTCAGCACTAGGTCGTGAGACAGAGTTGTCCACTGAGGGAGACTGAGCATATAGCTTTGGCCTCACCACCAGGGATGTCTGCTGTTCAGGGCAGGCAGACTGTGAGGGATTCACAACTGACCACCCAGAAAGAGCCAGCTGTCCACCAGACCCACCCACCAGGGCATCAAATGCCTCACCAGGGTGAGGTCAAGGAGGACCCTATTCTTCCATGGAACCAGAAGTCTCTGGAAGGGTCCCAGGGGAAAGGCCCAGTGACTTTACTTTGGTTGCACAAGTGAGACGCCTGCCTCTGAAGGCAGAGGTCGGGTGACCCCACTTTATCATGTGGATTTTGAGGATATGGTGGTCCATGGAGAAGCAAGTGTCACATTTACAATGTTGTGCTGAGGACCAAGGCAGCCATGTAGCATTGATGCTAGTCTGTTGTAGCCATCTGGTTCTCACCTAGGCAACTATGCATGACAGGAGGCTGCCAAACTTTCTTGCTCTTTCTAGCCACCTTCTTCTCGACTTGAGCATTGTGGAAACTGAAACATAACAGAGAAGGCATCATGACAGGAAACTTGGTGGCAGTGCAGTTAGAAAAAGACGATGAGAAACTTGAGGTGCAGTCACTTCCACAGTGTGCTGTCTATGGCAGGAAGAACAGAACTTGAAGTCAGTGAGGGAGCCAGCAATGGTTATTGACTAGCAATGCAGCACCACATGAGGTGTGCAGGCACTATCAGTAGCTGACGATGGCTCCCTCCCTGCAAAGAATTTGCTCCAAGATGGTCCTAGTTCATCCAGCCTCAGACCCATAAGTGGGAATCAGTGGTGAAGATTGATTCTTGGGAAATCTGTGACAAAGTCAGTGCAGGGCAACCAAGTTGGTCCCAGATTAGGGGGCATGTTATATGAGGAGATACTGCAGTACTTGAACATGTACGCCCTCGAGAAGAGAAGGGGGTAACATGAGAGATCTACAGGTACCTTCACAGGATAAACAGGGTGGATGCAAGGACATTTTTTTTCCTTGAGCTCAAACACAGGGACGAGGGAAAATTCACTCAAACTAGAAGAGGGAGATTCAAAAGAGGTGTCTGGAAACACTTTTCAAAGAATACAGTGGACAACTGGAACAAGCTACTGTAAGAAGTGATACGTGCCAAATCTGCAAGCAGTTTCATGGGGGGTTGGGGCAGGCATCTGGGCTTAGGCAGAAGAGGAGCTGGGAGAGACTAAGGGTTGGGGTGGGCACTAGGACCAGAGCATAGCAGTTAGGTAGTGTGGGCAGACTGGCAGGGCCGGTATGCCTTTATCTGCTGACAAAGTCTAGGGTTTTATTGGTCCAGTCTGGCCAGGAATGCTTGAGGGGTGGAGCCTTAAACAACATCCACATAGTCAAAGACCAGGTTGATCACTGTGCTTATGATTGCCCAACTGGCAGTTGGTGGCAAACTTTGTTTCAGTAGCAGGCTCCGAGTTTAGGCACCAGTTTAGCACTAATGGGAGTCCATATGATGTAAGACATCAAAGTGCTGGTCAAGTCAAACTCCATGGTATTTAGGGTCAAGAGAACAGAATCTAGATGTTTCATGACCTATGGGAAGGGAAAACTGCCATGACTTCTAGTTACCTATCCAGGGATTTTATGGTAATAAGGTTCTAGATGGAGATAACATTGTGAAGATGATTAGAATATTGGATGCCTAGCTTGCAATATGAAATGTGTTAACTCAGTGGTCAAATGTACACATATTCTTGCAGAATTGAAAAAAGATGAAATGTGATACTGATTTTATCCAAGACTCCCTACTTGCATCATCACACAGAGGCAAAAAGAGCAGGTACAGTAATAACAAAGCCACCCCATTTGAAGCACATACAACACACAGGGATGGAGGAGAGGTTCTTTATGTTGTAGAGATCAGTCCAAGGAGAGGGTGTGAATCTGGTTAATCTTGACACCCGAATGTAGATGTGGGTAATCTCTTCAAAGTAGTACTTGGAAAGGTTGCACAATTGCCGGGACAATACACCATGGGGGGGCAGTTTAACTGTATCCCCTTTCCCCAAGAGGACAGGACATTGCAGAATGCAGACATAAAGAAACTGATAAACTACTAAAAGCACTGACAGCGGTGATGGGACAGGTAGATGAGTGCAGCATCAAAAAAAGAAAGGTTTTACTTTTTTCTCTCTCTCTCATGCAGAAAGAGAATATTAGGAGACTGAAATGTTCTACTCCCACAAGGCATTTTATATATGTAGGACAGATATCCACACAGTCACAAAACTGGACCATGTGCCCATATCCTTGAATTTTCTGTTGGGGAGAGCCAAGGAAACTACAATGTGGCAAATTAATGCATGTCTTCTAAATTATCCTAATTTTTGGCAGACCATAGCTGGAGAAATAAAAGGTTTCTACAAATTAAATAATCACTGTAGGGTATCAAAACAGAAAGTATGGGATACATGAAAGGTGGTGGTCCACAGGAGAATAAGTATAGCCTCAGGGGAAAAAAGCAAGCCAGTCAGAGTACCATAGAGAAAAGAAATGGAAGCCCAATACAAGTGAACCCGAGGTCCAGGATGGGGCGAGCTTTCAAAAGCTAGTAAAAAAATTGTCAGGAATACTTACTGGAAAGACAAAAGGAAAATTAAGATCCCCAAATCAGCACTCTTATGGGGGTGAGGCACACATTAGCATTCCACCTGCATAGGGCAAAAGCAGAAAGAACGGCGATAAGAGTGAAGGAATTTACTAGACCAGGGGTTACATGGGTGACCCTGCAAAGGATCACCAATAATTTCAGAACATTTTATGCAGAGCTGTGTAAGAAAACTTAGGCAACTCAACAGGTCAAATTTGTAGAAAATGTAACTTAACCTGGTCTCTCAAAGGAAGAATGGGACAAATTACTGCAGAGGAAATTGATAAAGTAATAACAGGAGCTATAAGCAATACAGCGCCTGTCCCAGATAGGTATAATGCAGATTTCTATAACAAATTCAGGGACCAGATTACCACAATACAATGGTATATAATACTATACTACTGGGAAATAAAATTAGTGAGCTCCAGGCAATGGTGGCAGGCACTGAATACTACTAGCCATCACAGAACCTTGGGCCATGAAGAATAACAATTGGGACAGGACAGTCCCAGGCTACACCATTTTTGGATGGGACAGAGGAAAAGATAAAGGAGGAGGCATAGCCTTATATGTCAGGGAAGGCACAGATGCAGTAGGGGGTGGAAACATCAGGGGAGGTAATGGGGAAACAGAATCACTGTGGGTTCAGCTCATAGCATCCTCAGGCAAGAAATTATGGATGAGAGTGATCTGTAGACCTCTAGGATCGGAGGAGTAGAGAAAGATAAAGAGCTATTAAGGGAAAAACTAGAAAGGGGGGTGGCAAAGGGAGAGATGGTGGTGGGAGATCTAATCCTGCCAGATATTAAATGGACCATTTCAGCAGTCAGGTGTTTTATTGTTTATTGATAAATATCAGATAACACCTTTGAGTCAAAGACTCCTTTACAAAGGTTCCAGAAGTCAGACCCTGCTGGATACACTGTAGAAACTCCTGCTGGTGCAGCTGATTAAGGAATCCACTAGGCAGGCTGCCATTCTTGCAGTGGTGCTCACCAACTCAGAAGTGGTAGGAACACTGAGGGTAGGGGAGCCACTAGGACCCAGCGATCATAACTCTATATGGTTCGACATAGCCCTTGGGACAAGTATGCCCTCATCAAAGGCTGAAGTCCTAGATTTCAGTAGGGCAGTCTTCATCCAGATGAGGGTGTTGGTCCAGGACAAGTTAGTTGGAGTGGACAGCATCAGAGACGTGGGGGAAAGATGGGGGCAACCAACAAGGTCATTCATGAGGCCTTGCATAAGAATGGTAATCAAAAGAAAAAGGTACGAAACACCAATATGGTTCTATGGAAAGGACAGGGAAGCAGTGAGAGCCAAAAGGCTTTCACCAGCTACAAAATAAAACAAGGGAAGGAAGGAAGGATGAGGAGAGTACCAAATGAGAACAGGGGTAACTAAGGGGATGATCCAAGAAGCAAAGGCAGACACAGAGCTGTGTACTGCAGGGTGGGTCAAGGGTGGGTAAAAACAGTTCTTTAGATATATCAGAGGAAAAAAGAAAGAAGGGGAGGAGGAATTGTTAAGCTAACAGAGAGAGGTAGGATAATTGAGGGGGATGGGTAGAAAGCAGCCATTCTTAATTACTACTTTTGCTCTGTATTTACAAGGGAAAACAGATAGCCTCTGCCAGAGAAATGCACTAAGGCAGCTACAAGGAGGATCCCTGAAATGAGGGAGCAAGTATTTACCAGTGAAAAGGTTTGGAAAGGACTAGCAGCCCTTAAGCTAGATAAGGCTCCAGGGCCAGATAGGATGCATCTGAGGGTGCTCAAGGAACTGGCAGTGGAATGAAATGAACCCCTGGTGGGGCTATTCTGTACCTCAGTTCAGACAGGTGTAGTTCCAAAAGATTGGATGGTAGCGGACGTGGCCCCACTTCATTAGGGAGGGCGAGGTGCAACCGGGTAACTACAGACCTGTCAATCCTACCTTTATTGTGGGTAAACTGATGGAGACACTAGTTAAAGAGGACCTTCTGAGCTACCTGTAGAGCAGTGAAATCCAGGATAGTAAACAGCATGGGTTTGTGGCAGGAAGGTCTAGTCAGAACAACCTGATGGTATTCTTTGACTGGGCAACAAGGGCACTGGATAATGGCCACGCTGTGCATTTACTCTGATTTTAGCAAGGCTTTCAACTCGGTGCCTCATAGAAGGTTGCTGAAGAAGCTAGAGGATATGGGTGCAGCGAAGGACATAGATGGGTGAGAAACTGATTGGAAGGGAGTTGTGGTTAACAGAATCAAAACAGAAGAGAGGGAGGTCACCAGAGAGGTGCCATAAGTATCTGTCCTGAGTCCATTCCTTTTCAGTATGTTCATGACATGGGTGAAGGAATCTGGGGCTAAGCTCTGTGGCATGGTACACAGCAAGGATGGGATTAAGGGGCTGCAAAGACTTGCAAAGGTTAGAGAGGTGGTTAAAGGTTTGGCAGTTGAAATTCAGTGTCAAAAAGTGCAAGGCTGTGCACATAGCATCAGAGCAGATATGGGGGTTGACCAAAGGTGGTCCATCATTAAGGAAGGAATACTGGTTGCCACAGATGAGTGCATTAGGCTCAGGGGGAAGAACACAAGGGCCAAAGCGCCCAGCTGGTTCAGTTCTGGGGTTGCCCAGGCAGTAAGGGAAAAGATGTTGGCCTATAGAAAATTCAGGAAGACCAAGACAGAGGTTGATAGGGAAGATTACCTAAGGTTGGCTAGTTAGGCAAGTAAAGAAGTCCAGCAAGCAAAGGCACAGAAGGAGTTGCAGATAACTGAAGGAATTAAGAAGGGGGAGAAGGCTTTCTTTCATTATATAAGTGAGAAAAGGGACACAAAGGAAGGGATTGTTAGGCTTAAGAAAGGGGTGGAGTGGGTTGAGGATAATAGGGGAAAAGCAGAGATACTAAATTAATACTTATGTTCCATCTTCACCAGGGAGAAGGACAGACCAGTGCCTTCAGGATGGAAAAGAGGAGTTGGGGGGGGAACAGATGTAGTGATAGAGGAGGATAGAGTGAGGGAGGGGCTGCTGGTATTGAAGGCGGACAAATCACCAGACCTGGACAGGATACATCCAAGGGTACTAAAGGAACTGGCTGAGGAGCTGGCAGGGCCACTGGCAGACCTATTTAATACTTCACTAGAGTCAGGCATGGTACCGCAGGACTGGAGAACAGCACATGTAGTGCCCCTCTACAAAAGTTGTCCCAAGGATGATCCAGGGAATTACAGACCAGTCAGACTGACCTCCATTGTGGGCAAGCTCATGGAGAGCATACTAAAGGAAAGGTTGGTGGAATATCTAGAGGAGCATGGTCTCTGGGATGTGAGGCAGCATGGGTTCATGGCGGGGGGGGATCATGTCAAATGAATCTGACTGACTGACTTTGACTGTATCAATAAGACAGCAGAAGGGCCAAGAAGTAGACATCCTCTAGCTTGATTTCAGCAAGGCCTTTGACTCTGTGCCCCACAAAAGGTTGATCAGGAAGTTGGTGGATGTCAGGGTTAGGGAAAAGATGGCCAGATGGGTGGAAAACTGACTGAGGGACAGAACCCAGAGGGTGGTTGTGGGGGGAAGGGGAGTTATCTGACACCAGAGAGGTAACCAGTGGGGTCCCGCAGGGGTCTGTGCTGGGGCCGCTGTTGTACAGTGTCTTCATCAGTGACACTGGGGATAGCATTAAGGGCAAAATTTGTCTATTCACAGATGACATCAAGCTCTGTGGGAGAGTGGACACAGCTAAAGGGATACAGGACCTACAGGAAGATCTGGAAAAGCTGGGGAGGTGGTCCAGGATCTGGCAGTTTGGCTTCAATGCCAAGAAATGCAAAGTTATGCATATTGGAGCCAAGAATCCCAGGACAGAGTACTACTTGGGTGGAGTCCAAGTATCTGCATCAGAGGAGGAGAAGGACCTGGGAGTGATGATCAGTAGTGACCCGAAACACTCCACACATTGCAAGAAAGCAGCAGCAAAGGCAAATGAGATGCTGGGATGCATATCTAGGAGGATAAGTAGTAGGAGACAGGAGATTATAGTGCCCTTGTACAGGTCACTCGTAAAGCCACATCTAGAGTATGGAGTTCAGTACTGGTGCCCACACCTCAAAACATGTACTCCCTGGAAGACAGGAGAGAGAGAGAGAGAGAAGGGACATGATTGGGACCTTCAAGTACTTGAAAGGGATAAATAAGGTTGATAAGGAGAGTCTCCTTAAGCTAAGTGGCAACCGTAACACTAGGGGGCACAGTCTTAAGCTGGAGGGTGGGAGGTTAGGAGGGAGGTCAGGAAGCACTTCTTCACAGAGGTGGTGGTGGATACTTGGAATGCACTGCTAGAAGAGGTAATCTTGTTGAAGACAATGAGCAGCTTTAAGAGAGGCTGGGCTATGCATTGGAGGAAGGTATGGATCGTGGGTAGGGAGGATGGGAGGAGTGGGGAGGGAGGGCAGGGACATTAGCTCAAGCTGTGGACCCTGCAATACAAGCAGACTCGATAGAAAAAATGGTCTTCTTCTGCTGACATTCTTCATATGTTCGTAAGAACCCGAGGACAGAGTACTGGATGGGGAGGGAGGTAAAGTGGGGCATGACCTCTGAGGAATAAGACCTAGGGGTGATCAACAGAGACTCCCTAAAACAATCAATCTAGTGCAACAAGGCCTTAATTAAGGCAAATGGAAACACAGAAATGGAATTTGTAGATAAGGACTGCTTGGCCCATTTCTCCTGACGTGCACTATTACCGAAGACTGTGCCCGATCTACAGTTCTTTCTCCCTCCCCCTTCCATTTCGCTATGATTCCCTCATGCTTATCCCATGCATTCTTGAACCCCACCACTGTTTTACCCCCACCACCTCTGCTGAAAGGCTGTTCCAGGAATCCACCACTCTTCATAGGATGCTGGGGTGTATATGAAGTGGCACGGACAGCAGAAAGAAAGAGGTATTACTACCTCTCCCAGTTCTGCAGTCCTCACCTAAGGAAAGATAAGGACAGGCTGGAGATTGTGCAATGTAGGGTGACCAAAATGATTCACTTGTGAGGAACAGCTCAAGGCACTGAACATGTACTCACTGGAGGCCAGAAAAGAGAAGGGAGATATGCTAGAGATCTTCAAGTTTACAAAAAGAATGAACATGGTATATTGCTATTATGTAGAGGGATAATGTCTGCTGTCTTCCAGTTCTGTGGTACCATGCTTATTTCCAATGAGCTGTTGAATAAGGCCTTCGGTGGGACAGCTAGGACCTCTCTGAGTTCCTTTAGTACCCTTGGGTGTGTATCCCATCTGGTCCCATAGCCCTGTCCACTTTCAGAGCTGCAAGTCCCTTCAGGACTCTTTCCTTTGAAAATGGACATGGGTATGTCAATGAAAAGGGGTTACCAAAGTGTGACACAAGGGTCAGTTTTTCAAATTCACAATGGATCATTTCTGATAAGCTTGTCAAGACACTGTGGTCCAAGAATGAAAAAGGGACCACATTGCAAGATAACTCCCTAACAGAGCATAGATTTGAGAAGAAGCACCTTCCATGTTGAGTGTGTAACAGTGGACACAACGCACCTGTTCACATTGAAAAAAACAAAACCTTTATTTTACTAAGCATTTCAAGACTCTATGACCCAAAAGTGAGAAAGGGACCATCTTGTGGAAATGGAAATTACGTACTTAACATAATTATTGATCTTCTTGGACAGTTTCCATCACTCATTCACACTAGTGGGATAGTGCCAGAGGTGCCAGGACCAAGAGGGAGCCAAAAATTTTCTGAAGGGTCGGCGCTGAGGTAGAACGGCGCATACATGGCACCACAAGACTGACTCATGCCTGTGTAGGCTATCTCGGCGTCGACCCTCCAACCGTCTCAGTACCTTTTCGACCAAGAAGGTGCAGCGTAACTAATGAGAATAACTCATTCTGAGTTTCTGGGCCTGACAGGGCCCAGATGGCCTTTGTAAGAAAGGTCAAAGAACAATGTCTTCACAGTCCGAACCACAGGCCATGAAGACCAGGAAAGAAAAACAAGTGAACCCAGGGGATGGTGGGTGGGCATGTAAATGAGTGATGGAGACTGTCCAAGAAGATCAATAATTATGTTAAGTACGTAATTTCCATGTCTTCCTAGACTAAGTCTCCATCACTCATTCACACTAGTGGGACAGTACTGAGCTAAAATCCACATCCCTAAGTAGGAGATAGGGTTCACTCAGACAGGATGGCCAAGGACTATCCTGCTAATAAAAAGAGCCATCTTGTAAACAGCATTCAGAACATGATGCTTACAAGATAAGCACTTGAGTTGTAACTCACCACTTTGCAGATGACTGGGGCACAAAATGAAACTCTGCCAGGAAGCCACAACCACTCTGAAAGAGTGGCGAAAACCCAGACTCACAATTTGGTATAGGACCAAAACTAATAGTGTCAAAGACATGTACTAATCTAATGCAAAAGGACCTCAGGAACTGCAAGAGCCGGAGGTAAAGTCTACAGGTTCAGGGTAGACCGAAAAGCAGAGAAGGAACCCCCCCCACCACCAAGTATGGCTGACCTGCAAACAACAGGTTCAGGAGCACTTGAACCCCTTACTTGGTGAGCAAAAGAAGGTCCAGGTGGGGTTTGCCCATCAAGGAGAATGGTTTTCACTTAGTCACTGAAACCTTCCTGTTGGAAGGTGAAGCACAACTTAGAAGTCTCTTGTGGTTTAGTAGAATCAAATCCTAGTCACTGCATATTCCAAGGAGGAATCATCCTGCCCCCGTGTGTATAACTGTAGTAGCAGTCTCTAAACTCAGGGAAGAAAGGAAAAAGTGTACAGGAGGACATGTCCACTGCGGAAAAAAATATTCTGACAGAAAAAAACGGGCTGGATTTGTAAGGCAAATACAGGCAGATGTGCATCGAGGAGGGACACAGCAGCATCAAATTAGGGCTAACCCATTCATTGAAGTGACCGAATAGTGGCAGAAGTGGCTCAATGCGGTGAGGCACTACCTACTCCGGCTTCCCTGAAAGGAGCAGGAAGGACTCTAGCTTGCTTTGTTGAAAAAAACAAACATCACAGCTCCATCATGCAGTCGGAGAGGATAGCTTTGTGTGCGACTGGCATGGAACCAGTGTGCAGGAAATGAAGGTGTGAATATCTGAGAAGCTATCGCAGAAAAAGACCTACTTGACCTATGGTCAAGAAAGATGCATGTCATCTATTTAAGTTGAAGCAAGCATGGAAGTAGGAATCTAAATTCCAACTTGCTGAAGAGTCACTTCTGTTGCTGCGAGGCTCTGAACAAGAGAAGAAAGCCTGATAAAAAAAAAAGGAAGGACTAACAGACTGGTTAGACGCCTAGGTTTTGGAAATATCTTGGAATAAGAGAAATCTCTCTAGAGAAAAGAGGTGAGCCATACCACTGCTGGATCGGACTGCCCCTAGGGGTAGAAGAAATCAGATACTTTTTACCAAAGTTTAGAGATGACCACCTCAGGTTTGAGGCAGAACCTGACCAGATCCAAAGTGTGGTATCGGGAAATTCCGACTAGGCCCTGTGCTGTGATACTTCTAACCCCTTTTTTTTTGTTTGTTTGTTTGTTTTTTATCATTAGTCCGAGTCTGACAAGGTTGCAGGCTGCTATTTTGCAAGGATTGCCTGATACAGAAATGACAAGGATGTCATCCCTGAGGAGCAGGAGGAGCCTCAGGATCCGTAACTGAACCCTTGACTGGACTAATAATAATAGCTAGATAGATGTTAACCACCTGTGCCGAAGCAGCCACTAGAGGGGCAGCACCAGAAGGGGGCTGTATACCCCTATCAAAGGAGTGGAAGAGTCTGTGCGGCTCCTGACCATTGAATTAGAATGTTCCACAGAGTGAAATTGTCTTGACGACTGAAAGAGTCTAGTCGCAGATGTGTATGGTCCACAGATTCAGTCTAAACACTATGGTGGACCCTTTTACTGAGGAACTACTGAAAAGAGCTTCCATCACAGACTCCGAGGATAGAGGGGGCATGTCCTTCAGTATATAAAATGAGTCATTCGCTGTATCACTGACCAGAAGAACAGGGAGAGACTCATCTAGATGCCCTTCTACTGCAGAAGGACCCCAAAGAGAGGTCTAGGTCAGAGCCACTAGAGACTCGGCCACCAGGAAGGGTGTCAAGGAGCTTGGCACCATGTAGGGAGCTGAGAGAGTGCTGAGCGGAATGAGAGATTCCGCTGGCAGAACAGAACAGAAGAGTCCCATTGGCAGAAAACCACTGGATGACACAGGACCCAATGCAGACCGCCACCCACTAAGATGTGTGGAAAAAATAATCCACAGAACAGGACTTCATTCTGTGGAAACATCCTGCCACAAGTCCCGTGGAAGAAGAGGTCTGCAAAAGGAGATCTTTCCCTAGTTCTGTCGGACAGCACCAACTGGCATCCCTGCAGCACCAGCATCACTCATGGCACAGGAGGGCACCAACCAGTACCTATGCCAACCTGGGAGACACCCGAGGGCACCCACGGCAGAACCCGCAGGTATCCTCAGCACCAATGGCAGTAATGGCACGCAAGGGCACCCCCAACGTCCATGGCATCCAAGAAACCCATGGCAGTAGTGGTATCCGAGAGCACCCATGGCACCAAAGGTACCATGGTACTCATGGCACCCATGGACTCATGGCACTCATGACACCCATGGCACTCACAGGTGCCAGGCGCCACCTGCAGCACCACCCGTGGGTGCCCAGCACCACCCACTGCACCCACGGGTGCCCAGCACTGCCTGTGGCATCCATGGGTGCCCAGCACTGCCTGTGGCACCCACAGGTGCCTGTAACACCCATGAGCACCCGCGGGCATCTGTGGCACCATGAGACGCCCACGGCACCGCCAGCGGTGCCGGCAATGAAGGTGTTACATGAGGTCCCTGCACCCTAATTGGTACCCTCAGAGGTACACTGTAGACAGCTAGTGCTTAGGCATATGTTATACTAACATATAGGGCTAAGGGCATCTTCTGTACAAGAGTAGATGTCAGGATATATGCGTATATTGTTGTAATATACTTTGCTTGCTAATACATATATTCCTCCATGTATTTTCTGTGTATTTCTTACTTGTAAGATGCCAAGGCACCTGTGTCCTTGGAATAATTATGATATGTAAGTCGGCATTGCCACCTTTTGGTGATTTGTACTACTACTGCTACACTGAGTTATGTAAGGCTCTGTATAAGAACTCTTTTGTTCACAAACTGATGACTATTACAAAATTGTATAATGTTATCTTGGACTGTGGAGCTACCTTTAATTTAGCCAATAGGGCTCATCTCTGTAACTAGAAATGTTTCTATCTTACAGTAGCCATAGTATTTATCATAGGTATATAATGTGATACACTAGTCTTGTACCTCAGAGATCCCAAGAGACACAAAGAAACCTCGAGGTATAGGAAACGTATAGGGAATGCTTAGCACTGACTCCCGGTTTGTATTGGTAAGAACTGCTTAGGGCAACTGTGATTTTATCCTTTTTGGTAGTAATAAATAAGTTTATTACTCTTATGCAACATGTCTGTGATTACTTGCATTCCCAATATTGCCAAGAATCTGAAAGTGAAGTTTAGACCTCCTGACAATTGGCGACCTTGTGCAGGCGATATTTGGTGTTTGTAAGTTTTCACTTGTTGCTATAATTTTTCCCTTTCCCATGGGGACAGTAGGTGTACATTCCCGTATCACCTCTCCCATTTTAAAACCAGTTTTCCAGGCCCAGTGGCGCAGAGGGTTGAGGCACTGGTGCCTTACTTCATCCCACGCCGGTGACCCAGGTTCAGGAATGGACTCAGGTCGTCCGGGGCTGGCAGGGGCGGGAGAGGATTGAGTGTCCATAGGACTGCTCTCTTCTCCCAGGGGTGGGTAGTGGGTTCTTGTCGCGCTGCAGCGGCCTCTGGTGGAGACCAGGAGCACTGCTGATGCACGCAAGAAAGAGGGAGTAACTAGAAAAGCAGAAATACCACTTCACGGTAGCCGGATGATGGCTGCCTGGCACTCTGAAGCCATCAAGGTCCTACTGAGCTCTCCATCTCAGCAGCATCCCTGGGGCTAAAGTGGAGCACTGGTCTGCCCCCCTTGGCTGGTGCCTTCCCCCTCGGAGGAAGGGGACCCATCCGGCGAAGGGTTATGCTGGGTCACCCTGGGGATCTGCTGCGATCTGAGGCGTAATCTCGGAGGATGGATGGGTCAGAGGACTGACTTGGTAAGCCCAAAGGAGTGGTTACCGTGGAGCAAGTAGGGGTAGAAAGAAATAACGCAAAAAAAAAAAAAAACAGTTTGTAGTCGCTCACAAAGTCTGGCTGTTGTCTTTTCCGGTGTGGTCGATGCTGACTCGACTCACTCCATTACAGCTTCGATTTGTGAGCCTACAACTTTTACAGTAGCCTGGCTGTGTATAAAGTGCTTCTGCTGTGGATTGATACATAGCATGGTGCCTTTTTCACAGTTTTATTTTTCGTTCCCTTCCACACAATGGCCACCGTATCAAATATCTGCGCAGAACTGAGACTCGATGTTTCAAACTTCCTTACCTCCCATGGAGGATGGGCTGACTTTGCGCGGGATGCAAGTCAATCCAAAAATCCTATACTGGGGATTTCAACCCAGTACACAGAGACGAGACAATCTACCAATAAGCGTCAGGCTAAAGGGTTAATGGTCGCGGCTCTCTATGCTGCTCTGGAAGCCTCCAAAGTGAGGTTTCGAACCCTTGATCCGCAAATTTCATCTCTTAAGCAACAGATAGGTTTGCAGGAAATGGAATGTGTTAGACTGCAGCAGAGCATGGAGTCTGAACTCAAAACTCTGCTGAATGAAAAGGATTCACTTTTGCACCATTCAGCTCAAGCTGGAGAACAGGAACTTTGTATGTTGAAGCAGGAGTGTGAAAGTTTGAGACAGGATAAGGAACAGGGATTGCATATGAATGATTTGCTAAGTGCTGCAAATGCTCAGTTGAGTGAGGAGATGGGAGAGCTACAGGACGAGATGAAACAGGTACGTAATGACTTAGAAGTGGCTACTAGGGACAATTGCGAACTGAGCGCCGTGTATATAGTGTGTTGCAGAAGCAAATGCAAAATGAGGTTGATATGGATGTTGCAACTGTGAGTCATGTGGAATGTAAGACCAAGATGGCGAAACTGCACCATAAGCGGGAGGTTCTGGCTGAACATGTTAAGGCGATGAGAGGCGTAGCCCCTGCCTTACACGTCATCTGAAGGGGAGGTATCAGATGATGACATTTCTCAATACAATGCCTAGTCACACCCCTACTATGGCCCAGAAACCCCACCCAGCCATCCACAACATGGCGGGTCCCCACTCCACCCTCACCATGTCATACGTCATCGACGTTGTGACACCCATCATGGGAGACGCCAACACGGTGGCTCCCATGATAGGGGGGAGCAGGCCCAGGCCTGGTCCCGACGGTACCACCGATAGCCGTTATTAATGGGAAGGATAGGCAAGAGATAGAAACAATGACAAACTGCAATAGGCAATGTACCTCTTCCTGAGAGAAGTAAACGGGCCATTAAAACCCAGATTAGGCAGCTTCTGCAGGAGGCTGGCACTCAGGATGGTATTATTCATACTGTGGCCGAGGCTGCAGCTTGGGCTGCCCTAGACGGCGCCCGAGACAATCTACCTCTGCCTGATTGACCCAGTAATCCCCTACAAATGGCCTACTCTGTTCAGCAAATAGCTGACAGTATCGGTCAGATGAACCCGTCCGACAGCCTCAGCTGTCACTTAGAAAAGGTGCACTCTAAATGCGAGATGCTTAGCCTCGCTGCAGAATACCAGGTCCAAATACTATGCCAGACCATCGATCCTAGTTTGTGGGCCAAACTCCCCAACACCATCCGCCAGGATGGGAATGCCACCTTTGATGAGGTTGCAGCTGAACTCATTTCTGCTCCCAGCCCAGGTGTAGTAGGAGTGATGCTTGCATACCCTGTAAAACAGAATGGAAAGGGAAGTCCAGCGACTAACCAACAGAGACTTTGGATGGCCTACCGAGCAGGAAAGCACCTGGCACAAGAAGCTGCGGATGTAGATCTTATTAAGTATAAGATCCTGTTCCTTAAGAACGTGATTCCTGCAGTATGAGAAAAGGTAGAGCCAACCACCTACCCCACTATGGATAGGTTTGCCGACATCCTTCGGAAAACCGAGAGAGTTTACCAACTCTATATCCGTGATCTGGGCTTCGGTTCCAAGAAGGTAGCCACCGTGGAGTCTGCTCCAGAGGCCACGATGCACTACACTGTGGAAGGGCAGGCCCAACACCAACAGGCCCAGCATCAGCAGGCCCCTCCAGCTGATAACCAACAACGACAACAACAATGGGGTGGGAACCGGAATTGGCATAAGAATAAAAAGCATAAGGGTAAAGGGAAACCACAACAACAAAGAACAGGCCTTTCATATAGGGAGATAGCTGAAGAGAATCGGAAATTTCAAGAGCTCCTGGGACAAGTGTGCTCTGTAGTGGACGCTGTTCCCGCACAGGCCCTTGTGGCAGTACAGCCGGCGACCCAGACCCCAATGGGTCATGGGGATACTGGAAGTGCAGGCCTCCAAGCCCATACAGGTTTGAACCCAGAAGCTCCTCCCTATATAGCATCAGTGTAGCATGGTGAAGTGATTCACAGGAGTCAGGCCCAACCTCTCCATGCTCCCAGTAGTACAGATTGACAATTACAGGCCCCAGTCCAGATTGTAAACAAGCTGGTCTTGGGTACAAATGGAAGGCCCTACACTGAGGCCAAGGTCGGGGGCCGCCTACTAGTAGTCTTGTTAGATACAGGTGCAGCTAATATCTGTATTACATGATGAACATCCAGACATATCCCCTTGGTCCACCGGATGGAGAACCAACATGTCAGAAGTTGATGATACTAGGCTACCTGCATACCGTTCTCTACCGCTACCGGTAGAGCTAGGCCATCTAAAGACCTCACACACTTTCCAACTGATGGTAATGCATGATCATCCTAGTATCATAGGAATTGATTTCCTTGCACCACACGGCTGTGTGGTGGATCTAGCTAACATGCTACTGATACAGATTCAGGGTCAATACCATACCATTCTGATCCCTGATTCACACGTTGTGGCGACAATCACTGCCAATGACAAGGAGTATGACGTCATAGATTTGTTCAAAGGTCATGAGCTTTTCCCAAAGCTTCTTCCCATTTTGCAATGATATTTGGAAGTGTTTGCAATTAACAAACACGACTGTGGCAGAATGCACACTGTCATCGAAGTGTCAGGCCCAGCACACGAGAGGCAAAGGCAGTATCCCTTTCCAACTGAAGCCTTGTCTTCTCTTAGAGAAACAATCAAGTCACTCCTCAAGCAAGAAGTAATCAGAACTTGCATTTCCACTGCTAACTCCCCAGCGTGGCCCATGAAAAAACCCACAGGTGCCTGGAGACTTACTATTGACTACAGGAAGCTGAATCAGGTCATCTCCAGTTGTTCCCCAACTGTGGCATCAGCGCCCGCTGTACTATGACTCTTGACCCCTGACCTGAAATGGTTCAGTGCCCTGGATATTTCCAATGGTTTTTGGTCATTACCATTGGCCCTTAAGAGTCAATATAGTTTTCCTTCACCTTTGAAGTAAGACAGTACACGCGGACTTGCTTGCCGCTAGGATTCCATATTAGCCCGTCCCTGTTCCATCTGCACATGATGGACACCCTCGAGAGCTTCTCTACTCCCCAATGTCTCTTGCAATATGTGGACGACCTGTTGCTGGCAACAGCCACACGGGAACAACATCTGGATCTCTTGGACGAACTATTGACTCATCCAGAGAGCAGGCCTGAAATGCAATCCAGCAAAAGCACAGCTATGTTAGAAAGAAGTACTCTTTCTGGGTCTGAAAATAACTGACCACGGTCAAAGCCCTACCTGGAAGAAGATACAGGGATTGCAAGACTTGCCATTGCCTACCAGCGTGGCAACTCTTCGAAGGTTTCTAGGTATGGTGAATTATTCGAGAGATTTTATTTGTGATTTTGCTCAGAAAGCTGCTCCTCTGTATGAGCTACTCAAAAAGGACATCCCATGGACTTGGGGCCCTATACACACCCAAGCTGTGACATCACTGAAGCAGGCACTTGCCTCCACCTCAGCTCTGGTCAACCCCAATCCAGCACTACCATTTCATCTGGAATGTGCCACCTCTGACATTGCCATGTCTGCAGTGTTGGCCCAGAAGGTTCATGGCACCCTAAGACCCACTGCATATGCATCACAGCTCTTGAACCCAGTGGAACAGAAGTACAGCCTTTGTGAAAGGAACCTTCTGGCCACCTACTGGGCTGTCAAGCACTTCCTGTATATCACTGGGTACTCTCCACTGATCAACACCACCAATCATACCCCAACCACCTTTCTGCTCTCAGACAGAGTGAAGGATGGGTTATTCTCTAACACCAGACTGCCACACTGGTCACTTCTTCTCCAGGATAAAGACATACAGGTACACCCAACAAAAATCCCATCTATGCTGGCTCATGGACTCCTTTTCCAAGGAGAACCCCATGACTATACACTGCAGTCACCTGATCTTCCAGATCCAGGTTCTTTCCTCCCTGCCATGCCACAAATACTTGACAACACCTCTTTGTGTTGCGTCTTTACTGATGGTTCAGCATCCTACTATCAGGGAGAACAAATTGCAGGGATGGACATTCTAGTGACTTACCCTTACGGGAACACTGTTAAAATATCTAAGCGCTGCAGTCTACCATCATCACAGTATGCAGAGATGGCAGCAGTGGTCTGTGCCCTTGAGTTCATCCAGCAAGGGATTGAGGATACTATTATTTTTACAGGCTCTAACTGGGTTTGTTGTTCTCTTACAGAATTTCTTCCTTTCTGGCAGAACAACTCCTTCCTTTCCTCTGATGGCAGCCCAGTGAAGTACAAGGAATTGGTAATATACATACATTCACTAGCACAAAAATTTGCACACAAACTCTATGTACATAAAGTCAAAGCTCATTCTCTCCATGACCCCTATCATGCCTTTAATGACACAGCAGACACCCTTGCCAAGGAAGGGGCCCGGTGGGGGACACCTGGATGATGGACCATCCAGAGGCCAATGCAGCTGTACAAACTGCAGCATTCAGGAAGAAACCTGAACCCTTTTCCCCCCTGGACCTCTCAGCAGCCCAAAATGTTGATACTGAACTTAGAGAAGTGTTCAGATTCCTTGATAAGAGTACCAAAGAGAAACTTCCCACACACAATCCCTACCGGAGGCATGAAGGTAAGGTACACTTGTCACCAGTTGACAAGCTTATCTAGTACCAACCAGATGATTCCACCACCAAGTTGTGGGTTGTCCCCAGACACCTCAGGTCTGAATTCTTGCACCAAGTTCATGACACACCCACTGGTGCACACCAGGGAGTGGAAAACACCCTCCAAAGGCTTAAGACCACCGCCTGGGGGCCTGGTGTCACCAAAGATGTTAAACAGTACATAGACAATTGTCTCATTTGTGCGCAAAACAACCCCATCCCTACCAAGCAAAATGCAAAACTCTTACCACGATGACACTCTGGCCCTTGGCATGCCATACAGATTGATTTTATTGGCCCCCTGACCAACACCAGCAGAAATAACAAGTATGCTCTTGTGGTAACTGATCTCTTCTCTAAGTGGGTTGAAGCTTTCCCCACTAAGACATGCACTGTTAAGACCACTGCCAAAATCCTGGTGGAACAGATTTTCTCCAGGTGGGGCCTACCTGTCAAGGTAGACTCTGACAAAGGAACCAGTTTTACAGGTGAGTTGATGAAAGAATCCCTTGAACTCCTTGGAGTTCAACAGAAGTTCCACATACCTTACCACCCTCAATCCTCAGGTCAAGTAGAAAGAGCCAACAGACGTATTAAGCAAATACTTTCCAAATTCATTGAGGACAATCCAAAAACCTGGGATTCCCTACTGCCGTTACTCCTTATGGCAATTAGGGGTACACCCACAGCCACTACCCAGCTCACACCCTTTGAGGTAATGACTGGAAGACAGATGAGATTATCTGAAGACCTGTTGTTTGACCTGCACACCCCCACTGCAGACCATGTGTCTGTAGACCAATATGTGGAAAAACTCAGAAAAGACCTTATACATACACTTGTATGCTGCCAACTGCATGGGCAAGGCCCAGCAACAATCCAAAATACAGTTTGACAAACACACACAAGAAGTGGATTGGCAGGTTGGAGATCAGGTAATGGTACTCTGATTTGTACATCCCACCCATTCCTTCTCCAACAAGTGGGAAGGCCCATACCCCATTGTCGACAAGCTCAGTCTGACAGTCTATTAGCTTAGACTCCTGCATAACAATAAGTTAACTGACAAATGGTTACATGCAAACCAGCTGAAACTGTATAAAGGAGCGTAATTACTTTTCCTCACCCCATTGGGTGGAATAGTACTAACTTACTAATATTTGATTTTGCTTTTCAGATACACTGACACGATGGCTTTCTTGTTCCATTATCTCCTCATCTCAGGAGTTATCCCCTGCATCCAAGACAAGGTACCAAACCTCCTACCACACCTTGATCCTCCAGCATCTCCTTCAGAGAGAGTTTTCATCAATATACCCGATAGTCTGATTACTGTCCAGGAAGGTTCCAATGCTTACCTCACTGCCTCGGTTGTTGCTCCTGATAAATCTACCCTTCAAATTGAGTGGCAAACCACATCGCAAGGACAAATTCTTCCTGTGGCCAAACTCTCCAAAGGAGCTTTCCAGGGTTGGCCCAATGCTAAATTATCCCCAAATGGTTCCCTGTCCTTGTTACAAACTGCATTAAGATATTCTGGTTTGTACAACATTACTGCCTTATTTGATCCTTCATACTGTAATTTTTTGTCTAACGATTCTGCTCGAAATGTTTGCACTGTACACCACATGGCTTCTGCAGCCATGTACCTCTCTGTGTTACCACCCACTGATAAACAGCTTTTGGAATGCTCAAAGCATACCCCTGGCCCCCATAGTGGACTAACAGCCACTGCCCTCCCAGGTTCATTGACAAGCTTCCTGAATTAGTGGCCTTGATGGAGGAGGAAGATCTGGATATCGTGGCAGTCACAGAAACATGGTACACACAGAACCATGACTGGGATGTAAACATACCAGGATACACTATCTATAGGAGGGACAGGGAGGGTAAAAGGGGAGGAGGAGTAGCTCTCTACACAAGAGAAGACATCAAAGCAACAGAACAAAAGGGTAAACAGGGAGGAGAAGAAGCACTGTGGGTCAATTTGGAGGCAAGCAATGGCACCACAATCCGCACAGGGGTTGTATATAGACCCCCCTCTCAGGGGGAGGAAATGGACAAGGAAATGATAGAAAGTATAGTTAGAATGGCAGATAAAGGGGAGATATTGCTGATGGGTGATCTGAATATGCCAGATGTTAACTGGAGTGCAGTTGCAGCAGCCACTTCTAAGAGTGGGGTTATTCTAGATGCCCTACAGGGGGCATGCCTTAGACAACTAGTATTGGAGCCCACTCAAGAGGGAGCAATCTTAGATCTGGTTCTCTCAAATGGAGATGAGAGAGGATCACAGATGTAGAAGTGGGTAGCCATCTGGGAACTAGCGACCATCGAACAGTATGGTTCACAATAAACACAGCAATAGAGCAAGCCATACAAAGACAAAGGTACTGGATTTTAGGAGGGCTGACTTTGCTAAAATGGGTGAGTGCCTAAGGAATGCACTAGCAAATGGGCAGGAAGGAGGGTGGAAGAACAATGGGGAATAATAAAACTGCCATCACAGAGGTAACAAGCCTTGTGTAAAGCAAATAAACAAAATGAAACGAGGTAAGAAACCACTATGGTTCTCAAAGGAAGTGGCAGTGAAGGTTCAAGAGAAAAGAAAGCATTCAGGAAGTACAAGGAATCACAGAAGGAACAGGACAGAGAACTGTATCAGTTAAAGCAAAAGGAAGCTGGAAAAGCAGTCAGGACAGCAAAGGCCCAAACTGAGGAAAAGATAGCCAAATCAGTTAAGAAGGGGATAAAACCTTTATAGGTACATCAGGAGCGAAGGAAGACCAAGGGAGGGATAGTGAGGCTTAATAAAGGGAGGAGGGTGGGCAGAGGGTGACTGTGAAAAGGCAGAGATACTAAACAAATATTTTTGCTCAGTATTTACAAAGGAAGAAGGGAGGTACCTAAAACAAACAGTAGAAACACTCTGGATACAGAAGTTGATACCAGCCCATTTACAGAAGAAAGGGTTCTGAAAGAGCTTTTAAAACTGAAGGTGGACAAAACAATGGGGCCTGATGGGATTCATCCCAGAATTCTAAAAGAACTAAGGGTAGAACTAGTGACACCACTGACTACCCTCTTTAACAAATCATGGGAGGATGGGGTGGTACCTGAGGACTGGAGGAGGGCAGATGTGATTCCCCTTCACAAAAGTGGGAGCAAGGCAGAAGCAGGAAACTACAGACCTGTTAGTTTAACCTCAGTGGTAGGGAAAATGATGGAATCACTTCTGAAGGAAAGAATTGTTGAGTATCTAGAGGCCAGAGGGGCACAGGACCCAAGGCAGCATGGATTCACAGGAAGGTCATGCCAGACAAATCTGATAGATTTCTTTGACTGGGTGACCAAAGTAGTTGATCAGGGAGGGGCTATGGACATGGCCTACCTAGACTTTAGCAAGGCATTTGACACAGTCCCACACAAAAGATTAATATACAAGTTAGCCAGCCTGGGAGTGGTCCCAAGATGACAGCCTGGGTAAAGAATTGGCTGGAGAATAGGACACAGAGAGTAATAGTAAATGGAGTCCACTCTGAAAAGGGGGTTAGTAGTGGGGCAACTGAGGGTTCAGATTAGACCAGTCCTCTTCAATGTCTTTATAAGTGACATTGCAGAGGGACTGAAGGAAAAGTATGTCTCTTTGCAGATGACACAAAGATCTGCAACAGAGTTGATGCACAAGGTGGGGTGGAAAGGATGAGAAGGGACTTGGCAAGGTTAGAGGAATGGTCAAATGTATGGCAGCTTAGATTCAATGCTAAGAAGTGCAAGGTAATGCACCTGGGAAACAAAAACCCAGGGAAGAGTACACAATGGGGGGTGAGATACTAACAACAACAAAAATGGAAAGGGACCTGGGGGTAGTCATATCAGATGACCTAAAGATGGGCAAGCAATGGAGAGGGCAGCAAGGAGGGTTGGGGGATACTGGGATGCATAGGGAGAGGCATCACCAGTAGAAAACAGAAAGTTATTATCCTCTGTACAGAAAGCTGGTGAGACCCCATCTGAGTACTGTGCAGTTCTGGAGACCCAATCTCCGCAAAGACATAGACAGGATGGAAGCTGTCCAGAGGAGGGCAACTAAAATGGTGCAGGGTCTGCACCGGAAGACATATGAAGAGAGACTTAAGGAGCTTAATATGTATAGCCTCGAGGAAAGGAGGGAGAGGGGGGACATGATAGAAACTTTCAAGTACCTCAAGGGAATCAACAAAGTCCAAGAGGGCAGCATCTTTCAAAAAAAGAGGTGTGCAAGAACAAGGGGGCACAATTTGAAGATAGAAGAGGGGCGGCTCAGAGGTAACTTAAGGAAGTATTTTTTCACAGAGAGGGTTGTGGATGTATGGAACGGCCTTCCAGAGGAGGTTGTGGAGTCAAAAACAGTGGTGGAATTCAAGCATGCATGGGACAGTCATAAGGCAATTCTAGGGGGTGGGGGGGTAGGCTGCTGGTTAACTAGGATCTGCAACTTATCCATCAGGTAGGGAAATGGGCAGACTGGGTGGGCCAAGCAGTCCTTATCTGCCGTCAAATTCTATGTTTCTATGTTTCTATTGTGAATGGATTCTAAAGATAAAAAACTAATAAAAGAAGACTGTCCTTACATATCAATTTTCAGTTATAATTTCTATCTTTTTACATAAAACAAGGTTTCAGGGTTGACTCCCGCTTACAGCCACTGATGACAAAAAAACAGAATACATTTGTTTATACTAAACTTCTACATCAGCTGTTAATAATAGTTTCAATTTATTTTCAATAACCTTAACCGATAAAGCAGTTACTAGACCTTCAATTAAACACAAAAAAGTATAAAAAGTGCCCTTTCAATACTCTATATGCATGTATTTTATCAAATATACATTAAGTGAAACACATTAATTTCAAATGGCTTAGCTTTCAGTATCTATGCTCCCCTAATCTCGTTATATAGAATGACTGCATACTAACTCAACAGTATCATAATGATTACGCTTTCAGCAATGATATTGCTTCACTTTCAGTATCGGTGTTCTCCAACTTTAAAAATGTAAACTCTCTGCATAATAACTCACCTACCAGTATTCTACATTAGAATAGTCACACTTTCAGCAATAATGCACTCCGAATATTACATCACTATTCACATTATTCTCAATGTATATCTGTATGCTAAATAAATATACAGCTCTAAATGGGGGTAATTTCAAATCAGCTGTATATAGATTATGATGCTAACCTGTTTTCTGTCTTTACACTTGTTCAATGTTTTCTTGTTTTCAACTTTGTATGCCGATACTTTCCATCTTTGTTTGCTAGGAAAAAATAACAATGCTATCAAGTGTCCTTATCGTAATACAGGTATATTCCATTAGACTTTCATTAGGACTTACTCAAAATGTTCTTTTGGTGTCTGGCATCTGTTGGCAGCGGGAGTAACGCGTGAGGCCTATATTACCTGAGTTTTAAAAGGACGGAGAACTCCACCCCCAGATCCAACAACCAATGCACAGCGTTAATGTAAGCACAGACATGTTCACCTGTGTGCTGGACCCGCTTCTGATGACACCGAGTAGCATATTTCTCAGTGTCAAGAGCAATCATTTTTAATAAATATAACTAAGTATAACAAGATTATACTTAAAACAAAATAAATCAATTTTACTAATACTATTATATTATATATTCATTTTAGATGATTATACTGTTGGAGAAACAGATTACCCCGCTACGGCTCTTTGCCTATCTGTTTCATGATATATTTTAAACAAACTATGTATTGTTCTCATATGAAATGCCAAATTTAATTATCTAACTACAATATAGTCACATAAGTACTAAAAAGTCCTTATAAATACTAAACCCATCTTTACAGCATATTATTCTATATCACAATAATAAGTTTTAATTCAGTTTCACAGTGTTAATCTCGGTTGAATTCTTTTTCTTACAAAATTGGCTGCCATTCTATCATTTCATTCAGCCCAAACTTGGGATTATTAGTTTGAAAATAGTTTATGAATCTTGCTTCTCTTAATAATAATTTAGTATTATAGTTTCCTCCTCTATTGTCCTTGTGGACTTTTTCAATACCAAAAAATCTTAATGCAGCTATAGAATGCCCTCGTTCCAAAAAATGTTGTGCTAATAGTGATGTCAAATCTTTGTTTCTAATGTATCCCTTGTGTTCCCCTACTCTTTGTTTTAAAGACTTTTTCGTTTTTCCTACATACATTAAGTCGCATGGATACTTAATGCCATAGATTACCCCTTCTGTCTGACAATTAATAAATTATTTTATCTTAAAATCCTCACCCCTACTACTATTTCTGATAGTTTGTATTCTATATGTATTATGGCAATGGACACATCTACCACAGCTATAATTACCTCTTAGTTCTTCACTTGTAAAAAATAAATTTTTATTTGCTTCTGGTATTTTATGTTCTGTATGTACTATATGGGTAGATACTGATTTTGCTTTTTTTAGCTACTACCTGTACCCCCTTATTGAAGGCTTTATTACCCATAGGTGTATTACTATTACTTGGTATAAAGAACAGAAGAAGGCCAGAGCCCATCGAGACTGTTCCCCCACACTATGTGGGACATTATTTATCTATTACCCCTCAACCAAACATCTGATTTGTTTTTAAAGACAGTGGCCATAGTTGCCTCTACCAATTCTTGTGGCAAGGTGTTCCATACAATGGATGTTCTTATTGGAAAAAAGTTTCCCCTTTTGCTGGTTTTATAAGTTTTTACTTCAAGCTGTTTATTATGCAGTCTTGGAACATGTCTCCTTTTGGAGAGTGTTAGACCACATTTTTCCATTAGATCTGGTTAATTTATTAAATTAAAAACCATAAGCATATCACCTCTTAATCTTCTAATTTGAAGAGAGAAGAAACCAGTAGCTTTTAATCTGTTCTGATAATCCAAGTTTGTTAATCTTGGAATCATTCTAGTTACTCTTCTTTGAACCTGTTCAAGAATTGCTGTGTCTTTTTTTTTTTGGTTTGGATTCCAGAAAGGGGAGCCATAATCTAGATATAGTCTAATGTATGCCCTATACAATGGAATAAGGCATTGTTCAGTGCAATTAACAAAAGTGCATTTTATTTGCCTCAAAAGTTTGTTGGTCATGCAAGCAATTCTAACACAGTGATCAATTTGATGTAAGTTTATTATTAACATATATCCCTAAATCTTTTTCACAATTTGATGAGTGAAGTGGTAGTCCGTTTATATATCATTTTTGGATTATTTACACCGAAATGCACTACTAAACATTTGTCTTGATTAAACTGCATATGATTTGCATTTGCCCAAAGTGTTAATTTTTTCAAATCCTTCTTTAATGCAGAAATATTTTCTTGATTATTAATCTTGCCCCCCAATTTAGTATCATCTGCAAATTTAACCATGAAGTTATTTGGCCCTGTTTGTAAATCACTGATAAAGATAAAGATAAAGACAATGTTGGTCTCAGGACCGACCCCTGTGGTACACCACTTGTCACACTACCCAAATCAGACAAGATATCATTAATTCTGACTCTGAGAATGATTTATCAACCAGCTTAAAGTCCAGTTGACAATATCAGGTGACAAAACCTAGATTGTGCATTTTAGTAATGAGTTTTTCATGTGAGACTTTATCGAAAGCTCTACTAAAGTCCAAAAGAATTACATCAGTAGGGATACCCACATCTAGTAGAGTACTTATACTATTGTAAAAAGATATCAGATTGGTGGTGCAGGAATACTTAAGCTATAAGGCACGATTACACGATAACACACATCCCTGGAGTGCCTTATTGCTATTACACAATGGCTCGTTGTCATATAAAATAAAAAAAAATAAAAAAATGATTTTAAGGAATCAAATGGTCATCATCCATAGCCAAAAGATCATTATCCACAGCATCCAAAAGCAATACAGTGATGTTATTGTGTAATAACATCACTGTCTCAGGCACACATTGACCAGAGTCCAGGAAATGTTCTTGTCATTGTATAATTGGGAGTAAACCCATGCTGATTTGAATCATAAATTCCTAATTTTTTACAATCTTGATCTATTAGAGACTTCATTACTCGTTTTATTAATTTATCAGCCACTGAGGTCAGGCTAATTATATGATAATTTTGCACAGAACCTCTATTTCCTTTTTTAAATATGGGAGTAACTATTGCTGAATGCCAACCATTTGGTACAATGCTTTCTTGTAAGGATTTGTTGAAGATAATGGACAAAGGTATAGAAATATTTATAGAGGTTTCGATCAGAAACCTTGGATGAATACCGTCTGGGCCCGGACTAGTATTTTTTTTTAGTTTTTTGATGGACTGTATAATGTCAGTTGGATAGAACCTATGATAATCTACGTGGTGAACTTTAAATGTACTAATAGGTGATTTTTGAGAGAAGACAGAACAAAAGTACTTATTAAAGAGATTCAAGGTTTCTGTATCAGATAGAGAAGAGCCATTGGTTATAATGAGACCAATGGTCCTTGATACACCTTTTTTACTATTTATATAGGAGAAAAGAGATTTGTAACAGTCTTTTGTGTGAGCTAGTTTAAATTCTAGCTTATGTTTTGACAATTTAATATAATTTTTTACGTTTTTCACAGATAGTCTGTATCTATGTAATAGAGTAGTTTTAAATGGAACAGAACTATTCTTAAGTTTCCTAAAAAGTTAAATTTTTATTTTAATCTGATTTTTAATTGTCTTGTTGAACCAAGGGGAAATTTTTCCTTTATTATTAAATTTCCGCTTAGATGGAATAAAGGTATTTTCCAAATAATGTACAATGTTTTTAAAAAAAGTCCCAAACTTGTTGTGTTGTACAATTAAGAAGATTATATTCCCAGTTTATGCTTTGTAAGTATTCATTGATTTTAGAAAAATTTGCTTTATTATAGTTTTTTGTACAGTATAACTTCCTTTGTGTAGTTTTAAACTGTTGAATTTCAAAAAGAAAAGATGAATGATCACTGGTCCCAAGTGGATCCCAAATTTGTAAATTGCTAATTTGTTGCTCTGTGTTGGTAAATAATAGATCCAAAATATTAGGACCTCGAGTGGATTCAGTAACAAGTTGTTGTAATCCAATACTAACTACCACATCTATTAGTCCTTTCTTGGCATAGGACTGTCCTGAGAATGAGTCCCAGTTAATATGAGGGAGGTTACAGTCGCCAAATATTACAGTATCTTGAGATTCTGAAAAATGTGTAATTTCTTTAAACATATCAATTGTGTAATCTGAATTTGCAGATGGAGGTCGATAGATGTTACCAATAGTTATATAGGACTGCTCCTTCAATAAGGTGTAGACTCCAAAACTTTCCAGTTTCTATTCACCGATTTTTTAATTTCATAAAATATGTCACTATATTTGAGAGAACAGATAATCTTTTTGTCTAATAGATTATCTACTCGTTTTACTTTCTTTACCAATAGATCTTTTCTATCTTCTAATTGAGCCTTATTACATGCCTCCTGTAAAATTTTACCACTATATCCTCTCTCTATAAACCTTTCTGTCATCTTATTAGTAGACACTACCTTGTCATCTGTTTCTGTACAATTCCTTTTAACCCTTAAAAATTGACTGTAGGGTATTGAATCTATTATTTTTTTAGGATGGAAACTATCTGCATGAAGTATAGTGTTTCTATCAGTAGGTTTTCTAAAAATTCCAGTGTGCAGTTTGTCATTTTTTTAAAAGATTACTAAATCCAAAAAAGAGATCACACTCTTATTATAATCAATCATAACTTGTAAATAATCTGTTTGTTAAGACCCTGATGGAAATCAAAAAGTTATTCTTCTGTTCCTTGCCATATTACAAATAAGTCATCTATAAAGCGTTTCCATATAAGTATATTATTGAAAAAAGTGTTATTTTCATAAATATACTTTTTCTCAAACCAGATCATAAACAAATTTGCACAGGATGGGGCCATGCTAGACCCCATCACAGTACCTTTCACTTGAACATAATATTTTTTTTCAAATCTGAAATAGTTTTGTGTCAAAACTAGATATACTAACTGTAGTAAAAATTCATTTGGTGGCTTCATTTATTTTCTAGTATTTCTTTTAGGACTTCACAACCTTTCAAATGTGGTATAGAGGTATAAAGGTGTTTAATGTCAAAACTCACAAGAAAAAGATTTACCAGACATATCGTAACTATTATTAAATTCATCTAGTAAATGAATCAAATGTGTAGAATCTTTTAGATATGATTTTGTTTGTTCTACAATGTCTTTGATATGAAAATCAGCAAACACTTACAAAGGCTCCAAAATTGAACCAATTCCTGCCACTATTGGTCTACCTGGTGGATGGAGGGGATCTTTGCAAATTTTTGGGAAGGTATAAAAAATTTGAATCATTGGGTATTCTTTTTTTATAGCCTTATATTCCCATTCCTCTATCCAGTCATTTTCAAGGGCCCTTTTTAAAATCTCTTCTACCAAAGTGCCTATTTTTTGTGTAGGGTCTTCTGTCAATTTTAAATAATTCTCTTGCATATTTAAAAGTTGAAGACATTTTAATTTGCATGTTTCATAGTTCTCTATTACAATCCCTCCCCCCTTATCTGCTTTCTTTATAATTATATTAGGATCATTTTCAAGATTTCTTAATGCAGCAAATCCTTTCGATGTTAAGTTAAAGCGTGTTCTTCTATCCATTTTTTTCCTTTTAATGAATCTTTCAACATCTTTGCTAAGCAAACAAATATATGTTTTAATAATATGTGGTATTGGTCCTGGAAGGAGAAATTGTGACTTCGATTGTAATTTATGACCTAATTCTATCTTCTTTTTTTTTTTGGAAAAAGAAAAGAAAAGCAAAAAGAACAACAGTTACAAGTGGTCACGAGATCGCAGGTGAAATAATGCTCTTTAACCTATCAGATCGAGTTTTAACACCAGAGAAGTTAAATGTGTTAAACAAAGGACTAACATTCTGCCCTCAAGAAAAAGTAGACGACTTTGAAATTAAATTAGATTTGAATAGATTTTTTAGAAAATTAAGACTGAGATATTTTTTCGATAATCAATCGGTAGAATCTGGGAATAAGGATGAACAAAAAAAGAAGATATAATTAGGTCATAAAGTCACAGTTTCTCCCTCCAGGACCAATACCCATATTATTGAAACATACATTTGTTTGGTTAGCAAAGATGTTGAAAGATTAATTAATGAAGTCCTAAAAAAATACTAGAAAATTCTAGAAAAGAAATGAAGCCACCGAATGAATTTTTACTACAGTTAGCACATCTAGTTTTGACACAAAACTATTTCAGATTTGAAAAAACATATTGGCCCAGATATTCAAATGGGTTGCACCATGCACAACCAACTGATGCGCCCCGGCATGATATTCAAAAGGGAAAAGTGCACCGCACAAATCCCAATGTGCCGGAGCGCATCAGTAATGTATGCAGGCACAGGTGGGGGGGCGTGCCCATGCATAACCTGCACAGCCTGATATTCAGCCTGGGATGTGCAGAGTCAAGCATACACAACCCCTACCTGCACCTGCACAAAGTTAAGCCAAAAAAAAGGAACAAGTGATGGCCACCCACAGGTGAGCTGCCACATTACAGGGTGCAACACGGCAGCTGCCACCTGTGGATGGCTGCTTGAGTTCCTGCCACACCTGGCGGCACCCCCATGCCCCATCGCGGGCATTTGTGTATAACAATAACCCCCTCACGTCCAATATCCCTGGTGGTCCAGTGGACCAATCGCTGCCCGATCGTGGGCATCTGTACAGCATAAAATATTCCTATTACCCTAGTGGTCTAGTGTACCCCCCTACCTACCCACCCACTGGGCCCACCACCGCTCCCCAGTCAGTGGCCGGTGGCGGGCGGCAAATGAGTAGGTGCTACCGCCCGCCCGGCTGACGGAGGAGGCGGGAGTGGTGGGACTCAGTGGGCAGGTAGGGAGGGGGTCACTAGACCACCAGGGTAATAGGAATATTTTATGCTGTACAGATGCCCACGATCGGGCAGCGATTGGTCCACTGGACCACCAGGGATATTGGACGTGAGGGGGGTTATTGTTATACACAAATGTCCGCAATCAGGTACATTGCAGTCCACTGAACCACCAGGAATATTGGACTGGGGGGTTCTTTTAGACAAATGCCCGCGATCGGGCTGCAGGGGGCGTCGGTCCCTGATGGCTGCTGCCTGGCAGGGCACCAGACGCAAGTCGTCGGGGATTGGTGCACCTGCATGCTAATGGCATACAAATGGGGCCATAATGAGATGCAAATGGCCCCATGTGCACCTTGCATAAATTATGGCCCCATTTGCATGTCCCCTTTTGAATATCGCAGGTGCTGTGCATGGCACAATGGCACTTGCGCTAATGCATCTCCATGCTCCACTCTGGCCACTTGCGCTGGCACAGTGCCACTGTGCCATGCACAGTGGGGGTGGCCAGGGTGTGATATTCAAAGCTGCTGCATCATAGCGCAGCTCTGTTGAATATTGCCCAGGCCACACCCCTCTGCAACAAAGTTGAGCTGCGCCCAGGCTTGCACCACAGCCTGGTGCAGTTTGAATATCTGGGCCATTATGTTCAAGTGAAAGGTACTGCGATGGGGTCTGGTATGGCTCCATCCTATGCAAATTTATTTATGAGCTGGTTTGAGAAAAAGTATATTTATGAAAATAACCTTTCTTTTCAATAATATACTTATATGGAAATGCTTTGTAGATTACATATTTGTAATATGGCCAGGAACAGAAAAAAAAAATTTGATTTCCATCAGGGTCTTAACAAACAAAGAGATAATTTACAATTTACGACTGATTATAATAAGAGTGAGATCTCTTTTTTGGATTTAGTAATCTTTTTTAAAAATGACAAATTGCACATAAAATTTTTAGAAAACCTACTGATAAAAACATTATACTTCATGCAGCTAGTTTCCATCCTAAAAAATTAATAGATTCAATACCCTATAGTCAATTTTTAAAGGTTAAAAGGAATTGTACAGAAACAGATGACATGGTAGTGTCTACTAATAAGATGACAGAAAGGTTTATAGAGAGAGGATATAGTGGTAAAATTTTACAGGAGGCATGTAATAAGGCTCAATTATAAGATAGAAAAGATCTATTGGTAAAGAAAGTAAAAACAGAAGATAATCTATTTGACAAAAAGATTATTTGTTCTCTCAAATACAGTGACATATTTTACAAAATTAAAAAAAATCAGTGAACAGAAACTGGAAAGTTTTGGAGTCTACACCAATGGGTAATAAAGCCTTCAATAAGGGGGTACAGGTAGTAGCTAAAAGTAAAATCAATATGTACCCATATAGTACATATAGAATATAAAATACCAGAAGCAAAGAAAAATTTATTTTTTACAAGTGAAGAACTAAGAGGTAATTATAGCTGTGGTAGATGGGTCCATTGCCATAATACATATAGAATAAAAACTATCAGAAATAGTAGTAGGGGTGAGGATTTTAAGATAAAAGAATGTATTAATTGTCAGACAGAATGGGTAATCTACGGCATTAAATGTCCATGCGACTTAATGTATGTAGGAAAAACAAAAAGGTCTTTAAAACAAAGAGTGGGGGACACAAGGGATACATTAGAAAACAAAGATTTGACATCACCAATAGCACAACATTTCTTGGAACGAGGGCATTCTATAGCTGCATTAAGATTTTTGGTACTGAAAAGGTCCACAAGGAGCCAGCCCAGTGGTGCTGAGGCGCTGGACGCCTTACCTCATGCCATGGTGGTGACCCGTGTTCGGGAACAAGCACAGGCCGCCGGGGGTCAGCCAGGGAAGAGAAGGATCGAATACCCGATGGCTGCTCTCCTTCTCTGGGGGGGGTCAGCCTGCAAGCTCCCGCCACAATACCACCTCCTGGGGAGCTCGGGAGGTAGGTGTGGTAGAGGGAGGTAGCAGCATGGGTTCTGGGCCAGATGTTGGCAGAGGGGCGGAGTAGGAGATGCGTCTCATCATGCCTCCTTGCTCATTGGCCCTCATTGCACGCCGGTGCTGGGGGAAGGAAAAATTGAGGAAAAACACCCTCTCCTCACCTAGGTGATGACTCCTCACTGCGAGCCGTCAGAACTTCGGAGCAGACTCCGCTGCACAAGTGTCCATAAATCAACTGTCGTGGGGAGTAGGTGGCTCCCTCCACCCCACTGGGAGGCAATCCAGTATCAAGGTCATATATGTATGGACCAAGGTGCTCTAGGGGCAGACTACAGTGTGATGATGGGCTGCGCAACAGAGGAAATACGACTGAGTGGTGAGAGGGGGCAGTAGGAGGGATAAAATACTAAGTAAAAAAAAAAAAAGAAAAAGTCCACAAGGACAATAGAGGAAGAAACTATAATACTAAATTATTATTAAGAGAAGCAAGATTCATAAACTATTTTCAAACTAATAATCCCAAGTTTGGGCTGAATTAGCTGAAAGATCTTCTGGTGCCTTACCTTCCAATGCGACCTGTCCGCTCAGCCAATGAGGGGTTGCTAGAGATTCCGAGGGTAGTTTTAAAATCTTCTGGCACCCGCGCTTTTAGTTTTGTAGTGCCAACCCTCTGGAATTCTCTACCATGTTGGATTAGAGAGTGCATGACGGTGGAGGGTTTTAAAAAGGGCCTAAAATCATTTTTATGGAATAAGGCATTTGGTGAGGATATAGATTTTAATTAAATGCTGTATATTTTAGTCCAGATTTTAATGTATTTATAATGTTTTATGACTGTTATTCTGTAATGCGCCTTGATTTAAGAAAGGTGCATAAGAAATAAAGTTTATTATTATTATTATTGAATGAAACGATAGAATGGCAGCCGATTTTTGTAAGAAAAAGAATTCAACCGAGATTAACACTGTGAAACAGAATTAAAACTTATAATTGCGATATAGAATAATATGCTATAAAGATGCATTTAGTATTTATAAGGACTTTTTAGTACTTATGTGACTATATTGTAGTTAGTTAATTCAATTTGGCATTTCATAAGAAAACAATACATAGTTTGTTTAAAATATATCATGAAACAGATAGGCAAAGAGCCGTAGCGGGGTAATCTGTTTCTCCAACAGTATGATCATCCAAAATAACCTAAAATGAAACTATAATATAATAGTATTAGTAAAATTGATTTATTTTGTTTTAAGTATAATCTTGTTATACTTAGTTATATTTATTAAAAATTATTGCCCTTGACACCGAGAAATACGGTACTCGGTGCCGTCAGAGGCGGGTCCAGCACACAGGTGAGCATATCTGTGCTTACGTTAACGCCGTGCATTGGTTGCTGGATTCAGGGGTGGAGTTCTTCATTCTTTTAAAACTCAGGTAATATAGGCCTTGTGCGTTACTCTCACTGCCGCCAGACACCAAAAGAACATTTTGAGTAAGTCCTAATGAAAGTCTAATGGAATATACCTGTATTACGATAAGGGCACTGATAGCATTGTTAATTTTCACTAGCAAACAAAGATGGAAAGTAACGGCATACAAAGTTGAAAACAACATTGAACAAGTGTAAAGACAGAAAACAGGTTAGCGTCATAATCTACCTACAGTTGATTTGAAATTACCCCCATTTAGAGCTGTATATTTATTTAGCATACAGATATAGCTTGTGAATAATGCGAACAGTGACGTAATATTCAGAGCACATTATTGCTGAAAGTGTGACTATTCTAATATAGAATACTGGTTGGTGAGTTATTATGCAGAGTTTTTACATTTTTAAAATTGGAGAGCACCAATACTGAAAGTGAAGTGATATCACTGCTGAAAGTGTAATCATTATGATTCTGTTGAGTTAGTATGCAGTCATTCTATATAGCGAGATTAGAGGAGCATAGATACTGAAAGCTAAGCCATTTGAAATTAATGTGTTTCACTTAATGTATATTTGATAAAATACATGCATATAGAGTTGTGAAAGGGTACTTTTTATATGTTTTTGTGTTTAATAGAAGGTCTAGTGAGTTTGCTTTATCAGTTAAAGTCATTGAAAATAAATTGAAGCTATTAACAGCTGATGTAGAAGTTTAATATAAACGAATGTATTCTGTTTTTTTATCAGTGGCTGTAAGCGGGAGTCAAAACTGAAACCTTGTTTTATGTAAGAAGATAGAAATTATGAACTGAAAATTGAAATGCAAGGACAGTCTTCTTTTCTTTATTAGTTTTTTTATCTTTAGAATCCATTCATGATGTTTATTTAAAACAAATATTTACTTTTTATAATTTGTGAATTTTTCAAAAAAAATATTTATTTTAGAGTAAACCAGTGTCCTGATGAAGGGTTTACCCGAAACGCTGACTATTATTGTTTAACTGGAAGACACTTTATTAAAACCCTTGTTTGAAATTAAGAATATTCAGATTCATTTTTTAGGTGGGTGAGAGGGCCTTATTACCCCAGTATCAGTTTTTGTTTATTATGTTTCACAACACTAATACTTCAGCATTTTATAGTTCATTATTGCTTGATAGTTTAGCTGCATTTCAGATTCGTACTCAAGACCCTATTGCTGGGTCCATTCTACTGAACAGAGAGGCAACTTCAGGAGAAAACCCACTCTTGATGATCAAACTCATAAACGTAAGACACGTGAAGTTGACAGTTCTGATGTCACAGGTGCAACAGGTACTGTCACAGGCCTTTTTGGTACGGCTATGTCTATTTGGAATAAAGCAGACATTGCTGCTATCAAATCTCATTCTGCCAAATTTTCCACTGGTCTGGTTAACAATATTCTACCCCCATTATTGCATGGTGTGGATGGCTTTAGTCAGGAAGAAAGATACACTGTATACAACATGCACGACATTGCTAAGGCATTCACTGATTCGAAAGACAAGATCAACGCACTCATACAACAAAACAACAAAGAAGCAGATAAACAATACATTGCTAGAGAAATCCTCTGCTCTGCCTATGGCTCATATATCATCACTACCATCAACAATCTCTTCCGTGATCTAGAATCTGGAAGGATCCCTGCTATCATACATAACAGACGCATTTCCAAATGGCATTGTCCATGATGTAAAACCCCTGGCTGTATTGCTATGTGTATGCAACAAACTTTAACCATTCCTCTCTCTATAGCTAGGAACTTGGGGTTTGTGACCAGACACCTTAACACTGGTCCTTGTTTCACTACTAAGAAATGTTCCATAAGAGATACGATGTTTGTTTCCTTTACTGTTTCTTTACCACGTTTTGATCCCACTACAGCCTTGTTCGACAAGCTTGCACTGGTACACTCTATTGGGCATTTGGACGAAGACATCTACAGAGAACGCCTGGATCTACCGCCTCTACTGGTTTTACATCCTTTCCTGGACACCTGGGTGGCTCCGCACATGAACTGCTGTGTGAAGAAGCAATACATTTACTTGTGCCGATGTGATGTATTTGATGTTACTCAACCTGTTTGTGGTTATTCTCCAGATAGCATTGATTGGACTTTCACCAAGGATGATGACATCACCAAGAATAGCACAGATTCCTTGGATTCGACTTTGGCTCCGGACCAGCTCTACCAATCATATCGTGAGGAGGTTCATCGCCTATCAACACGGATTTCGAAGACAGCCTACACCTGCCCTGTCCAGTTGCAAAAGTGGAGACCCCCTACTGTTCGCTCTCAGTATAATTCTGATGGGGAGTATTGTGTGGTAACCAACTTTAAAAGCTATACTTATGGATCTGTGACATGTGCTATTGATAACCCCAATTTTTGTTTTGTCCCCCACCAGAAGACTGTCATTAGACATACTGTCATAACCCCCGTACAGACATCATTGATGGTAACCCCGATTATCTGCTCACACTGTCTGAATACTTACCATATTTTAATGTACACATAGACCCACTAACATTTACATTAAAATCACTTTTAGACAGGAAAGACACACACCTCATCCACATCAGCAATAATATGACCAAGGCCAATGAAGCTATCCTCTCATTGATTAATGATGGTGACATGAATGACGCATTGACCAACACCTGGTTGGAAATTACTTTTAAAGGTTTTGCTATTATACAAGCATTTTTAATCTTTATTCTAATTATTATGCTATGCTGCCTATGGCGCACACTGCGCCAACACCGTGAGCAGCTCGAGTTCCTTTACAAAGCTTGCGCGTCGGGTTTGTAAATGACCACTGCTCCCTGACCTTTCCCTAGATTTACCTGTGTTGCCCTTGGAGGCATAAAGAGGGGGAATGTTACACGAGGTCCCTGCACCCTAATTGGTACCCTCAGTGGTACACCATAGACAACTAGTGCTTAGCCATATGTTATACTAACATATAGGGCTAAAGGCATCTACTGTACCAAAGTAGATGTCAGGATATGTGCACATATTGTTGTAATACACTTTGCTTGCTAATACACATATTCCTCTATGTATTTTCTGTGTATTTCTTACTTATAAGATGCTAAGACACCTGTGTCCTTGGAATAATTATGATATGTAAGTCGGCATTGCCACCTTTTGGTGATTTGTACTACTACACTGAGTTATGTAAGACTCTGTACAAGAACTCTTTTGTTCACAAACTGATGACTATTACAAAATTGTATAATGTTATCTTGGACCATAGAGCCACCTCTAATTTAGCCAATAGGGCTCATCTCTGTAACTAGAAATGTGTCTATCTTACAGTAACCATAGTAATTATCATAGGTATATAATGTGATACACTAGTCTTGTACCTCGGAGATCCCAAGAGACACAAGGAAACCTCGAGGTATAGGGAACGTATAGAGAATGCTTAGCATTGACTCCCAGTTCGTATTGGTAAGGACTGCTTAGGGCAACTGTGATTTTATCCTTTTTGGTAGTAATAAACAAGTTTATTACTCTTATGCAATGTGTCTGTGATTACTTGCATTCCCAATATTGCCAAGAACCTGAAAGTGAGGTTTAGACCTCTTGACAAAGGCAACAATTACAGCACCCATGGCGCTGCACAAAGCCCACGGCGCCAAGCGCGGCACTGAACACGGCACCAATCCACGGCACTGACTCCCGGCACCAATACAAACACCAGCAGTGCCACCTACGGCACCGATGCAAACCAGTGGCCATGGTGATGGACCTGCAGTGCCACCAAGGCGTTGGGCACAGCACCAGGAAAAACACCATGGAAAAGCCAATGGAGAAGATGAGGAGATGGAAAAAGGTAGTGCCCATGCCGGCCCCAGCATGGAAAAGGAGGAGGGGGGTAGACACGAGGGGCTGACTCGATGGCAAAGGCCCCAAGAGGGCACCGCCCTCATTCTGATCCAACTGACCCAGCTGTGGTCCAACAGCTCGAGGCCCTGAAAACAGGAACACAGCCAGGAAAAAAGGAAAGTCAAACCCCCTGCTCCACAGGAGTGGTCCAGAGGTGAAACTGCTCACCGGAACTCCAACGAGGACAGAGATGGAGTCCGGAGTCAAGAATGTGACCATTAGGAGTGGGGGCAAGGGGAACCCATGAAAGTCAGTTCAGGCCTGTCACCCTTTCCAACGAACAATCCTCGTGCAGACATACCAACAGACAACCTCGTGTGGCACCGATTCTTCTTCCCCAAAACAAGGAAGTTCGAGGCTAAGAGGAGCCAGATCCCTGGCACCACCAGATTTGTGCTTCAGTGGACTGTCCCCCCCCCCGAGCATAGGACTGTCCGTAATCAGACCCTCTACCCCGTTACTTAAGGGTGGGTGCCATAACAACTTTCAAACGAAGTCTTCCTACTGTCTAAGGACAACTCCGTTGATGGCAGAAAAAAATTAATTTTTCTTCATAAGCTTCTTTTCTTGTTCGTAAAAGAAGAAATTACTACTAAATAGTTAAATGAAACAGATAATTAAACACTAAAAGCTGTTGTCGTATAGACGAAAACTTTGACTCCAGCAGATGAGTGACATCAACATCCAAGCACACTCGACGGCAGGAGAAAAGGAACTGAGGCCTTTGGAGGGTTGACGCCGAGATAGCCTACACAGAAGAGAGTCAGTCTCATGGTGCCGCGCATGTGCGGTCCTACCTCAGCGCTGACCCTTGAGAAAATATTTGGCTCCTGCTTGGTCCAAGCACCTCCAGCGCTATCCCACTAGTGTGAATGAGTGATGGAGACTTAGTCCAGGAAGATCAACTCCATATCAGAGACTTGACAAAAGCATCTTCAACGTTACACATGTAACAGTGGACACCAAACAAGACTGCATGTGTAGCAGTGGACACCACACAACTGTTTGTTTTTTGAAAAAAAGGCATTGCTGGGACTCCTGTCTCACCAAAGTCCTGCAGCACTTTTAAAAAGCTATCCCAAAAGAAAATCTCACACTCAAAAAAAGTTAGATATGATTGCTGAAATTTTAGGGAACAGAAAAAAAATTTAATTTTCTGGGACACCATATCTGCACGTGCCATATAAAATTCTGAGTGAACCAGAAATTGTACATGCATTTAAAACCCAGGGTGAAAATGTCTTCATTAACAAGAGACAACACCAGAGGCAGTTTTCAAAATAACTTTACTGAAGCGTAACTAAAATAAAGTCTGCACAGAAGCAAGGGAACATACTGTGGTTTTGCATGTCACATTTTGCTGAGAAAAATCTGTGGCATTTTGCAGCTGGACACTGCAAAAAAAAAAAAAAAGGGTGAAACTGGGTTTAAATAACTAATATATCTGTCCTTGTGGCCACCTTTTAGATTCACCTATAACTGCAGTGGCTGTTAATTTTATTAAAATAATGTGCAAAGTATTTGGCACATTTGTACCTCCATTTCATGGAATTATCCACTTGTGCCACCCCCCACTTCCTGCTGCTCCCTGATGGTCTGCCCCCCCACGCACACACTCTGAAGACTGAGCAGAGTATCTGTTCAGGATGGCCGCTTTTTTCTTGGTCCTCTTCTGTGTAGTCCCCCCTCCCGCCACCCTCCTTATACCCACTATCCCTCCCCTTGCTTTCCTCTTCTCGCTTATGTGCCAGATAAAAGTCTACCTCCATTAGCTACCCCTTTGGCTAGCCTTTCCTCCCCTCACTGTCCTACCTGCTTCATTTGATGCACTTTCTGTCTTCCTCCCTCCCTCTGCATTTCCTTATGCCTCCCTTTTTTCATCACTGTGGCCACTTCCCTAAAGAATCATAACAGTTCCTTCAGCTTTTTTCTCACTTGTTTCACGCAGAAGCTGGTTGCCTTAATTATGCCCGCTCTCCCCCCCCCACTGTTCCTCAACTCCTTCCTGACATACTCCCCATGAGGCAGTCTCTTATTTCTTTAAAAGCCATCCTTGTAAAGTCCAGGACCCTCATCCTCATGTGCTTTGCCTCTGCTCCCATGTTAAGGTTAAACCACACTGTGTAGTGATCACTGGTACCCAAGGGACTACCCACTGTGACATCAGAAATGCCATTCCTGTTTGTAAGCACCAGGTCCAGCACTGCTCCATCCCCAGGGGGTTCACTGACTAGCTGTCTGAGGAAAGCCCATTGTAGGTAGTCAAAGATGGCCCTGCTCCTTGCCGAGACTGGAACTGGAAGGCTTCAATCCACATCTGGTAGAATGACGTCCCCAACTGGCAGCACCTCCCCCTTACTTGCCATCCAGATGATGGTTTACCCAAATGCATTATTTAGCTCCTCCCCTTGTCCCTGTATGGATAGCAGCCCCAGCACCAGCCTCCAGGATGACCCACAGCACTTCATCCTTCCTTTTCCTCTGGGTACCCCTGTACTTCCATAGCCTTGATTTCCTTCCTTACATATAGTATAACCCCTCCTCCCTTCCCTGTCTACACTGAACAGAGAGTAGCCCAGTATGGCCATCTCCCAGTCATTGCTGTCACTGCACCAGGACACTGTTATGGCCAACAGATTCAGGCTAGCCTCCACAATTTTATTTCCCAATCTCCTTGCATTGACACACATGGCTCTCCATACCTTACTCCTTCCCTGTTTTCTTCTCCCCATCAGTGCTATCCCCTGCAGCTCCCCCTGACCCCACTGTTCCCTTGCTGTCTTCTCAGATACCAGTCTCCTTTACTCCTTTTTTTTCCTGATTTATACCCCCCCTTGTCCTCTACCTTGTCCCCACCTGTCTTCTTGCGCCCTGCCCTGGGGAAGCTTCCTCCCCTCAGACCCTCTTTACTTTCTGTTTCATCATCGGGGGGGGAGATTTTTGCTTCCCTTGGTTTTACAGCCCCCACCCCTCATAGTTTAAATGCTCATCCAAGAAGTATGCTATAAAGAATATAAAAGAATAGAAAGCATTATAGAGATGGAAACAGAAACCCTGTGCCACCAGAGGCAGGCTTTGTCAGAGCTTAGTTAGTGATACAGCTAGGCAGGATTAGGAGGGGGGAGTCAGTGATGGGATGGGAGGGGAAATGTCCAGGGAAAACGGGGGTGAATTGGAGGGAGAGGGTACTGGGAGGAGCAGCAGCACAGGCATAGGTGGCGAGGCCTTAGGCTGGGGTAGCAGCGGCAGCTTTGGTGGTCCCTGGGTGGGGCAGAAGGTCCTCTGCATCTTTGCCAGTTTGTCCCAGATTCCAGCAACCTTCTTCCTCAACCTAGAGAAGTGCATACGAATGGGGCAACCCTTCAGTTTCCAGAATGTGTCCCGAAAGTCTGCAGGTCCACACCCTTTGCAATGCACCACTCCCATGGTTTCCTTTCTATGACCATAGTGTCTGTTGAAGGTTCCCTGCACTTTTCTGCTTCCTTTATATGTCCGTTTACTTCCTATCTCTCCCATTGCCTGTTTGAGTTGTAGTTGTTACCCTACCCTAGACAGGGTATCTACTACTTTGTTATAGTGAGTGGGATGCAAAAAGCCAGAGATATTTTTGAGCACACAGCAAGTGGGTCACAGATTGCAGGTTTGGTAGTCCAGCTGGTTAAAATTCACATGAGAGTGGTACAGAGGGTTAAGCCAGTTGTTAGTGCACATTTTTCTTCCTCTACATATCATTATAAACAGCTGTGTTCTGTGTCAACATATTCCACACAGACTAATGGCACAGTAAGAATTACTGAGAAATATTGGAATGTTCTGAAAGCAGATCATGCCCTCAAACAGTCTGTACAATGGTCACTTAGTTTTTTTTTTTTTATTTAGTTGTTTAACCAGGTATAGCACACTAAGCTGAAAGCTTTTTTACAGGAGCGACCTGGGAGCACAAGGAGGTTAAGTGACTTGCTCAGGGTCACCCAGTATGCAAGTAGAAGCTGTGGGATTCAAACCCAGGTCTGGTCTGCTGGATGTCACCAGATTTGCAGCTCAGAGCCTTAGACCACTGTGCTATACTGCCTCCTTTTTAACGGAAGGGTAAAAGCATTGGGGATTGGGTTACTCATAGCCTTCAGAGACCAACTGTGCCAAAGCAGAGAAATGAACTGTGCCCCTTCCCCCAAGGATAACCACTTGTGTGGATGCTGTAACTTTTGTGTATCCATCTGCAAGGAAAAACTCTTCAGGAAACCACCTACAGGAAAAGAGTTTGAAGTCTGACACTTTATGAATTGTGATACTGACAATTTAATCCATCTGGCATAATGCAGTTGTGAGTGTCTATATGTGAGGAAAATAAGAAAATTCTTCATACTTACCATAATTTCTTTTTCTGTTAGCTCCAACATTGTCAATAGGTAATCATAGCAACTGGGTATTGTAGGGGAAATTACCAGGGGAAATGGTACAGCCCAAGCTTTAGAATGCTGGGCACGAAGATTCCAAGCAGCAGCAAATCTCCACTCACTACTGACCTCGCAGTGCCATAGTAGCTACACATTTTCATACAGTATATTATAACCAATTACCTGTATAAAACATTCCTCAAAATTCTGTTAATAAAAACTGCCTTACCTTCCTGGCAGACATCTGAGGAGGAAAATGCTCTCCAATGGACTCAAGATCCGGACAATTTGGTCCTCCCTGCAGGACAGAACAATCAGGCAACAAGGCAGGCTGCACATCAGTCGCTCATCTGGAAAACTGAGGCTGACCACACAAAAAGGCACAACTTCAGGCAACAACTGGATGCAGTGATGCAGGCTACCTGCAACAAGGAAAACACCTCAAGTTATCAGTAAAGCTGCTAACCTGCGGTTGCAGACTGATTGAAAAAACAATCTTTTTTTTTTCATATTTTATTTACGAGTACAGTACAGCAAAACACAAGAGGGATGTCCAGAAACATAGTAGGGGATTTTAACAAACCAGACATCCCTCCTAGCATACAGGATAAGATTCTCCCGCAGGAGCCAGGCTCCTGGGAGGGCCCCATTGACAATGTTGGAGCTAACAGAAAAGGAAATTACAATAAGTATAAAGAAATTTATTTTTTTGTAGCGCTTTACATTGTCAAAGGGTAACCATAACAACTGGGTTCTAAGAAGCAGTACCCAGAAATACCAGGGGTGGGGGAAGGGAAATTATCCCATATGCCAGAGGCAAGCACTGAGAATTACTTGCGAACTGCTGTCTGTAGCACTCTGCAACCAAAACTGCATCAGCCAAATGCTGAACATCCAAGATGGATGTTTTACGAATGTGTGGACAGAAGACCATGTAGTTACCTTGTATAACAATGCTTGACCTTTCTTGCCCAGGGTGTCGCCCTAGCCCTGTCATGGTGAGCCTTGAGGAAAGCTGGAGGCCTCTTCTTTACTGTAAAATTGGCCTGAACAATGCAGGCCCACATTATTTCAGTTAGGGTGGCCTAAAAAGGCCTCTTGACCCTGTTTGTCTGTTCCATGAGAATAAACTATCTGACTTTCGGAACTCAGCTGTCCATTTAAGATAGATCCTAACAGTGCGTAATAAATCCAACTTGTGCAATGCCTTCTCTTTGGAGTGGACAGGAGGATGAAAGGCCTATTTCCTGGAAGGCCATGAGCACTTTAAGGATGAAAAAAATGGAATCATTCTAAGTACCACCTGTCCTTATGCCTAATAAGGTATGGCTCCTTAAGTGAAAAACCTGTAAAACAACACATCCAGCAACTTGGATGATAGTGGTTTGAAAAACTCCTTGCGGAGAGTACTCGGAACCCAATTCAGATCCCATGGAAGAATCAGAGATCTGGACACCAGAGGTGTCCTACTAAATATGCACCTATTAGTTGCTAGGCCAAAAATCCCAGTGTTCCGACAACCAAACCTGACCTCTCAGCATACTCAATGCCAACCCCTTTGCCACGCCTTCCTGTAGAAATCCAATTCTGTGGAATAGAGGCCGTTGAAGGTTTTAAATCCTTCTCTTCTGGCCCAAGATAAAAAGAAGTGGCCCTTACTGGAGCATAGACTGCAGACATAGAGAATTTTCTGGCAGTCATCAAGGTGTCGACTAGTTTCTCAGAGAAACCTTTTTTTATTTTATATGAGGGGCCTCCTCCTCTCAGGAGGCAGGGCGCGAGCTGCATCATTCCTGGATTTTTTTTGGTAGAGAATGGGATCCTGACAGCAGGTCTCTATGCACCAGAATGCAGAAGGGTGCTTTGCTGAGCAAGATTCCCTAAGTTTGAGAATTACAGTCTTCTCGACCACTCTACAGCTAATAAGAGGCAGCTCCCTCTAGAGCATCTTTTATATTTATTTATTTTTTTAAATGACTTTGGAAGAAGAGTTAGTAGAGGAAGCACACACTCCACTGAAGGTCCACTCTTGAGGCACAGCAACCACTGCCTCCTGCTGTGGACACTGAAAATGACTGAAGAACCTACTCGGATCTAAGCATTGTGGTGGATGTGAACAGATCAATCCAAGATTGAACAAACCAGTTGCACAGGAGTTCTAAAACCTCCGGGTTCAACCTCCACTCCGCAGGGTGAACATTTTTGCAACTCAGCCAGTCCGCCTGAAGGTTCAATTCCCCTGCCAGGTGAACTGCCAGCAGGTCAGCAACCTCTCAAAACATCTCCCTGTTTGTGCCGCCTTAATGTTTATGTATGCCATGCTTAGCAGCATGGTTGAAACTGAAGGGAAGCTAGGCAGACCGCCTCAATCTCCCGAACATTGATGTGAAGATGCTGTTCCTATACTGACCAAGTTCCCTGAGTGGGAAGCTGGCTTCGGCCTGCCCCCATCTGTGTAAGCTGACATCTGTTGTGAGAATTAACTCCGGGAAGTTCTAGTGGAACTCCACATTGTCATTGCCACTGCTCAGATCCTGTACATCCACTCACCAACTCAGGGAGTGACAAAGCTGAAGGGTGAAGGGAAACCTGGCTGATAATCCTCCGATGAGGGATCCCAGGTTGTCAATAAACCCATCTGAATGGGCCACATCTGGAAATGAGTCCACGGGATTAAAACTCACTGCCTGTGCCAAGGCCAAGAAACCGCAGCAGACTGAGGGCACATGCCAATGATTGTGTCCTAAACCAGTGGACTACTGTGAATAATATCTCCTTCCAGGAAGGTGAGAAAACCTTCCCCAGTTTCGTGCCAAAAATTACCACCAATTATTCCAAGGTCTGAGATGGCTCAGAAGAGCTTTCGTCCCAGTTCACCCCTAGCCATGTGACTCAGAGTACCGACCTCTTGCCAGGGACAAAGTTGGTGTATAAATAAGCAGGTCATTCAATCAGGATAGACATGATGCCCTTCCTGACAGAATTTAGCCACCAGGACTATCAACACTTTCAAGGAACTCGCGGGGGGGGAGGGGGCTGATGCATGGGTGAATAGAAGCACCCTGTATTGGAAGGTTGACCCAGTATCAAGTATCAGGTGCTGCATAAATAATTACTACATTTTCAATCACATGGGTGTGCATATTTATGGAACACATGCAAACAGAGGGGGAGAAAGAAGTAAGTGCCTCAGCTGGGACTTGAACTCAGGCTGCCCAGCTGATACACTTCCTTCTTTCTTGCCTGTGTTTGCATGCGTTCCATAATTATGCACACCACACCCATGTGATTGAAAATGTAGTAACTATTTGTGCATCACCAGGTTGTGCATTAGAGAAATAGTAATGTGTGCTCCGGGACCACCCAGGTTCCATTTGCCTTGGTGGCGCAGCTGGTTAGTGCGACCAGAACAGTATTCTGGGTGGCCTGAGTTCAAGTCCCAGCTGAGGCACTTACTTCTTTCTCCCCTCTGTTTGCATGTGTTCCATAAATATGCACACCCATGTGATTGAAAATGTAGTCATTATTTATGCAGCACCTGGCTGTGCATTGGAGAAAGAGTAATGTGTGCTCCGGGACTGCCAAGGTTCCAGTTACCTTGGTGGCACAGCCAGTTAGCGTGACTGGAATGGTATTCTGGGCAGCCTGGGATCAAGTCCCAGCTGATGCACTCACTTCTTTCTCTGTTTGCATGTGTTCCATAAATATGCACCCATACCCATGTGATTGAAAATGTAGTAATTATTTGTGCAGCACCAGGATGCGCGCATTGGAGAAAGAGTAATGTGTGCTCCGGGACAGCCCAGGTTCCACTTGCCTTGGTGTCGCAGCTGGTTAGCATGACCAGAATGGTATTCTAGGTGGCCTGGGTTCAAGTCCCAGCTGAGACACTTACTTCTTTCTCCCTTTTATTTGCATGTGTTCCATAAATATGCACACTGCACCCATGAGATTGAAAATGTAGTAAATATTTGTGCAGCACCAGGTTGTGCATTGGAGAAAGAGTAATGTGTGCGTTGGGACAGCCCAGGTCCCAGTTGCCTTGGTAGCGTGACTGGAATGGTATTCCTGGTGGCCTGAGTTCAAATCTAATAGGACCTTGACCTTGTTCAATTTGCAGGGCATGTACGAAGGCCCTGAATTAATGAGGGTGTCAGGGTCTCTGACAACATCTGGCCTTTGAGACATCCTTGAGAGCTGGGGTAGAAGAAGCATCCTCTAATTAGGTATCTGACATTGTTTTTTGACCATCTTGAGGAAAACTCCTGTAGTCTTCCACCAAGAAAGGAGTCAGGGATGGGCCCGCGTGCCTTCTGGCAAGGCACCAGGCTTTCTGCTGCTGGGCCTCCTCACGGTGCCTGAGCAGTGCTCCTCTGGTACTGTAACCTTGTTACCTGGTAGGCTCCTCCATTCTCTGGAGCCAAATTCTGAAGGAATGGAACCCCCCTCGGAACTGTCTGCGCTGGCCGTTACCTTGATCCCTTTGGGTTATGGTAGTCTTGTGCTGTTGTTTGACACTTGAGACAGCCCTTTTCACCGCATATCTTTCAAAACAGTATCCAGGGTGGAATCAAATCATAGGCCTCACTCAATGGGAGGTTAAACAGCTTAGCCTGTGAAGCTTGATCAGTGACCGAATGACTAAGCCACATGGCCGAAAACAATGAAGTAGGCAGAGTGGTCTGACATGTGCAATTCTCCAGTCTATAACCACCTAGAAAAGTGGAGGCCATGGCCAACAATTGCAAAAGGCTCGCACCTTCAGAGAGGTGGAACAAAACTGGCCAGAATAGTGACCCATATGTTGAAGGCTCTGGCAACAATAAAAGAAGCATAAGACGTACAACTGTTGTGTTCTGATAGAGGCGAAACCCCTCCTGCATGCGTTGTCCACTTGCTTGACATGAAAATCTGTTAGGGCCAGATAGCTTTCGATAGGCAGGGTGGTGTCTTTACAGAAATATGCACAGCCTTGTCTTTCAGTGGAGGAGCTTCCCACCCACAATACGTTTTCCTTAAAAAATAGAAAATCCGTGACTTTGGTTGGGAAGAGTCTTTCTCCGATCCACACCTGCCCATTGTTGCTCAATAATGTTGGTCACATAGTAGCCAAAAAAGATGCAGACCGAGTTGAATTGACATGCACTGTCTCCATGGACTGTATCTCCTGAGTTGAAAGTAACTATATTTTTATTTATTTTATTTAGTTTTTGTTTACCGGGTAAGTACACTAGACAAGTTTTATGCCTATTTTCAGGAATGACCCGGGAGAGTACAAAAGGGTACAACAGGTACATTGATACAGTAATTGGTTCAGACGAATACATTCAGGTACAAAAACAGGAGAAAAGACAATTTTTACAGTTTTTACATTTACGTGGAAGGTACACCCAGATACAGTGCTGGGGCAAGGTATAAGTTAGAGATAAATTCAATGACCAACAGGGCTGGTGAGGATTATGAGCATAAGTAACATCATAGCGTCGGTCAAGCAAGGAGGGGGATTTGGACGAGGACATAAGCGCCAAAGTGGTGGCCTGAGCAGGAGAGAAGAAGCCGGCACCAGTGGACACGGGAGGCTAAGGAGGCTTAGGACATTCACAGCGAGAAGCCATCTTAAGATGATCCTACAAGGAAGTCCAGAAACTCTTGTGAGAGGAGGCAGTATGGACTCTTTCAGGAAAGGAGTTCCAGAGCCTGGGGCCATGGACAGCAAAACTCCGGTCCCCCATGTTGGTGCGGGAAGTAGGTACACTTAGTAGGCCGGGGCCTTGGGATCTAAGCAGGTAGGGGGAGAGGTCAGCAGGAGCAAGAAACCGGGCCAGTTCCGGAGGGGTGCCGGAGCTAAGTACTTTACTCACGAGGCACCCAGTGCTAAAGTTAAGGTGATTGAGCGGGGATAGCCAGCCAAGCTTCTCGTAGAGCTCATACATGCCTCAGCTATCCAAAAATGATAAGGACTTATTATCAAATGGGAGGAAAGGAACCCCTGATTTAAACTCTGTCAACTCCCTTTCCTCCTCTTCCTCCTCCACAGAGGGAAGGGAACATCCTCTTTTTTTTTTTTTTAAGTTAAGGTCAGGAACTTCCCCAGGATCTCCATAATCATCATCCTGGCCTTCAAAGAAGTCAGGGGTCAGGGTCTGCCTGCTCATCTGTTATCGCAGTCTAAGCTCACTGCGCAGCACCTGGCCATACCTGTGTGGGCCCTCCTGACCTAAGGGGCCTGATTGGGGTTGGGTGTGTCTGCAGGGATGTCACTGGGACTCAAGCTCACTCAGGAGTCATAAAAGTAATTTTTTCCCTGCAATTCTGCTTGCCACTGCCAACTGAAGGACTAGCTGCTCCCCCTTCCCAGGCTGGAGGACAAGCTGGGGGTGCTGAGCAACACAATGAGGGCAAAAGAAACCCATGGGGAGGGACTCATAGCCCTTTTTACAGGTCTTACATCGTTTCATGACTGTCTCTGATAAGTCATGGTGCCAGAGAGAGATATAATTGTACCAAATAACAATTGTGAGGTAAAATATAATAATTAGCCGTACTATCTTTGCTGGGCTAAAAAACTTTCCACTGAGCTGTAGTACATGATTTGTTCAGAATCACACATTATGCAGGTGGAGGCTGTGGGAATCAAACCCAAGTCTGCTGGATGTATCAAGCTCTTCACTCTAACCTTTAGGTTATACTGCCAGCCACTGCAGTAATTAGTGTGCCAAATGACGCGAATAGGCGTGCGTGCTCAATAACAGGCGCACGCAGGACATTAGCATGCTTGTGTGGGTGTGTGCACACCAGCAGGCATGCAAGCGCAGTAGTACAATGCATTTAATAAGCTACTGCACTGCACTGCGCTTACACGCCATGGGGCGTGCGCAAAAACAAAGGTAGGAAAACGGCCTAAAGGAGGAGCACGTGTCCAGTCGTTAATGGCGGCCATGCAGACAGGGAAAAGGGAAAAAACAGATGTCTGTGGAGAGGAAAAAAACCCACAAAAACCTCTGAGAAACACCAAAACTTCAAATTAACTGAGGAAACAACCAGAAATACAAAACCTGAAGCTGAGGAGGGTGGACCAATGCCAAAGCCGAAGGACACCCACACAGACCCTACATTGTGAGAAATAAATGAAATTGTACCTACCTGTGACACCCCCTTTTTTTTTTTAAACGGAGACCATTAAAACACATTAACGAGGCAGAAAAGGCTCCTCAATCCACACAGGGAAATTGGAAGGCAGGTTATTCAATTTGAAAGCCGCAGCTTAACAGGCACGATTTTTTATTTAGGGACGCTCCATAAAAAACAAGCAGCCGAACTGCAACCCCAAAGAAGTCTTGAAATCTTGAAAATCTTGAGAGAAGATAAAAGCAGCTCTGTCCCCTTTGAATGGCACAGCTGAACTGGGGAGTTGCTGTAGCACGGAATCCTCATGAGCCTAACATTCTACAGCTTGGGCTGTGCCATTTCCTCCTGGCAGGGGTGCACAATGCCCAGTTGTTATGATTACCCACTAACAATGTGGAGCGCTACAGAAACCTCCCACAGATTTAAAATTCGGAATGGGGAGCTTCTCTGTGATACTGAAAATGTAAACCTGGAGAATACCCTAGCTAGACACGTCCACGAATGTGGCTTAGAACATCATATATTGTTTATGGGCATAGATGAGTGTTGCTGCCAAAACGGGGTAGGGCTCTGGATAAACTTTTGCACAGAAAAGAATCGATGTGAGTGTTCAAACTAGGTACAATGAATGTTACTTTTAGTTTAAATGAGGGTTTTGATGTCATATCTCATGTACCTTGATTTTGTCTATTCGCTTCCAGGGAAGTGGCCTTTCTATGGCCTTTCTAACTGTTCAACTCTAGCTTGTCTATTTGTTATTTGGACTTTGGAACATGCAGTTATTAAATTCTGAAAATTTAGATAATCCTTATTAGTGGAATCATCTGCCTGCCAGCTAAGCAGTGATGGTACTCCATTGAAAGCCATCGCCTCCAGTGCCACAGCAGATACTACTGATAATCGCATCTATTAAGTTTGAAAATGATAGGACAAAATGCCCAACTGAATGAATTTAACAGTGCAATATCTTGTCTCTGGTATGTACAAACATGTTACTTGCCTATAGCAGTAGTTTAGGAGTGTTGTATGGTGTTCATCCACACTTCTGGCAGTCTCCTTTCCCTTTAAGGCCTGCTGGAACATCTTAAAGCTGGCTCCTCCCACCCACCCAGATGGTAACTCCCTCGGCCCCGCCCCGTGATGTCAGATCTTGCCTGCTGGAAGCTAGATCCGTGTGCCGCTTGCCAGGGGAGGTCGGGTGGGTCAGTGTGGATGAACACCATATACCACGCCTAGAAAGGTAGAAATTGTCAGCAGATAAGGACTGCCTGGCCCATCCAGTGTGCCCGTAAGCCCTTGTACTGGATTATTGCTTCCGACACACCTGCTGCTGTACCTCTAAGGCCAGGAGGAGACTGGCCTCCAACTACTGCTACAGGTGAGTAACCTGTTTTTCTAGAGACGTGGATAGGGTGTTCTATCCACACTTCTGGCAGACTCCTAGCAGTTCTCCAGGAGGAGGGAGGCAAGGTGCACACTCCCTTCTTAGGTAACAGAGACTGGAGAACTGAGGCCCCAAAACCAGCATCCCGGCGTGACTCAAGGTCAATGTGGTTGTGGGAAATGAAGGTGTGTGCTGACCTCCAGGTAGCAGCCCTGCAGATTTCCTAGATAAGTACATCCCTGGAAGCAGCCACCGAGGCAGCGGTATGGCAGGTAGAATGAGCCCTTAGCCCTATGGGATGCTCCCTACTCGCCAACCTATAGCAGAGGTCAATGCAGGATACAATCCACCTGCCAAACATCTGCTTAGCTACCGGTCTGCCAGATGCGGCTTCAGCATAGGTGACAAATAGCTGGCAAACCTCTCCTCAGACTCCAGCTGTGCACTCCTTGTAACAGGCCAGCACTCACCATAGGTCCAAAATATGGAGCCTGTGCTCAGCCTTCGAGGTGTAGCTGATTAAGTACACTGGGAGATTAATCATCTGGTTAAGGTGAAAATCTGACACAACCTTCGGGAGGAACTTCAGGTTGGGGCGAAGAACAACCTTGTCCCTGTGGAAGACTAGGTATGGAGACTCCACCAACAGCACCTGGAGCTCAATGATCCTTCTGGCTGATGTGATTACCACCAAGAAGGCAGTCTTCCATGACAGGTGAGACATCTCACACCTGTGCACTGGTTCAAATGGCTTGCCCATCAGCATTTCCAATACCAGCAACAAATTCCAAGGTGGTGGGGGTTCACACACCAGAGGGGAAATGTGGTCAAAGTCTTAAAAAAAGCATCAAATCACCTTCTCCTTTTGCCACAGACTGCTGACTAACCAGGCCCAGTAGGCAGAGATGGCTGCCACACCTTAAGGGCTGTCGATCGAAGGCCCGACTAGGAGAGGGACCAGAGGTAGTCAAGAATGCTAGCCACTAGACATGATAAAGGGTCCAGCCCCTTACCCTGGCACCAAATGGAGAGCCTCTCCCATTTGAAGGCATAGCATTTTCTGGATGACTCCTTCTGAGATGCCTAGACTACAGCAAAGACATTGTTGGAGAGACCCAATGACTGGAATTCTAGCCGCTCAGGAATCAGGCTGTCAGGAGCAGGGATCGAAGGTCCAAATGGAGTACCTTCCCCTGACTGCAGGAGAGCAAGTCCAGGCATACAGGTAGACACCTCAGGGGGCCTGCTGCTGAGGATAAGTGGAGCAGGGTACCAGAACTGGCGTGGCCAGTCCAAAGCCACCAGGATCATACATGCATTGTCCCTCCTTGCCTTGAGCAACATCTTGTGGGTCATGGGAAATAGAGGGAAGGCAAAGAGGAGGCCCGGGTCCAGGGCCTTGAGAAGGCATCCCCCTGCAGTGTTCCCTGCTGAGGGGGAACGGGCACAGAACAACCTCAGCTTGACATTCTCCCTGGAGGCAAATAGGTCAACCAGAGGGGTGCCCCACTGGGAGAATATGTTGTGTACAACCTCTGGGTGGACAGATCACTTATGAGATGCCTCTCCCAGATGGTTGAGAGTGTCTGCCTGCTGGCTGGAGACACAGGCCACATGGATGGCCAGGAGATTGGCCTCTAACCTGCACACGAGGGTCCACACATGGAGAGCTTCCCTGCACAGAGGAAGGGAGTGCATCCTGCCCTGCTTGCTGAGGTAGTACATGGTCGTGGTGTTGCCCATCTGGACCTGGACCACCTGACCCCAAATATGTGGAGCAGAAGCAGTCAGCACCAGCCAAACTGCCCTGAGCTCCAGCAGGCTAATGTGGCACCAGGACTCCTCAGGAGTTGAGAACCCGTGGACTCTGTGTTCCCCCACCTCAGCCCATGAGAGAGTATCAGTCATCAGGATGACCCTCAGCTCGCAGTGGACAAATAGGATACTTTTCTGCAGATGTTCTGCGACCAACCACCATTGGAGGGTGTCCCACATCAGCTGGGTCACAGTGAACGGCTGGTCGGCCCTTGCGCTGAGACCATTGGTGTGTCAGCTCCCACTGCAGAGAGTGTATTCTCCAGTGGGCCCAACAGACCATGCTGGTGCAAGCCACCATGTATTGCAGGAGGCGCATGAAGTCCCGAGTAGGGCACAACTGCCCAACCCCAAATGATCAGGCAAAGGAGGAGAGAGCTCCTGCTGGAAGCTGAGCCCTGGATCTCTAAGAGTCGAGCTCTGCACAGATGAAACTGAGTAGCTGTGAGGGTATGCATTCCAACTTGGCCTCATTGACCAGGAGACCAAGAGAGAGATGCAGGTCTGGAGGGCGAGGTCCCTGGACCTCTCCACCTCCTGCCTGGAGGGACCCGCAATCAGTCAGTCATCCAGGTAGGGGTAAGCCAGGACTTCTCAGTGCCTCAGGTAAGCTGCCACCATTGAGATGCACTTGAAGAATCTGAGGGCCGAGGACAGGCCAAATGGCATGGCCTGAGATTCATAGAGGATGTGAGGAAACAGAGTACGGGGTTCAGTTCTGGAGACCACACCTCCATAAGGATATAGGTGTATTGGAGAGGGTTCAAAGAAGAGCAACATGGATGGTGCAAAGTATGCAGGGGAAGACATATGAGCAGAAGTGTGAGGAGTAGCACACTGTAATCTGTACACATTGGAAACAAGGAGGGAAAGTAGGGGGACATGATTGAAACCTTTAAATATGTAAAGGGGTTCAATAAAGTAGGTGAAGGGGAATCTGCTGAAGAGGAAGGAGGGAGCCAGAACTAGAGGGCACATTCTCAGATTAAAAGGTAATAGATTCAGGGGCAATGTGATGGAGCGCTTTTTTATGGAGAGGATGGTAGAGCCCTGGAACAGACTGCCAGACAGAGTGGTGGGGGTGGAAATGGTGGAGAAATTTAAGATGGCATGGGACAGGCATATGGGACTGAGTATTAGGGGAGTAGCGTACATGATGAGGGAGGGTTGGGCAGACTTGAAGGGCCGGAAGGGTCCTTTTCTGCCATCAAATTTCTATGATTCTATGATTCCCTCTGTCTAGAACCGGAGGAACCAGCAGTGGGACGGACAGATTGGGACATGAAAGAGCATGTTCTGAAGATCCAGGGAGCAAAACCATATGCTCTGCTCAAGAGATGGTATGATCTGAGACAGAGTGAGCATCCTGAAGGTTCGCGGCCTGAGAAACTTGCGCAGGTAGTGCAGATCTAAGATGGGGTGTTGGGCCCCCCCATCTGTTTTGGCACCAAGAAGTACCTGGAGACAAACCCTTGGTGTTCCGAAGGGTCTGAGACAGGAGCCACAACCTCCTTGCAGAAGAGCTGGGCAATGACACTTTGAAGGGCCGACAGAATGTCGATGGACACTATGCCCTTCCATGGGGCATGGGATCGGCAGGCAGGTATGCCTCGAACTCCAGAAGCAGACCTTGACCAACCACCTCGAGAACCCACCTGTCCATAATAACAGTGGACCAGGCAGAAATGAATTGGTAGAGCCGGCCCCCCATAGGAGGACCCAGGGGAGGCATGACAGGCATGAGGGAAGCACCCCTGATTCCGTCACTGGGCAGGCTTGGAGGTGGAGGAGGGACTGGCTGAGGAGCCACCGGGACCTCGGCCTCCTGGCTTATGGGCAACCGTGACCACAGACTTTGGTCGTGGTTGCCAGGCCTGCACCTGCTGCCCAGCTAGGGGGTGGGCTGGCCACAGGGGCAGAGGGGAGCCAAAACGGCTTTTCTTAGAGCCCTTGGGGTCCCTCTGGGTGGATGTCACCGAGTCCAAGGTGGCACTGAACTTTTCGATGCTGGTGAGGTGCCCCTCAACTCCAGGACCGAAAAAGTCCATACCCAGGAAGGGGACATCCACCAGCTTTGTGCTTGGTTTCTGCTGTGAAGGTCCAGATCTGCAGCCAAGCCCTGTGGTGCTTGGCCACCATTGCTGCTACAAACCGGGCACATGAGTCGCCAATATCCATAGCCATCTGGAGCTGTTGCTTGGCTACCGCATGGCCTTGGTCCTCGACCTGCTTGACCTTAGTCTGTAGGTCCACTAGGAGATGAGGAAGAACCCCATCAAGCATGCCCAAAAGGGCATGGGAGAAGTGGGCCAACAATAGGGCCAAAGTTGCTAACCCAAGGCTAAGGGAGGAGGCAGCATAAACCTTCTTGGCCATGTGGTCCAATTTCTTGGACTCCTAATGGGGCGACTCACCAGCATCCCCCACGTTGCCCGAGCACTGGAACACAGAGTCAGCCACCAACCCTCAGCCTAGGGATGCTCTGTGAACCCTGAGAGGGACCGCATACCTGCGGGCCATCGGGGCCGCCAGGGCAGGGCATTAGGCCAGATGCTGCCACAGCTCCAATGCAGGGCCATGAATGGCCTCTGCAACTGGGAATGCTTCCTCAGGGGAATCACTCTGGTCCAGAGTCTCAGCTACCGGGTACTGTGCCCACTTCTGAAAGGCTCTATCTGGAGACCCATAGACTCTGAGATAAGGCAGAGCAGACCCATAAAGGAGGTAGAACCGTTCTCCATTGAGAGGATCCACCGGATGAGAGTGCAAGGAGAAGCCCTCTGACTCTGAGGAGTCATCAAAGAGGGGCTAACCACCAGAATTCCCGATGACCCTCCAAGGACGGTCGGGGTGACAGTGACTGACAGTTGATGGGGAAGACCCGAAGCCGGGCTGGCTTCCTTAGTCAGAGTGCAGGCCTTTGGCTGTTTCAGAGGCGGCTCCATCCGAATCAGCGGAGAAGCCGAGGGAGGCAGAGGTTGGATCTGACGTATCGGCTCCTGCCGAGGCAGAGAAGGCATTGACTTCTGTGACAAAAGCCATGTTATGGCCAGGGTCGAAGCCAAAACAGGCTTCATCCTGGTGAGCATGAGCTGCTGCCATATTAAGTCCTCATAGCACCGACGCAACTTGTACCAGAGCCTCTCCTCACCAGAGGAGGACAAGGATGAAGAGCAGTGGTGATGCTTCTTCCCTGAGCACTGACTCAGGCTGCTTGACTTGGAGAATGAGAGCGGGACGTGATCTCAACCATCAGAAGGACCAACGGTAGTGGGTCTGGACGCTCCTAAGAGGACAGCAGATTAGTAGACTGATCCGTCCCTACCTGAGTCAGAGGCAGGACGGGAGTCCTGGAAAAGGAGGTACTGGCCTCTTCAGGTGCCAACGATCAACAGGCTCGAGAAAAATCTTGGCTTGAAGATCGAGCTGCGTCTCAACCAATTGGCCAATGGTGAGACCATGGGGCCAGCAGCCTGGACTGAGGATTCATCCACTCAGAAACCCCCAGAGAAGTGTGGGAATCAGAGGCTTGAGTGCTCTCTTGATCCCACGATTGACGGTGAGACCACTTCTTGGTCTCTTATTTAGACTCTGATTTGTGCTTAGGCCTGAGGGACCCTGCCCATGGGTGGGAAGGGCCTGACACAAATCCCTGAATGCCCCTGTAAAGGAAGCACCCAAAGAGAGCGGCAAAAAGACTGAAGCCCTTGAGCTGCGGGCTGAGCTGCGGTCTCCTCAAACGCTGCAAGTTGTTCGGCAGACCCTGCTGCCTCGGAGATCAGCTGACAGGCATCCTTGGATTTGATGGGCGGTCCCGATCATCCGGACAACCTAGGAGCAGACAGGTATGATGATCCTCCAATGTAGACAGGTGGAAAGTGCAGCAAATGCTGCAGGCCTAGGGATCATGCTCGAGGCCCAGGCAGTAAATGCACATGGCGTATGGATCCGTCCAGGATATCTTCTGCCCGCAGGCACATTTCCAGAATCCCAGTGCAGACTTCACGTCGTCCATATCGATGGCGAGAATAAAAAGTCTGAAGAAAACTTTAGTTGAAAAATCTGAAAATTTAAGAGCAAAGGGCCTTCTGAGTGTGAAAGCAGTAAAGAAGGAACCTTCTTCTTCCAGTGGAAAGGAACATCTGACATCACAGGGTGGTGCTGAGGGAGTTACCACCCAGGTGGGAGGGAGGAGCCAGCTTGAAGATGTTCTGGCAAGCCATAAAGGGAAAGGACACTGCCAGAAGTGTGGCTAGAAAACCATATCCATGTCCCTAGAAGTAAAACTTTTTTTGTCTATATACGGTAATCAATGTGTGTGTTTAATGTTGCACACTCTCATATTCAATTTACACACCTCACTTTAAGATCACAGGACTGAGCTGGTTGTATAAACTGAGCACTAGGTGCCAGTTGTTTTTTTGTGCCTTGATACAGTGCCACGAGTGAAATGTTGGCTCCTTTTGGTCTTGCTACTGCTAGTAACATCACACTTTATTGGCTAAATGTAATAATAAAAGCACCTTTTTTATCTACTGTACATGTGTACTATTTGCTTTGCATAGCTAGTGGTGTGGTGAGTATGCCTTAAGCTTTCTTGCTGGTCTTGGATATTTATAGTCTGTGGCCCCATCGTACTAATGGGAGTCTGATTTGTGCTTGCCTGGCTGTTGGACAGAAGTCTGTTTCAAGTTTTCTCACTATGTGTACAAGTATATCCTTCGAGCAGGAGGGCACAAGCAGTAGCAGACCAACTGACAATGCAGATACAAGATGATCTGTTTTTTAGGGAAGGCTACAGCAACCCCCCACTAAGCGCTAACTCCACAACCCTAGACATACTAGCACCTAGTTCAAATGTTTCTCAAGACAGTAAGACAATCGGCCTGGCCCATCAGCTCTCCTCCTGGGGGGGGGGGGTCCTTTCATCCGGCTGCTCTACTGCCACCTGAGTGACCACAGGTGGTGGTGGTGGTGGTGCAGTGGATCCGCCAGTGACAAGCAGGACCGTTGGAGCGTCCCCATGGGTTGGCTGCATCCTCCCAGTCAGCAGCCAATCCTGATGCATGCTCCTGTTGGGGGTAGAAGGTAAAAGTGCACATGGGCCAGGAGGATGAAGCTCCTCCAGCAGCCCACTCCTGCATCAGACCCCAGCTGCTAGCTCTCCAGGAAGGATCCACACCTTCGTCTCCACACCTCATCGTCAGATGACTGGGGCAAAGTAGCACCACAGTGGGTTAAACAGAAAGGGAGACAGACATGTGGGGAGTGGTGCAATGCACTGGCTGTGGAGCAGCAATCTTCTGGGAGACATTCTGGTGGCTACGTTGCTGCCCTATTTGCAGACACCTCTCTGGTTTGAGGAAGGAGGCTGCCCATCTCCATGCTGACCTGGCAAGGATTCGAGAAACCTCCTCCCCCACCCAGGCCACCACCACTGCCTCAGAGGTTGCCAAGAAAGAGGAGCAGTTGGACCATGATGGGCTCAAGGAGGGTAAGGGTGGTGGAACAGGGGTGCATCCCTCCAGCTGTGCCTCTACAAAATTCATTTTCCATTCTGGCGACACCCGCAGTGGAGACCAAGGAGGATGCTGGAAACCTCCACAAAGGAGATCCACAGGAGGGTGGCACAGGACCCCACAGGAGAAGGAAACAACTCCTGGTGGGGGACTCGGTCATTAGCAGGGTAGAAACGGGGGCAGGAGGGGAGAGGGAGGTAAGGTGCCTGACCAGCGCCATGGCTAGGAGGAACAGGAAACGGAGGGAGCTGGATGTCATTGTCCACCTAGGGACAAATGACCTGGCTAGGAATGGGATCAGAACAGTGCAGCAGGAGTTTGTGGAGTTGGGGAGAGGCCTTAGACAAGCAGCACATACGATAACTTTCTCTGAAGTGCTGCCTGTCTATGGCATGGGTGAGGCTAGGGTACTCTGCACCATGGGATTCAATGCATGGTTGAAAAACTGGTGCAGAACTCAGGGAATGGCTTCACTGGGGACTGGGGATCCACCTGGAGGGATGCAGGCCTATACTGGTGTGATGGTCTGCATCTGTCTGGGAGGGGAACCAGGATCCTGGGTGATGGGTGTAAATGCTTCATTGGCAAGCATTTAAACTAGCCAAGGGAAAGCACTGAAGAGAATCAGAAAATCCCAGCCCCCCCCAACAAAACAGGGTAGTCAGTGAAGTAGACACAAAGGTAGAGAAGTTGATAGGGAGCAGGACAAGGGTAAATCCAGAAAAAGGCAAGCCCGTAAGGACAGGGATGGGCCTAAAAGGGGCAAGGCCATCACAAAATGGAGGGCGATGAGTACCAATGCCCATAGTCTGTGTACAAGCTCCCTGAACTAGTGGCCTTGATGGAAGAGGGACATCTGGATATCGTGGCAGTCACAGAAACATGGTACACAGAGAACCATGGCTGGGATGTCAACATACCAGGGTACACAATCTACAAGAGGGACAGGGAGGGTAAAATAGGAGGAGCAGCTCTCTACATAAGGGAAGGAATCAAAGCAACAGAACTAAAGGGTAAACGGGGAGGGGAGGAGGCACTGTGGGTCACCCTAGAGACAGGAAATGGCACCACAATCTGCACATGGGTTGTTTATAGACCCCCATCTCTGGAGGAGGCAATGGACAAGGAAATCATAGAAGGAATCCTTAGAATGGCAGAAAAAGGAGAGATATTGCTGATGGGGGACCTGAATATGCCAGATGTTAACTGGAGCACCTTTACTGCAGCCACATCCAAGAGCAGGGTCATTCTTGATGCCCTACAGGGGGCATGCCTCAGACAACTAGTGTTGGAACCCACTCGGGAGGGAGCAATCTTAGACCTGGTACTCCTAAATGGGGATGGAGAGAGGATCTCAGATTTAGACATGGGTAGCCATCTGGGAACAAGCGACCACCAGTGTGGTTCACAATAAACACAGCTGTACAGTCAAGCCATACAAATGCAAGAGTGTTGGACTTTAGGACAGCTGATTTTGGCAAAATGGGAGAGTGCCTCAGAAAAGCACTACCAAACAGGCAAGAAGGAGGGGTGGAAGAACAATGGGGAAAAATCAAAACTGACATCAGAGAGGCAACAAGCCTTTGTGAAAAGCAAATCGACAAAACAAAATGAAGGAAAAAGCCACTATGATTTTCAAAAAAAGGTGGCAGGGAAGGTTAAGGAGAAAAGGATTGCATTCAGGAAATTTAAGGAAACACAGAAGGAGCAGGACAGAGAACTATCAGTTAAAGCAGAAAGAGGCAGGGAAGGCCCAAACTGAGGAAAACATAGCCAACTATGTTAAGAAAGGGGATGAAACCTTTTACAGGTACACTAGGGAGCGAAGAAAGACCAAGGGAGGGATACTGAGGCTTAATAAAGGGGAGAGAATGTGGGCAGAGGGTGACAGTGAAAAAAGCAAGGATACTGAACGAATACTTCTGCTCAGTATTCACAAAAGAAGAGGAGGAGGAGGTACCTAAACCAAACAACAGAAACAGGGGGGTTGATACCAGTCCATTCACAGAAGAAAGGGCTCTGAAAGAGCTCTTAAAAATGAAGGTGGACAAGGCAATGGGGACTGATGGGATTCACCCTAGAATTCTAAAAGAACTAAGGGGAGAACTAGTGACACCACTGACTACCCTCTTTAACAAATCATGGGATGATGGGGTGGTACACGAGGACTGGAGGAAGGCAGATGTGATTCCACTTCATAAAAGTGGGAGCAAGGTAGAGGCAGGAAATTACAGACCTGTTAGTTTGACCTCAGTGGTAGGGAAAATGATGGAATCACTTCTGAAGGAAAGAACTGTCGACTACCTAGAGGCCAGTGGGGCACAGGACCCAATGCAGCATGGATTCACAGCAGGAAGGTCATGTCAGACAAATCTAATTGATTTTTTTTGATTGGGTGACCAAAGTAGTAGACCAAGGAGGAGCTGTGGACATGGCTTACCTAGACTTTAGCAAGGCATTTGACACAGTCCCACACAAAAGATTAATAAACAAGTTAGCCAGCCTTAGAGTGGGTCCCAAGGTGGTAGCCTGGGTACAAAACTGGCTGGACAACAGGACGCAGAAGGTCTGGTCTGCTGGATGTACCAAGCTCGTTTACTCTAACCTCTAGGCTATACTGTGGGTTTTGTACCCACAAGATCATTAAATGACTTTGAGAATTATGCTGATTTTCAGCAGTTTGTCCACCTACTGAATTTAAAAGCCCATTTTCTGAGTGGCAACTTCAGGACAGACAGCGCCAAACAGACATTTTTGGGGAAAATCTACATGTTTACTTCCTATGAATCCTACAGTATTACTGTGTAAGCACTATTGCCAAAACCTGAAATTGCTATCCAAATAATACAGTGGAGCCCACTTCACTGCAAATTCTGGATAAATACAGCCGTTTTCTATTTTACAGTTTATTTCCTATCTCTGCAGTGTTAAATTTTCTGGTTAACTGCACATTTTCAGCCTGCCCGGTGGCACTGAGGGTTGAGGTGCTGGATGCCACACCTCGCGCCAAGCTGGTGATCAGGGTTTGGACGTGAGCCCAGGCCACCAGGGGAAGGATAGTATTGAGTGTCCGGAGGACTGCTCTCCTATCCAGGGGAGGGATCCAGGGATTCACCGCTCTGTAGCAGCCCCTGGTGATGACCAGAGGCACTACTAGAGTGGTGACAGCAAGGGGGGGGGGAGTGCAGCGGACATCAGCACTCTGTGCCTGGACATCATTGCATGCCCGCACTCCAAGGGGAAAATCACAGGAGGGAAATCACCGGGGGCCATCTCTGCGGCTGATGGCCATGCCCCCAGACCTGAGAGAGGCACCTGTCCAGGGTACGGCATGATGTTGGCCCGACCCTGTGTTCTGTGGGTTTGTGTGGCCCGCACGCACAACTGGGTCTGGGGTGCAGGCGACAATGGCCAGAGATCGCAGGGGTCTGCTCCACTGAGGCAGGGGAAAATAAATGATAAAAACAGTGCACATTTTCACAGTTCACCGATGCCTGTATTAATGTGTAATTATCACCTGTTAAAGGGGACAGGAATTGATTACTTATGTGCAGCTGTTTGAAATATCGAGATTCATAAATTATATTCATACCTCTAAAGGATCCCTATTTAACTCTGCCTGAATAAAAGCTGAAGCTGTCAGCTGTGTTTTGTTTTCTTTGTATGGACAGCATTCTGTACAGTTCTTTTCATGGAACCAAGAATTTGGAGTTTTGACTATGTCACTTTATAATTTCAGAAATGTGAGGTTGAACTGGTTAGTACAGTGCTCACGGTTCTGAAACCATGAAGTGACATAGTCAAAGCTCCAAATTCTTGGTCCCAAGCAATAAACTGCACAGAATGTTGTCCACACAAAGAAAACAATTCAAAACATAACCGACAGCTTCAGCTTTTATTCAGGCACAGTTAAATAGGGATCCTTTAGAAGCAGGAATATAATTTATGAAAATGGAGACATTTCAAACAGCTGCACATAAGTAATCAATTCCTGTCCCCTCTAAGAGCTCAGCCTATTGTTAGCTGGTGTAAAAATATTTTAATGAGTATCCTGCCTGTAATATCTTTTTAGCACAATGAATTAGTGAAAAAGTAAAGAAATGCACTAACAAAATTATTTTTAATCATATCAATGTATTTTATTTGATATTATATTTGTTTTCATGCTTTTCTACGTACAGTTAGTACAGAAATAAAATAAAAATATAGATCTCCGAAGATCTGAAGATGGTGGCCGGGCTGGGTGTGCTGATGGCTGCTCTGATAGCTACTGCTCAATTTGTTTTAGTACTGCGATCTGTCTTTGTTTTTGTTTTCCTTTCATATTTTATTTTAACTTATTTTAACGGTATCCCAGTTTGCTGTATTGCAGGGATTACGTTTTACTTTTATGAGTCCAGTAGAAGCAGTAATTTGGACAGCCAAGCGTTGGAGCAATATTGGGGTGTTTCTTTGAAAAACCCTTGAAGTGTGCACTGGGGGCCGTTTTCGCTTGGCCCAGACACCACTCTTCTCATCCGTGCCAGGCCTTGCTGACTAGCCGATCACTTCTTTTTACCTGGACCCATCTGGTTACTTTTGTGGACTGACTGTCGGGCGTTTGGGACTCGCCTGGTTGCTCTTCTTGGATTGACCATCGGGTATTCGGGAGATTTAATCTTCTGTCCTGGATGCTTGGATGTGCCCCTGTTGGATTTCGGCCTTTAGCTGGCAGCTGGATTTTTGGTGTCCCTGTCTTTCTATTGGTTGGACTGCTTTATTTGATAGCTAGCTGACAGATCAGGAAGTTGGAACTCTAGTTTGGGAAAGAAGATGATTTTGCAGTGAGGTGACTAGCTGTGGGATTTGTGCACCTGTGATCTGCAGCGAAGACTTTTTCCTGACTCTGGCGGTTTTCCATGTGGGGAACTTTGTGTACAGCCTCAGGCCCGAGAGGAGAGCCGAAATATTAGAGGTGCAGTGTATCCTGGTGTGGGAAGCAGTGGTCCTGACCCTTTGGGAGTGTCTGGCTGTGGGGTACACGGCTTCACGGGGGACTGCGGCTTTTGACCCTGCCAGGTAGCTAGCAGGTCGAGCCAGGGGTCCTCTAGGTTTCTCAGGGGGCCTACTGGTGGGTTGGCTCTGCCGAGAGCTGTGGTGGTGCTGTGGCCCGGCAGCTTCAGCACCCGGGTTGGGACTTTCGGGACCCTGCCCTTAGCATAGTAGGGGTACTAAAGAAGAATATTCTCCTTGCCTGCCATAAAAGACAGTCTCACTATCCATTTATAATTTACTGTTTTTATCTAGTGGCAGTGAGAGTGCCTGCTTTACTCATTAACTCCCCCCTTGCAGTGAGAGTGCTTGTGGGGTTGGAAGGGTATTAGACGTATTCATAGTTATCCTGTTGGGAGCGAGAGTCCCAGTACATCATCTGGCCTCCTGGTTGTGAAGGACCCGAGAGGGATGAAGATGTGCCTTTTCTTTCATTGTCTCATTATACATTTATGGACTTCAGTTTGAGTTATAGTATCAAGAATTCATTGATTATTTTATGACTGGTTTATGCATCCTCTAAACTGCTTCGCTGGACCATTTGTCTGTGCTATTTTTGTTTGTGTTTTGTTTTTGATGTGGTTTTAGTGCATTTGGAGTTATTAGGGTGCAGTTTACGTTTTATTTATTGTTTGATTTTAAGTTCATTGTTTAAGGGTGGTTGATTGGTTGGGGTTGTTTTTGTTTCTTTTTTCCCCTCAAGTAAGAGTTCAGGGAGTAATTTTATTTTTATTTAATTTATTTTTCTTGGGTTTAGTTAATTAACTGGGGGTTTCTTTGTTGCTTACGTGGGTTTGGCGTGTTGTGTTGTTGGGCTGTTTAGTATGTGTATGCCCCCATGGTCATGTGCTATTTGTCCTCTGCCCTTTTATTCCCCCACCCCATTACAGTCTTCAACTTACCAACACTGTAGAGCGCTGGGTATTGTTCACCGGGGGGAGGGGAGTTGGGGGGCACGAACTGTGGAGGTTAAATGAGTGAGGCCATCACATCAGGGTAGTAAAATCCAGAAGACGCCCTGGGGTGAAATGAAATCTGGAGTGTGGTCCACCATACCTAGTTTCCATACCCATGGACACCGCCAATTTTGGTGGGCAGGCAGCCCTGGAAGCCTATCCAACTCGAGCAGTGTTATGCAATGCCAGATCCATCAAAAATAAGACTGCAGTTATTGCAGAACTTGTTGGGTCGGTGGATCTGGCGTGCATCACTGAGGCTTGGCTGGATGAGAGTGCAGGCCTCATATTAGAGGCTGCTATTCTGGCTGGGTACTCTTTGAACGAAGTAAGCTCTGAAAGCCTGGTGGTGGCACTTGACCTATTGGTGCTTCCTGGAGCAAGCACTGACCCAGATACCTTGGAGTTGGCTTATAACAAGGCCATTTCTTTAGCTCTGGATATCATTGCTCCTGTCCATGTTCGTCCTCTCTCCCCATGGTTTGATGGGGCCTTGAAGGAGATGCGGCGAGAAGGACAAAGATTAGAGTGTTGCTGGTGGAAATCCACCCTAGATGCTGACCACCTTAGATTGACGGAACACTATCAAGTCTATCATTCTGCAATCACCTGTAAGAAGGCAGAGTTCTTGTCCAGGGAAATTGCGGCTGCTCAGAACCGACCAGCTCAGTTCTTTCGAACTGTGGACAGGCTGTGCAACCCAGCCTGCCTGCAGGTTCAAACAGCCTTTTCACAAGAGGAGTGTGAAGAGTTTGCTCATTTCTTTGTGGCTAAGTTGGCTGACATCATGGCGGAGCTTCAACCAGCACACCCTATGGGAGATGCTGTGGATCAGCGCTTGGTCACTGTTCCTCAATTCTCCTGGAGTTCCTTTGACCAGCCGGAGTTCATTGATGTCATGCGGACTGTCCAGGGTATGCACCCTACCATGCTGTAGTTTGGCTCTGGGCCCAACCACCCTGATTAGGGGATGTTGTGATACCACCAGCCCGGTCCTAGCACAGACAGTCTAGTGCTCCTTGGAGACAGGTGAGTTTCCTAGCTCCCTGAAGGAGGTGGTGGTAACGCCCCTTCTGAAGAAAGCTTCTCTGGACCCAGACTGTCCTACTAACTACAGACCGATCTCTAACCTTCCCTTTGTGCAGAAGGTGATTGAGAAAGTAGTGGCCCTACAACTGGAGAACCATTTGACCATCCATGACATGTATGAACCTCTCCAGTCCGGTTTTCGAAAGAGGCATAGTACTGAGACTGCGCTGGTTCGGGTGCTCAATGATCTCTTGATGGCAACAGATAGAAAGAGCCACTCCATCTTGGTTCTTCTTGATCTCTCATCAGCATTTGACACTGTGGACCATGGAGTTCTTCTTGAATGCCTGAGGTTCATCTGTGGTCTGTCTAGTACAGTCCTCAAGTGGTTTAGATCCTTCATCACTGGCAGAACTCAGAGGGCGGTGTCAGGCATTTATTCCTCCAACCCAGTCTTTCTGTCATGTGGGGTACCTCAGGGTTTGGTGTTTTCCCCATGTTGTTCGTAGTGTACATGCTGCCCCTCGGAGACATTGTAAGAAGGTATGGGCTGAGGTTTCACTGCTATGCTGATGATACCCATCTCTACCTATCTTTTGCACCTGACTAGGATAGAGCTCTCAGTATTTAACAACTGCCTCACTGAAATCCAGGACTGGATGAATTCGAGCTAGCTGAGGTTGAACCCGGAGAAGACTGAGGTGATGGTTGTGGACCCAGGTCGTTGGATAGAGGGGGTGGGAGCTGGTTTACCATCAGTACTCTTTCTTGATGGTTCCCAGCTCCAGACCTCTGAATGGGTTCAAAACCTGGGGGTGCTTTTTGACGATGGGGTGACACTGCGATCTCAGGTGTCGACAGTCATCAAATCCTCTTTTTACCATCTGAGGAATATCTCCAGGATTAAGTACCTAGTTCCGTCCGGTGACCTGCCTACATTGGTCCACGCCTTTCTGACCTTGTGCCTTGATCACTGCAACTCCCTTTATCTAGGGCTACCTGGAGTTGATATCTGCTGCTTGCAGCTTGTGCAGAATGCTGCAGCCCAGTTACTGATGGGTACTCCTCGGACCTGCCATATTTCCCCGGTGCTGCGCGAGCTGCACTGACTGCCGGTACAGTGGTGGATCACCTTTAAAGTCAGACTTCTGACTTATAAAGCCCTACACAGAATGGGCCTGGACTACCTGAAAGAGCTTCTGGTGCCATACTGCCCCAGGTGATCGCTCTGTTTGGCTGACGAGGCGTTGCTAGAGATTCCAAAGGTTTCTTTAAAATCTTCAGGGGCCCATGCATTTGTCCGTCTTTCGGATGAGACGTTAAACCGAGGTCCCATCTGCCTGGATTGGTGGTAGTTCAGGTGGATGTTAAAGATCCCATGGCACTTATTGAAGAGTAGGGGAACCTTTATTGAAAAGAGGACTCCAGACAGCAAGGAATACAGAATAAATAAACCAATACATACAAATATAGAGCAGAGAATAACTGAACAAAACAGAATATACAGAAAAAAAAAAGAGTTCATGTCAACCATTTTTCACAATTCACCCATAAAGAGGAACATTTAACATGGCCATACATAGTCATATCAGATTCATAAATCTTCCATAAAGTAGACTTTATATTAAAAAGGAGTTCCTCAAATGAAATCATACGTTGCTGAGTGGACCAAAAGCACCTGGATTGCCAAATATAAAAACGAATAACAAAAAAAGCCAACAGTAAAGTGTCAGCAGGATACACGGACCATTCACCCCTATTTGTACCATACATTAGAGCCCCATAAGAAAGTGACTTAAAGAGAGGCTCATTCCAGTGAGTAGCCAACAAAACCCAAAAGGATTTAATATATGGACAATCTAAAAAAAGATATTCTTGCATTTCTAATAATGATCCACACGACACTCGGGTACACCGCCTCTCACTAAGCTGTTTATGTTTGTGCGTGTTACCCCCTGGTAATCTGCCATAAGAACCCAACCAAACACTATCCCATATAAAGTCAGGTAACAGTTTACTGGAGCATAACAATAAAACTCTATCTTGGGACGGAGGAGGACAATCCGGAAAAATCAAAATATCAGAGAAATCAGTTAAAACAATTGAATTGTACAATTGCTTCCTAGTCATCGTTTCCAAACAAGAAACAAGATCTTCCATTTCAATAAAAGATGAAAGGCTTCCATACCATACTTGGGAAACAAAGGAAGTCGAGTAAAAAAGTCGACTTGCCTTGCTTCCATAGAGGCATTCCAACCAAAAACCACAATCTAACCAAAGGAAACCAAACCTTCATACCAGGTCTAAGTAGAGAACTAAAAATGTAAGAAAAAAAAACACTAAGAAAAAAGGCCACGGGATGAATCATTCCAACCCCACCTTGTCGAGTATTCCTATAAGTGAAGCCTCTTTTAATGGGATTCAGTCTACTCCCCCAAAAGGCCTGGAAAAAAACACTGTATAGGGAAGTAAAAAGGGACATCGGAGGTGGAACACATAACTAACATACAAAAAAATAGGTAACAACAAGGTTTTAATAAGCAACACCTGTTTCCGTTTAGCTATTTGTTTACCCTTCCAACTCGCTACCCTCGATTGAGCTATACCTAATTTATGAAACCAATTAGTATACAATATATCACCATCACCAAATTCGATTCCCAAGATAGTTATCGGAGCTTTAGAGATTAAAACATCAGCAAGGAGACCGGTGTCCGGGATATTAGAGGTACCAAAGGGAAAACCCCTACTTTTCTCATAATTAATCTTCGAACCAGAAACACTAGACAATAGATTCAGCACATTACTCAATATAGGACCTTCCGTAACCTTTGAAAGACAAAAAACTAAGTCATCAGCATATGCAAGAATCTTAATAGGCACAACACCATCTGCAATACTAACTCCCGCTAGACCATCATGAACACTAATCAGACGAAGTAACACATCAATAAAAAACACATACAAGACCGGACTCAAGGGGCATCCCTGCCGAACCCCTCTCCATACCGCCACTGCAGTACCAAGCCATCCATTCACGTTTGGCAGAAGGGAAGCATAATGATACAATAACCGTATCCAATCAAAAAAACCCTGTGGCAAACCATAAGAACGTAAGACAGAAAACAAAAACTCATGGGAAACACGATCAAAAGCTTTTTCTTGATCAAGACTAAGTAAATACCCTTTCAGTGAACCTAACTGAGATGCAGAGAAAAGTTCTCATAGCAATAATAAAGTATCATTTTGGGTCCTACCAGGTATTGAACATGTTTGATAAGGGCTTATCAATCTATCCACAATAACAGTCAATCTATGCAAAAAAATTTTACTTAAAATTTTTAAGTCCGTATTTAATAGACTCAATGTCCTCCAATTACTCAAATCTGTTTTCAGACCTCTTTTATACAGTAAAACCACCAACGCTTGATTCATTGAGGGAGCTAACCGAGAAGTAGACAACATTTGGGTATACACCACAGTCAGTATTGGAACCAAATCCGCATAAAAAGTCCGGTAGAAATCCACTCCAAATCCATCCATACCCGGCGAAGAATCTACATTTAATGAAAAAATAGCATCCTTAACCTCAGATTCAGAAATATCTCTCAACAGCTGCCGACTGTCAGCAGCAGATAACTGTGGTATTTGTAAACCATCAAAATCTATTAATCCGCACTGAACCCCATCATCTTTCTGATATAAAGACCCCAAATAACATCCAACTACCCCAAGTAGAGCCGAAGGAGTCTTAACCAAGTCACCAGATTCATTTGTTAATGCTGAAATGAAACGTTTGCCAACCCTGTCTTTGCAATCTTGAAAGGGATCTAATGCACCTTTGTGCAATTTCAGACCAAATCGATGTTCATGGTCTAAAGATTTTGCCCTATCATACCTATAGTCCATCATACAATTTTTAACATTTCTAATTTGAGTACTATAGTCACACCCCTCAGTTTCTGTCAAAGAGATCAATTTTTGTAACTGAGCTCTATGACGCAAATATTCCAGATACTGTGAAGTGCTTCTGGTGTGAGAGTAAGTCTGGAAAAAAGTCTTCCAGTCTGTATTAGTATCTTCCCACCAAGAAGCAGCATCTTCATAAAATTCAAAGACAGAAAGCCTGGCCTGCAATTCTAACTTCCAAGATTGTTGAAGAGGTTCCTCATTCAATAAGGAGGAATTCAACCTCCATAAATTCTTTTTACATCTCGGAATACCTTCCCAACTCAAGCAAATTGTAAGAGATTTATGGTCAGAAAATTCCCATACTCGTAAATCCACCGAATTAACTTGCAAAACAACAGAAAGAAAAATGAAATCTATCCTGGTGGATAATGTATTTTTAAAAAACGTCTTACCACCCTCAGAATAGACACTACAATATGCATCTTTGAGCTGGGCGGTATCTAATATCTGCATTAATTTCTGAGAATCACAAAACAATTTGGACGTCTTCATACCTCTATCCTTAGTACTAAGAGCACAATTAAAATCTCCAGCCCAAACTAGTAAGCGAGATGTATACAAATAGGGTTGAATGTCTTGTAATAGTGCAACACGGAGCGCCTTGGTCTGTGGAGCGTAAATATTAATCAATCGAAATCTTTCTCTTCCAAAATTGAGATCAAGCAACAACGCTCATCCCGGATAAATGTCAACCATCTTTGATACTTTCAATTCCGGATTGGTAAAAAGCACCCCAACCCCTTCACAAGGGGATTCCCCATTTGACCAAAAAGACACCCCTGAAGACCATAGGTTTCATGCGCGCTGCACGTCACAAATAGATTTTAACAGTGTATCCTGGAGACAAATCACATCACTACGTAATCGTTTTAAACAGGACATAGCAGTGACCATCTTCCTGTGGCTCTTAATACTATTAACATTGATAGTAGTAAATGTTAAAGAAGCCATAAAAATAAAATAAAGGGAGAATAATAATTCATAATCATACTAGCTTCGTGAGACTTTAGAAACCCGCCTACGCTGAGAGCGTCTAGGTAGACCCTCAACCTGTGTCACTTCACCATCATCACCTTCCGAAAAATTGTCAGTAATCACAGAAGCTCTGGAAGAAAGATCTGAGTCTTCACCATCAAAGTCGTCCTTTGACCCCAAAACAGCAAAGCTGTTACCTAGTTTCCATGACTCAGAAACAACTCCACTAGTGGAGGCTACAGGTACTGGCCGAGCAGGAACAGGTTTCCCAGATCTGTAACATTTTTTAGCAACAACCTTTTTAAAAGGCAACACTGGTGATGGAGGAGGAGGCATCTCCAGATTGTCTGACTTGTCACACAGAGATAAATCAGATGCAACAGGTAATGAGACAACCCCAGGAACTACCGAGGAATGCTGGGTCCCGGCAGCCGGCAAGGTAACCGGAACCGAAGAACTCAAACCCGTTTCTGGAACTACTAAAGAAGACACACTAGGTAATGGTGAGGTCGGAAGTGAGTCTCCACCAATAGGGGGAGGGACAGGGACAGACTCACCATGTTGAGCACCTACAATCAAGCCTTCATGTGAAGGGCAATCATCCCTATTATGGGATGCCCAAGGACATTTAGCATAGCCATGTCCGGTCTGTTCACATAAATTACATTTAAACAGATTAAGGCATGTAGCAGCCAAATGCCCAAATTCAAAACAATGTGAACAACGAGGAGTGTCACGGGCTGTATTGAGATGAGTTCTAGAACCACATTTAAAACAGGATTTTGGTTGACCAACATAAAATAAACTCCCTCTATCCTTCCCCAGAAAAAAAATATCGGGTAAATGCTGAGGGCCATTATTTGAAGCAAAAAGTTTTACCCTAATTTTCCAACCCCCACTCCAAATATGTTCACTATCAAGAATTAGTACAGGTTTGTCTAGTATTTCACATCTTCTACGCAGCCAGAAAAGGATATCCTCAATATGTACTCCTTCATTACGAAACATGATCGTAATCAACTTAACAGATGGTTTGGTAAGGGGCACAGCAAAAAAAGGTATCCAAAGTGGAGAATTTTTAACCATCTGGAAAAGAGTCCAAAAACGCTCCAAACCCGAAGTGGTTTTGAAACTAACGTCATAGTTAGAGTTACCCAAATGAATCAGTGCATAAATATCTGCAGACAAAAACTTCATAGACCCTTTTAGTAAAACTTTGGCAATATAGAGCCTATCAGGTAAATCATCCAAACCTCCCTTATAAATGAAACGTACAGCATTCCTAGGAGGCGCAGGTTCACCATTGTTAGAAAACAAATCAGAAAGCTTAAATTGGGGGGGGGGACTCTTATTTTCCTGTACAGGAACAAAAACAGCTATTTGAGGAACAACACTTGAAGTAGATAATGAGACAGCCTGAGTAGAAACCACAGAAACAGGTGGAATATAAACAGACTGTTGAGATGTAACAGGCACAGAGTCAGCACTAGATAAGGTACATGTTGCTACTGAGTTAATAGCAGAGGAGTGGTAGTGTTGTACTGCTGAATCTTCTGGATCCAGCACCCAGGTACCATTAGGGCTAGGCAACCACCCTGCTGCTATCACTCTTTCAGGTGACCAACAGGAAGAATCAGTAAGAGGCAAAGAGAGATCTAAGCTCTGTGCAGCAGGAGGACACTGAAGAGTATGAGAAAGATGCAGGTTAGATACCGGTAAAGGTATATCATGGCCAAGTCCAACAGTTCCCTTTCCCACAAGTAAGTTATTCCCCAGCTCAGTAGAAACACTAGTTTCTTGCAACACTACCTCGCCCTGTTTAATAATTGAAGTCATACCCATCCGTTTCATCGAGAATGCCGCCGCTGCAACAACCAAGCCGTGTGATACAGTCTTATTATCCTCCCGACCACCAGAATCCGAGTCTCGGTCAGGAAAACGAGCAGGATTGGTCCGGGCGTAGGAGCCAGGCTAGACTGTACCGAGGAGCAGGAACGCTTGCTGCGCACTAATGTTTAGATCACAATGCCGCTGCACTCCAGAAGTACGTAGAGGTCGGCTGCCAAACAGTCGAGCCAGCCTTCAGCAGCAATTTCAGATTGTAGTTGAGCTCTTGATGACGTGTGTGTGCATCGTTCTGCAGCATCCTGCACTTCACCCAGCAAACGTTCCTTTTCAGTAAGTTCAGAACTCGATTCCTTCGATAAAGTCCACAGTTTAGGTACCTTAACTGCTTCTTCAAGCGCTGTGTCAACCGTTTCAAAAAACTCCATAGGCAAGGAAGCATCCTGATCCTCAGCAATCAAATCTTCAGCCTCAGGTTCAATGGGAGCAGGGGAGGAGGCCCACTCCCCTGTCCCAGTCACCTCCATCTCCTCCAAAGTCAGAGCAGAAGTGGCCATCTTGCGTCCGTCCACCAAACGTGCCCCCTCCACAGAGTAGGGGAATTTCCCCAGTGTCCTGGCCAAATTTCTCTCATTCGCTAAAAATACCACCAATCAGTTTAATCTGGTTCAAGGTCAGTTGGCATTTATCTGTATCCCCCTTCCCCAGGTCGTGCCTGACAATAGGCAGGATTTGTCTAGTGCACTTACCCGGTCAACAAAAACTTAATAAATAAATTAATTAAATAAATAAATATGTATGAGGCCCCAGCCCATTGGAATTCTCTACCCCATCAGCTCCGGGAGTGCGCAACCATGGAGAGATTTAAACAGGCCCTAAAGACCCACCTGTGGCTTCAAGCCTGTCCTACCTGATGGTATTTTACTGAATTTTATGAAACCCTGTCTTTATCGTATTTATGGTTATTATTGCATCCTGTTTTATTCTCTTTGTACTTTACTGTTGAGGCACCTTGATTTTAGAAAGGCACGGTAAAAACAAAGCGTATTATCTCAGGATCAGTCTTTTACTGAAAAGATGTAGGTCTGGATAAATGAACAGCTTACTTAAATGCACATTTCTTTCTGTGTAAAAGGGGCTGCACTGTAATCGGTCCTGAAAGCACATAAAAATTTGTATAGACCACTGGGCCGATCAACTGTGCGCAGTAATGATTCATTAACGGAAACTGAGCAAGTATGTAGATTTCCATATTGAGTCAGTGGTGACTAGTTAATGGCTCATATGTTAGAGACACTAATGATATGTTGTCTGTGTTATGTAATACGGATGTGAGTCAGGACTGGCTCCTGGTTACTTTGGATGCAGTCTCTCTTTGCACCAACATCCCTCACTCGACAGGCCTAACAGCAATTGAGAAGACACTAGGAGAGTGTGGTAATCTTGCTGGCCTCAAGGTAGAATTCATTTTAAACTTAACTGAAAAGGTGGTAACAAGTAATTTGCTCACTTTTCTTAAAGGAAAACACCTGTCCACACCTCCTCCCCATAAAGAACACCTCGGTTAAGGATTTAAGCCCTCCCCCCCCAAAAAAATATTTTTTTTTATGTTTGGCTTATTCAAACAACATGAAGTCTTGCTATATTATGACATATGCAGCGAGTCCCAACCTTCGAACTGCTCCGGAAGTGAAAGAGTTAACTTTCCATGCCAGGCATGGAACGCTGAGCTCGAGCTCGGTTGAAACTCTGTCTGTTGTTCTTCAAACTCAAACTGTCAGATTCTTTACTCTGCCTCACTGAACAGTCGCTCTGGAGATTTCTCCTTCTGCTTGGTTCATTTTGTCGGTTAAAGTATTGTTTTTCTCGGTTTTTGACCGAACTTAAACCGCAACCGGTCAGTTCAAGCTCTGTCTGTGGTATTTGTGAGTACTAGATAGGTTTACATTATTTCTATTCTGTGTGGAACTTGCAAACGGTTTATCGGTTCGGTTTGAACCGATCAGGTTGTTTAAAGTATCTTAATCTGTGATTTAGAGTGTGGTTACCAATTCTTATCGGTTCTAAAAAAAATGGATTTTATTATGTTTTTTTCCACAACCCGTGACACGGTTGGGAACCAATAAGAGAGTCTTGCCTGGCTGATTGCCATAAATGGGTAAGTTTGGTTAGGACTGGCACTATGTTTGAGAAACTCAAAAGAAAAACCAGGCCCACTGGGTTTCAACACTGCAGTGTGTGTGGGGAAGTCTTTGCCAAGGCTGACCCCCACACCATCTGTGTTTATTGTCTGGGGTTTGACCACCTCAATGCAGACTGCCAGATTTGTAAAAATTTTCCTGCAGCTACCCTGGAAAAGAGAGTTGGTAGGCTCAGGGAAAGGGAGGCCAAGAAGATCGCTGAACCGGATGGCCAGCCCGGTTCGGTTCCAACCGAACCAGAGGGAGTGCCCTCTGACCAGGGCGAGACTTCCTCCGGCAAAAGGAGAACCGACTCTGAGGAGTCGGTTCCAGCAAAAAGGACTAGGAAATCAGCTGGTGTGGAGCCAAAACTTTCCTCTCCAACCGCTGAAGAAATAGCCAAAGTGATTAAAATTGCCCAGTCGCTTTCCCTGGTTCCGACCGAACCGGCACCTTCAGGTAAGCGCCCAGTTCAGCCGGTTCCACCGGTTCAAGATTATGATTTAGAGGAATTTTATGAACCGGAGGAAGAGGAATATGAAGAGAGTGAATGTGGATTTGAAAGTCTGGATGTGCCCACTGAACCGGACATCTCCCCAGACAGACCTTCAGGAGTGTCTCCTCCTAGGCTTTCTGAGTCCTGTTCTCATTTTATGTTTTATAAAAAGTGGCTGAAACCCTCCAGCTCCCTATGGAGGAAGCTGTGGATGATCAGGAGGAGCCTGACTATGTGGAAATGATGGATATCCCAGAGTCTAGGAGACTGTCTATTCTCTTGCATAAATCTTTTGGGAAACAGACATTTAAAATTCTGAAAACTCCTCACACTATACCTCCTGTGGATAAGAGAATGAACAAGAGGTACACATTGTCAGGCTCTGATACAGAGTTCCTTTCACAACAATGCAGCCATGTTGAGGTAGCGCAGGCTGCAGCCTGTGATAAGGCAAATATTTCCTTGGCTTCACACCCCCTGGACAAGGACTCCAGGAGGATTGATGCCATGGCAAAGAAACAGTACATGGCAGCATCCTTGGGACTCAGACAGGCAAATTATATGGCTTATGTTGCTAGATATCAGAAATCCAGATGGGACACTGTTATGGCTCTAGCAAAACAGGTCCCTGACCAGATTGCCAAGGAGCTGGAGCAGGTGGCTGCTGATGGTATTGAGGCATCCAAGGTGCAATTCCATGCTGCAGTGGACTCTAATGATGTGTCATCAAGAGTCATGGCTACATCTGTGGCACTTCGGAGAATGGCTTGGCTCAGATGTAGTAGCCTGTCACAGGATACCCAGACTAAAGCCATGGATTTTCCTGTTGTGAGTAATTCTCTATTTGGGGAGCAGACAGAGAATTACATGAAGAAAATGGATGAGTATAGGACCATCTATAGGAGTGCACAGGCCAAGGAAAGGCAGCTTCCCAGGGGCAGGGGCAGGCCTTTTCATAGGCCTTTTTACCAAGCCCAGGCCTCGTCTTCTGCTTATGCCCAGAGGGGGTTCTTTAGAGGGAGAGGCAGACGGGGTACAAGCAGGCCTGCTTCCACCCCTCAGCCCAAAGCCCCTGCCAAGCAGGAACCCTGATGAGGTTGCCAGGGCCGATTTTCACTTACCTGTAGGGGGCAGGCTGGCTTACTTTGTCCAGAACTGGCAGTCTCTGACATCAGACAACTGGGTCCTGGAAGTAGTAGCCAGGGACTGGTTCTCAGCTTCAAAAAGTTTCCAAAGATGAGAACCAGATCCTTTCCACCTGCAAATCCACCAGAGGCACTTGCCCTAGAAGCAGAGGTCTCTTCCCTCCTGGCTCTCAGAGCTGTGGAAAGGGTTCCATCCCTACACCAGGGCAAAGGATTGTACTCCAGGTACTTCCTTACCCCAAAAAGACAGGAGAATGGCGCCCATCCTGGATCTCAGATACCTAAACAAGCACCTTTAAAACCAAAATTCAAAATGGTGACTCTGGGAATTATTCTACCCTCTCTAAGGCCAGGAGACTGGCTAGCGTCCCTGGACCTCAAGGATGCCTACTTCCATATTCTCATCAGAAGCTCCCATCGAAAGTACCTCAGGTTCGAGCTGCCCTCAGGCCATTACCAGTTCAGAGCAATGCCCTTTGGCCTCACCTCTGCTCCAAGGGTAATCAGTCTGTACAGCTCCTCACCTTCATAGGCGCAGAGCTGAACACAGAGAAAGCCAGAGCCTTCCTTCCTTTGGACAGGGCAAGGGCCCTGGTCTCTCTGGCCTCCCCATTCACCCTGCAGGTCTCTCGACCAGCAAGGCATTTTCTACAGCTCCTAGGGGACATGGCTGTCTCTACAGCAGTAGTGCAGGGAACAAGATTTCAGATGAGGGACATCCAGTTCCATTTGAGAGCCTTTTGGTCTCAAAGGAAAGACCCTCTAATGAAATTGATCCCAGTGACTCGAACCCTGATCCAGGCCCTACAATGGTGGCTGGAGCAGAGTAACCTGAGACAAGAGGTTCCCTTTGTCACTCAGTCTCACTCTTTAATCCTTACTACAGATGCACCCCTCTTGGGGTGGGGAGCTCACATGGGTGGCCTCACTACCCAGGGATTGTGGTCCCCTCAGGAATCTCTGCTCCACATCAATCTGTTGGAACTCAGAGCAGTTTTTCTAGCACTTCAAGTTTTTTCCAGATCTGTTCAAAACAAAGTTGTACAGGTCAGAACAGACAAGCAAGGGGGCACTCAGTCTACGGCCTTGTGCACCGAAGCAATGAAGTTGTGGTCTCTGGCTTACTCCCTGAACACCTTCCTTATGGTAGTTCACCTCTCAGGCAAGGACAATGTCCTGGCAGATGCTCTCAGCAGGATTTCACAGGGCCATCACGAATGGTCACCGGACCCCCTGGTTTTGGAGGTGATCTTTGCCAGATGAGGCACCCTGCAGATAGATCTTTTTGCAGCCCCAGACAATCACCAACTTCCCCTTTTTTGCTGCAGGCCCCCAGTGTTGGGCTCTATCCCTCTGGATGCCTTAGTCCTCAATTGGGAAGGGAAGTTTCTATATGCTTTTCCTCCCTTCCCTCTCCTGTTCAAAGTGCTAGTCAAAATCAGGTCTCAACCCTGCAAAGTGATCCTGATTGCTCCAGATTGGGCCAGACAGCCCTGGTATCCACCCCTACTGTCCTTAGCAGTCCATCTTCCCCTGTGTCTTCCCAGGAAGCACAACCTGTTAACCTGTGCTCAGGGGAGGGTTTGGTACCTGAACCTCAAATCCCTCACTCTCAAGGCCTGGCTCTTGAAGAGTTAGAGTTTGCAGATCTACACCTCTCCCAATGTGTAATGGATATCCTGAAGGCTTCTAGGAAACCTTCCACCGGGGCTACTTATAATTCCAAATGGAGAAGGTTTTCCATATGGTGTTCTGGAAAGCATATTTCCCCAGAATCTGCTGACCTACCCATAGTCCTGGATTATATGGTCCACTTAAATACATTGGGGCTGAGACCAGCTACCCTAAAAGTGCATTTGGCAGCTGTGTCTGCTTTTATTTCAGCAGGTAAGCCCTCTTCTCTTTCAGCTCATCCTGTATTCTCCAAGTTTTTTAAGGGATTACATAGATACATAGACAGTGTCGGCAGATAAGGGCCTATGGCCCACCTAGTCTGCCCATTTGAGCTTGTAAGTTCAGTTTGTTTTCCTAGAAGTCTGTTTCCCCTTACCCCTGCCCTCTAGAATTCCTTTATGTCTATCCCATGCATTCTTAAATCCCATGATTGTTTCAGCCCCCACCACTTCCTCTGGCAGGGTGTTCCACTTGTCCACCACCTGCTCTGTGAAGAAATTCTTTTCATGTTTCCTCTGAATCGCCCTCCTCCAACTTCATCCCATACCCTCTAGTCCTGAAACATCTTTTTCGCTTAAAATAGTGTTTTCTGCACCCTGTTCCTCCCTGTAAGATACGTGTATGTCTCTATCATACCCTCTCTCCCTCCTCTCCTCCAGGGAGTACATGTTCAGTTCCTTCAACCTGTCTTCATAGGACTTGTGATGCAACCCATGCACCATCTTTGTTGCCCTCCTCTGAACCTTCTCTCCTGTCTATGTCCTTACGTAGGTATGGTCTCCAGAACTGTACACTGTACTCCAGGTGGGGCCTCACTAGTGTCTTGTATAGCGGAATTATGACCTCCTTTTCCTGCTGGTGATGCCCTGCCTATACATCCCAGCATCCTATTTGCTTTACCTGATGCCTTGTCACACTGTTTCCCTACCTTGAGGTCATCAGAGATGACAACCCCAAGATCCCTTTCCTGCTTGGTGCATGCTATATCCTCACCCCCCAACTGATATATTGTGCCAGGGTTTTTGTGCCCCATATGCATTATCTTGCACTTCCTTGCATTGAATTTCAACTGCCAAACCCTTGACCATTCTTCAAGTTTCTGCAGTTCCCTTCTCATTCTGTCTACACCCTCTGGTGTGTCTACTCTGTTACAGAGCTTTGTGTCATCAGCTAACAGTGAAATTCTGCCTTCTAGATCCTGTGCAATGTCACTGATGAAGAGCGTTGAATAGACCGGTCCCAGCACTGATCCCTGTGGTACCCCACTGGTTACTCTTCCCTCTGTGGAGTGACAGCCATTTACCACCACCCTCTGTGTCCTGCCACCCAGCCAGTTACCTACCCACCACACTACTGTCCTGCCCACACCCATATTCCCAGTTTGTGTATAGTCTTCTATGTGGCACAGTGTCAAGGCCTTGCTGAAGTCCAGATAGGCCATGTCCACTGCCCTCCCCTGATCCACCTCCCTAGTCACCCAGTCAAAAAATTCAACGAGGTTGGTCTGACATGACCTCCCCCTGGTGAAACCATGCTGCCTTGGGTCCTGCAGTCCATTGACAACCAGATGTTCCACCAATCTCTCCTTCAGTAGTGCTTCCATGATCTTTCCCACTACTGAGGTGAGGCTGACTGGTCTGTAGTTCCCTGCTTCCTCTTTGTTCCCACTTTTGTATAAGGGGACCACATCTGCTGTCCTCCAGTCTTTGGGTACCTCCCCTGTTTCCAGTGATTGGTTGAACAGGATAGCCAGAGGTTCAGCCACCACCTCTCTTAGTTCTTTAAGGACCTTGGGGTGCACCCCATCTGGCCCATTGTTTTATCAGCTCTTATTACTTCCAGTTCCTTCAGGACCCTTTCCGTAAAGGGACTTGTGTCCATTTCTGCACCATTCTCACCCCTTGTACTCCCTTCAGACCCATTACCCCCTGATTGCTTTATACCAACCCTCCATTCAGGGACCCTGCCCCTGCCTGGGATCTTAATGTTTGCATTGCTCAGCTTATGCAACCCCTTTGAGCCTTTGTCTTCAGCAGAACTTAAGTACTTGACTTGGAAGACTGTTTCTGGTAGCCATCACTTCTGCCAGATGCATAAGTGAATTGCAAGCTTTGTCAGTGGAGCCTGATTTTATTTCCTTTCATAGAGATAAGGTGGTCCTCAGGACTAATAGGAAGTTTTTGCCTAAGGTGGTTTCAGATTTCCACCTTAATTAATCCATATCTCTTCCAGTGTACTTCACTGACCATTCCTCCTCTGGCGAGAGGAGGCTGCACAGCTAGATGTGAAGAGAGCCCTTAGTTACTACATAGAGCGCACCAAGGGTCACAGGTTTGACTCCTCCAACTGTTCCTCACTTATGGTGAGGTTGGTAAAGGGAAACCTGCCACTAAAAGATCCATTGCCAGATGGATTGTCTCTTGTATCCAATTTTGCTATGAACAACTGGGTAAGGTTCCCCCCTCAGGCCAGAGGGCTCACTCTACCAGAGGTACAGCTGCTTCCCTGGCTGCTGCCAGGGACATCCCTATTTTAGAGATATGTCAGGCAGCTACCTGGAAAAACTTTCACACTTTTACCATGCATTACTACCTGGACATCCAGGCTAGGAGTGATGCTCGGTTTGGCACAGCTGTGCTTCAGACCCTTTTTCCTAAGTAGGTTCTGTCCCTCCTCCATGGAGGTACTGCTTTATAGTCTGCATATGTCATAATATAGCAAGACTTCATGTTGTTTGAAGAAAAAATTACTCACCTTAGTAATGTTTCTTCTAATGGAGTCTTGCTATATTATGATCTCCCCCCCCCCCCGCCTGCCCCTCTCAGAACCTCTGTTTTTGGGATGTGGGTGGGCAGTGTAGTGTTGGCACTCAGTAGGTGCCCACCTTGTTGTTTTCACCCCTCCTTTCTTGGGGCGCTTGGTGTTGTGTTTTTCATTTTTTGGGTCTCCTGACTTGAGTCTTTGTTTTGGGACCAAAAAATGTGTTCTTATGTTTAGTAGCCAGTTGGCTAGTGTAGGTTTACAGCTTCCACACAGGACCTCAGTGAGTTTAGCTCGTAAAGATCTGACAGTTTTAGTTTGAAGAACAGACAGAGTTTCAACTGAGCTCGAGTTCAGCATTCCATGCCAGGCATGGAAAGTTAACTCTTTCACCTCCGGAGCAGTTCGAAGGTTGGGACTCACTGCATATGTCAGAATATAGCAAGACTCCATTAGAAGAAACATTACTAAGGTGAGTAATTTTTTCATATGTGATATGATGAGCTGTAATGTAAACACTGCTGGAGTGGTGCAATGCCATTTCACATTCTCAGCACTGTTCCATGCCACTCGCTTGTATTAGTTTTTCAGTTTCATCAATTTTATTTTTAAAAAGCACCCTTCCATTGCTCAGGGTGCACTTACAATAAAAGTACACATAAACCACAATTAAACCCACAATATTACACATCTTACCCATTAAACTAAATTAAAACAATCAACAATATTACATGCCAGTCTATAATAAAACATATCTTAAAACAGAGTTATATAATCCCTCCCTTCATAGCAGTAATGTTACTAACTTAAACAGCAACTTAAACGCCAGAAAAGGTCTGGGTTAAACAAATAAGTTCTAAGGGAGGTTTTTAAATCCCTCCACGGTCAGGCTATCGTGTATCCAACAAGGTAGGGAATTCTACACGGTTTGGGGCCATATAAGCAAATGCTCTACCTCCTGAGGCTTTCAAATGGACCCCAGGAATCTCTAGAAACATAGAAACATAGACTTTGACGGCAGATAAGGACTGCTAGGCCCATCTAGTCTGCCCATTTCCCTACCTACAAGATAGGCTGCAGATCCTAGTTTACCAACAGCCTATTTCTTCCTACTCCCCCACAAGAATTGCCTTATGTCTGTCCCATGCATTCTTGAATTCTCCCACAGTTTTAGACCCCACAACCTCCTCAGGAAGGCTGTTCCATGCATCCACTACCCTCTCTGTGAAATAATACTTCCTCACATTGCCCCTGAACCGCCTCCTTCTATCTTTTAAATTGTGTCCCTTGTTCTTGAACGTCTCTTTTTCTGAAAGATGCTAACCTCTTGGACTTTGTTGATTCCACTGAGGTACTTAAAAGTTTCTATCATGTCCCCTTCTCCTTCTTTCCTCAAGGGTATACAAATTAAGCTCCTTTAGTCTCTCCTCATACGGCTTCTCTTGCAGACCCTGCACCATTTTAGTTGCCCTCCTCTGGACTGCCTCTATCCTGTCTATGTCCTTGCGGAGATGGGGTCTCCAGAACTGGACACAGTACTCCAGATGGGGTCTCACCAACTGTCTGTACAGAGGGATAACAACTTCCTGTTTTCTGCTGCTGATGCCTCTCCCTATACATCCCAGTATACCCCAAGCCCTCCCTACTGCCTTCTCACATTGCTTGCTAACCTTAAGATCATCTGATATGATATGGTCCCTTTCCTTTTTTGTTGTTGTTACTACCTCCCCACCCATTGCGTATTCTTCCCCTGGGTTCTTGTTTCCCAGGTGCATTATTTTGCACTTCTTTGCATTGAATCCTAGCTGCCATACTTCTGACCATCCCTCTAACCTTGCCAAGTCCCTTTTCATCCTTTCCACGCCTCCCTGTGTATCAACCCTGTTGCAGATCTTTGTGTCATCTGCAAAAAGGCATACTTTTCCTTCCAGTACCTCTGCAATGTCACTGATGAAAACATTAAAAAGGACTGGACCCAATACTGAACCCAGCGGTACCCCACTAGTAACCCCCCTTTCTTCAGAGTGGACTCTGCAATCCCTCATTGGAGGATCGGAGTTGGTGGGAGGGGCAGTAAGGAGACAGAAGGTCTGGCAGGTACTGTGGTCCCTGATCGTGTAGGGCTTTATAGGTCAGCAGTGCGACCTTGAAGGGAATCTGCCACTGTACCAGCAGCCAGTGCAGTTCACACAGCACAGGTGTTATATGCCTGGATCTATGGGTCCCAGTCAACAACCTGGCTGTCGCATTCTGCACCAGTTGCAATCGGCGGACATCAACCCCGGCAGCCCTACGTAGAGGGCATTGCAATAATCAAGATGGGTGGTAACAAATGTGTGGACCAGAGTTGGAAGATCTTCGGTCGGAAAGAGGTATTTCACCCTGGCTATATTCCTAAGATGGTAATAGGACGATCTGACTACAGCCGACATTTGAGCCTTCAAGGTCAGACTTTCATCAAAAATCACGCCTAGGTTCTGTACCTGGTTTGAGACAATCAGTGGAGTTCCTCCCAGCTCTAATCCAGAGAGCTGTCCCACTAATGTCCCAACCAACCTACGGTCTGGGTCCACAACCAATACTTCTGTTTTCCCTGGGTTCAGCCTCAGCCAGCTGGTACTCATCTAGCCCTGAATCTCAGCCAGACAGCTGTTAAACACTGAGATCATATCACTCTCCTGGCCAGGCACAAAATGTATAGCTGAGAATCATCTGCACAGCAGTGAAAACTCAAGCCATACCAGCTTATAATGTCTCCTAATGGTAGCATATACACTGCGAACAATATGGGGGACAGCACTGAGCTCTGTAGCACCCCACAGGGTAATTCATTGGGGGGTGAGGAATAAATCCCCGATACCACCCTCTGAGATCTACCTGGAGGAAAGAACAAAACCGAGGACTGCCCCACCCAGTCCACAGAAGAACCGCAGGCGCTCGAGCAGCACCCCATGGTCTACAGTGTCAAACGCTACCAAGAGATCAAGTAGAACCAAGATGGTACAGGATGTCCGATCTCTAGCCATCAGAAGATCATTCAGTACTTGAACCAGGGCCATCTCAATGCTGTGTCTTTTCCTGAAACCTGACTGGAGAGGGTCACAGACACTGTGGCTGGTCCAGCTGCAGAGTGACCACCTTAATAACTTTTCTTGTAAAAGGCAAGTTAGAGACTGGTCCGTAGTTAGTTGGGCAGTCAGGATCTAAGGAGGACTTTTTCAAGAGGGGTCGTACAACCGCCTCTTTTAAGGGGTCTGGAAAGATCCCCCTCTCCAAAGAACACCTCACTATCCCAGCCAGGACCAAGCCAATAACCTCAACATACCCTACAAGAAGGTGAGTTGGGCCCGGATCCAAACTACAGCAAGTTGGTCGCAGAGTCTGGATGATCCTCACAATGTCAATGACTGCCGACAGGCTGAAGCTGGACCAGGTCAGCTGGGTAACTGTACCACTCGGTTGAACAGTGCAAGGTCCAGTGAGGAGGTGTTGGATATCTCTTCCCTGATGGAGGCAACCTTATCAGCAAAGAACCGCACAAACTTCTCACATTTTTCTTGTGACAATGCTTGACCAGACTGCAGACAGGCTGGATTGCACAGCCTGTCCACAGTGCGGAAGAGCTGAGCTGGCCTGTTCCTTGCTGCAGCAATTTCCTTGGACAGGAACACCGCCTTCTTATTGGGAATTGCTGATTGGTAGACTTTATAATGGTCTAGCAATCTAAGCCTGTCCTCCTCCTCCAGGTAAGTTTTCCACCAGTGCCTCTCCAACCTTCGCCCCGCCTCTTCAACTCCTGCAGTGTCCCATCATACCATGGGGCACCGAGATGAGAGGTCAAGGGGCGAACTCGAACCGGAGCAATGATATCCAGGGCCCTCTCTACTGCCTTATTACAGGCAAGAACAGAGGGACCCGAGTCATTACTATCCACTGGAATTCCCTAAAGGTCCAGCACTGCCATTAGACCCTCTGAGGTAACTCCTCTTAAAGGCTGGTACTGTACCATTTCCTAAGGGGCAGGCCTACTAAGGGAGATGCAAAACTAATCCTCAGGGCGTGATGGTCAGACCAACTGATTGGATCCACCACATCAGTGATCTCCATCCCCAGGAGAAACCTGGGCTAACCCCCCTTGGGGTGTCTGCCTCTCTCCAATTCCCCCACACCTCAGTGAACACCTGCACTGCCAACAAACAGGTATGGTCTATACCGAGGGTCAAAACCTCATTAGCCCAAAGGTCTTTCCTTTACAGAGCTCCAGTCTGGTACAATGAACTCCCCCCTGATGTCTCCTCCATCCACAATCTAGGTCCCTTTAAGCTAGCTCTCAAGGAAAACATACTTGCCTCACAACGCTGTGAATGCACCAACTAGTTTAAGAACCTACTCAGCAGACCTAGTTCTTACGGCTGCTGAATTTAACTGCTTGACAATGCCTCTGTTGGCAGCACAAGCTTGTTACCTATGCTAGTTTCTCCACTCCTTAGTATACTCAAAGTTGTTACTTCCTTTGGCATGTCTGTGCATTGACGTTACACTGCAAACTGTAGACTACCTGCTGATTGTATTATGCAACCAAGCTGTAATTTTGTAAAGTACCTGTAATACTGTGAGCTATTACTGCCTGTAACTCTTTATTTGCTGTGACTATATACTGTGTGTCTGTATTGTCTTATGATACGGAGCCTTTGTAAATGAGACTCTGACTCAAAGGTTGTAAATACTAAATAAATAAATACATAAATAAAACACCAACTCCAGTGAGTGTGCCCCCCTCTGGGTGGCGGCGGTAACTACCCGTGTCAAGCCCAGTGATTCCATCGACTGAAGGAGATTTTGTCCAAATGATGAGAGCCCATCATCGACCCAGGCATTGAAGTCCTCCAAAATTAGCTATCTGGGGAACTCCAATACCAGCTCAGCGATGAGCTCTTCCACCTCCTACAGGAAAGTCCTCCCATCACCTGGTAGATGAGAAGGATCCTGCAACCTGCACCCACCCCCACAATACACTCAAAGGATTTGGTGAGTCCCACTGGCACCTCCCTAAGATCCAGTTCTGATCTAAAACGGATTGCGACTCCCCTGCTCCCACGTTCCACTCTAGGGCAGTGTAACACCAAGAACCCAGCAGGTACAATGGAAGCCAAAATGGGCCCTGCATTCTCATCCAGCCAGGTCTTGGTGATGCAAGCCAGGTCAGCAGAGGCTACTATATTGGCCACCAGTGCAGTCTTATTCTTTTTTTTTTTGTTTTATACTTACTTTATTGATATATTATGCAGTTAGACAGCAAATTGAGCATCATACCAGCCTGTACAATAAAATGTAGTCTATACTGTCTTTAGAATAAAATCAATAGGCCTTACCAAGGCCTGTACTGTATTTTTTTATGAAGACAGATTCATTTGAACCCCAAATTAAAACTTTCAGGGTAACATTTAAAATCAATGCAATACAACACAACATACCCGACTCAGGCTACTATACGTATGTCTCATATGTGAACCCTACAACCTATGACCTATGGCTTTTCTAAGTTCCCTTATTAATTTCACTGTCCAAGAAGCCCACCTACAGTCTTGAGCCTTTACAAAACGTCATTTTTATAATCCCTGTTGAATATTCCATCTTAACCATCTATCCACGAAAGCAGTACTTCTATTCTGGACTTGGAAGGTCAGCTCCTCCATATTCCAGATAGTTGAAATAAGTTCTCTCCATTCTGTCAAAGTGGGAATGGACGTTTTCAACCACTTACATGTAATAGCTTTATTGTATGCTGCAATACAGATGTACCATAAATATAATGTGTTAGCGTCTTTAATATCCCTCATGGGGAGACCCAGTACCATATGATATAAGGAACAGTGTTCCTCTATTTGGAACAAACTACGCAGCTGTTCCTGTACCTGTCTCTGAAAGGTTTCAAGGAGAGGACAAGAGTAAAACATATGGGTAGGAGAAGCCCTTTGTTCCCCACACTGTCTCCAGTAGGTTGGGGGAACAGATGTATCCCACTTAGCCACTCTATCAGGGGTCAAGAAGAATCCAACCTTCACCCTCCAAAGGAACTCCTGCCATAATGGAGATGTCACCTTGATGGAGTTAGCCCAGATCTATTCCATTCCATGAATGACAAATGGGCATCTGCCTCCCACTCCCATTTCTTAATAATATACTGGTTCTCCTTTGTTCTGTGTGAGTATATAAAAATTGGTAGATTTTTGTTATTGCTTGTTTTGGAGTGGTTAAGGAGAAGATATCCTTGAGGCCCACAGTTCTGATCAAATCTTTAGGGTCTCGGGCCTGTAATCTCAATTTCTTCTAAAGATATGTGGAGCTCCGTAAGTAGTGCCAGCTATCTCTGCGGCCTATCCCAATATACCTGCGCATTCTTCAAAAGAAAGGAGAAGTCCCCCTCGCATGAGTTGCATAGGGTAAATGAAACCTTTCTCTACTTGGAGTTTGAACCAGGGGTCTAGGCTTCCTGGTGGGAAGTCTGTAGCATGTATCGGCCAGCAATATTTCAAAGGTTGCTTTTGATTTCTGGATATGTACAGAACATATCCCATGCCTCTAAATTACACTGTATAGCTCTACACTCTTTTACAATTGGGGGTCTCTGGGAGGTGTGTACATATAAACAGGAGAAGGGAGTATCATCCTTCAAAGGGGTAGTTTCCATTTCCTGCCAGTGTGTCCAAGCTGAATGGCGTACTTCACTAGGAAGCAATCCAATATTCTAACAGATCTGGTATCGCTTGGCCACTTGATTTCCTATCTGCTAATAAAAGGGTTCAGCATATCCTTGGCTTCTTATTATTCCAAATAAACTTAAAAAATATTCCCTGAGTATCTCTTAACCATTTCTGAGATAGGGTGGCAGGCACATATTGGAACAGATACAAAATTCTAGACAGTATGTTCATTTTCACTGCTTGAACTCTAGAATACATCGGAAAGGAGAACAAAGTCCATCTTTTTATATCTGATTCTATTTGTGCTAGAATGGGTTTATAGTTGTCCAGATATAGTCAATGTTAGCTCTTAGTGTGATACCTAAATACTTAATGATCAGTGAATTCCACTTCATTTTATATTTTACTCATAGGTCCATAGTGGGGGTATAATTTATTTTTAGAATCTCGGTTTTTGTAGTGTTAAGCGTATAGCCCGAGAGTGTGGAATATTCTGTGACTATGTCCAACACTCTCGGTAGGGAGGTGTCGGGGGAGATCAAATACAAGAGAACATCATCCACATAGAGTGCGATTCTATCTTCTTGTCCCACTGCTTGGATGCCTCTGATGCACTGATCAGTTCTGATCTGCAGTGCAAATGGTTCTATATAAAGGACGAACAGTAAAGGTGATAACAGGCAGCCCTCGCATGCCTCGGCCAAGGGAGTTTCTCCTGGATACCATCCCATTAGTTCGGACATATGCCAGCAGGTCTGCATAAAGTCTGTTTATTGTAGCTATAAAAGTATCCGTGAACCCAAACCGAGCAAGGACCCCATACAGATATTTCCAACTCATTTGTTAAAAAGCTTTTTCAGTATCTAAGCTTAATATCAATGCTTCTCCCCTAACCTTATTTAAATGGTCTATGATAGTAATTGTCCTACGAGTGTTATCCGTTGCTTGTCTATTGGGAATAAATCTGGTCTGATCCCAATATATCAAATTCGGAATTATTGACTGCAGTCATTTAGCTAGTATAGATGTGAAGAATTTATAATCTACATTTAAAACTGAAATTGGTCTACATGAGGAACACTGTCAAGTCTCTGCCGGGCTTGAGTATCATGAGTATGACTGCCTGTCTCCAGGAAGGAGGCAGAACTAAGCCCTCTTCTATATTAATTGTCCTACGAGTGTTAACCGTTGCTCGTCTATTCGGAATAAATCTGGTCTTATCTCTAAGTATCAAATTCAGAATTATTGACTGAAGTCGTTTAGCTAGTATAGATGTGAAGAATTTATAATCTACATTTAAAATGGAGATTGGTCTATATGTGAAACAGACTGTTAAGTCCCTGCTGGGCTAGGGTATCATGGATATGACTGCCTGTCTCCAGGAAGGAGGCAGAACCGAACCCTCTTCCAGTTGCTCTTGAAATGCTGGTCTTAATAAGGGAATTGTCTGATGGAATTTTTTTATAAAACTCTGTAGGAGTCCGTCATTGCCTGGTGATTTACACGTCTTTCCCTCTGCTATCACTGTGTTAATTTCCTTATTAGTAACAGGTGCCATAAGCTGAGCATTCCATGTCTGTGACATTTGTGGTTGACCTAGGCCACTTAGAAAGGTGGAAATTTTTCCTGAGTCAGGGTTGTCCCTGATAGTATTCCGTAAAGGTTTCTAATATTTGTGTAAGGGTGGTGGCTTTTTTCTTGGTTTTGGGATGTATTACATGGGTAATTTGTGCCCGTGCTCTTCTCGCTTGAAGCCTTATGGCGAGCAGCCTTAATGACCTGGGACCTCTCTCATAATACTTTTGTTTCAGGAAATGGAGGTTTCTCTCCACCCCGAGGTCAAGTAATTTATTCAATTGATACTTCACTTCCTTGAGCGCCTTTTCTCTTCCCCTTTCAAATCTAATTTGTTGTTGCTGTTCTAAAGTTTTAATTTGTGTTTCCCATTGTTTTTGTTTCTCTGCCCTTTGTCATTTTCTGGCCATTGCAACTGCAGTCAGTTTGCCCCTAACAACTGCCTTGATAGTATCCCAAAGGATACCCTTGCTTACCCCACTAGCCTCATTCTCTTGTATAGTTAATGTCATGATCTGTGGGATCTGTTCCACTACCTCAGTTCAGGGTCTTTCAGAAGAGACAGGTTGAGCCTCCAAAACATGTCCCTCTGAGGCATAGACAGATCTATTAAAAAAGATAGGGGGGGCGTGGTCAGACACTCCCAATAGTGCCAATCTGACACCTCTGTGCCCTTGTCAGGGACTCCCTGGACAAAAAGCAGTAGTCCAGTCTAGAACATGGTGAGTATGTGCCAGAACAATGAGTGTAACCTCTCGTCTGACACTCCAGGAACGTCCATACATCCTGCATTCCCAATTCTAATAAAAGGGCACTAACTTGCTTCACGATTCCATACAATTTCTTGGGGACTCTTGAGGTTGTGTCATTCACCGGATCAAGGGTCATATTCCAGTCCCCGCCCAAGATGGTTGTGCCGTCTGCCTTCTCAGCTATAAGCAATATTATCTTTCTGTATACCTCAAAGGATGAGTTAGAAAGGATATATACCGAGGCCAAGGTAACTTTACATCCATTCAGGGAACCCCTTAACAGGGCATATCTCCCCATCACCATCTTGTATGAGTTCTGCTACCTCAAAGGGTTCATTATGGGGGATTACTATAGCAACCCCCATCTACCTTGTTGGTATGAAGAGAAGCAGATCTCAGAGTATCCAAAGTTTTATAATTTCTTATGTTCTTCTATTGACAAATGTTGCAAAAGAATAAAGTCTGGTTTTAATTGTTTTATGTACTGAAAAGTTTTTTCCATTTAACTGGGCTTGTTAGACCATTGACATTATAGGTCACTATTCTGGTTCCCATTTTGGATTACATCATGCTTTCGGTTTGCACTTTGGCCAAAGGTAGGATCAGTCCTTTCTCTAGTTCCCTTTGTGTCTTTTCCTGAGTCGGTATTTAAACTAAATTCAATAAACATTTTAACCATGGTAACCAGAACAAGCAAAATAGGTTGTTTAAGTAAGAACTTACTTGTGCACCTTAAAACTTTAAACTGCTTTGAGAGAGTCACTTCCAAGGTAGGGGTACTGAAAATTCAGCACCCTCTCTCTACATGGGCTGTAGCACCCCGCAGAGCTGTAGCATTTTACATACCCTCCATTATGAAGACTGCTACAGGGGCAATTTGCTGGTTGGTTGAAGCTCTGCACGCACAGCCCTAGTAAAATTAGTATCCACCACAAAGCCTGCTGCATATCAAATATAGCTTTTCCCCCTCCTCCTGCCCCTCCCCCAGACAGGCATCATCAATGAAAAGAGAAGCATTCTCACCAGATCACATCTTGCCCTCAGGCAGTAATGTTAGAACAATGAACAAGTCGTCCCAGTACAGGCAGCTCATTCGGACCCCTCAGAACCCCCACTGAATGAGGATACTATTAGCTAAACTCTAGGGCTGTTCAAAGTTCATGGGGTGTCTCATCTCCCCAAAATCTTTCCCTCTCTTACAGTTCTCTCGCAATGATGGCACCTTGCTTTGTTGTGCTTCAGGTCAACATGATTAGGTACTGTTAAATGTTCGACAGTTCACATTCTTACTGGTAGTCACGTTACCATGTAGCCACATTTGTACCCTTAATCCAACTGCCTTTATAAATCACAACTCTAGCCTTGGTAGCATTGTTAATTATAGCAGGTGGTACCAAGGGATCCTTCTAAAAAGGGGTTCTGCTGGCTAGTCCCGAGACATCAAATTCATGCCGCCCCAAGGGGTTATGGGTGTCCATTCCCATTATCTATTGCCAGATAGCGGTAGAATCGCCCTGGGGATAAAAAGAGAGTCAAAGAGTACCTCTAGACGTTGCATTATTGTTGCAGGTGTTGGTTGCTTCACGCTCCCTTATTCTCAGTTGCTGCGATGAGCGTTGTGTTTTCTCTTGGAAATGCCTGAGGGAGTCAAATGATGTAGGACTGCGTTGCATGTTTTCTTGCCCCCACCCCGGAAGCAATCTGCATAGGTAATGAAAGTTCCTATCTGTGTTGGTCATTCTTTGTTCCCATCTCTTCTCCAGTGGAATACCACGATTCTTTAAAGCCTCTTTGGCTTCCTCAGATGTAAGGTATGTCTGAGGTCCTCATTCCAAAATATTTTCATTTTCGCAGGTTAGGGAGTCTGGAAACTGATTTTTTTTTTTTTTTAACTCTTAAGGCCCTCATAACTGGTCGGTATAAGAGGCGTACTCTTTGGACTTCTGGTGGATAATCCTGGTCCAAAAATAGCCTGGCTCTGTTGTAAGGAATTTCTTTCTGCTGCCATGTGAGTCGTAGGACCTCTTCTTTAACACTTTAGCTAGAGAACTTCATAAGAATCTGGCGTGGTCTTGAGGCAAGGTCAGAAGGCCGTGGTCCCAGAGTGCAATGTGCTCACTCTTAGAGCTGTATTATTAAACTGCAAACATTTAGACATCCATCTTGTGTCATTGCCATTTTTTGAGTGGTGGGTAATGCTGGCCTGTTTTGAGATTTGAAAGTTATATTGTTTGATACCACACACACTGTTGTGGGGCGGTTGGTTATAGAGTATTGGTTTGACTTGCTTTATACGAACCTCCAGAGTGAGTGGCAAGGAGAGGGTGTCGTGGAGCATATCTTGCAGACATAGGGCCATATTCTCAGTCTCTGCCTCTTCTGGTAGTCCAGACAGCCTAAGATTTAAGATCTAAATCTATGCACTTGGCCTGGAGATGTTCCGTGTGATCGAGAAGGGCAGTTAAAGTATCACCATGCACAGAGCAGCTGGTTTCCAATGAAGTAATTCTAAAATCCACCTCTTGCAGGGAAGAGTCCAGGTCAGAGAATTTCAAATGCAAACATTGAAATTCTGTTTTGTTTTCCTTGCAGAGGGCTTGTATTTCTGCTAAGATAGTGTCCAAAGAAGTAGTCACTGGTTGCTGTGGTGTGTTCCCAGGGCCTTGGGCCTGCTGCTGGTCTCATGGTGTAGAAGGGCTATGACTTCTGTCCTGCGGGAGCAGACTGTATCGTGAGCCATCCAAAGTCATTTGGGTTCTCTCTGACTGATGTTTTGCTGTTTTTTTTTTGTTTGTTTGTTTGTTTAACCAGGAGTGGCACACTAAGCTGAAAGCTTGTTTACAGGTGTAAACTGGGAGCACAGGGAAGTTATGTGACTTGCTCAGGGTCACACAGTATGCAAGTGGGGGCTGTGGGATTCAAACCCTGGTCTCCAGATTTGCAGCTCAGAGCCTTAAACCACTGTGCTATACTGCCTACCTTGTGGTTTGCAATCTTCTCTCCCTTTCACTGGCATTTCTTTGTTTTTTAAGGGTTTTTTGTAGGTTTAGGGAGTTTTTATATTGCCCATCTGAGGAGGAGCCATTTCTCTATGCTGCTTTGCAGACCATGGCTGAAGTCGGCGTGGTCTTATTCTTAATTGACCTGGTATTACATAACACTGCCCTAGAGGGACGAAAACCTGTGGATGACCGAAAAACCTGCCTGTACATGTCAGAGCCCTTGGTTATGGGCACAAGACAAGGAGGACCTCTGTCCTTTACCCATTTCACATCAGGGTGCCTCCTGGTCCTTAATGCCTCTATCTGCTCGCTCCTTTCCCATCCGCACACAGACCCCAGGCCCCCGACCCCACCTTCCGTCACCTGCTCATAATACCTAACCCATGGCATTTTCTATATACTTCTGGAGGAAGTGGAGGGGTATCAAATGGGTGGAGGTCCCAGAATCTGGAGGAGGAGTATTGTCTGATCGTGACTATTAACCCCTTACACATATTTCCAGCCACTCATGCACTCTCCAAATCATACACTTCTCACACTCCCACAACCCAAGTTCACTCTACTTAGTCATTTTCCACTCAATACTACCTCTCCACAGTTCCACCCAATCTTACTTTCACAAAACCATATACACAAAGGCCTATACTAACGGCTAAAAAATACCCCTTGTAGCCCGAGTAGCAGTTTATCAGTCATAAACTGCAAGCAGTCTTTAAAAAAAGTCCTTTCTATAGATAACGTAAATATATTGCAGAGCACTCACCTCTGCATTTAAGGCTTTAACATAGCGCAGACTCCTCTCACTAGTCTGCACCACTTTCCACAGTATTACCAGCAAAACAGATTTGTTCAGCCACTTTAAGTCACACACCATTTTCCTTTTAACAGAATTAAGGATTATATTGCACAAATACAGGTTACTCACCTGTAACAGGAGTTCTAGGAATGGTATATGTTGTTCATCCACACTTATTGGCAGGTATTCTTGCCGCTTTAAATCTTGCCGGAAGGTCTTCAAGCTGGCTCCTCCCACCCACCCGGGTGGTAAAACTCTCGGCTTTGCCCCATGACTAGATCTGGCCCTGGAAGCTCAGGTTGTGCGTCAAGCCAGGAGGTGAGTGTGGTAGGATGAACAACATATACCATTCCTAGAACTCCTGTTACAGGTGAGTAACCTGTATTTCTAGGGACATGGATATGTTGTTCATCCACACTTATTGGCAGATTCCTAGCAGTTCTCTGGGAGGAGGGAGGCAAGACGCACACCCCCAATATTTACTTGGGAAATAAGGACTGGAGAACTGAGGCCCCAAAACCAGCATCCCGGCGTGACTCAAGGTCGATATGGTAATGGGTGATGAAGGTGTGTGCTGACTTCCAGGTAGCAGCCCTGCAGATTTCCTGGGTAGGGACGTCCCTGGAAGCAGCCACCGATGCAGCAGTATGGTGGGTAGAATGAGCTCTTATCCTTCTGGGAGGCTCCATGCCCGCCAACTTATAGCAGAGATCTATGCAGGAGGTGACCCACCTGCTTATCGTCCGCTTGGCTGCAGGTCTGCCAGGTGCGGCTTCAGGCGTGGTGACAAACAGCTGGCGAACCTCTCCCATTTCAGCGCGCTCCTTATAATAAGCGAGCCTTCTAGGGTCCAAAGTATGGAGCCTGTATTCGCCTCCAGGTGTGATTGGGTAGAACACCTCGACAGAGTCAACACCTGGTTAAGGTGAAACTCGACACCACCTTTGGAAGGAATTTTGAGGGGGCGAGGACAACCTTGTCCCTGTGGAAGACCAGGTAAGGAGACTCGATGGAAAGCGCCTGAGCTCTCCCATCCTTCTGGCTGACGAATAGCCACCAAGAAGGCGGTTTTCCACGACAGTGAGAGAGATCACACCTGTGCATTGGTTCAATGGCTTGCCCATGAGCTTTGCCAGTACCAGCAGTAGATCCCATGGAGGTGGAGGTTCTCAAGACTGAGGGAAATGTGATCAAGGCCTTGAAAAAAGCACCAGACCACATTTTCCTCGCCACCGACTGCTTCGGCCCGCGCTCCGGTAAGCAGAGATGGCTGCCAGTGCACCCTTAGGGTCACGACCTAAGCCCTTGCTGAGAAAGGGACCATAAATAGTCCAAGATGCTTGCCAAGGAACAGGAAGAAGGTCCGGCCTGCTCCTGACACCAAATAGAAAACCTTTTCCATTTGAAGGCATAGCATTTCCTGGTCGACTCCTTACGGGACACCTCAACAACATTGAGGACCTCGTCGGAAAGACCCAAGGCCTGGAACTCTAGCCGCTCAGGAACCAGGCCGTCAGGTGCAGGGACTGAAGGTCCGGATGGAACACCTTCCCCTGATTGACTGAAAGCAGGTCTGGGCGAGCTGGAAGCTGCCTCGGGAGCCTGGAGCTGAGGCTGAGGAGATCTGGATACCAGCATTGGTGGGGCCAGTCTGGGGCTACCAGAATCACCTGTGCCTTGTCCCTCCTCGCCTTGATCAAGGATCAAGGGAAATGGGGGAAAGGCATAGAAGAGGCCCGGGGTCCACGGCCTCGAGAAGGCATCCCCTTGCAGCGAGCCCTGCTGAAGGGGGGCGGGCATGGAACAGCCTCAGCTTCGCGTTCTCCCTGAAGGCAAACAGATCCACCTGCGGTGTGACCCAATGGGAGAACAGATCTTGCACTACCTCCAGCAGGAGACACCACTCATGGGATACAGCCCCTATCCAGCTTAGGGCATCGGCCAGGGCGTTGGAGGCTCCTGCCACATGAATGGCTAGGAGATCCGCCTCCAGGCTGCGCACAAGTGACCAAATGCGGACAGCATCCTTGCACAAGGGCATGGAGCGTGTCCCGCCCTGGCGGTTTAGGTAGTACATGGTCGTGATACTGTCCGTCTGGACCCGAACCACTTGACCCCGTAGAAACGGAGCGAAGGTGGTGAGAGCTAGGCGGACTGCTCGGAGCTCCAGCAGGTTGATATGGCATCGGGACTCCCGCGGGGACCAGAGGCCGTGCACTCTGTGCTCCCCCAGATGGGCACCCCAACCCATCAGAGAGGCATCGGTCGATAGAGAGACCGTGCTCTCAAGGACAAACGATGCCCTCCTGCAGATGAGCTGGAACGATCCACCGCTGGAGAGCATTCCATATCCCCTGGGTCACCGTCACTCGCTGGTCCAATGGATTGCAGCATTGAGACCACTGGCTGGCCAGCCCCCATTGAAGGGGGCGCATGTTCCAGCGGGCCCAACGGACCATGCTGGTGCAGGCCGCCATGAGACCCAGGAGGCGCAGGAAGTCCCAGGCAGGGCGCAATTGCCCAACTAGAAATGATCGGGCAAAGGAGGAAAGAACCTCGGCCCTGTCCACCAGGAGCCGTGCTCTGGCTCGAAGAGAATTGAGCTCTGCCCCGATGAAGAGAATCACCTGCTTTGGTTCGAGTTCCGACTTGGCCTCGTTGATGAGGAGGCCAATTTGAGAGCAAACCTGGAGGGCCAGATCTCTGGACCTCTCCACCTCCTGTCTGGAGAGGGCTGCTATCAGCCAATCGTCCAGGTAAGGGTAGACCCGGACCCCTCGGCACCTCAGAAATGCTGTCACCACTGCCATTTGTTGAAGACCCTGGGAGCAAGAGAAAGGCCGAAGGGCATGGCTCGGAACTCAGAAGGGATCCCTCCGCCTTGAAGCGGGGAACCTTTTGGTGAGACGGACGGATAGGGATGTGAAAACGCCGTCCTGCAGGTCCAGAGAGCAGAATCACACGCCGTGTTCCAAGGATGGTATTATCTGAGCCAGAGTAACCATCCTGAAGGTCCGAGACCTTAGGAACTTGTTAATGTCATGTAGGTCGAGAATGGGGCGCCAGCCCCCTGTCCGTTTTGGGACCAGGAAGTACCTGGACACAAACCCCGGGTCTGAGGGAGGGTCCGCCACCTCTCTGATCACCTCTTTTTCGAGAAGCAGAGCGATGTCGGCTCAGCGAGCCTGCGGACCCCGAGACTTCTGAGGCGCGACGGCTCTGAAGGGCAGGGCCTGCTCGAACTCCTGGGCAGGTTTTTCCTCATCACTTCCAACACCCACCGTCTGTGGTAATAGCAGACCAGGTGGAAAGGAAGTGGCGGAACTGTCCCCCCAAGGGGAGAACCTGGGGTGAGGTGACCAGGTTGGGGACGACACCCCTCAACCCATCACTGTGCAGGCTTGGAGGAGGGACCAGCTGAGGGACCTCCTGGGCCCTTACCTCCCTGTTTCCTGGAGGAGAAAGCCGTGGGCTTGGGTTTGGGATGCCAAGTGCGAGCCTGCTGGCCCTGATGTTGCTGGGTCGGACGTGCCGAGGGTGCAGACGGACAAAAAGGGCTTGGGTTGTGGTCTGCGGCCCTTGTCCCTCTGAGCGGATGAGACCGAGTCCAAGGTGGCATTGGACTTTTCAATCCTCTGGAGGTGACCTTCCACTCCAGGGCCGAAGAGGTCGGTTCCCAGGAAGGGAACATCCGCCAATTTGTGCTGGGTATCCGCTGTGAAGGTGGATAACCTCAGCCATGCCCGACGGCGCATGGCCACTGTGGCCGCGACTGACCTGGCACAGGAGTTCCGATGTCCAAAGCAGTCTGAAGTTGCTGCTTGCCACTGCCCTGGTCCGCACCTGCCTAACCGTAGTCTGCAGGTCAGCCGGAGATGAGGGACTACCTCGCCCAGGGAGCCCAACAGGCCATGGAGAAATTCCATAAGCACGGCCGAGCTGGCCTGGCGAAGGCCAAGGAGGATGCAGCGTAGACTTTTCACCCGACATAGTCCAATTTCTTGGACTCCTTGTTGGGAGGTTTGTCCACGTCCCTAGCATTACCGGCACGCCGGAAAACGCTGTCGGTAACTAACCCCTCGGCCGAAGGATGTTCCGAGAAACCGGATAGGGAACTGGTAGGGACCGCATACTTCCTGGCCATCCTGGCCAAAGGCACAGGGCTTGAAGCAGGGCGCTGCCAGAGCTCCAAGGCCGGGCCCACAATGGCCTTGGCCACAGAAAAGGCCTCCGTAGGGGAATCCTCTCGGTCCAATATCTCCGTGAGGGGATACTTGGCCCGCCTGGATATGGGCGCGAGCTGCATCCCTGTGGATTCCGAGATGAGCCTAAGCAAACCCATAAAAGACGAAGGGCTATTGTCCAGAGATTGACCTCCCGAGGACTCCAAGTCGACCTACCTGGAGAACAGGGAGGAATCGTCGTCAGACTCAGAAGAGTCCGAAAAGAGCTGCCTTGGGCCTCAGCCAGCCTCCACCTGCCGAGGGCGATTGGGAGTGAGGGTGACAGACAGCCTATGGGGAAGACCTCCGGCCGTCCGAGAATCTTTGGTTGGAGCCCCAAACAATGGCTGTGGAGGCGGAGGTTCCACCAGAATCAGTGGGGCAGCCGGTTTTGGCCGAGCAACAGGCCTGGAAGAAGGCGCCTCGGCTAAGGCGAGGGGTTGCTTCGGCCGCTCCGGTGACAGCCACTTGATAGCCGGGAAGGCGACGGCCAGCTTGCTCCCCGGACAGAAGAAGCTGTTGCCACACGAGGTCCTCATATCGTCGGACAGAATTGTGATCAAGCTTCCTCGCCTGAGGAAGAGGACGAGCGGGCGGCGCCACTTGCCACGGGTGTCAGACCGAGACCGCTTTGACCCAGAAGAAGTCCGAGACCGAGAACCTTGGCTTTTCCGAGGAGGTGCCGGGTAGTGCGGGGAACCCGCCTCCCTCGGCTCGAAGGCTCAACCGTGGACTCCGAACCGGAGGCACGGGGCAAGTCCACGGACTCAACTACGCGGGGAACCAGGGAGAGGGTTTTCGCTTCACTCTGTCGACAGCTCGCCCAACGGGTCAAGAAAATCTCAACCGCCAGACGGGAGTCTCGGCCAACTGGCCTTGACGGGACACTGTGAAGCCAGTGGCCAAAGCCTAAGGATCACCTGAAGTTGATGGTCGACTTACTGGGTGAGAGGGACCTCCCGCCTCCCAAGAGTCGATTTAAGGACTTACCTTTGTGGTCCTTCTTCTTGGACTGAGAGGAAGGCCCCGAAGATGTTGGTCCCTCTCCCTTAGTGAAGATGGAGAGACAGAGCTCCTTAAAAGAAGCTGAATAGGAGGACCCCAGAGAGAGCGGGATAAATGCCGCGGCCGAGGAAGATGAAGATGCGGCCTGCGCCGCCTTCTCCTCAAGGGCGATCATCTGCTCAAGCTGTTCTGCCGAGCCAGCCGCCGCGGAAACCGCCAAACGGGCCTCCTTTGACTTTACTGGCGGGTAACGTTTCTCGGGGCGCCCAAGCTCCAAACGGGCGGCATGGTCTTCCAGGACGTAGGCCGAGAAGGAAGAGCACAGGTCGCAAGCCTGCAGGTTGTGCTCAAGGCCCAAGCAGTAGACGCACATGGAGTGCGGATCCGTCCGAGACATCTTCTGCTCGCATGGGCACCTCCGAAACCCGGGAGTCGATTTGTCCATCGCAGTCATGAGGGAAATAAATGACCGAAGTCTTGAAAACCTTGAAAGTAATTTCAGGTAAACCGAAGAAATAGGAACCAGTCTTATACGCAGAGCGTAAGAAGGGAACCTGAGCTTCCAAGCGGTAAGGAAGATCTGGCGTCATGGGGCAGAGCCGAGAGTTTTACCACCCGGGTGGGTGGGAGGAGCCAGCTTGAAGACCTTCCGGCAAGATTTAAAGCGGCAAGGATACCTGCCAACAAGTGTGGATGAACAACATATCCATGTCCCAAGAACAGTACCTTCTCGTGCCCAGCCTTCACAATCTTTATTTTAGGGTTCAGCCTTCTTCCGCCAAGTAAATTGCCTAATTCAGGCCAGGGAACAGCTCATTCGTACCTTGGGTGCCCCGGTCATCAACCTCAAACCTTCCTTTCAGAGGAATCGGGCAGCATGCAGTCAGTCCCACTCCCCCCTGAAGCCGAGGGACAGAATGCCCCCCCTTCAGGAACAATCTGCCCCCGCCTCCCGTCCGGTCTGAGAGTCAACCTTCCAGGAACACACCCTTTTTTGCTGGCCCCTACATCACTCAGTAACTAGGCGCACTCAGCTCTTTCCTTGTTTCCTCCAACCGCACTCCCCAGCTGCAGCAAATCTTCTGGTACGTGAATGTACTGACCGTCTTCACACCATGGCCGTAAACACCACCCACTTACAACATGGTTCTATTCCCTGCAGCTCACCAATCTCTCCTTACGGTTGGACTGGGCCCATAGTCACCAAGCGCCGACTCCACACACTTGGCAGGACTCCCTGGGTTTACCTGGAAAGTGACACTCCTCACCCCACTCCTGTTGAGAAGACAACAGCTGGCAAAACTCCAAGAACTCCAGTAACACCCCTCTGATGGACTGAAATCGGAGGTAGGAAAGCAGATGATCAGAAAACGTGGTTAAATTGATTGAGGAATTAATTATGGGTAATCCACAACTGAATTTCGGGCTCCCTAGCCCTTCATCTATTCTACGCTTTAGCTCTATGCTCTGGGTGGCAATAGGAGCATTACAAATGTCCTTAGTGTACACTGCAGGTGTTTGTCTAATCCCAAAGACGCTCAGAGAAATCCGCTAATTTTCTTCCTTATCTAATTTAACTTTCTTCGCTAGGCTAAACAAACTAAGTGGGTTAAGACTTTCTACTAAATTAACCCCAACTACCACATACATTACATGTATAAACATATAGAAACATAGAAGTTGACAGCAGATAAGGACCGCAAGGCCTAACCAGGCTACCCATTTCTTTTCCTACCTTATAAATGCGCCATCAGCCTTTGCTCTGTCAATGGCCTATCTATTCATACTCATCTGTAGTGCTCCCTTATGCCCATCCCATGCCTGTTTGAAGCCCTGCACTGTATTCATATCCACCACTTCCTGAGGTAGCCCGTTCCATGCATCCACTACCTTTTCTGTGAAAAAGAACTTCCTCACATTACCCCTTAATCAGCCTCCCTCTAATCTCATGCTGTGTCCTCTTGTCTTGCTATTTTTCTTATATTGAAACATGTTAGACTCTTTCACCTTGTTAATGCCCTTAAGGTGTTTGAATGTTTCAATCATATCACTTCTCTCCCTCCTTTGCTCTAGGGTACACAAATTGAGCTCCGTTAATCTGTCCTCATATGTTTTCTGATGCAGTCCCTGCATCATTTTGGTTGTCCTTCTCTGGAATGCCTCAATTTGGTTAATGTCCTTGTGAAGGTGTGGCCTCCAGTACTGCACGCAGTACTCCAGATGGGGGGCCTAACCAGTGTCTTGTAAAGTGAGATTATTACTTCCCTCATCTGACTTGTGATACCCCTACTAAAACACCCTAACATCCCCCTAGCCTTACCTACTGCCTTAGTGGTCTGCTTGGATGATTTCAGGTCATCGGTGATGATGATGCCCATGTCTCTTTCTTCCCTTGTGACTGCCAGCAACGCCCCTCCCAGCCTACAGGTGGCATCAGGGTTTCTTTTCCCTATGTGCATGATCTTGCACTTCTTTGCATTAAATCCCAGTTGCCACTCTTCCATCCATTTTGCTAGTTTATCCAGATCTCTTCTCATTCTGCCCACCCCATATGGATCATCTACTCTGTTGCAGATCTTGGTGTCATCTGCAAACAGACAAACCTTTACCCTCCAGTCCATCTGCAATGTCACTGATGAAGATATTGAAGAGAACTGGCCCCATGACTGATCCCTGAGGTACTCCACTTGTGAACTGCACCTCTTCTAACTGTATACCGTTTACCATCACTCTGTTTTCTGCCTGCCAACCAGTTTGCCATCCAGTTGACCAACTCCTGACCCACCCTGAGCCTACCCAGCTTATTTATCAATTTTCTATGTGGAACAGTATCGAAAGTTTTGCTGAAGTCAAGGTAGACAACATCAACTGCTCCCCCTTGGTCCATCACTCTGGTTACTCAGTCAAAGAAATCTATGAGATTAGTTTGACAGGACCTTCCTTTTGTAAACCCATATTGTCTTGGATCCTGTGTTCCTATGGATCCCAGGTGTTGCACTATCCTTTCCTTAAGGAGTGCCTCTATGATCCTGCCCACTACTAAGGTAAGACTGACTGGTCTGTAGTTCCCTGCATCCTCCCTGCTACCACTCTTGTGGAGTGGGATCACATGAGCTCTTCTCCAGTCTTCTGGGACCTCTCCTGTGCTTAGAGACTCACTAAACAGTTCTGATAATGGCTCTGCTGTTTCCACCCTTAGCTCCTTTAGTACCCTGGGATGTATGCCATCAGGTCCCATTGCCTTGTCTACCCTGAGCTTATCGAGCTCTTGTAGGACCCTTTCTTTTGTGAAGGGACTAGTGCTCACCTCCCTCCCAGTGTCCATGGTGCAGAGCTGTAGGTCCTGCCCTACCTTCTCTTCAGTAAATACTGAGCAGACGTATCTATTTAGGATAGATGCTTTTACATGGTCCTCCTCCTCACACGCCCCCTTATCTCCTTTGATCTTAGCAATACTCCCTCTGGACTTTCTCCGTTCACTAATATATCAATAGAAAGTCTTGTCACCTTCTTTTACTGTCTGTGCTAGTGTTTCCTCAGTTTGGGCCTTTGCCTGCCTTACTGCCTTGCCTGCTTCCCTTAGGGAAGTTTGGTATGCCTCCCTATCTTCATCCCGCTGTGTTCCCTTATATTTCCTACAGGCCAACCTTTTGGCTCTGACCTTTTCTGTTACTGTTTTTGAGAATCAAAGTTGTTTCCTCCTTCTTTTGCACTTCATTTTCTCTCTAACACAATGGGATGTTGTTTCAAGTACTGCATCCTTAATGCTTGTCCATTTTGCCTGTACCCCCTCACCTGCATTTCTTTTTGCCAGGGTTAGCTTAACTCTGTTGGCCATCTTATCAAAGTCAGCTCCTCTGAAGTCCCATATTTTGCCTTGGAATGGGATGATTTAGTTGTAGTGGCCAAATTGAACCATACCATGTGATGGTCACTGGCCCCCAGGTGACCTTCTACCTGGAGATCTGTAATCCTTTCCTGTTAGTCAGTACTAGATCTAGGATAGCCCTGTCTCTTGTGGGTTGTTGTACCAGTTGTTTGAGGCCTTCCCTGCAGGAATCTACCATGTGTCTAGTTCTGGCAGATGTTCCTGCTGGTATTGACCAATCTGTATCTGGCATGTTGACGTCTCCCATTATCAGAACCTCCCCTTTAGCTGTCATGTTTTGTATATCGTCTAACAGTAATGTGTCTATGTCCTCCCCCTGGTCTGGGGGCCTGTAGACAACCCTAGTTCTTATGGCTGTCCCATTTCCAGGGTGACCCACAGTTCTTCATGCTCTTTATGTGTATTCTGAATTTCTGTAGCTTTGATATTTTCATTAACATACAGGGCCACTCCCCCCCCCCTTTTTTTTTTTGCACCTCAGTCTCTTCTGAACAGTACATAGCCAGGTGCTGAAGTCTCCCAAGTGTGGTTACTGGTAAACCACGTCTCTCTAATTGCTACTATGTCCAGTTTAGCCTCTGTCATTATTGCCTGCAGGTCTGGGATTTTGTTTCCCAGGCTGAGAGCATGTGTGTACTGTACATGATTTTCCATTGGCCAGATTTCGGTGTGTTAGTTATTGGGTGAGGGCTGACATTTTCCCTGTGTGTCATATGGGGAGCTGGACCTTTTTCCTTACCTGGTGATGCAAATGAACTGCAAACATGCTGAACTCCTGTTCGACCACTAGCTGAGGGAGGAGGGGTGTTCTTCCCATTCAACGTATAGGGTGCTGCACCCCTCTCCCCATTTGCTAGTTTAAATATTCTGCAAAAATGTCAAACTTCTGCCCCAATGCACTGACTCCCTCCTCAGTCAGATGCAGTCCATCAAATTTAAAGAACTTTCACAAAACTGTTGCCAGTTCCCTACAAATTTGTGTCCTTTTTCCTGGCACCAGCCCTTGAGCAACATGTTTAGCTCCCCTTCTCTGACCTTCCATCCATCTGCCCCCCTCTCACAGACTGGCAGGATCTCAGAGAAGGAGATGCCTGACGGAATGGATAATAGTTTGTCACCCAGCCTGGTCAGATGTTCCTTGGTCTACACAACTGACCGGCTGGCGAGATCATTAGTCGCATGTGTACCAGGACGTCAATGTTTTCTCCTGCTTCCTGAACAATTTGAGCAATGCGGTCAGTGTCTCTCCATGCTGATGTACCTGGGAGACATCTGATCATTACCCCTGACTGGAGGTAGGTATCAACTCCTCAAATCATGGTGTCTCCTATGATCAGAAGTTTTTGGGATTTCCTTTTTGCTTTTTTTGTTTTGGTTCCTGTTTTGGGCAAGTTTTGTTGTGCTAGCTCCTGCTCTGCAGTGTCCTCTGCCTTTTTGTTTGATTTCGGAGATAGAGGCAGATACTGGTTTGTAGTTTTTATATGGTTTGTGGAGGTAATATGTTGGAGAGCACCAAGTGATGGTGTACCCAATTTGCCCCTCCTAACCACCTGCCAACCTCCTGGACCAACTACCCTCTGCGGTCGAGGTGCTTCTGCTGGATGTTGGGGAAATGGTGGGGGGGGGGGTTCTTGTAATATATTTCCTGTTGAATATGAAATTTGAAGCATGCAATCTCTGCCCATGCTGTCTGGAGTTGAGCCCTAAGCTCTCCAATGGCTCACCATGTACGACAGTGTCCTAAATCCTGTAAAACTGCTCTTCTGAAAAGGGTTCCACAGTATCTGCAGTTAATGATATCCAATCCAGATACTGTAAGTTACTGGGTTTATAACCTGGTCAGAGTAATTAGAAGCAAGAAAATGAAAGCAAAAGTTTGATTTTGTGTTTTGTTTGTTTGTCATTGTATAACTTGTTATAACAAGTTAATCTACTAGTGTCCTTGTGTAACCCCTCACCCCTGCCTTCTTAGCAAAATGACAGGTGGCATGCTGTTGAAGCTGACAGCAGCACCTGGTGGGGACCTGGGTTCAGGGAGGATGAGGTTACTCGGCACAAGGGGACCTAGGTTTGGCTACTCTGCACAGGGGCACCCAAGTAAATCCGAACACAGGAAGCAATAACTGTAATGTCCAGAACCAGGAATGGGATTCTTCAGTGTGGCTTTTATTCACATCCTAGCTGAACAAACAAAGCATAGACGGACCCCCATGGGGCTACATTTCCTGGTAATGCAGATTAGAGACAACAGGACACTTTATCATTATTTCCAGCCCTCAGGCTCTAAACCCACCAGGCACACAGCCCAGACTTGCACGCAGCTTTGGGTACACAGCCCAACTTGTACACACTTGGGTTTTCCCCACTGGCCCGACTCCCCCACCGGCCACTTGATCCACAGTCCATTGGACGAATGAACCAATTATCCTGTTCACGGTCCATTTGAGGAATAAACCAATTATCCTATTCGCGGTCCATTGGAAGAATGTACCAATTATCCTGTCGTGGCTCCCCACACCACACTAGAGTCTGCAACTCTTAGAGAGAATTTTCCTTACAACCCCATGTCTGGGTACTTTCCCCATCATTGGCCAAGTGCGTGAGGCAAAGTAGAAAACCACAGAAGAAATCCGTAGAGGTGGACCTGGTCACTAAAGATGGGGGGCCACCCACCTCCAGCTCCCACAGCCCATACCCAGCCATTTCTCTGGAAAACTGAACAATTCCTTTACTGAACTTTTAAATGTAGGTTAAGGGTAGATGTCTGTCACATCACCTCTACATATTATTTGCATCCCAACAAACTCTGGAACTTGAAACTACTTTTACTTGCTTGGCCCATTTCTCTAGGCTTCCCAGTATTTAGTAGTTCGATCCCTACATTGTCACACAAGTCCCAGGGTGAAAATACATAGGCCTTTTAGCCAGAGCAGACACTCACCCTTACGTTGCAGGTGCCCCACAGGTGACTCACTAATCTTCTTTTCTCCCAAATAAATACTGGAAACAAACAGGCAACTTTTCCTCCACAAGCAGAAACTAGGGGGTTGCCCCAGGAATCTGCAGGGAATCCTCCTCATCCCCCCCAGAAGGAGGGGGCACTGAGACCCGAAACAGCGGTCTCCACCACTTCAGTAATCTTCCTGTGTCTCTCTTTAAGGTGGAGACACACACCCTATTACTGAAAAGTAGCTCTCTGTCAGGGCTGAGGCTACTAGAGCCTTCACTGAGCTCACAACTTCCAACTTCACTCACTGAAGACAAACTGCAGACTCTCACTTGAAAACTCCCAACGTTCTATCTAACTCCCTCTGCTGCAGATTCCAACGTAGCTTATGCAGCTGCGAAAGTTCTATCGGTGGAGTGAGACAGTCTGAAACTCATTTAACTGGAGTTTCACAAGCTGCCTTCCCTGCCTACCACTAGGTCTTACTGGGATTCTAGTAACCCGGGTAACAAGGGGGTTACACTTGTAAATGAGGTCACTGTGTGGATACCCCACTGATTCGCCCCTTCCTGCTTTGCCACAGGAAATGTCATGACTGCGCTACCCTATAAAAGGAGTGTAGTGTGGGGTGGTTGGGGATGGGGGTTGGTGGCTGGGCCCTTCCCCTGCTGAAAAAGAAGAACCATGGACGAAAAAGACAAGGAGGTAAGAGCAGAAACAATCAGTCAGCAACAAATGCAGTAACCCTGAAAGCTTATCCTAATGATAGATAAAACTGTAAAACCTGTAAAATACCACCTGTAATAGTTTCCCGGAAGATATACCCCGTAAGAAACACTTTGCTACAGAGAAAATAAAGCAGTAACAGAAGATTTATCTTGCAAAAGACAATTTGAATCAGAAGATTACAGCAGTAATCTGTTAGCACACACCTGTAGGCACACCTTGTAATAATCCAGCAGAAGGTATACCCAGCAACAACAATTTGAATCGGAGAAAAATAAAGCAATAAAATGTTAGCAACAAACAGTAACAATCCTGTGAGTACAAAATAAAAATAACAACACACAGTAAATCTGCCTAGCCAAAAGAAGTCTTAATCCTTTTCCTTGCTCTAGTAAGGTTCTTTGCTCTGTCCTTTCAAGCAACCTAGAAGGAAACAGCTCAGGTTATGCTAGGTGCCTTGGCCAGCAAACCTAGTCTTCCACAATCTAAACATATTCCACACAGATAAATTGCATAAAAAGAATTACTGAGAAAAACTGGAATATTTTGAAAGCAGGTTATGCCCTCGTACTGTGTGTACAGTGGCCACCTAGGTTCGTTTATCACAAGGGTACAAGCACTGGGGATTGGGTTACTCATAACCTTCAGAGATCAATTGTGCCAAAGCAGAGGAATTGGCTGGTACCCCCCCCCCCCAATGATAATCACTCGTGTGGATGCTGTAAATTGTGTGTGTCCATTTGTAGGGAAAGACTGTTCAGGAATCTCACTACAGGAAAAGAGTTTGAAGTCAAACACTTTTTCAGTTTTTGATACTGACAATTTGATCCATCTGGCAAAATGCAGTCGTGAGTGTCTATATGTGGGGAAAACTTCACATAGGTTTAAAATTCGGACTGGGGAGCATCTCTGTGATATTGAAAATGTAAACCTGGAGAATACCCTAGCTAGATACGGCAATGAATGTGGTTCAGAACATCATTTTTTTCATTTAAGGGCGTAGATGAATGTTGGCTACCAAAATGGGTTGGGACTCTGGATAAACTTTTGCTTAGGAAAGAATCAAATGTGGATGTTCAAACTGGATACAGTGAATGGTACTTTTGGTTTAAATGAGTATTTTAATGTCATACCTCATATAACCAGATTTGTGTCTGCGTCCAGAGAAATGGTCTAATTGTTCAGCCCCAGCCAGAGTATTTGTTATCTGAACTTTCGAACATGAAGTGACTGGCCCAGGAGTTTTTCCCCTTGAGCCTGACACACTCATATGTGGCTGCTGCCATCTCTTCTTTGATGATGGACCACTTCTGATCCACCCCATCCCTTCATTAAGGATAGCCAGGTGACGCCTTAGCAGCTCCCTTATCTTCCTGAAGTCCATTTTTTTTTTGGAGTCTAAGAACTTAATCTTTGTGTTTGTTGTCTCCCTCCTCATGTACAACTTGAACCAAACCATTCAGTGGTCACTCTCTCCCAAGGGCTCCTCAACCTGGATGTCCTGAACATGGTCCCCATTCATCAGTACCAGATCAAGGACTGCTCCCTCCTTAGTGGGTACCATGCTCCTTTTTGGTTCAATACTATTTTCAGGCAGTATACAAGCTCTTTATGAAAGCTTTACTGTACTGATTTTCATTCCTGCTCACAAGCAGCTAGCCCTAAGGGTGCTAACCAACTACACTTCACACACTTACGTACATGCCGTTTGCAATATAATCCTTCAAAGTGCGCATACGTTCCATTTCAACAGAGCGCACAGTATCCAACTCTTGGATGTCTCCCCAATTTTAGTTACCCCCCAGAGTCGGACTTTTGCCTGTAGCCTGGTCAACCCATTACTAAAAAGGCATCAATAAACTGGGAGGCGGAGCTGAACATCCTCTAAATGGACATCAGAGTTTGATGGGATGAGATGTGTTTAAAAAACAGATGGCCTAGTGTGCTTTAGATGCCAAGTGAGCTTGTGTAGTATACCGCCTTGACTGAGCGTATGCTAACCTCCATAATTAGAGTCCCAACACCACCTGCTTGAGAGAATTGATCCAACCAGTGGAGGATCCAACAAGGAATCATTTATTTTTTCACCACAGGCTTTTAATTTAAATACCTTGTATAATTTTCCAAAAAAATAAAGAGTTTCTCACAGTTAAATCTATAAAAAAAACATTTATTAGTGGAACCCTAGAAAATTTGGAATGGGTGGACCTGCACTTAAAAAAAAAAATAAGCGCCTTTTTTGGCTTTTCTGTAACTCTGCTTGTACATAGTCCTTTCATAGAAAATGATCAACCAGAAAAGAAGGCTTTAGTTTCATACACCAGGAAATATCATGTAAATTGATGGATGGAAAGAACAAAGGGCTGTGCAGCTGCTTTCTTCGTCTTCAATTCTTCTGGACACCACAGCTCTTCAACTGTCATTTCCTTTTGAGGAGAGATTATTTATTGGTGGGACATGGCTGGTAAACAACACTTTGCTGATGGACTGTTTTTTTTTTGTCTTTCCATAAAACAAAATCCTGTTTTCATGCCTTTTTCAAATAAACATTATCCATGTTAAATACTGATGACATCATCACCATGTGCCCTTCCCCACTTTGTTTTAAGGTATGACTGCCTGCTGGGATACAGGTGGTTGTAAGAGGATTAATTTTAACAGTTACACCACCTGAATTAAAACTAAGCAACTAATAACAAACTTGGGACTGAACACCACAGCAGACATTCTATTGGATAATGATGAAACCAAATTTTAAACAATGACAAAGTAAATTAGGTCACACAACGTAAAGGAGGTCTCACACTTTACAAAACTCCTCTCTCCCAGGTTTATTCTCAGCAGAATAAAGCCCTCATTAATTAGGCATTGTACAGTGGTGCACTGCTTCCGTCCTCAATAAAGGAGTGGGATCTAGCATCTTGATACATGTTGCATCAGCGGGGAAATGAAAGGTCTCAAGTATATCTCAAAATGGCTCCAACAGGCAGATGTATCTACATGGCAAGATCGAAATCATCCCTCTGGAAAAACACAAGATGAAAAAGTGTTACATGCTGCCTTTAAGTTGTGAAGCTAATAATGTATTTCTTCTCATGCGTGATGGTCACACTTTTCCATTTTTGCCCCTTCCTCCACACTGGACCCTCACTCATTCTGGCTTGGCTTATTGCCACTCCTGCCAGGTCACCCCACAGACTTCTGGGTTCTCACCCAGGCACCCAAGTACCTTCCGCCATGACAGCCCGTTTGTTCCAGGCCAGGGTGCTTTCTGTTTCCACCAATAGGAAGCTGCTTGGTTGTGTGTGTGTGTGTGTGTGTGTGTTAGTGGTTGGTGGGGGCCCCAAAGAAGCAAGAGACGGGATTGGGGAGCCACCATCATCAGATGTGCCAGAAGTGATTTCCTGGTTTTCTCCCAGAGGTTCTGCCCACCTGAATTTATTGTATTGCAAGGTTGCTACTCTTCTGGAAACATTATCCCTCCATGTCCTATGGTGAGGTAGTGCCTTTGACAAGAAAGGCCCTTTGATTAGGGCTCTTGGTAGGGTTTTTGTTTTAAGGGTCTGGGACTCCTTGTAGGAAAATACAGGGGGTCTGGGAAAAAATGAGCCCCAACAAATGTTTTGAGGGTCCCAATGTGTCATTGTTGTGCCTCCCCTTTTTACCTCCCAACTCATCGCATCTGTCAAAATTGCTCTGTCCCATATGGAAAAGGGATATAGTACAGAATCCCGATATTAAAGATTCCAAGTGCCAAAAGCCCGACACCATTATCCCAATAGGCAGGTGCCCGAGAAAGTTAAAATCCAAACAATGGACTGCTTGACACTGGAAGTTACACTGAGGTGAAGTTGATTATATTATCTTTGTGTGCCGGGGGGGGGGGTCTGCCCCCTGCACCCCCCATAAAATGATATAATCAACTCCACGTTGGTGTAATTTCCAGTGTCAGGCACTCCATTGTCAGGATTTTAACTTTCTCAGGCAACTGCCTGTCAGGATAACAGTGCCGGGCTTTTGGACTGATACCATGGAAAAGATGCTGACCACACAGAGAAGGTGCCGTACTTTAAAGCAGTTATTCATGACACACTATGATATAAAACAAAATTAAACTTTGCACAAAAAAGGCACGGCATTTCACAGTGTTTGGAGCTTGCATTCCAGGTTTATTTGTCTCACATTTAGGGACAAAGTTCCACCTTGTCTTACATTTTGAGTCTCAAAGTGGGAGCAAGACAGAGGCAGGAAACTACAGACCTGTCAGTTTGACCTCAGTGGTAGGAAAATGATGGAATCACTTCTGAAGGAAAGTACTGTTGAGTACCTATAGGCCAGTGGGGCACAGGACCCAAGGCAGCATGGGTTCACAGCGGGAAGGTCATGTCAGATAAATCTAATTGATTTCTTTGACTGGGTAATGAAAGCAGTAGACCAGGGAGGGCCTGTGGACATGGTCTACCTAGACTTTAGCAAGGCATTTGACACGGTCCCACACAAAAGATTAATAAACAAATTAGCCAGCCTGGGAGTGGGTACCAGGGTGGTAGCCTGGGTAAAACATTGGTTGGACAACAGGGCTCAACGGGTAATAGTAAATGGAGTTTACAGTGAAGAAAGGAAGGTTACTAGTGGGGTACCACAGGGTTCAGTACTGGGGCTAGTCCTTTTTAATGTCTTTATAAATGATATTGCAGAGGGACTGGAAGGGAAAGTATGTCTCTTTGCAGATGACACAAAGATCTGCAACACGAGTTGATACACAAGGTGGGGTGGAAAGGATGAAAAGGGACTTGGCAAGGTTGGAGGAATGGTCAAATGTATGGCAGATTAGATTCAATGCAAAGAAGTGCAAAATAATGCACCTGGGAAACAAAAACCCAGAGGAAGAGTACACAATGGGGGGGCGAGATACTGACAACAACAAAAATGGAAAGGGACCTGGGGGGTAGTCATATCAGACGACCTAAAGGTGGGCCAGCAACGTGAGAAGGCAGCGAGGAGGGCTGGGGGGATACTGGGATGCATAGGGAGAGGCATCACCAGTAGAAAACAGGAAGTTGTTGGCCCTCTGTACAGACAGTTGGTAAGACCACATCTGGAGTTCTGTGTACAGTTCTGGAGACCTCATCTCCGCAAAGACATAAACAGGGTGGAGGCTGTCCAGAGGAGGGCAACCAAAATGATGCATGGTCTGCATCAGAAGACACATGAAGAAAGACTAAAGGAACAAAGATGTATAGCCTGGAGGAAAGGAGGGAGAGGGGGGACATGACAGAAACTTTCAAATACCTCAAGGGACTCAACAAAGTCCAAGAGGGTAGCATCTTTCAGAAAAAGAGATGTGCAAAAACAAGGGGGCACAATTTGAAGATAGAGGGGGGATGGCTCAGAGGTAATGTGATAAAGTATTTCTTCACAGAGAGGGTTGTGGATACATGGAACAGCCTTCCTGAGGAGGTTGTGGAGTCAAAAACAGTGGGGGAATTCAAGAATGCATGGGATAGACATAAGGCAATTCTAGTTGGGGGGTAGGAGGAAGTAGGCTGTTGGTTAACTAGGATCTGCAGCTTATCCGTTAGGCAGGGAAATGGGCAGACTAGGTGGGCCAAGCGGTCCTTATCTGCCGTCAGATTCTGTGTTTCACAGTAGGTTGAGCGGTTTCACCCACTTCACACTTGGGCCTCCTAAATATAGTAAACTTCACTGAAAGGCCCAAATGCCAGTAAATGCTTTCAAATGCACAAAGCAGTACTGGGAGAGATTATCGGCTTTGGGGCCAGGCAGGAAGTCAGAGAGGATTAGGAACGGCATGCTGCATTGGATAATAAAATAATTTTTAAACATAACTAAGTGGGAGAAGGAGCTGGTCCTGTCGGCGCAGCTATAGCACTTACCACTCATGATACTGGTGACCAGGGTTTGGGTGCGGACCTTAGCTGTCAGGGTCTGGGGAAGGGAGAGACTATACATCCCAGGAGACACTGTCCTTCTCTGCAGAGGAAGGTCACATGTAGCTGCTACTATATCGCCACCTGAGTGACCACAGGTGGTGTTGCAGGCAAGGGGACACCACTGGGAAGGCTGGGATGCAGGTTGGTGCCGTACAGCTGCACACACTGTGTGCATATGTTTGGCATCACAGAGCTGGCATCCCAGTGGGAGGAGAGAAAAAGAAGAAGGAAAATGGCTCCTGGCTGTCTCCAATGATGGACCCTGGTATATCCAGGTCCATGCTTTCACCACCCACTGCCTGACACCAGCTATTGTTAGGGGTAAATCCCTGACCTCACCTGAGGGGCTATGCAGATGCTGTATGGAGGCAGGTAAGTATGATCGAGGGGTGCAAGAGAGATGAAATATGCTTTGAGGCTCTTGTGGGAGACAGGCATGGTGGCAGAGGAGAACATGTAATAAAAATGCAAATGAAAAAAAATAAGAAAAGGTACCTAAGAACTGGGTGAGGAGGGTGGTAGGGCTCAGAAAGATGGGGGGGTATTATATTTAAGAGGCATGAGTGAGTCAGAAGTGCGTGGGAGGGAGTCCTGGTCCATGATAGCATGTGTCTCAGGGATGCACATTGGTATCCACATGCATCCTGAATCACTCACTGAGCATAAAGGATGTGTTTACCTGCATCTCCAAGAGCCACATAGATAATTTATTTCCATCTTTCTCCCAGGAACTGCAAATCCCTATTTTCTTTTACCTCTTCATACAGTATAGCACTGGCAAATATTACAAGAGACCTTCTCTGCAGTCTCCCAGTTGCATCTGTGTCTTCTTTCCAGATACTCATGTGTCATACATGGCAACAGTATTCTAGCACTGGCCTTTCTTATGTTTTGCAAACCATAAGCAAATCCATACTAGACAATCCCATACTCTAAAGAGCATGTGTACTCTTCTATCAATGGACAATATGCGTTTTGTTTGTTGTGTTTTAATGTGTTAGTAATTACTTTCAATTATCATAACAAAGCATTGGTTTGTGCAATGAATCTAATGGGCTTTACCTTCACTTTTTAAACCACTGGTAAAAAGAATTCAGACACTGTGATGTAAGAAACTCCCAGTTACTTTGAAGTCCATTGTATCTCAGTGAGAGACTACAGATTTATTTCTAACTACTGCAATGAAAAGTGACCCGTAGAAATTGTACAGGAAGCAGCAGCAAGCTATAATGGTACATTCAGAATCAACAGTCAAAAGGCTGGGGTACCACCAAATAATTTACCATGGACACCATAGGCTGTTATGCCTCACTACAGTTGGATCTTACAGTCGTGACAAGTCCTTAGACTTTAGCCAGCAAACCAACCAGTAAATCCCCCCTACTGATCTGTTCTGAATCTTCTTGGTCACTGGCTACAAACTCTTATAAAAGTGCCCTGAGCCACTGGGGATAGGACGTTGTGAAGAAAAAAACAACAGGTTACTCACCTGTAACAGTAGTTCTAGGAGTCATATATGATGTTCATCCACACTTTCTGGCAGCGTCCTTTCCCCTTTAAGATGTGCCAGAACGTCTTCAAGCTGCCTTCTCCCACCCACCTGGGTAACTCCCTCGGCATCACCCTGACACACCAGATCTTGCCCACTGGAAGCAAAATCAGTGTGCCACTTGCCAGGGGAGGTCGGGTGGGTCAGTGTGGATGAACATCATATGCCACTCTTAGAACTACTGTAACAGGTCAGTAAATGAAAATTACGTACCTACCGTAATTCTTGATCTTCTCTTGTATCTTCACCATTCATTACTGCTTGGGTTAGTGCGGAGGCCGCACCCTTCTGAGGAGTTTTTTTGGAGTCGGCCCCAAAGGCACCGCCTCGAGCGCCGACGCACTGCATCATGCCAGGGGCGGCGGTGCCGCAGACTCCTCCTCTATCTCAGTTCTGGTAGCCGGAGAGGCGGAAATAAAGGGTAAGGAAAAAAGGAAAGTGAGGCAAGAGAGCCGAGGGACAGAAAAAGGAAAGGATATAAACTGAAAAAGGCATAAGCTGGTAGAGGATAGACAGAGGAGAGAGAATTCCTACCCTAAGGGACCGCAGGGCCTCCTTTCCGGGGTGGCTCTACGGGAGGAACAGAGAGAGGGAAAGAGGAATAAGAAGAAGAAGAAAAGGAGGCATGTTGAGAGGGAGAACAGTGCCCATCGAGCATTGGTTGAGAGGCTTATAAGCTCGAGACTAACAAAGGAGCAAGAATCCTTGTTGATAGGACTGAGAGAAGGTTCAACCAAACCACCTGAACAGATCAGAAACAAGGGCAGATTCTCTGATCTCTCAACATGCCAAGTCCCTACATCCTAGCTGAGGGCTCACAGACTGCCCGGGCAGAACCTGTTCTGGGAAGAGCGCCCACCCAGGAAGGGGACTATGTCCCTTAGCACCCTGTTAAGTGCTAACACAGCAGTGTATGGGGAAAGATTATGCCTTACTGAAGGCAACTTTGTATGAAAGGATAGAGTGGGAACTCAATCAGACTCCCTAAGGCAAGGCAAGAGCAGTCGCTCAAGGCTGACAAGTGCAAAGCACCAGCCAGAATGAGCTTAAAGATAATACCTGCCAGGGGGAATCTAAATTTTTGTTGAGGCCGAGCCGGGGCACGGTCTCTTAAGCTGTGAAACTGCCTAACATGATCAAGGTACCTAGAAGTTGCACCCTAAGGGCAGTCAGAAGGAGTTCCCTCAGAATAAGTGAAAAATACAGACCGTACTCATTCCTCTTTACCTTGAGGAAAAAGGGAACCATTCACTAAGAATGGAAAACAGAAAGTTTTTTTTTTTTCCGCATAAAGGCCAAAGGAAGGAAGAGGAACGAGACGGGAGAGGGAGACGCCACAGTAGGAGGCCACTGAGGGGAAGGTGGGTGGGTATCAGTAATGAATGGTAAAGATACAAGAGAAGATCAAGAATTACGATAGGTACGTAATTTTCATATCTTCCCTTGTCAATTTTCACCATTCATTACTGCTTGCGTGAGTACCTAGCCCCCCCCCAAAAAAGGGGGTAGAAACCCTGAGGGAACAAGATCCCCAGCCTCCTGTTGCTGAGAAACAGATGGGGAAGACCCTGGGCTAATCTAGAGAGAAGCCTATGGGGGAGAAGAGCTAGGAGGTGCCCCCTGAGGATGGGGAGATGGAGGAAGCCCCTGCAGTAGTCTTCTAGCTCTGAAGGAAAAGAGATGGGTCCCCCGGAAAGTCGAGCGAATCACCCTACGTCGGGCCAGGGGTGACAACCTTGATAGACGAAGCCATGCCGTCCATCTAATGCAGATCGCTGTCCCCGCAAGCCTGGAAGCCACCTCACTGGCGTCATAAGATGCCCTTGCTTGGTGTCTTGCCAGCTCCAGACCTATAGCAGAGAGGGCAACAGCTTGTCTGGTTTGCTCCGTATCAGGCATTGATGCTAAGATCTGAGAAAGCATTGACCACAAACGCCTACAGTGGGCAGTGTGATGAGCCTGATGAGATGCAATGTAAGACATCGCACGAGAGAAAGAGAACACTCTTCACCCCCATCGGTCGAATTGTAGGGAATCAGAGTACGGTGGACGGTCGAGCGCCAGGCAGCGGCGCCCGGAGGGAGTCTCTAGGTATGCCAAACCCAAGGGTGGGTTGGGGAGAGTACCCAGGGATTCCGAAGGGGCACAATACCTATGTCGGCAGTCTGCCGGGGCTGGAGAAAGGGCGGCTGGCGACTGCCAGGAACGGATAGACGCCTCCTGGAAGGAAATAGGCCAGGACAGTACCACCAGGTGTTGGGCACTGAATTCGCCAAGGAATTCACGCGTCTCCCATTCGGTATTGTCTCGCCTAACATAGGAAATTCAAAGATCCCTCACCATCCTTGAAAGGAATCGCTGATATTCAGTGAAATCAGCATCAGAGGAGAGATGAGCAGAGGGTTCCTCTCCCCTCAGAGGAGGGAGACAAGGATGATGGAGAGCTCGAGTGTCCAGAGGATTCTTGTGGCGGTGGGGGTAGGCGAAAGACCCGCTCATTCATGCACCTGACATATGAGGGGAAGGCCACCGCAGAACCTCTGAACTGCTCCCAGGATAACGGGCCCGTAGGACCGACATGGCCTGGGAGAGCGGGGGGTGGCTGCAGAGGGATGGGAGATAGGCACCTACGGAGAGGCAACTGTCCTCTGCTAGGGCTCTGAAATCCGGGGAACGGAGCCCGAGCTGGCAGGATCCCGGACAACAGACCAGGTCGCAAAACAGAACCCTGGGGATGCGAAGCCTGGAAGAGCCCAGAAGGGGGGATCCGCCCCTGTGACGAACCTGGGACTGCATGGATCCAGTAGGGCAGCCCACAGCAATGCCACCGGAGGGGACCCCAGGGTCCAAGAAGGAAAGGCGGGGCCCGGCGCTATGGCTCCTAGCCACACCTCGAGGGGTGGCCGACAGAGACCGAGACGCCTGAACCCTGCCCCTCGACCCCTCGAACTCCAAGAACGCCCTCCTCCTTGACCCCAGCGATCTCCCACCCCGAGGGTCTGCAGCAGCACCAGGGTCGGTAGCTGCCACGAGCCCCCCAGGATGGAGAGCCCCTCCCTCCACCTCCTCCTCTCCATCGCCCCCCCAGGGACCCCAGACCACCCCTAGCCTGGGAGGCCTCAGGGGAGGACAGAAGTGGGGACAGAGGAAGAGGCTTGCTGGGCTTCTAGCACCTTGTGCCACCGGGGACCCTGACTCAGAAGAATCGGGTTGCCAGGATGGGTCCACGTCTGAATCATCAGCCTCCGAAGAGGAAGAGATCAGCTGGACCTCAAGACTAGCAACCCCGGGGGTCCCCGGTGAAACGGCGCCGGTGCCAGAGGTGGCGCCGGATGACCTCGGACACCCCGCACCTGCTAAGCCCGGCCCTGGCTCCCCACCAGCGCCGGCCAGGCCCACGGCACGGCCCTCGGTGCTGGAACCCAACCCGGCACCACCAGGAGAGCGAACCGGGCCCGCACGCTGAAGGCCAGAATGGCGCTGCCAGCGGCACCGGGATCTCAAACGGCGCCAGAAGGCGGCGTCGAGGGTCCACCGGTGCCGGGTCCAGCAGGCGTGGACCTCAATGCTGGCGGAGCCTGCACCTCCGAGGAGGTGACTGCGGAGGCGGTGTCTCCGCCGAGGCCCCAAGAGGGACCTCGATGTTCCTCCAACACCGCAAAAGAAGCTTCCTCTTCGGCAAGAGAAGATGAGGAAGCCTCCTCCTCTACGGACCGTATAGGCCCGAGAGGGGACCCGGAGGAAGGGCCTAGAGACCTTACGTGGGAATCCCTGGAGCGACGCCGTCCCCCGAAGGTCGGCGGGGCCTTGCCGATCTTGAACATGCAGACTTTGAGGACACGACGGTCAATAGAGAAACAGGCATTGCACGCATCCATATCGTGGTTGGGTCCCAGGCAACGAAGACAAACATTATGCCGATCCATGATGGAGAAATGCCAGCCACAGGAGCACCGACGCATAGGGGCACGGCCCGCCTTCGACTTACGTTTTGCCCCCGAACCTGACATGATGCGAACTAAATAAGACTAAAATTAGCAACAAAGCACTCAGCACCGTCGACAGAAATAAAAGAAACGGTCTTACCGGGAGACGGCGTCGAGCGAATATGAGAATACGAGGAGTCTGGCTCGAGTGACGCAGAAGGCCTAGTTCAATCACCACGCAGCAGGTGCAGCCTTGACGGCAGGAGAAACAGAACTGAGATAGAGGAGGAGTCTGAGGCACCTAACGGCCGCCTCGGCGATGACGAAGTTCGTCAGACTCGAGGGCGGTGCCGTTGGAGCCGACTCAAAAAAAAAAAAAACTCTCCCAGAAGGGTGCAAGCCTCCGGCACTAACCCAAGCAGTAATGAATGGTGAAGATTGACGAGGAAATATCCTGTTTTTCTATGGACGTGGATACAATGTTCTATTCACACTCCTAGCAGTTTTCCTGGGAGGAGGGGGCAAGGTACACAACCCCTATTTAGAGAACAGAGATTGGAGAACTGAGGCTCCAAAACCAGCATCCCAGCATGACTTAAGGTCGATGTGGTAATGGGAAATGCAGGTGCGTCTGACTTCCAGGTAGCCCGACAGATTTCCCGGATAGGGACGTCCCAGGAAGCAGCTACCGAGGCAGCGGTATGACGGGTGGAATAAGCCCTTAGCCCTACAGTAGGCTCCCTACCTCCCAAACTATAGCAGAGATGAATGCAGGAAGTGATCCACCTGCCAATTGTCTGCTTGGCTGCAGGTCTGCCAGGTGCGGCTTCAGCGTAGGTGACAAACAGCTGGCAAACCTCTCCCTAAATGCCAGCTGTGCACTCCTTACAATAGGCTAGCACTCGCTGCAGGTCCAGAGTATGCAGCCTGTGCTCAGCCTCTAAGGTGTGATTGGTGAAGTACACCAGGAGGTTAATCAGCTGGTTAAGGTGGAAATCCAACACAACCTTCAGGAGGAACTTCGAGTTAGGGCGAAGGACAACCTTGTCCCTGTGGAAGACCAGGTAAGGAGACTCCAGCAAGAGCACCTGGAGCTCACTGATCCTTCTGGCTGATGAGATAGCTACCAGGAAGGCAGCTTTCCACGACTACATCAGTTTGAATGGCTTGCCTATGAGCCCTGCCAAAACCAGCAACAAGTCCCAAGGTGGTGGTGGTTCACGCACTGGAGGGGAAATATGCTCAAGGCCTTTAAAAAAGTGCCAGACCACCTTCTCCTGTGCCACTGACTGCTGACTGGCCCACGGCCAGTAGGCAAAGATGGCTGCCAGGTGCACCTTAAGGGCAGTTGACTGAAGGCCCAACAGAGAGGGACCAAAGCTAGTTGAAAATGCTAGCCACTGGACAAGATAAGGGGTCCAACCCTTTGCCTTGGCACCAAATGGAGAAGCTCTTTCATTTGAAGGTGTAGTACTTTCGGGTTGACTGCTTCTGAGAGAAGCCCTCAACAATGCTGAGGACATCTTTGGAGAGACCCAGAGCCTGGAAGGTATGGGTGAAGTACTTGCCCCTGACTGAAGGAGAGCAGGTCCGGGCATAGAGGAAGATGCCTTGGTGATGTGCTGCTGGGGCTGATGAGATCGGTGTACCAGAACTGGCATGGCCAATCCAGAGCCACCAGATCACCTGTGCCTCCTCACCTTGAGGATCAAGGGAAACAGAGGGAAGACATGGAGGAGGCCTGGGGTCCAGGGCCTTGAGAAGGCATCCCCCTGCAGCATTCTCTGCTGAGGGGGCGGTCACAGTACAGCCTCAGCTTTGTGTTCTCCCTGGAAGCAAACAGGTCCACCAGAGGGGTGCCCCACTGGGAGAACAGACTGTACACTACCTCTGGGTAGAGAGGCCACTCATAAGACACTTCGCTCACATGGCTGAGAGCATCCGCCAGCTGGTTGGAGACACTGGCCACATGGATCGCCAGGAGATTGGCCTCCAGGCTGCGCACAAGGGTCCATACATGCAGAGCTTCCCTGCACAGAGCAAGGGAGCATACCCCGCCCTGCTTGTTGAGGTACTACACGGTTGTGGTGTTGTCCATCTGGACCTGGACCACCTGACCAAAGCAGTCAGCACCAGACAAATTGCCCAAAGCTCCAGCAGACTGATGTGACACCGAGATTCCTCAGGGGTCAAGAGCCAGTGGACTCTGTGTTTCTCCAGGTGGGCACTACAGCCCATGAGAGAGGCATCGTTCGTCAGGATGACTGTCAGCTTTGGACGGACAAATGGGATACCTTCCTGCAGATGTTCCGGGACCAACCACCACTGGAGGGTGTCCCACATCCACTAGGTCACAGTGACCAGCTGGTTGAAGTGACCACTGGCTGGCCAGCTCCCACTGCAGAGAATGCATTCTCCAGCGGGCCCAATGGACCATGCTGGTGCAGGCAGCCATGTAGCCGAGGAGGCGCAGGAAGTCCCGAGTAGGGTGCAACTACCCAACTCAAAATGATCAGGCAAAGGAGGAGAGAACCTCTGCCCTGTCAACCAGGAGCCGAGCCCTGGCTCTGCAAGAGCTGAACTCTGCCCCGATGAAAGATCACCTGCGATGGCACGAGTTCCGACTTGGCCTGATTGACAAGCAGGCCAAGAGAGGCGCAGGTCTGGAGGGCCAGGTCCCTGGACCACTCTGCCTCCTGCCTGGAGGTACCCGTGATGAGCTTCTCTGCACAGAGCAAGGAAATGCATCCCACCCTGCTTGTTGAGGTAGTACATGGTCATGGTGTTGTCCATCTGGACCTGGAAGACCTGACCCCGAAGGTGTAGGGCAAAAACAGTCAGCACCAGACAAACTGCCTAAAGCTCTAGCAGGCTGATGCGACACAGGGACTCCTCAGGGGCCCAGAACCCATGGACTTTGTGTTCCCCCAGGTGAGCACTCCAGCCCATGCGAGATGAATCGGTCACTAGGATGACCATCAGCAAATGACGGACAAATGGGATACCCAACCTGAAATGATCAGGCAAAGGAGGAGAGAACCTCTGCCCTGTCCACCAGGAGCCGAGCCCTCGCTCTGCAAGACTTGAGCTCCACCCCGATGAAAGAGATTACCTGCGAGGGCATGAGTTCTGACTTGGCCTGATTGACCAGCAGGATAAGAAAGGCGCAGGTCTGGAGGGCCAGGTCCCTGGACCACTCCACCTCCTGCCTGGGGGTTCCCACAATGAGCCATTCATCCAGGTAGGGTTATACTCAGACTCCCCAGCGCCTCAGGTGGGCTGCTACCACTGCGATGCATTTGAAGACCCAGGAGGCCAAGGCCAGGCTGAATGGCATTGCCAGGAACTCGTAGAGGGTTCCCTCAACTCTGAAGTGGAGGAACCGCCGGTGTGATGGACAGATCTGGACGTGGAAGAACACGTCCTATAGATCCAGTGAGTAAAAACACATGCTTTGCTTGAGAGATGGTATAATCTGAAACAGAGTGACCATACTGAAAGTGCGTGGCCTGATGAACTTGTTCAGATTGTGCAGAGTTAAGATGGGGTGCCAGCCCCCCATCCATTTTGGCACCAGGAAGTACCTGGAGACAAACTCTGGGTGTTCCAGAGGGTCCACGACAGCAGTCATGACCTCCTTGTGGAGGAGCTGAGCAATATCATCCCGAAGGCCAGACAGGATGTCGACGGACACTATGCCCTCCCATGGGGCTCGGTAGGGCGGGTAAGCCTCAAACTCCAGAGGCAGACCCTGACTGACCACCTTGAGGACCCACTTGTTTACGGTAACAGTGGACCATGCGGACAGGAAGTGGCAGAGCTGGCCCCCCCATGGGGGGACCCAGGGGGTTCAGGACAGAACTGGGGAGGGCACCCCCCACCAGTCACTGGGTAGGCTTGGAAGCAGAGGAGGGGCTGGCAGAGGGGCCACCAGAACCTCTAGGTCATAGTTTCCCGATAACCAAGGCCACAGATTTGGGCTGGGGATGCCAAGCCTCTTGCTGTCCAACTGGGGGCTGGGCAGGTTTAGCTGCTGGGGCAGAGGCGGGCCATAAGTGTTACTTCTTTTGGAGTTCAGAGCCCTTCTAGTCCTCCTGGGCAGAAGTCACAGAGTCCAAGGTGGCACTGGACTTAACCCGTGTGATGTGCCCTTCCACACTGGGCCCGAACAAGTCGGTACCAAAGAAGGGAACGTCTGCGAACTTGTGCTGCATGTAAGCAGTGAAGGTGGAGATATGCAGTCAAGACCTGCAGCGCATGGCAACTGCCATGGCATTGGACCGGGTGCATGAACTGCCAATGTCCATGGCCGTCTGGAACTGCTGTTTCGCAACAGCTTGGTCTTGGTCCCAGATCTGTTTGACCATAGTCTGAAGATCTGCAGGCAGGCAAGTAAGCACCCCATCCAGGGAACTGAGTAGGGCATGCAAAAAGTGGGCAATGAGAAGGGCTGAGCTCGCTTGCTGAAGGTTGAGAGATGAGGCAGCATACATCATTTTGGCCATATAGTCCAATTTCTTGGACTCCTTGTTGGGGGGGGGGGGTTGTCAACATCCCCCACATTGCCGGTCTGCTGAAACACGGAGTCAGACACGAGACACTAGGCTGAGGGGTGCTCCATGAATCCCAACAAGGGCCAGTAGGTTCCGCATACTTGCAGGCCATCTGTGCATGGCAGAAGGCCGGGTGCTGCCACAGTTCCAGGGCAGGACCGAAAACAGCATCCTGGACCGCGGATGCTTCCACCGGAGAGTCAAGCTGGTCAAGGATCTCAGTCAGCAGGTATCGTTCCCGCTTCTGAATGGGCTCCAGCTGGACACCCATTGATTTGGAAATGAGACGGAGAAGACCCATGAAGGATGTAGGCCCTTGATAGGTCCCCCGCCGACTCCACATCCAGCGGTCGGGAGTGTCAACCACCCGAGTCCCTGCTAACCCTGTGAGAGTGGTCCGGGGTGACAGTGACCGACAACCAATGGGGTAAACCCTTACCTGGCCAAATGTTCTTGGTCGGCGCACTGGTCATTGGCTATACAGGTGGTGGCTCCACTGGGATTGGTGGAGAAGCTGGAGTGGGCCGCACTGGGACCGTATGAACCAGCTCCTGCCAGGCATGGTTCACTGCGGCTCCAGTAGTAGCACCTAAGGAAGTGCCGGGGTGGCCGGGATCAGCTTAATCCGGGTCAGCTAGAGCTGCTGCCACATCAGATCCTCATAGCATCAACACAACATGCACTGGTGCCTCTCCTCACCCAACGAGGAATAGCGGTGGCACTGTTTGCCCGAGCAGCAAGTGCACGAGCGTCGAGATTGATGCGAGTTGCCCGAGTCGGAACTCCGAGAGCGGGACCGCGACCGCTGGGGGAACCGGCAGCAGGTCTCAGAGGGGGATGGTGAAAGCCAAGGCCTCTACTGGTGTCTGGGTGCTCTGGGTCGAGAGGGGGTAGAACAGTAGCCTGGTCCATCCCTCCCTGGGAAACTGGAAGAACCAGAGTCCTCAAAAGGGAGGTATCAACCTCCTCGGCAGAAAATGGGTCACAGGTTTGAGAAAAATCTTGGGGACATCGACTGAAGTCTCGACCAGCTGGCCTGACGGGGAGACTGTAGGGTCAGCAGCCGTAGTCAGCAACTCCGGCGAAGTGCGGGAATCGGAGGCCCAAGTGCTCCCGATCCCACAACAAGACCACTTTTTGGTCTCCTCTTCTTTTTTGGATTTAGTGCCCAATGCTGTCCATGGATGGGGAAGGTCTGGCACAGTTCCTTTAATGCCCCAGTAAAGGAAGCGCCCAAGGAGAGTAGCAAAAAGGATGAAGCTAAGGAGACCTGAGCTGCAGCCGGGGCTGCAGCCTCCTCGAATGCTGCAAGCTGTTTGGCAGACCCCGCAGCTGCAGAGACCACACGACAGGCATCCTTACATTTCACAGGTTGGTCCCAATCGTCCAGACATCCAAGGAGAAAGCGGGCTAAGCAATTCTCCAAAGTGGAGGGATGGAAGGTGTGGCAAAGGCAGCAAGCCTGGGTATCGTGTTCATGGGCCAGGCAGTATATGCACAAGGGGTGCGGATCCATTTGGGACAGTTTCTGCCCGCAACCGTATTTCTGGAACCCAGGAGCGGACTTTGCATCGTCCATGTCGGCGGAGAGAAGTAAAGCCTGAAGACACTGTTTTTATTGAAGTCTGAAAGAAATAAATCGCAAAGGGCCTCTTCAGCACGACAGCAGTAAGGAGGGAACCTTCTTCTTCCAGTGGAAAGAAAGATCTGGAATCACGGGGCAGTGTCGAGGGAGTTACCACCTGGTGGGTAGGAGGAGCCAGCTTGAAGGTGTTTCGGCACATCTTAAAGTGGAAAGAACACTGCCAGAAAGTGTGGATAGAACATCATATCCACATTCCTAGAAATAAAATTGCCTTGTCTTGAACCATGACTGACCAAAAAAGTACTTTAAATGGAACAGGCAGCAAGAGATCAGCATCATACAGTATCATGACCCCCCCCCGGGAAAACACTTAGCTTCTTAGTAGAAAACTTGACAAGTAACCTTTGCCATAGAATATCTTCAGGACTGCATCCCAGTTCTCTTACCTCTTCATTGTATTCCATCACATGCTGCTTGATCTTTGATGAGTCAACCCAGGTTACAAAGTCTTCCATGTTCCTGCAAAAATATGCCAAATGTAGATTACATAGGCAGTCATACTGTATTATGTTCATTTCTGTGAATTTAAAGGATGACAGACAGTCCAAAGTTCTGCTGCTGTTTGTTGCTACCTGTGAAACCAAGGCAATCAAACTTCAACATGATCAGAGAGCACTCTACCAAAATGCAGCTCAGCCAGAACCTTGATTAAGTGCAGTTCACCAATACGTTGTACCTGGACACAGCACTGTCCACACATGCAACCCAGCCAGTACCTGGAAACAGTGCTGCCCACAGGCAAGCAGCCCTGTCAAATACCAATACAGGAGAAAGTGCATTCAACCAACATGTTGCCTGCCAGTGCCTGGACAGTGTTCGGTCAGTCATATAACACACAGACCTGCTAGTACCAGAACAGAGTCAGGGTGGGAAAAATCAGTTTGTGAGCTGGAGGTCACTTTGGCCACTAGCTGTGAAAATCTGGAAGCCAAATTAATTTGTTAGTGGCCATAATTTTTAAGGGTTCAAAAATCCCTTTGTGCACAGGTAGCCAGTTGGTTGGTAACTTTCAAAATCTGGTAGCCAAAGCAATTTTTTTTAATGGCCACTGGCTACTTGATTTGTCCCACCCTGGACAGAGTGCAGTCAGTCGACAGCCTTGTCTGCACTTGCTGCCATATGTGCAGGAACACATATGATGTAAGCCATGACTCACAAGTTGATTGGGGAGGAGGCGGCGGAATTCCGGGCCCTGACCGCTGATGCCAGCTACTCCTATTGTCTATTCTTCAACTCTACCAGTGTAACACAGGCAATAAGACACAACAGATTTTAGGTAGTTAAGCGACAAAATGTACACCCACGTGAGTAGTGAGGCACAAAGTGTTTATGCAGAGTACCTTCAACACCCAGAAGTGAAGTTTATCACATAACTACTCACACCCTGGCATGTCATACTTACTGCACTTACAAAATGGAGAAACTGAAGTAAAAAAGTGCCTTTTTTTATGTTATTACAAACAGGTATTTCCTATCGTTTGTTTATTTAAAGTTTATGTCTATGATGAGTTCAATAAGATGCAAGTGTCATTTACAGAATGTCCTATGTCCAAAAATACAATATAAAGATTTACTACATAGCACAGTAAATTATAAAAACATCCAATGAAGTAGCAAAACAGTTACAACAAAGCTGAGTTGTTAACATGAGCTTTACAGCATTTTTGAAAGAATACATACTGGTACAACTTCTGAGTTGCAGCACATACTGGCACAACTTCTGAGTTGTGGCACATACTAGTAGAACTTTTGAGTTGCGCGTGAAGTTATACCGGGGACTTCAAAGGAAAAATCTGATCTGCCACAAGCAAATGAAATGTAGGTATCTATTAATAGTGATCCTGACTTTCTTGTGAACAAGTGATGACCTGCTGAGTGGTTGCTATGCGGAGGACAGAGCTACCTTACATTGTTGGGTACGAGTGTATTTTAAAGCAGGTATGCCGCCTGAGCGGATGGGCTGCTAACTTTATTATAAATTCTGTTTTGTGAATTTTACTGCCATGAATCAAGTTTGTTTTCTTAACTCCCAGGAGTTGTGCATGTGTAAGGTGGAAGGAGGAATCCTCAGGCAAAGCTGTTAACAGTAAACGACAGCTGCAAGAACAGATGAAGACAGAGATGGAACCAGAGAAAGGGAGAAGAAAAACCCTAAGTGGAAATTACCGCCATCCAGAAGAATTCCTGAAGTCAAAGTCAAAGGCTAAGATCCACAAAGTGGTGGCAAGAAAAAGAAAGGAGGAAAACCTTGGAATCCTTGGGTTGTCTAATTAAAAAAAAAAAAATGCTGCCTGCAGTTCGGAAAAACTGAAGAACGCAAGCAACTAGACTATTCGGACAGCTTTCACAGAACAGTTCTGTGGGACTTCACATTGCTCTACATGTGTGGTTGTTGTTAAATAACCTACGAGTTACGCTGCGTTACATAAGACAGTACTATTCTGATATTCTGCCTTGGTAATGTCCTACCTTAATCATGTTCTATACTGTTGACTCACTACGCTGCTATTTATAATCACGCTCAACCATTTTTACAAATAAATACGACCAGGCACTTTTTTAGCAAAGCATAGATTTTAAAACGTAATACTTTCTATACTTTTTCATGCCAACTTCTATGATGTCAGACACTGACTGACACCTATAACGGCTGCATCTCCTCAGAGCTTCAGATATCGATAAAGCAGTGCTGCAGCAGGACATGTATTTCCCAGCTCGTGCAGCCACACAGATTATCCGTATCTTCACCAGAAGTTAACTTGATAACAACCTCTTAGTTTGTTATTATAAACTAGAATTCCAACAGTGGCAGTTTTTTTCTATGTCATTTTTCAGTGCTGGATGTGTCTGGGTTGTCAACATGTTTTTTTTTTTTTTTTTTACTCTTGGCTAGCATTTTTTGTCTTTGCAGCATGGTGTAAGTCTTTTTTCATATGATTAGAAAGTCTATTAGTTCTACACCCACCTTGAATCTTGTGGAAATATCTTGGAATACGAATATTCTGTTACTCTAACCTTTTTCTCAGGTTTAATTAGGAGTGATGTTTGATACTGTTACTTCTTAATGCTAAATTTCAGTCACTAATTGTACTCATATTGGTAAATGTACAATTTTACATTAGTTGTTTTCTGCGTGTTTAAATATTTTTTGGGATACAGTTTTTATCAAACTCTAAAAATCTCAATAAAACTTTTTATGGAAAAAAAGAAGTATTAAAACATAAATTAAGGATTTTTGGTGAGCCAAATCTTCCATTTTGCTTTATCTTACTTAATTGTGATTTCACGTTTCTAAAGGTTGACTAACCTTATTGGATACCTGAGTGATTCAGGGCAAAGCCTCCTTGAGACAGATTACAGCCAAGCCTGCCACTGGGATACTGCCCTGCCCAGAAGTTTAAGTTCTTATGAAATCATGCCTTTGCCCTCTCAACTTACAGTGCACTAGGGCCCGGATAGTCAAAGGGGGTGTGCCTGGTGCAACAGAGTTGTGCCGGCACAAACCCGCATTGTACCCCGGTGGGATATTGAGAAAGCTGCCTGGCGCAGTGCAAATCCCGATGTGCCGGGGCACAGTGATAATGTATGTGGTGCAGATGCAGGGGGTGTGCCCATGCATATGCGGCACATCCCGATATTCAGCCCAGGATGTGCGGCGCATGTGCCGGCACACCCCTGCACTGCGCCGCATAAGGGGGCTCAAAGTTGAGCCCCTGCAGAGTAGGTGCAACTCCCAGCCACCCACAGGTGGGCTGCTGTATTACAGGGCACAACACAGCAGCCCGGCCGTAGGAGGCACCCGCCTGCAACAACGTCCGCAAGCACTCACATCCCTGGTGGTCTAGTGGCCCCCCCAGTCCCTGATGTGAATGCAGCTTTATCAACCCTGGTGGTTTAGTGGTGCTCCCTTCCACCAGAGTCCCCGATGTCCCATTAAATGACAAGATGACCTCCCTGGTGGTCTAGTGAAACCCCCACCCACTGCCGCAATCAAGGTAACATCCCGTTACAGCAATGCCCTGGTGATCCAGTGGCACCCTCACCCACCCACCCACCCACAGAACCCCTTGCCCCCCCGCCGTCATCGGTGGGCGGCGCATCCTGCCTGCCGAATGACAGGTACAATATGAGCCATCAAGCCGGTTATTGGTCCCCAGTGTGACCAATCGGCTTTGTGTATATTGTACTAGACAGTCCCCAGATCTGTGAATGACTCCATTCACATATTTGGGATCGTCTAGTACAGTATGCCTGCATGCCCATTGGTCCATACTGGGGACCAATGGCCTGACAGCCCTTATTGTACCTGTCATCTGGCGGGCGGCCGGGTGGTGTGCATGGTGGGATGTAGCTGCCCAGGGATGACGGGGGAGCGGGGTGGGCAAGGGATTCTGTGTGGGTGGGTGATGCCACTGGATCACCAGGGCGCTTATATGGGATGTTACCACGATCGCGTGCAATGGGCGGGGAGGCTTCCACTAGACTACCAGGGAGGTCATCTTGTCATTTATCGGGTGGGAGGGAGACACTAGACCACCAGGGTTGGTCAAGTTGCATATACATCAGGGCATTGGTGACTGGGGGGCCACTAGACTACCAGGGCTATCTATAGATATATTCAACACGCGATCGTGGCAATGGGAGGGGGATGCCCCGGGATCACCACAGCACACGTCATGCTGTGCAGAGCGCCAGGCACAAGTCGCCAGCCTGCTCTGCGCAAGGCATGCAAATGAGGCCATAAAGACATGCAAATGGCCCCATTTGCACCTTGCATATATTATGGCCTAATTTGCATGCCCCCTGCTGAATATCGCAGGTGATGCACCTAGCGCAACTGCACTTGCGCATCCCTGTGTTCCCTATCAGCGGCTTGCACACAGTTTGTGCACTGCCTGTGTCATTTTCAATGGTGCTATGCCATGGTGCAGCACGTTGAATATCACCTGGACCTGGCCCCGGCGCATCACACTTGCGATGCACCCAGGCTTGCGCCACTGCCCAGTGCAGTTTGAATATCCCGGCCTAGAAGAACTACAACGGCCTGGAATGTAGAGTGTTGCTGGAGGAACTGGAAAAAAAAAAGCATTATTCAAGGACTTTGTGAGACGTTTCATTTTACATTGAACAGTTTTACTCAGCTGGGTTTTTATGAAATGACTGTATAAACTGACTGACTCTCTCCTATTGGAGAGTTATAATTCATCTGACGGTGGCATTACTAATATACTTGATCTATATTTGATATATTTCACAATTACGGCAGGAAAAAAGAAAGCCCCTCCCAACCCTAAGATTAAAAGTATAAGTTCAAAATTAAAGGACCCTGTACCGAAAGATAATGTTTAAAAAATTACTAATTACTTCACTATCTCTGGCTTTCAATTAGACATTGTGGGCACTAAGGAGATGTTTAGAATTTAAGGGTACTTGCTTCCAATACCTATATCATCCCCTATCAGAGAAGGACACTTGTTGACCATGACTATAGAACACCCATTATTACCTGAAATTAAAGAGCTAGAAAAAAATAATGAACTCCTAAGAGTTCAGTAAAAACAAATATCAAAAGTGATATATAACCAAGGAAGGGGAGAAACATAAAAAGCATAATATACTGGCAAATAATCAGCAAATGGTCAAAGGGCAGGAGTTTGAGATAACACACTTAAATTTAGTTGGTGAGAAGATGACAAGTTCTATACCCTGCCCTCCATCTATACAAGTTAAAGTAACGCCTGCTAAAACTAACAATAGCACAGCTGGGAAAAAATTATTTTAGTGGACTTTGAAAACTTATTTCTCCATATGTGGACAGAATGAGCCTAGGCCATCCATCACAGGAACCTCCAGATCCCCTCCCACCTTTGGCACAAAAATGCCAGTCCTGCTAGTAAGGATAAGAATATAAGTGAGAACAGTAATTCTGTGACCAATAGTGGTAATTGGAAACTGTAATATTGAACTGAAAATGATTTGGCCAGGGCTCAATAAGATAAAAATGAAGCTGAGAAAGAACAATGGCTAACAAAATCAAGAGGGACCGGCACCAGCCAAGAAGGTTCGTTTTATATAAAACATTGCTCCCAGTAAGGACGGACACTCTCAGTAGTCCAAATGGACTTCAGTTAAAACTTCTTTATTCGTTCAAATATTGTCTAAAAATTCATTTCTTAATATGTGCAAATAAAGTCCAGAAAGGTGTAATAATGTGCATACAGCGGACACTAATATCGTCCTTACATATCCATCTCCAAATGCTCTGAACAGTTTCACGTAAAATATTTACTTTTTCAAATATCCTTTGAAAAAGCACATTTTTTGCATGAAATGCATCAGGAGCAGGTCCCAGCCCTTCACGTGTATCTCAGGAGCAGTTTGAAGTATTTGGAGATGGATTTGTAAGGACAATATATGTGTCTGCTGTATGCACTTTTCTACACCTTTCTGGACTTTGTTTGCACACCCTGTCCCATCCCCTTTTGAAGCAGCCCACGGTTCTACAGGATACCACTTCCTCTGGCAATGTGTTCCACCCAGACACCACCTTCTCCGTAAAAAAGTATCTCCTCATTTCCATCCTGAACCTTCCCCCTTCCATTCTCAGACTGTGCCCTCGAGTGTCCCTCCCCCTCTTTAATTTGAAAAGCCTCTCCATGCCCGTCTTATACTGTATATTCCCTTCATGTACTAGAGGGTTTCAATCATGTCCCCCTTATCCTACTTCTCCTCCAGGGAGTACATGATCAGCTCCCTCAGCCTGCTCTCATAGGGTAAGTCCTCTAGCTCCCGGATCATTTTTGTTGCCCTGCGCTGCACCCTGCCAGTAACCCAATGTCTTTCTTCAGGTACAGTCACCAGAACTGCATTGCAGTACTCCAGGTGAGGTCTAACCAGGGACCTGTACAGCAGCAGGATCACCTCCCCCTTCCTGAAGGATATGCCTCTGGCAATACAACCCAGCATCCTGTTGGACTTTGTAGCTGCCTTTCTGCACTGTGCTGAGTTGGTCACTGCTCCCGTTATGATCACCCCCAGATCCTTCTCCTCTTCCATCTTGGCTAGTTGAATCCCCCCTACCTGGTAGCTCCTCGTTCTTTTGCGCCGAAATGTACCACCTTGCATTTCTTGCCATTGAACCCCAGCTGCCAAGTGTCTGACCAGGCCTCCAATTTTGCCAGATCATCTTGCAACCACTGCCACCCTCCTAAGTCATCCACTACTGCTCCCAGACTGCTCTTGATGCCTATTGAGAATTCTACTATGAAGATCCCAAACAACACTGGCACCAGTACAGAGGAAAACAGTGAAACGGATCTCATTTTTTTTTCAATCTGGGTAAGGGAACTTCTGGATAATGTCAATTTACACCAGCTAGTATTCCATAATGAATCAGATACTAAGGATACCTTGATGAATCCATTTAATATATTTGACTCAGTTATTAATTTTTTTAAATCAGAACTTACTGTAAATGATAGCTCTCATGCAGTGAACAGACTAATAACACGTCATGACCAGACAGTCTTCTTCTGTGCAGATTAGCCTCTGCTTGGCATTTTTAAATCAAGGATTGAAATGACAAAGGAAAAATGTGCCCCACTGGGAACTGAACCTAGATCCCTGGCAATACCATTCCAGTGCTCCAGTAACGTGTTCCTAAGTTGCTGGGCCCCCCCCAAAAAAACAAAAAAATTTAAAATTAAAGCGCCAGGCCCAGATGACATCACAGTAGAATTTTCTCTGGCCTATCGTGAATGGTTGCCTAAAATCTGACAAATCTATTCAACTGCATAAGCTTTACCAATGAACTTCCACTGAACTGGGAGTATGATTTAATTGTACCATTGCATAAAAAGGGCTCTCCTTTGTACCTATAAACCAATTTCTTTATTATGCATAGGTTACTAAATTTTTACTTGCTTGATTCCAGGATGTCTAGACACACAGGTAAGAGAGAATAATCTGTTATCATTTGCACAGGTGGAATTCAGGGAAAGTTACGGAACAACTGGCAACATGTTTGTCGTAATTTATTTAACTAAAAAATGTTACTATTATAAAGAAAGGCTCATTGTGTGTAGCTTGCTTGGACCTCTATTCTGCATTTGATAATGCTAAGAGAAAACATTTTGGGGAAATTTTGGCGATACCGCACAGGGCCTAACCTGTTGTCAGTACTGCAACTCCTTCATAATAATAATAAATCTTCTGTCAGAATAGGCAAAGATGGTTCCCAAACAGAAATAATGACAGAAAAATGTTTTAAGCAGGGGTGCTTACTAGCACCTTTCTTTTTAATTTATATCTGGAAACATTAGCAGTCAAAATATCTATGGTTGACACGTTTCCTCCAAAAATCTTCGATAAATATGTATGTTGATGTACACAGATGACATTCTACTGTTTTCCTAGACAACTTCAGGCATCAAGTGGGCAACTAAAAGGACAATACTTAATTTGAATGTATTAGGTTTACAGTTCAATCCAAGCAAGTCCAACATTCTTGTGTTGTTTTACTGAACAAATACACTTTCCTCAACTTGGCTATTTGGAGATCTGAAACGAGAGGTTAAGCAAGAATATAAACATTTAGGTTTAACTTTTGATCACTCCATGACTGGGGGGACACATATTGGAAATGTGAAAAAACAAGGAATTCAGGCAATAATGTGTTTCAGCAACTCCTTTGCTAGTTCATACTGTGCATTAAAACGAGCCTTTGACTCAGAAGTTATTAACATTCTCCTGTATGGCCCAGAACTTTGGCCATTTAGAAAATCAGCAATAGCAATGGAGTCTGTTCAAAATATTTTTTTTTTTACAGGCAAGTTCTTAACTTACAAAGAGACATGCAACTGCTTTTCTAAGGAGTGAATCAGATATGAAATCAGTTTCAATCCTAGCACAGGTTAAGGCTTTAAATTTATGGAAAAAGATTGTAACATCAGATACAGAAAGATCACTGGCTAAATGCTGGACTGAATGCGAAGCCCACCATATAACAAGTTTTCAGGTTTCAGCAACTTAATTTAATGCTTAAAAAAGTTGAACTCATTGACATTTGGGATGATTTTGTATAAGAGAATACAGACAGTTCCGTGAACACAGCAACACAACCTTTAGTTGACAATTTTCTTCAAACACAATGTGGCAGACTCACTGACATTTCTAATAGTACTTTACATTACAAGTTGAAATTACCCGGAAAGGCTTCTGGTGATATCACAGACCAGTTAGGCAGCTAGCTCTTGAGCTCCGCTCGTGCTCTGCGAAAAATCTCCTCTAATATATATATAAAATCTGTAAAAAATTGATCTAAGTGTCCGGATGAGGTTCATAACAGGATCGCGACACCAGATCCAAAGCAACACCACAATTAAAAATGGAATCAGATGACAGAGGATTATTGCCAGTACCGTCCACTCGCGGCCACAGCCTGTCACAACAGCGAGACACGGGGCCTAACTATGACACAGAGGATGAGGCCGAACAATTATTGCAGCAGTGATTTGAGACAATCCTAACAGAAATCAGGGAAATGGGAGCTGAAAATAAAACTGAATTCAAACAAATCAATCAGAAAATGACTCGGTTGGAGCGGAGAGTCCAAGAGACGGAGGACAACATTTCAACAACCGAGGACAATAACATGTGTTTGGGTGAAGTGGTCTGGGTTCTCTGCACTCATGCTGCAGACATGGAAAACAAATGGCTAGACCTGGAGAGCAGAGCCTGCCGTGAAAATATGCGGATCTATGGAGAGTGCTAAAACTGAGAATATGGCAGACTTTCTCTCGGATATGTTGAAGGATGTACTGGAGCTACCCACCTGGATATGAGCTACGTAGAGAGCATGCTCACAGGGCATTGCAACCAAAACCAAAAGACCCACAAGCCAGATCACGATCAGCTGTATTAAAATTTAACAGCTACAAAATGAAAGAGGTTATCCTCAGGAGAGCTTGGCAAAAGAAAGAAGTTAAATATCTGGACAGTCAATTATTTTTCGACCAGGATTATCCTCCAGACATACAGAAACAATGTCTTCCTTATTCTGAAGTAATCAAGGCGCCTAGAGCTAAACAAATCCCAATACAGATACCATTCCCTGCAAAATTGAGTGTTTTCTGGAAAGAGGGACCAGAATTGTATTGAACTCCACAAGAGGCACAAGATGCTTTGGCTAGGAGGGGTACTGAAGTCCCAACAGGCAAACCTTGCAAAAGCGGAAGGACTTTACCAATGACTGGCAGGAGGTGTCCAAGCGGACAGCTGGAACGCTGGGCCCGCAGTTGACTTCTGCCACCTTAAAAATTATCCAGGACTTAATGAAAAGTTTCCTGGGGGCAACGGATGATGAATGGGGACAGGAGGAAGACTGAAGTTCACAGTGGACTTTTGTTCCTGTATGGTCCTCTGGCTCTAACCTTAATGGGGAGTCGGATGTAAACGCTGGGCCTGAAGGCCTCCTGGTCTGGGTGACATAAGCGAGAGGGGGAGTGGAACTGCTCTCTCCATGGCTTCACTTGGGACAGCTAAATGATCCTGGATTCCGATCCTTACAATTCTATAGACCAACCGGACTAAATGCTACACACAGAAATTTGGGACATGGTAACGCTCATATGTAAATTTTCTTTCTCTATTTTCTGGTTTTCAGCATATGAAAGTGACATTAGAGCCTGGTTAGAATACCCTTAGAATATGTTGACTACCTGTTTAATTTTATGAACGTTGGGTTTATTAAAACCTGTTTAACTGCAGCGCTTACAAAGCTACCAACTGGGGGAGAGATCTCTTTGCTTAAGGCAAGAAAATTATTACACTAAGGGATTGCTTTAAAGGCAAATAAGGGCACACTTCCCTTAATATGGCTTTCTTTTGGATTCTTACTGAATAATAAAATGTAGGGAACTTGAAGGGGGGCTGTAGCCCCCATAAGGAATCCCAAGGCTGGGATTTAGTTCTATATACTACTCTGCGCATACTCCTCTCTCAACATAAAAACAGCGCATGCACATGGAGGTAAAGGGGATGGGAGGATATGTACAGCAATGTACCCCCACTCCTATATTTTTATAAAGCTGCCATAAACGCTGCTGGCTTTACATAGCATATTGAGAAAAAAGGAATGTTTAATTATAGTTCCTGAAAAAGGTGCTTTAATAGATAATATAAGATGACGCAGAGCATGGAGCAGGAGACTTCTTGTATTAACTACCGTTTACCCTTTGGACACTTGAGGTTGGTCTCTCTCACTCAGTGTGTACTGGGTTGAATCCGGATGTCGTTTTCTTTCAGATGATGAGCCCATTTTCTCAGCTAGGGGCTCTGCGGGAAGGTCCCATAACTTGGGGCATACAAACCTCTCTTGCTTGTTCCCTCTCAGCACAGCATTAGAAGCTTGTGGAGGAGGCTGAGTGTAGGGGTCTTTACCTACAGACCTCCAACCTTGGAAGTGCAGTTCCAATTTGTAATACAGTTCAAAGGTTCTTAAATGTTGGGTTGTATAAAGTTTTTATAGTTGTTATTAGAGTTGTGGCTGTTGTCCCTCACAAGGTCTGAGTTCCTTATGAGTCACCCTATGGAAAACCGACACAGGTCTGAGGAAGTTGGAGTACATATATGAAAAGTTCATGGTTACACAAAGGCACAAGTTAATACATGGTTTATCATACAATGTGCATGGTCTCATCAACCCAGTGAAAAGAAGTAAGATTCTGTCCACAATTAAAAAATCAGGGTCAGAAATTATTCTTCTGCAGGAAATGCATCTTTCTAAAGGGGAACATGATAAGATATCAAAGTTTGGTTTTGCACATGTCATCGCCTCCTCCTACAAGAACATACGAACATACGTATCATCGCCTCCTCCTACAAGAAGGGTCGCAGGAGGTGAACAGTGGTGCTCATCCCTACCCAAGTCCCATTTGAGCTAAGAGACATGCCAGTGGATCCAGAGGGATGCTATGCCCTTATAAAGGGGATATATTATGGGCAGATGATAACGTTTGCATCAATCTATGCTCCCCCAGGCTCTGACTATCCTTTTTATTGGGGGACGTTTATGAAAATTACAGAATGGATGGAGGGGACTTAAATCTGGTCCTGAAAGAACATTTGGACACCATGTCCCCGGTCAGATGCTTGGATTGTAGGGCGGCTCATAAGATCAGTAAATTAAAGATGGAATTGGGGTATGCAGATGCATGGAGATAGAGGCATGGACAGTGAGAAAAAAATTACTTACCTTAGTAATTGTGTTTCTTCTAATGGAGGTTTGCTGTATTCTGACAATCTGCAGTTAGCTCAATCCTTTAAACTGCCCCGGAGAGTATAGGGTTAATTTTCTATGCAGTGCATAGAACGTTGAGTTCAACCTCGGTTGAGGTCTCTGTCTGCAGCCCTCTGAAACCCAACCGTCAGATTCTTACGAGCAAAAACTCACTAACTAAACTATGTGGAAATTGTAAAATTTTAACTAGCCAACTGGCAACAGAAGGTTTTGGATTCCCAAAGGAAGATTCAAGTCAGGAAACCCAAAATCAAAAACCAATCTAAAATAAGGATAATAATATAAAAACACCCAAATAAAGAGAAGGTACGCAAAAAGCACCCCTGGAGTGCAGCACTGCACCTGCCCACCCACTTCCCAAAAGCCAGGTTCTGAGAGGGGAGGCGGGGGGAGGTCAGAATAAAGCAAGACTCCATTAGAAGAAACACAAGTACTAAAGTGAGTAATTTTTTCTTCAAACAACATGAAGTCTTGCTGTATTCTGACAATCTGCAGACTACCAAGCAGTACCTCCATGGAGGAGGGAGAAAACCCACTTTGGGAATAGGCTCTGAAGTACTGCTGTGCCAAACCGAGCATCACTCCTAGCCTGGCTATCCATAGAGTAATGCTTGGTAAAGGTATGGACTGTTTTCCAGCTGGCTGCTTGACAAATTTCTAACAGAGGGATATGTCTGGCAGCAGCCAGGGAAGCAGCTGTACCTCTTGTAGAGTGATCCCTCATGCCTGAGGGTGGAATCTTTCCCAGTTTCTCATAGCAGAAATGTATACAAGACACAATCCACCTGGCAACAGTTCTCTTGGTGGCAGGTTTTCCCTTTCCCACTTCACCATAAGTGAGAAACAACTGGAGGGAGTCAAACCTGTGACCCTTGGTACGCTCTATGTAGTAGCTAAGGGCTCTTAACATCTAAACTGTGTAGCCTCCTCTCTCCTGAGGAAGAATGATCAGTGAAGAAGACAGGAACAGACACAGACTGATTCAAGTGGAAGTCTGAAACCACTCTGGGGAAGAACCTCCTATTGGTTCTAAGGACCATTTTATCTCTATGAAAGGAGATAAAATCAGGTTCCACTGACAGGGCTTGCAATTCACCGATTCGTCTGGCAGATGTAATGGCTACCAAATACACAGTTTTCCAAGTCAAGTACTTAAGCTCTGCTGAGGACATAGGCTCAAAGGGAGGTTGCATAAGTTGAGCAATGCAAACATTTAAATCCCAGGCAGTGGCAGGATCCCTAAAGAGAGGATTGGTATGAAGCAATTCTTTGAAAAATTTACAGAATACAGGATGAGACTATAGTGAGGAAGACTTCCCCACTGCCAGAAAAGCAGAAACAGCTAACAAGTGCAGCTTGAAAGTTGCTGGTCTGAGGCCTAGGCCATTAAGATGGACCACATAATCCAGAACTGTAGACAATTCAGCAGTGTCTGGGGAAATATGCTTCTTGGAACACCAAATGCAGAATCTTTTCCATTTGGAGTTATAAGTCTTTCTGGTGGATGGCTTTCGAGAAGCTTTGAGAATATCCAGAACCCCCTGAGGCAGATGCAAATCTGCATACTCTAACTCTTCAAGAGCCATGCCTTGAGATTGAGAGACCGAAGATTGGGGTACCAAGTCCTCCCGAGAAGAGGTCAACAGGTTGTAATTCCTGGGAAGAGACAGGGGAAGATGGACTGCTAGAGACAGCAACAGGGGGTACCAAGGCTGTCTGGCCCAGTCTGGAGCAATCAGAATCACTTTGCAAGGTTGTGACCTTATCTTGACTAGAACTTTGAACAGCAGAGGAAAGGGAGGGAAGGCATACAGAAATGTCCCTTCCCAGTTCAAAATCAGAGCATCCACATGGACTGAACCCAACACTGGGGGTATGCAACAAAACAGAGGAAGCTGATGATTGTCTGGGGCTGCAAAGAGATCCATCTCTAGAGTGCCCCACCTTGAAAAAATCACTTTCAACACTAGGGGGTCCAGGGACAATTTATGGTGGCCCTGGGAGATCCTGCTCAGTGCATCTGCTAGCACATTGTCCTTTCCTGGAAGGTGGACTGCTATCAGAGAGGCCTGCAGGGAATAAGAGAGGGACCACAATTTCATGGCCTCCATGCACAAGGCCGTAGACTGAGTGCCTCCCTGCTTGTTGATGTACCACATGGTGGTGGTGTTGTCTGTTCTGACCTGAACCAGCTTGTTCTGCACAGACAGAGAAAGCTTGCAGGGCCAGAAAAACTGCCCTGAGTTCCAGGAGAATTGATATGAAGAAGGGACTCCTGAGGGGACCACAGTTCCTGGGCTGTGAGAGCCCTCAGATGAGCTTCCCACCCCAAAAGGGAAGCATCTGTGGTAAGGACCACTGAATGAGACTGAGTGACAAATGGGACCCCTTGCCTTAGATTGTCCTGATCCTGCCACCACTGAACAGCTTGGATCAGTGTCTGAGTCACTGGAATCAGCTTGGTAAGAGGGTCCTTCTTTTGGGATCAAAAGGCCCTCAGATGGAACTGAATGTCCCTCATCTGGAATCTTGCCCCTTGGACCACTGCTGTAGAAGCTGTCATGTGGCCCAAGAGCTGAAGGAAGTGCCTTGCTGGTCGTGACACCTGAAGGCTGAAAGAAGAAGCCAGTTCTGTAAGAACTCTTGCCCTTTCATGGGGAAGAAATGCTCTTGATTTGACAGTGTCTAGCTCTGCCCCTATAAAGGTAAGAAGCTGCACTGGTTCGAGGACTGACTTGGGGAGGTTGAGAAGAAACCCCAGTGAAGAGAGCACTTGCTGGGTCACTTGCAGGTCTGACTTGACTTGGCCTGGAGACTGACCCACTATGAGCCAGTTGTCCAGATATGGAAAAATGGAAATCTTCTACCTTCTTAAAAAGGCCACTACTATTGCCAGGCACTTTGTAAAAACCCTTGGAGCTGATGTCAGGCCAAAGGGCATTGCTTTGAACTGGTAATGGCCCGAAGGCAACTTGAACCTGAGGTACTTTCTGTTGGATCACCTGATGGGGGTGTGAAAGTAGGCATCTTTGAGGTCCAGGGAGGCTAGCCAGTCCCCTGGCCTTAGAGAAGGAAGAATTATTCCCAGAGTCACCATGTTGAATCTTGGTTTTAAAAGATGTTTGTTCAAGTATCTTAGATCTAGGATGGGTCACCACTACCCTGTCATTTTTGGGGTAAGGAAGTACCTGGAGTACAGACCTTTGCCCCAGTGTAGGGTAGGGACTCTCTCTATGGCTTCTAAGGCCAGAAGAGATGAACCTCTGCTTCTAGGGCAAGGGTTTTGGAGAGACTTGGAGGTGGAAAAGATCTGGCTCTCGTCTTCGGAAATGTTTTGAAGCTGAGAACCAGTCCCTGGCTTACTACTTCCAGGACCCACTTGTCTGAAGTAACAGACACCCAGTCCAGGATGAAGTACCCCAGCCTGCCTCCTACAGGAATAGGAGAGTCGACCCGGGCAGACCCATCAGGGTGTCTACTTGGCAGGGGCCTTAGGCTGAGGAGTGGATGTAGCCCTGCTCATACCCCTTCTGCCTCTCCTTCTGAAGAACCCCCTCTGTGAAAAGGGAGAAGATGCCTGTGCTTGGTAGAAAGGCCTATGAAAAAGCCTGCCCCTGCCCCTAGAATGCTGCCTTTGAGGAGCTGCCTACCTCTCCTTGGCCTGTGCACTCCTATAAGTGGTCATATATTCCTCCATCTTCTTCATGTAATTCTCTGTCTGCTCCCCAAACAGAGAATTACCTTCCACAGGGAAATCCATGGCCTTAGCCTGGGTGTCCTGTGAGAAGCTAGTACATCTGAGCCAAGCCATTCTCCAAAGAGCCACAGATGTAGCCATGACTCTTGATGACACATCACTGGAGTCCACAGCAGTATGGAACTGTACCTTAGATGCCCCAGTCCCATCCACAGCCATCTCCTCCAGCTCCTTGGCCAGCTGGGGGGAGGCCTGTTTAGCCAGTGCCAGTACAGTGCCCCTCCTGGACTTCTGGTACCTGGCTGTATAGGCCATATAACTAGCCTGCCTGAGTCCCAAAGAGCATGCCACGTATTACTTCTTTGCCAAGGCATCCATCCTCCTGGAGTCTATCTGTGGGGTGTGAAGCCAAGGGAATATTTGCCTTGTCACAGGCAGCAGCCTGCACTACCCCAACATGGCTGCATTGTTGATATAAGAACTCCGTGTCTGAGCCTGAAAGTGTATACCTCTTATCCATTCTTCTATCAACAGGATGTACAGAATTAGGAGACTAACATTTTTTTGTGTCTGTTTCCCAAATGATTTGTGCAAGGGAATAGACAGCCTCCTGGACTCTGGGATGTCCATCATCTCTACAAGATCAGGCTCCTCTTGATCCTCTGTAGCTTCCTCCATAGGAAGCTGAAGAGTTTCAGCCACTTTCCTGTAAAATATATAGTGGGGAGGGGACTCAGAAAGCCTAGGAAGGGAAACACCAGAAGGTCTGTCTGGGGACATGTCCTGTTCAATGGGCACATCCAGACTTTCTGCTCCATCATAGTCATCATCTTCATAATCCCCCTCCTCCTCAAATTCCGGTTCACAAAAATCTTCAGGGGCATATTCCTGAACCGGTGGAACTGACCAAACCAAGCCCCTAGCCAATGAAGCCTAATCGGATGGAACTGGGTGAAGCGATTCAACAATCTGAATCGCTCATGCAATCTCATCAGCAGTCGGAACATGAACCTCTGGATCCGAACAGGCTGATTTGTCTTTCCTTTTCCTTTTTGTAGGAACCGATCCCTCAGGATCGGCTCTCCTCTTGGCCGAAGAAGTATCACCCTGGTCAGAGAGCACTCCTTCTGATTCGGTCGGAACCGAACTGGGCTGGCCTTCCGGGTCAGCGGACTTCTTGGCCTCCTTTTTCCTAAGTCTGCCTAATCTCTTTTCCAGGGTAGACTTAGGAAAATGTTTACAAATTTGTCAGTCTGTATCGAGGGGTTCAAACCCCAGACAATAAACACAGGTGGTGTGGGGATTGGCCTTAGCAAAGACATCCCCACACTCACTGCAGTGTTGTAACCCAGTGGGCCCAGTTTTTTTTCCTTGGGTTTCTCAGACATGGCCAACCTAAACAAACTTACCCTTTTTTCAGCAACCGCCAGGCAAGACTCCCATGCCAGTTCCTAACCGTGTCACAGGCATTGGAAAAAAATGTTTAAAGCATGTTTTTTTTTTTTATTTTAGGACCGATAAGGACCAGTAACCACACACTAAAGCAAATAAGAAAATTCAAATATATGGGATCGGTTCAGCGAACCGATCGAAAAAGCTTACAATTTCCATAAAGTAAATCAGAAAACTATCTAGTATGCTGGCCCGTCTGCACAGCGGTTGGATTTCCACTTGCGATGCCAGCAACTTGGGTTCGCGAACGAGCTCGGATCGAGGCAGCTTGAGCGTCCCATGACTGCTCACTGTCTCCAGGGAGGGAAGGGATCGTGACCCGGTGCTGAAAAGACCACTGGTGGAGGCCGGTGGTAGAGCAGCACATCGGGTCATTAGGGGGTGGTGCATGACAGGCGTCAGCTCTCGCTTTGACGTCAGGCGTCCACGCACCTAAAGAAACCAGGAAAATTGCTCGCTGGCCTCGGATGACGGTTTCTCTGTTCCCGGGCCTCCGGTGCCTTCCGGTGCCTCCTGTTCCCAGCAGCATCCCGGGCCCTATAAGTGTGCGCTGGGGCTATCCCCCGGGTGACTTCCCCCTCAGAGGAGGAGGACCCGCCCAGTGAAGGGATATAGTAGGATATCCCGGGGGTCTGCTGCGATCTGGGGATCAAAGGAGGGCCGGGCAAGGACATAAGAGGTCAGGGGGAACTTGACAGAGCCCGAAGGAGTGGAGGACCAGCAAGCACGGGGCAGGGAAAAAACAAAACTATCTAGTACTCACAGTACCGCAGACAGAGCCTGAACCGACAGTGCGGAATAATTTAGGCTTAAAACTGACACTTTAACAGACTTTTGAACCGAGCTGAAGGAGAAATCTCCAGAGTGGCTGTTCAGTGAGGCGGAGTAAAGAATCTGATGGTTGGGTTTCAAAGGGCTGCAGGCAAAGACCTCAACCGAGCTCGAGCTCAACGTTCTATGCAATGCATAGAAAATTAACCCTATACACTCTGAGGCAGTTTAAAGGCTGGAGCTAACTGCAGATTGCCAGACTACAGCAAGACTTCACATTGTTTGAAAAGGACTTTACTTACTATTCAACAATATATAAAACCTATACTAGGCTGAATTACTTTTTTGTTCCTAAACAGTCTGTTTCTCAGCTTAGAAAGGCAGCAATTGGAGATATAATATTGTCAGATTATGCCCAGTCTCCTTAAAGATGACTCTGGGGCAATTCAAGAAAACTACCTTCTGGTGTCTAGATTTGTCACTTTTACAATCCCAACAGACCCAAAAATAAAAGATACTACAAAAATGGCTCTGGAGACAAATGATACTCCGGAAATCACTCTTTTTATTTTATTGGATACGATAAAAGCAATTGTGAGATGCAAACTTATACCTATATCAGCTTATAATAAGAAACATAGGGAGACGTGATGGCTCTTATTGCAATCCCAGACAGCTTAGAAACCCTGCAAAAAAATAAACATGACCTTCAAAGAGAAAAAGAATCAACTGCCAGCAAGAAAGAAGTTGATCCCTTGTTAGATTACCTAGTAAAGCAAAACCTGCTCTACTTAAAACAATGTTATTACGAGGGCGGCCCAGGTGCTCTCAGATCACTAGCTAATAGGCTCCGCCAACAGAAAACAAGGACCACAAACCCTAATGTTTTTCACCCTCACATTAGAGCCCCCAGTATGCCACCTTTGACACTGCATCTGCATTTACAGATTACTTTCAAACTTTATCGCCTCCCCTGACAAATCAATTTGACTGAATTTTAGAACACCTTACACCTCCCCCCAGGTCTCTCAAGAGGAAGCACAGTGGCGGATTTCCCTCATTTGCAGTTCTAAAATAAATGCCAAAATTGCTCAGCTGAAAACAGGAAACTGTCCGGGGACCGATGAGTTCCCAGGGAGTTTTACAAACGCTTTTGGGATTCATTAGTCCCATTATTAAACAGGGCCTACAATGCAGTTTTAAATCCAGATGATAAGACGGCATCAACTAAGATGGCACCCTCTTGGACACAGACGATTATTGCAGTGCTACTGAAGCCGGCTAGGGACCCAACAAATTGTGCATCATACCGTCTGATTTCAATCTTAAATATGGACTATAAAATACTGACAGGTATAATTACTACACATCTGGAAAAAAAATCATACCTCAGCTCATTCATATTGACCAAACGAGTTTTGTTCTGGGCCGCCAGACTCAAGATAACATTCGCCGAGCAGTACACATCATAGATCACCTTACTTGAAGTAAACAATCAGCTCTATTGATGAGTCTTGATGCTGAAAAGGCATTTGATAGGGTGCAGTGGCCCTATCTACAGGTAGCCTTGAAGGGCTTTGGATTCCCCAGCAAATTTTGTCAATTTATTTCCAAACTATACCAATCCCCAGTAGGGTATGTAAGACTGAATGGACATATTGCTAAGCCCTTTAGGTTAGAGAGGAGGGACCAGGCAGGGCTGTCCCCTTTCTCCCCTGCTAGCCCAAGGCATACATTTAAACTCTAAAATTTGGAGAATATGGGTGGGGGGAAACGGAGCATAAATTAGGACTGTACGCAGATGACATTTTGTTTTTTCTTGGAGACTCGAACACGTCTCTTCCACAGGTGATGACTCAAATCCATAAATTTTCGGGGATATCAGGCTACCTCCTTAATATTACTAAAACAAAGGTTTTACCATCCTTTTTATTTATTTATTTGTACATCGGTTTACAACCTTTGAGCCAGAGGCTCGTTTCCAAAGGTACCTCGTCATAAAGAAGACAAATACAGTACAACATTCAGTTACATCACTGTAGATACAGTTTATTACATCATTGCAGACTGAGTTTTGGAAGATATATGCAGTAATTTCTATGCTGCAACATGAGTATCACAGGTTTGGTATTCACAGGTTATTACAGTTATTTGGATAAGATCGAGAGATAAGCATATATTGGGGAAGTAGACAATTAGTCTAGCGCAGATACTGCTAGAGGCTGGTAAAAACAGGTGGCTACAGGACAAGGTAGGTGAATAAGTTTGGGAGGCGAGCCACTCAGGGAGTTGTCAGTTTTGTGGAGGAGTTACTCAGAGAGTTTTGTCTGATGCAGTGAGCTAGAGCACCTACGGCCAGGCACAGGAACAACTACGCTTGCTGAATAGCTGACTTCGCAGCACAGTTTTGAAGCAGGAGATTGCAGGGGTATGGGTGATGGAGTTGGGGAGAGTGTTGAACCAGGAGGGGGCTCTGTAGCTTTTACCTGGTCTCACCCCAATTAAGGGCCAAATACCCAATGCACTGGGACCTCACCAGGATGAAATACCTAGGAATCTACTTGGGGCAGACCACCTCTTCCTTGTTTCAAGATAATTATCCCATACTAGTTAAAAATATACAGAATGACTACAAGCGGTGGACCCTTCTTCCATCACCATTACATGCTCGGATACAAACAGCCAAAATGAACGTCCTGCTGAGATTTTTTTTCCTTTTCAGAGTGTCCCCTGTATTTTTTTCCCCAACAAGAGTTAGTATCTTGGCAGAGACAAATGTTAACCTTTCTGTGGAACTCGAAAAGGCCGAGGGTAAGGCGATCAATCCTATACCTGACAAAACAGCAAGGGGGTCTTGCACTGCCATACCTATCCGGAATTCTGGATAGCTGCTCAAATGAAGATAGTGCACATGTGGTAGAACCTGCAATATTCCTCACATTGGAAATCGATAAGAGTTGGCTATGGCTCGGGATCCTCCCCTGCAGGCGCTGATTTTCCATCTGCATTTGATATCTAGGAAAAAGGTGGGACACCTAACTGGGATTCAGGCAGCCTTAGAAGGCTGGAGACGAGGCACCAAACAGGGATGAACAGTTTGCTCACTTTGGAGATATAAATGGTGGGCCTAGGATGAACAATTCCCACTAGCCGGACTAGATCCATGGTTTAAGTGTCAGGCATATTTGGGTTTTCACTCCCCTTGGCAACTCATGCAGGGCACCACATTCCTTCCATTTGACATAGTGGCCCAGCGGTATACTCTAACCCCGGCAGATAGATTGATACTACCAGCTTAGGAACTATGTTAATGTACATCTTAACCCCAAAACTATAACAGAAATGGATGCTCCCCACCCCCTTTGGAGACAATATGGTCAGCCCCTACAGCTAAAAGTGCTATCACTCTAATATACACAAATTATATAGTTGACCAGGAAACTGCAACAAGACATATTAAATTAAAATGGGAAGGGGAACTGGGCATACAGTTGCTACAAAGTGAATGGAAGAAAATTTGGCCAGCAGTCTGGACAACCTCCTCTTCCCCAGACTGGAGAGAATTCTTATGGAGGGTACAGGTTAGATATTTCCTTGTCCCAAAGTTTCAGGCCAAATTTGATCCGTCTAAATCTACAAATTGCTGGAGACGGTGTGGAGAGATGTGTGCTATGCATGCGCATGACTTCTGGTTTCGTCCTCAGTTGAAGGTGTACTGGAGGGCAGTGGTCACTCATATTAAAACTATTTTGATGGTAGGGAGAGAGTGGTGGGCCCCCGAACATATAGTTTTGGGAACAGAGCCAACTAAATTAAAGGGAAAAGAGGCCAACTATCTGTGGCATATATTAATAACAGCCGTCTTAAAGACAGTTACTAGATGCTGGTTGCAGCCCATACCACCTGAGGAAAAAGACTGGCTTGCAACAGTATTACAAATGCAGGAAATAGAATAAATCATGTATTCTCTGCAACACAGGCAAAATATGTATATTAACCGATGGACACGTTGGGAAATTTATGCAGCAGACTATCTAAGATAACTGTTTTATTTCATACTAATCTTCCCTTCCTATGAAATAGTAGGAGTGAGACCTTTACACCAATTCAACTCAATGAATTATAATTCTTTACTAAACTATTGTGTTTATGGGGTTTTTATATATCCTGTCCACCTTATCCCACTGTTGACTAAGATAATTAATTAATGGCATTCTTAGAGAAGTAACTAAATAATACACACTGGGAAGGTGGCATTTGCTCCTTTTTCTTTTTCTCAGATCAACTGTCGGAAATATAGGGAATTACTCACAGTCTAATTACTGTTTGAAGGAAAGAGGTTTATCTAAGTATAGTTACACGTATAAATAAAGTAGTGGTGACTGGGGGGGATGAGGGATGACAGCTTATAAATTACAAATGTTAGTTCTTGTTTTTAATAATTTCTGTTATTTTATTATGACATGTAGTTGAAAATAAATTTCCTTTTATACATGACATTAAATATAAGGTTTCAAAACACGCACACAGATACTGAGCTGAAGCTTTAATACGATCGGAATATTAAATCTGTAGAGAAATATTGGTTTAATAATTTTTATACACTGACGGACTTTAATGGAATCTGTATGTGAATTTGTACAACCTTTTGAACTTCAATAAAAGTAGTATTAAAAAAAAATTTACTCGGGAAGGAAAATATCTCCAATTCCAGATAGGCATTATTTGAGGAAATAAACATAACTGTAGGGCTGGAAACCTGAACAGCATTTTTTTTTTTTTTCAAATGTAATAATTTTACAAAATCGCCTAATAGTCATTTAATTTTTGATTGCCCATGTCGCACTAAGGCAAGACACAAATGGTTAACTCCTATTTGTAAAAATATATCATACTATACTGAGTGACAAAATTTTGGAGTGCATGTTATTCTGTAATATTAGTAGCTACATATCTGCAAATGAAAATTACCTACTCACTGTAATTCTTGATCTTCCCAAGTATCTTCACCATTCATTACCTATGGGTCTAGCGGGAGGTCTGGACTCTGCTCAGGAAGAAAAAGAGCTTGTCCCTTTAAATTTTTTTCAGAGCTGGAGAAGCCTACTTTGAGATGGTGCTGCCCACGAGGCCTGCGTTCTTCGTTGGGCTCCCAATGCCGACTCCTCCAACCCTCAGTTCTGTCTGCCAGGAGAGGAAGAAAGAAGATAGGGAGACAGTGAGGGCAAGGGTGCCCAAAGGATAGAGGGGGTGAGGAGAAAATAAAGATAAAGCCGACTGAAAAGGAGTATAGGTCAGAGGAAAGCTAGGAAAGGCAGTGATGGCCAGTACGCTGGGCAGCCCTAGGCAGAAGGAAAAATACAGAAGGGGAAGAAAGAAAGAGACAGCACACGAGAGAGAGAGAGACTGCAGTCCTCCTCCCGAAATACTCCCTCCTTCCCCATATACCTTCCTTTACAAAAAAAAAAAAAAAAGGCAAAGCCCTAGGAGGGGGCTATGCCAGGATGTTCAGACCCCAACTACACAAGCAGTCTGGGGGAGGTAAGGAGAGAAGTAATCGGCTCAGCCGGGCCAGGAAAAGGAGTGGATCCGTGTGTGATATACCATCACCCTCACAGCTGGATAGCTCTACTGCTTTGTCTGGAGTGGATGGAAAGAGTGGTGTTAGATGAGGAGGAGGAAAACTGAGGGTCCAAGCCCTAAGGTAGCTCCCATATAACAGGAGGTACCGGTTAAGACTTTAGAGGGGCTCCCTCGCTCTTACCATGTAAACTCTTGAAAAACCTTCAAGGAGGAGAACCAGAGCAGTTTCAAAGGCTTGAGGAACATAAGGGGCCTGTTCCAAGCTGGAGGAGAGAAAAACAATGCAGAGAAGGAGGAGGGTGCACGAGGAGCACGTATCCTCACTCTACACCTGAGAGCCAGGATCTCCCTTTACTTTAGAAAGGGGACCTCAGAAAGGGAAGGGAAGGAGAGAAAATACTCAGAGGGTAGTTTCTCACGCCCTAATGTTGAAGGCTTAAGTACAGCCTCTAAAAGTAGGCTAGGCCAAAACGCCAGATGGAGCAGGGTTTGCCCCTAATAAAAAATACCATCCCCCCTTAACTCTCGCCCTTGAAGATCAAGGGAGTAGACAGAAGCGGGGGGCACTGCCCAGCACCTGGCCATAGGGAGGGAGTGCAGGCCATAATGAATGGTGAAGATACTTGGGAAGATCAAGAATTATAGTGAGTACGTAATTTTCATCTCTTACCCAAGTCAATCACCATTTATTACATTTGGGTCAGAGTGGCAAGATGGCAAACCCTGAGGAAAATAATTCACTCAGCCTCCTGTGGGGATGAAAAGAGGAGGAGAGGGCCTTTTTTATGGGTCTGGTGAGGCCTGTGGACAGCCGCAAGCTGGCAGAGGCTCCTGAGACCCAGGAGATGGAAGGTGCCCCTGCAGTTCATGCCGTGCCCTGTGAGAGAAAAAGAGGGCCCCTTGAAAAGGTCAGAACAGCACCCTACACTGGACCAAGGGTGACAACCTCAAAACATGAAGCCATGCCATCTGCCTGATGCAGACCAAAGTTCCTACCAGCATGGATGTCACCTCATTAGCATTGTACACTGCCCATGAGAAGTGTCTTGCTAGTTCCTGACCCTGTGCAGAGGTGAAAATGGCTTGTCGGGTTTTCTCACTATCAGGCATGGCTGCTAGAAGCTGGTCTAGCAGCATCCAGATGTGCCTGGCGTAGGCCACCTGGTGTGCCTGATAAGCCACTACACACAACAAAAGGCATGCTGAAGAGAACACTGACCTTCCCCAGTGGTCTAACTTAGTCGAGTCAGCATCTAGAGGGGCGTCCATGGCGAGGGTGATGGTGCCTGGATGGGGTATCAAGGAGCTCCACTCCCAACTAGGGGTGGGGCATGGCACCCGGAGATCCCACTGCAGCGCAATACCTGCACATGCAGTCCCTAGGGGCAGGAGCTGAGGCGGTGGGACATTGCCAGACAGCATACAAAGCCCCCAAGGACAGCCTTGGCCAGGGAAGTATGACCAGACGGTCACCACTGTAATCCTCCAGGAATGACAGTGTCATATGGACAGGGTTACATCCAGTGAAATGGGAGACATGAAGTTTCTCCAACATCTCTGCTAAGAAGTGCTGATAGGACGTGAAGTCTGCATCAGCAAAGTAATGGAGGGAAGCATCCTCTTCCTCAGTGGAGGAAGTCAAAGACTCAGAGGAGCTCAATTCAGAGGCAGGCGAAGCAGGGGTTTGAGGCCTAAAAATAACCTCGTTGAGTGTCCTGAGATAGTAGGGAAATGTGGTCATTGAACCCATGAATTGTTCCCAAGTCATGGGGCCCCTCGGAGAGACCCAGAAGAGGGGGAGGCAGAGAATGAAAGGAAGGGGCAGCCTGGTGAACCAGGGAAGGTCCTCTGCAAGGATTGAAGGATCATGCAGGAAACCCCTCTCGAAGGTGGGGGCTGCCTATCCCGCCCACCTCGGTGCACCCTACAAAACGAGGGGTGGACAGGGTGTTGTCCTTGTAGGGCAACCCCCAGGTGAGGAGAACGGAGCCATACAGAGCCCAGAAGGAGGCCCCGTCCCCACCAACAGCAGGACTTTCTCTAGGTGAAGAGGAAGGCAAGAAATTGTAGCTGTTGGCAATAAACTACATTTAAGGGAGCTAAAACAGACTGAAGTGTGACAATAGATGGTATCCTCAAAATCTAATACTGGAAGAATTGCTTGTCTGACTAAGGCCCTGCACACACTAGGGGACTTAAAACGGGTTTAACTGCTTTAAACTGTTTTAAGTTCTTGGAACTCGGTTTGCATACACACTGTAACACGGTTGAAACTGTGTTACAGCCGTGTTCTAAAACCATGCTAATACCCTGCTACGGAGGTAGTCTTTAGCATGGTTTTATATAAACACTGTTGCCTTAATCCGTGTTAAAAGCAGTGTGCACGCAAATCGTGCTGAAACACGGGTTAAGGCAACCCGTCCTGAGAGAAAACAACATTTTTTTTCAACTGCAGAATTAAAAACCAAAATACTATACTGGCACTGATTCCCTGGTTCCGTCTATGTATTTTTCACGCCAATCGGTTTCCGTGTCTGATCACGGATATCCCATCATGCACTGCGGCACCTGTGGCACCCATAATGCTTTGAATTGGTGCCACAATCATGCTTGGGAACTTGCTTGGGCAAGCGCAGTTGCTGAAATAGAATGTGGATGCTTCAACAACCATGCTAGAGACCGGTTTATAAAATGCTTTTAAACACATTTTAAAATCAGCAGAGCTGGCCTTAACTAGGAGCGAACTGTGCATTTGCACAGGTCCCCAACAGCTGAGGGGCCCCCAAAAAGACTCAGCTGTCTAGTTGGCCACTTTTCTTTCTGGTCTTGTATGCTCTAATTCAAGTAGAGTGCAAAAATGGCACACAACTGGGTGAAAATGAAGATACAGTCCCTCAGTGTACAGTATTTAACTGTTGAAAAATGTTGTACAAATTGTCTGTATCTTCTATCTACTGCTACTCTCTGTACAAACTGTACCCGGGTCACACCTGGAAACGAGCCATGGCTCAGTGTGCCTTTCCCGGTCATCAAATTTTAAATAAAAAAAATATAGGGCGACCATGGTAGGGATGAAGCTGTTCCTTGGGAGCTTCACAACTTCTGATATGGGTCCCCCGCAAGGTGGTTCGTACAGGGCCCTGGGATAGCTAGGGCTAGTCCTGAAAATCAGTCCCTAATGTATACAGTGCCTAAGTGTTTTCTGTCAGTTAGGCAATGCCTGGCTCATTTTAAACGTCCAGAGCAAGACCAGATTTTGGAAGTATTTTTTTTTTTTTTTTTTAGTGAGAGAGATAAAAGTAAAACCCCTGATACAGTGACCTCTTCCAGCAGAGAATCATTTAAAGTAATAGTGAAAAGGCAGTCTTCGTTAATTAGAGTGTTGTGAGTCAATTTGTGTTTTGCCATTCGAAGTCAGCAAATCATCTGAAAACCAATTTATCAAAATCGTGTTGTAGTGTTCTGGATAAAGCAGCAACTGATTTGCTAGCTGAGAAGAGGACAGTATTGTCCACATAAAGACGCACTCAACATCTATGAAAGGCAGAGGGTAGAGAACTGACAAACTGAACAAAATGGGACCAGGAACAGAACCTTGCATAATTCATCCACACTTCTTGGCATATCCCTTTCCCCTTTAATTCTTGCCGGAAGGTCTTCAAGCTGGCTCCTCCCACCCACCCAAGTAGTATAACAATCGGCTCCGCCCCATGATGCCAGATCTTAGACTGCTGGAAGCTCAGGTTGTGCGTTAAAGCTGGGGAAGTTGGGTGGGTTTGTGTGGATGAACAACATATACCACTCCTAGAAAGTACAGTTACGTAAGAACTTACCGTAACAGTAGATCTTCCGAAGACTGTCTCTTGCAGCAAGTCATTACTTCTGGGAGTAGCCACCAGGTGTTGCAGTCACACGGCAGCTTCTTCTAGCAGTCTTCAATGGGGGCCGTCCACACGTCACTTCCTGTGAATGTGTATAAGAGTGAGCGGCCCCCAACACTCTTTGTTCACCTCTGGCTTCATCAAGTAAAGCCTGGACCAAGGAGAATGAGAGCCAGAGTAAACGAAGAGGCGAGATCCCACCCAACGTCCTGAGTTGCAGACTCGAGGCAAGAAGGCAGGGGGATGGAGGATGTTGTACTTACTGCAAGAGACAGTCCTCGGAAGATTTGATCTACTGTTACAGTAAGTTCTTATATAACCGCACTATCTTCTACAGACTGGTCTCTTGCAGTAAGTCATTACTTCTGTGAGATTCCCAAGCAGTGAAATCCAAATGGGAGGAAAGGCAAGGCCACGCAAGTAAAGGCACAAGAAAGGTCAACTTGAACCGCAACCCCAGTGGCAGATAGGCCGAGGTGGGTAAGGACCATGGTGTCCTAACTCAAACATGAAGGCGAAGTCACTGAACCACAGAAGAGGTCAACGTGGACCGTACCCCCAGAGGTGGGGTTGGGTAAGGACCAATGGAACCACCATGTCCTGACTCAAAACTGTAGGTGAAGACATGTGGCATGAGATAAACAGAACTGTAGATGGCCAGGCACAGTGATGCATCCTGATAAGACAGAGGTCAACAGGCCCTGGCATACAGTCAAATCCAGAAACATACAAGTACAGTGGATCAGAGAGCAGAAAAGGAGAACCGGGGAACACACATTCCGGATGGTCAGAGGAAGGAACAACTGAACGGCTCTAGGAGGGAGAGAAGCAAGAGTTCCAAACAGATCCACAGGGAGGAGTGAAACATCCAGTCCTGGAAGCAAGCCTTCAAGAAAGTGAACGAGATCCCCGGGCACCCCAAGGTCTGCAAGAGGAGGCGGGGATACCCTGAAAGCAACGAGGCGCAAGTGGGTCCCATCCTCGTGAGGGACAGGAACGTCACGGAGGGGCAGACTGAGTCGTTCCCCAGGAGGCCCTACCACAGTCCTGAGAGGCACCCCAGAAGGGGGGCCAGGAATGAGACAGCCCACCTGCGGGGGAATAGGGATGGTACTGGGTAGTGCGATAGAGGTTCTGAAGAGACCGAAGAGTATGCCCCGAAGTAAAAATGGAATCAAGGATGGCCTGAGCACCAGGGCCAAACAACAGGTTCCCAGGAAAAGGGGTGTTGGTGACCGACAGCTGGACGTTGGGCGGTATGCCCCGAAACCTGCAGCCAGGCAAAGTGCCGAAGGGCAATTCCGGTGACCGAAAAGCAGGACGATGCGTCAACCGCACCGCAGCATGCAAGGAGCAGGTGACGTGCAAGGGAGGACATGGCAGAGACTGTCTGAGCCAGCCAGATCGACTCAAAGGAGGGAGGCAAATCAGATAAGAGGTCCAACGCCGAGACACCAAGCGTGCGAAGGTACCAGACCATATGACCCAGGTAATTCAGAATACAAAGTAGTAAAGTACTGGAGGAATGAACCCAAATGCCAAAGGAATCCATGTGCTTGGAATCAGCATCCGGCCACACGCAACTGGTATGGCGAGGTCGGGCGGAATGGTCATGGGCCACCGCCCTGACAACCGAGTCCACCACAGGGGTGGTGGACAAGTAGGGGTGGTCAGGAGGCACACAGTAGAGCTGATCAGCATCACTAGGGGCAGGCTGGGTGGAGGCAGGACAAGACCAAACATGAGAGAGTGCATTAAAATACACAGGAATCAAGGGGACCACCAGGGCAGACTACTCGGGAACGTCAAGGTAAGCAGCCAGATCCCGACGAAAGGAGTACTGATCCACAGCAGGGCAGGCAAAAGCACGCTGGATCTGCAGCATGAGCTCCGTAAAGGAGGGATCCGGGGGTTCAGGAGTGTCAAGTGGGGCGACCTCTGGATGGGAGGACACGGACGGGGGAGAACCCAGGTTACCAGCCAGAAATATCCCCCCCAAAAGGGACCACCCCTCAGAATCACTATAAAGGGAATTCGCAGAAATAGGTGGAGGGGTCATTGGTAACAGCCTAAATGACGAAGAGGGAAAAATAAAGCTAATCTTTTAGTCCAACTGCAGACTCCATTTGTGAGAGGCAGGCCGTACAGGGGAGGAGGAAAATGGTCATACCACCAGAAAGTTCCACCTTAAAGTGACCCAACGGAAACAAAAGTTGCAGCTCAAAACAGCCGCACTCCCAGGAGGTGAACTGAATAATTGAGGGCCAGCCCGCAAGGTAATCCAAACTGCACATTAATACGGATAAGGTGGAACAATGACTAGATCCAAATGATTGCTACTGAAGAATTTCTAGAACTAAAACCCCTTCTATGGAGGAGAGAACCTGTAACAACAACACCAAGCAGGACGAACCCCCAAAAACGAACTGAGCAAACAAACATAAGCCAAAACCCTTGTAATTCTTCAAGGTTTCTTCACTTGTAGCTATCTAGACATGTCAGTGTGTAAAGGCAGGAGGGCGTCACCTCTTCTTCTCGCTTGCTTCCTTGACCAGGGGTGGACTGACTATAATAGATCCTCGATTTCTTTCTCAGCTTCTTTCTCCTTTGTATCAGGTGTGGGAATCCCCTCAGCTTCCAGGTATGGAGCAACCATTAAGAGGGATTCAAAGTGCTTTGTTCCCTCCATATCCTGCACCCACAGCTTAGCAGGGTATCTAAGATACGCTGTGTGGCCTTTATCTCTCAGCGCCTTTACTACCACTAAAACTTTTTACAACTAGCCAACATCAAAGAGGGAAAGTCCTGATTGACATAGATCTTCTGGCTGTCAAGGTTAAGGTCCCTTTTGGCCCACGTAGCCTAAGAATATTTTCCTTAGTGGGGTACCTCAGGAATTTTATGATGATGGATCTAGGGGGTACACCCCATTTAGGCTTAGGGGCAACAGCTCTTTGGGCACGTTCAATCTCCGCTTTAAAGCAAACACAATCATTCAAGTACTTCAGCATCATCCTTGATCCCCACCTCTCATACGCTGTCCATATGAGCAATGTTGCAAAGTCTGCCAATGCAAGGTTAGGCATATTATTCTGGCACAGGAAACACCTAACCCCAGAAGCACCATCAGTGGCCATCCAAAGCTCCATCATCAGCAACACAGACTATGGTCTTATCATATATGGGTCTACAACTACCACTGCTCTTAAACATATCACGACCTCCCTGAATAAGGCCTGACGTCTCATCACTGGCTCACATCGCTGTACCCACACATGACCTTTATTCCCAATCTGGATGGCTTCAACTGGACAAACGCATAAAATACCAAACCTGCATCATGGCCAAGAAAATTATAATGGGGCTTGCCCCACCTGGTGTCTGTGTCCTCCTTAAGCCTAGACATAGGAACGCCACTACAAGGAGATCCAATTCCTATCTACTACATATCCCATGATGTTGCACAACCCAAGGACAAAGATCATTCGCCTATAGGGCATCCAACTGGCTCAACTCTCTTGGCAGCAACATAGCAACCGCTCCAACACTCAGCCTCTTCAAGTCCAAGCTGCGCCTCTCACTGCTTGTATCCTGTGATTACCCATCTTAACATTTCCGCCATTCCAGCTGCACATGCCCCAGCACTTACAGTCAGTCTTTGCACCCCTAGCACCATACCTGTCATATCCCCTCGACAAGACCCCCTGGCTGCACTGTCTTCCGCCCTCGCCCACCACCCCCATATCTCCACGCCTGCCCCACCCCAACCACCTCTCACTCCCCTTACCCCTGCACCTCCTCCCCGATCTCCTACCCTCTCCCCCACCCTCCTTTCCTTGTCTTGCTCATTGCTCAAGTCTTTGTACTGGTTATTACATGTCTGTAAGTCAATGATTATATGTTTGTAACTAAAAATGACTGTTGCACACACTGACATGGAACCTTTATAAAACAGCCTCGGCTCAAAGGTACTGTAATCCTAGATTGAAATAAATAAATAAAATAAAGTCCTCCCCCAGATCGAGCTCCAATTTCAGCCATGTATCCACAAAATCTTCCATGGGGATCAACCCCCTCTGACACACCAAAGATGCGAATATTGTTGCAGCAGGCTCTCACCTCCGTATCCTACGCCCGCATGGTGAGTTCCTTCTCTCTTCTATGAAGATATGCTAAAGATCTGCTGGAGGCCATCCATGTGTGTTTCCACTGTTGTTTTACGCGCTTCCAACTTTTTAAAATCTTTTTGAATACCCAATATTTTTCTGTGCCCATCTGCTTTAGTGAAGTTCAATGCATCCTCCGACCCTGAGCCCTCGGATTCTTCACCCGCCACTGTGAAAATAGAGGAACGGGACTGGGCAAGACTTGGAGGCCTTGAGATGCTCCTTTCCCCATGTTTGGCTACCTGCATCCGTAGGAGGCTTCTTGTTTGTGCGCTCCATGGTGACAATAAACATGTGAGCCTTGTATTTTCACAAAATAAGCCTGAAAAACCACACAATGGCAATTAACTTGGGATTTGTGCCCAAGGTGTAGGAGCTCTGAACTAAGCCACCATCTATCACGTGATGTCCTATGTCGAAATCAGGTATAATATTCAACCATTAACTTACTTTCATATGCTATTATTCTTAATTTAAAAGTAAAACAACTCTTGTACAGAGATGTGTTACTTAAAAAGGCACTCTGTTCTGCTTTCAGAAGTCCCAAAAGCAGCACTGTACTGAAGCCTCCCGAGAAACTGAAGCCCTTAGCTTGGGAAGAGAGAAATAATGAACTCAGTAAGGAAGCACGTTGGGTTTTCCATTTAATTCAGATAAAAATTAATTTCTTTCATTGTTAGTGTATATCGCCTGGTGAGCTGACCAAATATTTTACTAGTCCTTTTATTTTTACATCATAGATATAGATGCTATTAGTTTGTCAAACTTTACTTAGTGAAGAGGCAATCTTGTGAAGCAGCTTCATTTACTTTACAGACAAACAGTATCCATAGTACTGTAAGGACTTAAACAATTTTGTATGTTAATACCGCTACGAAGGCCACTCTTACATTTGTAAGAGTGGTCTCATGCGCATCCTCTGGGTGTGAGAACTACAAATTGAAAGTGAGTGGTTCTGATACCCTAATAATGAGAGACCTCTCTTACAACCGAAAGAGTGATCTCCACAGCGATATTACTATTTAATTACTGGTCAGCATTTTTATACATGAATAACCATGGTTTTATCCCAGTTATAACCACCCAGTTGATATCTTGCAAGTTGTAATCACTCACTGTCAATCAAGCGTGCGCTTCACTCAGTGTGAGCTCACCAAACTGTCCCCAGTACTGCTAATAGAGTTCCTCATAGAAAAATCAGTTGCACCAGTAAACATTTTAGTACTGAAATACAAAAAAAGTAATAAAATAGCCATTCTGCACCCCCCTAAACAATAAATAATAAAATGGAATCGTACTTTGATGTGAGCCCTTGGAAACCGGGAAGACTTTGTGACAGAACATGAGAACAGAAACAATATAATGAAAACCGCAAGTGACAGTTACTTAAAACTTCTCTTGTTAGAAACAGGGGCGTCATAAAAAATGCTGACCAGTAATTAAATAAAGTAAAACATGGGTGGATGTGTGTAACCAGAATTTTTGCACACACCCTTGGTGTGTAATGCTTTTATAAACCCCTCAAGCTTCACTGTTGGGGATTATTTAGCATCCCACACCTCGGATGTGTGTAAAATTCTGGTTACACACATCCACCCATGTATTATTCTATATTTAATATACGGATTCTCAAATTAATATTACTGAAAAGCATATAAAAAAATGTCGGTAATACCATCGGTGCTGGACTGATAATAGCACCGTTCATGACTGATAATACTATCGTTCGGGTCCTGTAATAGCATCATTCGGGACCCGAACGACAGTATTATCACTGAAACTCAACTGCACAACCGCAAGTCTGCCCTTGACGTCCTGCTAAGCATGCCCTCCGATCGGCCATGTTTCGCATCTGGGCAGGCACAACAAGTTTTCAAACATGGCGGGTTGCTTTCTCGCTTAGCGAGAGAAATCCTCGAACCTACAAGCAGCATTGTTAGTCTGCACATCATCTGCCCATTCACAGACATGAAAGGCTCAGAAATCCACCGCCCACCCCAGCTTCTCTTTCCATTACTGTGGCCAACTTATATCGCAGACACTGCGTGGAAAAAAGAAAATGTGACTAAAGGGAAACCACAGTACCACCGACACCAACACCGACCTTCTGACTGGACCCGTGAACTGGAGGTGAGTTAGTTCATCTTGGATCCATATATTTAAAAAAAATAATGGATAGGTTAGTGTCCATTATTGGGGAGTCCTACCATCTCGAGGTTCTGGACACAGAAGAACCTCTCGAGGTTCACATGTCCAGAACCTCTCGATGGTATTACTCCCCGGTAATGGACACTAACATATCCATTATTCTCTATATAATTAATGAGTTGTGTTTTTTTCCCATTGAAAAAGTTGTGTATTAAATGCCATAATACACGTATGTGTATTGTGGCATTTTTTGAATACACGGCTCTGTGTGTCAGACTGTCAGTGGTACCTGAGAAGAGCGAGTGTTCCGGATCCCTGCTGTGCGCTAAAGTTCCCCCCCCTTTTTTTTTTATTTTAAAAATTGCTTTGGTCCCTCGTCGGCATTCTCACACTCTCCATCGGGCTGGATGAGACAGGAGTGTCGAGAGTAGCAAGGCCCCCAAGACACCCCTTCTATTGCCCATCTCCAGTGCCCCTTGCCAGCCAGCATCTATTGCCTCCTCATCCTCTAACTTCACTCTGGGCCAGGGCAGTGCGTAGGTGGTAGCACCACTGGCCAGGTGCTCACTGCCTGGATCTAAATAAATAACTTTCTTTCTCCACCACAGACCGAGGGCAGATAGGAGTCTGTGAAAAAACACAACCCCTTAAATTATATAAAACTAAATAAGGCATGCAGTGTATACATTCGAATTTAACACGTGCCCTCATTGTTGGATGCCATCCAACAACTCGGGTGTATTAAATTCTTGTAACACACTGCACCCCATACTTCATCCCATATATTACTGCTTGAGCCCGATTGATAATATATTCATTTTTTAAAAACTGTCCCGGAACTTGCTCACTTCAAGGCATCTGTGCATGAGACACTCTTCACAGAAAGAGAGTGTCTTATATGCAGAGGAAAGGAGTGCTCCAATCAGTCAGGAGCACCCTCTCGATCTATAATAATAATCATTATACATATTGTGTTTATTCTTTTCTGAGGTTTGTGAAAACAATAAATGTCTGAAAGATGGTAATCACGAGGAGGGTTACAAAATTATTACAAAATAAGAAGATAGAGGAAAGGGGTGAAGTTACATAAGTGATTGCTCATGGTCAAAAAGAAACTATAATTAGCTACTTACTGTTTTCTTGATCTTCCTAGAGTTCTTTATCATTCATCACTGGTGGGTCTAGCTGGAGGTGCTAGGACCCTGCAGGAAGCTCATAGCTCTAAGCTTTTTCAGCTTTCCTAAGGAGGAGAGGCCAACATCAGAGACAGCGCTGCCCTCGAGGCTGACGTATTGTGTGGCACTCGAGGGTTGGCCAGTAACCGTCGCCGGCCCCTCCACCACCTCAGTTCTGCTCGTTGGAGAGGAAATTAGAGATAAAGGAAAAAGGAGGGAGGGTGGGGCAAGGGAGCCCAAGGGATAGAAAAAGCAAAGGATATACACTGAAAAAGGAGCAAGCTGGCCGGAGGAGAAGGGGTAGGGCTCGAAGAAGTCTGTAATGAGGTCCCCAACCACCGGGCAGGCCAAGGAAGGGGTAAAAGGATGGAGGGGTAGAAGGGAGGAAGGAACGAAAGAGAACAAAGAGAGAGACAGAGAGAAGGATGTGGACCTTAGTAAGGAGGACCCTAAAATGGGGGTTCTCCTTTGTTGACTAAGAGAGGTGACCCTTTTTTTTTTTTTTTACACAAGGGAGGAGCCCCAGGAGGCAAGTATAGGAGGATGTGAGAGAAGGCAAGAGGCCTAATATGCTCCAAGAGTCCTGAAGGAGCACCACAAGATGTCAGGCGAGATATAGCTGATCCTTGTTCCTGCCATTCAAGGTCACTACCATCCTGGTCTACTGAGAAAAAAAAAAGAGGTGGGGCCACCAGAATCTCTCACCCTCTCTCCTGAGTTGCATAGGGGTGGGGGAAGGACCCACCCTGGGGCAATATCCCTTCGGACAGGGGTCACCTATTTATTTTTATTTTATTTAAACTTTTGTTAACCAGGTGAATGTAATGAGCCAAAGCCCATTTTCATACATGACCCGGGGCTTATTAAGTAGCCAAAATATATTACAATTTAGTTCCAAGTTGTACAGATAAGACAAACAATCACAAGTACAATTATGCAAAACATGTACAAACAAGTTGAGCACAAAAATATTTCCTAAGGTGCAGTTTAAAAGTTACATGGTTAACACCTTCATACAGATAATTAGGCAAAGAATTCCAATTTCTAGCAGCACACACAGTAAAAGATAGTTCGCTCATGCTACTTAAAGGAAAACTACACCCTCATATCTTCTAAATGTTATTTGTTTCCATGTCAATAGACAACTCCTTTCATGTAGCTGTTAAGGATGTATGCAAATGATTTAGTCTGTTTTTACAATTCATAGTAGGCCACATGCTTACCCTGGGAGTCTCCATTTCATGGTTGCTGAAATCTCATTGTCCCTGACAGCTGTATTAGCATATGAGAACATGATGTGTAATCACCCTTTAAACTCCCCAATAACCCTGCCTGCTTAAAAGGGCACTATCAGCTTTCCCCTACGTTTTTGACTACCTGAAGTCTATAAACTTGTACCACACACTTAGTAAAACATGTTCATTAGAATGCCCCCATAGATGTAAAAACAACAAATCGTACCTGTTTTTATTAAATTTAAACCAAAATCCCTTTCATGGGCCACGAGACAGCCCATACGGAAGCATATATGAGAGAGCACCATGAGCAGCTCAGCTGTCCTGAAGTGTGATTCGATACCATTACACCGACAACAAGATAATCCCTTTGTGCCATCTACTAATCCAAGACGCTCCTGGTGCTTAACATCCCAAACCGAGCACTCGGAATATCACAATTTATAACTGCAGACTTGAGCCGAAATCCCGCGCATGCGCTAAGGCGGCATGTTATTGAGCATGCGCGGGATCTTCACCGTGTCTCTTTTGCGCATGCGCGGGATTTTGGCTCAAGTCTACAGTTATAAATTGTGATATTCCGAGTGCTCGGTTTGGGATTTTAAGCACCAGGAGCGTCTTGGATTAGTAGATGGCACAAAGGGATTATCTTGTTGGTGGTGTAATGGTATCGAATCACACTTCGGGACAGCGAGCGTTCATAGTGCGCATTCACGTCCAATATATGCTTCCGGTGGCCCGAGTGAAAGGGGATTTTGGTTTAAATTTAATAAAAACAGGTACGATTTGTTGTTTTTACATCTATGGGGGCATTCTAATGAACACGTAATACTAAGTGTGTGGTACAAGTTTATAGACTTCAGGTAGTCAAAAACGTAGGGGAAAGCTGATAGTGCCCCTTTAATTAGTCTTAAAAGAAACAAGCAGAAAAAAGATGTGAAATATCACGTTTACCTTCAGTGAGCTTTGCAAACTATCTGAGTTATAATGCATGGTTTTTCCCTTTAAACTTTATTCAGTTTATGAGTTTCCAGAAAGTTTATGCAGGGTATTTGTTCTTTTAGCATATAGATACATGGTATAAGTGGGTGATCTGACATCATGTTCTCATATGCTAATGCAGCTCTCAGGGACAATTGAGATTTCAACAACCATGAAATGGAGATTCCCAGGGCATTCACAGGGCCTAGTATGAACTGTAAAAACAGTGTAATGCATTTGCATACATCCTTAACAGCTACATGAAGAGTTGTCTATTGACATGGAAACAAATAACATTTAGAAGACATGAAGGTGTAGTTTTAGGGAAAACTAAAGAAGTAGTACTATTGGACCTTAAAAGTTCTGACCTCTTTTTGTTTTGTTTGAATAAGTTAAAAAGGGGAGAATCTGTTTTTAGGCGAAGTATCTTGTCAGTTAGGCAATTCAAGTTATATTCATAACTAAACTTAGGTGGTAACCACCCCAGTAATTCATATAAATTGCAGTGACGAGTTCTGTATGGAGACATTAACACAAACCTGCAAACTGCATTAAAAGTAGTGTTTAAAAGAGATAAATCAGCTTTTGCAATGTTCGTAAACAAAAAAGAACTGTAATGCTGACAAAAGAACACTTTTGCCAAGGGCAGTCCTAGCAGGCAAAGTCAACAAGTTTTGTAGTTTAAACAAAATACCAAGTTTGTGATTAACCTGGCGACAAATCGATTTTATATGCAATGCAAAGTTTAAATTTGAATCTAATGTTATTCTTAAATATTTAAACAATCAACTTGATCACCTGAATTATTAAAAATTACCAGTTTTGTTTTTTTTTAAGCAAGTTTTGCTCTAAGTAGGACAGCTCCTGGTCACTGAGTGAAAAGCTGAACCCCCTTGTGCCCACTGCCACCAGGAAAGTGGTGGAAGGCAGAAGACTACTTAGCCTTTGAGAAGACAGCAAGGGGTTTGGAGGTAAGGGGTCCAAGGGGACCTTGTCCTACAGGCAACCAAAGAGTGGGTTGTTAGAGAGGAGAAAAAGGAACAAGCTAAAGGCTCCAAGAGATAGAAAAGGGTCCCTGGAGCACCTGTGACCAAGATGTGGACGAGAGAGAGAGAGGGCAAGCCTCAGGCTCCAGGCATAAGGAGGCATGGGGAAAAGAAGCCTAAGAAAATACCAGGGGATTCCTGGCCTATGGTGCTGTCCCAAGGGAGTCCCAGTCAAGGTCGTGTGGGACCCCAAGGAGCCCCTGGCAAAAGCCTGATTGCCTTCTCCCTAGAGGTGGCTCCCTGGTGCTTCTAGAGGAAGAGTCAGGGAACCTAGAGATGCCAGTGAGATTATACCCATAACTGGCCTCAATTAGGGAGAAGGCAAGCAGGGAAGAAACAGTGCCCAGGAGACTGGGGCCCAAGAGGGAATGGTGGGCGGCAAGTAGTAATGAATGGTGAAGATATCCAGGAAGATTAAGAATTATAGTAGGAACATAATTTTAATATCTTCCCTGGATTAATCTTCACCATTCATCACTGGTGGGTGAGTATTAAACACCACAACTATGGTACTATCACCTCCTTGAGGGCTGAATCTTCCCTCAGCCTCCTGTGGGGGAAAAGCACAGACAGAAAGGGGCCTCTCACAGGCCTGGCTAGGCGCGAGACTGGTCAGGGTGAGACAGAGACTCCCACTGCCTGGGAGAAGGAAGATGCACCGATAACTCATGCCTCACCCTACGGGAGAAGAAGTGGGCCCCTTGGAAAGGAGAGGCAATCACCCTACAACTGGCCAAGGGTGATAACCTGGAAAGGCAAAGTCACGCCATCCTTCTAATGCAGACTGCAGTTCCTGCCAGTCTGGAAGTCACCTCACTGGCATCATAAGACGCCCTTGCCTGGTGCCTCATTAGCTCCAGACCACGTGCAGAAAGGCTGATGGCTTGCTAGATCACCTCTGTGTCCGGCAAGGATGCCAGAAGTTGCCCAGAACGGTGCCTAGCATAGGCAGCCTGGTGTGCCAAGACGCACAGAAGGAGGCGCACCTCTGAGAAAACGCTTCTACCCCAGTGGTCAAACTCAGTCGAGTCAGAGTCTGGAGGCAGTCGTGCCATGGGCGATGATGCCCAGAAGGAGTATCCATGAGCTGCACTCCTGAAGAGGGGTGGGTCATAGCACCTGGAGACCCCAGGAGTGCACGATACCTGTGCTGACAGTCCCTTGGGGCCGGAGAGGGGGCAGAGGGACACTGTCAGACCCGATGTGATGCCTCCATGAAAGGGCGAGGCCATCAAGGGATGCTAAGGTTTTTGGAACTCCTCAAGGAAAGCGCACGTCACATGGTCAGGATTGCGACTTGCAACATGGGCAATATGGAACTCCCCTACTATCCCTGACAGGAATCACTGATAACTAGTGAAATCAGGGTCTGAGGACAGGTGGACAGAGGGATCCTCTTTCTCGGGAGAGGAAGACAAGAAGGCTAAGGAGCCCGGTTCAAAGTCAGGGGTGGCTGGAGGCTCAGGTCTAAAAATGACCTCATCCAGGGCTCTAAGGTATCGAGGGAAGGCAGCCATCAACACCCTGAACTGTTCCCAGGCCATTGGCCCCGAAGGGCCACAGAGGCCTGGAAGTGTAGGAGGAGGAGGCAGAGGATCCGACGACATGGGGGGAGGAAACTCTGGTGAGCCAGAGCAGGGCCCCTGCTAGGGCTATGAGACCATGCAGGGGACCCCTTCCAAGGGGGGGGGCTGCGCAACTCATCCACTACAGGACGCCCAACCAGACAGGGACAGCTAAAGTGATGATCATGGGAAAGGACCCCATGACTGGGTGATCAGAGTCAGTCTGTCCCTTGTGGGTGGCCCCTTGGCCAACCTGTTGCAGACCTTACCACATCCGGTCAGGAGAGGAAAGAAGGGTCTGCACTGCGGCTCCTCCCAGAGCAACCAGGTGCCCTGAAAGAGTGCCTGCGTGCCAACCTCGACCTCCCCACTCCACTTCACCAGACTGGTACCTGCTCCTTGACTGACCCCCAGTACCTGAGAGAAGGGGCTCTGAAGGAACTCTGGCACAAGAGAAAGTGCCAGAATCCATTTCAGAACCCATCCCGGTGCCGGAATCCAATTCAGCACCGAGCATGGTGCCAGAACCAGACCCAGCACCGGGGTCGGCACTGGACTCTAACTCAGTGCCACCCATAGCACTGAGCCCCTCCCCGGCACTGGAAGTTGCACTGGCAGTGTCCCCAGTACTGCAAGCAGCACCAGAGGCCATGGAGGAGTCGGCCCCAAGGGTGGACACAGAAAGAGCAGTGACTGAGCCCCTTGTACCCGAGACCGAACGGCTGGGCGTAGTTGAGCGATGGGACTCCTGGGAGTAGGGTAGCCAATCAAGGTCATCCCAATCCTCCTCCTTTGAGGAGGATGAGATCAGAGGGACTGCCAAAGAGGCCAGCCCAGAGACTCTCCCGGTACCGCGGATGGCACCGGAAGGGGACCCAGCAGAGACAGAGGCATTGCTTTGCTCACCGGCACCAAGGGAGGTGTCGGGAGCCGAAGTGGTGCCAACAGATGGCACCGAGGACTCTGCTGGTTCAGACCAAATGTATAGCTTCAACCGCGACAACGGGGGCGTTTGTGCCTCTGAGGTGGCAACAGACCATGAGAGGTGCTCAGCCGACGCCCTGGAGAAGGCTGACTGTCTACCTGACCCCTCATGCAGTCCTCTCATCTCAGCGATACCAGAATTAGAGGAGGCCTACTTCCCCTCGGTATGTATAGTACTGGAGAGATACACAGGGGAAGGGCCCAAAGTCCTGGCCTTGGCATCCTGGGAAAGACGCAGCCCACCAAAGGTGGGAGGATCCCAACCTTCTTCAACAAATGCAACTTGAGGACCCAGCAGTCCATAGAAAAGAAGACGTTGCAGTTGTCCATGTCCTACGATGGACCCAGGCATGTTAAACAGTGATTATGGCAGTCCGTCACAGTCATTAGCCTGCCACAGGGGCACTGATGCATAGGGGGCACGCCCCATCTTACACTTTGAACTAGGCCCCAAACCATACATAATCGAGCGGAAAAAATAAAAACAAGCACAGTAACAGACTCGGCACCGTAGAAACAGTCAAAAAGAATAAAAAACATTTTTACTGGATTTCTGCAGGTTTACAGCATAGAGCTAGTGGCGGCAGCAGAACTTTGGCAGAGTACGCAAGTGTAATTCAGAAGATGGCTTCATCTCCCACAGGATGATGAACCTCGACGACGGGAAAAGAAGTGAGGTGGTGGAGAGGCCAGAGTAAATTACTGGCCAATCCGTGAGCACCATGCAATGCATCAGCCTCGAGAACGGCACCACCTCAGACGTTGGTCCTTCCTACTTGGGAAAGCTGAAAAAGCTTAGAGCTATGAGCTTCACCCACAGGGTCCTAGCCCCTCCAGCTAGACCCACCAGGGATGAATGGTGCAGATTAATCCAGGGAAGATCAAAACAAAGCGGGAATGAAAAAAAATGGAAAGAGAAAGATTCCAACTATTGAAAATAACTGATGGATTTTTCAATAAGAAGTTGGGAAATAATAATGATGCTATTGCCCATAATCCTATAGATGAATTATCTAGAACTATGCTGCCCAAAGATACTATTTTTAAACCGATGCTTCAAGAGGAAGAACAGACTGTATCAACAGAGGCTACCTTGTTAACTCGGCTGTCTCTGTCCCTCACAAAATCTCCAAACTTAGGATTTGAAAGTCCTCAAAAAAAAAAAAAAAGATGACTCAGAGCAAAAAAAATAGCAGATAAGCCTGTAAAAGAGACTTACAGCAAGCTCAGTGCTGAGGAATATGACTATACTGTTAGACAACTTTAACATTTAGCACCAAGCTTCCAAGACGAACATAGTTGCGAACCACCAACTATTCTTATGTCATCACTGGACAATACAATAGGATACAGGGGCTGAAGTCACTGACTCAGCATTTGCAGAAAGGTCCAATTCCAATTTATGTGGATGAAGAAAAAATTACTCACCTTAGTAATGTTTCTTCTAATGGAGTCCTGCTATATTATAGACATTAGCAGTTTGATCCAGCTCTAGAACTGCCCCGGAGTGAAACGGTTAAAACCATTCCAAAATAGAATTTTGGCACGAGAGCAGCTCTATCTGTGTCATTTCAAACTTGAACTGTCAGATCTTTACGAGCCAAACTCACTAAGGTCTGTGTGGAAGCTGTAACCTACACTAGCCAAATGGCTACCTAAATAATAACAACCATTGATGGTCCCAACACCCAAGACTCAAGTCAGGGGACCAGAAATACTAACACCATTCTAATAATATGAAAATGGAACATGAGTATAATAAAACACACACACGCGTACACATACACACCCCCAAAGTCCCAAAGGGGACATAATGCTAACAGGACATAAGTAGTGCCCACACTAAGTTGCCCGCACCCCACCAAGTAGAGGTTCTGAGAGGGGCAGGTTGGGGGGGAGGTCTATAATATAGCAAGACTCCATTAGAAGAAACAGCATTACTAAGGTGAGTAATTTTTTCTTTAAACAACATGAAGTCTTGCTATATTATAGACATTAGCAGAATACACAGCAGTACCTCCATGGAGGAGGGGCAGAACCTACTTAGGAATAGGCTCTGAAGAACAGCTGTGCCAACCGAGCATCTCTCCTGGCCTGGACATCCAGGGAGTAATGCTTGTGTAAAGTGTGTACCGTTTTCCAAGTAGCAGCCTGACAAATCTCTAATAAAGGGATATCTCTGGCAGCAGCTAGAGACGCAGCTGTACCCCTGGTAGAATGAGCCCTCAAACCGGGGGCTCTGCCCACTTTCTGATAACAAAATTGGATACAAGAGACAATCCACCTGGCTATTGATCTCTTAGTGGCAGGTTTGCCTTTCCCAACTTCACCACAGGTAAGGAAAAGTTGGAGGAGTTGAACCTGTGACCTTTGGTACGCTCTATATATAACTAAGAGCTCTCTTAACATCCAGGCTGTGCAACCTCCTCTCACCAAGAGGAGTGATCAGTGAAAAATACTGGAAGGAGATAGATTGATTAAGATGGAAATCTGAAACCACCTTAGGCAAAACTTCCTATTAGTCCTAAGGACTACCTTATCCCTGTGGAAAGAAATAAAGTCAGTCTCCACTGACAAGGCTTGCAATTCACTTATGCGTCTGGCAGAAGTGATAGCCACTAGAAAAATAGTTTTCCAAGTTAGGTACTTAAGCTCTGCAGAAGACAGAGGTTCAAAAGGGGTTGCATTAACTGGGCAATGCAAACATTAAGGTCCCAAGCAGGGCCGTTCTCTAAAGGGAGGATTAGTATGGAGTAATCCTTAAAAACTTGGAAAACACAGGATGAGAGGAAAGAGGGATGACTTTCCTGCTGACACAAAAGCAGACACAGCTGCCAAATGAACTCTCAGGGTAGCTGGTCTGAGACCCAAGGAATTAAGATGTACCATGTAATCTAACAAAATGGGCAATTCAGCAGATTCTGGGAAATATTTTCCAGCACACCAAATGGAAAACCTTTTCCATTTAGAACTATAAGTAGCCCTAGTGGAAGGCTTTCTGGAAGCCTTTAGGATCTCAAGAACACCCTGAGAGAGGTGTAAATCGAGAACTCTAACTCCTCAAGAGCCAGGCCTTGAGGTTGAGGGATTTGAGGTCCGGATACCAAACCCTTCCCTGGGCACAAGTCAACAGATTGTGATTCCTGGGGAGGCACAGGGAAGATGGACTGTCAGAGACAGAAGGAGTGGGTACCAGGGCTGCCTGGCCCAATCCGGGCAATCAGAATCACCCTGCAAGGCTGAGATCTGATTTTGACTAGTACTTTGAATAGGGGAAAGCATAGAGGAACTTCCTCCCAATCCAGAAGAAGGGCATCCAGGGAACTGAGCCCAGCACTGGAGGCCTGCAACAGAACAGAGGAAGTTTGTGATTGTCTGGGGCTGCAAAAAGATCTATCTGAGGGATGCCCCACCTGGCAAAAACTATCCCCAGCACTTGAGGATCCAGGGACCATTCGTGATGGCCCTGGGAAATCCTGCTGAGGGCATCCGCTAGGACATTGTCCTTCCCTGGAAGATGAACTGCTATGAGGGAAGTGTTCAGGGAATAGGCCAGAGACCACAACTTCATTGCCTCGGTGCACAAGGCCGAAGACCGAGTGCCCCCCTGTTTGTTGATGTACCACATTGTTGTGGTGTTGGCTGTTCTGACTTGTATCACCTTGTCGTGGACAGATGCAGAAAAAGCTTGAAGAGCTAAAAAGACAGCTCTGAGTTCCAGCAAATTGATGTGGAGCAGAGATTCCTGGGGGGACCAAACTCCCTGAGTGGAAAGGTCACCCATGTGGGCTCCCAACCCAGAAGGAAGCATCTGTAGTGAGAGTCAAGTCATGAGAAGGGGAAATGAAGGGACCCCGCCTTAAATTGCTCTGATCCTGCCACCACTGGAGAGCTAGGATCAAGGTTAGATCACTGGGACCAACTTGGAAAGGGGTCTCTTCTCTGAGACCAAAAGGTTCTCAAGTGAAACTGAATGTCTCTCATCTGAAATCTGGCTCCCTGCACAACAGCTGTGGATGCAGCCATGTGCCCCAGGAGCTGCAGAAAGTGTCTTGCTGGTCGAGAGACCTGCAGAGTGAAGGAAGAGGCCAGAGCCACTAAATTCCTTACCCTTTCTGGGGAAGAAAGGCTCTGGCTAGCTTTATGTCAATTCTGCCCCTATAAAGGTGAGTACCTGGACTGGTTCCAGAACCAACTTTGGTAGGTTTAGCAGAAAACCCAGGGAGGTGAGAAGCTGCTGGGTGACCTGCAGGTGAGATTTTACCTGTTCTGGGGACTGGCCTACAATGAGCCAGTCGTCTAGATAGGGAAAAACAGCAATCCTCTGCCTCCTTAAGTGGGCCACTGCCACTGCTAGACACTTTGTGAATACCCTTGCAGCAGAGGTAAGGCCGAAGGGCATTGCTCTGAACTGGTAATGACCTGAAGGCAGTTCGAATCTGAGGTTCTTTCGATGGGATCTTCTGATTAGGACATGGAAATAGGCATCCTTGAGGTCCAGGGAGGCTAGCCAGTCCCCTGGCCTTAGGGAAGGTAAAATCATTGCCAGAGTTACCATTTTGAACTTTGGTTTCAAAAGATGCTTGTTCAGATATCTGAGATCTAAAATGGGCCGCCACTCTCCTGTCTTTTTGGGGTAAGGAAGTATCTGGAATACAGACCCTGCCCTGATGCAGGAGGAACCTTTCTACTGCTCTGAGAGCTAACAGGGATGAGACCTCTGTTTCCAGAGCGAGGGTCTCTGAAGCACTTGCAGGTAGAAAAAGTCTGCTTCTCAACTTGGGAAACTTTTTGAAGCTGAGAACCAGACCCTGGCTTACTACTTCCAGAACCCACTTGTCTGACGTTAAAGAAGCCCAATTCTGACTGAAGTAAGCCAGCCTGCCCCCCACTGGTACAGGAGAATCGGCCCTGGGCACCCCATCAGGGTGCCTGTTTCGCAGGAGCTTTAGGCTGGGGGGTTGGAGCAGGTCTGCCCACCCCTCGTCTGCCCCTGCCTTTGAAGAAGCCCCTCTCAGCATAGGCAGAGGAGGCCTGAGTCTGGTAGAAAGGGCTGTGAAAAGGCCTACCCCTACCCCTGGGGGCATGCCTTTGAGGAGTGGCTTGCCGCTCCTTAGCCTGGGCACTCTTGTAAGTAGTCCTATATTCATCCATCTTCTTCATGTAGTTCTCTGTCTGCTCTCCAAACAGAGAATTTCCCACCACAGGAAAATCCATAGCCTTAGTCTGGGTATCCCGTGACAAACTAGTACACCTGAGCCAGGCCAACCTACGAAAAGCTACAGATGTGGCCATGACCCTAGAGAAACATCATTAACATCCACAGCAGCATGAAACTGAACCTTAGAGGCTTCAATGCCATCAGCAGCCACCTGTTCTAGTTCACTAGCCAGCTGGCCATGGGCCTGCTTGGCCAGTGCATAACAGTATCCCATCTAGATTTCTGATACCTAGCTACATAAGCCATATAATTTGCTTGCCTGAGTCCCAGACAGGCTGCCATATACTGTTTTTGCCATGGCATCAATCTTCCTGGAATCCTTGTCAGGAGGATGTGAAGCCAAGGGAATATTAGCTTTATCACAGGCAGCAGCCTGAACTACTAACATGACTGCATTGCTGAGAAAGGAATTCTGTATCAGGCCTGACAATGTATACCTTCTGTCCATCTTTTTATCTACAGGAGGCACAGAATTAGAGCTTTTAAAATTTTAATTGTTTGTTTCCTAAAGACTTATGTAAAGGAATAGACAATCTCATAGACTCTGGAATATCCATCATTTCTACAAAATCAGGCTCCTTTTGCTCATCCACAGCCTCTTCTAAAGGAAGCTGGAGGGTTTCAGCAACTTTTTTATAAAACATAAAATGAGATGGGGACTCAGACAGCATAGGGGGAGATTCTAAAGGTCTGTCTGGGGAGATGTCCGGTTCAATGGGCACGCCCAGACCTTCCCAGCCACATTCATACTGATCATAATCCTCCTCCCCCTCCTCTGGTTCATAAAATTCCTCAATATCATAATCCTGAACCACTGGGACCGGACGAACCGACCTTTTACCAGACAGTGGTGGTTTGGACGGACCCTGAGACAGTGACTGGACAATTTGTATGGCTTTTGCTATCTCTGCAGCAGTTGGAGAAGGAATTTTGGACTCCAGACCTGCTGATTTTCTTGTTTTCTTTACTGGAATTGGTTCCTCAGAACCAGCTTTTCTTTGCCGAGGAAGTCTGGCCCTGGTCAGAGGGCACTCCCTCTGGTTCAGTTGGCACCGAATCGGGCTGGCCATCGAGGTCAAGCGGACTTTTGGCCTTTCGCTCCTGAGCCTGCCCAATCTTTTTCCAGGGTGGCTGCAGGGAAATTCTTAATACCTGGCAGTCTGACTGGAGGTGGTCAAACCTCAGACAATAAACACATGTGGTGTGTGGGTCAGCCTTGGCAAAGACTTCCCCACAAACATCACAGTGTTGAAACCAGTGGGCCGGTTTTCTTTTGGGTTTCTCAGACATAATGCCAGCCTAACCAAAAACTTGCCCTTTAACGGCAGTGCCAGGCAAGACACCTTATTGGATCCTAACACGTGTCACGGTATTGGAAAAACGTAATAAATCCATTTTTTAGAACCGATTAAGAACCGAACCGCACTTAAAATAGTAACTTTTAGTTTTAAATGAGTTTTAAACCCACTGATCGGTTCAAAACCAGACCGATAACTTACAAGTTCCACACAGACAAAACCTTCATTTACTTACAGTGTTACCACAGATAGAGCTTGAACCGAACGGTTTTGCGGTTAAAATAAAACTATTCTCGGTTAAATCCAACCGAGAAAACACTTTTAAACGAGAAATGAACCGAGCAGAAGGAGAAATCTCCGGAGCGACTGTTCACTGAGGCGGAGTAAAGAATCTGACAGTTCAAGTTTGAAATGACACAGATAGAGCTGCTCTCGTGCCAAAATTCTATTTTGGAATGGTTTTAACCATTTCACTCCGGGGCAGTTCTAGAGCTGGATCAAACTGCTAATGTCTATAATATAGCAAAACTTCATGTTGTTTGAATTCCTTTAAGATATTTCCCAGCGCAAATGATTAACAGGCATAAATTAAGAAGTCTGAACAGCGGAGGAGCAAAAAAAACCCTAATAATACAGGTTTCTTGCAACACCGTATAAACGTGATCATACTGGAGCATTTAATTATGTTAAGGGAAAACATGACAGTGGTGAGGCAACAGGTAGCCAGACTGGAAGCTGGTATTTCCCTAACAGCCATTAGAGAGAAAGGAGAAGCAAGACTAATTACAGGAATTTCCCATGGAAAAAATAAACCATTAATAATAAAAGTCAGCCAGACTTTTCCCCAGTTTCCAGACATATGAATAAAGATAATAAGAAAAACAAGAAAACAGGAAAAAAGAATAGAGGAGAAAGAAAAACTGGTAAGATTACAAGTTAAGAAATAAACAGGAAAGGGAAAGAGGCAAGTAGAAACTAGGGCTTTCCGGGGGCGGAATATTATTACCCGAATACCATGAATATTAGAGCTCCTGAATATTCAAGAAGCCCTTCCCACATTGGGGATTATTCGTATTCAGTAAAGAATATTAGGCTAGCTACAAAATAAAAATGAAAAGTCCCACCTTCCAACCCAAACCCAATAAAATAAATGTAACCCCTGTCTCCCCCCCACACTTTCTCAGCAGCCTAACGACACCCTCCTCCCCCAAGCACCCACAACTTGTTATATTTTATTTATTTAATTTGAACATTGTAAATAAATTCCCCGATTGACTGGCACAACCCACTCACCTCCATGGCCGGGCGGCGTCTTTCTTAGCGCTCGTTTGTGCATAAAACTATAACAGTTATGTTCCACCACCCTTGCAGCACCAGCACCCAATTCCTGATACAGAGCAGGTGACCAGCACAGTCCTGCCCTCCTCCACGGATGGCAGCCTTCTCATGAATAAAAGCACTCGCACGCTTGCTGTCTCTTTATAGTTAAACCAACTGATCATGTAATCAGCTAGTTTTACTATACAGAGAGGAAACATGCAAGTGCTTTCATTAATGAGAAGGCAGCCATCCGTGGAGGAGGGTGGGTCTGTGCCAGTTGCCTTCTCTGTATTATGAATTAGGTGCTCGTGCACTGCCAGGGTGGGGGACATAACTCTGATAGTTTTATGCACAAACAAGCGCTAAGAAAGATGGCGGCCAGCTGTGGAGGTGGACAGGTCATGCTGGCCATCCATCAGCGGATTTATTTACAACGTCCAAATTAAATAACTGAAATGTAACAAATTGTGGGTGCATGGGGGAGGAGGGTGGCACTAGGCTGCTGAGAGAGGGTGGGAGGACGGGAGTTACATAATTCTACTGGGTTTTAGGGAGGCGCTTTTTTTCATTTTGTTTCAAGTGGGTTAGCCAAATATCTGAATATTTGGCTGCTGAATACCGAATATCTGGAAAAAGGTATTGACACAGCCCTAGTAGAAACTACTCAACCACTGACTGAACATTGCCTGAATGAGAAAGTTATTTGGATTCCGACACCGGACACTCAGTATCATAATAATAAATGCCAGAACATAATACCAGAAACAAGGAACATGCCGGTGCTGAATTAAATCAGAATGTCACGAGAAATAAGCGATCAACAGCTTCTACAATTTACTAGGAACCAGTTCTAGTCAAAAAAGTGACAGGCCTAAAATGGAAAATATACAGCTAAGGGAACAAAAAAAGGAAGCTCAAGACCCCCCCCCCCCCTCGACTTCATACCAAACTAATAGTAAAACTGCCCAGTGAAAAGCAAAAGGAGAATGAAAACTGAAGCATCTTTGTTATCGATGTAAGACACACATTGATAACTGAAACAGAACTGCCTCTGACGTACCATGAACTTTTGTACTGTAATATGAGTCAGGAGACATACAATAAAGGTACTATCTGTTATCCCAGAGTTTTGGAAGAAAGAGGTTTTCCACAACCTGGGGAATGTATAGTCTTTTTTTACCACCACAGAAAACATATACATTTAATAATATTGAAATTGATGAACTTGTTGGACAAAGGCTAAAAAATTACAGCAGTATAAGAGGATGAATCACTAACAGAATATGAATGTGGGGTTGAAAATGCTGTGATATCTGTGTTCAGTAATGTTAAAACAATGAGAGTGGCTGAAAAATTAGATGGCACAGGCATCAAGTTTGTTGATTACTATGTGTAACCCCTAGGTGGTGCTATCCCAATGGCTACTACCCCTGCCTGCTTGGCTAGTTGCAGATTAAGGGGCCTGGGTACTGAAATGGATGCCTCCATCCGGAGGACAGGGTTGTTGGTAGCAAGGCTAACCTGGGTACAGCCCTCCAGAACACTGTAACCTCCCTCTTTCTATTCTAGTGGCCTAGACAATGTACAGTAAACACTTTCACAATAACCCTTGTTCACCACACAAATCCCCACTCTGTCTGCACTTACCACCAGGGCTGGTTCCTCTGGCTCGACCCTGGAGACCCCCTGTAAAACAAGGTTATGCACAGCAAATAGCAACAGTACAGTACTTTTGACACAAGCTGGAACCACAGTCAGGTTAAATGCAAAAAGAGTTAGATCTGATTTGTTTAGGGGACTTGAACAAGGGAGGGGCGTAATCAGGTTGATTGGCTTAATGGCTAAATCAATCAGGCAGTCATGCATGCACTTCAGAGTCCCTACACAGTCACACACTCTGGGTACCCAGGTGGAAGTAAGGAGGACCAGCCTGGAACGTTGCCCAGGGTAGGCCGGCATTGCAGCTGGTTGGGGCCCTGTGATAGAAGAAAGAAAGATGCACAACCACACACAATTTGTAATCCGGAGTCGGATGGCTCAGTTTGTGACAAGAAAACAAAAAGCAAATTAGATGACAACACTTTTGGTTTAGCTGGTGTTGCAGAGAGCTACCCTGGTGTTTACTCTTGTTACCCAATATAGGACATAGGAGGGACGAAATTGAGACTGCAGGTTGTTGAGCTGGAGTGCCAGGAGAAGCAGGGCCCACACGAATCACTGAGGCGTCGTTCCTGTTCAAGGCATTGAGCAGGGGGCTGATCCCCAGGCAGGTCTCTCGTCGATGGTTTTCTCTGTGGCATGAGTAATCTGGCTTGGCCAGTGTGACAAGGCCCAGACAGAGGAACAGTTCGGATGCGAGTCTGAGAAAGCTGTATGCAGCCTCCAGCAAGTAAGGCACAGTTAAAAACACAGTGGGGAACCAAATCGTGACCCACTAGCAGCACACAGCACATTTATAATAAAGCAATCACCACTATACCAGGTGGATAACAGTCCAGCTGCAATCACAGGGTCTCTGCGCAAAACCGGGAATTCAGCGGTAAATGCAGATCCTGACAGGCTGATCGTGTTCAGCAAATCTTCAGTCTTCTTCAGGTTTCAAGCCTGGTCACCAAGGCTGTGGCTTAAATCTCTCACAAGCTTTGGATGCCATCTGTTTCGTTAGGGCCCCCAAACAAGGGACAGCAGGCAGGCAGGCCAAGACTCAGCCCTTCCACAGTTCTCCCACGTGAGCTATGCAGGAGCTGCTGCTCGACTCACTCGAACTGTCTACTCTTCAAACTCTACCTCCAGACTGACTCCTGCTGCAAACAGCCTGGGAATTTCCCCAGGATCCAAAAGGTTTGGTTGGCTGATCCATCTGTCAGTCAATACAAGGCCCCGGTCCATCTGGGCGCCAAAGTCTCGATACTACAATTCCTACAGAATTTTGCTCTCACAAGGTCCCCGGGGACAGACACCATTTCAGGGTCCCCAAAGGTACTGATTGGTCCACTAAAGCAGTCCAGAACCAAGATGGTGGTGCACTATTGAAATGTCCAGGCTGCAAAAAAGGCAGCTTAGACGAATCACAATAACATTACTACTATAATAGACACTCAGCAAATAAGTACAGCTTCTAACAGAGCTCCCTCTCTCAAATAGCGATGGCAGAAAGGAGTGATTATCTGGCAGCCCGGGCGGGACTCGAGCATAGAAACACTCAGCCCCCTCCCAGATTAAATAAGCACCACGTTATAAGCAGCACTTAAATGAGAAAGAGAGCGCAGAGGCATTAAAGAGCTCTCACACAAACACTTTTAAACGCTAAGACACAGAATGCTAGCCTGGCCATGGGCATTAGGCAAGCCCAAGGAAGACTTTTCTGGAACCCCCATTTGTAGGGGGGTTACATATGGATTACAGAGAAATACGATAAAAGGAAAAATAACCTGCATCTCCATGGAGACGCATATTAGAGAGGTCAAAGATCAGCAATATTATCATGCAATACTTCTACAGAATAGATTCGACTGTTTACAAAAGACAAGGGAGAACTGACTACATAATAATGCAACAGAGGGACAACACGTCTTGCCAGAAAACTCCAGGCCCTGGAGCAAGCGACAATGCCGCAGTTTTGTGTTGCGTAGGGGTGCAAAAAGGTCCCCACCTCTGGATGACACCATCTTGTGAAGAAGTTATCTACCACTGAGGGCAGCAGTTCCCATTTGTGCATCTTGGACTGTCAGCTACTTGGCTTGTCTGCCAAGATGTGTTGGACACCTGGAAGATGCATGGCTGACAGGTCTAGGCCATGTTCCAGCACCCAGTACCATAATCTCATTGCTTCCCTGAAAAGGAGCTAGGAATGAGTGCTGCCTGTTTGCTGATATAATGCATCACACTGACATTGTCCATCTGTATCAACAGAATACCCGGATTCAGATACCCCTGAAATGCCTGGAGGCTGTACAAGACAGCCCTCATCTCCAGAACATTTATATGCAACTTGGTTTCCAGCTGGGTCCATGAACCTTGTGTCTGACAGGGCCCCAGGTGCACCCCACCCCCCAAACCCAGAGCTGGAGACATCTGTGATGAGGATCTGCTTCGGAGTTGGAATAAGAAGTGAAACACCCTCTAATATGTTGCCATGTTCCAGTCACCTGGTCAGTTCTCTGCACAGTGGAGTCGTGATGAGTACCATTTGGTCCAGCTTGTTTGTCAGCTCATCCCATTGGACCCTTAACTGCCACTGAGGGATCCTCACATGTAAGCAGGCCAGCGGCTATGTCATGAGTCTCAGAAGATGTAGAAAAGTGTTCTGGTTGGGACATGACTGCTATATAGCAATCTTGCTCGAGCAATCAGTTTCTCCGCCCTGTCCACGAGTAGGAAACCACAGCCCTTTTCCGTGTCCAAAACTGTTGTGTACTGCAGTCTCTGGCAAGGAGTCAAGACAGACACTGGTACATTCCCTGTGACTCCTAAGTCCTCAAACAACTGCCGTGTTCAAGACAGGATGTGTAGCAGATGTTCCCTTTTTATTTACTGAAATGTTTCACCAGGAAGGCACACTGAACAACAAGTTGCTCTTCTCCCGGTGCAACCTGGGGGTGTACAGTTGGATGAAGAATTAGACATACAGCTTAACATTTAAAATATACCAGAAATTAAACATTCAATTACATTTGTAACAAGACATACAGTTACAAAATATCATAAATAATCATACAGTCACATTTGTAACATAACATACAATTAAATATAGCATACCTGTGAAATATGCATTTAATTACAAGTGGCATATCTGAGGAACATAGTACATAGCAGTGGAGGGAGAGAAGAGTGTGCCGAGATGCAGGCTGGGGAGGAGTGGAAGGTTTAATAGGGGATGTGAGTCATGGAGAGGAGCAGAGGCACAGAAGGACAGTTAAGGAGGGTTAAAGCAGGAGCAGTTAGATGAGAGAAAGTTATGTAAGGCAGAGGCAAGGGAGTGGGAGGAGGAAGAATGCCGTATTTGGGGGAGTCCAGAGTTGCGGGAAATGACAGGTAAAGCCTGACTGACCGATGAGAGTGGTACGACGGGGGACCAACAAAGTGCTAGTATTAGAGGATCTGAGGGTATGGGAGTGGGGAGGTGGGGAAGAGAGTGAGCATGAGAGGTAGGAGGGAAGTTCTCCTAACCAAAATTCAGAAGTGGGTTTGGCACAATGAGTGAGGTGCCTGTTGGCAAGCAGGGGAAGGGAAATGGTGTGGTAGAGGTCACAGTGATGAGTGCGTGATGGAGCATCAAGGGCAAATCAACAGAAGGAGTTAAATAGAGTGTCCAGTCTGGTTAGAGAGGATTTGGGAGTGGCACCATAGACTACATTACAGTAGTCGAAAATGGAGAGGATCATCTTCTGGACTAGTTCACGCCACGCTGTAGGAGGGATGCAACTATGGTTCCTGAATAAGGCACCAAGCTTGAGGCACAATTTTTTCAGGATGGCGTCAATGTGGCCAGAGAATTTGAGGTGTTATTCCAACCAAACCCCAAAGTATCTGAATTAGGAGGTGTCCTCCAACATTGTCCCATCAAGGGTATGGAAAGACGGTAAAGGGTGAAGCCTAGAGAGTATCTGCCTAGTGCCAAAGGTCATGGGGACAGTCTCATTGGCATTTAGGAATAGCTGATGTGAGGCAAACCATAACTGAACCTGGTGGAAGTCAAGCTGAAGGATGGTTACAACATCAGCAGGGCATTTGCCAGAGGAGAACAGAACAGCGTCGTTGGCAGACATATGGATAGAGGTGGAGGGGGAGCATACTGAGGGCAAGTCATTTAGGAAGATGGAGAAGAGAATGGGTCCAAGCACCAAGCCCTGTGGGACTCCAGTGGAAAAAGAGTGGGGGGGGGAGAGATTGTATGCTGGATCTTGACTGATTTGTGTTCTGCCTGAGAGGTAAACTCTAAACCAGTTTTGGGCAGAAGTAGACAACCCAGCAGCCGTAAGGGAGTCAAGAAGTAGGGCATGAGAGACTGTGTTGAATGCCTTGGCAAGGTCAATAAAGATGGCAACGGTAATGAGGCCATTATCCATCCCAGTGAGGATGGAGTCAGTGAGCCTGAGTTGGGAGCTGGCTTTCAAAAGCCAGTCATCCAGACAGGGGAAGATATGCAGGCCTTCCCTGCAAAGGGTTGCTGCCACAACTGCCAAACATTTCTTAAAGACCTGTGGCACAGAAAGCAAGCCAAAGGGCAATACTCTGAACTGATAATGCCCCCCTTCCAGTGTATGCAATAAGGGAATCAGAAGGGACAAATGTCTCGGAGGATAACTGGAAGGAGGCAGAGAACACTAAAATCTCCAGAGCATACCCCAATGCAATTATCTCCAGGACCCATTTGTCTGTCATGACTTCCTTCCACTGTTTGAGATGTAGGGAGAGTCAGCCCTGTACAACCACCCCTGGAGGTAACAGTGGTGTGGGAGAAATCTGAATTGAGTCACGGTGAACTGGTGGGAGCAGCTGCACTGGCTCCAATGGTCTTGGGTGCTCTGGAATGGGCACCTGGGGGGGACGGGGCTTGGCAAGGGCCCACTACCCTTACCTCAGCCTTGCTGAGGGTAGGCTTGGTGGCCACTTCTGGCAGCAGGCTGGTGAAAGGATCCCTTCCATGACCCCTACCAGGCATGGGATAAAGGGATTTGACAGACCTTAGTGTCATTTTAGATGTCTGAAGGCCTTCCAATGCCTCTTCAACATCATTGCCAAATAGTTGCTCCCTCTAAAAGGGGCATTCAGACCTGCTCGCTGTACATCATTTGCAAATCCAGCTACCCTTAGCCAAGAATAGTGCCTCATGTAAATGCCAGATGCAGCTGCTCTGGCAGAAGCATCAGACACATCTAATGCTGAGCAGAGCGAGTGTTTACCAACCTCAGCACCAGAAATCAAGGTTTTAATCAATTCATTCTTGGCAGAGCCTGGGCTGCAGCTTTAGCTGCCTTCCACTGGCTATTCAGATATTTAATCATATGGGCTTAATAATCTGCAACTCTAAGACCTAGTGAGACAGAGCCGTGTGTGCAGATATTTAATCATATGGGCCTGACAATCTACAATTCTAAGACCTAGTGAGGCAGAGCCACATGTGTGCTTGCCCATTACATCCAGCCTACGGGACTCTTTTCCAGGAGGCAGAATACTCGTGTGTTTAGGTGCCCTGGCTCTATCATGGGCAGCCATAATAAATATTGAGTCGGTTTCCTGTTGACTGGCATAATAAGGCAGGGCAGGAGGAGTGTGACACTGCCTTCCTGCCTAGGTACAGCTGGGCAAAGAGTTAGGCCTGTACCATGCAGCATTCTCCAATGCAGGATAAACTGGAGGAATACCAATGGATGGAGTACAGGGTACATCCAAAAACTCCATCAAATTTTTCTTTGTGGAGTCCTCTTCCTCCTCCACAGCAAATCCCATGGCAGTTTGCATTTGCTGCAGCACAGACTGAAATGTAGGCTTCTCTGGGGGAGATCTGGTTGTAAATACCACAGAGTCCTCACTACAAGATGAGAGGGTAAAACTGGATAATACTGTTCTTCCTCATAACCTTTTTCTTCCTCAAAATCTTCCTTGATAATGAGGTCAGGATTATATTCCACCTTGTTCACCTCCCTGTCAATGATGGGAACCAAGGATCATGCTGGTGATGCTGTTGGTGGTGGCTGAGAAGGAGGTATTTGTGGTATACTGGAAGATGGTGTTGACAGGGTCTGAGAACCAGTAACACCCATTGATGATAACACAGGCCCCACAGGTAAGCCTGTTAAAATACATCATATCATCTCTGAAAATGACGTCAGTACCACTTGAGTGTTGATGATGCCCTGGCGAAGGGCCATGACAACTGAAGCTGACAAAGGGCTGGGACTCTACAATGGCGATGTACTGTCCATAGCAGGTGCAGCAGTGCCTGAGCCAAGCCCTGACCTTGGTGTCTCATCAACAGTTTTTGGGGCTGGCATCACCACCACCTGAGTGGTCGATGATGAAGTTTGTTTAGTACTTGAAGGCAGCAGCAGCAACTGAGACCTCGCTGGGGAAGAGGATCGCTCTTTATCCCTGTGCTTGTGTTTATGATCCGATAATGAAAGGGGTCAGTAAAATGACCAATCCCTCTCCAAGACTTTAGGTTTCGCTGGCCGCGTTCACTCAACAGGGAAGACAGTGCAGATTTCTGGCTTTGTACTTTCTCCATGGCACCAAAGTTTTCTTGAAGATGAATTTTTCCAGCTTTTTCCTTCGGTGTCACCTAGTAGCTTGGTTAAAGTGCTGGCAGATCTCACAGGTTTGGATGTTATGAAAGTGGCCTAGGTGGCAGACACATAACTTGTGTGTGTCATCTTTAAAAAATTCTCTCCACACTCACAGTACCAAAATATCTTCGTAGATTTTGGCAGCATGCAGAGACAATGATATAACATGTAATTTAAGAAAAATAAATAAAACAACAATGGATAGTTAGTCGGTGTTTCCGCAGCAGACTGGACGAGGATGATCAATGGCGAGAAAAGAACTGAGAAGAGATTGGGCTGCCCACATCTACATAGACACTGACGCATGACGTTGCTGTGGGCGGCCCCAGTTAGCAAAAGTTTCCATTTGGTTCTAGTGCTGAGATGGGTATAGTTCCAAAGGTGTGGCCTAATGGAAGAGAGATCCTTGAAGAAGATAACCCGCAGTATGCAGTCACACAGACCTACAAGTAGATGGCACCAGGGTTTAAACTGCGTAGAAGCCCACGGGAACTCAGTTTCACCACTTCTTGAAAAACTGTACAACAATTTCACCACCCCAACATCTTTCTCCATCAACTACTATAGGAGAGTTCTATCACCTACAAATCAATGTTGCACCACCTAGAAATCTAGATGAGAGTTCCCTCACCTAAACATTTCCTATTTAACCACTGGATGGCACTGTCTCCTTGCAAATGAGCAGGAACCCAAATCACAGCATAAAATCTTCATAATTAATTTAAAATTTTGCAAAGTGCAGGAAGACGAGAAATATACCATTCCACAAGGTGCATACCTTATTTTAACATTCAGAACCGGTTGACAAAAAAAAAAAAAAAGAAGGTGCTGGCCTTCACTCAACAGTATATTTTAACATAGGCGTTGGTAGGCTTACTCAGTGTACTTTGAGGAGTACAGTAAAATCTGGAAAACCCAAAGGCAACATGAGCCTCAGGCCAGGATAACAAACACAAACGCAGAAAGAGTAAAATAATAAAGCTGCCTTTGCCTTTCTTGTACCTGGGGGATTACGCAGCAGCCAGCAAGTACATAAGTGAACTTGTGAGTGATCACAGTGAGGGGAGGTGGGGTGGGGGCAACATGTCATGAGTCAGATGGACCCCATGCGGTTTGTTCCTTTGGACATCTATAAGGCTGGCTACCTTGATGTAGTACAGAGACTTATCACACTGTATTCTAAACACTGTAACTAAAATCCAGCCAATGTCTGTCTGTCTGACTGATAGAGTGTGTGTTAGAGAAAATAAAATACTGTGAATATATTGGGATCATTGACTTACTACATACTGTTGACTGAAATAGGGGGTGGGGCAATGTTTGCGTGACGAGGCAGCACATCTTTTGGTTTGTGTTGGGGGGGGGCAACTCTTGAGTACAGGTTTAAAACTGCTGGCTACACTCCTATGTTTTAACATTCAGAACCCTTTGGCCACACAAAGATTCTGCTGGGCCACACTCAACGGTGTGCACCTCATTTTAGCATTCAGAATCTGTCAGCCACACATGAAGTGGGTGCTGCCCCCCATTCAACAGTAACATTATTTTAGCATTCAGAACCTTTTGGCAAAAAATAAATAAATAAAAAGGGGTGCTGACCCACACACAACAGTACATACCATGTTTTAAAATAAATAATGGAGCTGTTAGAAACATAAAGGCCCCCCCCTCAAAAAACACACACACAATCATATGGGAATCACAATCATAAGAGTGTAAAAGCACTCAGTACCAGGCAGCCCAAACTGTTGTTTAAACTCCAGATTCCCCCAAGTACTCATTCAAGCTGTGTGGCAGTTACCTAGTTTACATAGCAGGGAAGAGGAGACACGCCCGTCTTATTTAGTAAGTGCGCAGCTGTCCAGACTGATGTTTTAATTGATCCCTACAGCTACTACAGCGTATGTCACTGTTCTACAAGTGCTCCCAACTCCCTCCACTACAGTAGAAATGACAGCCATTTAAGAAAAAAAATTTTATCCATCCTAATTGCTCTTATATCTGCTCTCCCACTGTCCATAACAGCATAGCAAGCTTTTTTTCTAGCAGTACCACAACAAATGGGCAGCACATTGTTGTCTCTCCACCCTCAAGCACTCCAATCAACGATCATCCTTCAGTGTCTCTGCGCCCCCCCCCCCCAACATTATGTCTCTGTGGACTACCTCTCAAATGCCCAGATACCCTTCAAGATGGGTTTTCTGCACTACAAACTTTCTTCAAAGATTCCAAACTAAAGCTAAACCCAGACGAAACAAAGCTAATGTTGTTTGAGGCCCCAGCCAAGTTGAGAAATGCTCCAAACCCTGAGCTGTAATTCGTGCTTTAGATAGCCAGTCACTCGAGATGATAAATAAATATAAGCTCCTAGGCTTCTGGATGGAGCCAGGTGGCTCTGGAAACAATCATGTCAATTGACTGAAAAAAAAACAAAAATTTAGAGACCAGTTCAAGGAAGCTGCATAGCTATACACATTGTTTATCCACCAGAGGCAAAAAAGCTGACATCTCTGTTTGTGCAGATGTAGTCTATGGTCACTTTGTTCTTGAAAGACTGCATTGATCGTACATGCTATACAACCGCTTAGCAAGGTTCATCTTGGACAGTCCCAAACAACTCACCACTGTTAGTGGTATAAAATGTTATGGTGTGTGTTACGTAAGTAATAATACCCAACAGGGTGGGCGTTATTGGGATACAACGGACCGCCCAGTGGTGTAATGAGGCCCGCCCGCAGACGGAGGGCCTTATAACCCCTGAAAGGTCCGTTATATCCCATAACGCCCACCCTGGAGGGTATTATTACACTTAGATAATGGGGTTACATTAGTTTTTTTTTTATAATGCTTTTATTAAAAAAAAAGAGCGTCAAATATTATTACAAATGAACAGAAATGTGGGTTTGTAAAATAGTTCCTTGCCACTAGAGGGTGCTGCTGCTGTTTCTTATAGGTAGGAAGTGACTGTGAGTGTGCTTGCTAGCCTGAGTAAAATGCTACTGGCAAATGAGAAAAGGAGCGCAAGTAGGAGGAAATACATGCAGCACTAAAGTAATTTTTTATTTACTACAGAAAACAGAAACTGAGTTTGGTGTTTCTGCTGTTTGTTTTGCAGGAGAGCGTTGTCACAAATGAACGTGACTTCAGAACGGACTGCATGGTAAGCTGAGTCGGCAGACTGGCCGAAATGGTGTTCGCGGGTTAGAAGCAGAGCAGAGTTGTGAGGCAGGAAAGTGTTTTAGTAAAAAAATTGTATTATTTACTGTTTTGTGCTGTGGTTTTGTTGATGTCGAGCGAGATGAGTGAAATTAACTTGAAGTGGGCTATGTCGGCGAGCCACTCGCTTAGCGAGGAAAAAAAATGGCGGTGGCGAGTTGTAGAATTCAAACTTGTTTTACAGCGGGCCGTTGTTAAGAAATAACGGCCCGGGTGGCAGGCTGCTTCAGCCAATCAGGAATCGAGTTTTACTTTAACCATTATCTAATCCAAAATATTTTCTGTTAAAACTGTCTATGGGCTAGCCCCAGACTGCTAAAGAGAACGCTTAAGCGTCAGACCCGAACAAGCAACCCTGAGTAATGTAGCACTTTTGGAGGAGGAGACTCCAAGAATCAGAACCCAAACATGCACCTTGGCACACAGTTATTTCATTCCCCAGCTATGGAACTCTTTCTCAGCAGAGGTCTGTGTTATTTGGGGTAAGGGTCCCCTTTTAGGGCCTTGAAGGCATGGTTTTAGCAGAAAAATAATAAACTGTACTGTACCTGTTGCCCCGGAGTAATTGAGGTTACATAAAGATCTGATTGTGATAGAGACTAAGTTATAACCTGCTGATGCGTGTACACTAAATGAATTGTGTGAAGTGTATTTACTATGTGACAACGTAAATACATACTGTACTTCTATTTTTGTGTAACAAACTTATTCCCTTATAAAACTGAAACTGATAGCACCAATGAGCATACCTCTCAACTTTTCTTCACCAAAATGTGTGACACGATGTGTGACAAATGAGCAAAAAGTGTGACATATCATCTAACACGGCACTGCAAGCTCAGAACACTATAGCTATCAGTGCACTAATGTTCTTAATGTTTTTTGATAACTGAGCATAATAGATTAATATGAATTTCTGTTTTAAAGTCTCAGTGGGGAATGTGGACTATCACCTTCCCCATGATGGACAAAGGGTTTCTGAGAGGTAAAATGAGTGACGTACCTCATAATGTGTGACGGTTGAGAGGTATGCCAATGAGGTAAGTTAATTTACCTTCTTTCAACTTTCTTGTCTCAGCATGTGGCAGGTAACAAGCAGCAGAGGATTTTCTGATGGTGTGTGCACTCCCACAAGGACCTCCAGTTCAGAAGCACGTTCAATACGCAGAACCATCTCCAAAACCGGAAGTCAAGTGGGCAGGGGTCAACCTTAACCTTTTTTTTACACTAGCCAGCAGGGCAAGTTGATTCAAAATTGCACTAGCCTGCAGATGTTTGCACTAGCCCTTAATTATAATGGTAAATTTTGATCACTTACACAGGAAACACTGCAAGCAAAGCCAAGAAATACTCTGATTATTGCACATTTATCCTGCTCCCACATTGCTTCCAGCTCCCCAACAGAAAAAAGACTGCAATGCCATCACAGTGAGCCCCACCCCCCATTGTTTTGTACCATAGCCTCCTTTCTTACTCTTTCTGCCTCCCCCACACACACAAACTAAACAGAGAGAGGATAATCACAACAGCAAATGTTCAATCAAGCAGTCCTAGCTCTGCGCACAGAATAGCTGACATCATCATGCACCTCACCACACTGTCACCACCACCCACAGGGCAATGAATAGAGTCAGGCAGAGAAAGACACTCTGGGTCCCCACCCTATAGTCAAACTGGAGACCTGCACTTTTGAAAATTTTTGTATAGTCTCAAGTAAGCCAGGAGCACATCCAAGATTTCTTTGGGGTGGGGGATAGACAAACCTAAGGGGCTTGGGAAATAGAAAACCAACATTTTTATTTGTAAAAGCATTGATTTTAATAAGCTCTGCCTCAACAATAACAGATTTTTCTTTAACATTGTCCTTTCATCAGCCCGGGGGAAACAGCACACAGGCATAACACTATACTATTTCTATTTCTGCATAGGATGATCTATGTGCCCCAGGAATGCCTATTTCAAGGTTTCAAATTATGTATTTTATCGAGGTTTATTTTTGTACCATACATGATCCAAAGCTTTGTTTTTAGGCTGAAAGGACATGCTGAGTGGGATAAGGGTGGAATTGTATGGATGGTGATAGCTGGCATGGTCTATTTAGAAGAGCTGGGGACCCCCTACACTTGCCAGTGATGGCAGCTATGAATCTATGGATGGTCACTTTAGAGTCTGGTCTGCAGTGGTGTCCAGCGAAAGAACAGACAGAGTTAAGAGATTTGGAGGGAGAGAGACATTATGGTGAGGCTGGGATAAAACCCACCACCTGCAGGGCCGATCCTGTACATCTCTTTGCATTTTGTCACCGAAATGTTGGATACAAACACTCAAAATGTAGAGAAATGAGGGGCACTGGTCTTAATAATACTGGACAAATTGTTTTGACATAGACACATTCAGAAAACTGGAACCTAGTGACTTAACAGCACTCTACCCTTGATCACACTCTGGACTCTAGCTGAAAGTCTTAACAGTGGAGTGATAATGACTCACATGGAGTCTTTTGTGGGATCCCTCTCTTGAACTGCAAGATAATTGCAGCTCTTTATGAGCTGTTAATCACACCTGGCCATCTGGAACATTGAGAGAGATTAGCATGAGGACTAGAGAATGCTAAAGTAGAGACTTTTTTAACTTCATTAAAAGCCATGAACATCTGCACTACAGTAGTCAAGATGGGCTAGTAGAGAGTTAGCTGCACTAGCCTTGGTCAGTTTGCACTAGTGTTTGGGCTAGTAAAACAATGTTAAAATCGACACCTGCAAGTGGGGATGAAAGACAGCATGCCAGAAGGATGATTTAAAGTACCCATTCTACCTGCCCAACTCCAAATCTACCCACATTTAGCAGTTGGAAGCTAGTTTCAACACCATCAAATGATTTTATAAAATGGATGAGAAAAATTGTACCATTAGTGCAAAAACATCACGCCTGCATTGTTTGCAAATGGCCAAGCACCTATACTTTTTTCACTAGTTTTTTTCTTACATGTTCATTTATTGCCGTTTTATAAGTGTGATAACATATTTCATGGTATGCAGTCCCTCTCTAATATACGTACTTCTTGGGTGGTTCAGTCCTAACCCTCATGCCCATTTCTTCTGCCATCACAGTCACTGCCCAGTGAACTATTCAGGCATTGTGTATCACACAACCCAATAATCCATTTTCTAAGTGAGATAAGACCCTTCAGGGAGTGGGTTGTTCTGTGATACCTGCCCTTCCAGGTGCTATGAAGGCCCTCCACCTGTGGTGTCAGACCATGCCCCTGGAGCGGTCAGGTATCACACAACAACCCATACCCTGTAGATCTCATCAGTTACATGTCATTAGATTATCAGAGCACACGATGGTCACAGCACATCATACTAAGGCTCAACATAGAAACATAGACCATGATGGCAGAAAAGAAAAAACTACTCACCATAGTAATGTTGTTTCTTCTAATGGAGTCTTGCTGTATTCAGACAAAATGCAGTTAGCCCCTGCACCTGAACTGCCCTGGAGAGGAAAGGGTTAACTCCATGCAGAAGCATGGAACGTTGAGCTCGAGCTCGGTTTTCAAACCTCTGTCTGTGGTACTTCCCAATGTAACTGTCAGATTCTTACGAGCAGCTAACTAACTTAGCACTATAATATGGAAATTGTTTGAAACATATAGCCAAAAGGCAAAATCTTTTTGGGGTCCAAAAAAGACAAAAGTCGAGAACCCAAAAAGAAAGAAGGTAGTGACAAATTAAGCTATGCAACACAAGAAGGATAAACATAACAGCTACCCCACCACAAGGGAGGGTACAAGGTACACCCCTGAGGTGCAACACTGTACCTGCCAGCCCACTTCCCAAAAACAGGTTCTGAGAGGGGAGGCGGGGGGTCTGAATACAGCAAGACTCCATTAGAAGAAACAAAAATACTAGGGTGAGTAATTTTTTCTTCAAACAACATGAAGTCTTGTTGTATTCAGACATAATGCAGACTACCAAGCAGTTCCCTATGGAAGAGAGAATGCAGAACCTACTTTGGGAACAGGCTCTGCAGTATTGCTGTGCCAAACCTAGCATCACTCCTAGCCTGGATGTCCAGGGAGTAATGCTTGGTGAATGTATGTACTGTTTTCCAGGTGGCTGCTTTACAGATCTCTAACAAGGGTATATCTCTGGCCACAGCTAGAGTAGCAGCTGTACCCCTAGTGGAGTGAGCCCTCAGGCCTGAAGGGGGTGTTTTATCCAATTTGTTATAGCAGAATTGTATACAAGAAACAATCCACTGGCAATATTTCTTTTAGTGGCAGGCTTACCTTTCCCCACTTCACCATAAGTGAGAAACAATTGAAGACGGTCATTCCTGTGTTCCTTAGTATGCTCTATGTAGTAGCTAAGAGCCCTTTCAACATCCAAACTGTGTAATCTTCTTTCCCCTGAAGAAGAATGGACAGTGAAAAACACAGGGAGAGATATAGACTGGTTTAGGTGAAAATCCGATACCACTTTAGGCAAGAACCTCCTATTAGTTCTTAGGACCACTTTATCCCTATGGAAAGATATGAAGTCAGGTTCAACTGACAGGGCCTGTAATTCACTAATCCGCCTGGCAGAAGTAATAGCTATCAGGAACACAGTTTTCCAGGTCAAGTACTTCAATTCAGCCGAAGCCATAGGCTCAAAGGGCGGCTGCATAAGCTGAGCAATGCAGACATTAAGATCCCAAGGCAGAGTAGGCACCCTAAAGGGAGGGTTGATGTGAACCAGGCCTTCGGAAAACTTCCTGAAAACAGGATAACATGCCAGGGAAGAGCCCTTCCCTGCTGAAAGGAATGCAGAGACAGCTGCTAGATGAACCTTCAACGTGGCAGGCCTAAGGCCTAGACTATTCAGATGAACTAGATAATCTAAAGTTGTGGAAATGCCTGCAGAATCAGGCACAATACCCTTCTGAGAGCACCAAATACTGAACCTCTTCCATTTGGAATTGTAAGTTTTTCTAGTGGAAGGTTTCCTGGAGACCTTCAGAATATCCAAAACTCCCTGAGAGAGATGTAGTGCTGCATATTCTAACTCTTCAAGAGCCAGGCCTTGAGGTTGAGAGATTGGAGATTGGGGTACCAGATCCGCCCCTGGGAGGAGGAGGAGAGAAGATTGTATCTCCTGGGAAGAGACAGGGGAAGTGACACAGCCAAGGACAGCAGTAGAGGATACCAGGGTTGTCTGGCCCAATCTGGAGCCACCAGTATCACTGTGCAGGGTTGAGTTCTTATCTTGATCAGAAGTCTGAACAGGAGGGGAAAGGAGGGAAGGCATAGAGAAACCTGCCCTTACAGTCCAGAATGAGGGCATCCTGGGGAACTGTCCCCAGGACTGGAGGTCTGCAACAAAACAGAAGAAGTTGATGATTGTCTGGTGCTGCAAACAGGTCTATCTCCGGAGTGCCCCACCTGGAGAAAATGATCCTCAGAATGTGAGGATTCAGGGACCATTCGTGATGTCCCTGTGAAATTCTGCTCAGGGCATCTGCTAACACACTGTCTTTCCCTGGAAGATGAACTGCTAGCGGGGAAGTCTGATGGGAACAGGCCAGAGACCAAATCTTCATGGCCTCTATGCATAAGGCCGTGGACCAAGTGCCTCCCTGCTTGTTGATGTACCACACTGTGGTACTGTTGTCCGTCCTGATTTGGACCACCTTGCCCTTGACTGAATCTGAGAAGGTCTGAAGGACTAGGAAAACTGCCCTGAGTTCCAGGAGGTTGATATGAAGAAGAGACTCCTGCAAGGACCAGATCCCCTGAGCTGTTCGGGATCCCAGGTGGGCTCCCCAGCCTAGGAGAGAAGCATCCGTAGTCAGAACTACTGATGGAACTTGAGGGAGAAATGGAACCCCTTGTCTGAGGTTGTCCTGGTCTAGCCACCACTGGAGAGCTTGTACCAGAGTTCAGGTCACTATAATCAGTTTGGTGAGAGAGTCCCTTCTCTGGGACCAAAAGGACCTTGGGTGGAACTGAATGTCCTGCATCTGAAATCAGGCTCCCTGAACCACTGCAGTGGAGGCTGCTATGTGGCCCAAGAGTCAGAGGAATTGTCTCGCTGGAAGAGAAACCTGAGACTGAAAGGAGGAAGCAAGGTTTACTATGGCCTTCACTCTTGCCAGAGAAAGGAAAGCTTTTGCTTGGATAGTATCCAATTCCATCCCTATGAAGGTGAGAAGCTGTATTGGTTCGAGGACAGATTTTGGCAGATTGAGAGAAACCCCAGAGAACTGAGCAAGTCCTGAGTGGTTTGCAGAGCTGACCTGACCTGGTCTGATGACTGCCCTACTAGGAGCCAGTTGTCCAGATATGGAAAAATGGTGATACACTGTCTTCTAAGGTAAGTCACCACTACTGCAAAGCACTTTGTGAATACCCCTGGAGCTGATGTTAGGCCAAAAGGCATGGCCTTGAACTGATAATGGCCTGAAGGCAGCTCGAACTTGACGTATTTTCTGTGGGAGCACCTGATAGCGATATGGAAGTAGGCATCCTTGAGGTCCAGTGATGCTAGCCAATCTCCTGGCCTTAAAGAGGGAAGGATTATTCCCAGAGTTACCATTTTGAATTTGGGTTTTGATATGTGTTTGTTCAAATACCTTAGATCCAGGATGGGTCGCCACTCCCCTGTTTTCTTTGGGGTAAGGACGTTCCTGGAGTACAGGCCTTTTTCCCTGTGTTGAGTAGGAACCTTCTCTACAGCTCTGAGAGCCAGGAGAGATGAAACCTCTGACTCTAGGGCAAGGGTTTCTGAAATTGATGCCGGTGGAAAAGACTTGGTCCTCCTTTTTTGGTACCTTTTGAAGCTGAGGGGCCAGTCCCTAGCTTACTACTTCCAGGACCCACTTGCCTGAAGTAACAGACTTCCAGGCCTGAAAGTAGTAAGCCAGCCTGCCTCCTACTGGGATTGGAGAGTCGACCCGGGCTGACACCTCAGGGTGTCTGCTTGGCAGGATCCTTAGACTGGGAGGAGGAAGCAGCCCTGCTCATTCCCCTTCTACCCCTCCCTCGGAAAAAAAACCTTTGTGGGTAAGAAGAGGAAGCCTGAGCTTGGTAAAAAGGCCTGTGAAAGGGCCTGCCCCTGCCCCTGGATTGCTGCTTTTGAGGAGTGGCTTGCCTTTCCTTGGCCTGTGCACTCCTGTAAGTGGTCCTATATTCGTCCATTTTCTCTATCTGCTCCCCAAACAGAGAGTTACCAACTACAGGAAAATCCATAGCCTTAGACTGGGTGTCCTGCGATAGGCTAGTACATCTGAGCCAAGCATGCCTTCTGAGAGACACAGATGTAGCCACGACTCTGGATGCCACATCGTTGGAGTCCACAGCAGCGTGAAATTGTACCTTGGATGCCTCAATTCCATCTGCAGCCACCTCCTCCAGCTCTTTGGCTAGCTGGGGGGAGGCCTTTTTAGCCAGTTCCAGAACCATATCCCACCTGGACTTCTGGTACCTGGCTGTATAGGCCATACAGTTTGCCTGCCTGAGTCCCAAAGAGGATGCCAAGTAAAGATTTTTTGGCCATGGCATCAACTTTCCTGGAGTCCTTGTCTGGGGGGTGTGAAGCCAAAGGAATGCTTGCCCTGTCACAGGCTGCAATGTGAATAAAGGAACACCACAGCTGAGCCTGATAACATGCATCTCCTGTCCATTCTTTTATCTACAGGAGGTAAAGAGTTAGGAGTCTGTAGAATCTTTTGTGTCTGTTTCCCCAAGGACCTATGAAGAGGGACAGACAACCTTTTGGACTCTGGGATGTCCATCATCTCCACAAAATCAGGCGTCTCTTCCTCCTCAGCAGCTTCAACCATAGGGAGCGGGAAGGTTTCGGCCACCTTCTTATAAAACAAGAAGAGTGAAGGGGACTCAGAGCCTGGGAGGGGAGACACCCGAGGGCCTGTCTGGGGAGATGTCGGGTTCAATGGGCACATCTAGACCCCCCCGGTCGTAGTCAATGTCGGGATAATCTTCGTCTCCCTCCCACTCCTCATAGAAAGCATCAAGATCGTAATCTGAAGGAGCCAGTTCTGACCGAACCGACTGCCTAACCAACGGTGCTGGTTCGGATGGAATCGGACGAAGCAATTGGACAATACTAATCGCTTTGGCCATCTCGTCCGTGGTTGGAGTATGCGGTACTGGATCCGAACCAGCAGACTTTCGTTTATTTTTTGGCGGAACTGACCCCTCAGAGTCAGCTCTCCTTTTGCCAGAGGAGGTATCACCTAGGTCAGTAGGCACCTCCTCAGGTTCGGACGCAACTGAACCGGACTGGCCATCCGGATCCACTGACTTCTCGGCCTCCTTTTCTTTTAACCTACTCAATCTTTTTTCTAGAGTGGTTTTGGGAAAGTTTTTACAAATTTGGCAGTCTGACTGGAGGTGGTCAAACCCCAGACAATAAACACAAATGAGGTGGGGGCCGGCCTTGGCAAAGGCCTCCCCACACTCAGTACAGTGTTGAAACCCAGTGGGACCGGTTTTCTTTTGGGTTTCTCAGACATGGCCAACCTACCAAAATTATCCTATAGAAGCTTTCAAGCCAGGTAATACCAACCAATCGGTAACAACCATGTCACGAGTTTGGCAAAGAACCGTAAAAAGGCCAGGTTCTTTTGAGACCGATCAGTACCGGAACACCACTCTAATCCCAGAAAACCTTGCTTAAAATTAGAAGAAAACACAAGGTCAGTTCCTAACTGGACCGACGGAAAAGAAACCGAAGAAAAAAACAATTTCCACAAGTTGTTTAAAATAAATACAGTCACTACCTATCTACAACACTAACTGCACCATAGACAGAGGCTGGAAATCCGAAAAACAATAAAAGAATTGGTTTAAAACCAAATGCTTCACTTTTACAGAACCGAGCAGAGGAAATCTCCGGAGCGACTTCACTGTTAGGCGGAGTAAAGTATCTGACGGTTACATTGGGAAGTAGCACAGACAGGGGTTTGAAAACCAAGCTTGAGCTCAACGTTCCACGCTTCTGCATGGAGTTAACCCTTTCCTCTCCGGGGCAGTTCAAGTGCTGGGGCTAACTGCATTATGTCTGAATACAGCAAGACTTCATGTTGTTTGAAAGACCAGAGGTCCATCCAGTTTGCCCATATTTCCTATAATCCCTGGAATTTACTGTTCCTCCAGGGTACTAACCCTCCCCCTCCTATCCCCATTCTCCTCCCTGGTCTTGCTACCCCAGGTGATCATTATTCCCTTCATTATATCCCATGCTTGCTTTAATCCCCTGTGTCTGCACCCACCACCTTGGCCGACAGACTGTTCCAAGGTTTCACCACCCTTTCCGTAAAGTTCTTCCTCACCTCCCTCATGTTAATTTCCACTCGTGACCATGTGACCTCGAGTTGGTATTCACGGTAAATAATTCCCTGCAGTTTACCTTGCTAATTCCATTACGGAACTTGAAGATCTCTATCATAGCTCCTCTTTCCCTTCTGGTTTCCAGTGAGTACATATCAAATAATAATAATACATTTTATTTATAAGGTGTCTTATCCATAACCAAGGCACCTAACAATTTTAAAAAACTAAATGAACATCAATACAATTAACATTAAAATAGCAGTACACCAAAAAAGGAAGATCAGTCACTGAATGGCTGGTGCCAGAAAAAAGGTTTTTAAAGCCTGCTTGAATCCCTCCACAGTTGTGCACTCCCGCAACCGACGGGGTAGAGAATTCCAAAGGGTAGGGGCTGCATACATAAATGCTCTTGCCCCAGATGATTTCAAGCACACCCTTGGAATCTCTAGCAACCCCTTGTCAGCTGAGCGGAGTGATCGTCCCAGGGCAGTAAGGAACCAGGAGTTCTTTCAGGTAATCCGGGCCCAGTCTGTATAGGGCTTTAAAAGCCAGCAAACCGACTTTGAAGGTGATCTGCCACTGTACTGGTAGCCAGCCACTTTAGTGCCTTGAGGCGCTCCTCATAGGATCTGCCCTGCTGACCCTAAATCATTTTTGTTACTCTGCACTGTTTCCAACCTATCCTTGTCCTTCCTGAGGTGAGGGCTCCAGAACTGAATGCAGTACTCCAGGAGAGGCCTCACCAGGAAACTGTAGAGGGGAAGTATTACCTCTTTTTTTCTGCTATTGGTACCCCTCCCGGATACATCCCAGCATCCTGTTGGCCTTGCTATAGGCCTTGTTGCACTGGCTTGTTTGTTTAAGGGAGTTACTGATGGTAACTCCTACATCTTGTTCCTCTTCTGTAGTGCCAAGTCTCACCCCACCCATCCAGTGCTCTGTCTTGGGGTTCCTTTCCCCTAGGTGCATTACCTTGTACTTTTTAGCACTTCATTTTAACTGCCAGACCTTAGACCACCCCTCTAGTTTTTGTAGGTCCCTCTGCATATCCCTTATTCCCTCATCACTATCTACCCTCCCACATAGTTTTGTGTCATCTGTGAAGTGACAGCCTGCTATGGATTCCCTTACCAATGTCACTAATTAATATGCTGAAGAGAACTGGACCCAGGATAGATCCCTGTGGAACCCCGCTCATAACCTCCCATTCCTCTGATTTAACCCCACTGACCACCACCCTCTGTTGCCTTCCTTCTAACCAACTACCCACCCAGTTCACTACGGTTTTAGCTGCACCCAAATCTTCCATCTTTTTGAGCAACCTTTTGTGCAGTACCGAATCAAAAGCCTTGCTAAAGTCAAAGTACAGCAGATGCACATCGTGGCCTTTGTCTACTTCCTTGGTCACACAGTCAAAGAAAACAATCAGGTTAGTCTGACAAGACCTTCCCACCATAAAACCATTTTATTTACTATCCTGAGGCCCGCTGCTCTCTACATAGTTCACAAGGTCCTCTTTGATTAGTGATTCCATCAACTTCCCCATGATGGAGGTCAGACTGACAGGCCTGTAGTTGCCTGGTTGTTCCCTATTCCCCCTCCTTATGAAGTGGTACAACATCTGCCATTCTCCAATCCCTTGGAACTTCCCCAGACCTAAGTGAGTTGTTCAACAGCCCAGCCAGGGGTTCAACCAGTTCTGATGCCAATTCCCTAAGTATCCTCGGATGTAACCTATCTGGTCCTGGGACCTTATCTATCTTGAGAGCTGCCAGCCTTTCAGGGCCCTCCCACTAGTAAGTATTGGCTGCCTGGCACTTTCTGGCATGGACCTGCTGTCCTCCTTAGTGAATATTGAGCAAAAATAGTCTTCAGGACGGCGGCCTTTTGCTCATCCTCCTCTATCACCCTACCCCTCTCAACTAGCCATGCAATGTCCTCCCTTTTTTCACTGATATATCAAAAAACTGTTTTTCTCTGTTCTTGACCTGCTCCACGATATGCAGCTCCTTGTCTGCTTTCACCTCCCTGATGGCCCTCTGTCTCCCTAATTTTCTGTAGATAATCCTCCCATTCTGCCTCCCTCTGCTTTTTTCTTGTATTTATAGGTCTTCTTCTTTGGCCCTAACTGCTTCCCTGACCCCAGCTGAGAAACAAAGTGGTCTCACAGTTTATTTTATTTTTTTTAAAGATATTGCTCTTATGCTTGCCTTTGATGCCTTGAAGATGTCTCCCTTTATTGCCTCTCATCTCTCCTGTACTCCCCCTTATGTCCTCCACCCCACTAACGTATCCCTGACCAGTTCCCTCACCCTCCTGAAGTCCACCCTTCTAAAGTCAACGACTTTGGTTCTTGTGGGTTGCTGGTCCTCGAGGGTCAATTCATACCACACGGAACTGTGGGGGCTGTTCCCTAGCGGCTCCCCTACTCCCACAGCACCCACCGTCTCTGAGCTGGTGAGCACCACATCAAGGATTGCATTCTGTCTGGTAGGTTCCTTAACAAGCTGCACCAGTAGACAGTCTTGGAAGGCATCCAGTAATGTCAGACTCCTGGCATTCTTAGCCACCAGAATCTCCCAATCAACATCAGACAGGTTCAGGTGACTCACCACCACCACCTCCCCCTTTGTTGCTCCTCTTTTAAGTTCCTCCTCGAGTTCTCTGTCCCTTTCTTCCCTTGCCCTGGAGGCCTACACATCACCCCTAAGTGCACTTTCCTGCACAAGGCTGCTGTGAGTCACACCCACACTGACGAAGCCTCCCCACTGCTACCCGTAATGCACCCATCTTATACCACTTCAATGCCCTCCTTGACAAAAAGGGCAACACCTCCCCCCACCAGTTCTTCTAACCCTCCTGAACAGTGAATACCCAGGGACTGTCATCTCCCAGTCATCTTTATCTGTGGCCCGCATTTCCATGATGGCCACCAGGTCCACTTCAGTGTCTGCCATCAGTGCCTGTAGCTCACTGAGTTTGTTGCCTAGGCTCTGAGTCCCTGACCATGAGGACCTTTCTGTTAGCCTTGCTCCCCTTGGGTACCAATGTGATGTCCTGCCCTTTCTCCTCAACTGGTTCAGAGTCCTCCTTGGTGGAGTCACAAGCTTGAACCTCCTCCAGATGTGTGAAACGATTCGCCGTCTGGATGGTACTGGCTGGACAATCTCCTTATGGCTGCCCCTGCCACCCTCCACTCTTCTTACCAGTGGGTCTCTGGGGGAGTAGGGGGTGAGCTCCTGCTGAGCTGAGTGCGCAGCTAAGATATCTCTGTCTTTGCTGCTACTAGTTGAACATGGTGCACTGCTATGGTCCAGCACAACATGCCTTGGTCTGGGGCTCCACTCACTGCCAGCACATAGCAGTTGCTATGGGTTGCCTTGATGGACACTGTAAAGCCCTTTGCTTACACAGACTGGCCAATTAACCTGGCTGTTGAAAAGACTTCTTGGGTACTCCTACTAAATTCAGTTCATTGGGGCTAAATACATATGTGGATGTTCAAATCCAATATTTATTCTGAAATCCCACCTTCCCCAAATCCCTCAATTATCCTATGAGGGAAGCCAAAGCCCACTTCTACACAAGGGGATGGGAAAGGTGAACCTTTAAATCCAAATCTGAAATATAACCTACCCCCAAACCCCTCACTCACTCTATGACAGTAGCCAATGCCCACCCCTGCACAAGGGAACGATGAACCATAAAATCCAATATTTATTACAAAATCCCACCTTCCCCAAACCCCTCAACCACCCTATGAGGGCAGACAATGTCCACCCCTACAGAAGGGGAAAGAAAGGTGGGCCTTTTAATTCAATATTTAATCTGAAATCTAACCTCTCCAAACCCCTCAATCACCCTACGAGGGCAGTCAATGCTCACCCCTACGTAAATGGAAATGGGAACCTTTAGACCCATCAATGAAAAATAAAACAAAATTATACTTTTTCAATTATTTATTTCACAATTACCAGTACTTTTCATTGTTATTCTTATTCTTGGTTTCTAAATTAAAAATGTTGCTGTAAATATATTTTATACAGTGTATATATGGGAAATGTGGGTATTCAAATGTATAAAACTGCATTCCAATCTGTTACCAGTAGAGGGCAGCTGAGGACATAATTTACACCATACTCAATATGAACATTAGGGAGGCTCAGAATTGGTGGCTTCTGTTGTGTTGCTCATCTGTTGAATTTTTGGAAATTCCAGTGCCATTCAGATGCCAGTTAAAGCCATCAGAATCTCTATCAGAGTCAGAATCAGAGCTACTGTTTTAGAAGTCCCCCAATATTAGGCAGCTAGGCCCCATCCAATAATTGTAAATGGCATTCCCCCCTTCCCCCCATATAACACTCACCCCCCCCACTGTAACTTACTTTGGGGTGCCCCAGTGGGCATTTCCAGGCCACAATGTTGTAGTGTAAGGGATGTTGTCCTTCTCCTAACTTCTTTTCTGCCAGACTTCCTGTTACTATACTCAAAGTCCAAAGAAGTTTCCAGAGCTGGCTCTTCATTGCCCATCTTCCATTCCATCAAAAAAGTGTTCCACTGTCTACTGACACGTAATCACTGCCCATGCTACCAAAGCCCAGTGCCAACCCACCCACCTGCTGCATGGCATCTGCCCTGGAATCCCTGCCATAGGACTTGACTGCCAGACAGTCCATACCCTGACACTGAGTCAACTCTTTACAAGTTATCTCGTGAGGCGAGTGGCCTGCAGGCACAAAACCTTGAGTCATCACCTTAGCCAGACACTGCTGAAATGAATGAAGTGTTTGGTGGGGGCCCAGGGTTTTGCCAGTCAGCCTCCTTACCTCATCACATGCATGCAGTGAGTCAGGGAGATTTTAGTCTGGGTTCAGAGTCTTATGATCAGAGTCCAATAGCAAGGACTCCAAGAAGGATGTCCTGCAATGGGTAAGCAGGCACTGGTAATATGAGCAGCAGGCAATGGGGCAGTCTTTGGATGGAGTGTAGGAGGGACTTGGAGGAGCCTGCCCTGGAGACATGGAGACTTCTTCAGACAGCGGACTATGGTAACACAAGAACTGGTGGGAAAGGAGTTAGAAGAGGGACCCCATTCCTTACACCACAGCAGCAAGGCCCACTGGTGCACCCTAGTTACAGAGTGTGTGTGTGTGTGTGTGTGGAGAATGGGTGTTACAGGGGTGGCTGGAAAGGGGGATGTCTGTTTTTTCAACTGTGTCCGTGTTAGGGGTGGACAGAACAGCCTGGTGTCAGGGTCGCACTGCAGAGTTACAGTGTTGTAAAACAAAATATCCTTGTTCCTTCGGGTACACAAATACTGGGTGCTGCTAGTGGCCACAGTTGACTACATGAAAAATCTTGTTTCAGGCAACATTTTTCAGCTGAAGCCTTGTCGGCACACTTTCTCCACAATTAAATACTGCTACCTACCTTTTTTACTGGAGACTTCCTTTACCAAAACTCTACTTCCTGTGTCCTCACTGTGACAATACTAAAGGTTTCTTATCTGTGTAGAGCCTCACAGCTCCTGTACAGAACTGTAAATGTATCCTTTGTTAGTGCATGCATGCTGCTGGCTTCATGCAGTACAGTGTGCTGTGTTGATACACAAGTACAGTAACAGGAAATGCCAAGGGCACAATTGTCATTCAACATTTAAATGAAAGTATCATTACTATCATCACACCGTTACTACTGGTGCTTGATATGGCTTCTGAAATGGTAATCACACCAGGCTGATGTTCTGTTTGACTACCTTAGGGATCAGGAAAAATTGCAAAGAAATAAAAGTGCACAACATTTAAAACATGAAAACCCAACCATACAGCCATGTGCTTACACGCTGTGGCTGGGGACACATAGCAACGTCCACGCTGGCCGTGTTGTAGGTGCTGCTCCTTACACTGTACTCCCCAATCTTGTTAGTTTCTTGAGAGCATGGAGTTTGGCTGCTCCAGCCACAATCTCAGTAGTCAGGTACCTCACCCTTGCTTGGTAGGTTGCTGGGAAACAGCAAGTTCTTCCAAATGTACTGGTTGGAAGACATCTCCGACATTGTGTTGTATTTCATAATCATATATTTTTTGATGCTTCAGTTTTGCTGTCCCTCATCCTATGCACATTATGCAAATGTGATGCCTAGTATTCTGTACCTTGCAATGACCCTGTTTCTCTGTACTGCTGACTCACTGTACTATTCAGGATCTCCTTGTAAATAAGTACCACTCTATGCAGCTTTTTCCTGGTAAAACAAATAAATCCAAATATACAACAGCAGCTCCTTGCCGCCCACCAGCACCACACAGTAGTTTTTTCTGTTGTTGCTGTTACTTGACAGCAGATCTGTGTTTTGTGTGAAACAGCAAAGGCAGGGTTGGTGTTACTGTGAAGGTAGCCCCTTTCCCCACCCCAGCCACCTCATGGGGGGGAAGGGAGTTGGAGTACCTCAATAATTTGCCCTTTTTTTTTTTATTTTGTTTAAATTATTGTGTTAAACGAGCAATAAAGGGCATCTGATCTTAATTTCATAACATTACCTGCCAAGGTACTGTATGACCCAGTCAATAGTAGGTGGAATGGATAAGGTGGGTAGAAGGACCCCATTGCTGCTTCTCTCAAAAAAAAGTACAATAACAGGAAATGCCAAGGGCACCACTGTCATTCAACATTTAAAAGTATCATTACTATCGTCACACCATTACTACTGGTGCGTGATATGGCTTCTGAAATGGTAAGCACACCAGATTGACGTTCTGTTTGACTACCTTAGGGATCAGGAAAAACTGTAAAGAAATAAAAGTGCGCAAAATTTAAAATATGAAAACCCAACCATACAGCCATGTGCTTCCTTTACACCGTGGCTGGGGACACACAGCAACTTCCACGCCGGCCAGGTTGTGGGCACTGCTCCTTACACTACACTCCCCAACCTTGTTAGTTTCTTGAGAGCATGGAATTTGGTTGCTACAGCCACAATGTCAGTGGTCAGGTAACCCCACCTCGCTTGATACGTTGCTGGGAAACAGCAAGCTCTTCCCAATGTATTTGTCAACAGACATCTCTACTGATACTGTGTTGTATTTTATAATCTTATATATGATGTTTCAGTCTTGCCGTACATCATCCTATGCATATTATGCAAATGTGTTGCCTAGTATTCTGTAACTTGCAATATTCCTGTTTCTCTGTGCTGCTGACTGTCCTAACCAGTAAATGAGCACTGCTCTATGGAGCTTTCTCCTGATAAAACAAATACAAATACTGTATACAATAGCAGATCCTTACCATCCACCACACCCCCCACAGTAGGTTTTTTTTTCCCCTTGACAGTAGATCTGTGTAAAACAGCAAAGGCAGGGTTGGTGTTACTGTCAAGGCAACCCTCTTCCTCACTCTAGCCAGCTTATGGGAGGTATGGAATCAGAGTATCTCAATAATTTTTTTTTTTTCCTTCAATTATTGTGTCCAAACCGCAATGACGGGCATCAGTGGGTTGTGCAGAGCCTTCTGATGTGACATTTTAATTTCATAAAATGACCTGCCAAGGTACTGTATGGCCTGGTCAATCACAAGTAGGTGAACCAGATAAGGCGGATAGAAGGACCCTGTTGCTGCATCTCTCAAACAAGCAAACAAAAAACCCATAAGATGTCATGGGTTTTATTGTAAATAAAATGATGTGCATATGGAACAGACCAAAAGACCTGTGACCACATTTCGGTTGGCTTGGAGGCCCCAAAGCTAAACTTGCTGGGAGCCCCAAAATCCTAAAGCACACTCCACTCTATCCTGTATCCTCCTATAGAAGAAAGCTGTGACAGTGATTTTGTTTTAACTTCTCTGTTTATTCCACTTTATGTCAGTGCAACCCCCTACCTCTTTTTGGTAGATGACCTCGAGTCCAGGAGTAACTATCTCTGCCTCTTCACCCCTTGTAACCTCCCAACACTCCCTCCCCCATTCTGGACCATCTGTGACTGGGAGGTTAGTGGCATGGTACCTGGGAATTCCTTAGATTCAACTCGCACAGGCTGGGGATTTTCTGGCTTCCTGCCCAACACTGCTACAGGGACTTAATTATGAGAATGCAAGGGTGCAAGCTAGCCTGTCAGTGCCCTCCGAACACCAGAGTCTTGAGCTGCACTGCTGCCTGGAGTCACCCAAGTGGAAATAATGCAGTAGGTTCAGGAATCCGCCCTTCCGGGAGGAAAGCATCCTTTCTGGGGCACTCTCTCCCCTCCACCCCAAGCCAATCTCTGAGGGGTCCAAGTCTGCAGCACAACCAGGTCACTGATGCCACAAGGGGCAATACAGTCACTGTGTCAGTGGGTGGGCCGTCACAGTGATTTTTTTTCTTTTTGACACATTTTTTATGTTTTTTTAATTTTTGATAACCGGCCTACCAGGCACACTACCAGTTTTCAGGGGTGGCCCAGGAGCACTGGGGAGGTTAAGTGACTGCTCAAGGTCACATAGGATGTAAATGGAGGTTGCGGGAATCAAACCCGGGTCTACTGGGTGTACCAGGCTCATTCACAGCTCATTACCTTAATCTCTAGGCCAGTGGTTGTCAAATGGTGAGGCCCCAAACTGTTCCAGGGGAGGCCCAGTCAAGTCTGGGAATGTACAGTATTTAAAGTTTAAGTTTTGGCTGTTTTGTGTGACAGGATAAAACAAATTAAATATGGATAACTGCAGGTGAATTACTTTACTTATGCACAAATATGTGACCAGGAAGTCTCCATTGAGCCAAAGTGAGTTTATAGGTGTGTATTTATATGTCAATTAATGCCTGGGGAAGGCATGCTGAGTCAAGGCTTGTTTCTACAATAGGTATTTATATGCAGATTAGTAACTTGGAAAGGCACACTGCGTCATGGCTCATTTCTATAGTAAATATTTATCTGTAAATTAATGACTGGGAAAGGCACAGAGATCCAACACGTGTTTTCAGGTATCACCTGAGGTAAGTGTACAGGAAGTTGCTTAACAACAGGGTAAGAGAGGGAGAGATGAAGTGGCTAGGTTTGGTTGTTCCAGATAGAGAGGAAACAGTGTAACAAGGGCCCAAGAGTCAGAAAAAAGGAGTGACAAGTATAACCTGGGGTGCCAGGTCGGGGTGGAGAGCAATACATTGAATAAAAAGAGAATACACTCAGTCAACTTTATTAATTTCACTTTATTCCTGGTGTACTGTGCAAAGTAGGATTTTTTTTTTCTGTGGGGGAGGCCCAAGATTTTTTCCAAATTTGAGGGAGGCTCAAAATCTTTTTTGTGGCTTGGGGGAGGCTCACTATCAAAGTGTGAGAACTAATGCTCTAGGCTATACTGTCAGTTCCATTTCCCATGAAGTTAAAGAAGTCCCATTTGACAGTCAACAGTGAGTACTTTACAGAAAGTCAGATGTTGAGAAACTAAAGGATCTGAAGCAGTATAAGCCAATCTAACTGCAGAAAGGAGACAGCAGGGCATGTATCTCGTACTTTCATGATTGTTTCATTATGCAGTCCCCATTATGAAATAGTGACTGCGATAACGCCTAGCGCAACAACAAAATATTTCTTGCAACCTCATATGTCAGTTCCAGAGCAACTTCAATAAGACAAGATCAGGCTGTGTCTTTAAAAAGGAACTTGGGTTAGCACTGGTGAGAGAGAGAGAGAGAGAGAGAGTCAGAAAGCCGGAGGGAAGGGTGAGGACGTGCTCCAACTCCTTGAAGATGTTGTTAACTAAATAATGGTAGGGTTCCCAAAGAGAGAGACAAACAGATAGTGGGGATTAGCGTAACAATGTGAGAATTGAATGAATTAGTGTTACAAGACAGCCTAAATCCCTGATAACTCCTCTCAGCCAGTCTGGGATAACCTAGAGATCCCTTCACAAGCAGTTCAACAACAGAGCTCTCCATATTCCTGCCACCGCAGGCCTGCCTGCCTGCAACCCACCTGCTGCGCTACCAACAGGAACGGGAGCAACTTCATAAGCCTTAATAAGCCAGTTCCAACATCAAACAGGGACTAAGGAAACACGTCAATTCATGATTTACAGACATTTTGTCTTTTGTTTACCCAACATGGCCCAGCTGAGATGCAGCTTTTTGGTTCCAGCCTCAACATTAACATGACTTGAGAAAACATACTGCAAAAGTTTACTGTGAACCAGAAATAATCAACTCCTATACTGAAATGATTTTCCAGTTCAGAGCATTAAATTCCTGGAATAATGTTCCTCTCAAACACTGCTCCTTAAAAGTGGCCATGAGTGTTTCTAGTTCTGCAGTCTTCCACAAGTTAAATACTAGATGCCAGTGTAATAAATTAATGTGAAATCAGTGCTACACTGCTACCCCTAGGGTCGTGTGTCAGTTACATGTGTTCCTGTAGCACGGCTTACCCTCTGACTGTAACCATGACACTTACATTTTATCCTACGTATTGTATTTGACATTGCTCAATGTATTTTCCATACCATAACTTTGTAGATAAAATGGGTTCACCTGGAAAATAGGAACATTTTCTTGCCATGATGGTAATGTATACCTGTATAAAAATAAACTTTTACTACTACTTTTTCCATCTACTGTACTGACCCAAAGCTGACCCCTCACACTTAACTCTGATCAGCCCCTTCCACTCAGCATGTTTTCCTTTGGTACAAAAAACGAAACAAACTTTCTGGTGATTAATATCACCCCTCAGTGCTTTTCTGTCTGCTTGTCAGTCACTACTGGAGAGACAGAAAGTGCTTTCTTTCCAGTGAAGACAGCCTAGGGATATACCACAGGACTCGGGGGATTATGAAGAAGAGAAATGTGTTTCCCAGTTAATTATAAAAATCATGCATTGTAGCCAGTAGCTCTCTCAAATATACATGCAACCTAGGGGTCTTTCTTATTTGTGCTGTATGACAAAGCAAAAATGTTTACAAGACTATCCATATCCAAGCCCTGCTCCATTCTGCTGTGATACCTGCTGGCTTGAGTGCACTGCATCCAATAAAACTGGCCAGTAATAAGTCAGTTGGCACCGGAGAAAAGAGAGTGCTAGGCTGATGCATGCTGCTGTTCGCGTGCCATTTTTCGCTGTCAGTCTACCTCAGATGTGAAGAAAACCAAACAGATAATGCTGCGAACCAGGCCACTCAGGTAGGAGCACACACAGGTAGCGAACCCAAATGAACTAGTAGAAAACCAAATTAGTGGCACACATAATTTGGTTTTCTACCTCAGATGTGATCATGCGCACGCACCTCAGGAGCAACGCAAATGCTGTCGACTGCGAATCAGTTCAGTAGGCCAGTGGAGCTTCCCACGTACAGTACAACAGGGAATCGGCTGCTACTTCGTGGTGACGTAAGTATACTTGCAGTCAGTGCATAGGCACCATAATGCTCATCACATTAGTTTATTCCTAACGGGAGGGAATTATGCGCCTCAGGCATGTATACCTGCAGACAGGTGTGCACCGGCGGCATGCACGACTGCCAGCCACCTATTCACGGCTGCGACCCCGGCGCACGGGTACACGCAGGTTTGCACAGGGCAGCCATGGGCAGAGCTGTGCATTTGGGTGGGCATACAATGGAATGCCTGTCCCGGATCCCTCAGTGGATCCCTTATGTGGTTGGGGGGGGGGTGCTTCAGCTGCGTTCCCTTGCAGATGTCCACATGGCTGGTGGCCATGGAGGTGAGAGGTAGGTTGTGCCACTGTCCATGCCATGCCCTCGAACATACGGGAAGGTATGGGGGTGGAGGGCAGTGCCATGAGGGTGTGTGTGTGTGGGTGGGGGTTATGTCTGCCCAGCCACTACACCATGCCCAGTGGGGCTGGGATCTGGTATGAGGGGAGACAGAGGCGGGTAGGCGGTGCTGTATGGGGGGGACCTGCGGTCCTGGGGCCGGTGCCCCCGTCTGTGTGTGGGGGGGGGACTGGCATGCAAGGAGAAGGTGGGGGGCATGGCTAGGTGCTGGGGTGGGTGGCCCCAGGTGGTCTGTCCCGTCTGATGCTGGGGTCTTGTTGTTGTGGGGCGCGTAGGGGGCTTACGGCGTAGCGCTGGCACACCACCCCGCCTGCTCCCTGCGTGCTGCAGTCCGTGCGGGTGGGGGATCAGGTGCGTAGGTGCATCCTGCGTGGGGGACGCAATGGGTGTGGAGTGTCTCTGCACCTCACATTCGCGGCGTGGAGCCACTCTGCACCATCGTGCATAGGGCCCGATGGGTGTAAACAACATAAAACTGGCCATAAAACACTCCAGTACATTCCTGATCTGTTCCCCTGACACATAATCCTCTGTTTGTGATGCAAGAATCATTTGCATAGCAACACGTTGCAATGACACAAGCACGTGATCATGATTTTACAGCAGGAATGAGCAACTGGAACAGATAAAAGTATAAGGCAAAAGATAATGTTTTAATGAAATGCCTCCGAAATAAAACATGGAAAATCCAGAAATTCTAATTTGGGGTGGACTTCTGTAGTGCAGTTCTATTGACAGCCAACTGTGAATTATTTGCTGGAATCTACAGCATCATCTGTTGAATCCAGAGATTCTCTTGAAGCCACACAGTGAGTGGGTGGATGGATGGCTCAAATGGGATTGCTTGAAACAGATTTAACACAGGTAAGGTACAGACAGAACAGCAATCTTGTTTTCAGTCGCAAACTGGAGAATCTCCAAGTATGTAGTTCTGTGCAATGATCACTACTGATCAGATGTGTTACAGCTGGACACTAGGTTACACTACTATATATATATATATATATATATATATATATAATATATACACACACACTTAAGTCTTTGCCCGTGAGGATCATACCTCTCAACTGTACCACATTACGAGGAATGTTCCTCATTTTACTTCTCAAAAGCTCCCTGTTCCACATTGTGAGAACTTGTTCCACATTCAAAATCAACATTTTAAAGCAAAAATCCATAGTAAATGATGCAAAAAATATATTACTCAATTCATAACAGACTTTCTGAACATAAATGCAACATGTTAACAGTGTTTTGAGCTTCTTAGGTAAAGATTTGATTGAGTGTTCCACATTTTGCTCATTTGTTCCACATTTTGACAGGCAATGTTCCACATTTGGGGGACAAAAGGTTGAGAGGTATGCGTAGGATAGCCCCATATTATGTGATATCTCGTTTCTACAGAATCCCAGTTTCCATTTTTGTAGACTCTCAATACTTTTATTGATGTGTGTCCAGACTTGTAGTATTTCTTTCTGACTCTTCAGTTACGGGCTCATCAATAGGTTTACCTAGTGCCAACATAAACACCATATGTCTGTCTGCCTGCCTATCTGTGTGTCTGTCTGTCTCTCTATCTATCTATCATGTCTCTTAACACCTGCTGTATTACAGCCAAATGTACCTCTACCATTTGATGTGTTATAGCAGGACCCTAAAATCATGATGTCAAGACAAGACTGAGATCTTATCTAAAGTATCTCTAACACTCTGCATTACAGCCAGACCCTAAAATCACAATGTCATGATAAGACTGAGATTTTTTCTAATACATGTAACACTATGGGCCAGATATTCAAAAGGGTTGCGCCATGCACAACCCACTAATCACCTTGACGCGATATTCAAAAGAGAAACTACTCACCTGCGAAACGATGTGCCGGAGCGCATCAGTAATGTATGCAGGAACAGGTGGGGCATACCATGCATAACCTGCACAGCCCGATATTCAGCCCGGGATGTGCAGAGTCATGCATGCGCAACCCCTACCTGTGCCTGCACAAAGTTACGCCAGGAAAAAAAGGAACAAGTGATGGCCACCAACAGGTGAACTGCTGCATTGCAGGGCGCAACACAGCAGCTGCCACCTGTGGGTGGCCACCCAAGTTCCTGCCGCACCTGGCGGCGCCCCCCCATGCCTCATCGCGGGCATCCCTGTTGCGAACTCCCCCCCAAGTCCAATATCCCCAAGTCCAATATCCCTGGTGGTCCAGTGGACCGCACTGAGCCGATCGCGGGCATCAGTACCATCAATGCCCTACTACCCTGGTGGTCTAGTGTACCCCACCCGCAGGCCCCACACTTCCTCCCCATCAGCCAGCACCCACCCACTGCCGCCCATACCCGCCGACTGACAGCTCGGTAGGGCTGCATGCCATTGGTTCACAGCATGAGCCAATGGGCGTGCAACCATACCGTACTACTCAGTCCAATACGTAAGATGAATTCATTCACATATCTGAACTGAGTAGTACAGTATGGGCTACGCCCAGTAGCTCATGTTGTAACCAATGGGTAACTCAACCCGTGCCAATCGGTCAGGCGGCAAGAGGTGGAGTGCTGCCGCCCGCCGGCTGACGGTGGGGTGGGGAGTGGGGAGGTGGGGCTCAGTGGGCGGGTGGGGGTACACTAAACCACCAGGGTAGTAGGGTATTTGATGTGGTGCTGATGCCCGCGATCAGGCTCAGTGCGGTCCACTGGACCACCAGGGATATTGGACTTGGGGGTTCTGTTACAGATGCCCGCATGGCTCAGTGCGGTCCACTGGACCACCAGGGATATTGGACTTGGGGGTTCTATACAGATGCCCGCGATCAGGCTCAGTGCAGTCCACTGGACCACCAGAGATATTAGACTTGGTGGGGAACTGTACTGATGCCCGCGATCGGGCACATAGAGGTCCACTGAACCACCAAGGATATTGGACTTTTTTTTGTTATATTACAGGAATGCCCACGATCGGGCTGCAGGGGGCGTCGGTCCCCGACGGCTGCTGCCTGGCAGGGCGCCAGGCTCAAGTCGTCGGGGATCGGCGCACCTGCATGCTAATGACATGCAAATGGGGCCGTAATGAGATGCAAATGGACCCCTGTGCATCTTGCATAAATTATGGCCCCATTTGCATGTCCCCTTTTGAATATCACAGGTGCTGTGCATGGCACAATGGCACTTGCGCCAGCGCATCTCCATGCTCAACTCTGGCCACTTGCGCTGGTGCAGTGCCACTGCACCATGCATAGTGGGAGTGGCCAAGGTGCGATATTCAAAGCTGCTGTGCCATAGCGCAGCTCCGTTGCATATCGCCCGGGCCACACCCCAGCGCAACAAAGTTGACCTGCGCCCAGGCTTACACCACAGCCTGGCGCAGTTTGAATATCCGGGCCCATATTTACAGTCGGGCCCTAACATCATGAGGTCAGAACTAGACTTAGATTTCATCTAATGTATCTCAGACACCTGCGTATGTCAGTCGGGTCCTAAAATTATATGAGGTCAGGATAAAACAAACTTTATCTAATATACTTCTAAGCAAGCAATAATACCTGACAGGGTGGGCGGTATTGGGCAATACCGGACCACCCAGAGGCGTAAAGAGGCCAGACGCCACAGGCAGAGGGCCTTATAGCCCTGGGAGTCCAGTATTGCCTTATCACCGCCCACCTGGAGTGGCATATTGCTTTTAAAAATAGGCTACCTGTGGTATTTTTTTATGCAGTAGGATTCATTTATAAAGAAATAAAAAAAAAAAAAAAAAATAAAAATGAAGTTGAGGTCTTCCTGTTGTAAAGTAGTTCTTCTGTGTCTGTGCTGTTCTCTCTCCTGGTGCCCTCCCCTGCCCGCCCCACAGAGTCATTCTCTTCTACCCCACCCCTCTCCAGAACAGGACAAGGCATTTTTTTGCAGTTAAGAAAAGAAAAAAAAAAAGGCAGCAAGTTGCGATCTTCTGTAACGCTGCCCCATACAAACAGGAAGTGTTGAGCGAGCAGTGCAATGTGGCAGGGCAACAGACAACCACTAAATGTTTTTCACTCACATTAACAACACAGTTTAAATATAGTGCCATGACAACACAAAAAATTAAAGCAGAGCGAGGTAACAGCGACACTGCTGCAGCTGAGATGGGGATTTTTAAAAATACATTATACAAATGCAGTATCAAAGTCACAGCAGTCTGCTGTGCAGAAAATCTTCAGGCTATGTGGCTCAGTCTCACTCGCTCCTCCATTATTAACTCCAAGCATGTTTAAAGGAAAGAGACACTGAGGGGCATTTAGTACTTACCAGCTTTAGCCCGCATCAGCGATTGATGCAAACTAGTGAAATGCAGAGCAGTTCGGGAACTGGATCAGGTGTAAGTGGATTCAGCTGGGAGGGAAGTGATACATTTACCAGCAGGAAATTAAAAGCTAAAAAACCCTACACCATGAGAGTTTTGAACACAAACAACATTTTGTATTTTTTTTTTTTTGCATACTTATTCGTGTTGAATGTTACAATTTATAATGGCTTTTCACTCATATTGCAGTTTACCATGCAGCTGTTGCGAGTATTGAACTGCAGAATGCACGGGTGTTCAGCGGTCATTTGTAACGGAAAACTGATGGAGTAGTGGTTTGGGGCATAGGTGAATCAGCGGGCAGATGGAGTGGAGGAGGAGGCAGATGCAATGTTAATCTGACTTTGCAGAAAGCGGGTATTTTGACCATGTTGGGTTTGTTTTCTAGTATTGTTACGTAAAATTAGGGAGTGTGTGGACAGGAATGCTGGGATAACACTGTTAAATGGTACGCTCTGACTCGCTCTTTGCTGTGTTGAGGTGGTACAGATGAGCAGTTGTATTTTTCTGGAGCGAGTGGGCTGGCAGCTAAAGGAGGGTGTTCGAGAGTCAGACAAGAGCATACACTAAATGAAAAATAAAAAAAGAAACAAAACAAGCAAAGGTAGCCAGAAATGTGCTCAGTGGAGGTTGATCTGTGGTTCTATTAGGCAGTTGGAACTGAACTAGTGAGAGTTGGGGGTCAGTAACTCCCACTAAACGAGAGAAAAAAATGGTGGTGATTTGAAATCAAATGAGGTACTTTGGCCAATTAGGGAGCAGGGTGGGCACAAGGATTCTTTAGTGGGTGAAGGGGTACTGGGCTGGTACTTTTTATTTCCTAGGCATCTAGTGAAAGTTAATGTACCCCCTTGGCAAGGGTACTAGCCAATCAGATGCTAGGAAATAAAAAGCCCATTTTCTAACATGCAATGTGTTACAGTTGTACACTAAAATCATATGGGGTCAGGACAAGATAGAGATTTTATCTAATGTGTTCTCTCCCACGGACTGTATTACAGTCAGACCCTAAAATTATATACATTTCAGACAAGTGTGAGGCTTTATCTAATGCATCTAACACTCATTGTATTACAGTCAGAGCCTAAAATCATGGGAGGCCAGAGCAAGATTCAGATGTTATCTAATGTGGCCCCAACACTGGTTATATTACATTCAGACCCTGAAATCCCATGAGGACAGTACAAGACTAAGGCTTAATCTAATGTGTCTCCAGCACTTGCTGTAGAACCCGCAGACCCAGATATCAAATCATATGAGACCTGTACTAGACTGAGGTGTTCTCTAATATGTGTTACACTCACTGTCTTACATACATGTAACCCCTTATTGGGGGCTTACCTGTGAGCCCCTGAAAAAGTTGAGTTTTGGTCCACCCCCATTCTTTTTTTCTGCCCGGTCCTGTTTTTTTCCCCTGTGCCCCTGGTGTTTCCTGGATTCTCCCTCAGTCTCCTGCATTGTTTTGCTAAGGGAGCAGGGCAGAGGGAGCTGTTGCGTGGAGCCGCTGGTTCTGTTAATAGCACTTCAGTGCTGGCGAGCTCCATGCATGTGAAGTAGCGCATTTTCGTTCCAGCCATTCACTGACATTTTGGCTGTTCTCTCTAGTGGTCCGGGTCCCAGGGTAAAGCAAGAAAGGTATTAGTGACCTTTGCTAAACCGGAGAGGCAGCAGGAGAGGAAAGAGAGCCAGTTCTCCGCACACCAATCGTGCTGCTGCATTTGGAGCCACCTCGTGAATATTAATTAGGCAGCTCATGAATAATTAATGAGCTGAAGCCTGTCACGTGCAGGGGCAAGTAATACAGCGTTAGCGACAGGCTGAAAAAGTAGAGAAAATGTTAAAACAATCATGTGGGCCACCAGAGGGAAGGTGTGTGTGGCAGAGTTAGGCTACACCCTCGGCTGTGACTGATGGACCACTTTTCCATCTCCTTGTTTCCATGCAACAGTTAACGCTTTTCTCATTGCTTCTTTTTCCCCCTACCCTAAGTTGGCCAACTAGTGTAGCTCTTTACTATCCCTATTAAACTTCTGCCACTGTATAGGTCATTAGTTAGACCACACCTGGAGTACTGCGTGCAGTACTGGCGTCCGTATCTGAAGAGGGACATTAAGTTACTGGAGGGGGTGCAGCGCACAGCAGAGCAACAAAGATGATCAAGGGGCTGGGGGACTTATCATACGAGAGGAGGTTGAAGGAGTTGAACATGTACTCACTGGAGGAGAGGAGAGCAGGGTGACATGATTGAAACCTTTAAATACATGAAAGGAATAAAAAGAGAATGGTACAGAGGGCTGTTCAAAGTAAGGGAGGGGAGGGCCACGATATGAGAGTGGAGCAAGGAAGGTTCAGGAGGGAGATGAGGAGACACTTTTTTACAGAGAGGGTGGTGGCTGGGTGGAATGCGTTACTTGCTGAAGTGGTATGCAGTAGAACAGTGGACTACTTCAAACGAGGATGGGACAGGACAAGGGGGAGGGTTAATGAAGGGGAAGGGTGGAAGGGAGGGGCAGCTGCAGAATAAGGGGTACTAGCTGCACATTCGAGCAGACTTGATAGACCTCTAGGCCTTTATCTGCTGGCAAATTTCGTATGTTCGTATGTTCCTACTAGTTCTCTTTTCATTCTTTTTCCATTTCCATTCATCCAGTCCCTGGAATGATGTCAAACACCCAAAGAGGTGCTGTGTGAAGTGCATAAGTGCATTTTGTGTACAAAAAGCATGAAGGCTATTTTAAATAGGAATAAACACAGTTAGTAATGCCTTTTTAAAGAAAAAGGATTCAGAAGTCATATAAAATAATAATGTCATGATAGTACAGTTATAAGAAATCCTTAAGGTATTTTCATAAATTTATACTGTAAACCTGTTACTGTATAAGGGTCTATGCATTAGAATGTGGTATACTTTATAAAAGTGCTTAGTCACTGTGGATCAGAGATATAGAGAGTCAATATCTATGGAGATATACACTGTACCTTTAACTGAACCAGGAAATCCCCTGACAAAACCCCCTCCCACTCTTGGTTTTGAAACATGTCTAGACATGTAAGGGCTCAGTCAGGTGACCCCCCCCCCCACCAAAAGATATAAAAACCTCTTTAGTGAGTTTACTTCAGTTCAGTTCAGCCCAGTGGGGTTCAGCCCTGAGAGAGAGAGGTTCTACTGCAACTGTAGACAAGCTGTTGAATGCAGACGAGAAGGGTCTAGGAGCTCTAAGATCCAGGACTGTATTATGGGAGAAACTATTGATGTTAAGTAGTGATATTCTTTGCCAATTTTTTCATTTATTATTTTTCAAACTTTTGGAAAATAAATATCACACCAAGGTGTGTTCTAAACCTGTAAATCTGCCTTGTCTGAAGTTTATTCTCACACGCTGTGACAGTGTGTCTACAATCCTGTGGGGACAGTGTAAAATTAAAGTGGTTACTGTGGCTGCATTGAAAAAGTAAAGTGGGAACTATAGGGGCTGCAGTAGGAAAATGAACAGGCTGTCTGGGGGTAGTCAAACAGGAGCAGCGACAGCAAGAGGATTAAATAAACACATAAAAGTGTGCAGTCGACTAACAGGGCACAGGGGTGGCTACTAAATACTGGGGCAAACACATGGTAAAAGTGAAAGGTTTGGCTGCATAAGGTTTAAAACTTGGGACACTGTATGAATTTCAGTGGGACTGTTAACTCTAGCCACCATGTTTAGCAGCCATGTGACATCATCCAACCAACTACTGAGCCAGGAGTAGCCAAGAGGATTATGGGGCTTGTGAAAGGACTCCTGGGGGAAAGGGGGGATCTAGGCACCTTTTTGAACAGTCTAGGAGGCATCGAGGGAGCCTTATACATATTAATTTTTCTTAAGGACAGTGGCTCCAGCCTGGACTGGGAAATAAAGACAGAGCCAAAGCAAATAAAGGAATAATGTAAAAGGGTCTGTAATTCAGTAAGCGTGCCAACGCCAGTTTCCAGCAGCACCTCAGGCCTGCAACTCTAATATCTGGGTACCCAGGGACATAACTCAGGGCATCATTCTAAACTGGTACCAGTGGGTCTGGGTATGGTAATACCTGCAGCAGTTAGGTAGACAGAATGGTGGCTGCATTGAGTAATATGTATGGGCTTGAATATAGAAGGAAAATGATTGGGGGGAAATGCTAAATCTTTAAATGCAAATTTAAATGTTGCTTAACCTCTATTTTGCTTACACCATCATAGCCCTCCCCTTGTAAATATAATAAAATAAAATGTAATATTACTGTTTTGCAGAAAGATGGACTCCACAGCCTAATTTTAGTGAGCAGGTTATTGTTTGAAATGTTAAATGCTAAATGTCAATGTGGGAGAGGTTTGAATATGGGTAAGTCCATGCCTGGGGTAACTGTTGGGGAGGTGGGTTGGTATGACATCCCAGGGGGTTGTACTGCAAGTAATCTACCCACTAAAATGTACTCTGGGTGGAGGCACTACCATTTTTAGTTTTAGCTTTTGGGAAAGGACTCCTGTGCAACAGCTATGGGAACCCAGGCCCCTTAACCTGTATCCCTAGGTAGCAGGCAGGGGTAGTGTCCCTCTCCAGGATGGCGCCGGGGAGGCTATATACAGTCAAACCCTGATATCACATGAGTATGGAACTATACTGAAGGGATATCCAGAGCATCTGTTACATACAGTCAAACTCTGATAACATCTTGTGAGGTCAGCACAAGACTCAGGCATTATCTAATATGCCTATTATACTCACTGTAGTAGTCAGATCTGGATATCATACGCAGGCATGGAAAGAAAGAAAACCGTCTGCTGCAGTGAGTCAGAATACCAAATACCTATTCAGATTTGGTGTTCCGTCTCGGAAACTGCTATTCCAGCTATCCAAAAAAAAAAGTGTTATAGATTTAACTGTAGCGCAAAGGCATGGTAGTGTGGTACCAGCATGAAGAAAATGGTATTCCGTCAGGAAAACGTGTATGCAAAACAGGGCAAAATACCACTAATTTCTAGCCTTGATACAGGGATAAGATTAAACTAAGGTTGTATCTAGGAGAATGGGGGTACAAGAGGACAGAACAGAGGGAGGTACGGTAAGAGGGGCGGCTGTGGAGGGCAGAGGGGAGATGGTCAGACTATGCTGTAGGAGAAGGGACAGGAGACTGAACAGCAAGGCCAAGGAGACCAGACAAGCAGGGGAGGATCTCGACCTGAAGAGTAGTGTGGCAGTGGGGAGAGAAAAGGAAGGGGAGGCAGAGTTATGATCTTGGGGGACTCAACAGTAAAGGGAATATGCTAGCGAGAGAAGGAGGATGGCAAACAGGCAAAAAAGCAGTGGGCATGCCAGGTATGACAGCAGAGCAGATGTGCCCAATAATTGCTCAGCTTGTGCAGGAGTTTGGGGGGAACCTCATGTGATTATCCATCTAGGAAAACATTACCTAGCTTGATGAGAGGTGGAGCTAGTTCAAGAGAGATTCAGGGCAGTGGGAAGGATCTATAAGAGGGCGGTAAGATTGGTAGCCTTCCCTGAGGTGTTACCAGTACCTACAGCCAGCACAGCTAGGAAGAGAAGGCTAGAGGATTTTAATGGCCGGCTTCAAGGATGGTGAAAGGAGGAGGAGAAGGGTTATGGTTACACTGGATGTTGGGAGGGGACCTAGAGTGACAAAATCCTATACTCACCAGATAGGCAGAGGAATTGCAGGGTCCTTAGGGACAGGCTAAGGGAGTAAATAACTGGGAGCCTCCATTTAAAATGATGGGGTGGGGGCAAAATGGGTATTCAAGCCCAGAGTTTCAAGGAGGGGAGGCTGTCAGGCCCCCCCTCCCCAATAAGCGCAGGATGATCTGGGAATAAGGTTTGGGCATTAGATAGTAGGAAGCAGAGGGGTGGGGTCTATAGAAGGAGGGAGACTGGTTACAAGATATGGAAGCATACAGAGGAAATGATGTCAGAGAACCTAAGAGAAAGAAGAGGGAAGCAACATGCAGGGGGAAGGAGCAGACAAAGGAGAGCAAGAAGGACAATTGGGCCAGGGAGGGAAGAGGCTCAGATCTGTGGTGGAGGGTGGCATTCCTAAATGCACAAAGCCTTGGTAACAAGGTGGATGACCTCCAGGCAATGTTAGCAGAGAGGACAGTGGACACTACAACAGTCACAGAAACTTGAGCTACTCCATACCACGGTTGGGACCTCTCGATCCCCAGGTATAAACCATACAGAAGGGACGGGGTGTAGGGAAGGGTTGCTGGTGGTATATGCAAGAGAAGGAATAACATGTACGAGGGAGGAGTTAGAAGAGGGGAAGGCTGAGGTGCTGCGGGTGCAGCTGCAATTCACTAGGGAAAGAAGGTAAAACTGGGGGTGGTTTACAGACTGCCTAACCAGGAGGAGGAAAGGGACAGGGAAATGGGGGTCCATAGTAAGGGTGACTGCAGGAAAGGGGGAGGTGGTAATTGTGGGGTACTTTAACCTGTCTAAGGTGGTTGGAAGATCGCCAACCATGACCTGCGCCAGGAATCAGGTAATCCTGCATGCGGTGCAGAGTGGATTCCTAACTAAAGGTGTCATGGTACCCACTAGGGAGGGAGCCATCTTTAATCTGGTACTGATGAATGGGGACAATGTCCTGGACATCCAGGCTGAGGAACCCTTGGGTGAGAGTGACCACTGCGTGGTGCGATTCAGGTTGGACAAGGGGAGGGAGAAGGTAGCCACAAAGATCAAGGTCCTGGACTTCACTAAACTGGGGGAGCTGTTAAGGGGTCACCTGGCTGGCATCAGCATGGGGATGCGGGTGGATCACAAGTGGTCCATCATTAAGGAGGGAATAGTAGAAACCACAAAGGAGTGTGCTAGGCCAAAGGGGAAAAAACTCAAGGACCAAAGCACCCAGCTGGTTTAGCTATGCGGTAGCCCAGGCAGTCAGGGAGAAGATGACCGCCTACAGGAAGTTCTGGGGTGGAGGGGGACAGGGTGCAGTACCAGAGAAAGGCCAGGGGGGACAGGGAATGCAATCCAGCTAGCCAAAGCCAAGAAGGATTAAAAAAGACAGAAAAAGCCTTTTTTAGGAATATTAGTGAGAAAAGGGATAAGAAGGATGGCAAAGTATGGCTAAAGAGGGGAGGGGTGGGTGGAAGAAACTGGGGAAAAGGCAGAGGTGTTCAACGAGTACTTCTGTACAGTCTTCACAACAGAGAGCTGTCCCGACTGCAAGGGGAGAGGAGGGGGTGGTGAAGGGAAGCACAGATGGACAGAGTGAGGAAGGGTTTGTTGTCCCTAGTGGTTGATAAATTCTCAGGCCCAGAAGGGATCCATCCAAGACTGCAGAAGGAACCAGTGGGAGAACTTGCAGGCCCCCCACTGGCTGACCTGTTGAGCAGTTTGCTTGATTCAGGAGTTGCACTACAGGACTGGAGAAAGGAGCATGTGGTGCCACTCCATGAAAGTGGATCCAGGGATGACCTGAGCAACTCCAGAACAGTCAGCCTTACCTCACTCAATCGTGTGTAGGATCATGGAAGCCATACTTAAAGGAAGACTGGTAGGTAACCTGGAAGAAAACCATCTCCAGAATGAGTGACAAGTGGTAGTGGAGGAACTCACAGGTTCTAGCGATGTCACCAGTGGGGTCCAACAGGGCTCAGTGCTTGGGCCAGTGCTTTTTAATGACACTGGAGAATGCATAAAGGGCAAGATTTGCTTGTTCGCATAAGACACCAAGCTCTACAACAAAAGAGATACAGGACCTAAAGGAAGATCTGGCCAAGCTCACAAGGCAGTCCAGAATATGGCAACTTGGCTTTAATGCAAAGAAGTGTAAGGTCATGCACACTGGAGCCAAGAACCCGAAAACAGAGTATAGCCTGAGAGGGATCCTGGTAACCAATTCTGAGGAAGAAAAAGACCAGGGGGTGTTGATCACTAGTGACCTGAAGCACTCCTCACAATGCAAGAAGGATGCAGCAAAAGCCAACAAAATGTTATGCTGCACTGCTGGGATCAACATTAGGCGGAAGCCACAGTGCCATTATACGGATCGCTAGTGTGGCCAAACCTGGAGTATGGTGTGCAGTATGATGTCCCTACTAGAAGAAGGACATGAACCTGCTGGAGGCAGTCCAGAGGAGGGCGACAAAGATGGTTAAAGGTCAGCAGAGCATGATATACGAGAGGCTGGAGTCTAAACATGTACTCGAGGGTGCATGACTGAGACCTTTAAGTATCTGAAGGGCATTAACAAGGTGAACAAGGAGAGCCTCTTCAGGCTCAATGGAAATAAAAACAGGCGGGGACATTGCCTTAGGCTGGAGGGGAAGGTTCAGGAGGCATTCCTTCATGGAGAGGGTGGTTGCTGGGAGGAACAGACTCCCTAAGGAAGTGGTATCACTAGAGACAGTAGAAGACTTTAAAAGGGGATGGAACAGGGTAAAGGGTAAGGTCAGGGTCAAAAGAATGGTCGGAATGGGGGATATCAGTCAGGGAGGGGGTGGGCTGAGTCATTAGCTGCTGCCTGGGACTCCGCAATACAAGCAGACTTGATAGATCACTAAGCTTTATTCTGCTGGCACTTTTCGTATGTTTGTATCTACTGTGCCTGTTGAACTAACTGTATTGCAGTTAGATCCTGATATCATATGAGGATGAACAAGACAGAGGTTATTTCTAATATGTCCATTACACTCAAGTGCATTAGTCACTCAGACCATTACAGCATTATATGATGACAGGACTAGATTGAGTGAGGAGGCATTATCTACCTGATACTGTGGAACCTGCAACTTTCTGATCAAATTAGAACGTATTTACATATTTTACACTGACCATTATGTTCATTACCTGCCAATTCATGCACTATTCAGCACATTATATAACTGATTAACACGGTTTGCATTCCTCAATGTCCCTATACATTTCGCACAAGTCTGCCACTATCATTGCCCTGTTGAACTACAGTACCTTTCGCTTATGAAGTTTCTTCTTCAGTGACTACAATGCAAATGGCCAATAAAGGCAACTATTTGGTACTACAATACAGTGCACATCAAACTTTTTGTGCAATCAGTTAGCAACCTGTTCCATTTATGTGACTGTTCTGGGTTGCCAACTAGTTGGTTTGTTTTTTTCCCCTCAGTTGCAGAGTGTGGCATCAGCAGAAACCATCTAACAACCAGATATCAGTGATGAAGATACTTCCTATTCCAAGCATAAACAGGATGTCAATTGGTTGCTCAACAATTTAATCTGAACTGTACTGTAGAAGATGTCGCTCCTAATTAACTCTTACAAAATGCCCACATTCCATGGTGCATGGTACAGAATATGTAACCTAGATCCCAGACCCCGGACCCCAGACAAGTTCCACCTCAAAAGCCAAGAGAAGGGGGAAGATCTACACTATTACTGGAAGAAGATGAGAGGGGGCTGAAGAAAATTATATGGAGCCTGAGGTCGGAGTATGCAGCAGCAAATGTACACATTTTTTGCAGTTGCTAGTAGTGGTGTCACATCTCGCAACAGCCAGTTGAGTTGTTAGTATCCTCACTTGCTCTAAACAGTGAGCTTGGATGTTCCTTATTCACATAGGGTACACAAAGCAAAAGGGCACAGAAGCAGGAAGCCCTCAAGGAGTTTAATGAGCTCTGCACTTAATTTTTTGGAGTCTGTATAAATAGTGGTCAGGGAGGAGCTCCTCCCACCAGAGCTCATAATTAGCTGGAATGTAAATGAAAGAGCTTGCACAGTACCTTACTCACAATGGACAATGGTTGAGAGTGGGGCTAAGCAGTAGAGATCACCAAGTAGGGACAAAAAACAGGTGTCTTTTGTCTTACGTTGCACTCTGGCAGGAGAATGTTATCTCTCCAAGTGGTTTATCAGGGAGAAACACACAACTACCATCCAGTGTTCAGTTTCCAAGTGGATTGCTACATTATCCACTTGATTAATAACTGGGCAACCTCGTCCATAGTGAAGCAACTGATTGTTTTCTGCTGCTATACACAGAAACACAGAAAGGTCAGGGTAGAGAAAAACATAATCCATACAGTCTCCATATATGACAGACAGGTTAGGGCAGACAAAAACATAGTACATACAGTCTATTTTCTGCTGCCATACACAGAAACACAGAAAGGTCAGGGTAGATAAAGACAGAGTTCATCCAGTCTGCTCTGAAACTCTACCTGGAGCTGCTCTGAGATGGCTGATGGATAAATATAACCTCCCAGCTGAGCAGTGCACACTGCTCATAATGACAACTGTACCTTTGTCACGGAAGTCATGGACACCATAATTTTCTAAATTTTTATGAAAGTACCATGATTTGTGGCATCTTCCATGACGACACCAGGATTTGTAACATTTTCCATGACAATACCATGGTGTTTTGCCTTTTCCTTGATCAGCCCATGATTTTTGTTCCTCACCTGCAATGCAACAGGCCATCAGCTGTCACCACCGTGGAATTCTGGGATTCACACACTTCCCCCAGTTTAACAGGTGGTTGCACAACAAACCTCAGTCCACCAAACATACACGTTGACGGCAGATAAAAAAAAATTACTTACCATAGTAATTTTGTTTCTTCCCAGTGATACTCAGGTACTCAGAACTACTGCAGTGTCCCTTTAAGACTGAACTGCCTAGAGAGAATTTGGAATGGTACGCAAATGATGGAATTTTTTCACGTGCTATTTTCAAATGCTGCCTTAAAATAACTGCCTAGGTTCTAAACCCTCAGATTTCCTTGGAGCCTGGACAGACAGGCATCAAAGAACTAAACATCTATATATAAACCCCCCCCAATAATTAGAAATATAATAATGGAACAACACCCTAATGTCCCCAAAGAGGGCAAAATAAATCCAAACTAGAGGTAATAACATGTAACATTACCCCTGAATGTCAGAATCACCTGAAGGGGAAAAAACAGCAAAAATGAACCTAAATAAGTAAGCATTAAGCCACGACGAAGGTGGCATCTAATGCTAGATTAATGCATGGTTGGGAGGGTTGTGGCCCGAGGCCGGAGGCCAAAGGTGAACAACAGCCCAACCGTGCATTAATCGCATTAGATGCCACCGTCAGAGAGGCTTAATGTGCTTGTAACATGGGCCGTCCGAGCACAGAGTCGCGAGGACAGTATTAGCTATCAGAAGAACAACATTACACAGGGAGTCGGTGTGTTTGGCAAAAGTTTTTACTGCACTTCGAAACCGTGTAACAGAACAGCATTAATATGCTGATGCAGTGAAAACATTGACTAGCTCTACTTAAACAAAACAGTGCGCCTCACATGGCAGTCCACATAATTTAGTGGTCTACACGGGTATTGCTGTCCTACCGGTCGTTGGAGGTCTGCGGTGGATGGCTGCCTCGCCGCGGTATGCGCCTCCGTGACAAATTAGCATGTTGCCTAGGTCACTTCTGCTTGCTTCCGTGAGACTCCTCCGATGTCGCCCACTGCGTCTGCTGCTGCGTCTGGTGCTACTGCCTCCCCGGTCTGCTTGCTTCTATCAGACTCTCCTATCTATTGCTCTGTCCGCGGCTGCTTCTTCTCCCCCACCCGTTTCCGACTCCATCTAGCTTGTCTCCCTGTCCCTGCCCCAGACTAGCCTCTCTCACACTCGAACATCACCTCTGCCCAGTGCTGCTAACCTAGCTGTCCGGCTGCTGCTGGTACTTCTCTTTTTTTTTTTATACTTCTTTTATTTCATCTCTGTTCTTAAGCATCACATTTACTTTTACATTCCAATTTATACACTTTTTCAATGTATTCAACATTTTAAAACACTTATTTTATCACTTAACCATAACTTGGTGTTGGCAATCAACAACAGCCTAATGCAGGGTCAACTTTTGTAGGCTACTACTTTTTCTATTCCTTTACAGATTTCAAAATAACAGAGGTAGAGTATTTTGCACTCCATTCACAGTATTCAACCTTAAAATACTTATTCGTTTTCTATTCAATTCAATTTTCTCTCCCCTACTATAGGTCCTCCCTCTAATCTACCTTGATCTGCACTAAAGTGCTTTTTCTTGGCACAGCTCCCACCTCGCCCACCCTGCTATATAGACCTCTGTTCGATCTTGTAGGCCCATAGATATTTGTTCATTTTGCTGAATTTGGAGGATTGTTGCTTTCCATTCTTTAATCGAGGGGGCCTCCACCCGGAGTCATTTTCTGGTTATTGACTTGTAGGCTGCTCCCAGTAGTATTGCCCATATATACTTTTGAGCTTTATATGTTACCCTTACCGGCGGGACTCCCAAGGTCAAGTTTGGAGGATCAATCCGGTCTTGTACGTTTAATTTACCTTTTATATGTTCTGTGACCTTTCCCCAAAAACCTTCCAACACAGGACATTCCAGGAATGTGTGTTTATATGAGGTACTTTTCTCACCACACTCTCTCCAGCACTGGAGGGAGCCCCCCATACACCCAGCACCGAGGCCGAGGGTACCAGGAAGTATCTCGCTCTCACTTTCCAGACAAACTCCCCCCATGTCGGGGAGGAGGTGTCGCCCATGAACCCTTCCAGATCTTTTCCCATTCTCTGTCCATTACTGGCTGGTTGAGCTCCCGTTCCCATTTTGTTTGTACTGGGGCCATAGCATGCATGACTCGGTGTGTAAGTGATTTATATATAATTGTTATTGCTCTCTCACCATACTGTGAGGTCCATACTTGCACCCATGAACTGTCCTCCTCAAGTATCTTGACACTCTTTTGTTGCTGCCGTGACTGCTTTATAATGTAGTCCCTTGCTTGGTAATAAAAAAGCCTATCCTTCTCTGTCCATCCACATTTTGTCCGAGCCTCTTCAAAAGTCAATACATCTGTCCCCCTCTGTAATTGCCATGGGGCCTCTAAACCTTTATATATTTGTCTTTTGTACCATTGATTGTTAAAAGCCTGATTTAATATGAACCATTTATACTTCCAACAATGTTGCTGGAATGATTTATGATTTGTACCCATCTGCCAGCCTCTGAGGATAGCCGCTGTCGCTGGAGAGACTAACAGTATCGTCTCCCTAAGATGAGGGGGAGAAAATAAGCATGCCAGGAGGGGGACTAACGTATCTCTCTCCAAGTCCATCTGCTTCCACCATGCTTGATAAGTTCTATTGCCCCATAACATCGCTAACCTCATTTGTGAGACCAACCAGTATTCTCGAAGGAAAGGGGGAGCAATTCCCCCTCGGTCTTTGGGGAGAATTAGCTTCAAGAAGCCCACTCTAGGTCTTTTGTAATTCCATAAGTAACTATTTAGTGGTTTTTGCCAGGATAAAAGTTCCTTGGAAGTAAGGGTACAAGGGACACGTTGAAATAAATACAAAAATCTTGGAAGTACATTAATTTTTAGGGTTAGATTCCTTATGTAAAATGTTGTTGGAAGCATAGACCACCTCCTCAGGTCCTGTTTTATATTTTGAACCAGTGGGTCGTAGTTATAAACCGCGAACTCCCCTAGGTTCTTGGGTATATGTATCCCTAGGTATCTTATACTTTGTTAGTCCCATCTAATCGGGAATTTCTTTTTACATGAAGGGGTTGGAGAGTAGTTCAGAGCCAGAGCTTCTGATTTACTTACGTTGAGGGTAAATCCTGACAGGCCAGTGAATTGTCTAATTAACTTAAATAATATCTCCAACGACATGTCCGGGTTGGTAATGTACACTAGGATGTCAGCTGCGAATAAAGCCAATTTCTGTTCCCTTCCTCCAATCCTGACACCCTGTAAGTCCGACGCTTGCCTCAAACTTTGAGCCAAGGGCTCTATATAGTAGGTGAACAGGAGTGGAGAGAGGGGACATCCCTGTCTAGTCCCTCTTTGCAAATTGAATTTTTCTGAGATGTGACCATTTGCCCGTATGTACCCAGTGGGACCTCTGCAGAATTTAAAGATAGTGTCTACTAATGGAATGGGAAAGTTAAACTCGAGCAGTACCTCTTTCAGGTATTTCCATGTCACCTTGTCAAAGGCTTTCTCTGCATCGAGTCCCAGCAAGATTGCTGGAATATGTTGCTCTATAATCCGCTCCATAATGTAGATTGCGTGCCGCACATTATCCTGGGCTTGGCGTCCCGGAATAAAACCACATTGATCCATATTTATTAAAATTAGTGCTCGTGGCCAGGATCTTATAATCTATATTTAAAATAGATATGAGGCGGAATGAGGAACACTGCGTAGGGTCTTTGCCTCTTTTGTGTATAACCGAGATTATCGCCTCGTTCCAGGATGGAGGGATCTCATCATTCCGGGAAGTCACTGAAGTAAACACCCTTGCGAGTAGGGGAGTTAATGTTTTAGTGAATGTCTTGTAAAACTCTCCTGGAAGCCCGTCAGTTCCTGGACACTTGCCTGTTTTTAGTCCTCCTATCGTGGTTGCAATTTCCCCGAGTAAGATTGGGGCTGTTTAGCTCTCCCCATGCTCTCGCGTTAAGGCCGGAAGTTTAAGGGCTGATAGAAAATCCCTAATTTCCCTGTTAGAGGGGTCCGATTTCTCTGAGTACAGTTCTGAGTAGTATTCCCAGAATGCCTCCGTAATGCCTTGGGTCGTAGTTCTAAGGGTTCCTAAGACCGGGTGTTTAATTTTTACAATTGTAGATTTTGCCTTACGGGCTCTTAACTGGGCTGCCACCATCCTCGTGAACCCGGGGCCCCCGTCATAGTATCTATGCCAAAGATATATCAGTTTTTGCTCTACAGCATAATCTAAAATACTGTTGAGCTGTTTTTTAAGTTCACCAAGTTCTCTAGTTCTTTTTTTACACTGCCTAATCTTTTGTTCCTCCTCCAATGCTCTTATTTTGTTTTCCAGGGTAACCCTCCTTTCCTCTCTTTGCCTTTTCTTGTGCGCAGAGATCGCGATAATCTTCCCTCTCACTATTGCCTTGACCGTGTCCCATATATTGAGTCTGTTGTTCCCTGGTAATCATTTTCCTGAACTGCCTGGGTTATTGTGTTGCTTATCGCTTCCTGGGTCTCCTTATCCCTGAGTAATGACAAGTTGAGCCTCCAAAACGTTCTTTTTTTGGGGGTTAGGGACTGAATCTTACAGAAGATGGGCGTATGATCTGAGAGAACAAAGTCTCCCTGCCAGATTTGCAGGATAGTGCCCAATTGTTCCTTCTGTGTTAATATGTAGTCTAGGCAGGAGTATGTATCATGCGCCTGTGAGAAGAATGTATGTCTCCGCCCCTGCCCCAGAATGTGTTCCAGGAGTCCTCGAAACCCAGCTCCTGCATCAATTTCTGCACTCTCCTGCCAAGCTTATCTGCTCTGCCTTGGGTGGATTTACCGCTTACCCCCGTGATATCTAAATTAAAGTCCCCCCCACATATCAGTTTACCCTCTGCCCAGCCTGCTAGTTTGGTGAAGAAGTTTTGATAAATTGTAAATTCTGCTGCTGGAGGCACGTATATTGAGGCAAGAGTTAGCTGCTGGCCCTCTAGCTTGCCCTTAACTAATACATATCTACCCTCCTTGTCAATTATCTTATCCGTGATTTCGAAGGGGTACCTCCTCTTACTAACACAGCAGTTCCCCTTTGCCTACCCCCTTTGTACGATGAGGCCACCACCTGGGAGAAGCCCAACTTCTCAAATTTTTTGTACTCTGCATTTGAGAGATGAGTCTCCTGTAATAATAAAATATTTACCCCTTGACACTTCATTAATTGGAGTATCTTTGCTCTCTTTACAGGGTTTGTAATACCATGCACATTATAAGTGCACACAGTCAAACTTTGTGTCATATTACCCACTTAATAAGATATCCCCTTCTTTTTATTCGACTTCTTTTTTTCAGGTTTCCCCCTTGGTGGCTTCCCCATTTTTCCCCCTTTTCTGTTATTTTCTTATTTGCGTCTTTTTTGCCTACTAATTCCAAGTGCCCTGCATTGCCAAACTCTAACAAATATTTACAGTTGGTACAAAACTTCTGAATCATTTCAACAGTAACTTTCAACATTAACTTTCAACAAATGTTCTTCCAAGGTCGGGGGCTACGTAAAGTACCACGCCCTGTTCACTCCTATTACTAGGAGAGAGGGGGAGTGAACTACCCTACCGTTTCCGGAGGACCCCCCTAGAGCCGCGCTGTCGCTGGGCTCCTATGCAAGGTGCCTTAGACTGGAACCATCGCTTGCTCCCCGCCAGGTCAGCCTATATGTGACCTTACTAAGGGCCATGTTGGTTCATTGAGGAGCTCCGGCCCTAAGCATCTCGTCATGGCTCATCTCTTACCTCCCCTCATAATAGGGGGAGGGGGTCTGTTTTCCCATTTGGCCATTCTCTACTCTCACCTTTTTCATATTGATTGGCTGTACGATTTCAGCAACTCGTAACTTCTCGTTTCCATGGAGGGGGGGAAGCCCCCTAGGCATTACTTCATTCTGTTCCAGTACTGCTCAGCCCCTTTGTGTCAATTCCTTCTAGCTTCTATGGGGGAGGGGTTGGGGTGTGGATGGGAGAAGGGGGTGGGATGGCGGGAGACCCCCGCCATTAATTCACCATGGTCACAAACTCCTTATATGAATACGCCCTAGTTGCACAACTCACTGGGCCTTAAGAGCGGTATCCCGTATCTCCTCCCCGCCCCTCGCTCCCCAGGCCCTTAATTTCAATGTTTGCAACTTAGTGGGTATAGGAAACATAAAGATTAAACAAGAGTCCAGCTTTCCCCTGATAAAAAACTTTCTCTTAATGTTCAGTATGGTTCTATGTGTTCGGGAGAGTCTGGCAGTTCTGTTACTCAATTTTAGGCTGCATTTTCATTCCACATCAAAACCCATTGTTGTACTTAACCTGCGATTGCATGTCAATACGAGCTGCCAAGTCTATAACCAGTTTGAGAAAGAGTCCTCTGCTTAACTAGTTATATTCTCTCCCCGTTGGTACCCATTTCAAGTAGGAGATTCTCGGTGGGTGAACTTCCTCTCGAGGAGCTTCCGGATGTTGCGCATCATCTCCTTGTGCGTCTCCTTATTGGTTCCCCCTGTCTTCCTGTTAGCTGCGCGACGACTGCTGAGTTCCCAGGTTCCTGAATCTTGGTTCCTCCTCTCCTTGACCGCGATGTTTCGTTTCCCCAAGGCTTCAAGCGCTTCTTCTACCGTGGTACAGACCTTCACCCCAACTTCCCAAAAAACTCTCAGTCTCGCAGGATAAGGGGTATGGAAACGTACTGATTTTTCTTTGAGTGCTCTCAGTATGGGCATGTACTTAACTCTCTCCATTTGTATTTCCGTTGGGTAGTCGTGATAAAGTCTGTGAGTCAAGTACCTCATTTCCTTTTTTGCCCATGCCTGTCGCAGTATTTCTTTGACTGAGTACGAATTCACTTTAAATACAATAGATTTCGGGTGTGCCGCAGGGTCAGTTGGTTTTGCCAGAAGTGCCCGATGCGCTCTCTCTATATGAAATGCCATAGTGGGGGGAAGGTCAAGTACATCTTTCAACAGATTTTCTAGGAACACTGATATAGGAGCTACTTCTGTGTTCTCTGGGAAGCCTTAGAGCCTTAAATTGTCTCTTCGGGAACGACCTTCCAAGTCTAGGCATTTGGCTTTTAAACTTTCAGTTTGTTGTACTAGCGTTTGACTTATCCCTGAGATTTGTACGGTTGTGTCCTCTGCTTCCGAGAGTCTCTCCTCTATTTGGCTTACTTGAGTCTCAAATGTTGATAATTGTAGTTGTACCGCACAGAATTCTTGCTTGTTCTCTTTTCTCGATTCAGTTATTTCATGCAGCAGTCTCTCAAATCGAGAGCGTGATAGTTGTTCGCTCTCCCCATCTGTGTCATACTCAGGAGTCCTTTGGCCTTGCGGTGAAGACGACCTGCTGGGAGGGCCAGACTTCAATCTGGCTGCATCTTTAGTATTCATCCTGAGTTCTTGCCGGGTTCTACCTCTGTTTGAGCTCTGTAATTGATCCCCTGAATTTTATGACATTTTTGTTTTGTATTTCACAGGTTTTTTGTTTTTTTTTGGCTTGCCTGGCTCGGGGCTTCACGGATTAGGTTTGCATTGAGTCCGTGACGTCACCGGAAGTCCCGGTACTTCTCTTTTGAACACAGGGGGTATGCTGGATTAATCCCAGCTCTGACTTTGCCCTCGTGATGCGGTTCACCCATTCGCGGCTCCCGATTTGACCATTCTGGTTATTGCCATGTTACAACAAGCCATAATGCCTGACTGTGGCACCTATATAGTAGGTCACAAAAACATTCCCAGGAACGCAGAGGCTACTGGTTCTTGAAGGGGAGGCAGGGTGGGAAGTTCTGAATACCTGAGTATCAATGGGAAGAAATAAGATTACTATGGTAATTTTTTCTTCTAACCCCAGTAATACTCAGGTATTCATAACTTCTGCAGACTAAGAAGCAGTACCTTTGGAGGTGGGCACAGAACCTACTTTGGGAACAGACTCTGCAGGACTGCTGTGCTGAACCTGGCATCACTCCTGGACAGAATGTCCAAACTGTAATGCTTTGTGACTTCCGGTATGCCTGGGTGAAAACGCAGAATGAGAGGCTCCCGACTGAAATCATTAAAAAGCACTATACAAGCTAAAACATTTAAATTTAAGGGCTTGCTGCTCACTAACTCTTTTTATCTAGTGCCCCTGCAATAAAATATGGTGAAACAGAATCGTAACTGGTTCCAGCCCATTGCAGATTTGACTGAAGTGGAGGACCAAATGTCTGACGAGGGCGAGCTACAATCCAGGCCTACACTGAGCTCAGAAAAGAAATCGATTGCATTGCATAAAACAAAAGGCCCTAAAAAACCTTCGGAGTCAAATTCTGACACTATTCTGCAAGCGATCACGGACTTCAGAGCTGAGGTCCGTGAATCGCTAAAGGACATCAGAAATGAAATAGGTACCTTACAGAGCAGAGTCACAGAGGCAGATCACCAGATTTCTTTAAACTCTACCAGACTCAATGAACTTGAGGAAACAGTCAGATCTCTTGCTACTGAACAGTTGGCTATGTCCATTAGGCAGGAGGAAGTAGAAATATCTGGATCTTTGAGCTTCCTGAAGAGGAAGAGAGACATGATCCCAGAGCCTCTACTGACGACTTTCTGCGCTTAGATCTAGAGTTGGATCCAGATTTTCAATTGGACGTTGAGAGGGCCCACAGAGTTTTAGGCCCTAAACCCTCCTGACCTGAGGCAAGACCTTGCTCCTTCGTTATACACCTACTAAGCTACCAAGCCAAAGAGACCCTTCTACGAAAGGCCTGGCAGAATCATGTGGGGTCAGCAGCACTTGCTGTTCAATAATAATTATGCCTCCTGCACCCAGAAACAATGTCGGGACTATAGCCCATTGTTTCCTATCCTGCACACACACAAAAAAAGGTTCTGCACCTCTTACCCCACTAAACTGGTGGTTTTCCTTCCATCAGGCCAGCAAACCTACACTTCAGCATCAGAAGCCATGGCAGACCTTTTGCACAGAGGAACTATCACCGAGAAGGTCACAGAGTCGATGAGATCACGCCTGTGACAAGGGAATCAAATGGATCATCCCAACCAGCTCCAAACCTCAATGCTGCCACTTGATGTAATACTGAAACGTCTACAGCAATATCGAAACTGAGCAATGCCTCCCTGAACTGTCCCCAGATACTGACAGCTTTTTTCACTATCTCAAATTTGGGGCCTAATCTCCTCCGGTTGAAAGGGGAAGGGGTGAGGCGATAGTGTAGGTTGGTCGCTGAGGAGACATGGGGGTGGGCGTCTTCCTAGAGTCCAGGCAACACACTAAATTTAAACACAAACTATTTTCTTCATAAACATTTGACCATAGGTTGCCATTTGGATCTTTGCTAGCTCTCTGATGGCAGGGATTATTTTCCAGGCTAGAGGGTTTTCACTTCTGGAGACAATTGTCCTTTTCCCTCTGCTGCTTCTGTCGGTGTCCTTGCCCTTCTAGAGTCCCTCTGCCCTTTCCCTAGCCCGCAGAATATCATGGCTGGGCTTCCTCCTACTGGAGGGGGGGGTGGGTCTCATCTGGAAAACACCCTTTTTGTAAGGGTTGCGATGAAGGGACAACTGGTAAGAGCTCTGGAAAGACTTCCAGTTTGGATTGCCTTTATATTACCTGCCTAGTCCCACAACATTGGACATTATATTAAATCCTCTGCAGGAAAAGACCTGGATTAACCACAACAGAACAATGAGGTTTTCTCGAAGTTTTAATCTCCACCGGCTCCAACCAGAGCTTGTCACCAGACTGGGACTCCATTACTATAGTACAATTAAAACATTTTGAGCATGGTTCCTAAAGATTTGAACCACGGGGAGGGAAGGGATTTTCTAACGGTGCTGGGGAACATTATACATATTGGACTAACAATTGGCAACACACCTGAACCCCCAAATCTTATATTAGCCGCCTACTGTTAAAGCTACAAGGTGGTTAGCCTCTTCGGAAGTTGAACTGGTAAATGGCTCAAGTTATACCGGTTCCACCTCGGAGTGGTATTTGTTTCACTCCTATTGGGGCTCTATTACTGAGCCTGGGAATTTCGATTTCTGGGATCGATCTAGGAACCCCCACATTCCTCTCCTATTCCCTGTGGAAATCAGGACAGGATATCGCAGGGGAAGCTCAGTCTGAGCACCTCCCAATTGGGAGTCACACTGTGTATAGTTTCAGTTAAGTTTTTTTAAGGTTAGTAATTGTTATACTTATGTTTTATCCAGGGGCCAACTGATCCTAGTTCATTGCTGTTTAACAATGGCTCTTTATAGACACTTGAAATTACGAAAAAGTGCCTTTTGGGCCAAAAGAAAAAATTACTCACCTTAGTAATGTTGTTTCTTCTAATGGAGTCTTGCTATATTATGACTATTGCAGTTTGCCCCAGCCTTAGAACTGCTCCGGAGGTGAAAGAGTTAACTTCCATGCAGAGCATGGAGCTTAGAGCGCGAGCTCGGTTCAGAAGCTCTGTTTGGCTGGTTTCAAACCAAAATCGTCAGATCTTTACGAGCAAAAACTCACTAAGGTTCTGTGTGGAAGCTGTAACCTACACTAGCCAACTGGCTACTAATATATTAACACATTTTTACTGGTCCCAACCCAAAGACTCAAGTCAGTGGACCAGAAAAATTAAGATAAAATAACTAAATGAACACAACACCCAAACATGAAAGAGGGCATCAATAAATGCCAACAGAGGACTACCCACCCCATACCCCAAAGTAGGAGTTCTGAGAGGGGCAGGCTGGGGGGGAGGTCATAATAGCAAGACTCCATTAGAAGAAACAACATTACTAAGGTGAGTAATTTTTCTTCAAACAACATGAAGTCTTGCTATGTGAAACTACTACGAACTACACAGCACAGTACCTCCATGGAGGAAGACAGAACCTACTTAGGAATAGGCTCTGAAGCACGGCTGTGCCAAACCGAACATCCCTCCTGGCCTGAATATCCAGGAGTAATGCTTGGTGAAAGTGTGTACTGTCTTCCAAGTAGCTGCCTGACATATCTCCAAAATAGGATGTCTCTAGCAGCAGCTAGAGATGCAGCTGTACCTCTGGTAGAGTGAGCCCTCAGGCCTGAGGGAGGAACCTTACCCAGTTTTTCAGAACAGAATTGGATACAAGAGACAATCCACCTGGCAATGGATCTTTTAGTGGCAGGTCTCCCTTTACCAACCTCACCATAAGTGAGGAACAGTTGGAGGGAGTCAAACCTGTGACCCTTGGTACGCTCTATGTAGTAACTTAGGGCCCTCTTAACATCTAGTTGCAGCCTCCTCACCAGAGGAGGAATGGACAGTGAAGAACACTGGAAGTGAAATAGATTGGTTAATGTGGAAATCTGAAACCACCTTAGGCAAAAACTTCCTGTTAGTCCTGAGGACCACTTTATCCCTGTGAAAGGAAATAAAGTCAGTTTCTACTGATAAAGCCTGTAACTCACTTATACGCCTGGCAGAAGTGATGGCTACCAGAAATACAGTTTTCCAAGTCAAATACTTAAGCTCTGCCGAAGACAGAGGCTCAAAGGGGGGGTTGCATTAGAGGAGTGGGTACCAGGGCTGCCTGGCCCAGTCTGGAGCAATCAGGATCATTTTGCAGGGCTGAGACCTGATTTTGACTAGTACTTTGAACAGGAGAGGGAAGGGGGGAAAGGCATAAAGAAACTTCCCTTCCCAATCGAGGAGAAAGGCATCCAGGGGAACTGAGCACAACACTGGGGGCCTGCAACAAAACAGTGGAAGTTGATAATTGTCTGGGGCTGCGAAAAGATCTATCTGAGGAGTGCCCCATCTGGCAAACACTATCCCCAGTACTAGGGGATCCAGTGACCATTCGTGATGGCCCGAGGAAATCCTGCTGAGGGCATCTGCCGAGACATTGTCCTTGCCTGGGAGGTGAACTGCTATGAGGGAAGTGTTCAGGGAGTAAGCCAGAGATCACAACTTCATTGCCTTGGTGCACAAGGCCGAAGACCGAGTGCCCCCTTGTTTGTTGATGTACCACATTGTAGTGGTGTTGTCTGTTCTGACCTGTACCACCTTGTTCTGAACAGATGCAGAGAAAACCTGAAGTGCTAGAAAAACAGCTCTGAGTTCCAACAGATTGATGTGGAGCAGAGATTCCTGAGGGACCATAATCCCTGGGTGGAGAGGTCGCCATGTGAGCTCCCCATCCCAAGAGGGATGCATCTGTAGTAAGGGTCAAGGAATGGGACAGAGGGATGAAAGGCACCCCCTGTCTCAGATTGCTCTGATCCTGCCACCACTGAAGGGCCTGGATCAGGGTTCGAGTCACTGGGATTAATTTGGATAGAGGATCTCTTCTTTGAGACCAGAAAGCTCTCAAATGGAACTGAATGTCCCTCATCTGAAATCTTGCTCCTTGCACCACAGCTGTGGAGGCAGCCATGTGCCCTAGGAGCTGCAGGAAATGCCTTGCTGGTCGAGAAACCTGCAGAGTGAAGGAGGCGGCCAGGGCCACTAAGATCCTTACCTTTTCCAAGGGAAGGAAGGCTCTGGCCTGCTTTGTATCCAGTTCTGCGCCTATAAAGGTGAGTACCTGGACAGGTTCCAAAACTGACTTTGGAAGATTGAGAAGAAATCCCAGAGAGGTAAGCAGCTGCTGGGTAACTAGCAGGTGTGATTTGACCTGGTCTGGAGACTGACCCACAATGAGCCAGTCATCCAGGTAGGGAAAAATGGCAATCTTTTGCCTTCTTAGGTGAGCGACTGCTACTGCCAGACACTTTGTGAACACCCTTGGGGCAGAAGTGAGGCCGAAGGGCATTGCTCTGAACTGATAATGGCCTGAGGGCAGTTCGAATCTGAGGTACTTTCGATGGGAGCTTCTGATAAGAACATGGAAGTAGGCATCTTTGAGGTCCAGGGAGGCTAGCCAGTCCCCTGGCCTTAGGGAGGGTAAAATCATTCCCAGTGTCACCATTTTGAACTTTGGCTTTAAAAGGTGCTTGTTTAGATATCTTAGATCCAGGATAGGCCGCCACTCTCCTGTCTTTTTTGGGGTAAGGAAGTACCTGGAGTACAGACCCTTGCCCTGGTGAAGGGGAGAAACCTTTTCTACAGCTCTGAGAGCCAGGAGGGTTGAGACTTCTGTTTCCAAAGCAAGAGTCTCTAAAGGGTTTGTAGGTGGAAAAGATCTGGCTCTCATCTTTGGAAATTTCTTGAAGCTGAGAACCAGACCCTGGCTCACTACTTCCAGGACCCACCTGTCTGAAGTTAAAGACTGCCAGTCCTGGACTAAGTGAGCCAACCTGCCTAAGGTAGTGGAGAGTCGACCCTGGGCATCCCATCAGGGTGCCTGTTTGGCAGGGGCTTTAGGCTGAGGGGTGGGAGCAGGCCTGCTCGAACCCCATCTGCCTCTCCCTCTGAAGAACCCCCTCTGTACATAGGCTGAAGAGGAGGGGGCCTGAGTCTGGTAAAAAGGCCTGTGAAAAGGCCTACCCCTACCCCTGGGGGGCTGCCTCTGAGGAGTAGCTTGCCGTTCCTTGGCTTGTGCACTCCTGTAAGTGGTTCTATATTCATCCATTTTCTTCATATAATTCTCTGTCTGCTCCCCAAACAGAGAATTTCCCACCACAGGAAAATCCATAGCCTTAGACTGGGTATCCTGTGACAAAGTAGTACACCTGAGCCAGGCCAATCTGGAAAAGCCACAGATGTAGCCATGACTCTAGAGGATACATCATTAGAATCCACTGCAGCATGGAATTGCACCTTAGATGCCTCAATACCATCAAGAGCCACCTGCTCCAGCTCCTTTGCGAGCTGGCCAGGGACCTGTTTGGCTAAGGCCATGACAGTATCCCATCTAGATTTCTGGTATCTTGCAACATAAGCCATATAGTTAGCTTGTCTGAGTCCCAAGGATGCTGCCATGTATTGTTTTTTGGCCATGGCATCAATCTTCCTGGAATCCTTGTCAGGAGGATGTGAAGCCAGTAGAATATTAGCTTTATCACAGGCTGCAGCCTGAACTACCCCAACATGACTGCATTGCTGTGAAAGAAAATCTGTATCAGGACCTGACAAAGTGTAACTCCTGTCCATCTTTTTATCCACAGGAGGCACAGAATTAGGAGCTTTTAAAATTTTTACTGTTTGCTTTCTAAAGGATTTATGTAAAGGGATGGACAACCTCCTGGACTCTGGGATATCTATCATCTCCACATAGTCAGGCTCCTCTTGCTCATCCAAAGCCTCCTCTAAGGGAAGCTGGAGGGTCTCAGCAACTTTTTTATAAAACAAAAATGAGAAGGGGACTCAGAAAGCCTAGGGAGACTCACCTGAAGGTCTGTCTGGGGAGATGTCCGTTCAATGGGCACATCCAGACTTTCAAAATCACATTCACACTGATCATAATCCTCATCCCTCTGGTTCATAGAACTCTTCTATATCATAATCCTGAACCACTGGAACCGACCGAACCGACCTTTTGCCAGACAGTGGCGGTTCGGAGGGAACCGGGGACAGGGACTGGACAATCTGTATTACCCTGGCTATCTCAGCAGCAGTCGGAGAAGGAATTTTGGACTCCAAACCTGCTGATTTTTTAGATTTCTTTGCTGGAACTGGCTCCTCAGAGCCAGCTTTTCGTTTGGCCGAGGAAGTCTCGCCCTGGTCAGAGGGCACTCCCTCCGGTTCGGTTGGCACCGAACCGGGCCGGCCATCCGGGTCAGCGGACTTTTTGGCCTCTCGTTCCCTGAGCCTGCCCACTCTCTTGTCCACGGTGGCTGCAGGGAAATTTTTACAAATCTGGCAGTCTGAATTGAGGTGGTCAAACCCCAGACAACAGACACATGTATTGTGTGGGTCAGCCTTGGCAAAGGCTTCCCCACAGACACTACAGTGTTGAAACCCAGTGGGCCCGGTTTTTCTTTTGGGTTTCTCAGACAAGATGCCAGCCTAACCAACCAACTTGCCCTTTTGATGGCAGTGCCAGGCAAGACACCCTTATCGGTTCCAAACCGCGGTTCACGGGTCGTGGAAAACCGTAATGAAACTGCTTTTTTAGAACCGATAAGAACTGAACCAGACTTCTAAAAAGCCCTAAAAGGCTTTAAACTTATATTTAAATATAACTCGATCGGTTCAACTCGAACCGATAATACTTTTACAAGTTCCACACAGAAAAACCCTATCTATTACTTACGATTACTATAGACAGAGCCTGAACCGATCGGTTTTATGTTAAAATAATGAAATCGTGGTTAAATTAAACGAAATAGTGCTTTAAACCAAGAAATGAACCGAGCAACAGGAGGAATCTCCGGAGCGACTGTTCAGTGAGGCGGAGTAAAGAATCTGACGGTTTCGGTTTGAAACCAGCCAAACAGAGCTTCTGAATCGAGCTCGCGCTCTAAGCTCCATGCTCTGCATGGAAGTTAACTCTTTCACCTCCGGAGCAGTTCTAAGGCTGGGGCAAACTGCAATAGTCATAATATAGAAAGACTTCATGTTGTTTGAAATTACTGTTTACAAGTTATCTTTACTACCTCTAGATTATTCCACGAACAGTTTGTATTTGGGATTCTACAAGGAAGAGAGAATGAAGGGGGAAGGGGAACACGCACAGAGAAATGGTGTTAACTAAGCATATTTTATTATGCAGTCTGTTGAATTGCAGTCAGAGGTAGCTCTTCCTAGACAGCTGGACTGGGACCCATGGAGGGGCGTGGTCTAGTCTGTAGTCTTTACAATCACCCGGAAGGGGGGATTTCAAATTCCAATCTTAAAAATCTAAAATTATGTTGGTCAACACAGTAAAAATGATATCGCACAATATTAATGGTCTCCATGACCCCATCAAAAGAGCTCGCCTTATGCAATACCTCTCTAAACACACCTCAGATCTTATTTTTCTCCAGGAGTCTCACCTCTCCGAGGCTGAGCATCTTAAACTAAACTGGGGAAAGAGATACTAGGTTGTCACCTCGTTGCACCCAAGGGGTAGAAAATATGGGGTGGCTATTTTAATTCCCCCAAACACTCCCATGGAAATATTACAAATGTATATCGATGCCCAAGGATGATATGTAATAATTAAGGGTCTCTTTTATGGTCAGCAGGTTACATTGGCCAGTGTTCATTTTCCCCCACAGACAAAATTTCCCATTTTCTGGGAATTCATATCCACATTGTTGGACCTTCTCCAAGGCAAGCTGATTTTGGGAGGAGATCTTAATTTAACCTTGTTTCCACAGATCGACTGTTCCAACCAGCAGAAACATAGGAACTCTACCACTACAAAACAGTTCAAAAATACCATGCACCATTTAGGTTTTGTTGATATGTAGAGACGCCTGCTCCCTTCTACACCTTGCTACACTTATTATTCCCCAAGATTTAAGTCCTATTCTAGAATAGACTACTTTATGACAACTTGTGAGCACCTGTCTTTGGTCCAAGATATTTCTATAGGCCTGAAACTATTATCTAATTATCACCTCCTGACTCTGACGTTAGACACAGGCAGACAGAAGAAACAGACTCTTTGGAGATTGAATCAGTTGATTCTAGTGGTTAGGGAATTCCAGGAGGCAATAAAAACCAGACTCCCTCTTTTTTTCCTCAGAGAATGCCTTACCAGATATCTCTGAGGTGACGCAATGGGACGCGATGAAGGCAACAATCTGGGGAGAAATAATAGCACTTACGACAAAAAAAATAAGGAAAGAGAGGCTAAATATCGAATGCTTTCAAACCAACTATTAAATTACCAGATGTTATATCGTGAGGGTGACTCCAATCTCCAGAAACAAATTAGACACAAAGGCTGCATTGCAGAAGATTATGGACAATAAAATACAACAGTCTTTACTTTAACTTCGCCAATCAGTTCATGAGGGGGGGTTAAGAAACTAGCACATAAACTAAGAGCCCAAAAGTGCTCTTCCACTATTTTGCAGCTTAAAAATCCATCAACGGGAAAATCACATTATTCCGATAGTCATATCTTACAGGCTTTTTCAGACTACTATGGAAGGTTCTACTCCCCAGACTTGTCCCCCTGTCAAAGTGAATCCTTAGAATTTTTAAAACACGCTAACCTCTCTACCTTGTCCCCTCTCCAAATTAGCACATTAGAATCCCCTATTTCTCGTTTAGAGATTATGAAGACAATAAAAAACCTTAAATTGGGCCAGTGTCTGGGTCCAGATAGTTATACATTGGAGCGGTACAATATGTTTATAAAGGAGCTAACCCCTAAATTACACTCCCTATTTAATGAAATTTCCCAGGGTGGTCCCCCCCCCCATCCTGGGAATTCGCAACAGTTGCCCCAATACCCAAACCACATATGGATCCCTCAGATCCGGGATCCTATCACCCTATCTCTATTCTAAATGTAGATTGTAAAATCAACGCTGCCATTTTGGCCTCGAGATTGGAATTCTTCATCCCACAAATAATATACCACGATCAATCAGGCTTTATTAAAAATAGAAGTATTACAGATAACATCTGTAGAGCACTGGTCCTGCAGGAGTTTATACGTTCCAGAAAAATACCATCAGTATTTATTAGCCTTGACACTGAAAAGGCTTTTGACCCAGTTTCATGGCCTTTTCTTTGGGACACCCTTAAGGCCTTCCATTTTCCCACGTCATTTATTACCTGTTTAACTAATCTTTACAAATCTCTGTGGGCCTATGTCCGAGTTAATGGTACACCGTCTCCCCCTCTCCAACTGGGTAGAGGGACATGACAGGGTTGTCCCCTGTCTCCCTACCTTTTTGCACTATACCTTGAACCTTTGGTGTCTGTATTATGGAATACAACTCAGGTCGAAGGCATACCAATTGGCCAGCAGGAACATAAAATCAGCATGTTTGCCGACGACATATTGTTAACTTTATTGTCCCCCCCAGTGTCCATCTCAGCTACGTGGAAAATATTGACCCTCTTTGAAAGAATAGCAGGCTTTAAGTTAAATGTGGCCAAAACAAAAATCTTAGCATTTAATTTTATTCCCCCTTAACAACTGAATAGGGCTTATCCCTTTAGGTGTATGTCAACAAAAATAAAATACTTAGGCCTCCAGGTTCCATTAGACCCGGGAGTCATGGAGACAATTAATTATGAACCTCTCGTACTACTAATTCAGTTAGACCTAGACAGGTGGGCCACAGGATTCTTTCCTTTCCATCAAAGAACTGAGATCATCTGCACTAACATTCTCCGCCAGATTCTATACTTGCTTCAGAATATCCCCTTTTCTCCTCAAAGTATTACTTTAAATCTTGGAATAGACTGATATCTGGTTTTGTTTGGGGCAAGAGCCATCCAAGAATAGGGCTCTTGACTTTAAAACTATCACTGGCTGGGGGGGAGGTTAACCTCCTCAATTTTAGCTTATATGCTAATTCAGCGTTTTTGAGAACACTGGTACTGTGGCTGACAGAGTCTTATAAGTCTCCTTGGAAAACCACAGAATTTCATTTAAACGATCTCTTTGATATTAAGAGGATTTTGTTTTCCTCAGAAGAGAGATCAGTGTCACCCTTTGCCCTTACGAATATTACATCCCAAACCTATAAATTATGGAAACGTATGAGAAAATCTGGTCCTATTCGTACAGTATATGAATATTGTAAGTTAATCTCTGAAGACGAGTCTTTTGTCCCTATTCATATGGACCACATCTTCTCTATCTGGAGAGAGACGGGACTCTCACATGTCTTTCAATTTCTCTCCCCGCAGGGGATTCTCCCCTTTGAAAAGTTACAGTCCCAGTTCACACGTCACAACTCTGACCTGTTTCGTTATTTTCAAGTTTGTATCATATATTATGAAATGGAATCATCCAGGCTAAAATACCCTCCCCTACCCCAAACATATTAAGACTTTTTATAGAAGCTACTAGAGGGAACTTGGTGGCTCATATCACAGATCTTATTTATAAAGAGTTGAGGAACGAACAATTAGAGTCCACTGCCTCTATCCTGCAGGAATGGAACAGAGACCTCTCTCTGGAAATTTCCATGGAGACATGGTTGGGGTCTGCTTTAAGAGTCATGAGGACTACTTCATTCCACTTTTGGAGGGAATTTGTGTGGAAGTGCCGTTCCCGATATTTTTGGGCTCCAGCTGTCCTTCTTAAATTCCTCCCAGATGAATAAGGGATATGCTGGAGAGGTTGTGGAGGGTAGCCCTAGGGCATCCACAAGTTGTGGATGCCCTAGGGCTACCCTGGGTCATGTGTTCTGGCTCTTCCCCAATCTTATGCCGTTCTGGCTTCTTTTTCAAATAGAACTTACAGTTGAGCAGTTTCTGCTGGGGGACTTTCCGGACCACGCCCCTCCATGGTACAATACTCTTCTCCCAGTTTGTTTCCTAGCAGCTAAAAACGACATAACCCGACGTTGGATGTCGTCACAGATACCAACAGTACAAGAATGGAGAGTTATGTTTGACATATACAAACTGGAGTATCAAAGCTAAAATACAAAATAAAGGTCCATCTCACATGTTGAAATGGCACAGATGGGTTCTCTACCATTCCTCAGCTGATCCCAATTTCTGTCCATGATCATATGGGTGTGAGGGATAACTACTTGTAATTAAAACCAAATAAAACGAATGAGGTTATGGGAAATGAGAGTATCATGACGAAAAGTACCACCTATATTTAAGGATCTTCTCTATTTATATTACAATTGGCTATTTTACAATATCAGGAGTGAATTTCCCTTCTCAACCCATAAAAAAGGGGTATCTCATGGAGATGGACTTTCACTAACAATTAATAAATAGTGAGTTAAACTGCTTTTATAGTACTTGTAATCCAAGGATAACAGGATTCTGCTGACTATTCTGTAATTGTTATTTACTATTTCTTCTACTTCAAATGTAAAACATTTCTTCTGATTATGTGTGTGGAGAATCTGAAATATAAAAAAAAATAAAAAATAAATAATGCTTTGTGAAAGTGTGGACTGTTTTTCAGGTAGTTGCTTTACAGATATCCACTAATGGAACATCCCTGGCAGCTGTGCCTCTTGTGGAATGGGCCCTCAAGCCTATTGGAGGTTCCCTTCCCACCTTAGAGTAACAAAACTGGATACACTGTACTATCCAGCAAGAAATGGACCTTTTAGATGCTGTGTTACCTTTTGCCACGTCACCATACAGTAAGTCAGGAACAGCTGTTTTTTTTTTTTTTGTCCTGCCTATGGTCCTTAGTGGCTGTCATGTAGTAGTTAAGAGCTCTCTGAACAACCAGACTGTGGAGCTTCCTTTCACAAGAAGTAGAGTGCTCAGTAAAAAAGACAGGTAGGGTAATGGTTTGGTTCAAGTGAAAATCAGAAACCACATAAGGGAGAAATTTCTTGTTCGTTCTCAAGACCACTGTGTCCTTGTGGAAGGAAATATAGTCCGGTTTGATGCAGAGATCTTGGAGCTCACATATTCTTCTGGCAGAAGTCATTGCCACTAGGAAAACTGTTTTCCATGTAACATATTTTAGATGAGCTGAAGACATGGGTTCAGAAGGAGCCCCCATGAGCTTGGCTATACGTACATTCAGATCCCATCCTGGCACTGGCTCCCTGTGAGTAGGGTGCAAATGGAAAAAGGACCTTAAAGAACCTTTTAAAGATAGGGTCTGAGGCGAAAGAAATCCTTTGCCTGGCTGAAATGTAAGCAGATGCTGCAGCAAGATGTACTTTCAGGGTACTGGGCTGTAGGCCGAGTGAATGCAAACAGGTAAGATAGTCCAGCATGGCTGGGACCTCAGCCTGTGTTGGCACAATGTTTTGGGTGGAACACCAAATAGAAAACCTTTTCCATTTTGCAGCATAAGTTTTCTTAGTGGAGGGCTTCCTATAACTCCTCAAAATGTCCAGGACACTTTCAGAAAGGTTTAGTCCTGCATATTCTAGGTCCTCAACAGCCAGGCCTTGAACCTCAGGGATCTGAGGTTCGGGTACAGAAGCCTCCCCTGATTGGGGGTTAACAGGTTGTGCCTCCTGGGAAGGTGTGTCGGCTAGGCCACAGACATGGAGAACAGTAGCGTACCATGGCTGCCTGGGTCAATCTGGTGCTGTCAAGATCATGGATGCTGACTGGGACCTGAGCTTGAGCAATACCCTGTACATCAGGGGGAAGGGAGGAAAAGCATACAGATGTTTCCCTGACCAATCCAGAACTAGAGTATCCAGGGGGACTGTTCCCTGATCTGGTGGTCTGCAACAATATTGTGGCAGGTGGTGGTTCTGGTGATATGCAAACAAGTCTACCTCTGGAGTGCTCCACCTCCTGAAAATCACTTCCACCACTTGCCTGTTCAGAGTCCATTCCTGATGGGCCTGGTTGATTCGGCTCAAGGTGTCTGCTAAGGTACAGTCCTTGCCAGGCAGGTGAATGGCCTGTAGCAACACTCCCAAGGAGTATGCCAGACTCCATATTTTCATGGTTTCTGTGAATAGCGGGTTTGACCTTGTCTCTCTGTGTTTGTTTATGTAGTACACAGTGGTGGTATTGCCTGTTCTGATCTGTACCTCTTTTCCCTGTAGCAGTGTCATGAAAGCCTTTAGTGCCAACAATACTGCTCTGAGTTCCAGCAGGTTGATGTGCAGGAGTGTCTCTGCACTTGACCATGTGCCTTGGGTGGTGTGGTCTCCCAGGTGGGCACCCAACCCCAACAGTGATACGTCCATTGTGAGAACTACTGATGGGGGCTCCTGCTGAAAAGGAACCCCTCCTCTCAGGTTGGGTTCCTCTTTCCACCACTCAAGGGCCTGTAACAAAGTTCTTGTTACTGGAGCCAATATTGAAAGAGGGTCTCTTCTTTGACACCAGTGGGCCCTGAGATGAAACTGCATGCTCATTTAGAATATGGATCCCAGCACTCTGCCTGTGTCAGCTGCCATATGGCCCAGAAGCTGTAGGAACGGTCTTGCAGTTTTTGGTTTGTGCAGGCTGAATGAACCTGCTATCTGTAGGATGCTCTTTGCCCTGTCCAGAGGCAGGTATGCCCTGCCCTGCAGGGTATTTAACTTGGCTCCTATGAACTGCTATACCTCAGCAGGCTGAAGGACCAACTTTTTCAGGTTTATCAGGAGTCCTAGAGACTCCAAGAGCCCTTGAGTGAGTTGCAGCTGGTCCCTCATGTGCTGGGGTGATTTTCCCAGCACCAGGCAGTCGTCTAGGTATGGGAAGACTGTGACACCTTGCTTTCGAAGGTGTGCCACTACCACTGCCAAACACTTTGTGAACACCCTTGGTGCTGAAGTGAGACTAAATGGCAGGGTTGAGAACTGGTAATGACTTGAGGGGAGTCTGAACCACAGTTATGTTCTGTGAGACTCCCTTATGGGGATGTGAAAATTGGCATCTTTTAAGCCCAGTGAAGCCAATCAGTCTCCTTTCTGGAGGGCTGGCAAAATTAGTGCCAGGGTTACCATCCCGAACTTTGGTTTTAATCGATATCCGTTTAAGACCCTTGGGTCTAAGATGGGCTGCCACTCCAAATTTTTCTTTGTGGTAAGGAAGTATCTTGAGTAAAATCCCTTTCCCTTTAATTTAACTGGTACTGGTCCCACTGCTTGTGACAGAAGCAGCTTTTGAACTTCTGCTTCCAGGAGTTTTCTCTCTGCATTTGTGGATGGCTTGAACACTCAGGTTCTTAAAGGTGGGAGGGATTTGAAGCTTGGAGACAATCCCTAGCCCACTACTTCCAGGACCCACTTTTCTGAGGTGATTTTTTGCCAAGCATGAAAATAGTGAGCCAGTCTGCCTCCTAGGGAGGCTGCCTGTACAGACACGCCAGGGTGCCTGCTTTGCTTGAGGCTGGGCCTTGGATTGGGAACCACACCTGGAACCCCTTCTACTTCTGCCCCTGAAGTATCCCTGCTGTGGATACTGCTGGTACTGAGGTGTAGCCATGACCTGGAAAAAGGGCCTGCTTTGAAAGGATCTGCCCCTGCCTCCCTTCCATAGGGTCGGGTGGATGGGGAAGCTTTGTCTTTTGCAGAACTGCTTCTGTAGGTGGCCTTGTATTCATCCACCATTTTCATGTAAGCCTCCGTCTTTTCCCCGAAGAGGGAGTTCTCCTCCAATGGGAAATCCAGTGCCTTGGTTTGTGTATCTTGGGTAAGGTTTGTGGACCTTAGCCAAGCAAACCTTCTCCGAGCCACAGTTTGCCATCTACCTGGCAGCTGTCTCATTCGAATTAGCAGCCATTTGGAACTGATATTTGGCTGCTTCCAAACCAAACCTGGCTGTTTCAGCTAAATCAGCTGAAAGGGGAGACTGTGCCTTGTCTGCCAGGGCAAGAACTGACTGCCAAAGAGATTTTTGGTATTGAGCAACATAGGCCTGGAAGTTTGCCTGCCTGATGGCCAAGCAGGCTGAAAGGTAACCTTTCTTAGCCATGCAATCAGTCTTCCTAGAGTCTTTGTCTGGTGGGTGGGTGGGAGGCTAGTGGAATCCTTGCCTTGTCACAGGCTGAACTTGTACCACTCCATGGTGGTCAGGGTGTGAGAACAAGAATTCAGCACCCTGTCTTTCCAACTGATACTTTTTTTCCAACCTCTTGTCCAGAGGGGGGCAGTATTAGGTGTTTGCAAAATCTTTAAGGCATCCTTCTTAAAGAACTTAACAGGAAGAAGACGCTTTTTAGTGGGTGTCAGCCCTATCATGTCCATGTACTCGGCTTCTCCTTCATCCTCAATCGCTTCACTTGTGGGGATGTCTAAAGCATCCACCATCCTTCTTACAAAAGTAAAGTGTGAGGAAATATCCCCTGATGCCCTAGAAGGAGAACCAAAATCTTGTTCAGGGGAAACCTCCGGTTCAGTGGTGTCCCCATCTTCCTCCACATCAATATCAACATACTCTTCTTGTTCCTAAAGGGAAGATTGAGAAGAAGAGTCAGTCTGTTTGGCAGGAGTCTGAGGCAGAGAAGCAGTCAGTCCCTGTAAAGCCTGAATAACTTGAAAGGCCTGTTCAATCTCATCAGCAGTTGACATTTTTATTGCAGGCACAGAAGTCCCCAAATGCTGCTCAGTTGGGGGTTCTGTGTGCTTTGTTTTCTTAGATTTCTTAGAGGGAACCGGAAGGTCAGCAGGTTTAGCAAGCCTCTTTGGAACTGCTGGCATACCCGCTCAGGGGTGGCAGTTACAGTTATTGTTATTATTGTGGTTTCACCCACAGGAACAAAGGGTGTCGGCTGGTCAGAGCGCGAGGGACCCTTAGTTACAGACAGCTTTTTCTTGAGTCTTTCAAGGTGTTTTTCAACAGTTTTATCAGGAAAAGTTTTGCAAATACTACAGTCTGTTTTTAAATGTTCAAAGCCCAGGGAGACAACACATAAATTATGTTTGTCTGCCTTGGCAAAAATCTCACCACAATCAGTACAAGGTTTGAAACCGGGTTCACTGGTTCTTCTTTTAGGTTTTTCAGACATTCTGTGGGTAAAAAATTCCCCAAATTAACAACTGCTAAATAAGTAGGATTTTTAAAACTTATTTAGTGCTTGTGGTCAGTTCCGGAACCGATCAGAACTGAGAACCGAACAGAAAACTGAACCGGAGATAGCGGTTCAAGAACCGTAATTAGCGGTTCACAAAATAAATGTTTTTAAAATAAATTTAGACTAAGCAACAGAGTTCCTTAGTCAGGGAACTCCGATCAATACAAAATAAACCCCGGTTCCCCACTGGTTATAACGAACTGGGAGAAAACGAGAAAAATATATTTAAAATACAAAAACAACAACAGTTTAGACAATATTAGCAAATAGCAAAAGGCAGCAAATGAAAAGGAGAAAAATACTTATGTATTTTTATAACTTTTGTCAGGACAAGTAGATAAGGAGAGGATCTCTGAGCTTCTGGTCTTGTCAGGCAGAGAGTGAAATCTGAGGGTTTATAACCTAGGCAGTTAGTTTAAGGCAGCATTTGAAAATAGCACGCGTGAAGATTCCAACATTTGCATACCATTCCAAATTCTCTCCGGGCAGTTCAGTCTTAAAGGACACTGCAGATTTTTTTTTTCTCCCGTCCGTAAGTCTCCCATCCATAAAATAGTCTATAAAAGCTATCAAATTTATGGCCAACACCTCTCAACTGTAGAACCAGTTTCTCTATTCTGATGATTTCTAGAAAATTATTTTTCCACTCTACAATAGAGCAAAGTTTTTCTTCCAGCCAGCTTTTCAGTATACATATTCTTGCCGCAACCCCACTGCAGAAGTTATAAATACCTGAGTATTACTGGGGTCAGAAGGACCGCAAGGCCCATCCAGTCTGCCCATTTTTTCTACCTTATGACTGTGCCATAGGCCTTTACTCTATCAATGGCCTATTTAGTCATACTCGTCTGTACTGCTCCCTTATGCCTATCCCATGCCTGTTTGAAGCCCTGCACTGTATTCATATTCAAAACTTCCTGAGGTAGGTCGTTCCATGCATCCACCACCCTTTCTATGAAAAAGAACTTCCTCACATTACCCCTTAATCAGCCTCCCTCTAATCCCATGCTGTGTCCTCTTGTCCTATTTTTCATATATTGAAACACATTAAATTCTTTCACCTTGTTAATGCCCTTAAGATGTTCAAATGTTTTGATCGTATAACCTCTCTCCCTCCTTTGCTCTAGGGTATACATATTGAACTCCATTAATCTGTCCTCCTATGTTTTCTGATGCGGTCCCTGCACCATTTTGGTTGTCCTTCTCTGGACTGCCTCCATTTTGTTAATGTCCTTGTGAAGGTGCAGCCTCCAGTACTGCACACAGCACTCCAGATGGGGCCCAACCAGTGTCTTGTAAAGAGGGACTATTACCTCCCTCTTACAACTTGTGACACCCCTACTAATACACCCCAACATCCCTCCAGCCTTACCTACTGCTTTAGTGGTCTGCTTGGATGATTTCAGGTCATCTGTGATAATGATGATGATGCCCAAGTCTCCTTCTTCCCTATTGATTGCCAGCAACTCCCCTCCCAACCTATAGGTAGCTTCAGGGTTTCTCTTCCCTATGTGCATGATCTTGCACTTCTTTGCACTAAACCCCAGTTGCCACTCTTCAGACCATTTTGCCAGTTTTTCCAGATCTCTTCTCAATCTGCGCACCCCCTCTGGATCATCTACGCTGTTGCAGATCTTGGTGTCATCTGCAAACATGCAAACCTTACCCTCCAGTCCATCTGCAATGTCACTGATGAAGATACTGAAGAGGACTGGCCCCAGGATTGATCCCTGAGGTAACCCACTTGCGACTTGCATCTCTTCTGACTATATACCATTTACCACCACACTCTGTTTTCTGCCCACCAACCAGTTTGCCACCCAGTTGACCAACTTCTGACCCACCCTGAGCCTACCCAGCTTATTAATCAATCTTCTATGTGGAACGGTACTGAAAGCTTTGCTGAAGTCAAGGTAGGCAACACCAACTGCACCCCTCCTTGGTCCACCACTCCGGTTACTCAGTCAAAGAAATCTATGAGATTAGTTTAACAGGACCTTCCTGTTGTAAACCCATGCTGTCTTGGATCCTGTACTCCTATGGATTCCAGGTGTTGCACTATCCTTTCTTTAAGAAGTGTCTCCATAATATTGCCCACTACTGAGATAAAAGTGACTGGTCTGTAATTCCCTGCCTCCTCCCTGCTGCCAACTCTCGTGGAGCGGGATCACATAAGCCCTTCTCCAGTCTTCTGGGACCTCTCCTGTGCTCCGATCCACCCTTAGCTCCTTTAGTACCCTGGGATGTATTTTTATTTTTTTATTTTATTTTAGTCTTTGGTAACCGGGTAAGGCCCACTAGGCAGAAGTGCCTGTTTTCAGGGGTGACCTGGGAGCACTGGGCGGTTAAGTGATTTGCTCAGAATCACACGGTATGCAAGTGGAGGTTGTGAGAATCAAACTCAGGTCTGGTCTGCTGGATGTATCAAGCTTGTTCACACCTCATTCCTCTAACCTCTAGGCTATACTGCCAGTCCGATAAGGTCCTATTGCCTTGTCCACCCTGAGCTTAGCAAGCTCTTGTAGGACCCTGTCTTTTGTGAAGGGACTTGTGCACACCTCCTTCCCCCGGTCAATGCTGCTGAGCTGTGAGCCCTGCCCCACCTTCTCCTCAGTAAATATTGAGCAGAAGTATCTATTTAGGATAGATGCTTTTCCTTGTTCCTTCTCCACACACTCCTCCTTATCCCTTTTGATCTCAGCAATACCCCCTCTGAAATTTCTCCTTTCACAAATGTAGCTACAGAAAGTCTTCTCCCCTTCTTTTACTGTTCATGCTAGTGTTTCCTCGGTTTGGGCCTTTGCCTGTCTTACTGCCTTCCCTGCTTCCCTTAAGGAAATTTGGTATGCCTCCCTATCTTCATCTCGCTGTGTTGCCTTATATTTCCTGAAGGCCAGCCTTTTGGCTCTGATCTTTTCTGCTGCTATTTTTGAGAACCAAAGTAGTTTCCTCCTTCTTTTGCTCTTGCTTTTTTCTCTAACACAATGGGATATTGCTTCAAGTACTGCATCCTTAATGCTTGCTCACTTTGCCTGTACACCCTCATCTGTATTTTTTCTTGTCAGGGCTAGCTTAACTCTGTTGGCCATCTTATCAAAGTCAGCTTCTCTGAAGTCTCATATTTTTGCCTTGGAATGGTATGATTTACTTCTACTGGCCAAACTGAAGCATACCATGTAATGGTCACTGGTCCCAGGTGACCTACCTGGAGATCTGTGATCCTTTCCCCATTAGTCAAAATGGATTCAAGACTATCTTTAACGAAAGGCTGGTGAATTTCTTGGAGGGGAATGGTATACAGGATGACAGACAACATATGTGTGTCTCTGGCAGATCATGTCAGACAAACCTAGTTGACTTTTCTGACTGGGTGACGCAGTCACTGGATAGGGGCCATGCGGTGGATATCCTTTACCTGGACTTCAGCAAGGCTTTTGACTCGGTGCCTCACAGAAGGCTGACCAGCAATATGAGTGGCCTAGCAGCTGGGAAAAAAATGGTTGGGTAGATTAAGAGCTGGTTGCAGAACAGGCAGCAGAGGGTGGTAGTAGGGAGAGAGCTCTCGGCACCTAGGGCTGTCACCAGCAGGGTCCCACAGGGCTCGGTGCTAGGACCGGTACTATTTAACATCTTCACTGCCGATACATTGAATGAGATAAGGAATAAGATCGGCTCCTTTGCAGATGACACTAAGATCTGTGCAGAGGTGGATAGTGAAGAAGGGAGTAAAGTACTACAAGAGGATTTGGTGAGACTTGAGCGCTGGTTAGACACATGGCAACTGGGGTTTAATGCTAAAAAGTGCTAAGTCTTGCACTTGGGGGCTAAAACCCCTGGGAACAGCTACTGGTTGGGGGAGTACAGTTATCCACTTCGGTCGAGGAGAAGGATTTAGGGGTACTGGTAACAGCAGACATGAATCACTCAGTGCAGTGTAGGAAGGCAGCTGCAAAGGGGGATAAAATGCTGGGATGCATCACCAGGGGAATCACCTCTCGGAGGGAGGAAGTCATTCTGCCACTGTACAGGTCCCTGGTGAGACTGCACTTGGAGTACTGTGTGCAGTATTGGTGTCCTTATTTGAAAAGGGACATCGAACTACTGAAGGGTGTCCAACATCGGCCGATGAACATGGTCCTGGGAATGGCAGACAAAACATATGAGGAGAGACTGCAGGAACTCAACATGCATACAAACATATGAAGAAGCCAGCAGAAGAAGGCCATTTGGTCTATAAAGTCTGCTTGTATTGCAGGGTCCATAGCTTGAGCTACTGTCCCTGCCCTCCCTCCCCACTCCTCCCATCCTCCCTTCCCATGATCCTTACTTCCCCCTATGCCTATCCCAGCCTCTCTTAAAGCTGCCCACAGTTTTCAGTGAGATGACGTCGTCTGGCAGTGCTTTCCAAATGTCCACCACCCTCTCTGTGAAGAAGTGCTTCCTGACCTCCCTCCTAAACCTCCCATCCTCCAGCTTAAGACTGTGCCCCCTAGTGTTATGGTTATCACTCAGCTTAAAAAGACTCTCCTTAGCAATCTTATTTATCCCTTTCAAGTACCTGAAGGTCCCAATCATGTCCCCCTCTCTCTCCTATCTTCCAGCGAGTACATGTTCAGTGCCCATAACCTCTCCACATAAGCCTTACCCTGCTGACCCACTATCATCTTTGTAGCCCTCCTCTGGACCTTCTCCAGTGGTTAATGTCCTTTTTGAGGTGTGGGCACCAGTACTGAATTCCATATTCTAGATGCGGCCTTACCAGTGACCCGTACAAGGGCAGTATAACCTCCTCTTTCCTACTACTGATCCACCTAGATATGCATCCCAGCATCTTGTTTGCCTTTGCTGCTTCTTTCTTGCACTGCGTGGAGTGCATCAGGTCACAAGTGGTCATCACTCCCAGGTCCTTCTCCTCTGATGCAGATACTCAGACTCCACCCAGGTAGTACTCTGCCCTGGGATTCTTGGCTCCAATATGCATAACTTTGCATTTCTTGACATTGAAACCAAGCTGCCAGCTCCTGGACCAACTCCCCATCTTTTTCAGATCTTCCTGTAGATCCTGTATCCCTTTAGCTGTGTCCACTCTCCCACAAGAGCTTGGTGTCATCCTCAAATAGGCACATTTTCCCCATATGCCATCCACAATGTCATTGATGAAGACACTGAACAACACTGGCCCAATCACAAAGACCTGTGGGACCCCACTGCTTACCTCTCTGGTACCAGATAACTCTCACCCCACAACCACCGACTGGGTTCTGTCCCTCAGCCAATTTTCCACCCATCTGGCCATCTTTTCCTCAACCCCAAGATCCACCAACTTCCTGATCAACCTTTTGTGGGGCACAGAGTCAAAGGCCTAGCTGAAATCAAGACAGAGGATGTCTACTACTTGGCCCCTATCTACTGTCTTAGTGACACAGTCAAAGAAGACAATCAGATTCATTTGACACACCCCCCAAGAACCCAAGCTGCCTCGCATCCTGGAGACCATGCTCCTCTAGATATTCCACCAGACTTTCCTTTAGTATGGTCTCCATGAGCTTGCCCACAATGGAGGTCAGATTGACTGGTCTGTAATTCCCTGGGTCATCCTTAGGACCGCTTTTGTAGAGGGGCACTACGTATGCTGTTCTCCAGTCCTATGGTATCACACCTGACTCTAGTGAACTATTTATTTATTTATTGTAGAAGTTGGATTTACAACCTTTGAGTCATGGACTCATTTACAACGGCACCTCATCGCAGGGAGGGTAAACATGTTACAGCATAAGTACAACACTGGTAACATACAGGTGCAATACAGATAACAGAAAGACTCATTTATAGCAATGAATTACAGATAAAGTTTCACACAAAAGTTACAATTGAGATAACAGTATTTCAATAATACATGGTTGCCACCCTGGACGTACCAAGGAGAGTACCTGTGTGGGAAAACAGTGGGCGGGGAAGAGGAAGGTGTGGGCAGGGGACAGCAGTCCAGTGGACCTTGTCCAAACAGAGGGCCGGGTAGGGGGGAACCCTCTATTACAGTATTTTGGCACAGTTGCAGCTTCGAGCATCAAAAAGGTGGCCAAGGAGAGCGACTCTGAATGCACCAATTTTAGGAAGATTGGTGACAGAGGGCAGGAGGGAGTTGAACCAGTTGGGGGTGCAGCAGTGGAAGGACCTTTGGGCTACGGAAGCCTTGGTATGGGGAACCAGGAAGGTGGTCTTAGCTGCGCTGTGGGTGGCAACAGACGTGGATGCACGCTGCAATGATGCAGTAACCCCAGTGGGCGAAAGACCTAGCAGGGATTTTCTGGCAAGCAGGCTGGTTTGGTAGCGCAAGTGTTTCTCAAATGTGAGCTGGCTGGTGGACAAATAGAGCAGGCAAGTACGAGTGCGGAGGGATGCACCAGTCAAGATCCTGCAGGCCTTGTTTATCGAGATCTGGATTTTGACGAGGGCAGTGTTGTAGGCCGCTGCGTAGATGGGTATACCGTAGTCGACTAAGGACTGGACGGAGGAGTATATGGCCAACCGGAGGGAGGTTCAGAGGAGGCAATCTCTATGTCGATAGAGAAGGCCAATCCGACAATTTACAGCTGAGGATAGGGTATTGATGTGGGCGTGGAAGGTAACAGCTGAGTTGAAGGTGACACTCAGGTATTTGTAGGATGACACCTACTCTAGAGGGTGTTGGTTACTGGGGCGAATGCAGAGGGGGGCATGTCTGGCCTTATTCTGGTGGTGAAAAAAGAGCATGGCTTTGGTTTTCTTGAGATTAATGACCAACCGGTGGTCCATGAACCATTTTTTGGTTTGATTGAAAGTATGCTGCAGGCATACCTGTAGAGATGTGGAATCAGGGTGTGAGGCAAAGAGGACCGCATCATCGGCGTAGAGGAGCATATTGCCGGTGCAGGAGCTGGGGAGAGTATTGAGGAAGAGGCTGAACAAAACGGGGCCCAGGAGATGGAGCCTTGGGGGACTCCAGAGCGAACAGGCAGGGTGTTGGACAGGGTGCTATTAACCTTCACGTTCTGGGATCTGGTAGAGAGGTAAGTGGTAAACCAATCAAGGGGGCCAGGTGAAAAGCCATGTTGGTGGAGGGAGTCAAGTAAGAGGGGGTGACAGACAGTGTCAAAGGCCTTGGAGAAGTCAATGAACACTGCACCCGTAACATGACCAGAGTCAGGAGCAGAGTGGGGTTGCTGGGAGAACTCTAGAAGGGATGTAGTGGTACTGTGTCCCGGGCAGAATCCATGTTGTTCTGGGCACATCAGGTCATATATGGCTAGGTACTTGGAGAGCTGTATGGCCACTCTTTTCAAGTGCTCTGGAGAGTGGGGGGAGAATGGAGATGAGCCTGAAATTATCTGGGGAGGTTCTATCCCCATTCTTATGGATAGGGATGATTTCTGCCATTTTCCAAGCACTTGGGAACTGGCCCAGGCAGAGTGACTGGTTTAAGAGTTGGGTGAGAGGGGCTAGAACAGTGTCTAGGACTAATCGGAGAATCCTGGAGTCCAGGGAATCACAGCTGGGGTTGTTGCTGGTAAGGGCTTTTTGCAGATGAGGCCTGGCTTCAAGGGAGGATATTATGCATAGGCAGAAAGGGGGGCAATCTAGGGTTGGGGGTGGATACAGGGATGGGGTCAAAAAAGTAGTTGGGGAGGACAGAGGTTAGATCAGAGAAAGCCTTATTGAGGCACTCAGTTATGCAGGGTGGGTCAGTGGTGACAGAACCATCAATGGACATTTGTGATGGTGGGGGGAGCGGGTCTTTCCATTGAGCTCCTTCATATTGTCCCAGAAGGCACCAGATGAGCCCCAAGTGGAAGCAAGGGTGGTTTGATAATATTTGGCTTTAGCCTGCCTTATAGCCCAGGTGCACCTATTCTGTGTTGCATTATAGGCTTGTCTGTTGGCCAATTTGCCTGTTGAGAAAGCAATATGCCAGAGATTATCCCTTTGTTTCAGCTTTTGGATTAGGGACGGGGAGATCCAGGAGGCATTATGTTTTTTGGTACGGGTTCCGGGCAGGGGGGTTAAAAAGGTCACAGGCATTGCTAAAGGCAGTGGAGAACTAGGCAACAGCAGAGTCAATATCAGCTGCGAGTGAGATAGGGGACCAGTCCATCTGGGCTAGGTGCATTTTCAGTTTTCTGAGACCCCCAGGGCGAAAATGTCTGCATGAGGTGGAGTGAGACACTGGTTTTGGTGTGGGAACTGACCAGTGACAGAGGACAGAAGAGTGGTTACTAAGGGAGTCGGGTAGTACAATAGTATCCCTGATTTTATGAGGGCGGGTTGACAGGATTATGTCTAAGGAGGTGCTGAGGTGTTGAATCTGGTAGGTGAGGTAACTAATTGGGTTATATCTAGGGCAGTGAAGGAGTCCCTGATGTGGGCAGCAGAGGTACCCAGCCAGCTGACATTAAGGTCGCCGAGGACAGAGGCAGAAAACTACAGACCTGTCAGTTTGACCTCTGTGGTAGTGAAAGTGATGGAATCACTTCTGAAGGAAAGAACTGTTGAGTACCTTGAGGCCAGTGGAGCACAGGACCCAAGGCAGCATGGGTTCACAGTGGGAAGGTCATGTCAGATGAATCTAACTGATTTCTTTGACTGGGAGACAAAAGTAGTAGACCAGGGAGGGGCTGTGGACATGGCCTACCTAGACTTTAGCAAGGCATTTGACACAGTCCCACACAAAAGATTAAAATTAACCAACCTGGGAGTGGGTCCCAGGGTGGTAACCTGGATAAAACATTGGCTGGACAATAGGACACAGATGGTAATTGTAAATGGAGTCCACTCTGAAGAAAGAGGGGTTACTAGACGGGGTACCGCAGGGTTCAGTACTGGGTCCAGTCCTTTTTTTTTTTTTTATATTCTTTATTTTTTCCAATTATTACAGCAGGAAGACAAAATTACTCACCTTAGTAATTATGTTTCTTCTAGTGGAGTCTTGCTGTACTCTGACAAATGCAGTTAGGTCCTGCCTTTCAACTGCCCTGGAGAACATAGGGTTAACTTTTCTATGCACTGCACAGAATGTTCATCTCGAGCTCGGCTGAAGCCTCTGCCTGTTGTTATTCGAACTGCAACCGTCAGATCTTTATGAGCAAAAACTCAATAGGTGTTCTATGTGGAAACTGTAAAATTTTTAACTAGCCAACCGGCAGAATATAATGTTTTCGGTTCTCAAAGGAAGATTCAAGTCAGGAAACCCAAAAACAAAAAAACAATTAAATGAACAACATTCCACCCAAAGTAAAAAAGGGGGGGCACCTCTAGGGTGCCAACACTGCACCTGCCCATCCACATCCCAAAAATCTAGGTTCTGAGAGAAGAGGCAGGGAAGGAGGTCAGAATACAGCAAGACTCCACTAGAAGAAACATAATTACTAAGGTGAGTAATTTTTTTCTTCAAACAACATGAAGTCTTGCTGGATTCTGACAAATGCAGACTACCAAGTAGTACCTCCATGGAGGAGGGACAGAACCTACTTTGGAAACAGGCTCTGAAGTACTGCTGTGCCTAACCAAGCATCACTCCTAGCCAGGTGTCTCGACCAGCAAGGCATTTCCTTCAGCTACTGGGCCACATGGTAGCTTCTACAGCAGTGGTCCAGGGCGCAAGATTCCAAATGAGGGACATTCAGTTCCACTTAAGAGCTTTTTGGTCCCAAAGAAAGGATTCCCTTACCAAACTAATTCCAGTGACTCAAACTCTGATCCAAGCCCTGCAATGGTGGCAGGATAAGGACAATTTGAGGCAGGGTGTTCCATTTGTCACTCAGTCTCCTTCAGTGGTCCTCACCACAGATGCTTCCCTGCTGGGCTGGGGAGCCCATTTGGGGGAACTTACCATTCAGGGGCTGTGGTCGCCTCAGGAATCTCTGCTTCACATCAATCTCTTGGAACTCAGAGCAGTGTTTCTGGCACTGCAAGCTTTTTCCAAATCTGTACAGAACAAGGTGGTTCAGGTCAGAACAGACAACACCACCACCATGTGGTACATCAATAAGCAAGGAGGCACTCGGTCTATGGCCTTGTGCACAGAAGCGATGAAGTTGTGGTCCTAAGCCTATTCCCTGTAAGCCTCTCTGATAGCAGTTCACCCTCCCAGGGAAGGACAATGTCCTAGCAGATGCACTGAGTAGAATATCCCAGGGCCATCACGAATGGGCCCTTGATTCTCTGGTGTTGAAAGTGATTTTCTCAAGATGGGGCACTCCACAGATAGATCTTTTTGCAGCCCCAGACAACCACCAACTTCCTCTTTTTTAACAGACCCCCAGTCTTGGGCTCAGTCCCCCTGGATGCTCTGATCCTGAACTGGGAAAGGAAATTTCTGTATGCTTTTCCTCCCTTCCCTCTCTTGTTCAAAGTGCTTGTCAAGATAAGGTCACAACCATGCAAAGCGATTCTGATTGCTCCAGACTGGGCCAGTCAGCCATGGTATCCCTTGTTTCTGTCCCTAGCAGTCCATCTTCCCCTGTCTCTTCCCAGGAATTACAACCTATTAACATCCTCTCAGGGGAGGATTTGGTACCCGAATCTTCAGTCTCTCAGTCTCAAGGCTTGGCTCTTGAAGAGTTAGAGTTTGCAGATCTGCATCTTTCCCAAGGGGTTCTGGATATCCTTAAGACTTCTCAAAAGCCTTCCACCAGAAAGACACACAACTCCAAATGGAAAAGATTCAGCATTTGGTGTTCTAAGGAAAATATTTCTCCAGACTCTGCTGAATTGCCTACGGTTCTGGACTATATGGTCCATCTTAATGGCCTAGGTCTCAGACCAGCTACTCTCAAGGTACACTTGGCAGCTGTTTCTGCTTTCCTGTCTGTAGGCAAGTCTTCCTCTCTGTCATCCCATCCTGTATTCTGTCCATTTTTCAAGGGATTGCTTCACACCAGTCCCCCCTTTAGGGATCCTGCGCCTGCTTGGGATGTTAATGTTTGCATTGCTCAGCTTATGCAACCCTCTTCTGAGTATTTGTCCTCAGCAGAGCTTAAGTACTGAATGTCCCTCATTTGGAATCTTGCGCCCTGGACCACTGCTGTAGAAGCTACCATGTGGCCCAGCAGCTGAAGGAAATTCCTTGCTGGTCGAGACACCTGAAGGCTGAATGAAGAGGCCAGTTCCATAAGAGTCCTTGCCCTTTCCAGGGGAAGAAAGGCTCTTGCTTTTACCGTATCCAGCTCTGCCCCTATGAGGATGAGGAGCTGCACTGGTTCAAGAACTGACTTTGGTAGGTTGAGAAGAAATCCTAAAGAAGTGAGCACTTACTGGGTCACTTGTATGTGTGACTTGACTTGGTCTGGAGACTGGCCTACTATGAGCCAGTTGTCCAAGTATGGGAAAATGGAAATCTTTTGTCTTCTTAGGAAGGCAACAACTACTGCCAGGCACTTTGTGAAGACCCTTGGGGCTGATGTTAGGCCAAAGGGCATTGCTCTGAACTGATAGTGGCCTGAGGGCAATTTGAATCTGAGGTACTTTCTGTGGGAGCACCTGATGGGAATGTGAAAGTAGGCATCTTTGAGGTCCAGGGAGGCTAGCCAGTCCCCTGGTCTTAGAGAGGGAAGTATAATTCCCCAGAGTTATCATTTTGAACTTTGGCTTTAAAAGATGTTTGTTCAGGTATCTTAGGTCCAGGATGGGTCGCCACTCTCCCGGCTTTTTGGGGGTTAGGAAGTACCTGGAGTACAATCCTTTGCCCCAGTGTAGGGTAGGTACTCTCTCTATAGCTCTGAGAGCTAGGAGAGAAGAAACATCTGCCTCTAGGGCAAGGGTTTCTGAGAGATTTGCAGGTGGAAAAGATCTGGCTCTCAGCTTGGGAAATTGTTTGAAGTTGAGAACCAGACCCTGGCTTACTACTTCCAGGATCCACTTGTCTGATGTAAGAGACATCCAGTCCTGGACAAAGTAAGCCAGCCTGCCCTCTACTGGGATAGGAGAATCGACCCAGGCAGACCCACCAGGGTGTCTGCTTGGCAGGGGCTTTAGGCTGAGGGGTGGATGCAGGCCTGCTCATCCCCCTTCTACCTCTCCCCCTGAAGAACCCCCTCTGTGAAAAAGAAGAAGGGGCCTGTGCTTGGTAAAAAAGCCTTTGGAAAGGCCTGCCCCTGCCCCTGGACTGCTGCCTTTGAGGAGTTGCTTGCCTTTCCTTGGCCTGAGCACTCCTGTAAGTGGTCCTGTATTCATCCATTCTCTTCATGTAATTCTCTGTCTGCTCCCCAAAATAGAGAATTACCCACTACAGGAAAATCCATGGCCTTAGCCTGGGTATCCTGTGAGAGGCTAGTACATCTGAGCCAAGCCATTCTCTGAACAGCCATAGATGTAGCCATGACTCTTGATGATACATCATTGGAGTCTACAGCAACATGAAACTGAACTTTCGATGCCTCAGTCCCATCTGCAGCCACCTCCACCAGCTCCTTGGCAAGCTGGGGGTGGGGGAAGCCTGCTTAGCCAGTGCCAGTACAGTGTCCCACCTGGACTTCTGGTACCTAGCTGCATAGGCCATATAATTATTCTGCCGGAGTCCTAAGGATGATGCCATGTACTGTTTCTTTGTCATGGCATCAATCTTCCTGGAGTCCTTGTCTTGGGGGGGGGTGATGCCAAGGGAATGTTTGCCTTATCACAGGGAGCAGCCTGTACAACCCCAACATGGCCGCACTGTTAATAAAGGAACTCCATATCTGAGCCTGAAAGAGTATACCTCTTGTCCATTCTTCTGTCCACAGGAGGTATGGAATTGGGAGACTTAAGAATTTTTTTGTCTGTTTCCCAAAAGATTTGTGGAGGGGGAATAGACAGTCTCCTGTACTCTGGGAGGTCCATCATCTCTACATAGTCAGGCTCTTCCTGATCCTCCACTGCCTCCTCCACAGGAAACTGGAGGGTATCAGCCACCTTTCTGTAAAACATGTAGTGTGAAGGGGACTCAGAAAGCCTAGGAGGAGAAACACCTGAAGGTCTGTCTGGGGAGATGTCCAGGTCAATAGGCACATCCAGACTTTCACCATCACCATAATCATCTTCCAACTCTCCTTCCTCCTCAAACTCCGGGTTCATAAAATTCTTCCAGGGTATGGTCCGTAACCGGGAGAGCCGACCGAACTGAGCCCCTGCGAAAAGGTGCCGGTTCAGTCAGAACCGAGCGAAGCGATTCCACAATCCGAATCGCTTTGGCTATTTCATCAATGGTCGGAGTATGAGACTCTGGATCCAAACCGGTCGACTTGTCTTGTCTTTTTGTCGGAACCGATTCCTCGGAATCGGCTCTCCTTTTGCCCGAAAAAGTATCGCCCTGGTCAGAGGGCTGGCCATCCGGGTCAGTGGACTTCTCGGCCTCCCTTTCCCTCAGTCTACCTAATCTCTTTTCCAAGGTAGATTTGGGAAAATTTCTGCAATTTTTTACAAATTTGGCAGTCTGAATTGAGGTGGTCAAACCCCAGACAATAAACACAGGTGGTGTGGGGATCAGCCTTAGCAAAGACCTCCCCACACACACTGCAGTGTTGAAAACCCAGTGGGCCCGGTTTTTTTCTTGGGTTTCTCAGACATGGCCAACCTAACCAAACTTACCCTTTTTTCGGCAATCTGCCAGGCAAGACTCTTTATCGTTCCTGACCGTGACATCGGAAAGTCTTGAAAAAACGTACTAAAACCCTTTTTTTTTTTTTTTAGAACCGATACAGACCGGTAACCACACACTAAAGTAAAGTACAAATTTTACCTCAAAATGATCAGTTCAGCCAAACCGATCCACAGCTTTACAAATTCCACAAAGAAAAAAGAACAAAACCTATCTAGTACTCACGGTACCACAGACAGAGACTTGAACCGACTATGTGGAGACAACAATTTCAGAAGAAACCAACTGAAAACCGACACTTCAACTGACTTTGAACCCAGCAGCAGGAGAAATCTCCGGAGCGACTGTTCAGTGAGGCGGAGTAAAGAATCTGACGGTTGCAGTTCGAATAACAACAGGCAGAGGCTTCAACCGAACTCAAGATGAACATTCTATGCCATGCATAAAAAAGTTAACCCTATGTTCTCCAGGGCAGTTGAAAGGCAGGACCTAACTGCATTTGTCAGAATACAGCAAGACTTCATGTTGCTTGAATACATTTGTACAGTATTAATATTGCATACAAAGTTCAGACTCAGCGGAAGTACATAGAGAGATGTCAACCTTCAATATTCAATTGATTACATCAATGAGGGGAAACAAAAGAACAATGCACATAGATCTACCTCTTCAGGGGATAAACAAATCATCCAAGGGAGAAATATATAGTACCCATGGTCTCCAGTACAATTCAAATTGGCGAGTCCAATCCATTTTATTTGCTAATAAACGTTCCAAATAATAGATCTCGGACATCATGGAATGCCAGTGTGTCAAAGTGGGGACAGTGGTGGTCTGCCAAAGGAGAGTTATCACCTTTTTTACTGCAGCTAAATAAAGATATAACTTACTCTTTTTCGGAGGGACCCAGCCATTTTCCCCGGTATATAGGAGAATCATTTAGTTTGTTAAAACAAAGTCCAAATCAATTAAAAGTTGTAGACTCCTGGAAATGTCCTTCCAATATTGGGATATTTTTGGGCAGATATGAAATATAAGAGATATTTGCCTTCGCTTGCCCACAATCTCTCCAACACATCCCATAACTTTCAGGTAGAAATTTGATCAATTTATCTGGAGAGATAAAAAAATGCATACGACATTTCCAAATATATTCAAGCCAATAAGGTACCTGGGTTACCTTCATCGAATGATTAATGGGTTCTAACCATCTATCATAAGTAATTTGAGTATTTAGTTCTTTATTACATCTGGCAAGGATAGTTTCGGTGGTCCCCTTCCAATAATCCCTGAGGGACCGGTATAGCAAACCAATTGCATGTGCATGAAGCTTGCCATCAATAGCTTCCACCATCAAATTCATAAATATAGGCATAGGGGAAGGTAATGTCATTCAGGTAGAGCTCACATCCATCAAGAATGAACGAGCCTGCAAATATCTAAAATGGTCTATAGAAGGGAGACCAAACTTAGACTGTAGAATGGCAAAAGGGACCACCCCATGGGTGTCTAGAAATTGATAAAGCATAGAGAAGCCTATTCTATGCCATTCCTTATAGCTATGATCCATTCTGGATGCAGAGAACTCCCTCTCTCGACCCAGCAGTCTAAAATGGGGTCCAGTCCTTTTTTTTTTTTTTTATATACTTGCTTTATTGAAGGATATAGTTTCATACATCCATTCTCCATATATTTACATTCTTAAAATGTTATCTTACATATTTTCTTTTCATTTTTTTAAGATAAAACTATTACAGCTTATAAATTGCACTTGATTACAAAATAAAATTAATTTTCTAACTTAATACAAACTTTGAGCAGGATAAAAACAAAATTTGGAACATAAGGTACTCCATTAGTCTGTATTTACATTTCATTCTCTGTCTCTAGGGTAGAGTTATTGACATCCGCTAAAGGCAAAGATTCTGCAGGAGAGAAGAGAGTGAAGGAAGAAATTCTTATGCTAAAGCTATACTTTCTTTTCCTCGAGGATTAGGCCATACGTTTTCAATCACCATGCTCTGTGCTTCCTTCTTCACTATTTTTGTTGACAAATATAGGATTTACACCCTGTCTACCTCTAGAGCTGTTCCTGATATAATTCCCACATTGACCAGCATGTTATATAGCTTTCCATCTTGTCTTGGAGTTTAAATGAGATCTGTTAATTGTGTGGGATATTTAGTGTGTTTGCTTTCCAATCAGAAATTACTGGGGGAGTCCTGAGAAGCCACTTTTGAGTTATAGCTTTATAAGCTGAACCTAGGAATATGGCCAATACGTATGAGCTAGCCTTATCCCTGGTCTCCTCCGGTGGTATCCCCAAGATTAAATTAGCACCCCCAAGTTCATTCTGTATGTTCAGGATTGACTTTACATGCAACTTTACCTGGAGCCAGAAGGCTGACAACCCTGGACAGTCCAGGAAAATATGTTTATGTGAGGTCTTTACCTCTCCACATTCCCTCCAGCATCTGGAAGGGGACCCCGGGTTTCTAAGAACTACCACTGAGGGAACCAGAAAAAACCTTGCCCTGACTTTTCATGTGAATTCCCTCCAAATTGGGGAGGAAGCAGTTTTCCATGCATTTCCCCAGATCTTAAGCCACTGTTTACTAGATATGGGATGTGTAAATTCCTGTTCCCATTTAGATTGAATCGCCAACATGGTATGTGCCAATTGTTGTATAAGAGATTTATATATTATAGATATTGCCTTTTTCCCCAGGCAAGAAACCCAGATCTGACGGAAAGGGGTACCATCCTCTCCAAAAAGAGGGTCCCTCCCTGACTTCCTAATTTGTGTTAGAACATAATCTCTAATTTGGTAGTAGTATAATCTATCCATTTCTGTCCAGGAATATAGCCTCGCAGCCTCCACGAAATCCACTAACTCATTGCCCTTTAATAATTGCCAAGGAGCTTTCAATCCCTTAGAGTACTTGATTCTATACCATTTATTATGCACTGGTGTATCAAGGGGGGGGGGTATTATAAAGCTCTTATACTTCCAGGAATATTGTTGGAAGGTTTTGTGTTTCATACCCAATTGCCAGTCCTTTAGTATGGTGGAAGTCGCCAATGGTGTTTCTTGGCTAAATTTTATTGAGATGAGATGAGGAGAAGAGGCAAGCTGGGAGAGGGGTTGAGACTGGCCTGGATAGATCAATCAGCTTCCAAACTTCTTGGTATGCCTTAGTATCCCACAGTAGAGCCAAGGGCCAGTCCTTTTTAATGTCTTTATAAGTAACATTGCAGAGGGACTGGAAGGAAAAGTATGCCTCTTTGCAGATGACACAAAGATCTGCAACAGGGTTGATACACAAGGAGGTGTGGAAAGGATGAGAAGGGACTTGGCAAGGTTGGAGAAATGGTCAGAAATATGGCAGCTTGGATTCAGTGCAAATAAGTGCAAAATAATGCACCTGGGAAACAAAAACCCAGGGGAAGGTTACACAATGGGGGGGGGGGGTAGTAACAACAACAAAAATGGAAAGGGACCTAGGGGTAATCATATCAGATTACCTTAAATTCAGCAATCAGTGTGAGAAGGCAGTAGGGAGGGCTGGGGGGATACTGGGATGCATAGGGAGAGGCATCACCAGCAGAAAACAGGAAGTTGTTATCCCTCTGTACAGACAGTTGGTGAGACCCCATCTGGAGCACTGCGTCCAGTTCTGGAGACCCTATCTCCGCAAGGACATAGACAGGATAGAGGCAGTCCAGAGGAAGGCAACTAAAATGGTACAGGGTCTGCAAGAGAAGCCATATGAGGAGAGACTAAAAGAGTTTAATATGTATACCCTTGAGGAAAGGAGGGAGAGGGGGGACATGATAGAACATTTTAAGTACCTCAGTGGAATCAACAAAGTCCAAGAGGGTAGCATCTTTCAGAAAAAGAGATGTGCAAGAACAAGGGGACACAATCTGAAGATAGAGGGGGACGGCTCAGGAGCAATGTGAGGAAGTCTTTTTTCACAGAGAGGGTGGTGGACGCATGAAACAGTCTTCCTGAGGAGGCTATGGGGTCTAAAACTGGGGAAAATTCAAGAATGCATGGGACAGATATACGGTAATTTTTGTGGGGGGTAGGAAGAAATAGGCTGTTGGTTAACTAGGATCTGCAGCTTATCCTGTAGGTAGGGAAATGGGCAGACTAGGTGGGCCAAGCGGTCCTTATCTGCCGTCAAAGTCTATATTTCTATGAGCTTCTCCACCTTGTGTGGGAGTGTGGTGAGGTAATCGATAAGTGATTGAATCGCTTGTCTCTGGTCCCATGGGGGTATGTACAAGACTGTGATGAAAAGGGGGCCCCTGGCTGGGTCTGGGGTAACCTTGATAGTGAGGGCTTGAGCACTAACACTGAGCTTGGGGTCTGGGAGTGCTTGGCCTAACAGTGTGTCACACATAAAGACTGCACACCCACTACCACGCTTGCCTATACGGTCTTCCCTGAACAGAGTATAGCCAGAGAGGGAGATAACAGAGTCTGGAGTTTTGTTTGAGAGCCATGTCTCGACTAGCACTATAATATCTGGTTGGTGCTGTACAACCCAGCATTGGAGAGCAGCGGATTTTTTTAGGAGGCTGCAGATATTCATAGAGGCAATGCGGAGGCCAGTTATGGTGTGGATGTGGGCTGGCTAGCTGGCATTGGCCCGGGGTTGGGGTGTATGTTCTCAGAGAGCAGAAGGAGTAGAGCAATTAATCTAGTGAGTGGGACCCTTAGTTAGGTACCGATGCGAGGTTATAATTGTGTGGGTACAGGGGATGGGTAGGGAACGGAGAGTAGGTATAGCAAGGAAGGGGTGGGCCCAGGGTACCCCGAGGAGGATGGGGTGGAGGGGGGGATTGGTTGGAGGTGGGTGCCGTGGAGTAATAGTGATGGCCAAGGTGGGGGAAGTAGGCTACAGTCAGGTGGAGGGGGGGGTGCAGTGGGGCAGGATGGGACATGGGCTGGGCAAAAAGGATAACCACGAGTAGGCCGAGTGTGATGGCCATGGTGCAGATTGTTATTTCTACTGGGAGTAAAAGGAGATAACTGACCTTCAGTGAGGATGACTGCCACTTCGGAGTAGTGGTAGTGCTGCTGCCTTTGGTGCAAAAGGTACCAGGTTCAAACCCCGGGGAGGGGGGGTTTTGGGACCTAGGTACGGAGGCTGATGGGCTGGGCTAGGGGGCACTGAGCAGCTGGAAAAGGTGTTCTGAGTGATGGTGAAATAGCGACTCCTAGTGGCTGCTCTGGGTACTTAAGAGGGACGGGAGGACAGAGGGGTAGGTGGTGGAGAGGTAGAGGAGAAAGAGGGGGCAGGGTAGGGTGAGGTGAGGGGGGTGGTAAGATGAGCAGGGAGGTACTAGGCAGGTGACAGGTGCAGTGGAGTAGCTGGGGGGACTGAGTGCCTACAGGTAGAAGAGACCGGGGAGTAGGAGGGTGTTTGGTAAACGAGAGGGGGAGCTCCCTCCAGTGGCAGACGTGTATAAGCTGCAAATGGGAAAGTGGGGACGTAGTTCTGCAACAGGCAGGAAGTCACATGACAGGAAACAGGTATATATTAAGGGTCAAGCTTGGGTGGGAGGGTGATTGGGGCGGGGCAGTCAATGCACGTAGCGCGTCGATGGGCTAACACCCCCTCAAGAAACAAGCCAGGAAAGGAGGTCGTGCTTTACCTATTCCAGTTCCGTAGTGTTGTTCCAGCTCCTGACGGAGCGAGTGTGCTTGCGGGTGCTGTCTAATAAACAGATCTGCCAGTGGCTCTGCTAGCTCCTCAGCCAGTTCCTTTAGCACCCTTGGATGTACTCTATCCGGGCCTGGTGATTTGTCCACCTTCAATACCAGCAGCCCCTCCCTCACTCTATCCTTCTCTATCACTACATCTGTGTTCTCCTCCCTTCCCTCCTGAAGGCAATGGTCACTTCCACCCAGTGACTCTCTGACCATTATTTCCTGTACATGCTCCCAATTTGTGAGCACCAGATCAGGAATTGCCTCAGATCTTGTTGGTTCAGTAACGCCCTGAGCAAGGAACCCACTTTTTTTACCCTAGAGGATAGAAGATAGAGGGGGGATATGACTGAGACCTTCAAGAACCTAATGGGCATAAACTGAGTTAATTCAGATGGCTTGTTTAAGTTAAGAGGGGGGAGGTAAACCAGAGGGCACAGTCTGAAACTGAAGGAAGATTCTAGAGAAAGATGAGGAGGCACTATTTCATGGAAAGGGTGGTGGCAGGTTGGAATGCACTGCCTGAGAAAGTAATAGCACTGCGGACAGTGGGCAGCTTCAAGAGGGGGTGGGACAGGGTAAAAATGAGAGTCAAAACTGAGTAAAAGATGGGGAGAGAGAATTCAGAGGTAGGGGGCAGTAAATCAGAAGGGCTGGCAAGGGGGAGCAGCTGCAGTTTAATAAAGTGGGTGCTGCTCACTTGAGCAGATTTGATAGACCATAAGGCCTTTATCTGCTGGCAATTTCGTATGTCCATGTGTCTTAATTCCAACCCCATACCACAGAAAAGTCTTGAGATGGCTTTGGCTGGGAGAGGCATCAGGGAACAACTGCTAATTTGCTGCCCCAAAAAATCTTTGTGGGAGCTCCCCATCCTCAAGTAGAGGCTTTACAGCTACAGCATGCCCAGATAACCAATTATTTTTCACTAAAAGGACAGGATAGTAAATGTGACATCCCTTCAGTAGTTCTCTGTTAATGTCCATATTTAGGATGCTTGTTTTTAGTTATCAGAATAACAGTGATTGCCCCAGTGTTCTAGGCTCCCTTCGGTGGGGGTTCTCTACACTTATTGTCAAATGGTCAGATGCCCATGCTGTTAACTTAGAGCATCTACTGAATTTACACTGAAGCTGTGTTTATTTAGTTAAGTTTTTGTTGACTAGGAAGAAAAAATTACTCACCGCAGTAACCTTCTTTCTTCCAAGGGGTCCTTTTGCATCAGTAACAATAGCAGTTAGCTGGCTAGGTGCGAGTGCCCCAGAGGTATGGCTTAAGATAATGAGCTTAGGGAATCAGCCAATCAGAAAAGAGCAGGGGTGTGCATGCTGTGGGAGAGCAGCCTGAAGGGCTTCAGAATTTTTTCGAAGGTGAATGAGCACAAGCCCCAAAAGTGAACCAACATGATTCAAAAAACATGCAAATGTCCAAAACTACCAAAACAGATGATAATCTGAGCAAAAAACAATTTAAATGCAGGGACAAATTTGGTAATAAAACTGAGAACAGAGCCCTCCTCCTAAAAGGTGAACAGGGGAGGAAGGGTGGGAGTTTACTGATGCTAAAGGACCCCTTGGAAGAAAAAAAGATTACAATGGTGAGTAATTTTTTCTTCTCACCCCAGGAGTCCTTTAGCATCAGTAACAACAGCAGACAAAGCAGTACAAAATTGAGAGGAAGGCAGAGAATCTACTTAGGAAAGAGGCTCTGCAGAATTGCCCTGCCAAATTTGGCATCTGATCTGGACTGCACATCCAAACTGTAATGTTTGATGAAAGTGTATACAGATTTGAAGGTAGCTGCCTTGCAGACGACTAGAAGGGGTATGTCTCTTGCAGCTGCCACAGAGGCTGCAGTGCCCCTGGTAGAATGGGCTCTGAGCCCATCAGGAGGTTGTTGGCCAGCCTTTTCATAGCAAAATCTAATGCAAGAGACTAACCAGCGGGAAATAGTTCTCTTGGTAGCCAGTTACCCTCTGCCGGCTTCCCCACTGGTGAGGAAGAACTGAGTGGAAGAGCCTCTGAACTGCCTAATATGCTCTAAGTAGGGGAAGAGAGCTCTTTTGACGTCCAGACTGTGGAGCTTTTGCTCGCCGGGAGTGGATTTTTCCGTAAAGAAAACAGGTAGAGCAACAGACTGGTTAAGGTGAAACTCAGAAACCACATCTGGCAGGAACTTCCTATTTGTCCTGAGCTCAACCTTGTCCCTATGAGGAATGATGTAATTGGGCTCAGTGCACAGGACCTGTAACTCTGAGATCCTCCTGGCAGAGGTAATGGCCACTAGGAAAACGGTTTTCCAAGTTACAAACTTGAGATGGGCAGTGGCCATAGGGTCAAAGGATGGCTCCATGAGCCTGGCAATGCAAAGATTCAGGCTCCAAGGAGGAACCGGCCCCCTGACTGGAGGCTGAAGGTGCAAAAGCATTTGAAAAACCGGGGGAAAAACAGACTTTTTCCCCCACTGAAAGGTACAGCAGGCCGAAATTACAGCCAGGTATAGCTTGAGAGAAGAGTGTTTCAAGTCTGAGGCCTGTAGATGTACCAGGTAATCCAGCAGCTGAGAGTGTGAAGCTGTAAAACGATTGACCTTTCTGCCCTTGCACCAGAGAGAAGGCCTTTTCCGTTTGGCTGAATAAGTCTTTTTTGTATTAGGCTTTTTGGCCAGTCTCAGGATCTTAAGGACCTGTTCAGAGTACTGAGAAACTGGGAACTCTTAACTCCTCAAGAGCTAGGCTTTGAGGTGAAGCGAGTGTACATCTGGATAATTCACTCCTGTCTGGGGAAGGGTCTACAGAGAGTTGGTGGCAGGCGAATGGGCCTGCTGCAGGACAACAAGAGAAGGAGAAGGTACCAGGCTTGCCTGGGCCAGTCTGGAGCCACTAGATTCATAGATTTAGGTTGTTGTCTGCATTTCAGCAATACCTTAAACATCAGTGGAAAGGGAGGGGATGCGTATAGGAACCTCCCTGACCAGTCCAGAATCAGTGCATCCAGTGAAAGTGTTCCCAGGACTAAGGTCTGCAACAGTACTGAGAGAGCTGAAAGTTGAGGGGGGAGGCAAACAGATCCACTTCTGGTGTGCTCCACCTCCTGAAAACTGTGGTTAGCGCTTGCTTGTTCAGAGTCCACTTGCTTTGGCTCTGACTGATGAAACTGAGAGCATCTGCCAGGGTGTTGTCCTTGCCTGGGAGGTGGATAGCTGAAAGGCTGACCCCTAGGGAGTAGGAGAGAAACCAAATCTTTAGGACCTCTGAACAGAGCATCCCTGATCTGGCACCGCCCTGCTTGTTTATTTAAAACATTGCAGTGGTGTTGTCTGTCCATATCTGCACAGTCTGCCCTTTTATGACTGGAACAAAGGCCTTGAGTGCCAGAAAAATGGCTCTGAGCTCCAGAAGGTTTATGTGCAACTGTGATTCCTGAGGAGATCAGGTACCACTTGCTGAGGCACTATCCAGATGAGCCCCCCAGCCTAGAAGGGAGGTATCTGTGATAATCACCTTTGTGGGAAGAGGAGCCTGGAAGGGTACCCCCACTGTCAAATCTGCATGGTCCTTCCACCAAAGCAAGGCCTGAAGAAACTGTTCTGTCACAGGAATCAGTTTTGATAAGGCACTGCTCCTTTGAGACCAGCAATCTCTGAGACAGAACTGCAGGTCTCTCATCCTGTACGTGACCCCTGGGACCACTACAGTAATGGATGCCACGTGTCCCAAACGTCTGAGAAAATGTCTGCCTGACCTTGGCTGTCCCTGGATGAAAGAATCTGTCACTGGCAGGAAACTCTGAATTCTCTCTGGAGGGAGGAAGGCAGACCCTTTCAGGGTGTCCAGCTGAGATCCTATGAAAGTGAGTAACTGAGTAGGCTCTAGGTGGGATTTCTATAGGTTTACCAATCCAGACCAAATGGTTTCATACCTTTTATTGGACCAACAAGGATGTTACAAAAAGAACAAATAGCTTTAGCTTTTGGGCCAACAAAGTCCTTCTTCAGAAGATTAAGGACAGTTATTTAGAAAATCCCATCTTATTAACACTTGGAACACGCAGAAGAAAACAGAAATAATTCTCATTGGTTTAAAACAGGCATTCAAAACAATTAAAGTGATGTCAGACAGCTTGAATATCCTAAGTGTGCTCTCAGCTGACCCAAACTAAAGGTCAAAGGTTGTCCAGAGATAACAGCATGCAGAGAGTTTAACCCACATATATTATACTGTGTATCAGTCTAATGAATAACAAAACACTAGGATTCTCTACTCACTAAATTATATGGCAAGTGAAAATAACTCCTAAAGACACATGCTTCAAGACTGAGGTAAGAGCACACCAGTAGAAGCCAGCTTCAACTCTGCTCAGAACTCCGTTAATTTGAGAATACGGCCAATGACAAGACAATGACCCTGAATAAAACAACTGCATGTCAAAATGTAACATATTAGCAAGTAAAAAATTAAAAACAAGCCCCAGAAATGACAACAGAAATTATCTATACATGGCATATAGAAGGATTAAAGTGTACCCAAATGTTTACCCAAAGTAAATAAGTATCACACTGATGAATGTACAACTACTAGCTGGAGATATATTCCCAACATACTCTCAAACAGCTATTACGTTCCAGAAACCTTAAGGCCTTCAGTGTTGTAACAAGATTTTATATATGATAATATCAATTGTCAGTGTAAGTGCCAGATGAAAAAATTACTCACCTTACTAATGTTGTTTCTTCTAATGGAGTCTTGCTGTATTCTGACAATAGCAGTGAGTCCCAACCTTCGAACTGCCCCGGAGATGAAAGAGTTAACTTTCCATGCCAGGCATTGAACGCTGAGCTCGAGCTCGGTTGAGACTCTGTCTGTTGCTGTTTAAACTCAACCCGTCAGATCTTTACGAGCTAAACTCACTAAGGTCCTGTGTGGAAGCTGTAAACCTACATTAGCCAATTGGCTACTAAACATAAAAACAGATTTTTTTGGTCACAAAACAAAGACTCAAGTCAGGAGACCCAAAAAATGAAAAAACACAACACCCACTCATCCAAAGAAAAAAGGGGTGAAAACAACAAGGTGGGGCACCTCCTGCGTGCCAATACTGCCACTGCCCACCCACATCCCAAAAACAGAGGTTCTGAGAGGGGAAGGCCGGAGGTCAGAATACAGCAAGACTCCATTAGAAGAAACAATATTACTAAGGTGAGTAATTTTTTCTTCAAACAACATGAAGTCTTGCTGTATTCTGACAATAGCAGACTACCAAGCAGTACCTCCATGGAGGAGGGACAGAACCTACTTAGGAAATAGGCTCTGAAGCACAGCTGTGCCAAACCGAGCATTACTCCTAGCCTGGATATCCAGGGAGTAATGCTTGGTAAAAGTGTGAACTGTTTTCCAGGTAGCTGCTTGACATATCTCTAGAATAGGAATATCCCTGGCAGCAGCCAGGGAAGCAGATGTACCTCTGGTAGAGTGAGCCCTCAGGCCTGAGGGTGGAACCTTACCCAGTTCTTCATAACAAAATTGAATACAAGAGACAATCCACCTGGCAATGGATCTTTCAGTGGCAGGTTTCCCTTTACCAACCTCACCATAAGTGAGGAACAGTTGGAGGGAGTCAAACCTGTGACCCTTGGTATGTTCTATGTAGTAGCTAAGGGCTCTTTTCACATCTAAACTGTGCAGCCTCCTCTCACCAGAGGAGGAACGGTCAGTGAAGTACACAGGAAGAGACATACAGTTGTGGCCAAAAATACTGGTGCCCTTGCACTTTTTTCAAATAACTCAATTTCTTCTAAACATAAGTTGAAATTAACAACAGTATTTGGTCTCCACAATTCTTTATTTCTCTGTTAACATTACAGAACCTTTGTTTTTGATTCAGAATTTAATACTGTATATCCTTTTAAATCAGAAAATGAATAGAAATGGCACTGACAAAATTATTGACACCCTAGACTTAATATTTGGTAGCACAGCCTTTGGTCAAAATAACTGCAATCAACCACTTCCTACAGCCATGGATGAGCTTCCTGCACCTCTCTACTGGCAGTTTGGCCCACTCTTCTTGTGCAAACTGCTCCAGTTCTCTCAGATTTGAAGGGTGCCTTCTCCCAGCTGCTGTTTTCAGATCTTTCCACAGGTTTTCAATGGGATTTAGATCTGGACTCATTGCTAGCCACTTCAGAACAGTCCAGCGTCTTGTCTTGAACCATTCCTGGGTGCTTTTGAAGTGTGTTTGGGGTCGTTGTCCTGCTGGAAGACCCATAACCTTCTATCGGAGACCCAGCTTGACACTGGGTTCAACATCACACCAAAATGGCCTGGTAATCTCCAGATTTCATGATGCCATGCACACGTTCAAGGCACCCAGTGCCAGAGGCAGCACAGCAACCCCAAAACATCACTGAACCTCCTCCATGTTTGACTGTAGGGAAGGTGTTCTTTTCTTTGAACGCTTCATTTTGTTTTCTGTAAACATAGAGATGATGCACTTTACCAAAAGCTCTAATTTGGTCTCATCTGTCCACAGGACATTCTCCCAGAAGGATTTTGGCTTGTTCAGGTGTGTTTTGGCAAACTCCAGTCAGGCTTTCGTATGTCTCTCTCTCAGCAGTGGGGTCCTCCTGGGCCTCCTACCATATAACCCCCTTTCATTGAGTTGGCGACAGAAGGTTAGAGTTGAAACTGTCGTACCTTGTATCTGAAGGTCAGCTTGAATCTGTTTGGCAGTTGATCGAGGTGCTTTCTCCACCATTAGAACAATCCTGCGCTGCAATCTTCGATCAAGTTCTCTCTTGCGGCCACGTCCAGGGAGGTTGGCTACATTGCCATGGGCCTTAAACTTCCTGATAACATTACGTACGGTGGAAACAGGAACATCAAGGTCTCTGGAGATTGATTTGTAGCCTTGAGATTATCCATGCTTGGCTACAATCTTCTGTCTGACCTCCTCAGACAATTCTCTGGCTTTCTTTCTTTTCTCCAAGCTCACTGCGGTACACACAGTGACACAAAACAGGAGAATGAGTCCTTTTCTCTATTCAAACTGGTTGAATGAGTGATTTTTATATTGCAGGCACCTGCAACTCACTATAGGTGAGTTCAATTCCAAAGTGAAGGAGAATCACCTGCTTGAAATCTAATTATTTCTAACTACTTCTAAAAGGTGCCAATAATTTTGTCAGGGCCATTTAAGGATTTCTGTGTGGAATAAGCTAAGACTTAGTACATTTTTTATGCTTTTTGTGTTTTATTCCACTGCAAACCAAAGAAATGCATATGTGGATACCAAAATATTTTTTAATTTCAACAATTTTCTGGAAGGAATGGTGCATTATTAGAAAAAACTGCAAGGGCGCCAATATTTTTGGCCATGACTGTAGATTGGTTAAGGTGGAAATCTGAAACCACCTTAGGCAAAAACTTCCTGTTAGTCCTGAGGACCACCTTATCTCTATGGAAGGAGATAAAATCAGGCTCCACTGACAGGGCTTGTAACTCACTTATGACTCTGGCAGAAGTGATGGCTACCAGGAACACAGTTTTCCAAGTCAAGTACTTAAGCTCTGCTGAAGACAAAGGCTCAAAAGGGGGGTTGCATAAGGTGAGCAATGCAAACGTTAAGGTCCCACACAGGGGCAGGGTCCCTGAATGGAGGGTTGGTATGAAGCAATCCCTTGAAAAACTTAGAGAGCACAGGGTGAGCTGAAAGAGAAGAGGGCTTACCTGCTGAAATGAAAGCAGAAACAGCTGCCAGATGCACCTTTAGTGTAGCTGGTCTAAGCCCCAAGCTATTCAAATGGACCATATAATCAAGGACTGTGGGAAGATCAGCAGACTCTGGGGAAATATGCCTTCCAGAGCACCATATGGAAAATCTTTTCCACTTGGAATTACAAGTAGTCCTGGTGGAAGGTTTCCTGAGAAGCCTTCAGAATATCCATTACATCTTGGGAGAGGTGTAAATCAGCAAACTCTAACTCTTCAAGAGCCAGGCCTTGAGATTGAGAGATTTGAGATTCGGGTACCAAACCCTCCCCTGAGCACAGGTTAACAGCTTGTAATTCCTGGGAAGAGACAGGGGAAGATGGACTGCTAAGGACAACAGGAGAGGATACCAGGGCTGTCTGGCCCATTCTGGAGCAATCAGGATCACTTTGCAGGGTTGAGACCTGATTTTGACTAGCACTTTGAACAGGAGAGGGAAGCGGGGAAAAGCATACAGGAACTTCCCTTCCCAACTGAGAACTAAGGCATCCAGGGGGACTGAGCCCAACACTGGGGGCCTGCAGCAAAAAAGGGGAAGTTGGTGATTGTCTGGGGCTGCAAAAAGATCTAGCTGAGGGGTGCCCCATCTGGAGAATATCACCTCCAAGACCAGGGGATCCAGTGACCATTCGTGATGGCCCTGAGATATCCTGCTAAGAGCATCTGCCAGGACATTGTCCTTGCCTGTTAGGTGTACAGCTGTGAGGGAGGTGTTCAGGGAATAAGCCAGAGACCACAACTTCATTGCTTCTGTGTACAAGGCCATAGACCGAGTGCCTCCTTGCTTGTTGATGTACCACATTGTGGTGGTGTTGTCTGTTCTGACCTGAATAACTTTGTTCCAAACAGATTTGGAAAAAGCTTGAAGTGCTAGAAATACTGCTCTGAGTTCCAACAAATTGATGTGAAGCAGAGATCCCTGAGGGGACCACAACCCCTGGGTAGTCAGGTTGCCCAAGTGAGCCCCCCACCCCAAGAGGGAGGCATCTGTAGTAAGGATTAAAGAGTGGGACGGAGTGACAAAGGGAACTCCCTGTCTTAGATTGTTCTGATCCTGCCACCACTGTAAGGCCTGGATCAGGGTTCGAGTCACTGGGATCAATTTGGTCAGAGGGTCCTTCTTTTGAGATCAGAAGGCTCTCAAATGGAACTGAATGTCCCTCATCTGAAATCTTGCTCCCAGCACCACTGCTGTGGAAGCAGCCATGTGCCCCAGGAGCTGCAGAAAATGCCTTGCTGGTCGAGACACCTGCAGGGTGAATGAGGAGGCCAGTGTGATAAGGGTCCTTGCCCTGTCCAGGGGAAGGAAAGCTCTGGCCTTTTCTGTATCTAGCTCTGCACCTATGAAGGTGAGGAGCTGAACAGGCTCTAGAACTGACTTTGAAAGATTCAGAAGGAAACCCAAAGAGGTGAGCAGTTGCTGAGTTATCTGTAGGTGTAGCTTGACTTGGTCTGGGGACTGACCTACTATGAGCCAGTCGTCCAGGTATGGGAAGATGGCAATCCTTTGCCTTCTTAGAGAAGCAACTACCACTGCCAGGCATTTTGTGAACACCCTTGGAGCAGAGGTTAGACCGAAAGGCATTGCTCTGAACTGGTAATGGCCTGAGGGCAGTTCAAACCTGAGGTACTTTCAATGGGAGCTTCTGATGAGAATATGGAAGTAGGCATCCTTGAGGTCCAGGGACACTAGCCAGTCCCCTGGCCTTAGATAGGGTAGAATAATTCCCAGAGTCACCATTTTGAATTTTGGTTTTAAAAGGTGCTTGTTTAAGTATCTGAGATCCAGGATGGGCCGCCATTCTCCTGTCTTTTTTGGAGTAAGGAAGTACCTGGAGTACAATCCTTTGCCCTGGTGTAGGGGTGGAACCCTTTCCACAGCTCTGAGAGTCAGGAGGGAAGAGACCTCTGCCTCTAGGGCAAGTGCCTCCGAGGGATTTGCAGGTGGAAAGGATCTGACTCTCAGCTTTGGAAATTTTTTGAAGCTGAGAACCAGTCCCTGGCTTACTACTTCCAGGACCCACTTGTCTGATGTTAGAGACTCCCAGTCCTATACAAAGTAAACCAGCCTGCCCCCTATAGGTAGTGGAGAATCGGCCCTGGCAAACCCATCAGGATGCCTGTTTGGCAGGGGGTTTTGACTGAGGGGTGGAAGCAAGTCTGCTTGTACCCCTTCTGCCTCTCCCTCTAAAGAACCCCCTCTGAGCATAGGCAGAAGAGGAGGCCTGGGCTTGGTAGAAAGGCCTACCAAAAGGCCTGCCCCTGCACCTGGGGTGCTGCCTCTGAGGAGTGGCCTGCCTTTCCTTGGCCTGTGCACTCCTATAGGTGGTCCTATATTCATCCATTTTCTTCATGTAATTCTCTGTTTGCTCCCCAAACAGAGAATTACCCACAACAGGAAAATCATGGCCTTAGTCTGGGTATCCTTTGACAGGCTAGTACATCTGAGCCAAGCCATTCTACGAAGTGCCACAGATGTAGCCATGACTCTAGATGACACATCATTGGAGTCCACTGCAGCATGGAATTGCACCTTGGATGCCTCAATACCATCAGCAGCCACCTGCTCCAGCTCCTTGGCAAGCTGGCCAGGGACCTGTTTTGCTAAAGCCATGACAGTGTCCCATCTGGATTTTTGATACCTAGCAGTATTGGCCATATAGTTGGCCTGTCTGAGTCCCAAGGATACTGCCATGTACTGTTTCTTTGCCATGGCATCAATCCTCCTGGAGTCCTTGTCTGGGGGGTGTGAAGCCAAGGGAATATTTGCCTTATCACAGGCTGCAGCCTGCACTACCCCAACATGGCTGCATTGTTGTGTAAGGAACTCCGTATCTGAGCCTGACAATGTATACCTCTTGTCCATTCTTTTATCCACAGGAGGTATAGTATTAGGAGTCTTTAAAATCTTAAATGTCTGTTTCCAAAAGATTTGTGTAAGGGAATAGACAGCCTCCTAGACTCTGGGATATCCATCATTTCCACATAGTCAGGCTCCTCCTGGTCATCCACAGCTTCTTCCATAGGAAGCTGGAGGATTTCAGCCACTTTTTTATAAAACAAGAAATGGGAGGGGGACTCAGAAAGCCTAGAAGGAGACACTCCTGAAGGTCTGTCTGGGCAGATGTCTGGGTCAATGGGCACATCTAGACTTTCAAAACCACATTCACTTTCCTCATACTCCTCTTCCTCCTCCTCCAGTTCATAATATTCCTCTAAATCATAATCTTGAACCGGTGGAACCGGCTGAACCGAGTGCCTCCCTGATGGTGCCAGTTCGGTCGGAACCGGGGAAAGCGACTGTACAATTTTTATCGCTTTGGCTATTTCTTCAGCGGTTGGAGAAGAAAGTTTTGGATCCACACCAGCTGATTTTTCCTTTCTTGTTATTTTAGCCGGAACCGACTCCTCAGAATCGGCTCTCCTTTTGCCCGAAGAAGTCTCGTCCTGGTCAGAGGGCACTCCTTCTGGTTCGGTTTGAACCGAACCAGGCTGGCCATCCAGTTCAGCGGACTTTTTGGCCTCCCTTTCCCTGAGCCTACCAACTCTCTTTTCTAGGGTAGCTGCAGGAAAATTTTTACAAATCTGGCAGTCTGCATTGAGGTGGTCAAACCCCAGACAATAAACACAGGTGGTGTGGGGGTCAGCCTTAGCAAAGACTTCCCCACACACACTGCAGTGTTGAAACCCAGTGGGCCCGGTTTTTCTTTTGGGTTTCTCAGACACTGTGCCAGTCCTAACCAAACTTACCCTTTTAATGGCAATCCGCCAGGCAAGACCCTCTTATCGGTTCCTGACCGTGTTACGGGTCGTGGAAAAAAACGTAATAAAATCGTTTTTTTTTAGAACCGATAAGAACCGGTAACCACACACTAAAAGTACAAATAAAGACTTTTTAACAACTTGATCGGTTCAAAACCAAACCGATGAACCGTTTACAAGTTCCACACAGAATAGAAAATAATATAAACCTATCTTTTACTCACAGATACCACAGACAGAGACTGAACCGACAGGTTATGGTTTAAATTCAGTCGAAAACCGAGAAAAGCGGTACTTTAACCGACAAAATGAACCAAGCAGAAGGAGAAATCTCCGGAGCGACTGTTCAGTGAGGCGGAGTAAAGAATCTGACGATTTGAGTTTAAACAGCAACAGACAGAGTCTCAACCGAGCTCGAGCTCAGCGTTCCATGCCTGGCATGGAAAGTTAACTCTTTCATCTCCGGGGCAGTTCGAAGGTTGGGACTCACTGCTATTGTCAGAATACAGCAAGACTTCATGTTGTTTGAAACAAAGAAGCACTAGTCAAGAACCCCCAAGAAACTGAGATTATGCAGTCTGATACGTGCAGATTTCAATAAACTGTCAGTGTATAATAGCAATAATACATTTACAGAAACAGTCTAAGGAATCTAAACAAAAATTCCTAGGAATTAACCCCCCCCCCCGGGGAAAGGAACTACGTAAAAGGAAATATATGTATAGAAACATAGAATTTGACGGCAGATAAGGACCGCTTGGCCCACCTAGTCTGCCCAGTTTCCTAACTGATGGATAAGCTGCAGATCCTAGTTAACCAACAGCCTACTTCCTCCTAACCCCCCCACTAGGGTGCCTTATGTCTGTCCCATGCATTCTTGAATTCCCCCACTGTTCTTGACTCCACGACCTCCTCAGGAAGGCTGTTCCATGCATCCACAGCCCCCTCCATGAAAAAATACTTCCTCACATTACCCCTGAGCCGTCCCCTTCTCCTTCCCCATCTTCAGACTGTGCCCCCTTGTTCTTGCACATCTCTTTTTCTGAAAGATACTACCCTCTTGGACTTTGTTGATTCCCTTGAGATGCTTGAAAGTTTCTATCATGTCCCCTCTCCCTTCTTTCCCTCGAGGGGATACATATTAAGCTCCTTTAGTATCTCTTCGAATGTCTTCCGGTGCAGACCCTGCACCATTTTAGTTGCCCTCCTCTGGACAGCTTCCATCTTGTCTATGTCTTTGTGGAGATGGGACTCCAGAACTGCACACAGTACTCCAGATGGGGTCTCACCAACTGTCTGTACAGAGGGATAACAACTTTCTATTTTCTACTGTTGATGCCTCTCCCTATGCATCCAAGTATCCCCCCAGCCCTCCTCACTGCCTTCTCACATTGCTTGCCCACCTTTAGGTCATCTGATATGACTACCCCCAGGTCCCTTTCCATTTTTGTTGTTGTCAGTATCTCACCCCCATTGTGTACTCTTCCCCTGGGTTTTTGTTTCCCAGGTACATTACCTTGCACTTCTTTGCGTTGAATCTAAGCTGCCATACATTTGACCATTCCTCCAACCTTGCCAAGTCCCTTCTCATCCTTTCCACTCCATCTTGTGCATCAACCCTATTGCAGATCTTTGTGTCGTCTGCAAAGAGACATGCTTTTCCTTCCAGTTCCTCTGCAATGTCACTTATGAAGACATTAAAAAGGACCGGTCCCAGTACTGAACCTTGCAGTACCCCACTAGTAACTTTCCTTTCCTCACTGTGGACTCTGTTTACTATTACTCTTTGCGTCCTGTTGTCCAGCCAATTTTTTATCCAGACTACCACCTTGGGACCCACTCCAAGGCTGGCTAACTTGTGTATTAATCTTTTGTGCGGGACTGTATCAAATGCCTTGCAAAAATCTAGGTAGGCCATGTCCACAGACCCTCCCTGGTCTACTACTTTGGTCACCCAGTCAAAGAACTCTATTAGATTCATCAGACACGACCTTCCCGCTGTGAATCCATGCTGCATTGGGTTCTGTGACCCACTGTCCTATAGGTGCTCAACAAATCTTTCCTTCAGAAGTGATTCCATCATTTTCCCTACCACTGAGATCAAACTAACTGGTCTGTAGTTTCCTGCCTCTGCCCTGCTCCCACTTTTGTGAAGAGGAATCGCATCTGCTCTCCTCCAGTCCTCAGGTACCACCCCATGATCAGTTAAAGAGAGAAGTCAGTGGTGTCACTAGTTCTACCATTAGTTCTTTTAGAATTCTTGGGTGAATCCCCTCAGGTCCCATTGCTTTCTCCACCTTCAGTTTTACTAGTTCTTTCAGAACTCTTTCTTCTGTGAATGGACTTGTATCGACCCCCCATTCAGAGTGCTTCTCTTATTTGGTTTAGGTACCTCCCCCTCCTCTTCCTTTGTGAATACTGAGCAGAAATATTCGTTCAGTATCCCCACTTTTTCACTGTCACCCTCTGCCCACATTCCCTCCCCTTTATTAAGCCTCAGTATCCCTCTCTTGGTCTTTTTTCACTCCCTAATGTACCCATAAACGGTCTTATTCCCCTTCTTAACAGAGTTGGCTATCCTTTCCTCGGTTTGGGCCTTTGCTATTCTGACTGCCTTTCCTGCTTCTTTCTGCTTTAACTGATAAAGTTCTCTGTCCTGGCTCCTTCTGTGTTTCCTTATATTTCTTGAATGCTATCCTTTTCTCCTTAACCTTCCCTGCCTCCTCTTTTGAGAACCATAGTGTTTTTTCCTTCGTTGTGTTTTGTTGATTTGCTTCACACAAAGGCATGTTGACTCTGTGATGGCTGTTTTGATTACTCCCCATTGTTCCTCCACCCCTCCTTCTTGCCTGTTCACTAGTGCTTTTCGGAGGCAATCTCTCATTTTCCCAAAATCAGCCCTCCTAAAGTTGCGTCTGAATGACTTGACTCTATGGCTGTGTTTATCGTGAACCACACTGTTTGGTGGTCGCTTGTTCCAAGATGGCTACCCACTTCTAAAGCTGAGATTCTTTCTCCACCCCTGTTTGAGAGTACCTGGTCTAAGACTGCTCCCTCCCGAGTGGGTTCCAATACTAGCTGTCTGAGGCATGCCCCTTGTAGGGCATCAAGAATTACCCTGCTCTTGGACGTTCCTGCAGCAAAGGTGTTCCAGTTAACATCTGGCATCTACATGAATCCTAATACACCATCAATTGCACCAATCACTACAATAGTTACCTAAAAAGGAATTACACTGGTCATGAACCCCCAAGTATATGAGATAATGCATCCAAAAAAGTACAGAATGTAAAAACATAACAGTATATACTCACACTACAGAACTTGCAGAAGGAGGTACATATCCACTATAATATGAGCCCAGAGTCCTAGCCACTATGACACCATAATGTCATGTACCTGAACATAAGTTTACTTCAATATCACCACAATATTCACATCCACTATACCCACATAACCACCCACCTCAAATACCCATATTAAAAATTCAATGTGCCACTCTTCTCCCCACAACACACACACACAAACCCTACACACACATGCAAACACACCCAGACATACACAATACTAACGTGAGAGGCCAACCTGCAGATAACCAGATAAGAAGGACTGTATGAGAGTCAAAGTCCAAGGCTAGCTAAAAACCTAAAATATGTATGTCCATCCTTTGAAGTAAAGGTTCATGTAAGTTTACGTGTAATGTGTCGTTTATCCAACATCAACGTTCAAGCCATCTTCCACTGTATTAAGAAGTAACAGAAGTCTGATCTCACATGCTTGTCTCTGTCGTGTACTGTTGAAATGTCCTTTCAAGACCATCACAGACATATCTGAGATTGAGTGGTCATCCTGAGAGAAGTGTTGTGCCACTGGTTTGTCTGTCATCTTCCTATTAATACCATACCTGTGTGAATTCTTTCTAGTGCAGGGTTGTCATTTCGTCTACCCCACATAAACTGTGTGAGGATATTTCCTGCACTGAATAAGATAAACAACATGGCTTGATGTACATGTATAAGAACCCAATATCCTGAATTGTCTATTTTGTGAGGTAACCACACAGTCTGAGGTGGAAATGTAGTCACATGTTTTACATCTGCGTTTATGACAGGGTTGTGTGCCATATGAAAAAATTACTCACCACAGTAATCTTGTTTCTTCAAAGGGATCACTCATTATGATTAAACTGATGCAGTCAGCCTCCTGTATTGAACTGCCCGGAGAGATGGAATTGTATGCAAATTATGTAACTCTCAATTGGCTCATGCCACTTTCAAACTGCTGCACTCTGAGTGCTTCAGATTCTTACAGAGCCTAACTGGGTATAAGACCCACTAGCTAAAACTAACAACATTAAAAATAATATTTTTGTCTTGTCAGGACAAACATCCTTAATAAACAAACCTAAGAAAACTGGAGATCACTGGACACCAACTGGTTAAACAAAGTGAGTCTCTACCTTAACCAATATAGGGAAAAAATATTTAATGCAGGGATGTAGAGCAACTTCTAAAGGTTCTAGCAGAGGAGGCAGGGAAGGTCTTTAATCATAAGGAGTGATCCCTTTGAAGAAACAAAGATTACTATGGTGAGTATTTTTTTCTTCTAACCCCAAGAATCCCTCATTATGATTAAACTGATGCAGACTACTAAGCAGTACTTTTGGAGGCTGGGCACAGAACCTATTGTGGAAACAGGCTCTGCAGTACTGCTGTACCAAACCTAGCATCACCTCTGGATTGCAAATCCAGGCTGTAATGCTTTGTGAAGGTGTGCACTGTTTTCCACGTAGCTGCTTTGCAGATTTCCAGTAGTGGAATTTCTCTTGAAGCTGCCCCTGAAGCAGTTGTGCCACTGGTGGAGTGTGCTCTCAGGCCCAGCGGTACCTGTTTACCCACCTTACTATAACAAAACTGTATACATGCCACTATCTAGTGAGCAACTGTATGTTTTGTTGCAGCTCTGCCCTTACCAACTTCACCATAGGTGAGAAAGAGCTGTGTTTGACTTAATCTGTAAGACTTAGTCCTGTCAATGTAGTGGCTAAGTGCCCTTTTGAGATCAAGGGAATGATGCCTTCTTCTGGAGAACTGGAATTCTCTGTAAAAAAGACAGGTAGAGTGATAGACTGATTTAAGTGAAAGTCAGATACCGCTTTGGGAAGGAATTTTCTCTTGGTCCTGAGGACCACCTTATCCCTGTGGAAGGAGATGCAGTCCGCATCTGTGTGCAGGGCTTGTAATTCACCGATTCTTCTGGCTGAAGTAGTAGCAACCAGAAGAACAGTTTTCCAAGTGATACACTTCAAATCTGCGGTTGCCATAGGTTCGCATGGTGCACCCATGAGCTTAGCAATGCAGATATTTAAATTCCAGGCTGGGACCAGTTCCCTCAGGGGAAGGTGCAGAAGGTTAATGCCTTTAAAATATTTTCTGAATACTGGATGAGAGGCCATGGATCTCCCTTTACCAGCTGACAGATAAGCAGAGGCTGAAGCCAAGTGGACCTTGATGGTCGAAGACTTCAGGTCTAAGGAATGTAAGTGTGTAAGGTAATCCAGGAGAATGGCCAATCAGCCCTAGAGGGGTTCACATCCTTACCTGTACACCATATGGAGAACCTCTTCCACCTAGAAGAATATGTTTTCTTAGTAGAAGGCTTTCTGGAACCCCTAAGCACTGGCAGCACCTGCTCTGATAGCTTAAAGTTAGCAAATTCTAAGTCCTCAAGAGCCATGCCTTGAGCCTCAGTGATTTGAGATTGGGGTACAGGATCCTGCCCTGAAAGGAGGTTATCAGGTTGTGCCTCCTGGGCAGATGGATTGGGAGAACTACTGACAGAGTCAGCAGAAGAGAATACCAGTGCTGTCTCGCCCAATCCAGAGCCACCAGTATCATTGTTGCTGGTTGGGACCTCAATTTCAGCAGGGTCCTGAATATCATAGGAAAGGGAGGGAATGCATACAGAAATTTCCCTGTCCAATCCAGGGCCATCGCATCCAGGGGAACTGTGCCCCTTAGAGGGGGCCTGCAACAGTACATTGGTAGCTGGTGGTTTTCTGCGGAGGCAAAGAGATCCACCTGTGGAATGCCCCATCTCCTGAAAATTGTACTGAGTATCTGAGTGTTCAGGCACCACTCGTGGTGGTCCTGACTTATCCTGCTGAGAGAGTCTGCTAGTACATTATCCTTCCCTGGAAGGTGTATTGCTGACAAGGATACTCCCAAGGAGTATACCAGGGACCACAGTCTCATTGCTTCTGTGCACAGTAGGATTGGCATGGTACCCCCTTGCTTGTTGATGTAATACATGGTAGTGGTGCTGTCTGTTCTGACTTGCACCATCTTGTTTTGGAGGTAAGGAGCAAATGCCTTTAGAGTCAGATAGACAGCCCTGAGCTCCAAAAGATTTATGTGCAACAGACAGTCTTGGGGGGACCAAGTGCCACTTGCTGTGTGCTCCAACATGTGTGCCCGCCCCAGCCTAGAAGAGAGGCGTCTGTCGTGAGTATTATTGAGGGCTCTTCCCTTACAAAAGGTATGCCCACTCTGAGGTTGTGCTTGTCCAGCCACGATTGCAATGCCTGGACTAAGTTTTTTGTGACTGGAACCAGTTTGGACAGAGCATCTGTCCTTTGAGACCAGTACTGTCTGAGGTGGAACTGAATATCTCTTATCTGAAACTTGGAACCCATTACCACTGCCATGTGGCCCAGTAGCCTAAGAAATTCCCTGGCTGTTTTGGGTCTCCTTGACACGAAGGATCTTGCAATCTGCAGAATGCTTGTCACTTTGTCTTGTGGCAGGAAGGCTCTGCCCTGTCTGGTGTTTAGTTCTGCTCCAATAAACTCCAGCACCTGAAGTGGCACCTGCTGAGATTTCTCTTCATTTATAAGAAATCCCAGGGACGACAGTGTAGATTTTGTTAGTGCCAGTAACTGCACTGCATGCTGCAGAGACTGCCTGTACTACTAACCAGTCGTCCAGGTAGGAGAAGACTGCTACACCCTGTTTTCTCAGAAACTCTACCACCACTGATAGGCACTTTGTAAAAATCCTTGGTGCCAAAGTTTGTCCAAAACGGAGTGCTGCAAACTGATAATGGCCTGAAGCCAGCCTGAATCTCAAGAATTTTCTGTGAGATGGTCTGATGGGAATGTGAAAATAAGCATCCCTTAGATCTAGGGAGGCTAGCCAGTCTCTCTTTTGTAATGAAGCAATGATTATTGCAAGAGTGACCATTCTGAACCTTGGTTTTAAAATGTGCTTGTTCAGAAGTCTTAGATCCAAAATAGGTCGCCAATCCCCGTTTTTCTTCCTTATGAGGAAGTACCTGGAATAAAAACCTTTGCCCCTGTGTGTTGGAGGCACTGCCTCCACTACTTTGATTGCCAGCAGATGCTTTATCTCTGCTTCCAACAGAATCCTGTCTACAGATGTTACTGCAGCAAAGGTTCTTGTTCTCAGCTTTAGGAATGATTTGAAGCTGAGTGCCAGGCCCTGGCTCACTACCTCCAATACCCACCTGTCTCTGGTGATGGAATGCCATGCGTGAAAGTGGTGAGCCAGCCTGCCACCCACTGGTGGTTCTGCAACAGGGTATGTGACCTGCACTAGCCCGTCAAGGGTTCTGTGTGGGTTGTGCCTGAACTTGTGATGCAGGAGCAGCTCTTCTCATGGCTCTCCTTCTCCTTCCTCTGAAGTAACCTCTGGCCTGTTGTTGAGGCTGAGAGGCCTGCGCTTGAAAGAAAGGTTTGGGGTAAAAAAACCTACCCCTGTCTCCCCTACTCTGGGGTCTACAAGAGGTGGAAGGCCTATCTTTGGAACTGCTCCGATAGGTGGATTTATATTCCTCCACCTTCTTCATGTATGCTTCAGTATTATCTCCAAACAAGGAGTTGTTCTCAAGGGGAAAATCCATTGCTTTGGCCTGGCTGTCTGAAGTCAGGTTAGTGGCTCTAAGCCACACAAACCTCCTAAGCGAAACAGACAAAGCCATTAATCTGGATGCAGTATCATTGGCATCCACTACCATATGAAATTGGTACTTGGTAGCATCAAGTGCAGCCCTTGCTGCGTCCTGTAAGTCTACAGCCACTTCACTTGGTACTTTATCAGCCAGAGCTAGAACACTGTTCTAGAGAGCCTTGTGGTACTGTACTGCAAATGCCATGTAACTGGCCTGCCTAACTAATAAAGAGGCAGCCATGTACCCTTTCTTTCCCATGGCATCCATTTTCCTTGAGTCTTTGTCTGGTGGATGGGCGTCAAGGGGATCCCGGCCTTGTCACAGGCAGCAGCCTGGACTACTCCTTCAGGATCAGGATGAGTAAACAGAAAATCAGCTGTAGTTCTATCCAGCTGGTATTTCTTGTCAGCTTTCTTATCCACACCAAAGACAGAAGCTGATTTTTTAAAAATCTGTAATGCAGCCTTTTTTAAAGACTTGTGCATGGGCAGAAGCAGACGTTTCGTGGGGGTTAACCCCATCATAGCTAAAAAGTCTGCCTCCTCCAGATCCTCTTCTGTTTCCTGAAGAGGAAGGGTTAAGGGTTGCCACCATGTTCTTAACAAAGGCATAGTGGGAAGAATATTCCTCAGGACCCATAGGAGGAGATCCAAACTCTTGCTGTGGGGAGACTTCTGGATCTATAGGTTCCCATTCGAAGTCATCCTCATCCTCCTCACCATACACTTCCAGCAATTCCTGTCTTGCAGGAGCTGGAGGAGTAACCGGGCAGCCGGTGTAGGAACCGGGATTGCACCCTGTAGGGCTTGTAAAACCTGTAAGGCTTTATCAATGTACTCAGCCGAGGGCATACTATGCTTGTCTGCTGGGAACTCCTTAGCCTTCTCAGCCGGAGGCGCAGCGACAAGTTTTTCTTTACATTTTTTCTTTAATGGAACAGGTTCAGAGCTTGTTTCCACAGCCCTTTTTGTTTTACCTTGTTCAGATTTTTCTGGACTCTTGTCATGGTCCTTGGCTTTACCTCCATCCTTTTTATGGGAAGAGGAAGAAGCAGAATTATCCACACTAGAGGCAGAAGCAGAAGCCATCTCTTCTAAAATCTTAGACCTTTTCTTTAATGTTTTAGGACAAAGGGTCTTACAAATATCACAATTGGCAAAGATACGACTTGTACCCAAAGAAGAAATACACAGAGAATGTCTATCTGCTTTTGCTATAAGTTGCCAACAAGACTAACAACATTTAAAACCAGTGGGTCCTGTGCGTTTTTTAGGTTTATCCAAATGGACCTCTGACATTGAAGCTAGACAAAAAGATCACTTTCCCAAAAAACGTTATTCAAAATACCTCGGAACCGGAGGTTTCTTTTTAAATAACTATCGCTAATGGTTCCTGGAACCGAGTGCTATTCGGTTCCCAAAAGAAAAGGGAACTGAGAATTACAGTAAATTTAAACAAAACTAAAGCGGTTCAAGGAACCGACCGCTAAATACATATTTTATAAAGAAAACTGAGGTAAAAACCTCACAAATAGACGGGGAACCCTCAGTTCCTTGGAACCGTGAGGGAACCGCGAATAGAAATAAAAAAACTACTACAACACTAAAACTACACTAAACAATGTTCTAATTTAAAATTAAACTAAAAATTGGTACTTATCAACAGATAAACTTTAGTCTGAAGACAGTTCAAGGAGAGCTCTCTGGGACGTCCTTACTAGGCAGGCGGAGTAAAGACTCTGAAGCACTCAGAGTGCAGCAGTTGCTAGGGTAGCAGTTTGAAAGTGGCATGAGCCAATTGAGAGTTCCATAATTTGCAGATAATTCCATCTCTCTGGGCAGTTCAACACAGGAGGCTGACTGCATCAGTTTAATCATAATGAGCGATTCCTGGGGTTAGAAAATGTCATGGCACTCTGTTCAGGTTCAAGTTTACTCTTAATAATCAGGTTGGCTACACTGGGTGGTTGTTTAAAAGATAGTAGCGGCAGTTCTCAAAAAAAGACAACTAAGGGTTTCATCCTCATTAATTATTGGGTGTAGGTCCTTAATAATCTTATGCAGGTCAAGAGGATATGTGCAGCACATTCCACTGCTCTGTCAATTTCTCTGGAAGACTGTCCTCTGCTCAATAAAGGTGTTTTTCAACATAGCTAAATGTCTATCTCTGTCATCCTCATTTGAACAGAGATGGTGGTACCAAAGTGCTTGACTATACGCGACAGATTTTTTTGTGCAACTTGGGTGATTACTTTTCCGGTGTAAGTATCTCTGTCTGTCAGTTTCCTGTAAATACATGTATGTAGGGTTCCAGCCTTGATGGTGACAGTGGTATCCAGAAAATTAACACTGGTCGCAGAATAGTCCAGGAAAGCTTAATGGTTGGGTGAAGATTATTAAGTTCCTCATAAAAATCATTGTGTGTCAGTGCCCTCTGTCCAAATTATAAACAAATTGTCAATGTAACGGAAGTAAGCTAGTGGTTTGTGTGTAAAGTGCCTCAACAATTCCTCCTCCAGATTGGCCATAAAGAGATTAGCGTACTGTGGAGCCATCCTGGTGCCCACTGCTGTTCCCATAGTTTGAACATAATGTTTCCCATTAAAGCTGAAGTTATGTGTCAGAATGAATGTAGTAAGTTCCCCCACGACATCAGGTCGATGTTGTGGTCCAATCCTTTCTCACACACGTATTTTAAGAGGGAGTCCATCAAAAGTACTTCATTGCAAAATTAGAATCAGCCTACCCCCAATAAATCTCATGCCAAAAATTAGGTTTCTGTGTTACTTCATTTTAAAGTTATGGGCTATTTTGTAACCCTGATTTCACTATCTGTTCAAAACAGCCAGTTTCAGTGAAAAGCCACTGATGATGTCACAACCAGAACTCACAGACTAGTCCTCCCTATCAGCAATCTTATAGGACCTATTTCTTTAAAGTTATCAAAATGGTAGCTGTAGTATTTATTTAAAAAACAAAAACTGACACAGGGTTGCCTGCAGTGCTTGTGTTTCCAGAATGCTCAGATGCATGGTACTGTACTTTAGAACACATCAGGAGGTGGTTGTGGAATGCAGTGCTGAACCAAGGTACAGACTGTTAAAGTGGTGCACAATTTTAGAAAGTTTGGGGACATGTAATATCAGCATGTGGCAGAGATATGCCATCCTGCACTGCAGTGGGACACTCAGTCTTAGAATGTGATAGGGAAACGCCGCTAAGAATTTAGTGAGGACTGGCAATTCCGTAATATAAGTAAGGATGTACACTGTCAGATATTGCAGGACATACCATTTTATTTTGAAACTGCTTGTCCTTGCCACATTCTGGAATTGTATGCTTCTACCACATTTTACAACTGTGCATCACATCCCCACCACAATCCAATATTGTGTGTCCCAGCCATACTCTAAAATAGCGTATCCTCCCCACACTCCAAAATTGTGTTTCAATGCCACATTCTGAAACTGTCACCATCACATTCCAAAATGGTGTCACTGCCACATTCTGAAACTGTGCCTCACCACCACATTCAAAATTTTGCATCACCACCACATTCTGAAACCGAGTATCACTGCCAAATTCTGAAACTGAGCGTCACCACTGCATTCCAAAATTGTGCATCACTGCCACATTCTGAAGTTGTGCGTCACTGTCACATTCTAAAGTTGTGCATCATTGCCGCATTCCAAAGTCATGTAGCACTGCCACATTCCAAAGTCATGTGGTACCGCCACATTCTGAAGTCGTGCAGCACCACCACCATATTCCAAAGTCATGCAGCACCACCACCACATTCCGAAGTCGTGCATCACTGCCACATTCTGAACTCATGCATCACTGCCACATTCTGAAACTGCATGTCACTGCCACATTCCAAAATTGTACGTCAGCATCACCACATTCCGAAATTGTGCTTCATCATCACATTCTGAAATTGTACATCAGCTACATTCCTAAACTGCACGTCAGTCACATTCTGAACTGCACATCACTGCCACATTCTGAAACTGTGCATCATCACCACATTCTGAATGTGTGCATCATCGCCACATTCCGAAACTGCATGACTGTGCATCACCACCTCATTCCGAAACTGCGCATCACCGCCACATTTTTGAAACTGTGCATCATCACCACATTCAAAAACTGTATGTCAGTATCACCACCACATTCCAAATTTGCACTTTATCGCCACATTCTGAAATTGCATGTCAGCCACATTCCGAAACTACATGTCAGCCACATTCCGAAACTATGCCAGCCACATTCTGAAACCACACATCAGCCACATTTTGAAACTGCGTGTCACTGCCACATTCTGAAATTGTGCGTCATCGCCACATTCTGAATTTGTGAGCCATCACAACATTCTGAACTTGTGCGTCATTGCCACATTCCAAAATCTGTGTCACCACCACTTTCCACAACTGCAATGACACATTCCAAAACTGAACGTCACCGCCACATTCCGAAGTCATGCATCATAGCCACATTCCAAAATCATGCACCGCCACATTCTGAAACTGCACGACTGTGCATCACCTCATTCTGAAACTGCGCGTCACTGCCACATCCTGAAACTACGTGTCACCGCCACATTCCAAAACTGTACATCAGCATCACCACATTCTGAAATTGCGTGTCAGCCACATTCTGAAATTGCGTGTCACTGCCACATTCTGAATTTGTATGTCATCACCACATTCTGAATTTGTATGTCATGCCACATTCACATTGTCACCACCACATTCAAATGGGGCTGGGACATAGCAAGAGGAAGGATAAAAGGGGGGGGGGAGGGAGAAGGGAGGAGCAGCTGCAGAATAGGGCTGCTAGCTGTAAAATCGAGCAGACTCAATGGACCAGATGGCCTTTTTCCTGCTGGCAAACTTCTTATGTCCGTATTCCAAAACTGTGTCAATGCCACATCCCAAAACTGAGCATCACCGCCACATTCCAAAATTGTGCATCACTGCCACATTCTGAAACTGCATGTCTCTTCTACATTCTAAAACTGTACCTGCCTGCCACATTCTGAAATTGTGTGTAAACTTCCATGCTCTAGTACTGCCCATCATTGTCACATTCTGAAGATGTGCATTCCCACCATATTCTGAAACTACACATCCCCACCACATTCTGAAGATGAGTGTCACTGCCACATTCAAAAATTGCATACTCGAGTTACATTCTAAAATTATGCATCCCTGCCTCATTCTGAAATTCCATGCAGCTACCAGATTCTGAAACTGTCACTGCTACTTTCTGAGACTTCTTGTCCACGCTGCATTCTGAAACTGAATGTTGCCACCACAATCTGAAATCAAGCATACCAACCACATATTGAAATTCTGCATCACTACACAACATGCCAAATGAATCCATCCAAGACACTTTATGAAATCGCATATTCCTACCATCTTCCACAACTGTGTGTCTCCCGCATTTCAAAACTGCGCATCTCTGCCACATTCTAGAACTATATGACACCACCACATTAAGAATTTTAGCGTCCCTGCCACTTTCCAAAATTGTGTGTTCCACCTACTTTCTGAGATTGTGTGTCTGCTGAATTCCACAGTTTATCTGGTGACATTTCAAAATCACATCCATGCACCATTATAAAAATTGCACATATTTTTAGAAACATAGAAACATAGAAGTTGACGGCAGATAAGGACCGCAAGGCCCATCCAGTCTGCCCATTTCTTTTTCTACCTTATAAATGTGCCATCGGCCTTTGCTCTGTCAGTGACCTATCTATTCATAGTCATTTGTATTGCTCCCTTATGCCTATCCCATGCCTGTTTGAAGCCCTGCACTGTATTCATAGCCACCACTTCTTGTGGTAAGCCATTCCATGCATCTACCACCCTTTCTGTGAAAAAGAATTTCCTCACATTCCCCTTAATCGGCCTCCTCTAATCTCATGCTGTGTCCTCTTGTCCTGCTATTTTTCTTATATTTAAACATGTTGGACTCTTTCACCTTGTTTATGCCCTTAAGGTGTTTAAATGTCTCGATCATATCACCTCTCTCCTCCTTTGCTCAAGGGTATACATATTGAGCTCCGTTAATCTGTCCTCATATGTCTTCTGATGCAGTCCCTGCACCATTTTGGTTGCCCTTCTCTGGACTGCCTCAATTTGGTTAATGTCCTTGTGAAGGTGTGGCCTCCAATACTGCGCAGTACTCCAGATGGGGCCTAACCAATGTCTTGTACAGAGGATTATTACCTCCTCTTACGACATGATGCCCCTACTAATACACCCTAACACCCCTAGCCTTACCTACTGCTTTGGGGTCTGCTTGGATGATTTTAGGTCATCAGTGATGATGATGCCCAAGTCTCTTTCTTCCTTTGTGACTGCTAGCAACTCCTCCCAGCCTATAAGTGGCTTCGGGTTTCTCTTCCCTATGTGCATGATTTTGCACTTCTTTGCATTAAATCCCAGTTGCCACTCTTCTGACCATTCTGCTAGTTTATCCAGATCTCTCTCATTCTGCCCACCCCATCTGGATCATCTACTCTGTTGCAGATCTTGGTGTCATCTGCAAACAGACAAGCCTTACCCTCTAGTCCATCTGCGAGGGTCACTAATGAAGATGTTGAATAGGACTGGCCCCAGGACTGATCCCTGAGGTACCCCACTTGTGACTTGCATCTCTTCTGACTGTATACCATTTACCACCACTCTCTGTTTTCTGCCCGTCAACCAGTTTGCCACCCAGTTGACCAACTTCTGACCCACCCCGAGCCTACCTAGCTTATTTATCAATCTTCTATGTGGAACAGTGTCAAAAGCTTTGCTGAAGTCAAGGTAGGCGACATCAACTGCTCCCCCTTGGTCCACCACTCTGGTTACCCAGTCAAAGAAATCTATGAGATTAGTTTGACAGGACCTTCCTTTTGTAAACCCATGCTGTCTTGGATCCTGTGCCCTATGGATTCCAGGTGTTGCACTATCCTTTCCTTAAGGAGTGCCTCCATAATCTTGCCCACTACTGAGGTAAGACTGACCGGTCTGTAGTTCCCCGCCTCCTCCCTGCTACCACTCTTGTGGAGTGGGATCACATGAGCCCTTCTCCAGTCTTCTGGGACCTCTCCTGTGCTCAGAGACTCACTAAACAATTCTGCTAATGGCTCTGCTAGTTCCTCCTTTAGCTCCTTAAGTACCCTGGGATGTATGCCATCAGGTCCCATTGCCTTATCCACCCTGAGCTTAGCAAGCTCTTGTAGGACCCTTTCTTTTGTGAAGGGAGTAGTGCTCACCTCCCCCCCTGTGTCCATGATGCTGAGCTGTGGGCCCTGCCCTACCTTCTCTTCAGTAAATACTGAGCAAAAGTATCTATTTAGGATAGATGCCTTTACAGGGTCCTCCTCCTCACACGCTCCCTTTTCTCCATTAAGCTTAGCAATACCCACTCTGGACTTTCTCCTTTCACTAATGTATCTATAGAAAGTCTTGTCACCTTCTTTTACTGTTCGTGCTAGTGTTTCCTCAGTTTGGGACTTTGCCTGCCTTACTGTCTTACCTGCTTCCCTTAGGGCAGTTTGGTATGCCTCCTATCTTCATCCGCTGTGTTCCCTTTATATTTTCTGAAGGCCAGCCTTTTGGCTCTGACCTTTTCTGCTACTGTATTTGAGAACCAAAGTGGTTTCCTTCTTCTTTTGCACTTCCTTTTCTGTCTAACACAATGGGATGTTGCTTCAAGTATTGTATCCTTAATGCTTGCCCACTTTGCCTGTACCTCCTCACCTGTGTTTCTTTTTGCCAGGGCTAGCTTAACTCTGTTGGCCATCTTATCAAAGTCAGCTCCTCTGAAGTCCCATATTTTTTGTCATTCTAAAGGCATGCTTGCCACTGTATTCCACCCCCCCCGCCCCATTACATTCTTAAGTACTGTACCTTGCATCTGCACTTTATGGAAATGTATGACTTGACTCACTCATTGTCAGCTTTCCTTTTCCAGATGTTTAAAACAACTGCAGTTTTATGTAACGTGGGAGAGAAGGACTAGGCTGAGAGTTCTGGTTGTGACATCATCAGTAGCTTTTTACTGAAACTGGCTTTTTTGAACAGGCACTAAATTTAGGGTTACAAAATGACTTGCAACTTTTAAACAAAGTGACTCTGAGATTTCATTTTTGGTATGAGGCTGACTGGGGATATGCTGATCCAAATTCTAAATTTACTGACGCTCGAATTTTTGGCCACACTCCCTCTTTAAGGTAGTCTGAAATGCCATCTGCATGCAGTATAATAGTGTAGAGGGATGTTACCAGGTTTACCAGAAAGCGCTCTGTGCGGGGGAAAAAAGACTCCTTGACCTGGTGAGGAGACTTTGCCATTACGAGCCAATCGTCCAAATAGGGGTAGACTGAAATCCCCAGCTTTCTAAGGTGTGCTGCTACCACTGCTAGGCACTTGGTAAAAACTCTTAGAGCAGAGGACAGGCCGAAGGGCATCGCAGCAAACTGATAGTGACCCGAAGAAAGTTTGAATCTGAGAAACTTCCTGTGAGACTTTCTTATAGGTATATGGAAGTAAGCGTCCTTTAGGTCCAGGGAGGCTAGCCAGTCTCCCTGCTGTAAGGACTGAATGACCAGTGACAGGGTGACCATTCTGAATTTTGGTTTCCGCAGAAGTTTGTTCAGGTATCTGAGATCCAAATAGGTCGCCACTCCCCAGTTTTCTTCTGTGTCAGGAAGCACCTGAGTAGAGGCCTTTGCCCTTTTTGTGGGCAGGGACTCTCTCTCTCTCTCTACTGCTCGTAATGCTAGAAGTTTTTTTACCTCTAACTCCAACAGAAGTACCTCTGTTGGGGTTAGGAGTTTTGACACCAGGGTACGCCTGAGGTCTGGCATTTGAATTGTAGTGGCAGACCCTTTTCCACAATCTCAAGGACCCACTTGTCCAAGGCAATGAGGGACCAGGCTTGAAGATAGTGGGAGAGTCTGCCCCCTACTGGCAGGGGGAGGTGACCTGGACACTCACATCAGGAATTAGACTGGGAGGCTGCCGGCTGGGCAGAGGTGGCTCTTTGTCCCCTCCTGCTCCTCCCTCTGTAAAATCCTTTGTACTGAGAGTAGTCAGGCTGAGGATAGGAAGCATACGGTCTGGGATAATAACCTCTGCCCTGATTTCTCCTAGAGTGGGATTTTTGAGGGGCAGCAGGTTTAGGTTTGGAGGAGTGGCTTTGCCAGGAAGCCTTGTACTCATCAGCCTTTTTCATATACAGTAGTCTGTTGTCCTAGAATCAAACAAAATGTTTTGATCGCAGGGAAAATCCGTGACTTTAAACTGGGTGTTTGGTGTAAGACTGGTAGTTCTAAGCCAGGCGAAATGACTTAAAGAGACAGCATGGGCCATGCTTCTAGAAGCAGCATCATTGTTATCTGCCATGTAGAACTGGTATTTTGTAGCTTCCAGAGCAGTTTTTGCAGTGTCACTCAGGTCCTGCACCATTGTGTTCGACCCAGTCTGGGCAATGACCAGGACAGAATTCCACCGTGCTTTTTGGTATTTGGCTGTAAAAGCCATATAAGAGGAAAGGTGCATAAGCAAAGAAGTTGTAGTCTACATCTTCTTTGCAATAAAGTCCATCTTTCTGGAGTCCTTGTCGGGAGGCAAGGAAGACAGAGAGACTCCAGCTTTCTCACATGCTGCCAGCTGTATAATATCCTAATAATTGGGGTGTGCAGACAGGAATTCAGTGTCATTCTTGGACAACTGATATTTTTTGTCAGTGTCAACCCCTGATAGGGAAGTAGGGGTTTGGAGCAGCTTCACTGTATTTTTCTGAAGGCATTATAAATAGGTAAGACCAATCTCCTGGAAGGTGGAAGGCCCTTCCCCTCCCTGTAATCTTGGTCCTCATCATCATCCTGGTTGGTCTCCTGGGTAGGGAGATCCAGGGTGTCCAGCATATTCTGAAGAAACGTGAACATACAGGAGGGGTCCTCCTAGTCAGCAGGGAAAGCGCCAAAATGAGGGTCAGGGGACAGGCTCTAGGCCCTCTGAATGTATGTCTGGAGCATCATAAAATTGATCCTCCTCCTCCTCCTCTTCATCCTCACAGTCCCCCGCAGTGAGAACTGTGGAAGGGTGTTTATCTGTAGAACCAGCAGAAAACATAGCCCCATACTCTGCAGTGTCTGGAGGCGGTGCCATGCTTTTGCCGTGTCTTCCGAAGAAGGGAGCTCATGAGAGTAATCAGGCTGGCTGCCAGACTGTGGCTGTGTATGCTTAGTTTTTAACTTGTGTTTTTTGCTGCATGTTGTCTCGCTATTGGCTTTCCCAGGAGGAACAGGAGCTTTTTGTCTTTGCAACCATTCTTTCAAGTCACATTAGCGGCTTGATCATGCTTCCTTTTTAATCCAGACACTTCATCAGTGCCTTTGCAGGACCTCATCAGTCCCCCTGGAAGCTTTACTTTTTAGGCACCTCATCAGCACCTACTTTTCTTGGCTGGGATTTGGAGGCTTCATCAGAACCCCTGTTTGAATTTTTATTGTTATTTTTTGATGGCCCCTTATCGGTAGCCTTTGATTTTTCCTCAGCCTTAATTTTTTCAAGTATCTTTGCTGTGTTTCTCAAAGTTTTCTTACAAAATTTAGTGTAAAGAGAGCAAGTATGATCTGGACCTAAACACTTAAGGCACAGGTTATGAGGATCTGCTATGGCAAATATTCTGTGACAGTTGACACAATTTTTAAAACCTATAGGTCCAGTTTTCTTTTTTGGTTTTGGGATCTCTGACATGCCAATCCACAGAGAACCCCGGAATACACTGTAGAACTGAATAAAAATGGTCTGTTCCCTCGCGGTAAGGAACTGCAATTACTGAGTTAAACTGCAGTGGAAAACGTTCAAAATCGTCGGTTCCTGCAAGAAAAGGGGAACTGCGTTTAAAATACAAAAGGAACCATAGAAAATACTTAGATGTGATTTCAAATTAAGCAAAAACAAGCGGAGGGAACCGCAGGGGAACTGCAGAACCGACCGAAAATAATGGTTCCTGGGAACCAAGAGGAACTGTTAAAAACCTACAGAAATAAACTCAGCACACTATAAAAATATGTTTTTGAGGAAAACTTTACCAGGAAAAAGCAGATTAGGTGCTTAACAAGGAAAGCTTAGAAACACCTCAGGGGCAGTGCTGCTCAGTTAGAGGAGAAATAATTCTGAAGCCCTTCAGGTTGCTCTCCCACCGCACACATCCCTACTCTTTTCTGATTAGCTAATTCCCTAAGCTCATTATCTTAAAGGAAATCTGTAAATATCGGGCAGCTCCTGCCCCCGTAAGGCTTACCCTCTGATTTAGCTTTAGCCCACAAAAGCAGCATTTTTCCTGCGCCGCAATGGAGTTTATTTTATTTTGTAAAAGTCTGCGAACTGGAAGTATGGCAGATGCTGGGGTGGGGGTGTAGAAATTGGGGAGAAGGTCCATCAAGTGTAATGGTGCAGTGCTGCTCCGCTCGCTTCAATACAAGTGAGTGGAGCGGCGCCGCACCAATACACTTAATGGAGCCCCCAGCATCCGCCATTCTTCCGGTTCGCGGACTTTTACAAAATAAAATAAACTCTGTTGCGGTGGAAGAAAAGAAAAAATTACTCACCTTAGTAATGTTGTTTCTTCTAATGGAGTCTTGCTATATTATGACATATGCAGTGAGTCCCAACCTTCAAACTGCTCCGGAGGTGAAAGAGTTAACTTTCCATGCCAGGCATGGAACGCTGAGCTCGAGCTCAGTTGAAAACTCTGTCTGTTGTTCTTCAAACTCAAACTGTCAGATCTTTATGAGCTAAACTCACTAAGGTCCTGTGTGGAAGCTGTAAACCTACACTAGCCAACTGGCTACTACATATAATAATACATTTTTTGGTCCCAAAACAAAGACTCAAGTCAGGAGACCCAAAAAATGAAAAACACAACACCCAGTCACCCCAAAAAAGGAGGGGTGAAAATAACAAGGTAGGCATCTACTAAGTGCCAACACTGCACTGCCCACCTACATCCCAAAAACAGAGGTTCTGAGAGGGCAGGCGGGGAGGTCATAATATGCAAGACTCCATTAGAAGAAACAACATTACTAAGGTGAGTAATTTTTCTTCAAACAACATGAAGTCTTGCTATATTATGACATATGCAGACTACACAGCAGTACCTCCATGGAGAAGGGACAGAACCTACTTAGGAAATAGGATCTGAAGCACAGCTGTACCAAACCAAGCATCACTCCTAGCCTGGATGTCCAGGGAGTAATGCTTGGTAAAAGTGTGAATTGTTTTCCAGGTAGCTGCTTGACAAATCTCTAGAATGGGGATGTCCTTGGCAGCAGCCAGGGAAGCAGCTGTACCTCCGGTAGAGTGAGCCCTCAGGCCTGATGGAGGAACCTTACCCAGCTTTTCATAACAGAATTGGATACAAGAGACAATCCACCTGGCAATGGATCTTTTAGTGGCAGGTTTCCCTCTACCAACCTCACCATAAGTGAGGAACAGTTGGAGGGAGTCAAACCTGTGACCCTTGGTACGCTCTATGTAGTAACTAAGGGCTCTCTTCACATCTAAGCTGTGCAGCCTCCTCTCGCCAGAGGAGGAATGGTCAGTGAAGTACACTGGAAGAGATATAGATTGATTAAGGTGGAAATCTGAAACTACCTTAGGCAAGAACTTCCTGTTAGTCCTGAGGACCACCTTATCTCTATGAAAGGAGATAAAATCAGGCTCCACTGACAAAGCTTGTAATTCACTTATGCGTCTGGCAGAAGTGATGGCTACCAGAAACACAGTCTTCCAAGTCAAATACTTAAGCTCTGCTGAAGACAAGGGCTCAAGAGAGGTTGCATAAGCTGAGTAATGCAAACATTAAGATCCCAGGCAGGGCAGGGTCCCTGAATGGAGGGTTGTGTAAACAATCCCTAAAAAACTTAGAGAATACAGGATGAGCTGAAAGAAGAGGGTTTACCTGCTGAAATAAAGCAGACACAGCTGCCAAATGTACCTTTAGGGTAGCTGGTCTCAGCCCCAAAGTGTTTAAATGGACCATATAATCCAGGACTGTGGGTAAATCAGCAGATTCTGGGGAAATATGCTTCCCAGAGCACCATATGGAAAACCTCTTCCATTTGGAATTGTAAGTAGCCCTGGTGGAAGGTTTCCTAGAAGCCTTCAATATATCCATTACACCTTGGGAGAGGTGTAGATCAGCAAACTCCAACTCTTCAAGAGCCAGGCCTTGAGATTGAGAGATTTGAGGTTCGGGTACCAAACCCTTCCCTGAGCACAGGTTATCAGGTTATGATTCCTGGGAAGACACAGGGGAAGATGGACTGCTAAGGACAGTAGGAGTGGATACCAGGGTTGTCTGGCCCAATCTGGAGCAATCAGAATCACTTTGCAGGATTGAGATCTGATTTTGACTAACACTTTGAACAGGAGAGGGAAGGGGGTTAAAGCACAGAGAAACTTCCCTTCCCAATTGAGAACTAAGGCATCCAGAGGGACTGAGCCCAACACTGGGGGCCTGCAGCTAAAAAGGGGAAGTTGGTGATTGTCTGGGGCTGCAAAAACATCTATCTGCGGGGTGCCCCATCTGACAAATACTACCTCCAGGACCAGGGGATCCAGTGACCATTCGTGAGGGCCCTGGGAAATCCTGCTGAGAGCATCTGCCAGGACATTGTCCTTGCCTGGGAGGTGAACTGCCATAACGGAGGTGTTCAGAGAGTAAGCCAGAGACCACAACTTCATTGCTTCGGTGCACAAGCCCGTAGACCGAGTGCCTCCTTGCTTGCTGATGTACCACATTGTGGTGGTGTTGTCTGTTCTAACCTGTACAACTTTGTTCTGAGCAGATTTGGAAAAAGCTTGAAGTGCTAGAAAAACTGCTCTGAGCTCCAACAGGTTGATGTGGAGCAGAGATTCCTGAGGGGACCACAATCCCTGGGTAGTGAGGTCGCCCATGTGAGCTCCCCACCCCAAGAGGGATGCATCTGTAGTAAGGATTAAAGAGTGAGACTGAGTGACAAAGGGAACCCCTTGTCTCAGATTGCTCTGATCCTGCCACCACTGTAGGGCTTGGATCAGGGTTCGAGTTACTGGGATCAACTTGGTTAGAGGGTCTTTTCTTTGAGACCAAAAGGCTCTCAAATGGAACTGGATGTCCCTCATCTGAAATCTTGCTCCTTGCACTACTGCTGTAGAAGCAGCCATGTGCCCCAGGAGCTGTAGAAAATGCCTTGCTGGTCGAGAGACCTGCAGGGTGAATGAGGAGGCCAGAGAGACCAGGGTCCTTGCCCTGTCCAAAGGAAGGAGGCTCTGGCTTCCTCTGTGTTCAACTCTGCGCCTATGAAGGTGAGGAGCTGGACAGGCTCTAGAACTGACTTTGAAAGATTCAAGAAACCTAGAGAGGTAAGCAGTTGCTGAGTTATCTGAAGATGTAACTTGACTTGGTCTGGAGACTGGCCTACTATGAGCCAGTCGTCCAGGTAAGGGAAGATGGCAATTTTTTGCCTTCTTAGGTAGGCAACTGCTACTGCCAGGCATTTTGTGAATACCCTTGGAGCAGAGGTGAGGCCAAAGGGCATTGCTCTGAACTGGCAATGGCCTGAGGGCAGCTCGAACCTAAGGTACTTTCAATGGGAGCTTCTGATGAGAATATGGAAGTAGGCATCCTTGAGGTCCAGGGACGCTAGCCAGTCCCCTGGCCTTAGAGAGGGTAGAATAATTCCCAAGTCACCATTTTGAATTTTGGTTTTAAAAGGTGCTTGTTTAAGTATCTGAGATCCAGGATGGGCCGCCATTCTCCTGTCTTTTTTGGGGTAAGGAAGTACCTGGAGTACAATCCTTTGCCCTGGTGTAGGGGTGGAACCCTTTTCACGGCTCTGAGAGCCAGGAGGGAAGAGACTTCTGCCTCTAGGGCAAGTGCCTCTGATGGATTTGCAGGTGGAAAGGATCTGGTTCTCATCTTTGGAAATTTTTTGAAGCTGAGAACCAGTCCCTGGCTTACTACTTCCAGGATCCACTTGTCTGATGTCAGAGACTTCCAGTCCTGGACAAAGTAAGCCAGCCTACCCCCTACAGGTAGTTGAGAATCGGCCCTGGCAACCCCATCAGGGTGCCTGCTTGGCAGGGGCTTTAGGCTGAGGGGTGGAAGCAGGCCTGCTTGTTGCCCGTCTGCCTCTCCCTCTAAAGAACCCCCTCTGGGGAAAGCAGAAGGAGGCCTGGGCTTGGTAAAAGGCCTATGAAAGGCCTGCCCTGCTCCTGGAAGGCTGCCTTTGAGGAGTGGCCTGCCTTTCCTTGGCCTGTGCACTCCTATAAGTGGTCCTATACTCATCCATTTTCTTCATGTAATTCTCGGTCTGCTCCCCAAACAGAGAATTACCCACAACAGGAAAATTCATGGCCTTAGTCTGGGTATCCTGTGACAGGCTAGTACATCTGAGCCAAGCCATTCTGCGAAGTGCCACAGATGTAGCCATGACTCTTGATGACACATCATTAGAGTCCACTGCAGCATGGAATTGCACCTTAGATGCCTCAATACCATCAGCAGCCACCTGCTCCAGCTCCTTGGCAAGCTGGCCAGGGACCTGTTTTGCTAGAGCCATAACAGTATCCCATCTGGATTTCTGGTATCTAGCAACATAAGCCATATAATTCACCTGTCTGAGTCCCAAGGATGCTGCCATGTACTGTTTCTTTGCCATGGCATCAATCCTCCTGGAGTCCCTTGTCAGGGGGGTGTGAAGCCAAGGGAATATTTGCCTTGTCACAGGCTGCAGCCTGCACTACCCCAACATGGCTGCATTGTTGTGTAAGGAACTCCGTATCAGAGCCTGACAATGTGTACCTCTTGTCCATTCTCTTAGCCACAGGAGGTATAGTGTGAGAGGTTTTAAATTTTAAATGTCTGTTTCCCAAAAGATTTATGCAAGGGAATAGACAGTCTCCTGAGACTCTGGGATATCCATCATTTCCACATAGTCAGGCTCCTCTTGATCATCCACAGCTTCCTCCATAGGGAGGCGGGAGGGTTTCAACCACTTTTTATAAAACATAAAATGAGAAGGGGACTCAGAAAGCCTAGGAGGAGACACTCCTGAAGGTCTGTCTGGGGAGATGTCCGGTCCAATGGGCACATCCAGACTTTCAAATCCACATTCACTCTCCTCATACTCCTCTTCCCCCTCCTCCGGTTCATAAAATTCCTCTAAATCGTACTCTTGAACCAGTGGAACCAGCCGAACTGTACGCTTACCTGATGGTGCCGGTTCGGTCGGAACCGGGGAAAGTGCCTGGACAATTTTAATCACTTTGGCTATTTCTTCAGCGGTTGGAGAGGAAAGCTTTGGCTCCACACCAGCTGATTTCCTAGTCCTTTTTGCTGGAACCGACTCCTCTGAGTCGGCTCTCCTTTTGTCCGAGGAAGTCTTGCCCTGGTCAGAGGGCACTCCCTCTGGTTCGGTTGGAACCGAACCGGGCTGGCCATCTGGTTCAGCGGACTTTTTGGCCTCCCTTTCCCTGAGCCTACCAACTTTCTTTTCCAGGGTAGCTGCAGGAAAATTTTTGCAAATCTGGCAGTCTGCATTGAGGTGGTCAAACCCCAGACAATAAACACAAGTGGTGTGAGGGTCAGCCTTAGCAAAGACTTCCCCACAGACACTGCAGTGTTGAAACCCAGTGGGCCTGTTTTTCTTTTGGGTTTCTCAGACATAATGCCAGCCTAACCAAACTTACCCGTTTATGGCAATCTGCCAGGTAAGACCCTCTTATCGGTTCCCAACCGTGTCACGGGTCGTGGAAAAAAACGTAATAAAATCCATTTTTTTTAGAACCGATAAGAACCGGTAACCACACTCTAATGACAAATTAATATATTTTAAACAACCTGATCGGTTCAAACCGAACCAATAAACCGTTTACAAGTTCCACACAGAAAGAAATTAATGTAAAACCTATCTAGTACTCACAATACCACAGACAGAGTCTGAACAGACCGGTTGCGGTTTAAATTCGGCTGGAAAGCCGAGAAAAACAATACTTTAACCGACAAAATGAACCGAGCAGAAGGAGAAATCTCCGGAGCGACTGTTCAGTGAGGCGGAGTAAAGAATCTGACAGTTTGAGTTTGAAGAACAACAGACAGAGTTTTCAACCGAGCTCGAGCTCAGCGTTCCATGCCTGGCATGGAAAGTTAACTCTTTCACCTCCGGAGCAGTTCGAAGGTTGGGACTCACTGCATATGTCATAATATAGCAAGACTTCATGTTGTTTGAAATGCTGCTTTTGTGGGCTAAAGCTAAACTGGAGGGTAAGCCTTACAGGGACAGGAGCCATCCGATTTCTATAGTTTTCCTTTAAGCCATACCTCCGGGGCAGTTGCACATAGCCAGCTAACTGCTACTGTTACTGATGCTAAAGGACTCCTGGGGTGAGAAAGGAGATTTAGGCAATTCTGCCTATTTTCAGCCTTGTCCGGGGGAGAGAGGGAAGATACAGACGTAAACTATCATACAGAACCAGATTAAGCTGTTGGTGGTATTTTGAGTGAATAGGGGAAATTTGGCCAGGATACTGGGGAAATTCCCCAACTCTTTTCGAGAAATGCCACAAGATCTTTAACGTCCACCTGAACAACCACCAGAACAGTCAGTTTAACGTCTCATCTGAAAGACAGAAAGATGTATATATACATATATGGAAAGATGTATATATGCATAGTGTATTAATCAGACATGTTATGCACCCACATAGAATGTAAACAGTGATAATTTGTGTGTCATTATTCCCATATTCATTAGGCTGTCCTGTGCAGACCTGCTTCAAGACCATCAGCCTTACAGTTAGAAGAATTTTTGCTGTTTTCCTGGGTCACTGATTGGTATGCAAACTCAATTTTTTATCCAACTTGTCCCAGGGATGTCAGCATCTGCAGTCATCCCTCGACCTCAGGATGTCATAACTCAAGGTCAGGCATGCACAATGTATCAGTGTCAGTAGCTCAGTAAGTAGCACACTCACCGCTGGGGCTAAAAAAATCTCAAGGTCATGGGCTCTACCCCACATTAGGTACTTGTGGTAATACCCATAATTGACACTGTAGTGCAGTACTAGGGGGTGTTGCACTGCTGAGGTGCTGTCCTTCAGATGAGACATTAAACAGCGGTCAGTTCTATCTCTGTTCAGTGGTCCAGGTCGAAGTAAAAGATCCCATGCCACTTACTGGCACAGAGTAGGGGAATTTTATTTAAAAGAAAATGAGTCCTATATACACAAATTGTATTGTCTGCTTACAGCACAAGTCTCGAAATGACAAAATCAAAAGAACGTCTCAATACATTTCTTAAGGGACATATTTTTTATACACAAGGCACAATATATTCTGATAGCATAGTTCCTTAAGACATGTGCCATACTCTCTTTTTATTGGAACCAGTGACAGTTTTTCCAAAGGGACTTAAAACAGTGCGATGGCACTGCGGTGTGATGTTGTGAATGCACTTTAAGTGGTGCTCCAGACAGCATATCTAACATGAGGGGCACTGTCACTGCACACCTCCACAGAAGGAAGAGGCACTCGGATCAAAGCTGCAAATTATACATTTTATCCCAGCAGCATTCTGCAGTAATTGTTACAGCTTCCCTTGTCAGATGAGGAACAAACCCTGGGGGTTTGTTCCTGGTCTGACAAGTGAAGCTGCAATAATTATTGTAGTCAGTGTTGGGCAAGTTACTTTTTCTATTACGTTCGGAAACTTGTTCCAGGAAGCTCTGTGCAGTCACTAGCAAGGATGGAGAAGTACTAGAAAAAGTAATACACCTTATAATTATAGTTACTTATTTCTTTTTATACAAAATAATAAATAACTATAACAGATTAATTGTTTTGAAAGTAATAGGTTAGTTACTAGTTACTTTCAAATAAATGTAATCAGTTACAGTTACTTATTTCTTTTGTATAAAAACACATAAGTAATTGTAACTGTAAGGTGTATTAATTGTTCTAGTACTTCTCCATCCTTGATAGTGACTGCACAGAGCTTTCGGGAACAAGTTTCCCAAAGTAATAGAAAGTAATAGAAAAGTAACTTACCCAACACTGACTGTAGTATATTGCTGGAATGAATGTATAATTTGCAGCTTTAATCTGAGTGCTTCTTCCTTCTATGGAGTTTTGCCTGTTGGAGTACTAGTATGAGGAAGGTACCAGGATTTACTGTGAGTGCTGCAAACCTTTGTTTTTGGACCACTGTCACTGCACACCTCACCTGCCAGAGATAATATTTACACACTGAAAAACGTAATTGCAGGGTGCTTTTGTGGAACTTTTCCCCAGGACCAGATAACAAACCTAATGCTACCCCTAGATAGATTTCCTGCTAAAACAAAGAGTAGGGGAATTATTTTTTCAGTAAAACACTTAACAAACCGCAAATCAAAACACAAGACAAAACATAATACGAGAGAGCATAAAGTGACATCAGCAAAAAACTGAAAGGTAACACAGGAATCCAAAGGAAAGGGGGCGAAAGTAGCAATGAAAGTCCCTTACAACAAAGCATAAAACTTTTGCAATCATTTCTTAATAAAAACCTTAAAGAGCACCAGTTTTTGTGCTCGTAAAGCCCACTCACCAGTAGCTGATTTATTTTAAAAATTTCCAGCTGTTATTTTATGAAGGGAAAGAGACTGTAAATGAGAGTTGGCCAGCCAATCCTATTCCCTCCCCAATGACTAGGAAGTCCAGCTCTGCCCCCATGCCACCCATGTGCTCCAACATTTTGTGACACTGGAGTCTGTACAGGGTGAGAGCATGTTCCGTTGATAGCAATGGGGGCGTCTTTTACGATATACTTTTTTATGTTTTAGAGGGTTGAGAGGGCACACCAGTGCTATCGATCAATAAGAAAAGCCTTCTTAGTTTTTTTTATATTGTCTGTTTATGCCCCCTTCAGATCTCCACAGCCTTACCTTATCTCTCAGATCTTCCAAGACATCAGGCTGGCTGCACCCGGACCTCTTCCCTGGGCCGCCACCATGATGCCTAGGATTGCCCCCCAGCAGGGAGGGAGCGGCTCCCCTTTCCACTCCACCCCATTCTCCCCACCTTCTTGAACTCTTCATTAGGAGTCTTGGGATTGTTCGCAGTGATCGCTACATGCAAAGGCCGTTTCAGGTTCGGCTGTGGGGCATTTTCCCTCGCTCTCTCCGAGGAACTCGGCACACTGGGAGATCCAGAGACATAATCACATCAAGGCAAGCTGGCCAGCCCGGATCTCAGCTGACGTTCTCTCCTCCCACAGCATGGCTGAGCTGGTCACCCAGGTGGCAGTGCTGCAGCGGGGATGGCTACCCTCCCTCCCTGGAGGAGGTACATAGCATTACATTACAAGCAAGTACAAAATTGCACTGGTACAAAACAATAAATTACAAGCTAGGTAGACAATAAATTGGTGTGAATTACAAGATTGGGATAGCATTTAGCTTAAGGTATAACATTTAAACACTGCTACGGCACTGGTTAGATGGTGCCTGCGTTGGAGAGTTAAGCATACTTATGGGGGGGAAAAGAGTGGAGAACAGGCACAGCTGCGGCACAGTGAAGTGTATACCTGCATAAGGGGTTAAGAACAGACTTAAGAAAGGTTGGCGACAATGGGGCTAGGACAGCAGCAGATGGAGGGCATGAAGGCGGGGACAGAGAGGGAATGGGTGCCCAGTGGGGGGTAGACAGGGGTGGGGCAATGAAGTGCTGTGAAGGTAGGTGCTCCTAGGATTAGGTGGAACACTAAGTGCTACTGCTTTACAGGGGTCCAAATGTAGGAAAGTTGTTTTGGTCATCATGAATGGCCAATGCAGTCACAGCTGTCATCTGCGGTAAGGTGCTGCTTGAGCTTACACTTGAAAGCGCTAATTGTTGTGGTACCGGAGATGGCTGAAGGAAGGGCATTGGTCCAGTGTGCTGCGTGGTAGTAGAATGCACATTGACCCTGTGCAGTGCGGCACCTAGGTTCACTGAATATTTGGCTGTGGGTGCTTCTGGTCAGCCTGGCACTTACATGGTGTGTGAGCAGATTCTGGACTCCTGGTGGCAACAAATTTAGTGTGATTATTTTGGCCAGTAGACAGATATGCTACTTAACTCTGCTCTTCAGCTGGAGCCACCCTGCCCATGAATAGAGCTCACGGGTGTGTGTAAGCCTTGCAGCACCAGTGAGGAGTCGGCAGGCCTTATTAAGGGCCAGGGAGATGCGATGGAGTGCCGAGTCTGGTGCAGAACCATAAACCACCAGGCCACAGTCAATGAGGGTAACAACTGAGCTGGTGATGGCCATGTTAAGTGCTTCATATGTAAGGCTGTGACTGTGGCAGTGGAGTATCCTGATTCTGGAACTGATGGCCTTGGCTGTGTTTTCTATATGCTGTACATAGGACAGGGTGGAGTCAAGGGCGATACCCAGGTACTTAAAGTGCTGCATGAGGTCCAGCATGTCACCACTGTTGTTCAGGATGGATAGTGGGAAGGTCTTGTGTTTGCTATGGGTGCTGGAGTAGATCTCAGTCTTAGTTTTCGTGTAGTTAAGGATTAGGCTATGCTCCTTAAACAATGTTTCGGCAGTAGAAAATTCTAGTTGGAGGTCATTTTTAAGAAGTTTGGGGTTGGGGTTGCAGGAGAAAACAATGCAGTCATCAGCATACCATAGCATGTGACTGGTGCAGGAGCCTGGATGTTTATTTAAGAAGATACTGATGAGGAGGGGCCCCAGTATTGATCCCTGGGGGACCCCTGAGTGGAAAGGTTTGTTATTTGAGACAATGTCCCCAATCTTGACCCACTGTAAGCGATTGCTGAGATAGCTGTTAAACCATAGAACTGTATCAGAAGAGAGATTGGTGTCAGCTAGCTGTTCAAGAAGGAGTGTGTGGTGAACCATATCAAAAGCTTTTGACTGGTCAATGACGGTAGCCCCCACTAGCTGCCCTTGATCCAGGGCTTGGTGGATATAACCAGTGAATTTCAACAGGGCTGTGACAGTGCTGTGTCCCGCTCAGAACCCATGTTATTCTGGGCACAGGAGTTGGTGCATGTTCAGGTATTCCACAAGCTGATCCGCCGCTATCCATTCAAGTGCTTTGGAGAGTGGCGGGAGTATGGAGATCGGTCTGTAGTTGTTCTGTAGTGCTCAGTCTCCACTTTTGTGAACTAGTGTTACAGAAGCCGACTTCCAGAGCTGGGGGAATGGAGAGTGGCAGAGGGATAGGTTCATAATGGTGGTGGTTAGGGGGCTTAGTAGTTCCACAAGTGCCATAGCGACAAACTTAAAGTCCAGGGTGTCTCCATTGTGCCTTGATTTACGCAGCACCTTCTCAAGATACTTTCTAGCCTTGGTAGTGCTGACTTCTTTAAAGTAAAAAAGCAGACGGGTCCCCATAGGGGATTAATCCCCTACTAGGTGCTTCTGGACTGAAGGGTTGAAGTAGTCTGCTGGGAGCACTCCACTTATGTCCATAAAGGCACTATTTAGGGCTTTTGCTATCTGGAGTGGATCCACTGTGGGTACATCGTTGACTAGGAGCATGGAGGGGGCTGTTTTGGGATACTTGCTAGTAATATCATTGAGGTTGGCCCAGAAGGATTTACTGCAGTTCCAGGAGTTGGAGAGAGCTTCCTTATAGTAGGAGCATTTTGCTAAGTGGATCGGCTTTGTGCACTCGTTTCTAGCTTTTTTATATAGTTGGATATTGGTAACTGTACCATGTGCGTGTGTCTTTATCCAGAGTTGGTCCCGAGCACGGAGTTGTAGCAGGAGTTCTGACGTTATCCAGGGGTTGCAGGGAGCTTTAGATTTTCTTGTTTTCAGGGGGCATGTTTATCGCAAGTGGTGTTAAATTCTGTGATGAAGCATCTGAGTGCGATGTCTACGTCGTTTGTTTCATGTAGGTCAGACCAGTCAAGGCCCTGAAGGTCCACTTGGGAGCTGTGGTAGGTGCCCTTTGAGGAGTACACAGCTGGTTATGGTTCTAGGTGGGGGCTTGCTGAAGTTGTTTTGCCAGGTGCAGGTAACAGGTGAATGATCACTCAGGGAGGATGGTGGTGTTGGTGACGTGGACTGGTTGGTTTGAGAGGATACAATCCAGCAGTGTGCTAGTACCAGTTTTGTAGTTGACCCTTGTTGAGGTTGCCACCATCTGGGAAGTGGATAGTCGCTAGATCGTCTCTCACCGTAGCAGCTGGTGGAGAGGGCCAATTGATGTTGAAATCTCCAAGAAGACTGATCTTGGAGTTAAGGCGCAGGGTGGCATTAAAGTCCATGAGGTTGCTAGCACTGGGAATTGGTGTTTTGGGGGGGATGTAGACTGTGAGGATTGTAAGCGCCTTGTTGTGAGTGCCCAGTAGGATTTGCAGATTGGTGCTTCTGTTGGGGAAGGAAAGGATATGCCCCTGAAGTGTGTCTTTAACGTAGACTATGCAACCCCCTCCTTTCTTCGGGTATGGTCCTGCCTAAAAAGGATGTATCCAGGCAGTACGATGGCAGAGTCCGGTACCTTGAGTGATATCCACGTTTCCACGATCAAGAGGATATCGGGGTTGTGTTTGGTAACCCATACCTTTAGGTTGTCCAGTTTGGGCAGCACACTGCAGATGTTTAAAGCAGCAAGGGTGAGCCCTGCAGATTTTTGTTGTGGGCTATTCTGAGAGTGAGGAGGGCCAGGGTCGGGGCGTATGTTACCCGATAGCATTAGTAGTAGTAGTAGTAGTAGTAGTTGGTGGGTAATGTGGTTCAGAAGGAGTTTGTAGCTTCTTGAGCATTGCCATTTCCCTGATATCAGCATTTTAGAGGAGCTGTAGCGGGCAAGGAATCCATGGATGTGCCAGACTAAGAAGGGATATTTAGGCCTGTGGTCCAGGGGACAATGCATGGGGTGCCCCTTTCATAGAGTATGAGCTTGTCCAGGAGTCGGGAGAAGTGGTCATGCCATATGCATTGAGTACAGTTACCTGGGGGTGAGTTAGGGCAGCTGGCGGCAGCTTGCAGCTCGGGAGCTCTGTGGGGGATATCAGTACAAGTGAGACAAGGTACAATAAAAATCCCATGCTTCAGGACTTAACAGTTCCTTTTTTAGGGTGGTCGTGTGTGGCTGCATATCCAGCAGGGCCACAGTTAGGGTGAACGTTGCCTGACATAAGCAGTAAAAGTAGGATGATTCTGAGCAAGCTTCCTTTAAGTTGTTTGTAAAAAAGCTTACCAGATCTTCTGGGGCTAAGGCACCTTCTGTGTTCCACGTGCAGTACCGTGAGCTTAAGTGGAGTAAATAGGGTGTTGTATGAGGCAGGAACCCCAGTGGTAAGCCACCCCTGTGGAGGCAGTAGGAGCCAGGGGCAGGACCAGTGACCCTTGGTTAACAGTTTAAAATTGCCTGTGATAAAGCAGGGGTCATAATGGATATTATGCTCGACAGTCGTACAGGATAGGGGAACCGGCATATCACTTTGTGGCGTGCCATTGCTTAGAATCAGCAGCAGTATGAAAGAGAGAGATTCGAGCAGGTGGACATAGCTCATGTTCATAGGAGGAAGTGCCTGCATGTAGCCCTGGTTTCGTAGGAGGCAGAGAAAGCAGGCAAATGTACACAGCGCTGTGATAACAGCTGGAGAACAAGGTGTGTGATGTGCCAGATAGGATAGGAGCCCCTAGTGGCAGCTGCATATAACCTGCTAATAGTGGAGTGGACACAGTAAATTTCACTGTTACCAGAGATACAGCCCTCAAGTGGCTAGAAGATATAATCTGGTAATGGAAAAGTCAGCAAAAAAAAAAAAAAAAAAAAAAAGGCAGCGGCTCCAAGGGCCGGACTATTTGGCAACTTATATCACAGTAGAGTAGACATTAAACATTATTAAAAAACAAAATAGAATGCGGAATTCAATAAAGTATACAGAGCAGTAAATACAACCCAGCAATATAAAAGTTTGTGCAAACTAAGCAGTTTAGGGAGATGAAAGCAGTGGCAAATAAGAGGGCAGGAGAAAGGTGAAGTGTCCAATCAAGGCTGAGGAATGGAGATTAAGAACCAGATCAGCCAGCGGAGACAAAAAGCACCAAGATTCAAGCCTGGTAGCTCCAACGGTCAGGCTGCGTCTTTGTGTCCGTATCTGTGGGTCTCAGGGCTGGCTGGCAGTCAGGCAGTTCGCCATGTAAGAGCCCCTGGAGAAGGTGCAGCTCCCACGGGAGAGGCTGGAGGCAGATGCCCATTTAGGGCTCGTGGCCTACATGGTTTTTATTTCCCTTTTCATAAATTCCCTTTTTATATATTCTTATTTGTATTATAAATCCTTTATAAACAGATTCTGGGGTGGATCTTGTGAAATGGGGGTGGAGAATCTGTGGTTATGTTACCTAAAGAGTTCAACCTTGATTCTCTTCACAGCTCTGGGATACCAAAGGATTTACTGGCAGGGGAGGGGTGGAAGTAGCTCTGGGGGTTACTAATACTTGAAGGGAACCCGTCTTCTGAACCTTTGTGACCAAATCTTCTTGGCATTCAGGGGATTCCACATTATGTGCCGCCCATGGACAACCTGTAAAATTATTACCTTGCTAGTCACAAAATAGAATACAAAAACATAATAATAATAAAATCCTAGAGCAAAATAAATACTCTTTTGAACAATGAAGAATTAATAACTGATGACAATGAGATTGCCCAATGTTTTAAAAAATACTCAGGCTCAGTATTTAATGACCCACCTGCAGTGAATTCTAATATTGACCTTGATAATACACAACCCATAAAATTTAGCATATCTGATGTATTACACAAAATCTGAACACAAAATCACCCACTACTCTTAAGAGTTGACTCCAGTTCTGGCACAGCCCTTAACAACATTATTAAACAAGTCCCTTGAGACTGGAAAAGTCCCAACTGAGTGGAAGAAAGCCATGGTAATCCCTATTTATAAAAAGGGAAATGAAAACAATGTAGCTAATTACAGACCCATACGTTTAACTTCAGTGTGTTGCAAGCTAATGGAGAGATTTATTAAAAGGGTGTTAGGTTGAGAAATAAAAAACCTTGACTTAAAGATCATATGCAACATGGATTCCAGAAAGGGTTGTCCCATGCAACCAATTTGGTTATATTTTATAATCATGTTAGCAATAGTATTGACAATGGAAGCCCCATCAATGTTATTCTGCTTGATATTGGCAAAGCATTTGACACCGTACAACATGATCTGTTAATAGTGAAACTTATATTGTTGGGTTTTAATACATTGGATACAAAATTGGCTAGCAAATCGTTCACAAGCAGTCAAGGTCAATGGACATATCTCAAACGAAGTTCACGTTAGTAGTGCGGTTCCTCAAGGGTCAGTACTGGGGCCAATACTGTTCGGTAATTATATGTTAGTGACATGGGAGCTGGAACAACTACTAGCATTGTATCAAAATTCACTGATACCAAAATAGGTAGCATAGTAGATACATATGGTAAATACATTACCTTGTGTAAGGATCTCCCAAAAATTGAAAAAGGGGCAATAATAAATAAAATTCAATTCAACACATCTAAATGCACTGTTTTACACTTTGGGCATAAAAAAGTACAGTTACGTAAGAACTTACCATAACAGTAGATCTTCAAGAGAGGCTCTTGCAGTAGGTAATTACATATAGGACTGACCTTGCGCGGCAGGACTCTGAGAAAAATTTCCTACTAGCAGTCCTGGCGGGACCATGCGTCAGGTGACCAGCGTCCAGGCGGCGTCGGTATAAAGGGCGGTCCCAGGCGCCCGCCTTCCAGTTCTTTCCCCACAGGCCGGAAGGCCCGGACGAGAGAAAGCAGATATTTCCCTCAATGGAAAAGGAGCTGAAAAGCCTAGGGGATGGAGGCGGAAGTATTACCTACAGAGCCTCTCTAGAAGATCTACTGTTACGGTAAGTTCTTATGTAACTGTACTATCTTACTCGAGAGGGCTCTTGCAGTAGGTAATTACATATAGGACAGCATCCCAAGCAGTCTGGAACAAATGAAAAGGCACCGGGAGGAGGAACTACTCAAATAAGTAGTAAGAAAGCTTGCAAACCTCAAGAAAGGAGGCCCTGCAAGACCGCTAACCTGAAGCCTGCTCTACGGCGAGAGGCAATGTCCAAACTGTAATGTTTAGTAAATGTATGGACAGAAGTCCAAGTGGCGGCAGCACAGATGTCTGCCGCGAACCCGTTCTTAAAACAAAGCATGGCGGCAACTCCCGCAGTGGAGTGACCTCTGACTTGACCGGGAGGGTCTTGTTGTACTTGTCATAACAGAAAGTGATGCAATGGGCCAACCATTTTGATAGGCATTGCTTAGAGACAGCATTGCCTTCTCTTTTGTGAGCGAAAGAGACGAACAACTGATCAGTCTTTCTGAGATCCTTCGTCCTATCAGTGTAGTATCTCAGAATCCTGTGAACATCCATGGTAGGGAGCAGGTATTCTCCTTGATTGGAGTACTGCGTGAAGAAAACAGGTAATTCAATAGACTGATTCAAGGCAGATTCCACTACTACCTTCGGAAGAAACTTAGGATTCGTGCGAAGAGCTACTCATTCTTTGTGAAAAATCAAATAAGGGATTTTGCACATGAGGGCCTGGAGCTCGGAAATTCTGCGAGCAGAAGTAATGGCCACCAAGAAGAGCGTCTTCCACGATAAAAACTTCAAGTCTGTGGAGGCTGCAGGCTCAAAGGGGGGAAGGGTAAGTTTCTCGAGGACAAAGTTTAAGTCCCAAGGCGGAGCTGGAGCCCAGACAGGGGGCCTGAGATGAAGGACCCCTCTAAGGAAAGTTTTGGATACCTCCAGCTGGGCAAATGTCTTATCCGCGAAAGGGACATGGTAGGCTGAAATAGCCGCCATATGGACTTTCAAAGAGGAGTGACTGAGACCCAGGTCGAAAAGATGACGCATGTACTCAAGCAGAATGGTCACAGGGCAGGAAAAGGGCTCCACGTTCCTGGATGCAGCCCAGCTAGAAAATCTTTTCCATTTCATGGCATAGGTGGACCTAGTGGAGGGTTTTCTAGCCTCCACCAGAATCTCGGCCACCTTAGGAGAAACGCCAAAACGAGCTTGAGCTAGATCTGTAGGAGCCATGCGTGAAGTTGAAGGGACTTGAGTCCCGGATGGACCAGGGTCCCCTGATCCTGGGTCAGCAATCCTGGAGATAAAGGAAGAGGAAGAGGAGGAACCTCTGAGTACTGTTGTAGAAGAGACCAGATTTGCCTGGGCCAGAAAGGGCGATCAGAATCATTCTCGCTCCTTCTAAAGCAACTTCTGTAGCACCACGAGGACCAGAGGAACTGGGGAAAAGCATAGACGAATCTGACCTTCCAGCTTAGAGATAGAGCGTCGCTCCAGAAAGCGCCTCGCTCTGGAGTGAGCGAGCAAAAGATTGGAAGCTTTGCGTTTTGGGAGGAAGCGAACAGGTCTATCTGAGGAGTCCCCCAAATCCGGAAGATGCTTTTTAGAACTTTTTCGTCCAATTCCCACTCGTGTGGAAGAGCTGACGAGCGACTTAGTCTGTCTGCCAGGACATTGTCGACTCCCGGAACATGGATCGCCATGAGGTGAAGGTTGTGGAGGGTTGCCCAATCCCAGACCCTCATCGCTTCCCTGCACAGCGGGTAGGACCGAGTTCCTCCCTGCTTGTTGATGTACCACACCACGCACATGTTGTCCGTTTGGACAGCTAGGTGACCAGGAAGGATGTATTGGTGAAGGGCCTGGAGCGCATACAGCACTGCTCGAAGCTCAAGCACGTTGATGTGGAGAACTATCTCCAACTTTGACCAAAGGCCTTGGGTTCGGTGAGTACCCAGATGGGCTCCCCAACCTTTGCCTGAGGCGTCCGCGGTCACAGTCTGATCGGGGAGAGGATGAAAAAAGGGGACCCCCCGGAAGAGGTTCTCTCGAACCATCCACCATTGCAAGTCTCTTATCATTGGTGAGGAGATCAGAACCAGATGATACTGAGCGATATGAACTTAACTGCGAGGCGCTGCACGAGCTGACGGCAGGAAAGAACTGGGGAGGCTGGCGTCCAGGACTGCCCCTTTATACCGACGTCGTCTGATGCCGGTCACCTGACATGGGGGCAGTCCCTGCCAGGGACTGCTAGCTAGAAATTTTTCCCTGGGGTCCTGCCGCCGGCTGGCGTCAGTCCTATATGTAATTACCTACTGCAAGAGCCCTCTCGAAGTAAGATCTAACAGTTTACTTACATACTGGATGGTCGAACATTAAAATCGACAGCAAGGGAACGTGATTTGGGAATTATAAATAATGATCTCTCATTAGTGAATCACTGTAGATATGCTGCTCAGACTGCAAACAGATTAATTCACTCCATAAAGAGATCACTTGTAACTAGAAATGGTCAATGTATAATGATGCTATATAAGGCCTACATTATACCACACTTGATTTTGGCTCACCAATCTGGAACTCATGTCACAGATGTGACATAAACCTCCTGGAAGGAACACAAAGGAAAATCACTAAATTAATTACTAGTTTAAAAAACGTGTGTTACAATGGTAGACTACAAATTCAAAACTGTTTTCACTTGAGACCTGTAGAAAATAGATGGTTTCTTATTACTGTTTAATATCCTGAATAATCATGAATTTATGGGACAATGTAATCTGAAATTTAACCATAGGCACAACAACCTCAGGTCACATAACAGCAGTTATTGGTACCAAGAGTAAAGACTGTCAAACGACAAAATTACTACACTGTAAGATCAGCCAGATACTGGAATTCACTTCCTAGTTGTCTAGTAAATATTACCTCTATTGATATCTTTAAAAAAAACGTTAGATATATTCCTCTTGGAAAGACAAAATGCTTGATTTGCCCACAGAGTACTGGGAAACAATTAAATGGACTCAAAAAGCTTACTTTGTCTTCAACAATCCAAGTAATGCAAGTCAAAACGACATTTCCTGAGGTAGGGCAGAAGACACCAGTGTGCCCATATTCTAAGCGCATCTTAAATTGGAGTTGATCACATCTACTGCTTAAGACACACACTTATAACAAATTTTGGGCTGACAGAGTAAAAGCAAATACTCCGGTCCCTACCAACGTAGAAACTGCTGGGCAAGTGCTGTATGCCCACCTCTAATTGGTGCAGCTTGACTTAATTTCCATCCTCCCGTCAGAATGCTATCTGTATCTAAAATGGGTTCAGGAGCTTCTAACAATTCACAGTGTTGCCAAACCAAATAAACTGCATTGGCCACATTAACCCCTTCATTCCTAAACCTAATTATAACAAATGTTATGATGGGTTTTGACAAAGGGATAGCTATAAATGGGGCCCAGAGTTCAGTGTCCTGAAAGTTCTGGTAATGCTCCCAGAAAACTTCCAATACCATGGGAGTCTTGAAATTAATATCGGAAACTGTATCCCCCTGGAACATGTATTAATACAAAGAGTTCAGAAGAAAAGAAAAACCTTGAAAAATAGAATGTGATGGCAGATAAAGGCCACTGGGCCCACCTAGCCTGCCCCCCCCCCCTTTTTTTGAGTCCTTTAAAAGACATCTTGCCATGTGGACAAGGTCCAGAATATTTTCCATGCCTCTATATTTTAGACGTATGGCATTCCAACGTCTTGCAGGTTCTGGAAGTTCGGGGGGGCGTGGATGAACAAGTCTGCATAGCATCTGGGAGGTTCTCTGGAAGAGTTCAAGGTGCTAGAAGAACTACAGTGGTGTGAAAAAGTATTTGCCCCCTTCCTGATTTTCTCTATTATTGCATATTTGTCACACTGGATGTTTTCAGGTCTTTAGACAAAATGTAATATTAGATAAAGGGAACCTGAGTGAACAAATAACACTTGTTTTTTTTTTTATTTCACTTATTTAATGAAAAAAAGTTAACCAACACCAATTGGCACTGTGTGAAAAGTAATTGCCCCTTACACTTAATAACTGGTTACATACATTTAGCTGCAATGACTGCAACCAAACACTTCCTATAATTCAATATCAGTCTTTCACATCGCTGTGGAGGAATTTAACCCACTCTTCCTCGCAGAACTGCTTTAATTCAGTAACATTTGGTAGGTTTTCGTACCTAACTGCTCGTTTCAGGTCCTGCCAGCACATCTCTATTGGGTTTAGTCTGGACTTTGACTAGGCCACTCCAAAACTTTAATTTACTTCTTTTTCGCCATTCTGATGTGGACTTGCTTTTGTGTTTGGATCATTGTCTTGCTGCATGACCCAACTACGCTTCAGCTTCAGCTGCGGAAGGATGACTGGACATTCTCCTTAAGAATTTTCTGGTACAGAGCAGAATTCATGGTTCCTTTAATTATGGCAAGTCATCCAGGTCCTTAGGCAGCAAAGCATCCCACACCATCACACTACCACCACCATGTTTGACTGTTGGTATGGTGTTCTTACTGTGGAATGCTGTGTTTGCTTTCGTGAGACATTATGGGATCCATGTTGTCCAAAAGTTCCACTTTGGACTCATCTGTCCATAGAACATTTTCCCAAAAGGCTTGTGGATCATCCAGGTGCTTCTTGGCAAATGAGATCGAGCATTTATGTTCTTCTTGGTTAGCAGTGGTTTTCCTTGCTACTCTCACATGAAGCCCATTTTGCCCAGTCTCTTTCTGATTATGGAGTCATGAACACTGACCTTAGCTGAGGCAAGAAAGCCTGCAGTTCTTTGGATGTTGTTTTAGGATCCTTTGAGACTTCTTGGATGATTTTACACTGCGCCCTTGGAGTAATTTTGGTAGGTCACCACTCCTGGGAAGGTTCACTACTGTTCCAAGTGTTCTCCATTTGGAGATTATGGTCTCACTGTGGTTCGATGGAGTCCCAGAGCCTTAGAAATAGCTTTGTAACCCTTTCCAGACTGATAGAGGGCAACAAAATGTTTTTTGATCTTTTCAGGAACTTCCTTTGATCATGGCATAATGTGCTTGTTGAATCTTTGTGCTGGCAATGTGACTCTGATGGTAAGGGCCAAAATAAGTGAGGTTTATATTGAGCAGGCTGGCTGTAATTAAGCCTGGCTGTGTTCAATCAGCTGACTCTAATTATCCCTTTAATTGGGTTGATTTAACTAGGGGCAATTATTTTTCACACAGTGCCAGTTGGTGTTGGTTAACTTTTTCATTAAATAAATGAAATAAGTAAAAAAAAAGTGTTATTTGTCTTCTCAGGTTCCCTTTATCTAATATATATTTTGTCTAAAGACCTGAAAGCATCCAGTGTGACAAATATGCAATAATAGAGAAAATCAGGAAGGGGCAAATACTTTTTCACGCCACTGTAGGCTTTTGGGGGAAGTATCTGGTACCAGTCTGGAGGTATTTACAGAGTTCATAGAAGTATGGGGGGAACTGAAGAATTGGAGGGTAAAGATTCTGACCCACATTTTTTACTAGCAGAAGGGAGCTCTTATGGTAGGGTTTGGCACAGTGCTGTCCTTGATTGTAATATTCTGGGTCTCAGGGATAGGGACAGAAGGGGGAACCTGTGTTGTCTCTGAAACAGAGACTGTGGGCTCAGACTCTGAGGTCTGCACTGGCTCAGGGCATACCCCTGTATCAGGGGTCCCTCCACAGCTAAAGCAGCGATAATGCACTCTACCCCTCCTCCCATCATTCCCCTGAATTCCTTGTTACTGTCCTCAGTTGTCACACCTTCTTGCACAGCCATTAAAGTAGGCACAGTGTACTCCCCCACAGCAGCCACTGTTTCAATCTTTTTCTGTTACACAGTCAGGTCAGAAGCCAGCAGCAAGACCACTGAAACACTTGGCCATTCAGAATTCATTTCAACCTGCTGCACAGTAAGAATGGAAGTTAGCTATGAAAGATTTGATTCATTCGGGTAAAACAGGTTGACATATTTATCCACCAGCCATTCTTTGCCATCTGTGTTTTTTTCCATCCAGCGTGAATCAATACCTCCTCACTGGGTAAATTAGAAATTGGGGGATTAATCTCCTTTTTTACAATTTCTGTTTGAAATGCCATGGACATAGGCGGTGTCTATTTCCACCTAGATTAGTTGCACTGACAGCCCACCAGTTTTTGGCGCTATTTCCGCATCCGGGCTTGGATCAAGCAGCTTTCCTGAAATAGTCTCTAGCTGCAGTCCTTGAGAGTGTAATAAAGTCCTTCAAACAAATTCCTGCTCCTCCTCTGCCAGCATCTGGTGTAGGTAAACATTTTTAGCTTCAACCTCAGATTCTAATTTTCTTTCTTCTGTACCGGTATCGATGTCCATGCTATCAGGGTCATTTATCTAGTTTTCTTCATGTTCTTTAATGGGCTCCCCATCCTGCAGCTCCAGGGGCTCCTCGCTCAAGTTACAGACAAGGAGGGAGTAAAAGTCTCCTGACTGTGCAGCTCCTTTCTCACCGTCCCTACCGGCCTCCACGACTCCTAACAGGAAGCAGACAGCGCCTCCTGCCAAGAGCAGGGGAGATTCCCGTGTCATGGCCAACAGGTACCGGGTCAATACCACACATGAAACAGAGAACGGCATTAATCGCGCTGTGTAGAGTGTGCTTGTGATTATAGTGACAGGGAATTACTGCTACCCGTCGCTTTACGCTTTTCTTGGGAGGCATCAAGTTACCATGTGCTGGGTGCCTGGTTGAACCGCTCCCGTGGTGGAGTGGCTAAGGTACCAGCACATGGTAAAATCGGGAGACCTGGGGCTTTGGTTCGCTTCTCCCCAGGTCTTCCCGTGCTACTTTTTGCTGTTTTATTTAAAAAAGGTTACCCCCCTCCTGAGTGTCTCCCCATCCCCTAAGTCCACCTCCCACCCCAGGATTTGTTATATAATTCCGGGGTGTGGAGTATGAAATCCCTACAAAAACAAAGAAATCCATTGTAGAGAACGGTTAACGCTTCATTTGTGTAGGTCAGTGTTTTACCCGACCTTATTTCAGCATACGCCGTTTTGCTTGCAGCATCTATTGCTGTGCTTTTTTTTTTTTTTTAGGGTTAAGTGACCCCGTGCCTAGACAACATTCCCCTTTCAATAAAACAGATCCATGTAACCTACCCCACAAGGACACACCTGGAAACAAGCTATCACAGCTTAGGATGTCTTTACTGGTCAAAAATTAAAACTAAGTAAATAAATAAACAAATAAATAATGGCTTATCCTGGCTTTTAACAAACTGTGTACCTGACTGAGGATATTATCCATGGCTCCTAATTAGTAGGTGTAGGAGGTGCTCATTCCACTAGTCTGTATTTCTGTGACCCACTGAACGAACTGAACAATCACTGACCTTCCAAACTGTGCACACACTCTATGCAAGTTAAACAACAATAAATTAGTGCTGCCAGCCATTTAAGCCATTTTTTGATGAACTATGCTACCAGTTAACTGCAGTTTGTTAATGCTCTGCACGTAATTGCTGGCTGCTTATGTTTTTAATATAATTATAAACAGAGAACTGTGTTGAACAAATTCTCACAATTGATATAAAGTGACTATCATTTTTTTGTCACAATTGAATGCGACCTGTGAACATAGTAAAAATTAATTTGTAATAAACAATTTCATTTCTACAGTATCATCATATATACTGTATGTACATACTTGCAACTAGGCTCTGGAGGACTGTCTACCAGCACATCGGAGCTTCAGGTAGCTCAAAGACACATTCAGGGTAACTGAATAACCTTAGGCTTAGCCCAGTCATTGATGCCAGCTGTGGGGGATTCTGGGATGCCCCGGGGAGTGGCTCTATTGATATCACATTGAAAAACCACCAATCACAGGCGTGAAACTTCGGAGTCTGGCACCACTCGAACTTTGCACCGAGTATTTTCTTGCACACCTTGACCACATTTTGTATTTGAGAATAAAGATCTTTTGAGTACCATAGATTATTTCTGCAGTTTCCTTAGACTCATTATCCTGAGTTATGGAGGGTGAGTTCCTAAGCGCTTCTTTTGGGAGAATTTCTGTGTCTGCTTACTGCACCCCCTGTCTAGCCTAGTAGCAGCATAGTTGCTTTGTCTGCTGTATTAATATCATATTTTTTTTGGGGGGTGTAAGGGATAGGATCAACCAGATCCAGATACGATACGTTCAGTTATTATATGAACAGCACTAGAGCACCACAAGTTGTTCTTTCCTCACTGGTGACTCATCCCAACTCAGATTACCAAGGTCTTCTACACATGGTTCTCCCCAGTTGCTTGCTTATCTCACTGCATCCCCAGGTACCCTGGATAACACATTACGTCGAGGTATTCCCATAAATGTTAAGTCTTCACAACATATTTCTTAATCATCACTTACGAAACCGGCGATTTGTGTGTGTGTGTGGGGGGGTCTGATGCATCCAGAATCCCTTCTGACCGTAAATTGCTATGTTTACTGTGTCACTAAATAAATTTAATTCAGTGCAAAACAAAATGCTAATCGGGGTAGGGGTGTAGCATACCCACACTTAGATGTGCAGCTTTTAATAGTTGACATTCCCCTTAAAGAGGTCGGTCGCAGATCTCTACCAGTGATGTGTTCTTCTAAGAGTGTGGCTGAGCTACACACGTCAGCACCCTCCCCACCAAATGATGTGAAGTGTGCAGTTCCATGCACCAAGGGGCACTCTAACACATGAAAGAAAGGGCCTCAGTTGATGGTTTCTAATGAAGTAAGAGTGGAACTTCCCTCAGCATTTCCTATTGAGTGCTGGAAAGGAAATGACAGAGAATGAAATGCCAGATGCTGACACGCGAGCTGAGGAGAAAGAATAAAAACATGTGCTAATGTAGGCATGAACAAGAGAGTGAGCAATAATGAGATCTTACAGGAAATCCTGTGCTGCCCGGGGTTTATAGTTCAAGACCTGCATTTCGCTACTGATCAACTGGGTACATCTAAGCAATAAGATATAAAAGGAAGAAAAAAAAAAAGATTGGTGATCTCTTCAGTTTACATTTGGGTCACAGTGTTCCCCCGTCCCTCAAAATGAGATATTCTGCAAAAGTGCCTCATATAGCAAGTAGCTAGACTAAAAGGCTTCAGATCATATATATATAAAAATTGTGTTTCGCTTCAGTGTTTTTTTAATTTTTGTGGACTTTCTACTGTTATTTCAGATAATGCTGTACTTGTTTGTGCCTTTTAAAAAGTTTATGACTGTCTCCAACTGACCTCTCAACTGCCATCTGTGACAGCACATTTTGGTTTCCTGGAAATCCCTATGATGTCATTTACAAAGGCACGATGAGGTCAGTTGGGAAAAGTCAAAGAATTGTTAGACAGGCTACTAAGATGAGTTATAAACCCTGGAAAAGAGGCGTGAAAAAAAAATTCTTCTTTAGTCAGTCAACTATAATTGCTGAACCACTGTGTTTATGAAAATACATACTGATGTGCAGAGCTGCTCCTTAAAGGAGCTACAGATTTTAGCTAACAAATAAAGAAAACAGGCAATCTCTGGTCACCCAGGCTGGGTATAAGCATTATTTATTTATTCGAAAATTGGTAACTGGGAGAGGTACACAGAGTCATGACTTGTTTCCAGGTGCGACATAGGGGAAGGGAACAAATGGAGAATAGCAGTAAAATAAGTTAGATGGAGCAACATTTGGTAGCGTAAGTACGCACAACAGTAAATAAATACAAAAATAGATTGGTACAGAGAATAAAGTGTGGTCAGAGCTCAGTAAGATCCACCTAAGCAAGTGTAATGGGAAACGCAGCAGCAATACACGGTGTTCAAATACAATACTGACAACAGGCGAGAGACCTGTAGGACAAACTTCTGCCTGGTCTTGTTGTGGAGGGGAAGAACAGAGGTAACAAGGAAGGGAAACCAGCAGGCAGGGGACTCAGTCGGGTGCCTTACCAAGGTCAATTGAGGCACAGGCATGGAAGGTGTCAGGAGGCAGGGTAACAAAGAGGTGGTGTGGGGCTGGAGTTTCAGCTGGTGCCTGAGGGAGCAAGAGGTGGAGGGAGAAGGAGTTGGTTCTAGAATGAGGGGAGCAGATAGAAGGCAGACTGTCCAATGGAGGAGCAGTGGTGAGGACTGGCGAATGCATTATGGTCTTTGGAACAGAGGGAATGTAAGGCATGGGGGGAGCTGGGAAAGGTATTTAAGCACTGCACAGTCACCATTACAAAATGTGCACAAAAAATCCAGAAACCTGTCTGGCTGGGGAGCTTAGAACCAAGTGCTGTTATCCCTGAACAACAGCACTGGAAAAAGACCCGAGACCTCTTCACCTGCCCCAGAACCATCTACCTCATGACCAGGACTGAAATGCCAACACCTTAACATGGCTGCCCTTGCTTCATTTAGAAAGGTACAACGTAGGACACTTCAAGTGTGAACTGAAATGGGGGGAAAAAAAGCAGTAACATTTTTAAAACTTCCTACACAACCAACACAAAGATAGTCTGCAACGATCCATATGGCTTACTTCTCGAATGTTTCTAATTATGGCTTTCGTAACTACCTCTGACCAAGGTTACTTCCCTCCACTCCCATGATTACAAATCAAGCCTCCAAACCAATCTCTGCCGAATCACCAGTGTGGCACCCGCACTCAAGATGCAATCTCCAAAGTAAGTGCCATCGACCGACCTACACTCCTGCCTGTGCACCATCTCCACTCTTATCTTCACAACAGTCTGCAGTTCCACAGACACTGACCTTTTTCCATAAAGGCTCATCTGTTAAGCGGTCTCCTCCCAGCTAACTATGCCCAGCCCACACTCTGTCCCATATAGGTGTGTGAACCGGTACCAGTCATGCAACATATTCTCTCTTGGTCTGCCTTTACGCCCTCCTCCATGAACGCCTGCGTCTTATAATAACTTAGGATTTGCTTTTCTGCATAATTTGGGGTGGGGTTGAGTGGACACCATCTTCCTATTGCTTGGGGATAGACCGTCAAAATAAGGGGAGGGGCGGGGGAAGACAGACTCTCTGGTTCTGTCCTTACTTTGCTTACTACTGATGCCTGCTGACTAAACTGCACACTGCAACACTCTAGGACTTTATTTTTTTTTTTTTTTTTACTTTCTTATTTTAATTTCTTACTAACCTAAATATCAAAAACATAACTTTTTTAAATTCCAAAATGTTGCATTTGTTTTTGCTATCCTCTTGGACCGATTTCATAATCACAATAAGGCACTCCAAGGTGTACTTTGTTCTGGGATAACAGCACATCTTAGTTGAAACATGCCGTCATCACAGCACAAAACACACCCCGTCATGCCTTACTGATTAAACAGATATAGGTTACTCACCTGTAACCGTAGTTCTGGAGGTGGTACACCGTTCACATCCACACTCTGGCAGTTTCCTGGAACAGGCCGATTCACTGGATGTTTTCAAGCTAGGCTCCTCCCAAGAGCTGGGTGGTATATTCTCCGGCTCTGCCTCATGACATCATATCTTTGCACGCTGGAAGCAGTGATTTGGGTACCACATTGCCAAGGGAGGCCAGGTGGGTTCCGTGCATGAGAACAGTATACCACCCCCAGAACTATGGTTACAGGTGAGTAATCTATATTTCTAAAGGCGTGGATACAATTCACTATCCACACTCTGGTAGACTTCTACCAGTTCTCTGGGAGGAGGGGTCAAAGTGCGCATCCCTATTTGGCAATCACAGACTGGAGAACCAAGGACCCAGAAACAGCATCCTGACAGCTCTTAATTTTAACGCTGTAATGGGATATGATGATGTATGCTTTACTCCAGGTAGCAGCTTAACAGATCTCCTGTATGGGGATATCCTTGGAAGCAGCTAATGGGGCAGCGGCATGCTTGGTGGAATGAGCCTTAAGCTCCTTAGAAAGGCAACTACCAGCCAACCTATAGCAGAGATCAATGCAGGATGTGATCCATCTGGTAATGGTCTGTTTAGCCAGGCATGGCTTCAGCGTATATAACAAACAGCTGGTGAGCCTTGTCCCAAACTCCAGCTGTGTGCTCAATGTAGTATGACAGCACTCTTCGTAGGTCCAGGGTATGGAGTCTACAATCAGCCTCCAAGGAAGGGTTAGTAAAATGCACTGAAAGACTGATCACCTGGTTAAGGTAAAACTCTGATACTATCTTTGTGAGGAATTTTGGGAGAGGGTGAAGAATGACCTTATCGTTGTAGAAGATCAGGTAAGGAGACTACACCAAAAGCAGCTGGAGCTCACTGATCCTTCTGGCTGGTGTTATAGCCACCAAAAAGGTAGTCTTCCATGACAGGTGTCCCAAGATGCCAGTGGCTCACGCACTGGAGGGAACAAATTGGCCAAGCTTTTAAAAAGCACCCAACCACCTTCTTCTGGGCCATCATCATCTTACCAACCCATGCACGGTAAACAGGGATAGCTGCCAGGTGCACCTTAAGGGTGTCATTCACAAGCCTGACTGCAAGAGGGACCATAGATAAGCAAGGATGCTTGCTGTGGAGCAGGCAAGGAGTACGAGCTCCTTGCCCCAGCAGCATATAGAGAATCTTTTCCATTTAAATTCATAGCTTTTGCGAGTCAACTCCTTTTAGGATGCCTCCACAATGTGGGGCACATCTTCTGAGAGGATCAGAATCTGCAACTCTAGCTGCTCAGGAACCAAGCAAAGAGGTGCAAGGACTGAAGATCCAGGTGCAGGACCTTTCCCTGTTGTCTGGATGGCAGATCTGGGTGAATAGCAACCACCACAGAGGCCTGCTGCTGAGGAGATCCAGGTATCAGAACTGTCTGGGCCAGTCTGCAGCTATCGGGATCATCCGTGCCTTGTCCTTCTGGGCCTTGACCACCACCTTGTGGATCAATGGGAAGGGAGGGAGGGAAGACATACTCAAGACCTAGGGTCCAGGACCACACAACGGCATCCCCCAACAGTGTCTCAGACTGTGGGGAAGAGAGTGGAATGCAGCCTCAGCTTTCTGTTCTCCCAGGAGGCAAACAGGTCCACCAGGGGAGAACCCCATTCGAACAGCAGGTGGCTTACCACCTCCAGATGCAGGGACTACTCATGCAACATCTCTCCGACCCAGTTGAAAGCATCTGCCATTTGACTGTTCACTCCTGCGGCATTAATTGCCAGGAGATCTGTACCCAGACTGTGCACGAGGGCTCAGGTGCAGAGAGCCTCCAGACACAGGAGAAGGGAGTGCATTCCACCCTGACTGTTCAGGTAGATCATGGTCATGGTGTTGTCCATCTGGACTTCCATGACTTGACCCCTGATCAGAGGGGCAAATTCCATCACAGTCAGACACACTGCATGGAGCTCCAGCAGGCTGATATGATGACGGGACTCCCGGGTGACCAGAAGCTGCAGGATCTGTGGGTTCTCAGGTATGTACCCTACCAGAGACACATCCATCATGAGCATGACAGACAGTTCTGTGCAGACAAGTGGGATTCCCGCCTTCAGATGTTGTGGGTCCAGCCACCACTGGATGGCATCCCATATCTGCTGGGCCACTATAACTGGCTGATCCAAGTGACCCAGGTGTTGGGACCACTGACAGTCCAACTCCCACTGCAGGTAGCGCATCTGCCAGCAGATCACATTGGTGGAGGATGGCATGAAACCTGACATCCACAGGAAATTCCAGGCAGGATGCGACAGCCCAACCTGAAATGATCGGGAAATGGAGATAAGATCCTGAGCCCTGTCTGCGGGGAGACAGGCCTTGGTCCACAGGGAGTCTAGCTCTGCCCCAGTGAGCTTGATTACCTGTGAGGGGATCAGTTCAGATTTGTCCTGGTAAACCAATAGGCCCAAGTCTCTGCAGGTCTGGAAGGCCAGATCTCTGGACTGCTTGATGGACTCCGTGGACGACCTGGCTATCAGATAGTGATCCAGGTAGGGATATACTCTGACAGCCTTGCATCTCAGGAAGCCTGCCACCACTGCTATGAACATTGGAAAGACCCTGGGCACGGATGAGAGACCGAAGGTCATGATCTAGAACTGGTACACAACAGCAAGGAACTGGAGGTACTGTCAATGGGACGGGTGGACTGGGATGTGGAAGAATGTGCCCTGGAGGTCCAGGGAGCAGAACCACATGTCCTGCCACACAGATCGTATAATGTGATTCAGAGTGACCATCCTGAACTTAGGCTTCCAAATGAACTGGTTCAGATCGCTGGCATCTACTACGGAGTGCCAGCCTCCCTGTCTGTTTCAGGACCAGGAAGTACCTGTACATGTACCCCTGACTTGCCAGGGTGTCTGGGACATGGGCTATGGTTCCTTTTGCAACGGGCTAAGCAACATCCTCCCTGAGGGCAGAGCTGAGCAATGTCCTGCAACATGCAGGATTCCTGAGAAGGGTGGAGTCAGTAAGGCAGAAGAGCCTCGAAGTCCAGAGACAACCTTCTGTCTACCACTTCTAACAACCACTTGCTTGTAGTAATTGCATACTATTGTGGCCAGCAGTGGCACTGCTGTCCCCCCCCCCCCACCGACTACGAGCTGAGCCAGAGTCTGGACAAGTGGGGGGATGACCGAAGCCCGTCACTGTGTAGCCTTGCAGGGGCACCAGACACTGGGGTCAATGGAGTACCACTGCCTCTGCCCCTGTCTCTTTTCAGCCCCGGTCTCTGAATTTGGCTTTGGGCTCCAGTGCTGATATTACACCTGCTGGAGCTGCTGTCAACATTGCTGTGGCCGAAAGGACCTACACTAGAAGGCCATCATGATGGCCATTGCCATGGCATGGGTACAGGAGTCGCCCATGTCCAGAGATGTGCGTTTAGCCAGCGAATGACCCTGGTTTCTGACCAAATTCATCAGTAGCTGCCTAAAAACAGGAAAGTGAGGGAGGATCTCATCCAGCACTCCCAACAGGGAGTGACCAAAGTTAGTCATTATTACAGCTGGCCTGATGGAGACCTAAGGAAGCAGCAGCACAGACCTTTTTGCTGCGTGGTCACTCATCTAGGACTCTGTCTGGAGTCTTATCCACGTCCCCTTGGCCACCAGATTTCCATACGCCAAATTTGATACCAACCCCTTGGCTGAGGGATGGTTGGAAAATCCTGACAAGACCCAGTAGGGACCACATATTTGTGGACCATATTGATGGAGGGTGGCAGGTAAGATGTTGGATGCCACAAAAGCACCAGGGCCGGTACTAGAATGGCCTCAGCCATGAGAAAGGCAACCCTTAGGGATTTGTCCCTATCTATGATGTTAGTTAAGTAGTGTTTAGCCCTCTTCTGAAATGGCTGTGCCATGGCACATTCACAGACTGACATGAGTCAAATAAAGCCGCAGACAACACAGTCCATGGCCACTGGTCAACTCTTGACCGAGACATGGTCAAACGCATGAGTCCATGAAGAGACCATAGATAAAAGTAGCTCTCCATCCCCCCCCCCCAAGCTGCTGGAGGTCTGACTCTGAGTAAGTAAGGAGACTACGGAGAAATATAGGAACTTCTTGTCTCAGAACAGGAAGATCAGGAGCTAAAAGTGCACAGAGGCAGTAAGTAAGTAGGGAAAGGAAAAAAAAAAAATACACAAACAGAGGAAAGAATAATTATTCCAAACAACAGTTAGGGGGCCAGAAAAAAGACATGATGGGAGTGGTTCAGTGCAGTGGCTGTGGAGCAGCAGTCTTCCGGGAGACGTTCTGGAGGATGCAGGGTTGTCCCACCTGCAGGCACCTCTCTGGGCTGAGGGAGGAGGTTGCTCATCTCCAGGCTGAGTTGGCCAGGATTTGTGGGACCACCTCTCCCACTCAGGGACCACCAGGGTCACTGCCGTTGCCTCAAAGCTTGCCAAGAAAGAGGAGCGGTTGGACCACAGTGGGCTCAGGGAGGGTGAGGGTGGTGGAACAGAGGTGCAACCCTCCAATTGTACCTCTCCACAATTTCTATGCCATTCTGGAAAAGTGTGGTTCCTCTATGGAGGCACCCACAGTGGAGACCAAGGAGGATGCTGGGAACCTCCACAAAGGAGACCCACAGGAGGGTGTCATGGGACCCCACAGGAGAAGAAAACAACTCCTGGTGGGGGACTCCACTGTTAGGAAGGTAGAACTGGAGGAGGAAGGGGAGAGGGAGGCAAGGTGCCTGCCTGGCACCACGGCTTGGAGGGATAGGGAGCGAATCCTCAGGATCACAGGAGCAGCTGCACAGGGGACAGAGCTGGATGTCATTGTCCACCTAGGGACAAATGACCTGGCTAAGAAAGAGATCAGAGCAGTGCAAGAAGCATTTATGGAGATGGGGAGGGGCCTTAGAAAAATAGTACACACGGTAACCTTCTCAGAGGTGCTGCCTGTCTATGGCACGGGTGAGGCTTTGGTGCTGCACACCATGGGATTCAATAAGTGGTTCAAAAATTGGTGCAGAGCTCAGGGATTTGGCTTCATTGGGGACTGGAGGTCCACCTGGAGGGATGCAGGCCTATACTAGTGTGATGCTCTGCATCTGTCCAGCAGGGGAACCAAGATCCTAGGTTTAAATACTTCATTGGCAAGCATTTAAACTAGCCAAGGGGGGGAGGCACTGGAAAGGAGCCCGGAAATCCTAGCCTCCCCCCAAAAATCAGGGTACTAAGTGAGGTAGACACCAACACAGAGATGTCGATAGGGAGACGTGCAGGGGTAAAAGGAGAAAGTGACAAATGCAATAAGGACAGGGATGGGGCAAAAAGAGGTAAGGCCATCAAGAAATGGAGGGTAATGAGTACCAACGGCCGTAGTCTGGGCAACAAGCTCCCTGAACTGGTGGCCTTGATGGAAGAGGGATGCCTGGATATTGTAGCAGTCAAACAAACATGGTACACAGAGAACCATGACTGGGATGTTATCATACCAGGGTACACAACCTACAGGAGAGACAGAGGGCAGAAGGGGGGGAGTAGCTCTCTATGTAAGGGAAGGGATAAAAGCAACTGAACAAAACAGTAAATAGGGAGGAGAGGAGGCACTGTGGGTCACCTTAGAGACTGGGAATGGCACCACAATCCGCACAGGGGTTGTATACAGACCCCCATATCAGGGGGAGGGAACGGACAAGGATATCACAGAAGGCATACTTAGGATGGCAGAGAAAGGGGAGATACTGTTGATGGGGGACCTTACTATGCCAGATGTTAACTGGAGCACCTCTGCTGCAGCCACATCCAAAAGCAGGGCCATTTTTGATGCCCTTCAGGTGACATGCCTCAGACAGCTTGTTTTGGAACGTACTCGTGAGGGAGCAATCTTAGCCTTCGTACTCTCAAATGGGGACAGTGAGAGGATCTCAGATCTAAAAGTAGGTAGCAATTTGGGAACAAGTGACCACCAAACAGTGTGGTTCACGATAAACTCAGCTACAGAGTCAAGCCATACAAAAGTGAGGGTTCTGGACTTCAGGAGGGCTGACTTTGGCAAGATGAGAGAGTGCCTTAGAAAAGCACTAGCAAACAAGTTAGAAGGAGGGGTGGAGCAACAATGGGGAAATATCAACACTGCCACCACAGAGGCAGCAAGCCTTTGTGTGAAGCAAATAAACAAATCAAAATGAAAGAAAAAGCCATTATGGTTCTCAAAAGAGGTGGCGGCGAAGGGTAGGGAGAAAAAGATAGCATTTAGGAAGTAAAGGAAACACAGAAGGAGCAGGACAGAGAACTGTATCAGTTAAGGTAGAAGGAAACAGGGAGGGTAGTCAGAATAGCAAAGGCACAAACTGAGGAAAAGATGGCTAACTCGGTTAAGAAAGGGGATAAAACCTTTTATAGATATATCAGGGAGTGTAGAAAGACAAAGGGAGGGATAGTGAGGCTGAATAGAATGGATGGTGGGTGGGCAGAGAGTGACAGTGAAAAAGCAAGGATACTGAATGAATACTTCTGTTCAGTATTCACAAATGAGGAAGTGTGGGAGGTGCCTAATCCAATTAACAGAAGCACTCTGGAGAGGGGGGTCTATCCCAGTCCTTTCACAGAAGAAAGGGTTCTGAAAGAACTCCAAAAACTGAAGGTGGACAAAGCAATGGGGCCAGATGGAATTCACCTCAGAATTCTAAAAGTATTAAGCAGAGAACTAGTGACACCACTGACTACCCTTTTTAACAAATCATGGGAGGATGGTGTGGTACCTGCAGACTGGAAGAAGGCTGATGCGACTCCCCTTCACAAAAGTGGGACCAAGACAGAGGCAGAAAACTACAGACCTGTCAGTTTGACCTCTGTGGTAGGGAAAGTGATGGAATCACTTCTGAAGGAAAGAATTGTTGAGTATCTAGAGGCCAGTGGGGCACAGGACCCAAGGCAGCAAGAGTTCACAGCGGGAAGGTCATGTCAGATGAATCTAATTGATTTCTTTGACTGGGTGACCAAAGTAGTGAACCAGGGAGGGGCTGTGGACATGGCCTCATCTAGACTTTAGCAAGGCATTTGACACAGCCCCACACAAAGATTAAGTAGTCAAATTTACCAGCCTGGGAGTGGGTCCCAGGGTGGTAGCCTGGGTAAAACATTGGCTGAATAACAGGACACAGAAGGTAATTGTAAATGGAGTCCACTCTAAAAAAAGAGGGGTTACTAGTGGGGTAACGCAGGGTTCAGTACTGGGTCCAGTCCTTTATAAGTGACATTGCAGAGGGACTAGAAGGAAAAGTATGCCTCTTTGCAGATGACACAAAGATCTGCAACAGGGCTGATACACAAGGAGGCATGGAAAGGATGAGAAGGGACTTGGCAAGGATGGAAGAATAGTCAGAAGTATGGCAGCTTGGATTCAATGCAAAGAAGTGCAAAGAAATGCACCTGGGAAACATAAACCCAAGGGAAGATTACACAATTGTGGGGGGGGGGTAGTAACAACAAAAAAAATGGAAAGGGACCTGGGGGTAATCATATCAGATGACCTTAAGGTTGGCAAGTAATGTGTGAAGGCGGTAGGGAGGCTGGGGGATACTGGGAAGTATAGGGAGAGGAATCACCAGCAGAAACAGGAAGTTGTTATCCCCCTGTACAGACAGTTGGTGAGACATCTGGATGGAGTACTCGTCCAGTTCTGAGACCCCATCTCCGCAAAGACATAGACAGGATGGAGGCAGTTCAGAGGAGGGCAACTAAAATGGTGCAGGGTCTGCAAGAGAAGCCATCACGAGGAGAGACTAAAGGAGCTTAATATGTATACCCTGAGGAAAGGAGGAGAGGGGACATGATAGAAATGTTTAAGTACCTCAGTGGAATCAACAAAGTCCAAGAGGGTAGTATCTTTCAGAAAAAGAGATGTGCAAGAACAAGGGGACACAATTTGAAGATAGAGGGGGGATGGCTCAGGGGCAATGTGAGGAAGTATTTTTTCACAGAGAGGGTGGTGGACACATGGAACAGTCTTCCTGAGGAGGTTGTGGGGTCTAAAACTGTGAGAGAATACAAAAATGCATGGGACAGACATAAGGCAATGTTTGTGGGGGTAGGAAGAAATAGGCTGTTGGTTAAATAGGATCTGCAGTTTATCCTCTAGGTAGAGAAATGGGCAGACTAGGTGGGCCAAGCGGTCCTTATCTGCCGCAAAGTCCATTTCTATGTTTCTATGGATAACCCCTTAGAGTAGCTTGAGGACGCTTCAGAAATGACTCTTGGCTGTTTCCTGCTGTGAAGCACCCTGATGTCCTCAGAATGGATGATGTACACTAACCACTAACCTGGTAAGCTGGCAGCAGCAGGGGACTCAGAGAAGGGCACCCACCAAAGGCTGTGGTGGCAGCAGTTCCACCCTCGGGGTGGAGAAGCAGATGTGCAGGACATCTACATAGTGTGGACTGCCATGGACACCACTGGCATGTACAAAGGCACTGAGGGTCTCGAGGGTAGAGCCCTACCCTGCCTACCAAGCATCTGCTGCTACAGATGGAGCTCATCACAGCACATTTAATGGAAATCCTCAGAAGCCAGGCGTGGAAGTGCAGGGACTGAAGATCCAGATGCACCAGATCCCTGGTCCCGCGACAGAATTCCCACTCATAAAGAGAGCAAGATGGGGTTCCACTGCCAACTGTTGAAGCAGAGGAAACCAGATTTGTCTGGAACAGTATGGGCCCACCAGAGTTAGGGTGGCCAGCTTGGCTCTCAACTTGACCAGAATCCTCTACTTAGAGGTAACGGTGGAAAAGGCATACATGAACCTCGCTTTCCAAGAGAGTGACAATGCATCTCACCCAAAACTACAGGCCCTGGAGCAAGCGAGCAGAAATGCGGCAGTTTTGTGTTCTATGGAGATGCAAAAAAAATCGATGTCCATGATGGAGTCTAACAGCTTCCATTGATGATGTAGTGCTTGGGACCGGCTGATGATCTACGGGCTTTGAAAGCACCGGGTAGGAAGATGGCCAACAGGAACATGTCGTCTTCCAAGGCCCAGTGTCAGACTCTCATTACTTCTGTGCAAAGAGGATACAAGTGAACACCACCTTGGAGGTTTATGTAGTAGATCACAGAGATGTTGTCCACGCAGATCAACACCTGATGACCAGAAGGAGGGTGGCAAAGGCCTGTAGGCCAAGCAGAACAGCCCTCATCTCCAGAGTGTTGCTGTGCAGAACCATATCTGGGGAGACCACTGACCCTGCTTTCAGAGCCACCCAAATGGGCACCCCATTCAAAATCGGAGACATCCACCTTCATCACTAGAAAAGGAGATGAATGCAGAAAGGGGAGATTCCCATCCTGGGGTTGTAGACCAACTACAAGAGCAACAGAGCACAGGGGACACCTCCATGAGACACTCCAGCTCATCGGAATGCTGAACCCACTGGGCAAGGAGGAACCGTTACAGAATCCTCATATATAATTGCGCCAAAGTGACAGTCAGAATGGCAGCAGCCATGAGGCCGATCACCTGTAAGAGACATCTGGCAGAGACACCGTTGCTCGCAGAGACCAACTGTGCTTGGGCAACCAGCGCCGTAGCAGTCTACAGGAAGGAAAGCCCGACCCAGACCTGTGTCCAGAACAGCTATGTACTGAAGATGTTGGCACGCAGTAAGTACTAACTTCGGCTCGTTCACAAAGCTACCCAACTGTTCAAATAACTGGTGTGAAACAGTGTGTAAACAATAGCCTCCCTTGACAGGGCTTCAGAAGCCAATCACTGAGATATAGGAAGACACAGAGGCCTTCTTGTCTGAGGGTAGCTGCTGTGACGAGACAGCCAGTTCTGAGTGCTGGATAATATATATTTTTTTATAAAATATATTATGACTGTCTCTGCTGAAAATCAAATGTTTTAGGAATGACTCTCTCATCCCCCGCCATCCCATATTTTAGCTGACAGATGCAGGACAAGAGAACTGTTGACAGTAGGTATCACACACTCAGTTTTTTTAGAGACAATGTGGTACTGGAAGATTTGTATTAAGGATCCTGTTTCCCCGAGCTAATTACAGACTTGTTTAAGTTAATTTTGTTAAGAGAGAAATCATAAACTAGGTTTATGACGTTAAAATAAGGGAAGCTAGGATGTTACATAGAGGTGTAAAGTTGTAAATGACGCTATGAAGCCTGTGGAAAGAGGGTACAGCATGAGATCAAAAGAGGTGTCATTGAAACTTGAGTTATGCTAATATTGCAGAATTAATACTTTGAAATTATGGATATACTGTATTTTTATTAGATATTTGACCAGAGGAGGGGCTGAATGACTTCATCCAAAAAACGGTTGGCCAATACTGCTTGAAAAGATTATTCTTTCACTATAGAGATGCATTTGTATCTGACACTGACCAAGAAAACATCTGAGCACTGAAAAGAGGTATTTAGAAAGCTAGAAAAATCTAAATATAGTTGTAGGAATTACACTGTTTTAAATCTTGTTTTGTTTAAAGATATGCATGTCTTGTGATATAAGAGTTCTGTATTGTATGTTTGACATATTATATATTTTAGTAAAAACTAATTTTAGAGAAAACTTGGACTGTCTTTGAATTGTTTTCTTTTGCTAAGAAATATTTATGGTTCAGCAGACATACAGCTTGTATGGTGGTATCAAACTGGAAAGAGAAGAGTTTTAAATCTGAGGTCTTTATGAAAGTTTTCAAGGGTTCATCTCTGAATACCTGGTTAGGTGCCCGTAGGCAAATATATCTAGCCCCCCGAAGACAGATATATCTGAGCCTGTGCATTGGGTATGCTAGCAAGAAGTTACAGTTTGAATCCCTCCAGAACTGAGACCAAAGGTTGATCCAAACCCACAAAAACAGACAAGATGGTTACCTTGTCTGTTACACTGTTCATAAGACTGCGCTCAGAGGTTGGCACTTTGGGAGTAGAGGGCCTGACCTGCTGAATGAGTCTGTGACAGATTGGTTGGCAGCGGTGGCATTAATTTTGGTATCACAAGCTATTGTTCTGTGTCAGCTGAGACCGTAAGCTATCTTGCAAAGAAAGAAAAAGACAAGAGTTTTATTTTAAAAAGAAAACTGAACTATATATCACTTGGTGTACAGTCAAGTTGCTACCTATTTTTTTTTTTCTCTGAAGTGCAAAGTCAGAGTAGCAGTAGTTAGGAAGGATGGCGTCCTACTACAACAGGCACACTGTGGAACAGTTAAAACAGTTGTACGAGGTGAAAGCCAGTAAGCAGAACCTCATAGAGGCCCTGACGGTAGTAGATGCCCACAGCAGGGAGTCACAGACCATGACTGAAAGGGACCAGACCTCGACTGTGGCAGAACTAGCGGCCAGTGAAGAGTCCTGAGCTGATGAGGTGGACAGCAGGGCCACTGTCAGTGAAGGGCCACAGCAGCAGGGGAAGGTCACCAGTATCCTGAATCCAGAGGTACTCAAGCTGCAAACTGAGTTGCGGAGGATAGAACTGGAGGCAGAGCGACAACAGAGGGAAGCGGACTGTGAGGCAGAGCGACAACAGAGGGAGGCGGACCGTGAAGCAGAGCGACAACAGAAGGAGGCGGACTGTGAGGCAGAGCGACAACAGAGGGAGGCAGACTGTGAGGAACGTGAGCGCCAGCGAGAGGCAGAGGAGAAGAGAGAGCGAGAATGCAGAGCTGCAGAGGAGAGGAGACAGGAGCGCCAGTGGCAACAAGAACTGGAGAAGCTACGACTCCAACCAGCGACACCAGGGCAGGTAAGTGGCTTGGGTTTAACTGGGACTGCAGGACTGGGTTACAAATTGAACTCTAAATTAATAGCCGAGTTTAAGGACAGGGAGGACATAGACGCCTTTTTAAATTCTTTTGAAAAAGTTTGTATTCAGGCTAAAATTCCTAGAGAGTCCTGGAGCGTCCAGCTATCCCCGCTACTTACCGGAAAAGCTCGGGATGCATTGGGTCACATGGACAATAAAGACAGTGATGATTACAGCAAGTTAAAAGCTGCACTACTAAAAGTTTGAATTAACTGCTGACTCATACAGAGCTAAATTCCGAAGCTCAGGAGAAGCCTGATATGAGCTATGAGGAGCTAGCCATGAAACAACGTCAGTTTTTAAAACATTGGTGGGAAGGAATTGAGACAAACACTGTTGATAAAATTGAAAATGTGATTTTATTAGAACAGTTTTATTGGGCATGCCCAGCAGAGTTAAAAACCTGGCTATAGGAACAAGATTCTAAAACAGTGCAAGAGGCTGCTGAACTCTCAGACCGCTATGCCAACAGCAGGCCTGTTCTGAGAATGAATGGTGTGGGCGTGGCAGCGCAGAAAGGGAAAAGCACGCGTTCAGGGCAGCTAAAACCCTCACTGCCTCCACCGAAACCAGTTAGCCCCAGGTTTCATAGAAAAGATCTCTCTGAAGTAAGTAATGTCCATTGGTTATGTAAAGAAACTGAGCACATTGCCAGATAGTGTCCAAGAAGGGCAAGCAATAATGCAAAGTGGTACCAGAAAGGAAGTGGGTTGTTTGTGTGTCCCTGAGAGCATGCCAGTGAACATGAGGGACCACATGTACCCAGTCATAGTAAATGGCGTACAGACTCAGGGGTTGAGGGACACAGGGCATCCCTGACATTGGTGAAAGGGGATCTAGTACAGCCTGGTCAGCTTATCCCAAACATATACGTAACTGTACAAGGGTTTACTGGTGAAGGGAAAACATTGCCACTCGCTAGTGTTCTCCTGGACTGGGGTGAAACGGGGGAACCGTGCAACAGGTGGCTGTAGCTAAAACATTAGCAGCAGACGTGATCCTGGGTAACAATCTCCAACAAGGGATGGTATGTGCAGTTACCCGTAGCCAAGCGGCAAGGGAAAAGAGCAGTTCCCTGAACCCCAGAGAAACCCATGTGGAAACCACGGAGAGGCTGGTTCCCCAGCCTGTGTCTCTAGATGGGGAGACTGATACAAAGAGGGTAGAAATTTCCCCGGTAGCGAGTGACCACACAGCTACAGAAGGTTACTCTGAAGAGGTACGGGTGACCAATTGTCAGAGGGTTAGGATTGACAGTGATCCTGAGGGCCCTGACGTTAGTGCTAGGGACCCTACTTTAGCGACTGAAGGGGACTTGTCTCATGCCTTGGGACTGTGTGAGGGGTTTGCAGCTGCTCAGAGGAGTAACTCTAGTTTAGAGAAGCTGAGGGCTTGGGCAGACTCGGAGGGCACACAGGGAGGTGACGGCAGACATAAGGTTTATTGGGAAAATGGACATATGTACACACAGGCAGTACAGACAGAGGGAGGGATGCTAGGCAGGCAGCTTGTCGTTCCCCAGGGGTACCATGAGCAGTTGCTCAAAATTGCACATGATATTCCCTTGTCTGGTCATCTGGGAATTGCACAAACTATGCAGAAGTTGGCCCAGAATTTCTATTGGCCTAACTTCACCTAGCAGGTGAAGGAGTATTGCAGGTCTTGTCACCAGTGCCAAGAAATAGGGAAGGTGGGCAAGAAAACCCAAGCCGCCCTGATCCCCTTGCCCATAGTGGAGGAGCCATTCCAGAGGGTGGGAATGGATATTGTGGGGTCTTTAAATACCCCCAGCTCCTCAGGGAAGAGATTCATCCTGACTGTGGTGGATTATGCCACCCAGTACCCAGAGGCAGTCGCCCAATCCTCACTCAGGACAGACAAAGTGGCAGATGCCTTACTTGGGATTTTCTCCCGTGTTGGGTTTCTGCAGGAGGTAATCACTGATCGAGGCGGTTAGTTCATGTCGGACCTGATGAAGTATTTATGGGAGAAGTGTAGGGTGGTGCAGAGATGCACGACACCATATCACCCACAAGCCAGTGAGCTTGTGGAATGTTTTAATGGTACCCTAAAGTCAATGCTCCAGGAGTTTGCTGAACAGCATGGGAGGGACTGGGAGAAATACCTTCCCCAACTGTTGTTTGCATACAGCGAGGTGCCCCAAGAGTAGACAGGATTTTCCCCCTTCAAACTCTTATATGGAGGCCGGTGCGTGGGACCCTAGACTTAATCCTGGGAGGACTGGAAGGCAAGCACACCACCCAGGGAACTCCCATTGTGGATTATGTCCTTAGGTTTAGGGAAAGGCTGAAGGAGCTTATGGGACAGCCCAGAGCAACCCGCAGCTGCCCAACAGAGACAAAAGGTGTGGTATGACCTGTCAGAGCTCGCTCGCATATGGTGGGTCAGGAAGTCATGGTCCTTATTCCGGTCCGGAAAGACAAGCTGCAAGCTGAGTGGGCAGGACCATACAAAGTGGTTAGGAAGGTAAATGACGGAACTACATTGTGGAGTTACCTGACCGTAGACAGACTGAAAGGATATACCATGTCAACATGGTGAAGCCATATGCAAACAGGGGCTGACATGGTGTTCACAGTATGTAGTCATGGGAGGTGACGGACGGACGAGAGCCCTTCTGGACTTGCTGGAAGAGTAAGCGGGAATCCTCTGTGGAGGCAGTAAAACTGTCTCCCCAGCTGAACCCGGACCAGGTCCAGAAAGTAAAGGAGGTTTTAGCAGACTTTGCCCCCTTGTTTAGCGCCAAGCCTGGACTAACCCCCTTAGCGACACACGATGTGGAGACAAGGACACAGACGCCCATACGGTGAACAGCATATCGAGTGTCAGAGGTTGTCCAAAAGGACATTAGGAGGGAAGTGGAGGAGATGCTGGATTTAGAGGTAATCCGGAGATCCCACAGCCCCTGGGCCTCACCCGTAGTCCTTGTGCCCAAGCCAGATGGCTCAACTAGTTTCTGTGTGAACTATCATGGACTGAATACAGTCACGAAGTCTGATGCCCCGGACGGACGAACTCCTGGAGAAGTTGGGAGGCGACCTGCTGCGCTATTGACCTGACCAGGGGTATTGGCAGGTGGAATTGACAGACACAGCTAGGGAGAGGTCAGCCTTCATCACTCCGATAGGCTTATTTGAGTTTCAAGTAATGCCTTTCGGAATGAAGAACGCCCCGGTCACTTTCTAAAGGTTGGTGAACTAGGTGTTGAATGGTGCTGAGGAATACACCGTAGCGTACCTGGATGACATTGCCATCTTCAGTACCAGCTGGGAGGAACACCTTTCACACCTTAGGGAAGTGCTGGGCAGGATACAGAGGGCCGGACTCACTGTCAAAGCCAAGAAGTGCCAGGTGGCCATGGGGGAAGTGGCATACCTCGGGCATGAGGTAGGCCGAGGACAGCTCTGTCCTAACCATATAAAGATAAAGGTGATTCAGGCGTGGCCCAGACCAGAAACCCAGAAGCAGGTCAGGAGCTTTCTAGGGACAGCAGGGTACTACAGAAAGTCTGTACCTAATTACAGTGCCCTTGCTACTCCCCTATCTGACCTGGCAAAGAAAAAGATGCTAAAGAAAATTACTTGGGGCCCAGCCTGTGAGGAAGCCTTCACCAGACTGAAGGAGGCACTGTGCAGTGCTCCTGTTTTGACAAGTCCGGACTATAGCAAAACCTTTATAGTACAGACAGAAGCCTCAGACGTGAGTATTGAGGCAGTACTTAGCCAGACGTCTAGCCAAGGGACAGATCACCCAGTTTTGTACCTGAGCAGAAAGCTGCTCCCCAGGGAGCAAGCGTACTCCATTGTGGAAAAGGAGTGTCTTGCCATAGTCTGGGCCCTGAAGAAATTACAGCCATACTTGTATGGACAGCATTTTGTGGTGCAGACTGACCACAACCCCCTGGTTTGGCAGACACAGATGGGAAAGAGCAATGGGAGACTGCTAAGATGGAGTCTTGCTTTACAGGGGTATGATCCCCCAAATTCAGTGTAGTTGGGGAGGAGTGTAACGTAGACAGCAAGTTTCTGAGTGCTGGACAATATTTTTTTTATATAAAATGTATTATGACTGTCTCTGCTGAAAATCAAATGCTCTAGGAATGACTTTCATCCCCCCAGATTTTAGCTGACAGATGCAGGCCAAGAGAACTGCTGACCAGTATGTATCACACCACTGAGTTTTGAGACAATGTGTTACTGGAAGACTTTTATTAAGGATCCTGTTTCTCTGAGCTAATTACAGACTTGTTTAAGTTAATTTTGTTAAGAGAGAAATCATAAACTAGGTTTTTGACGTTAAAATAAGGGAAGCTAGGATGTTACATAGAGGTGTAAGGTTGTAAATGACCCTATGAAGCCTGTGTGAAGAGGGTACAGCATGAGATCAAAAGAGGTGTCATTGAAACTTGAGTTATGCTAAGGTTGCAGAATTAATACTTTGAAATTACATCCTGTGGTTATATAAAAATATATTTTTGTTAGATATTTGACCAGAGGAGGGGCTGGATGACTTCATCCAAAAAGGGGTTGGCCAATACTGCTTGAAAAGATTATTTCCTTTCACTATAAAGATGCATTTGTATCTGACACTGACCAAGAAAACTGAGCACTGAAAAGAGGTATTTATAAAGCTAGACAAATCTAAATATAGTTGTAGGAACTGAACTGTTTTAAACCTTGTTTTTTTTAAAAGGTATGTATGTCTTGTGATATAAGGGTTCTGCATTGCATGTTTGACATATTATTATATATTTTGGTAAAAACTCTAATTTTAGAGAAAACCTGGACTGTCTTTGAATTGCTTTCTTTTGCTAAGAAATATTTATGGTTCAGCAGACATATAGCTTGTATGGTGGTATCAAACTGGAAAGAGAAGTTTTAAATCTGAGGTCTTTATAAAAGTTTTCAAGGGTTCATCTCTGACTACCTGGTTAGGTGCCTGTAGGCAAAGATATCTGGCCCCCCGAAGACATATATATCTCAGCCTGTGCATTGGGTATGCTAGCAAGAGGTTACAGTTTGAATCCCTTCAGAACTGAGACCAAAGGTTGATCCAAACTCACAAAAACAGACAAGAGGGTTACCTTGTCTGTTACACTGTTCACAAGACTGCGCTCAGAGGTTGGCACTTTGGGAATAGAGGGCCTGACCTGCTGAGTGAGTCTGTGACAGCTACAATCACTGCAAAGCATTTGGTAAAGACATGCAGTGTAGACGATAAACCAAAGGGAAAGACATGAAACTTGGTGTGAGCCTTGGCATATAAACCGCAGGTACTGTCTATGTGACTTATGATTCTTGATACGGAAGTAAGCCTCCTTCATATCCAGAGCAACCATCCAATCCCCTGCAGGAGTAATGGGAGTAGGGGCTGCAAAGAGACCATTCTAAACCACTTGTATTCTACAAACAGGTTAAGACCTCAGAGGTCTAGCAGACCTTAAATCCCTGGGTCCTTTTGGTACCAGGAAGTACTGGGAATAATAGCCCAGGTTCATTTTTGCAACTGGGAAGGGCCCTGTGGCCTTCTAACTCAGAAAGGTTTGAACCTCCTTCATCAGGACGGCAAGATGTCCTGGAGGGTAATGGTTGGGTAAGGGAAGGTGCAACGAGGGAGAGAGAGTTCTAGGGCATGTCTTTGCTGAACCACATCTAGCACTCAAGCATCCGTAGTGATCTCCCTCCATTTATGTAGGAAGAGGGAGAGTTGGCCTCCCACCAGGACTCCCTGAATTGCAGGAAATTGGGGGGGGGTAAGAAGGCATCAGGGTGATCAGGTGCCGCTGATACCAGTGCCTTTGGTGAGCCTGGCATGGGCAGCAGGCAGCAACTTGGCATGTGGTTGCTGGGAGTCACAGCCGTGACCCTTAGAGTAACCCCTACCAGGGCGGTCATATAGGGCCTGCTAAAGGAACCCCAGCCTATACCTCAGGGTTTAGGATTCAGGGTATAAAGGGACACAGGGTAATTTTCATAGTTCAGAAGTCCCGCAGGACAGACTCGGCATCCGTGCCAAAAATCTGCTTTCCACTAGAGGAAGCATTAAGAAAGTACAGTTACGTAAGAACTTATCGTAACAGTAGATCTTTGAGAGAGGCTCTTGCAGTGGTAATTACATATAGCACAGTGCGACGGGTGGCAGGACCCACGGAAAAATTTCTAGCTGGCAGTCCTGGCAAGGACTGCCCCCCGTCAGGTGACCGCGTCCAGGAGACGCGGGTATAAATGGGCGGTCCCGACGCTCATCTTCCAGTTCTTCGCCACGGGCCAAAAGAGGCTGGACGAGAGAGAAGCAGATATTTCCTCAATGGAAAGGAGCTGAAAAAGCCTAGGGGATGTAGGGGAGGAAGGTATTCTCCACTGCAGAGGCCTCTCTCGAAGATCTACTGTCACGGTAAGTTTCACGTAACTGTACTATCTTACTTCGAGAGGGCCCTTGCAGTAGGTAATTACATATAGGACTGAATCCCAAGCAGTCTGGAACAAAGAGAGGCACCGGGAGGAGGAAAACTACTCCAAAAGGTAGTTCTGGGTGTGCAAGTCTCAGGATAGGAGGCCTTGCAAAACAGCCAGACCAAAGCCTGCTCTACGGCGAGAGGCAACATACAAACTGTAGTGTTTAGTAAAGGTATGGCTGGAGGTCCAGGTGATGGCAGCGCAGATGTCTGCCGCAGACACATTCTTGAAACAAGCCGCTGAGGCAGCTACTCCTCTTGTGGAGTGGCCTCTGACTTGACCCGGGAGGGTCTTGTTGTATATGTCATAACAGAAAGTGATGCAATGAGCCAACCACTTAGAGACACATTGCTTGGAAACAGCATTGCTTTCCTTTTGTGAGCAAAGAGATGAACAATTGATCAGTCTTTCTGAGATCCTTCGTCCTGTTGGTGTAGTATCTCAGAATCCGTGAACATCCATAGTATGGAGTAAATACTCCCTTGATTAGAGTGACTGCGTAAAAGGCAGGTAACTCTATGGACTGATTTAGAGTAGACTCAGCTACTACTTTAGGGAGAAACTTAGGATTAATGCGAAAGAGCAACGTCTTTGTGAAAAATCAAGTACGGGATTTGACACATCAGGGCCTGGAGCTCAGAGATTCTTCGAGCAGAAGTAATGGCCACCAAGAAGAGAGTCTTCCATGAAAGGAACTTCAACCGCAGAAGCTGCAGGTTTGAAGGAGGGAGAATAAGTTTCTTAAGAACAAAATTCAAGTCCTAAGGGGGAGCAGGAGTACGGATGGAGGGTCTCAGATGGAGGACCCCTCTGAGAAAGGTCTTAGAGACCTCCAGTTGAGCGAAAGCTTTGTCTGCGAAGGGAACATGATAGGCCGAAATGGCCGCCATGTGTACCTTCAGAGAAGAATGGCTGAGACCCAGGTCAAACAGATGACGAAGATACTCCAGCAGAAGCCCAGCTGAACAGGAGAAGGGTTCCACGTTCTTGGAAGCGGCCCAGATAGTGAATCTTTTCCACTTCATGGCATAAGTGGATCTGGTGGAGGGTTTTCTGGCCTCCACCAAAATCTCCGCCACTTTGGGAGGCGCTCCAAAGCGGGATTGGGCTAAGTCTGCAGGAGCCATGCATGCAGTTGAAGGATTTGAGGCCTGGATGGACCAGGGTCCCTGATCCTGGGTCAACAAACCTCGAGATAGAGGAAGAGGAGGATCATCACAGTATTGTAGAAAAAGAGAACCAAACTTGCCTGGGTCAGAAAAGGGTGATCAGGATCATTCGTGCTCCTTCTGAAGCTAGTTTCTGCAAGACTCGTGGGATAAGTGGAATTGGGGGAAAGGCATAGACGAATCTGTCCTTCCAGTCTAGAGACAGAGCGTCGCTCCAAAAAATGCCTCGCTCTGGAACGAGCGAGCAGAAGACGGGAAGTTTTGCGTTTATGGGGGATGCAAACAAGTCGACCTGTGGTGTTCCCCAAAGTTGGAAGATACAGGTTACTCACCTGTAACAGGAGTTCTAGGAATGGTATATGTTGTTCATCCACACTTATTGGCAGGTTCCTTGCCGCTTTGAATCTTGCCGGAAGGTCTTCAAGCTGGCTCCTCCCACCCACCCGGGTGGTAAAACTCGGCCCGCCCATGATGCCAGATCTGGCCGCTGGAAGCTCAGGTTGTGCGTCAAGCCGGGAGGTCGGAGGAATGTAGGGATGAACAAATATACCATTCCCAGAACTCCTGTTACAGGTGAGTAACCTGTATTTCTAGGTACATGGATATGTTGTTCATCCACACTTACTGGCAGACTCTAGCAGTTCTCCCGGGAGGAGGGAGGCAAGGCGCACACCCCTACTTAGGAATAAAGACTGAGAACCAAGGCCCCAAAACCAGCATCCCAGCGTGACTCAAGGGTCGATGGTAATGGGTAATGAAGGTGTGTGCTGACTTCCAGGTAGCAGCCCTGCAGATTTCCTGGATAGGGACGCCCCTGGAAGCAGCCACCGATGCGCAGTATGACGGGTAGAATGAGCTCTTATCCTCTGGAAGGCTCCATGCCCGCCAACTTATAGCAGAGATCTATGCAGGAGGTGACCCACCTGCTTATCGTCCGCTTCTGCAGGTCTGCCAGGTACGGCTTCAGGTAGGGTGAGACAAACAGCTGGCGAACCTCTCCTCAATTTCAGCCGTCAGCTCCTTATAATAAGCGGCGCCTTCTAGGGTCCAGAGTATGGAGCCTATATTCGGCCTCCGAGGTGTGATTGGGGTAGAACACCGGCAGAGTGAACACCTGGTTAAGGTGAAACTCCAACATCACCTTCGGAAGGAATTTCGGGTGGGGGCGCAGGACAACCTTGTCCCTGTGGAAGACCAGGTAAGGAGACTCGATGCAAAGTGCCTGGAGTTCTCCCATCCTTCTGGCTGACGTGATAGCCACCAAGAAAGCGGTCTTCCACGACAGGTGAGAGAGTTCACACCTGTGCATTGGTTCGAATGGCTTGCCCATGAGCTTTGCCAGTACCAGCAGTAAATCCCACGGAGGTGGAGGTTCTCGCACTGGAGGGGAAATGTGATCAAGGCCTTTGAAAAAGCACCAGACCACCTTCTCCTGTGCCACTGACTGCTCCCCGGCCCGCGCCCGGTAAGCAGAGATGGCTGCCAGGTGCACCTTTAGGGTCGTCGACCTAAGCCCTTGACTAGAAAGGGACCATAAAGAGTCCAAAATGCTTGCCAAAGAACAGGAGGAAGGGCCCAAGCCCTTGCCCTGACACCAGATGGAAAATCTCTTCCATTTGAAGGCATAGCATTTCCTGGTCGACTCCTTACGGGACGCCTCAACAACATTGAGGACCTCGTCGGAAAGACCCAAGGCCTGGAACTCTAGCCGCTCAGGAACCAGGCCGTCAGGTGCAGGGACTGAAGGTCCGGATGGAACACCTTCCCCTGATTGACTGAGAGCAGGTCCGGGCGAGCTGGAAGCTGCCTCGGGAGCCTGGAGCTGAGGCTGAGGAGATCTGGGTACCAGAACTGGCTGGGCCAGTCTGGGGCTATCAGAATCACCTGCGCCTTGTCCCTCCTTGTCTTGAGAAGCACCTTGTGAATCAAGGGAAATGGGGGAAAGGCGTAAAAGAGGCCCGGGGTCCACAGCCTCGAGAAGGCACCGCCCTGCAGCGAGCCCTGCTGAGGGGGGCCGGCATGAAACAGCCTCAGCTTTGCATTCTCCCTGGAGGCAAACAGGTCCACCTGAGGTGTGCCCCAGTGGGAGAACAGATCTTGTACTACCTCCGGCAGGAGAGACCACTCATGAGATGCAGCCCCTATCCGGCTCAGGGCATTGGCCAGGGTGTTGGAGGCTCCTGCCACATGAATGGCTAGGAGATCCGCCTCCAGGCTGCGCACCAGTGACCAAATGCGGAGAGCTTCCTTGCATAGAAGCATGGTGCGTGTCCCGCCCTGGCGGTTCAGGTAGTACATGGTCGTGGTATTGTCCGTCTGGACTCGGACCACTTGACCCCGGAGAAACGGAGCAAAGGCGGTGAGAGCTAGGTGGACCGCTCGGAGCTCCAGCAGGTTGATGTGGCATCGGGACTCCCGCGGGTACCAGAGGCCGTGCACTCGGTGTTCCCCCAGATGGGCACCCCAACCCATCAGAGAGGCATCGGTCGATAGAGAGACCGTCGGCTCGGGGCGGACAAACGGGATGCCCTCCTGCAGATGGGATGGAACGGTCCACCACTGGAGAGCGTTCCACATCTCCTGGGTCACTATCACTAGCTGGTCCAATGGATCTAGCGTTGCGACCACTGGCTGTGCCATCCCACTTGAAGGGGCATGTGCCAGCCGTGCCCAACGGACCACGCTGGTACAGGCCGCCACCTAGACCCAGGAGGCGAGGGAAGTCCCGGCAGGATGCCGACTGCCCAACCAGAAATGATTGGGCAAAGGAGGTAAGACCTCTGCCCTGTCCGCCGGGAGCCGTGGTTCTGGCTCAAGAGAGTCGAGCTCTGCCTCGATGAACAGGATCACCTACTCGCCTCGAGTCTGACTCTGGCCTCGCTGATGAGAAGGCCGACTTGAGAGCAAACCTGGAGGGCCAGATCTCTGGGCAGCTCCACCTCCCGGCCTGGAGGGGGCTGCTATCAGCCAATCGTCCAGGTAAGGTACACCGGACCCCTCGGCGCAAGAGGAATGCTGTCACCACTGCCATACATTTGGTGAAGACCCTGGGAGCTGGAGATAAGCCGAAGGCATGGCTTGAATCAAGAGGATCCCTCCGCCGAAAGCAGAGGATCTCGATGTGACGGATGAGATAGGGACGTGAAAGAACACGTCCTGTAGGTCCAGAGAGCAGAACCACCGCCGTGTTCCAGAGATGGTATTATCTGTGCCCGGTGACCATTCTGAAGGTCCGAGACCTTAGGAACTTGTTCAGGTCGTGTAGGGTCGAGAATGGGGCGCCAGCCCCCCGTCCGTTTCGGAACCAGGAAATACCTGGACACGAACCCCAGGTCTAAAGGGGGGTCCTCTACCTCCGTGATCACCTCCTTTTGGAGGAGGAGAGCGATGTCGGCTCGACGAGCCGCCAGTGAGACTTGGACCCGAGGCCCCGCAGCGCAGGCTCTGAAGGCGGGGCCTGCTCGAATTCTAGAGTGAGGCCTTTTCCCACCACCTCCAGTACTCACCTGTCCATGGTAACAGCGGACCAGGCGGAAAGGAAGTGTCTGAGCCGTCCCCCCACGGGGGGAACCAGGGGTGAGGTGACAGGGATGGGGGCGACACCCCTCAGCCCGCCACTGGGCAGGCTTGGAGGAGGACCGGCCGAGGGACCTCCTGGCTTTACCTCCCTGCTTCCTGTTGGAGGAAGCCGACGGCTTGGGTTTGGGATGCCAAGCTCGAGCCTGCTGGCCCTGACGTTGCTGGATCGGGCGCAGAAGGACAACAGGGCTTAGGCTGTGGCTTGCGGCCTTTGTCCTTCTGAGCGGAAGAGACCGAGTCCAAGGTAGCATTGGACTTCTCGATCCTCTGCAGGTGACCTTCCACCCCAGGGCCGAAGAGGGCAGTCCCCAAAAAGGGAACATCCACCAACTTGTGCTGGGTATCCGAGGTAAAGGTGGATATCCTCAGCCAAGCCCAACGGCGCATGGCCACTGCGGCCGCCACAGACCTGGCACATGAGTCCCCGATGTCTAATGCAGTCTGGAGCTGCTGTTTGGCCACTGCCCTGCCCTGGTCCCGCACCTGCCTGACCGTAGTCTGCAGATCTGCGGGAAGATGAGGACAACCTCATCCAGGGAGCCCAACAGGGCGTGAGAAAATGTGCCATGAGGGCCGGCCGAACTGGCCTGACAAAGGCGAGAGAGGACGCAAGCATAGACTTCCTCATCGCATAATCCAATTTCTGGATTCCTTGTCGGGAGGTTTGTCCAGTCCTCTGGGCGTTCGCACCGGAAACGCTTGTCGGTAACCAACCTCGGCCGAGGGGTAGCCCAAAACCGGACAGGGAACCGTGGGACCGATACTTCCTGGCCATCCTGGCCAAGGCGAGGGCAGGAAGCAGGACGCTGCCAAAGTTCCAAGGCCGGACCCACTATGGCTTCGGCCACCGGAAAGGCCTCTGTAGGAGAATCCCCTCGGTCCAGAATCTCCGTGAGGGGATACCTGGCCCGCTTAGAAACAGGCTCAGGCTTCATCCGGTGGACTCCGAGATGAGTCGAAGCAACCCTAAGAAGGACGAAGGCTATTGTCCACTGACTGCCCTCGAGGACTCCAAGTCCATGCGCTTGGGAAGAGGGAGGAACCATCATCGGGACTCAGAAGAGTCCTCAAAGAGCTGCTCTGGCCTGAGCCACCCTCCACCTGCCGAGGTTTATCGGGAGGGGTGACAGACAGCCTATGGGCAAACCCAAAACGACCCGAGATTTTTGGTCGGAGCCCCAACTAATGGCTGTGGAGGCGAGGTTCCACCAGAATCGGTGGGGCAACTGGAACTGGCCAAACAACCGGCCTGGGAACAGGCTCCTCGGCTACAACGAGAGGTTGTTTGACCGTTCGGTGACAGCCACTTAATGGCCGGGAGAGCGACTGGGTTGGCCTATTCCGGTCAAAAGGAACTGTTCCACATGAGTTCTCGTCATCCGACCCAACTTGCGACGAAGCTCCTCGTCCAGGAAGAGGAACAGCGGTGGCGCCAGCTTGCACTGATGCCGAGACGAGACCGCCTATGGCGGCCAGGATCAGTTGGACCGCGAGGATGTCGAGACCAGAGTCTCGACTAGGCCGGGAAGGCGGGGAGAAGTGTCGATCGGCACTCCCTGCCGGACGATCCCACCGAAGCTCCAGAACCGGAGAGGCTGCAGACCGGCCGGGTCCTCAACTCCACCGGGGGAACTGGAGAGGGGGATTCTCAGCTTCCAGCCGACAACCCGTCCTAACGGTCGAGAAAATCTCGACCAGCATCGGGCCGGAGTCTCGTGTCAACTGGCCTGGACGGACACCGTGGAAGCCAGTGGCCGAGCTGAGGGTCGGACAAGTCGACTGTCGACAAGGGAGAGGATCTTTCCTGCTCCCAAGAGCGCCAACGGAGAGACTTACTTTTGCTCTTTTGGACCTGAAAAGGTCCTGAAGAAGTTGGACCCTCACCTTACGCAGAGGGTCAGACAAAGCTCCTAAAAGAAGCCAGGCACGTAGGCACTGAGAGACAGGGACAAATCACGAGCCGGTAGAAGCGCCCGCCGCCTCCTCTTCGAGGGCGATCATCTGCTCGAGCTGATCCGCCGAGCCTGCCGCCGCGACACCGCCAACCGGCCTCTTTAGATTTTCACACCGTGAATTCTTCTGGGCTTCCAGTTGTAATCGGCAAGCGCTCCTCAGACGAGGCCGAAAAGAAGAGCACAAGTCGCGAGGCCTGTGGGTCGTGCTCAAGGCCCAGGCAGTAGACATACGTGGAGTGCGGATCCGCTCCAGACATCTTCTGCCTGCAAGGCACCTCAGAAACCGGGAGTCGATTTGTCCTCGCAGCCGCAGGGAGAAGAAGACCCAAGTCTTTAGCAAAAACTTTTTGATTTCAGACTTCGAAGAATTAGGAACCAGTCTTAAACGCAGAGCGTTAAGGAGGGAACCTGAGCTTCAAGCGGTAAGGAAGATCTGGCGTCATGGGGCGAGCAAGAGTTTTACCACCCGGGTGGGTGGGAGGAGCCAGCTTGAAGATCTTCCGGCAAGATTTAAAGCGGCAAGGAACCTGCCAATAAGTGTGGATGAACAACATATCCATGTCCCTAGAAATATTGTTTAGGACCCCTTGGTCCAGTTCCCACTCCTGAGTCAGAGCAGAAGAGTGACTTAGCTTGTTTGCCAGGGTGTTGTCGACTCCCGGAACGTGAATTGCCGTGAGGAGAAGGTCGTGTTGTGTTGCCCAATCCCAAACCCTCATTGCCTCCCTACAAAGAGGGTAGGACCAAGTCCCTCCCTGTTTGTTGATGTACCACACCACGCACATGTTGTCCGTCTGGATGGCAAGGTGGCCGGGAAGGATGTATTGTTGAAGGGCTTGAAGAGCGTACAACACTGCCCGAAGCTCGAGTACATTGATGTGGAGAGCTTGTTCTAGCTTGGACCAGGAGCCCTAGGTCTGATGAGGGCCTAGATGGGCTCCCCAACCTTCAGCTCAGGCGTCTGTGGTTAGAGTCTGGGAGGGGGAGGATGAAAGAAAGGAACTCCCCGAAACAGGTTCTCTTGAACCATCCACCACTGCAAGTCTCGAATCATTGGCGAGGCGATCAGAACTGGGTGATCTAGGTCATCCACTAGCTGATCCCATTGAGAGCATAGAGTCCACTGAGAAATCCTCATGTGGCGTCAAGCACGGGGCACCATCAGGACAGCAGCCACCATGAGCCCAAGAAGGTGAAGGACCGACCTCGCAGAGACCATCCTGTGGTTGGACAACAGACTTATGTGGGTCTGAAGGGTGGACGCCCTGTCCGGAGGCAGGAAGGCCTTGCCTGTGGTCGTTTCAAGAATTGCCCCAATAAACTGTAACCTCTGAGATGGATCCAGATGAGACTTGGAATGGTTGATGGTATGCCGGCAGGCAAAAACCTGCTGGGGAAGGGAGAGGTAACGCATGGGAGTTCCTCCCTGGGCAGAGGCCACGAGGAGCCAGTCGTCCAGGTACAGGAAAACTTGCACTCCTCTGGTGCGCAGGTGGGCTGCCACCACTGACAAGCATTTGGTAAACACTCAGGGGGGCCGAGGATAGACCAAACGGGAGCGCCTTGAACTGGTAGTGGTCCCCCTGGAATGCAAAACGAAGGTATTTGCAATGAGATGGGCGAATGGGAATGTGCAGATAAGCATCCTGCATATCCAGAGCACAAAACCATTGACCCGGCCGGAGGAGGGGCAGAAGGCTCTGCAAAGAGAGCATCCTGAACCTTTTGTATTCTACGTAAAGATTCAGAGAACTGAGATCCAAAATTGTTCTGAGATCTCCTGTCTTCTTTGGGACCAGGAAGAAATAGGCATAGTAACCCGTCCCTCGCAGATGAAGGGGGACGGGCTCTACTGCCTGTTTCAGCAGGAGAGACGAAATTTCCTCCTGGACCAAGAGATGTTCCCGTGAATATGACGACTTCAGAGGGGGGGTCGCGGGGTGGTTTCTGAAGAAACTCTATCGAGTGTCCTGCTATGAGCTGGAGCACCCAAGAATGTGTAGTTATTCTCTCCCAGCCGGAAGGTGGAGGAAACCTCCTCCCTAGGTACCTCCAGGAGTCCGGAGGCAGTGGGAGAGAAAGGAGTCAGGTGGTGGGGCAGCGCGGCCTGAAGCACCCGCTGCTTTTTGGGCGAGGGCTTGGCTGCTGTGCCGGGCCCAGCGTTTTGTGGCCTGCCTTCCCTGTGGTTTCGTCTTTGGCCGATTCCGTCTGCGAAAGGGACGGTGCTGCTGCTGATGGGGACAGTACGTGGAATCAACTGACTTCAGTGCCATCCCTTTCTCTTGCAAATCAGTGATGATGTCCATGACATCACCCCCGAAAAGCACCGACCCCCGGAAGGGTGCGTCCTGGATAGCAGATTGCACCTCGGACCAACCCTGGCACCGGAGCCAAGCATGGCGCTGTAGGCCTACAGCAAGCTGAGCTCGCCCAGCAGTGTCCACTGCATCAGTATGTCAAGCGTGGCATGTGTCGACTGGCCGAGCGAGCAGAAGCGGACAAGATCAGCCAACTCCTGCTCGACTTGGGAGTCAGGCAAGGAGTCAATTTGGCTTCCGCCTGAGTCAGAATGGCCTTCTGGTAGCCCCCATATGGCCGACACAATTCAGGGCCCTGATCCCCAGCGTGAGGAAGTGTAAATCTTTCTCCATACTGGTCCAGAAGCGTGATTCCTTATCAGGTGGTGACGAGCTAAGATGTTTGGGGTTCGCCGACCGCGTGGCGGCTCGCTAAACACAACCCGAGTTGGCACGGTGAGAATCCAGAAAATCAACACCCTCTGGAGCCTGATATAGCCTGTTCGACTTCCTAGAAGTGGGGCTAAGGCCGACGGCTGTTTCCATATTGTGGCAATGAGGTCAGCGTGCGGCTCTATTCAGGATGGCACCAAGGTAGGAGCAGTCATGGGCAGATCCAGATGTTCCGCGAGTTTCAGATGCTGAGGATCTGGTTCCAGGGAGTGCCACTGATGAACCTCCTGGATTTTCCTAAGCAACTCCGTAAAACAAGGATCCTCCGGAGGAGACTTTGGAGGAGTCCTTGGCCTGGGCTTTGATGGAGAGTGTGGCTCGTCGTCTCTCTCGGAGCAACTGTCGGAAGAGTCCGAGGATGAAGAGGAGAAAGACTCCCTTTCTTGACCGGGGGAGGAACGGACCCCTTGGGAAGTCTCCAGGGAAGCATGTCCTGCCCTTCTCTGGATCCAGACGGAAGAACCCTGGAGTCCGGAGGTGGTGAGGGAGGTGCACCGGACGATCGGGAACCTGGGACGCACTGCCGCTGGAAGGCGGCTCTCAACCTCTTTGGTGAGCTAAGCCTTGGCCTCAGCCCACAAGGAGGCCAGAGTCTCCTGCAGGTCCACCGCGGCCACGAGGCGGTGGAGGAGGAGGAGGTGGGGATAAGGATACGGTTGTAACCGTATGGAGCGTATCAAAACCCAGCTGCAGGTAGCCAGGCGTCAGGTATTGTGGCATCGGGTACTGTGGTGCCGGATACTGCGGTGCGGAGTACGCCGCCGTCGGATAGACGGAGGTACCCGGGAGCCAGGGTTGCCGGAGCAGATGGCCCGGCCGGTGGCCTCACGGGCGGGTCCATAGTGGAGGGCCCGATGGGAACGGAATGTCTCCCGCAGTCAGTAAGGCCGACGGTGGAGGCCCTGGCATCGGAGGGGCCGGCGTCAGAACCGGCATCCGGGAAGCCAACGTCAGGTCCGGCACACCAGGTGGCGGAAGGACTGACGGAAGTAAAAGATCCCCAGCTTCACCCGGGGTTGGAGGGGGAAAATCCCCGGGGTCGGTTGGGGAGACTCTGATTCCCCAGACGGCAGCGAAGGCTGCGGGAACCGGCACGACGGACGGGGGGTCCGCCGGTCGTTCATTCACAGCCAGACGTCGGATGAGCCGACGTGAGGCTTAGGAGCCAGCCGCATCTGACTGAGAGCCATCACTGGAGGTGGGCGAGTAGAGTGATTGGCCTGGTCCGGTGGCGTGGAGGCGGCGTTTCCCTCGGAGGTGGATGTCTTACCGGCCTCTCCAGGTGGATGTCGGAGGCCGGCGCCCGGCTGAGTCGCCCACGGTGGTGAGCCACGAGCCTGCTGCGGCAAACCAGGGCGGAGGCCTCCAACTGCCTGGAGGCGCCCGCAGGCCTGGCTGAGCCAGATGGGCGGGCGATGCCTCAGAAACCTCAAAGGCCGATGCGTCGAGGCGATCCCCAGAGGGATGTTACCTGCATCCCAGCGACTCCTGAGGAGCGGTGGAGGAAACCTGTCCCGGTGCCTCTCCTTCTTCTTCTGATGGCCTTCGGGGGAAGTGGACGCCTGCCTCAGTTTTTTGAGCTCCTTCTCCATAGAACTCATTTTCTTCTTCAGAATATGGGCTTCCAGGGATTGCTGCCACCTTTTCCGGGTAGCCGTGTTGAAACTGAGGCAGTGCTGGCACTTCTCAACCAGGTGATGGGGCCTGGGCAGAACAGGCACAGGAGTGGCCGTCCTTGTGCAGTAGTTGGGTGCCACATGAGTCGCACTTATTCTTGTGCTCGGAGGGTGTAGGGGACGACATACACCGACGATTGTACGGATGTTAGTCGAAAAAACAATTATTTTCGGTACAAATCTGATGAAGGTAGGGCTGACGAATCACAAACTTTTCAGCGAGGCGCTACACGAACTAACGGCGGGAAAGAACTGGAAGGTGGGCGTCCAGGACCGCCCCTTTATACCGGCGTCTCTAGCGCGGTCACCTGACATGGGACGGTCCTCGCCGAGACTGCTAGCTAGAAATTTTCTGTGGGGTCCTGCGCCGCAGTGTCAGTCCTATATGTAATTACTCACGGCAAGAGCCCTCTCAAGTAAGATCTGATTTTTTGGATGTCAGAGGCAAACAGCCAGTAACACACAACCAGGAGTGGTGGCACATGCAAATGCCAAAAGCAGCCCCACAAGCAACCACATCCAAGGGATCATCAGTGGAATGTAGCAGGTGCTTACCAGCCTCCAGGCTGTTGGTAACAGTATGCTGGGCACTAGTATGTCACCGGTCATCTGGCAGCTTGGCAGCCAGGTGCAGGCAATTCTGATGTGCAACCATGGAAGCCTGGTTATTGACAATATGCAGCCAAAAGTATGCCGAAGTATGTCCTTTTTCACATTACATCAAGCCTTCTTGATTGCTTATCAGGAAGAAGAGAGATCACATGTTTTGGAGTCTTAGACCGGTCACGGGCAATCATTACAACCACCGAATCAGTCTCTGGTTGACTGAAGTAATAAAGTATACCAGAAGGGGTAGGATATTGTTTATTCGCCTTTCTCGGGACAGCAGGTAGAACACAAAGCTTGTGCCACACAGCTAATGTGGCATCCTTCAGAGCAAGTGGACTGGAAGGATAAATATGGTGGAGAGGCACTACCCTCAGATGTTTGTGTTCACCCTGACCTCTGCACTACCCTCGGAAGGTAGTATGCCAGTCTTGACCCCAAACTACCATCAGATGGCTGTGTTCCCATCCTGACCCTTGGATGTCTACTCCCCCACTGACAATATGCATTATACTTCGATGGCCGTTTCCACCCTGACCCTTGCACTACCCTTGGATGACTGTGTTCCCACTCTTCTATCCTGCAATTCCCTTCATATGGCTGCTCCCACTCTGATCCCCTGCACTACTCTCAGATAGCTATTTCCACCCCAACCCTTGCACTACCCTCAGATGGTTATGCTGCCACTCTGACTCCCCTGCACTACTCTTGGGTGGCTGTGTTCCCAACTTGACCCTGCACTACTCAAGGATGCCTGTATTTCCACCCAGACCCCACTGCACTACCCTCGGATATTTATATTCCTACCCTGACCTCTGGCAGTACCATCAGATGGCTTCTCCCACTATGACCCCCTACACAACTCTCGGATGGCAGTTTCGACCCCAACCCTTGCAGAAACCTTGTATGGCTGTGCTCCCACTCTGACCCTCTAACACTACTCTCGGATAGCAGTGTTTCCAGTCTGACCTTCTGCACCATCACTGAACTGCTGTGTTCCCAGCCTGACTCCATGCATTACTCTCAGATGTCTGTGTTCCCACTCTGGCTCCTACACTACCCTTGGATGGTTACATTCCCACCCTGACCCCCTGCACTACTGTCAGATGTCTGTTCCCTCTGATCCCTGCACTAACCTTGGATGCCAAAGCCCCTCGATCTCTAAACTACCACTGGATGGCTGTTCCCAATCTGACACTTGCACTTACCATGGACAGCTATGTTCCCCTGACCCCTCACTACCCGGGTGGCTGTGTTCCTGCCCTTACTTGCTTCACTGCACTTGGATGACTATGTCCCCATCATGACTCCTGCAGTACTCTTTAAGAAAAGCTGTGTTCCCACCCTGACACTCTGCACTACCCTCATTGGCATATTGCCTTCCCTTGACCCGTGCACTACCCTTGGATGACTGTGTTCCCACTGTGACCCCCTGCACTACCCTTAGATAGCTGTGTTCCCACTCTGACCCCAGCACCAACCTTGGATGTCTAGTTCCATTCTGACAACATGCACTACCCTTGGATGGCTGTATTCCCACTTTGGTACTCTGCAGTTTCCTTCATATGGCTGCTCCCACCCTGACCCTCTACTTTACTCTCAGATGGCTTCCACCCCAACCCTTGCACTCCTTTGGATGGTTGTGTTCCAACTCTGACCCTCCCGCACTACTCTTGGGTGCCTGTATTTTCATCCAGACCCTGCTACACTACCCTCAGATGACTATATTCCCTCTGACCTCCTGCAGTACCACTGGATGGCTATTCCCATTCAGACCCTGCACTACTCTGGATGGCTGTTTCCACTCCGACCCTTGCAGAACCCTTTGTATGGCTGTGTTCCCACTCTGACCCTTACACAACTCGGATAGCAGTGTTTCCAGTCTGACCTCCTGTACTATCACTGATCTGCTGTGTTTCCAGCCTGACCCCCTGCTTTACTCTCAGATGTCTGTGTTCCCACCCTGACCTCCTGCACTACTGTCAGGTGTCTGTTCCACCTCTGATCCCTGCACTAACCTTGAATGGCAGATACCCCCCAATCTCCTGCACAACCATCGACTAGATGTGTTCACAACCTGACCCTTAGCACTACCCTCGGATGACTGTGTTCCTAACCTGACCCCCTGCACTACCCTCAGATGACTGTGTTCTCACCCTACCCCTGCACTACCACTGGATTGCTGTTCCTAATCTGACTCTGCAGTAACCTTGGAGAGCTATTTTCCTACCCTAATCCCATGCAATGCCCTTCAATGGCTGTGTTCAAACCATGACTCCCTGCACTACCCTCAGATGACTGTGTTCCCACTGTGACCCACTGCACCACAATCAGATGGCTGTGTTCCCACCCTGACCCTCTTGTACTACTCTCAGATGTTGTTTTCTCACCCTGACCGCCTGCACCATCCTCAGGTGGCTTTCTCACCCTGACCGCCTGCACCATCCTCAGGTGGCTATGTTCCCACCCTGACCCACTGCACTACCAGCAGATGGCTGTTTCAGTCTGATCCTGCATTAACTTCAGAGGGCTGCGTTCCACACTAAACCCTACATTACTCTAGAATGGCTGTTTCCCCCCCAACCCCAGCATTTCTCTTGGATGACTGTGTTCCTAACCCTGACCCCTGTACTACTCATAGAAGCCTGTTTTCCCACATACTGACCACCTTCACTACCCTCAGAAGACTATATGAACATACGAAATTTGCCAGCAGATAAAGGCCTAGAAGTCTATCAAGTCTGCTCGAATGTGCAGCTAGCACCCCTTATTCTGCAGCTGCCCCTCCCTTCCACCCTTCCCCTTCGTTAACCCTCCCCTTGTCCTGTCCCATCCCCTTTGAAGCAGTCCACTGTTCTACTGGATACCACTTCTGCAGGTAACGCATTCCACCCAGCTACCACCCTCTCTGTAAAAAGTGTCTCCTCATCTCCCTCCTGAACCTTCCTCCCTCCAGTCTCATATCATGGTCCCTGGTGGCCCTCCCCTCCCTTACTTTGAACAGCCCCTCTGTACCTGTCTTGTTTATTCCTTTCATGTATTTAAAGGTTTCAATCATGTCCCCCCTGTCCCTCCTGTCCTCCAGTGAGTACATGTTCAACTCCCTCAACCTCCTCTCGAATAAGTCCCCCAGCCCCTTGATTATCTTTGTCACCCTGCGCTGCACCCCCTTCAGTAACTTAATGTCCCTCTTCAGATAGGGCGCCAGTATTGCACACAGTACTCCAGGTGCAGTCTAACTAATGACCTATACAGTGGCAGAATCACCTCCTCCCTCCTCGGATGTACCCTTGCAATACAACCCAGCATTTTGTTGGCCTTGCAACTGCCTTCCTACATTGTGCCGAGTTGTTCATTGACCCTGTAATGAGCACACCCAGATCCTTTCCTCCTCTGTCTGGGCTAGCTGCACTCCCCCAGCTGGTAACTCCTCCTTGGGTTCTTAATCCCAAAATGCAGCACCTTGCATTTGGCATTAACCTCAGTTGCCAGGTGTCTGACCAGGTTTCAAGCTTTGCCAGATCATCCTGCAACCCCTGCCATCCCCTAGGTCATCCACCACCGCTCCTACCTTGGTATCATCAGCAAACAGACTGATCTTGCTCTTGATGTCCCATGATATGTCTGCAATGAATATTCCAAACAACACTGGTCCCAACACGAGCCCTGTGGAACACCGCTCATTACTACCCTTGGTGTGAGGCTCCCCACCTACCACCACCCTCTGTTGCCTTCCTGAAGCCAGTTTCCTACCCATCTCACCAGCTTTGCACCCACTGTGCCTACTAACTACTTCCCAGCCTTCCATGCGGCACCGAGTCGAATGCCTTACTGAAGTCCAGATACAGGACATCCACTGCATGGCCCCTGTCCAGTTGCCTAGTTACCCAGTCATAGAACTCCACCAGGTTGTTTGGCAGGATCTGCCCATATGAAGCCATGCTGTCTGCTGTCCTGTAGTCCTTTGGCCTCTAGGAGGGCCAGCAGCTATGTTCTCACCCTGACCTCCTGCAGTACCATTGAATGGCTGTTCCCAACCTGAACCCCTGAACTGCCGTCAGATGGCTGTGTTCCACTGATCCCTGCAGAACTTTCAGATGGATGAGTTCCACACTAACCCTCTGCACTATCCTCAGATGACTGTGTTCCCACAGTGACCCCCTGTACTACCCTCGGATGGCTGCATTTCTACCATGACCCCCTGCACAACATACGAAGAAGCCAGCAGAAGAAGGCCATTTGGTCTAGCAAGTCTGCTCGTATTGCAGGGTCCACAGCTTGAGCTATTGTCCCTGCCCTCCCTCCCCACTCCTCCCATCCTCCCTACCCATGATCCTTACTTTCCCCCATGCCTATCCCAGCCTCTCTTAAAGCTGCCCACTGTCTTCAACGAGATCACCTATTCTGACAGTACATTCCAAGTGTCCACCACCCTCTCTGTGAATAAGTGCTTCATGACCTCCCTCCTAAACCTCCCATCCTCCAGCTAAAGACTGTGCCCCCTAGTGTTATGGTTGTCACTCAGCTTAAAGACTCTCCTTATCAATCTTATTTATCCCTTTCAAGTACTTGAGGGTCCCAATCATGTCCCCCCCCCCCCGTCTTCCACGGAGTACATGTTCAGTGCCCTCAACCTCTCGTTTGCCTTACCCGGCTGACCCACTATTATCTTTGACAACCCTCAGATGGTTATGTTCCTACCCTGAGCCCACATGAACTTTGGATAGCTGTGTTCCTACCCTGATTCCTGGAAGACATATGGATGGTTGTGCCAACTGAGAACCCTCAGTACCTTCAAATAGCTGTGTCAGCACCCTGACCTCTGCACCACTCTCGGATGGCTGTCGCTCCTGATGCCTCTGCACTACATTTAGATGGCTGTGTTCCAACCAGACACACTGCACTACAAGTACATTTCTAAGTTCTCAACCTCAATACCTGCACTACCATCAGACGGCTGTGTTCCCACCCTCCCTGCACTACTCTTTGATGCCTGTGTTCCCACAATGACCCTTGCATGACCCTTGGCTGGCTGTTCTCACCCTAACCCCATGCTACCCTTGGATGGCTGTGTTTCCACCCATACTCTATGCACTACTGCAAATGGTTGTTGCCACCCTGACCCCTGCATTACCCTCAGTTGATTGTTGCCGTGCTGATGCCTCCCAGCCTGACCACATTTGCATCTGTATTTTGTTCACTCAGCTGGAAACGGAAAAAGCTGCACAGTGCAAAGAGGAAGCTGAAACCCATGCCAGCCACGTGACACAGTATGCCTTTTCACACTTGCCACAACTCTGATTAAGTGCTATGCAGCAACCAGACAAACAGCATAGTTCTCACCAGGTTAGCACAGTGTGCACAAAGCCCAGCCTCAAAGCCCCAAAAAGAACTCAATGTGACTTTGAGATCAGACCAGCAGAGCTAGCAACTAACAAGAAAAAGGATGTACAATTCTGATAAAGAGGCTGCAGAGAACTGAGCCCACTGACAAGTAAATAGCAGAGGCAGGACAGCAGTGATCACCGTACTAAGAGGAAGAGCAGGATGGGAAGGCCAGGATGACTCAGTGCAACTAACCTGAAGAAGAGTAAATACTTTACATCCAGAGTCCCTGATAATATTGGATTATGTGACGACATCTTGAAGGAATGTTCTAAGATTATCCTCTCTTAACACTGTGGGCTTTTTAAACCCACCATTTCTTACCTTAAGGAAAACACCAGCCATGACTCAAATGGCAGCAGTTGTTGCAGAAGTGCCCGATTAGGGCTTTCAGTGTGAAAGTCCAAGTTTTATTTACCATTGTACATACGAACATAGAAGAAGACAGCAGAATTAGACCTTTCAGGCTATCTAGTCTGCTTCGATTGACGGAGATCGCAGCTCAGGCTGTTGTCCCTACTGCACCCCCTCCCTCCATTCCCTTCCCCCTCCGCACCCTTATCTACCTCCTGTATCATCCCAGCCTCTCTAAAGCTGGCCACCATTCTCCCTGAGATCACCTCTTCTGGTAGCACGTTCCATTTGCTCACCACCCTTTCTGTGAAGAAGTGTCTTCGAACCTCCCGCCTAAACACCCCCCCTTTTCAAATTAAGGTTGTGCCCCTTCCTTGTAGCGTTGCTGCAGCTTAGCCTGAAAACCCTCCAGGTTTACCCCATTAATCCTTTTCAAGTATTTGAATGTCTCAATCATGTCTCCCCTCTCACTCCTGTCCTCCAGGGCATACATATTTAGGGTCCATAGTCTTTCCACGTATGATATACCCTGCTGCCCAGCGTTCATCTTAGTAGCTCTCCTCTGGACCGTCTCCATCAGACTGATGACCTTTTAAAGGTGAGGGCTCAGAACTGTACCGCATACTCCACATGCAGTCTTACCAGTGACCTGTACAAGGTCAATACCACCTCCTGTCACCTACTATCAGATCCCCCCTGGCTCACTCCAAACATCTTGTTTGCCCTTGCTTGTTGCCTTCTTGCACTGAGTAGAATGCTTCAGGTCACTAGTTATCACTCCCATGTTCTTCCCTCCTCCTCAATGGAAGTTACCCAGACCCCTCCCATGTAGTACTCTGTCCTGGGGTTTTTGGATCCATTGTGCACAACCTTGCACTTCCTGACACTGAAGCTCAGTTGCTAGATCCCAGACCACTTTTCAAGTCTTCTTAGGTCCTCCTTATGGTCTTGTATGATCCTGGCTGAGTCCACCCTGCCACAGAAGTTGGTGTGATCTGTGAACAGACACATTTGCCCTTGATGCCATCCCCAATATCATTAATGGAGGCGATAAATAGCACTGGTCTAAGCACCAAACCCTGCGACTCGACTGGTGATGCATCTGGTGCTAGACAACTCCCCCACTATCACCTTTTGGTTCCTGTTCTCTAGCCAGTTTTCACCCATCTAACCATCTTCTCTCAGACTCTGAAGTCCACCAACTTCCTGATCAGCCTCCTGTGGGTACAGAGTCAAATGCCTTGCTGAAAGCCAGATACAAATGTCCACTGTTTTGGTTATCTAGTCAAAGAAGTCGATCAGATTCACTTGAGAAGACCTCCCTCCCATAAATCCATACTGCTTTGTATCATGGAGACCATGTTCCTCAAGATGCTCTATCAATCATTCCTTAAGTATGATCTCCATAAGTCTGCACACTATCGAAGAGAGACTGACTGGTCTATAGTTCCCGGGGCCGTCCCTGGGCCCGCTCAGGGGCACCACATGTGCCATTCTCCAGTCCTGCAGTACCACACCCAACTCCAGTTAACAACTGAACAGGACTGCCAGTGGCTCCACAAGTTCCCCCACCAGTTCCCTCAGCACCCTAGGGTAACACTCCATCCGGGCCCGGTGATTTTTCTAACCTCAATGCTAGCAACCCTCTCCACTTTTTCCCTTTCTACTGCTCCATCTGTCCTCCTCCCCCCTTCAGGTTCCCCCCACCACCACCACCACGCTGGCATCAGTCTGTCTTTCTCCCTGGTGAAGACAGAGCAGAAGTATTTGTTCATTTGCTTCCCCCTTTTCCCTATCATCCTCCACCCACCCAACTCCTTGTCTTAGTCGGTCTCATCTTTCTTCTCTTTTCTTGCTTATGTTGCAGAAGAAAGCCTTCTCACATGTCTTAATCCCCTGTGCCAATGGCAGTTCCTTCCACACCTTGGTTTTCCGGACCACCCTTCCTGCCTCCCTCGCCAGCCCTATGTATTTTCCCTGTCCTCCTCCCTCTTGGTCTTCATGTATTTCCTATAGGCCAGTCTTTTACTCCTCAGTGACTGGACTACCTCTGAGCTGTACCAGCTGGGTGTTTTGACCTCTGAGCTCTTCTTCTTCGATCTAGCACACTCCTCTATTGCAGCCCTTAAGCCTTCCTTAATAAGAGCCCATTTTAGGTCCACCTTCACAGTCGCTGTAATTTTTGCCACGTGACTTTTTAGTACTTCACCCATTCTGCTAATGTCCACCCTCCTAAAGTCCAGGATTTGGGTCCCAGTGGGGACACTTTCCCTGTCCATGTCCATCCCGAATCACACAGAGTGATGATTGCTCCCTAACTGTTACGTTATCCTGTACATGCTCACTGTTTGTGAGTACCAGGTCCAGGACTGCCTCTTCCCAGGTGGGTTCAGTGACATCTTGATTCAGGAACCCATTCTAAATCATTTCTAGAATTTTATGACTTTTGGCACATGTCATGGTCGCTACTCTCCAGTCCACTCTGGGCAGGTTGAAGTCCCCCACTATTACCGCCCGCACTTCTCTGCGCCTCACAGTTGCCAACTCAGGTCCTTGCCAATTCTTCATCCTGACTGGGTGGTCTGTACACCACCCCACTTCACCTTCCTCACCCTTGGGTCTGTAATTGGACCCACATTGCTTCCGACCGCCCCTCTTCTGCCTCCTCCCTTGTACTTGTTATACCCTCACTAATGAATAATGTATAAGGCAAATTATATCTATTATAGACAGAGAAGAGGGAAAGTTGAGTCCCCTTTTTGTTCATGTGTGCTTCAAATGGAAGATGATTTGAAGCATATATTGTTGTTATGTCCTCTTCACAATTCTGTCAGAAAGAAATGGCATGGGGACATTCTGGCAAGCACTGCCCTCCCTACCGACCAGTTGGTACCATTTCTCCTCAATAATCAAATGAGGTTGTGATGGAGAAACTGGTAAAATTCTTAGCTGCTCTTTGATTATGATGATTTTATGTGAATTATGGATGTACGCATACGTAAACTTGCTTGATTTATGGATATCTTTAACAGAATCTTTAGATCCTGGAAGTAAAGATTGTCCTTGATATCTCCTAAATGAAACTATGTAACTGTGAGATCTGTACAATTGTGCAATTTTATCCTTTTTGGAATTTGTATTATGATTTTAGATTTTGTAAAAGATTCGGCTGATCAAATAAACTAAACTTTGAAACTTTAATGAATACTGCAACCCCTCCTCTTTAGCCTACGCTCTGTCCCTCCTATAAAGTCTGTATCCTGGAACTAAGAGATCCCAGTCACGGTTAGGTATGGCCTAAGTCTCAGTTATTGTTGCAATGCCCACTCACCCTTCTGCAAATGGCGCTTGCAGGTCACCCATCTGTTTTTCCGAGACTGTGTGCGTTCAGGGACACTACCTTTCACTTCAAGTCTGAGCCCCCATCCCTACCTCCACTTTCAGCTATCCCTCTGTCTCCATATGCTTCACCCCTCCCACATTTTCAAACTACCCTACTTCCCCTTCCTGACTCCTCTACTGTTATGGGGGGGGGGAAGAGAGGTCAAGCTTATGAGTAATGCAACCCCCCCAGTTTGTCCCTCAGGACCCTCTTGCCATCCCTGTTGTGGTGTAGTATGTTCTGTTCATAGACAGATTTATTTGACCAAGTCTCCTATGCAGTCAAACCCCTCTTCCTCGCACCAATCTCTGAGCCATGCATTGAATTCCTCTATCCAAATGTTCCTTACTGTGCTAGCTCTTGGCACAGGGATTACCTCTGAGAGCACCAGTGATCTTACCACCTCCCTGCAGGAGTTCCCCAATCTCCTGAACCTACTTTTTACCACTTCCTCCCCTGCTAGGTCATTTGTACCCAAGTGAATAATTATGCTTGGTTTCCCCTACTCCCTTTTACCACCTCCTCTATCCTTTCACCCACCCTCCCTGCTGTCATTCCAGGCATACACACCACTTTCATTTTGGCATCCTTGTTCCCCATCCTTCCTCAGTCAATGCCCTTAACCATGGATTCCCCAATGATTATCACCCTACCGTCCCCCTCACCCATGTTCCCTCCTCCCATCCCCACTACTATAGAAGTTGTCTGCTTGATTTCCTTCTTCATGATTTTGGTTATTGTCCCCTGCTGTCTTAAGTTCCCCCCAAATGTACCTCCTTTTCCTTCGGCCCCAGATCCTCGTGTCTGTGTTTATCCCCACTGCCCCTCCTTTCCTGTAAACCAAGCCTTTTCCATCCATCTTCATCATCTCCTCTAGGCTCGCCTCTTCTCCCCTGCCTTCCTTGACCTCCCTGCATGGTCTTGATCCTCCTTTGTCCCTCTACCCTCATAGTTCCACCCAGACTTCTTACCTCACCTCCTGCTTCCACTTTCCCCTTTCCAGACAGGGGGCCATATATGTTTGATAAGAGCACTCCTTCAGGAGGTCTCACTCCTTTTGCAACTCCAGAGTCCCCCCTTCCCTACCACCTGCCATTCTCCTTCCTTGGGTACTCTGGCTATCTGAGGAAGTGCTCCCCTTGAATACTGGGAGATCCTGCCTGTTTCAGATCCGTTCCCTGTCAACACCCTCTCTCCCTAGAGCACATCCCCCTGCCTCCCTCAGCATTGTCCTGCTCCTCAGCCCCATTCCATTCTCCTCAGTTCCCATGTGAGTCGCCTTACTTCCGCCTTAGCTGCTCCTAGGCTCTACACTCGAAAGCCCCTATGTTCCAGACTGTTCCCAGAAAGACTGCTGCCCCACAGTTGTTGTAGCACACTACCCTTCCCGCTCTATCTTGCTGCCTGTGCACTCCCCTTTCTCCCCACGTCCTCTCAGCCCTGTTCCCTCTCCTTTCCAGATTCTTGTCCTTATGCACTTCCAATTATCGATGCTCCCTGTTGCCCCTGATTCACCCTCTCCCACCTGCTACCTGTTCTGCAGGTTAATGCAAAATAGGGTGATCCTAAATAGGGTTCTGAAGCACTCTCTTTCCCTGCTTTTCTTAACTTCCCCCAGTTCACTCTCCCCACCTAATGACTGTTCTCCTGCAGGTTAACACAATATAGGATGACTGCAGATGGGGTACTGCACCAATCTCCTTTCCTGCTTAACTACTTTCCTCCTGATTCACCCTCCCCATCGGCTTCCTGCTCTCCTAGGATAAATACAAAATAGCATGACCCTAGATAGGGTTCTGCTGCAGTCCCCACTAGCTGCTGGGTGTGGAAGGTAGGCTTCCTTTAGGTTTTGCTGCTACCCCATCCTTTGTTATTCTTCCACCCTCTCCCTCCTGTTTCCTGATCCCATGCTAGCTAGTACACAACTGGTTGACACTAAATAGGGTTTTGCTGCTTTTAATATGTTATTTAAAGGTGATCTGCAAAGTATCTATGCAGCCCGCTCCCGTCCCCACATACCTTATAATGCTGCTTCGGGAGTCAGGAGCTGCATAAATTATCATTTTTAATCCAGCAGTTAATTTTTTATAAACTGCCGAAACTTTCGGCCAAACACGAAAGCGGCTCACAAGTCCTGACTGAGTGGGCGCAACTGCACATGGGTATTCCACCCATTTAGTGGCGTCGCTACTACCAGTGCTCTTATTACAGTAGCAGTGGTGGTGCAATGCCTTGTAAGCTGCAGGTATTGATTACCTGTGTCTTCTGGCGCACGGACGCGGCTGTTGCTGGCAGGTAGCTGCGTGGTATCAATACCTCGACAAACCCACTAAAATGAAATATATAAACTTACCACTGTTACTGCTCGGAAACTTACTAATATTTCACCATTTCGTGTTAAATAGTGGAATACCCGTAATATAATGCGCCCACTCATCGAGACTTCGCATGCGCTTCGGTGTTCAGCCAAAGTTTGGCGGTTTAAAAATTCACGGCTGAATAAAAAATGATCATTTATGCAGCCCCCAACTCCCAAAGCAGCATTATACAGTATGTGGGGACGGGAACGGGCTGCATAGATACTTTGCAGATCACCTTTAATCTCGAAAGTCCAGCATCAACTTTCATGTCGACCAAGCCACCACATTAAGTGAGGAATTCCTGGGTTTAGAAAATTATAATTTTTTTTCCATTTATACTTTATGGGCCCTGCCTACCGCCAGGCATCCGCTCGGTCACGGACCCTCACGGCTGCAGCTCTCCCACATTAGCCGCTCTCCCGGGACCCCCTGGATTACCCCCAGGACAAGGTCGTGGCACCTGGCCCTAAGGTGCCACGAACGACGGGATAGGGCAGGAGTCAGCCCGGGGGAGCAGAGTGCAGCTGGGGGTGGGCTTCATAAAGGCCGCAGGTGGGCAGTTTTTTTTTCCCCATTTCTGGGGGGTGGGAACGTGCAATGACACCAACGTCCATCCCGCTCCCTGCGTTCCTTGTTGGTGCCGTCTGCTGCGGGACCCCCATGCACCGGCGACATCCCATGTCCTCCTCCCCAGAGAAGGAGAGCAGTCCGTGGGATGCTCAATCCAACTCCCCCAGCTGGCCCTCTGATGACCCAGGTCCATTCCTGAACCAGAGTCACCAGCGTCGCAAGCAGAAATCCAACCGCTGTGCTGGCGGGCGTGAAAATTAAAATTTTTAACTTGACTGACTCATGCAGGGTTAAGGTAAGAAAGGTGTGTTTTACAAAGATAATCTTATAACATTCCTTTGAATGTCTTTTCTGGTGGGTGGGTGGGTGGGGTTACCAGAGGTAGTGTTTTGTTTTCTGGTAACCAGCAGTGTGAACTGTTAAACCAGAGTGCATGAAAAAGAAAATCTAGCACTCACCCAGCTCCAGCCATGCACTTGTACCGCTTGCCCTGTGGTAAATTAAGGACTTGTGACTGCAATACCTAAAAGATTCCTTTATGAAGGTGCTGACAAAATGTAGTAAGTGCTACAGCTGACAGATCAACCCAAGGCCCCACCCTACGGTTTCATGCAAATGCCCTACACTTTGTCAAAGGTGTTGCTAGTGTGATCTTGTGGTTAATGCACAGGCTTAGGAACCAGAGGATCACAGGTTCCAACCCCACCAGAGCTAAATACTGTGTGACCTACAGTATAGCAAGGCATGTAACCTCTCGATTCCACTGCACACCTGCAGAAGCGGTAGAAACAGGACCTCACCGAGAATGAGATGTTGCAGCTCAACTGAACTATCACGGTAAATAAACTGCAACAGACAAAAATGCTTACCAATATATGTCTATTGACTGATAGTATCAGATATAACTGATGTGGGGAGTAAGAAAAGAATTGAATTTTAAGTGTTTGGGTTAGTAGATTAAAACAAAATTCCACAGTAATCTTGTTTCTTCCAAGGTATTCTCCAATATTCATAACTCTTGTGGTCAGCCTTTAAGATAGAACTGCCTGGAGATAGAACGTATGCTAATGCTGGAATCATCATTGGCTCGTGCCACTTTTCAAATGTTGCCCTTATCAACTGTCTACATTCGAACGCTTCAGATTTCATGGAAGCCTGCAAAGACAGGCCCCACGAGGAACTATATCTAACAGTAATAAAAGCCAACACAAAACTATTCCATAACCTCCAACTGGAGGAAAAACACACCCCGAATGTCAGAATCACCTGAAGAAGGGAAACCAATGCCAAAGGCTCAAAAACAGATAGGCCAGTGTGTGGCACCCTCACACATAGTTGCTCAGCTTGGAGTGCAGAGGCCACTCCTTCTAGTAGGGGAGGCAGGGTGGGAGTGTTATGAATATTGGAGAATACCTTGGAAGAAACAAGATTACTGTGGTAAGTAATTTTTGCTTCCCACCCCAGGAATTCTCCAATATTCCTAACTCTTGCAGACTACGAAGCAGTACCTTTGGAGGTGGGCACAGAACCTACTTTGGAAACAGACTCTGCAGGACTGCTGTGCCAAACCTGGCATCAGTTCTGGACTGGGTGTCCAGGCTACAGTGCTTTGTGAAGGTGTGCACTGTTCTCCAGGTAGCTTCTTTACAGATCTCCACTAAGGACATCCCTGGCTGCTGCTATAGTAGCAGCTATACCTCTTGTGGAATGGGCTCTCAGTCCTGCTGGGGGCTGTTTTCCAACTTTGGAGTAGCAGAACTGAATACACTGAACTATCCAGCGAGATATGGACCTTTTAGATGCTGGATTTCCTTTTCCCACATCCCCATAAGTCAGGAACAGACGTTTTCCGTCCTGCCTATAGTCCTTAGTAACTGTCATGTAGTAGCTATTGGCTTGTTTAACATCAAGACTGAAGTCTACGCTCACTTGAGCTAGAATGTTCAGTGAAAAAGAATGGTAGGGTAATGGACTGGTTCAAATGGAAATCAGAAACCACTTTGGGAAGAAATTTCCTGTCTGTTCACAGGACTACTTTGTCTCTGTGGAATGAAATGTAGTCCTGATCAATGCATAGAGCTCACTGATCCTTCTGATAGAGGTTATTGCCACCAAGAAAATGGTTTTCCAGGTGACATATTTCAAATGAGCTGAGGCCATAGGCTCAAAAGGGGGACCCATGAGCTTGGCTATACAGACATTCAAGTCCAAAGCTGGTACTGGTTCCCTATTGAGAAGGGTCCAGGTGAGCCAGCCCTTTGAAGAACCTCTTGAAAATAGGATTTGATGCCATAGAGGCATTCTTTCCAGCTGAGATGTAAGCAGATACTGAAGCCAGGACCCTTAAGGTAGTGGGCTGCAAGCCAAGAGAATGCAAATGGGTAAGGTAGTCTAGAAAGCTGGAATCCCTGCCTGTGCTGGTACCACATCACTGGTGGAACACCAAATTGAAAACCTTTTCCATTTTTCCATTCTGAGGCATAAATTTTCTTGGTAAAGGGTTTTCCGTATCCCCTGAGAACGTCCAGAACACACTCTGAGAGATGCAAGCCTGCATACTCTAAGTCCTCAACAGCCATGCCTTGAGTCTGAGGGATGGATCTGAGGTTCAGGTACAGGATTCTCCCTTGGCTGGAGGTTAACAGGTTGTGCCTTCGAGGAAGATGCATCAGTTTGGCTACAGACATGGAGAGCAGCAGAGAGTACCATGGCTGCCCAGCCCAATCTAGTGCTATCAAGATCACTGATGCTGGCTGGGATCTGAGCTTGATCAGAACTCTGAACACCAAAGGAAATGGAGGGAAAGCATACAGGTGCATCCCTGACCAATCCAAGGCCTGAGCATCCAGGGGATTGTCCCCTGGGCTGGTGGCCTGCAACAGTACTGTGGCAGGTGGTGGTTCTCGTGGGATACAAAGATCTATCTCTGGGGTAACCCACCTTCTGAAAATTACTTCCAGCACCTGCCTGTTGAGGGCCCATTCGTGATGGGCCTGGTTGATTCGACTCAGTGTATCTGCCAGGGTGTTGTCTTTCCTGGCAGATGGATTGCCTGAAGGAAACTCATAAGGAGTAGGCCAGGCTCCATATTTTCATGGCCTCTGTGCACAGAGGGCTTGACCTTGTTCCTCCTCGCTAGTTTATGTAGTACACTGTGGTGGTATTGTCTCTTCTGATCTGTACCACCCTTCCCTGCACTAGTGGGGAGAAGTCCTACAGCACCAGCAACACTGCTCTGAGTTCCAGTAGACTGATATGCTGAAATGACTCTGTACTTGACCATGTACCGTGGATGGTTTGATCTCCAGACGGGCACCCCACCCTAGTAGTGATGCATCTGTTGTGAGAACCACTGATGGGGACGCTTGTGGATAGGAACCCTTTCCTTAGGTTGACTTCCTCTTTCCCAGGTAATGCCAGGTCAATGAAAATAAAAGCAGCTACTGCCGATATTATGGCATCTGCAGACCTGGCATGTATTACTGAGACCTGGCTGGATGGGCGCTGGCCCAATTTTGAGTCTGCAATTCCAGCTGGGTTCTCGATGATTCCACAACCAGTGTGGCTCAGCAGGGGTGGGGGGTTGCTGTCTGTTTTAGACCGGAACTGGGTATCATGGAGGTCCCAGTTGAGGCTACCAATGCCTTTGAGTGTAAAATGGGTGCAGGTGTTGGCTACAGGATCCTTCTCATTTACCGTCCACCAGGTGATGGGAGGGAGTTCCCGAAGGAAGTTGCGGACTCCATCACCGACAAGGTATCGGAGTCTCCCAGATGGTTGATCTTGGGAGAGTTCAACACCTGGGTAGACAATGAAATGAACTCTAGCCATTTGGACAGAACCTCCTCCAATTGATGGATTCATTGGGCTTAACACAGGTTATTACCACTGCAACCCATGAGAAAGGACACTCATTGGACTTGGTGTTTCACCTGGGGATGGAGACCTCCGATGAGGAGGTGGAACCCGTCGGATGGTCTGACCATCACCTCCTGAGATTCAGTTTCACAGACCCCGAAATAGGCCTGACCCAAGGGAGTTGGTAAGTTCTGCCCTTTAAGAGGAGTTACCTCAGAAGGCCTAATGGCAGTACTGGACCTCTCGGAATTCAAGGGATAGCATTGACCCAGGACCTCTTGTGTCGGCTATAATAAGGCTGTTACCAAGGCACTGGATATCACTGCTCCTTCTTGTGTTTGCCCTCTTACCTCTCATCCGGTGCCCCATGGTTTAATGGGGAGATCCATGAATTAAAAAGGCAGGGGCGAAGGTTGGAAAGACACTGGCGGAAAACTCACCTGGAGGTGGACAGACTTAGATTGATGGACCATTATGATGTCTATCAATTAGCCATTTCCCATAAGAAGGCAGAATTCCTGTCCAGGGAAATTGCTACAGCAAAGAACAGACCAGCCCAGCTCTTCTGGACCGTGGACAGACTGTGCAATCCAGCCTGTCTTCACTCTGGTCGAGCATTGTCACAAAAACAGTGTGAGGAGTTTGTGCAGTTCTTTTCTGATAAGGTGTCCACCATCAGAAATGAGATCAGCCAGTGCCTTCCCATTGGTCCCTGCATTAATCAACCGGGTGGTACTAATACCCAGTTAACCTGGTCCACCTTTAGCCAACCAGTAGTCGTGGATATAGTGAGGATCATCCAGACTCTGCGGCCAGCTTACTGTAGTTTGGACCTGGGCCCTACACGCCTACTAGTGGGATGTGCAGAAGTCATTGGCCAGGTCCTTGCTGGGATAGTGGGAGTTTCATTGGAAAGAGGGATCTTTCCAGATCCCTTAAAGGAAGCAGCTGCATGCCCCCATTTAGAAAAACCTCCCTTGACCCCGACTGCCCAGCTAACTACAGACCAATCTTGAACTTGCCCTTTGTTGGAAAGTTATCGAGTAGGTGGTCGCACTGCAGCTGGAGGATCATTTGACTAACACAATATCTATGACCCTCTCCAGTCTGGGTTCAGAAAAAGACATAGCACTGAAAAGGCCCTGGTGAGGGTACTTAATGATCTCCTGACAGCGAGAGATCGAAGAGCCCATTCGATCTTGGTTCTCCTTGATCTCTCAGCAGCATTTGACACTGTGGATCATGGGGTGCTGCTCGAGCGCCTGTGGTTTTTCTGTGGACTGAGGGGGGCAGTCCACAATTGGTTTAAGTCCTTCCTTAAGTATAGGTCTCAGACAGTGGTGTCAGGAATTTATTCCTCGGCCCCTCATGGACTATCCTGTGGGGTTCCACAGGGCTCGGTGCTGTCCCCATGTTTTATTCGCAGTGTATTTGCTTCTGTTAGGACATTATGGCAGTACAGATTGAATTTTCATTGCTATGCTGATGATTCTCAACTGTACATGTCCTTTGTACCCAATCAGGAATGAGATTCCGTTGCGGTGTTTAATAACTGCCTACTGGAGATTCAGAGCTGGCTGAGTGCCAGTTGGCTTCGGTTGAACTCGGGGGGAAAAAATTAGGTATTTGTTGTGGACCCTGGTTACAGGATGATAGGCACATGGGCAGGAAAACCATCAGGATTAAGTCTTGGTGGGATCCCCCTTATTGCCTCTGGCCAGGTGCGGAACCTGGGCGTTGTTTTTGACGAAGGCTTGACCCTGAGGGCGCAGGTTTCGGCTGTAGTCAAATATTTCTATTACCATCTTAGGAACATAGCCCGGGTGAAGCACCTGGTTCCGCCCGAATATCTTCCACCTTTGGTCCACGCCTTTGTCACCAGTTGTCTTGATTATTGCAATGCCCTCTACCAAGGGCTACCGGGAGTAGATATCTGCCACTTGCAACTAGTGCAGAATGCGACAGCAAGGTTGCTGACTGGAGCCTCTAGGTCTAGTCATATTACACCTGTGCGCGATTTGTACCGTTGCCAATACAGTGGCGGATTACCTTCAAGGTCGCTTGTTGACCTATAAGGCCCTACTTAAAGCAGGGTCCCAACTACCTGAAAGAGCTCCTGCATCCTTACTGTCCCTCCCTCACTCCGTTCCTCTAGCGAGGGATTGCTAGAGATTCCCAGGGTATCCCTTAAAACATCGGGGGGGGGGGGATCTTTTCTCTTTATGGCTCCTACCCTGCAGAATTCTCTACCTCGCCAGATACGAGATAGCCAGACAGTAGAAGTTGTTAGAAATTGTTTGAAGACATATTGGTTTAACCAGGCCTTCTCAGGAACATGAGTTCGAATTTATATGGATGTTTTTTAATATGTTTTATATGTTTTATGATCGTGGTGAATTTTAATGTTATAAGTGTGAAGGCCCTGAGCTTTGGAAGGCGCTTATATAAATAAAACTTACTTACCACCACTGGAGGGCCTGCAGCAACGTTTTTGTTACTGGAATCAGCTTTGAGAGGGGGTTCCTCCTTTGGCACCAATGTGCCCTGAGGTGGAACTGCATGTTGCTCATCTGGAACCTGGACCCCAAGACTGTGCCTGTAGCTGCAGCCATATGACCCAGTAACTAGAAAAACTGCCTTGCAGTTTTTGGTCTGTTCAAGCTGAAGGAGCCCGTAATCTCTACAATGTTTCTTACCCTGTCCAGAGGTAGGTAGGTCTTGCCCACCTGGGTATTCAACTCTGATCCTATGAACTGCAGCACCTGTGCAGGTAGAAGGGCAGACTTTTTGAGATTTATCAGAAACCTTAAGGACTCTAAGTGACCCTGAGTGAGCTGCAAATGTTCCCTTACCTGTTGTGGTGAGTTTCCTACTACCAACCAGTCGTCTAGGTATGGAAATAATGCGACACCCAACCTTCGTATGTGTGCCACTACCACTGACAGGCACTTTGTGAACACTCTTAGAGCTGAAATAAGCCTGAATGGCAGGGTTAAAAACTGGTAATGACCTTAAGGGAATCTGAACCCAAGGTACTTTCTGTGAGATTCTCTTATGGGGATGTGGAAATAAGCATCTTTTAGGTCCAAAGATGCCAACCAAGCTCCTTTTTGGAGTGCAGGCAGAATTAGTGCTAAGGTCACCATCTTGAATTTTGGTTTTGTCAGGTGCCTGTTCAGTAATCTTAGAGCTAGAATAGGCCACCACTCCCCATTTTTCCTTTGTTGTGAGGAAGTATCTTGAATAAAAACCCTTCCCCTTTTGCTGTGGAGGAACAGGTTCTACTGCTCTGACAAAAGCAGATTTTGAACCTCCTTTTCCAGAAGCTTCCTTTCTGCATTGGAAGTTGGCTTGAACATACTGGTTCTGAGAGGTGAGAAGGATCTGAAACTTGGGGACAAACCCTGACTCACTACCTCCAGGACCCACTTATCTGCGGTAATGTTTTCCAAGCCTGGAAAAAGTGGCCAGTCTGCCCCTACTGGTTAATGGGGAGGCGGCCTTGGCAAACACATCAGGGAGCCCGTTTCGGCTGTGGCTGGGCTTGACCAGCCTGGGAACAACGCCTGGACTCCCTTCTGTCCCATCCCCTAAAGTACCCTGTCTGCTGAGGGTACTGCTGGGGGGGTGGAACAGCCTGGGCCTGCTAAAAAGGCCTGCTGTAGGCAGCTCTGCCCCTACCTCCCCTTCTACTGGGCCTAGTAGAAGGAGAGGTTCTTTCTTTGGCAAAGTTACTCCTGTAGGTGGCCTTATATTCATCCACCTTTTCCATATAGGCCTCTGTTTGGTCTCCAAACAGGGAGTTATTCTCAACAGGGAAGTCCATGGTCTTGGTCTGGGTATCCTGATTTAGGTTTGTGGCTCTTAACCATGCAAGCCTCCTCTGGGTAACTGTATTTGCCATCCATCTGGCAGCATCATTAGTATTTGTAACCATCTGGAACTGGTATTTGGCCACTTCCAGACCAAATCTGGCAGTCTTAGCCAGATCTGCTGGAGAGGCTATATCCAGAGCTTTGTCTGACATAGCCAGGATAGACTGCCACAGGGATTTCTGGTACTGGGTCACATAAGCCTAGTAGTTGGCTTGCCTGATAGCCAGAGAGGCAGACATATAACCTTTTTGTCCATACTGTCTATTTTCCTGGAATCTTTGTCAGGAGGATGAGAGGATAATGGTACCTTTGCCCTGTCACAGGCTGCAGTTTGTACCACCCCTGGTGGACAGGGTGAGTGAACAAAATTCAGCTCCTTCCCTGTAGAACTGTACTTTTTGTCCAGTCTTTTATCCAAAGGAGGGACAGAGTTGGGGTCTGCAAAATCTTTAACAAATCTTTTTTAAAGAATTTGTTTACTGGAAGCAGGAGTTTCTTAGTGGGTGTCAACCTCATCATCTCAAGATACTCAGCCTCTTCTTCATCCTCTATAACATCACTGGTGGCTATGTCTAAAGCATCCACTATCCTTCTCGCACAGGAAAAGTGAGAAGAATAACCCTCTGCTGTCCTGGGAGGGGAGCCAAACTCCAGGTCAGGGGAGACTTCTGGCTCAATAGGTTATCCTTCTTCCTCCTCAAATTCCCCATAGTCCTCAAACTCCATCTGCTGCTGGAGTGGGGGCTGGGCAGAGGTTGTTGTTTGCTTAGGAGGGGTCTGCACTGAAGCCTGATGGTCAGGTGTAGGTAGCAGCCCTGCAGGGCCTGAATCACCCTAAATGCCTGGGCAATGTCTTGTGGTGAAGGCATAGCAGCAGGCACAGCAGAAGTCCCCAAATGTTGCTCAGCAGGGGCTTCAGTGTGTTTGGTTTTCCTGGTCTTTTTTGATGGACCCGGAGAGTCAGCTGGTTCACTAGGTTTCTTACTATTAGCCTGGGTATCCATGTCAGGGGTAGCTTGTACAGACTGTGCAGTTTCACCTGCAGGAGTGGGGGGGGGGGGTTTGACTGGTTAGAGCTCGAGGGACCCTTAGGCATAGGAAGCTTCTTTTTAAGCCTTTCCAGATGCTTACCATCCGTCTTTTCAGGAAACGTTTTACAAATGTCATAATCCACCTAAAATGCTCATACCCAATGCAGACAACACACAAGGAGCGTTTGTCTGCCTTGGCAAACACTTCACCACCCACGGTTCTCTTCTTAGGTTTTCTAACATTATGAGAACTGATAAAAAACAGGAACAGCAAAGAAAGTTTTAAAATTTTGATGTTTGTTTGTGGTTGTGAACATTTCAGGAACGATGGATGTTCTGACTGGAACCGGGAACCGATTAAAGGAACCTAAGTTATCAGTTCTGTAACCGGGTTTAGCGGTTACTAAAGATAATAAATTTAATAAAAGAAAGCTAAAACTAACAGAGTTTTAATCAAAAACTCCGAAACTAACTGAAAATGTCCCGTTTCTCCTCGGTTATACCGAACCAGGAGAAACGAGAAAACAATAAAAACTTAACTAACTAGTGGTTTACTACAGAAATACAGGAGATATAGGCAGCAAAGAAAAAAATAAGTAGATACTTATTAAGTAATTATTTTGAAATTTAGACAACGACTGATGAGAGAGAGGTCTCCAAGCATCTGGTCTTACAGTGAGGAGAATAAAATCTGAGCGTTAGAACGAGGCAGTTGATAAGGGCAGCATTTGAATAGTGACACGAGCCAATGATGATTCCATCATTAGCATACATTCTATCTCCAGGCAGTTCTATCTTAAAGGCTGACTGCAAGACTTAGGAATATTGGAGAATTTCTGGTGTCAGAATGGTAAATCCTTTTAAGTGTTTATTGCAGCTGTAGTTGTTAAACTCATGTGAACTTTGCTACACACTGGCTAAGAAAGGTTGAAATGTGCAGGAAATGTTGCTGTTCTAACACTGTTGTCCCAGTGACTTTCTGCAGTCTTCAAAGTCACAATGAAAGCCGCAAGACTGGATGAAGACTATAACTAAAGTGTTAAATCAGACAGATATTGAACTGTAGTGTAAGACGCATAAGTCCAATGCAGGTACATAAAATCAATAGATTCCTTACAATACAATACTTATGAGGATAGGCTTGTTAGGACTACATAGCCTTGAAATCTGGTGGAAAAGAGGGGACATGTTTTATTACAACATCATGAGCAACCCACAATTGATGTTGGAATTAAATATAGACTATAAATCTGAAAAATATTATGTTAGGGGACATCCTCTACAAGTTAAAACATCTATGTACAGACTTCCGGTGCAGCTCTGGAACTCATGGCAGCCTAAGATCGAGCTCCGCTCAGATCTCCTCCCAAAATCACTAAAAAGCCAAAATTCAGCTTAAAAACTTAGTAGATGGAGAAATTCTTACGAAGCGTCAAATACACAAAGGGAACCATGAACAGATATGAAGTATTACCGATAGAGGAAGAGCAATCGGGAGCTGAAAAATTGGACTTGGAGACCTCAAATTATCATGAGCCCAGGCGGTATCATAGAAACATAAACTTTGGACGGCAGATAAGGACCATTTGGCCCATCTAGTCTGCCCATTCTCGTACAGGATAGGCCGCAGTTAACCAACAGCCTATTTCTTCCTAACCCCCACAAGAATTGCCTTACGTCTGTCCCAGCATTCTTGAATTCTCCCAGTTTTAGACCCACAACCTCCTCAGGAAGGCTGTTCCATGCATCCACTACCTCTCTGTGAAATAATACTTCCTCACATTGCCCCTGAACCACCACCCCCACCCCCATTTTTAAATTGTGTCCCTTGTTCTTGCCGTCTCTTTTCTGAAAGCTGGTACCTCTTGGACTTTGTTGATTCCACTGAGGTACTTGAAGTTTCTATCATGTCCTCTCTCCTTCTTTCCTCAAGAGTATACATATTAAGCTCCTTTAGGCTCTCCTCATCAGCTTCTCTTGCAGACCCTGCACCATTTAGTTGCCCTCCTCTGGACTGCCTCTATCCTGTCTGTCCTTGCGGAGATGGGGTCTCCAGAACTGGATGCAGTACTCCAGATGGGGTCTTACCAACTGTCTGTACAGAGGAAAACAACTTCCTGTTTTCTGCTGCTGATGCCTCTCCTATGCATCCCAGAATACCCCAGCCTCCTTACTGCCTTCTCACATTGCTTGCTAACCTTAAGGTCATCTGATATGATTACCCCCAGGTCCCTTTCCTTTTTTGTTGTTGTTACTACCTCCCCCCATTGTGTATTCTTCCCCTGGGTTCTTGTTTCCCAGGTGCATTATTTTGCACTTCTTTGCATTGAATCCTAGCTGCCATACTTCTGACCATTCCTCCAACCTTGCCAAGAGGCAGTATGGCGCAGTGGGTTAAGGCTCTGAGCTGCAAATCTGGAGACCTGGGTTTGAATCCCACAGCCCCCTAGGTGCATACTGTGTGACTCTGAGCAAGTCACTTAAATTCCTTGTGCTCCCAGGTTGCACCTGCAAACAAGCTTTCAGCTTAGTGTGTCTCACCTGGTAAAATAATTGGTTAAAAAAAAAAAAAAAAGTCCCTTCTCATCCTTTCCACGCCTCCTTGTGTATCAACCCTGTTGTAGATCTTTGTGTCATCTGCAAAGAGGCATGCTTTTCCTTCCAGTCCCTCTGCAATGTCACTTATGAAGACATTAAAAAGGACTGGACCCAATACTGAATCCTGCGGTACCCCACTAGTAACTCCTCTTCTTCAGAGTGGACTCCATTTACAATTACCTTCTGTGTCCTGTTGTCCAGCCAATGTTTTACCAGGCTACCACCCTGGGACCCACTCCCAGGCTGGTTAATTTGACTATTAATCTTTTGTGTGGGACTGTGTCAAATGTCTTGCTAAAGTCTAGGTAGGCCATGTCCACAGCCCCTCCTGGTCTACTACTTTGGTCACCCAGTCAAAGAAATCTATTAGATTAGGTCCTGACATGACCTTCCGCTGTGAACCCATGCTGCCTTGGGTCCTGTGCCCCACTGGCCTCTAGGTACTCAACTATTCTTTCCTTCAGAAGTGACTCCATCACTTTCCCTACCACAGAGGTCAAGCGGACAGGTCTGTAGTTTCCTGCCTCTGTCTTGGTCCCACTTTGTGAAGGGGAATCATCCGCCTTCCTCAGTCTTGGTACCACACCATCCTCCCATGATTTATTAAAAGAGTAGCCAGTGGTTTCACTAGTTCCCCTTAATTCTTTTAGAATTCTGGGGTGAATTCCATCAGGACCTATTGCTTTGTCCACCTTCAGTTTTAGGAGTTCTTGCAGAACCCTTTCTTCTGTGAAAGGACTGGGATCGACCCCCTATCAAGAGTGCTTCTGTTAATTGGATTAGGCACTTCCCCTCCTCTTTTGTGGATACTGAGCAGAAATATTCATTCAGTATCCATGCTCACTGTCCCCTCTGCCCACCCACCATTTATTCTATTCAGCCTCACTAGCCTCCTTTGTCTTTCCTTCGCTGATGTACCTATAAAAGGTTTTATCCCCTTCTAGCCGAGTTGGCTATCTTTTCCTCAGTTTGGGCCTTTGCTATTCGACTTCCCTCCTGCCTTCTGCCTTAACTGGTACAGCCTCTGTCCTGCTCCTTCTGTGTTTCCTTACACTTCCAGAATGCTGTCTTTTCTTCCTGACTTTTACAGCCACCTCTTTTGAGAACCATAGTGGCTTTGTCTTCGTTTTGATTTGTTTATTTGCTTCACACAAAAGCTTGTTGCCTCTGTGATGGCAGTTTTGATGATTCCCATTGTTGCTCCACCTCCTTCTAGCCTGTTTGCTAGTGCTTTTCTGAGGCACTCTCCCATCTTGCCAAAGTCAGCCCTCCTGAAGTCAGTACCCTCACTTTGTATGGCTTGACTCTGTAGCTGAGTTTAACGTGAACCACACTGTTTGATGGTCACTTGTTCCCAGATGGCAACCCACTTCTAGATCTGAGATCCTCTCACTGCCCCTGTTAGAGTACAAGGTCTAAGATTGCTCCCTCATGAGTGGGTTCGAAACTAGCTGTCTGAGGCCTGCCACCTGTAGGGCATCAAGAATGGCCCTGCTCTTGGATGTGGCTGCAGCAAATGTGCTCCACTTAACATCTGGCATATTCAGGTCTCCCATCAACAGTATCTCCCCTTTCTCTGCCATTCTAAGAATGCCTTCAATCATATCCTTGTCCATTCCTTCCCCTGACATGGGGGTCTGTACACAACCCCTCTGGATTGTGGTGCCCTTTCCAGTCTCCAAGGTGACCCACAGTGCCTTCTCTCCTCCCTGTTTACTCTTTTGTTCAGTTGCCTTTATCCTTCCTTTACAGAAAGAGCTACCTCCCCCCTTCTCCCTGCCTGTCTCTCCTATAGGTTATGTACCTGGTATGTTAACATCCCAGTCATGGTTTTCTGTACCATGTTTCTGTGACTGCTATGATATCCAGGCATCCTCTTCCATCAAGGTCACCAGCTCAGGGAGCTTGTTGCCCAGACTCTGGGCATTGGTACTCATTACCCTCCATTTCCTAATGGCCTTACTCCTTTTGCCCCATCCCTGTCCTTCTTGCCTTTGTCACTTTCTCCATTTACCCCTGCCCTTCTCCCTATCGACACCTCTATGTTGGTGTTTACGCACTTACTACCGTGATTTTTTTGGGGCTAAGTTTCCTGCTCCTTTCCAGTACCTCCCCTTGGCTAGTTTAAATGCTTGCCAATGAAGCATTTAAACCTATCACCTAGGATACTGGTTCCTCCTGGACAGATGCGCCCATCATGCCAGTATAGGCTTGCATCTCCAGGACCCCCCAGTCCCCAATGAAGCCAAATCCTGAACTCCATACCAGTTTTTCAACCACTGATTGAATCCCATAGTGTGGAACACCCTAGCCTCTCCTATGCCATAGATGGGCAGCACCTCTGAGAAGGTTACTGCAAGGTACATTTGTCTAAAGCCCTCCCCAATTCCACAAACTCTTCCTGCACTTCTCTAATCCCTTTCTTAGCAAGGTCATTTGTCCCTAGGTAGACAATGACATCCAGCTCCCTCCCCTGTGCAGCTGCTCCAGCAATCCTGAGGATTCGCTCCCTGTCCCTCCAAGCCATGGCGCCAGGCAGGCACCTTACCTCCCTCTCCCCTTCCTCCTCAGTTCTACCTTCCTAACAATGGAGTCCCCCACTAGGAGTTGTTTCCTTCCCCTGCAGGGTCCCCTGCCACCCTCCTGTGGGTCTCCTTTGTGGAGGTTCCCACCATCCTCCTTGGTCTCCACTGCGGGTGCCTCCATAGAGAAACCACACTTTGCCAGAATGGCATAGGAATTGTGGAGAGGTACAACTGGAATAATCGGGAAACAAATCTAAACACAGAAAACAAAAAACCAAACACTTAGTCTTAAATGATAAACTGAACAGAATAATAACAGAACTACAAGATATAAAAAAGGATTTTCAGGACTTTCGCTCAGAACAGGATTTCCTCCGTATAGATGTGTCAAATCTACAAAAACAAGTAAAGTCAATAGAACAAAAAAACTCGGATCAGACCGCAGAGATCACGCAAATTCAAACAACTTTAACCCAGCTTCTGGATATAACTAAAGCACTGGGGGAGAGACAGGAAGATGCAGAGAACAGATAGAGACACCAGAATATACGAATTTATGGAATACCAGAGAACAGTGAGGGCAGAGACATGAGGGGCTACACAGAGAATTTGTTAAGGAGGAACTAGGCCTTGAACAGGTCTTCTCTATATGAAACAGAGAGAGCTCACAGGGCACTGGCCCTAAACCAGCGGACCTGAAGATCGCCAGCGTTCTATAATTGTGCGATTTCTGAGTTACCACACCAAAGAAAAATACTTCAGAAAGCGTGGACCAAGGGGAAAATATTTATGGCAACAGAGACTTTTTGACAACGATTATGCGAGAGTCACAATGCAGAGAAGAAGGAATATGTACCTTTGTTTCAGTTCTAAGACAACTACAGTTGAAATTCCATACACTTTATTCATCACGACTTATGATCCAGTACCCCAATGGACAGGCCATATATGACACCTATACAAATGCGATGGAGGACTTGAGACAAAAGGATTCAAGTTACCCACCAAACTACCAGGAAACCATACAACTTGAATTTGGGACTGAGCAAAGAAAAGAGACGGGAAGGAATCACAGCAAGTAGTACTAGATGAAATAAAGAGACTATTGGGTCAATTTGCAAATAAAATATAATGATTATCTTCTCAAGATGAGTAGGCTGATGGGCTAGAGCGCGGCCTAGGTGGAAAACCAGCCCATGAGGAGGTATGCCCTTCGCTAGACTGCGGGGTAACCTGGGGAGCAGACCTGGGCGGGACTAAGGTGAATATACCCTCAAAGGAAATATACAAATATCTCCATAAAGGGAGTAGGGAACCCAAAAGGCTGAATAGGGTTCTCTGGGGATTATTTTTGCTAAAGGGTGCCAAAATAATTCTGTGTGATAGATCGCTTGAGGGAATGACGCTTATGAGCCCCAAATCAGACACCAGAGAATGTTTAATAGCTTAAGAGGAGCGGCCGGGGAGCTGGTCACTGTTTCTTGCTTAAGATTTGCATTGAAAAATCTCTTAATAAAGGAGGAAAACTGAGGGGACGGGTGCACCTGAGATGATTAACACCGAATTCAGGTGATAGCCGGGGTGTTCTTGGTGGAAAGAAAAACGGAGAATAAGACAGGATCAGCTAAATTTGGGATCTGTGAGTGGAATCCTAGAGGGAGACATCCAGACTAGACCAGGAGAGCTCTGCAGGGACTGGACGGTCCGGGGGTGGGGGGATAACTGAACTCGAGTAAAGGGCTGGATGTGAAGGCCTTGGGCCTCCTAGTGGGAGGAGAAGGCAAATAGCACAAACAAAACCCACCAGAGGGCGTGCTCTGCCTAAGACTGAGAATCAAGGCGATGTTCTAACAGAATGGACTTTAGAGAGGGGAAACAGAAACGATTAGGATAAAAAACAAAAAAATGATAATGGACAAAATTGACAAGAAGTAAACAGAGAAAAAGAAAACTGTGAAACAGGACAATTACATGCAAAGGTCATGGACTAAATGAACTAAGAGGATGGGCTACCCAGTGTCTTTCTTTGGAAGGGGGGAGAGAAAGAGCAATACAGCGACCAGAGCTATGGACCTGTATTAATTATCTTAGTTTTCTTATATTTTGTGTTGGAAATTGCACTTATTGTTTAGAAATTCTTTTAAGGGACCGGACAGCCAGATAGAAAACCCAGATAAGACCAAATTTAATTTTGGTTTACATTACAGAGATATGTACAACACCCTGGGCAGGCCTACAGAGTAAGGCAAATAGCCCACATTAGATGAATTTTTCTATCCTTGTTAGGGAAGAATCTGACATTGGAAGTCACTATGTACATAGGTTACACTGAGAGGGGGAGAGATAACTATGGGGGAGGGGGGAGGAGGAGATACAGAGACATCGGAGAACATAAAAGGAAGAGATATGGATATAAAAAAGAAATGAAAGAATTGAGGATACTCACAGACATAAGCAATATAGAAGTGGTACAGTGCAATAGTTATAAGAGAATGTCAACAGGTGAACAATATCAAAAGTATTTAGATGTCTCAGATTAAGAAAACCCTGAAAGTGGTGTTCCAGAATGTCAATGGATTAAGCAACCCTATAAAGAGAACTAAAATAATTTCCCATCTTAAAAAAATGCACCCCCAGATTATTCTCCTACAAGAGACACATCCAAGGATGAACACCAGAAATTACTTAAGTATGGAATGTCGAATATCGTGACTAGTACATATACGAGAGGGCGTAGGAGAGGATCAGCCATACTTCTACCAAGATCCTCAACATTTCAAATGCTCAAATCATTCCAGGATGGAGAGGGCAGGTTAACTTTGATCAAGGGAAATTGGAAAGGTCAGATGTATGCAGTGGGAAGTATATATATATATATATATATATATACACACATCCCCAAGATCAAAGAATACGGTATATCAAGCAGTTTTTGATAAAATTATAGCTTTTAAACAAGGGAAATTGATCTTAGGGGGCACGTGAACCTTTTAATGAACCCTACAAAGGATAGTTCAAACCCTAATACCCCCAGAGCTACAAGGGGACAGAAACATGGCAAGAGACTCATAAAAGACCTTGCTGTAATAGACACTTGGAGACATTGTTATCCAACATCCCGTGGATATACACATTTTTCAGGGGTCCATAATACATACTCACATACAGACTATTTCTTGGTAGAAGTGGAATCTTTAGATATAATACATAAGGCAAGGATTTCCCCTATCTATTTATCAGACCATGCAATTATTACTGTAGAATTGGAAGCAGAACAGGAAATAATAATGAAAAAATGTAGGTTTAATAATATGTTTATTAAAGATAAACAATTTAAACAAAAGGTACAGCAATGGATCCCCAGAATATTACAAGAGAACACAGTAGAAGAGGTGCAGGAGGGAACATTATGGGACACATTAAAATCAGTTCTACGGAGAGAAATTGTAGCATATGCAACCCATCAAAAGAAAATGAGAGCTAGGAAACAAAAATAGTTAGAATTGGAACTAGAAAGACTACAGCAAATCCACGCAGAGGGAAGGAGAGATACGATTACACAGATTAATCAGGTAAAGATAAAATTACAAGATGTACTAAACCAAAAAACTGAATAAGCTTTGATGTATGTGAAACAAAGGTATTATGAAGGGGAAGCAGAGCGCCAAAATACTAGCCTATAGATTAAGCAAACAACAGGCATTATCAACTATATCCAAAATAAAACACCCAACACAAGCTAAAATACTTAACAAAACAAAGGTATATTACAGGGCATCAGAACATTCTACTAAAATGATATTATCAACAGCAAGAACCAGAAGAAGAAAAATATACAATGTTTTTACAAATATGCAATTACCCCAACTCAAGGAAGAACAAAGTAAGTCATTAATTCGTCCAATTACATCCCAGGAGATAGGCAACGCCTTTAGTAACTCCAAATCAAACAAGAGCCCAGGCCCAGATGGATATACTGCAGAATTTTATAAAACATTCAAGAAAACCCTACTCCCAACATTAACTAAGTTATTTAATGCTATACAAGATAATGAGTCCCCTATCCCGAATAGCTGGCAGTATGCTAATATATCCACAATACTTAAACCAGATAAAGACCCAATGAACTGTGAATCGTATCGTTCTATTTCAGTCTTAAATCAGGATTATAAATATTTCACAGCCATTATGGAAAAAGACTAGAGTATACTTCCCATATTATAAACAAAGATCAAGCAGGTTTCATCATAAAACGCCAAACAGCAGATCATATTAAATGAACAGTATATCTACTAGAAGAAGTACAAAAGGAAAAAAAAAACCTTTATATTTTTAAGTATGGATGCCCAGAAGACATTTGACAGGGTGTCTTGGAGATTTCTAAGATACACGATGGAGAAATTTAATTTTCCAATAGCCTTTTTAAATATAATACAACGAATATATACACATCTCCACAAGCCATGATAAAAGTGAATGGATCATTCTCAACCCGTTTTCCTCTAAATAGAGGTATCCCCTTGCCTGTTTGCCATATATGCAGAACCATTAGCCCAAGCTATTAGAAAGAATAAACTAATTTCAGGGATCAAAATTTCTCAATACTACCCTACCCATAAAACAGCTTTCTTTGCTGATGACTTACTAATATACCTAACTGAACCAAAAACATCCATACCAAAATGATTCTCCCTCCTGGGGGAGATGGGGTCCATCTCAGGATGTAAGCAAGTAAAACAGAAGTACCATGTCTAAACTATCATCCAAGTGAGACAATTTTGGCAAGATACCCATTGAGATGGAAAAGCAATACATTTTGGTATTTGAGGATAAATCTTACAAAGGAAATACACAATTTATATGAAGCTAATTACAACCCACTTATATAATCTATTAAGGAAGATGATTTCCTGAGATGGGACCCATTGCCTCTTTCATTGAATCAAATAATTGAGGTTATAAGAATGAATATACTTCCAAGATTCCTATACCACTTCAGACTCTTCTGATCTTCCCACAGAAGACAGACTTTAAAAAAAAATGGAATAGTATGATATCTAGGTTTATATGGCAAGGAAAAAACAAGAATAAAATATACAACCCTTCAACTACCAAAAACAAAGGGTGGCTTGCTTTACCTAATTTAGAACAATATGCACAGGCAGCAGTAATCTCACATATATTACAGTGGTTAGATGGAGGATAGACCCACACTGGAAAGAGATGGAAGAGGAATCCAATTAGAGATAGAGAAATATTTATTTGGTCAAACTGTACCAAAATTAACTATGCAAAAGAGATCAGATTTTAACAAACCAGACAGCTATTGAAAATGTGGAGATCAATAATTAAAAAAACTAATGACCCTAAAATATACTTAATACAAAAATCACAGCAGATTCCAGGTTCGAACCAACCAAACAGGATTATAATTTACAAGGTGGCACCATCAGGGTCTTACCAGATTCTACCAACTATATGAACAGGAGTCTTTGCCAATTCCAGACACTAAAATAAAAGTACCACCTAGGAAGCAAGACTTTTTAGAAACCTCCAGATAATACATTACTGCAAGAACTTATTAGCTAAAGCCTGGGATCCAGGAGAGATGCACCCACTTATAAGAATTATAATTAATACAAAAGAGATCGCAATACCAGAACATGTAATATTTAAAATGTATCAAGCTTTAATCAGTAACCAGAAATAGAGCATTCTTAACAACGTTGGCAAGAAGAACTAAGCATAAGTTTGGAGGAAGAGAATTTGGAAGGGATATATACGGCAGTACATAGAATTACAAGATCCTCGACCTGGAGGGAATTTGGCTAGAAGTGTTTGATAAGATTTTTTAGAACCCCAACAAATAGTGGGGAAATATGATTCTCAATTAGGAACGACATGTTGGAGAGGGTGTGGGGAACCTTTAGCTAATCATAAACATATATTTTGGAGTTGTCCAACTCTAGATTCATTTTGGAGAGTGGTGGGAGATGCATTAAGAGAATCATTCCCTGAAATAGGGGCCTTGACACCAGAAGTAGCACTTATTTTAAACTTCACTAGTGAGTTGGGAAGAGGTAACTCAAGGCTCTTACTAGCCACAATGCTCCTAGCAGCCAATAAAGCAGTGATGAGGAAATGGCTACAAAAAGACCCACTTACCCCTTGAGAATGGGAAGATATAACCTATCAAATATATAGAATGGAGCTTAAGACTGCCCAGATCAATCTGAAAACCCAGAGATGTACAGCTTTTTGGGCTAGTTCTGAGAATGTCCAGATTATAGACATACAAGTAGCACCATTTTATTGGATTGTAACTATAACAATATTTGAGTTCTTTTATATACACAGAGTGGCCCAGATGCTGACTGCATGACATTCACTTAGAAACTGAGAGCACAAAAGAGGCCGAAGCCCATGAAGTTGCTTCGTTAGGACATAATGTAATAATTCATATTACCTCCATTGGCTATGTAGTTATCCAAGTTTCTTTTAAAACTGTTCCTATCTTGACTTAATTACATTTTCAGGTAGCTTGTTCCATAGATTCGCTGATCTCATTGTGTAATAATACTTTTTTTTTATTAGATTTGTACATAGTTATTTTTTTAAAATATTTTTTATTATTTCAGTGTTTTTCTGGAGAAGTACAGAATACATCTTTTGTTCATACATATTTCTCTTAAATTCTGTAAAGATATGTCATTTATAATGGTCTCAGGAATTTAACTAATAATGCCATTGCTCAATACTACATTTGATATTTAATTCAAAAGTTCCTTGTGGTAATCCCAGGTCTGCCAATGGAGGTTTTACCTATGTATCAGATCAGGTCTGTGTCCAGAGATCCAAAGCCATAATTTAAGCACGCTTTCCTCAGACCACAGTTTTATTTATGCTCATTAAAAATAACCTGAGCTCCCTGAATTTTCTGATACCAAATCTTAGTGATGGGATCCCCAGAAACCAGCGAAATCGGACTCAGCGGGTGGGACTGTCGTGGCCAGAACCACAGCAACTGGAAGCAGGTAAATAAGGAGAAAGTGTGACCAAGCTGGATAGCCTGCAAAAGGCAGTCGCTGAACTTAACAACTTGATCCACCACATGAAGCAGTAGCACTGGCCACAGTGGAATCTAAAATCATCAGTAGTGTGGGAAACGCTCATGATTCAAAGAAAGCAGCTAACAAAGCCTTGGTGGCAATGGCAATGACTGTTAAAATTATTCGCTCTTCAAGAATCAGAACAAGTGGAAAATGCTGTGAAGTCCTGTAGTATTAGAATATTAGGTCTCACCAAAGGGAAGACCTGAGAGAACACCTTGAGAGATGGCTACCAGAGGAGACAGGACTAGGCCATGCAATCCCTCTTGTGAAAGCCTATCGCTTGACCCTGGAAGCAGAACTGAGGTGGGGCCCATGAACAGTGCTTATGGTAACATCCTCGCCTGGGACCTGTGCCCAGCTTTACAAGCGTAAAAGGACTTTTTCCCAGTCACCATGGAGCAGCAGCATTTGTTAATCCCTCCCCCAATTATTCCTATGCCACAAGCTTTTGAAAGGACCACCCTGAAATTTTGAGAGGCGCACATTAGCTGCTGGTTAAGGTTCCCTGTGAGACTGCAATTTGCAACACAATAACAAACAATATTTGTTTACAGCTCCACATGCTGCAGGGATCCTACTTGTAAAACACTTGGCAACACAAACTCCAGAAGTAGTTGAATCCGGTTATAATGAGGAGGAACACTGAGGTATACTTTTGTATTAGAGGATGGACTATGCGTATTGTACCCTGATCCCTGGTCTCGTACTAAGTATTACTGGTAATGATTTGTACGTCACATGATACACAAAGTTGATGCAATTTACCAGTTGGATACTGATATATTTTGTTCATGCAAAAAACATTAACATAAGGGTCTCTACATATACTTGATGAAGGCTTGATTGGAAGTTGGAGTTTGCGGAGCACTCAGATTCATGCTCCATGACAGTTTAAATGAACACTACAACCACTGATTTTTGGAAATGTTTTATTGTAGAGTTACACACGCCCTAGGTGATGTGATAGCTTCTTTGGGAAGACTGCCTGCCCGAATCACACTACATGAAGTGATAACAACCTTGTGCGGTCCAAGATGGCACTGAGGCCCAATTACTGAAGCTTGGGGAAGCCTGGGCAATTGGTAATAATATGTAAACTGCCACACAAGTGGGTAAGGTGTGAGGCAGACTCAATTTTTCAGATGCACAAGAGCCGCATGGTAGCTACATCACGCTGGAGGACACTGGGAGTGCTCCTACAGCTTCAATTGTTAATAGGTATAGAAAAGAACAGTTGGGTAAGAACTTACCTCAACAGTAGCTCTTCAGAGACCCTCCTCCATTAGCCCACTTTTGAAAGAGTAAACTGTCAGCGTCAGGACCATTCAGAAACTTCTGCTAGCTGGGGCTGCCCACAATGACGTGCAGTATCGTCACCCATATAATGTGGGTGGCCCCAACACTCCTCAGTTTTCCACCACAGATAAGCCTCAGAGGGCCTCTTATCATGAGGAACCAGGAGACCAAACCAGTACCAGGCAAACAAGAAGAGGAATGAAACTGGAAACAGGATGCATGTAATAAGGCCTTAGGCACAGCATCTAATTTATCCCTAAGAAGACAAAAAGGGGAAGGTGCACTATGGCCTAGTGGAGGAGATTCGCTCAAAGGTACACTGTTATGGTACGTTCTTACATAACTGTTCTAGCTTCACTGAGGGCTTGCACCAGGAGACATACAAGGAGAGATTAAAAGACCTCAATATGTATACAGTGGAAGAGAGGCAGGAACGGGGAGATACGCTAGAAACCTTCAAGTATCTTTTAGGGCATAAACAAAGTACAAGTGGGTGACATCTTTCAGTATAGGAGGCTTACAAGGATGAGGGGGCGTGATATGAGATTGGAGGGAGGCAAGATAAAGGGGAATGTGAAGTTTTTCTTCACAGAAAGGATGGTAGATGCATGAAATAGCCTACCCCAGGGAAGTAGTGGGAGCTTGCACAGTAGCAGGGATTCATACATGCATGGGATAGGCAAAAGGAAACCCTGGAGGTAGACAGGAAAGGCTAAAGCCAATGACCAAGTAGGGTCAGCAGCCACTGATGCAGGTAGGGAATACAGGCAGACTGGGTGTGCCTAGCGGTCCTTATCTGCCATCATATACTATGTTACTATATCTCCTCCATTAGGCCACAAATTATATACAGGTGCAGTAGCTCGATGCAAAACCCCTATTTGTGTACCTTAGTAGTGCAGTTATCGTTCAACAGATTCAGCTGAGAACTGGCATGCCCAGAGCTGGTGCTACGATCTCTGAATCCAGCAACTTTGATCTTTGATTGGTTCAGTGAGAGCAAAGTTCCAGAACATTGAAAATTCAAAAATTCACCAACATAGACCTTTTTGCTCAATAACTCAAAAATGACTGGGAAGTAAAATCAGAAGCATTCACATTTAATAGGGTTGGGGACAAGTGCGAATCTTTGCTAATTAATCCCCCCCAAAAAAACTATTACTGTTTTTGAGTTGTTTGCAGAAATGTGTTCAGGTTCCATGCATGCACAAAAATGATTGTTCTAAGGATAAGCACATTTTTGTAAAAGCATTTTTTTAATGTTTTTATTTAAAAATGCACCATGAAATGAACAAATTAGCTTCCTTATAAGTTAGTTATAAGTACCGGTGCCCCCTACTCAACACACCACTGTACCCTCTACAACATCATAGGTTGGGGCTCCTTAGTTAATAGACGATAAAAAGAACACTGTGCTCTGGATATAGGGCCATCTCCAACAAGCTGCCTCAATATATTAAGGATTGTCTACCTTCTTGCATTCCTGGCAGCTATCTGCTGAGAAGCCAGACTCACATCGCCCTTTACATATCCAGAGTTAGAACACACTTTGGTCGGGTGACAATCAGTCACGCCTTACCAGTCCTCTGGAATACTGCTCAAAATTTACTACAGCTCATTTCACCTGTACCATTAGCTGCCTTCAAAACTCTTATCCAACAATCATTTATGAAGCCCTGCAACTGCTTCCGGCACTGAAACTCTGACTCTCTCTCCTACCTGTCTGTCACCTCCCCTGCTAATGGCACCTTTTCACCCCCATACCCTCCCCTGTACCCTTAGACCTACCATGCCAACTAACATAGCTATGACAATCCTTAAGTATTACAATTGCCCCATCCTAACTCTCTCCTCCCTCCGCTATCCTTGGCGCATCCCATCCAGTGCCCTTGCTTTATAGTCCTCTCCCAGGCCATGTAATGCTTTGCTGGTCTAGACCTCATCCAATATAATATTGTACTCTACTGTCCATCAGAGACCTGCCTTGCGCAGAACTCGCACATAGCGGTATGCTGACTGCCTTTTGTACCACGCCTGAAAATTATGCTGCCTTGTTCTGTTCTCATTGTAAAGTCTTACGTTGCTATTTGTAAATTATTGTACACCATTGTGACAAGCCATGCCATTCTCACTTGTAATGACTATATTGTACATAGGCTGCTAATGTTGCTACGCCTACGCCAAATTGTTGTATTGTGATGTTGTTGTGTAAACTACCAGTTTCATCTTGTAAATGAGCCTTGCTCAAAGGTGTTCCACCTGGTTAAATAAAGATATTGATTGATAGTTGATACGAATGCATGAAAAAACAAAAAAAAAATGTGTGCTGAAAAACACAGGTTACTCACCTGTTAACAGTAGTTCTAGGAGTGGTATATGCTGTTCATCCACACTTGTTGGCAGTGTCCTTTCCCCTTTAAGATGTGCTGGAAAGACTTCAAGCTGGCTCTTCTCACCCACCCAGGTGGTATATCCCTTGGCACCACCCCATGATGCCAGATCTTGCCCGCTGGAAGCAGAGGTTGTGCGCTTGAGCCAGGGGAGGTCGAGTGGGTCCATGTGGATGAACAACATCTACCACTCCTAGAACTACTTTTCTAGCTGAGTAACCTGTGTTTCTAGGGATGTGGACATGTTATTGTAGCCACACTTGTTGGCAGACTCCTAGAAGTTCTCTGGGAGGAGGGAGACAAGGTGCACACACTTACTTAGGGAACACAGATTGGAGAACTGAGGCCCAAAAACAAACATCCCAGTGTGACTCGAGGTCAGTGTGGTAGTGTGCGGACTTCCAGGTAACAGTCCTGCAGATTTCATAGATAGGGACATCCCTAGAAGCAGCCATCGATGCAGCGGTATTACAGGTGGAATGAGCCCTTAGCCCTCCGGGGAGGCTACCTACCCACAAACCTATAGAAGAGATCAATGCAGGAAGTGATCTACTAGCCAATCATTCCACTTGGCTGCAGGTCTGCCAGGTGCAGCTTCAGCGTAGGTGACAAACAGCTGGCGAACCTCTCCCAGAACTCCAGACATGTGCTCTAATAAGTGAGTGCTCACCTCAGGTCCAGAGTGTGGAGCCTGTGTTCGGCCTCCGAGGTGTGATTTGGGAAGAACACCGGAAAAGTCATCACCTGATTCAGGTGAAACGCCGACACAATCTTCAGGAGGAACTTCGGGTTGGGGTGCAGGACAACCTTGTCCTTGTAGAAGACCAGGTAAGGAGACTCCACTGAAAGCACCTGGAGCTTACTGATCCTTCTGGCTAATGTAACAGCCACCAAGAAGGCGGTCTTCCATGACAGGTGAGATATGTCACACCTGTGCATCGGTTTGAATGACTTGCCTACGAGTTTTGCCAAAACCAGCAACAAGTCCCACGGTACTGGGAGTTCACACACCAGAGGGGAAATGTGATCCAAGCCTTTGAAAAGCACCAGACCACCTTTCCTGTGCCACCAACTGCTGATCCAGCCCGCACTCCAGAGATGGCTGCCAGGTGCACCTCCACCTTGCAGGGCCGTGCAGACTGATATCATCATCCAAAAATTCCTACACACCCAATTCCTATTGGCAGCCTAAGGGTTAAGGGTCACTGACCAAGTCCCTTTGGAGAGGGACCACAGGTAGTCCAAAATGCTGACCACCAGACAGGTCAAAGGGTCCAACCCCTTGCCCTAACACCAAATGGAGAATCTCTTCCATTTGAAGGCAGATCATTTTCTGGTTGATTCTTTTCTAGATGCCTCCACCACCGTGAGGACATCTTCAGAGAGACCCAAAGCCTGGAACTCTACCCGCTCAGGGACAAGGCTGTCAGGTGCAGGGATTGAAGGTCCAAGTGGAGTACCTTCCCTGACTGATGGAGAGCAGGTCCAGGTGGAGTGGAAGATGCCTCACGAGCTGTTCCTGAGGCTGAGGAGATCGGGGTACCAAAACTGGCATGGCCAGTCCGGAGCCACCAGGATTACCCGTGCCTTATCCCTCCTGACCTAGAGCAGCACGTTGTGGATCAAGGGAAGTGGAGGAAAGGCATACAAGAGGCCTGGGGTCCAAAGCCTCAAGAAGGCATCAAACCTGCAGCAAGCCCTGCTGAGGGGGACAGGCACAGAACCGCCTCAGCTTTGCATTCTCCCCGGAGGCAAACAGGTCCACCTGAGGGGTGCCCCACTGGGAGAACAGGCTGTGACCTACCTCTGGATGGAGAGACCACTCGTGAAACGCCTCGCCTACCTGGCTGAGGCATCTACCAGCTGACTGGAGGCTCCTGCCACATGGATGGCTAGGAGATCCACCTCCAGGCACACACGAGGTCCAAATGTGAAGAGCTTTCTTTGCACAAAGGCAGGGAGTGTCCCACCCTGTTTGTTAAGGTAGTACATGGTCGGCCGGCCGGTGGCGCTGGATTCGCACTGCGCACACTGGCAACCCGTGTTCAGGAGCAGGCACGGTCCGCTTGAGGAGTTGGCAGGGAAGGAGAGGATTGAGCATCCAGAGGACAACTCCAAGGGAAGCAGAACTACTGCTTCCACCGAATGACTGCCTCCAGGTGGAGGCTTGATGGCAGTGCGGGACTGTGGGCACCGTGGAAGGGAGGATGTTGCGGGACTTCCGCGGACGCACGCACGCCTCCATGGGTGCACATCCTGCATGTGCGCCCCAGCAACGGGTAAGGGGTGAAAAAAATGGAGGAAAACACCACCAGTTGTGGATGACAACCGACCCCTTGCAGGCTCTGCACCTGGCGACCGGGTGCGCTCTGGGCAAGTCCCAGCGAGACCGGGGTGACAGGACTGTGGGGTCAGTTAGATGGGGGGCAGCTGGGGGCAGTGAAGGAGATAAATACCTATATATAAAAAAAAAAGGTCGTATGTGGTCATGGTGTTGTCCTTCTGGACTTGGACCACTTGACCCCGAATATACGGAGTGAATGCAGTAAGCACCAGTTGAACTGCCCAGAGCTCCATCAGGGTGAAGTGCCATCGGGATTCCTCAGGGGTCCAGAGCCCAAGGACACTGTGTTCCCCCAGATGGGCACCCAAGCCTATGAGAGAAGCGTCAATCATCAGGATGACCATCTGCTTGGGGTGGACAAACGGGATCCCTTCCTGCAGATGCTCTGGGAATAGCCACCACCGGAGGGCATCCTACATCTTTTGGGTCACAGTGACCAGCTGGTCAATGTGAGCTTTGCACTGAGACCACTGGCTGGCCAGCTCCCATTGCATGGAGCGCATATTCAAACGGGCTTATCGGATTATGCTGGTGCAGACAGCCATGTAACCCAGAAGGTGCAGGAAGTCCCGGGCAGGGCGCAACTGCCAACCCAAAATGATTGGGCAAAGGAGGAGAGAACCTCCGCCCTGTCTGCCAGGAGCCATGGCAAGAGTTGGGCTCTGCCCCGATAAAGCTGATCGCCTGCGAAGGCTCAAGTTCCAACTTGGCCTCGTTGACCACGAGGCCAAGGGAGATGCAGATCTGGACAGCCAGGTTCCTGGACTGCTCCACCTCCTGCCTGGAGGAACCTGCAATCTGCCAGTCATTTAGGTAGGTTTACAGCTGGACCCCTCGACACCTCAGGTAAGCTGCCACCACTGCAATACATTTGGTGAAGACCCTGGGGGCTAAGGAGAGGCAGAAAGGCATGGCCCTGAACTCGTAGAGGGTTCCCTCGACTCGAAAGCAGAGGAACCTTCAGTGGGATGGATGAATCAGGATGTGAAAGGATGCATCCCAAAGATCCAGGGAGCAAAACTACATGTTTTTCTCTAGAGACAGTATGATCTGAGGTAGAGTTACCATCCTGAAGGTGCGCGACCAGAGGAACTTGTTGAGGTCGTGCAGATCTAGAATACTGCACCAGCGCCCCCCCCCCCCCCATCCACTCTGGCACCAGGAAGTACCTGGAGACAAACCCTGGGTGTTCCAGAGAATCTACTACTCTGACCATGACCTTCTTGCAGAGAGCTGGGCTATGTCATCTCGAACAGCCACACTGGTGTTTGCGGATACCAAGTCCTCCTGTGGGGCACGGGCTCAGCTTGGAGGTTACTCCTCAAATTCCAGAGGCAGACCCTGACTGACCACTTCTAGAACCCACCTGTCCATGGTGACAGCGGACCAGGCGGAAAGGAGGTGGAGTCGACCCCCACAGGAAGACTCAGGGGAGGCGTGACAGGTATGAGAGTGGCACCCTCCATCCAGTCACTGAGCAGGCTTGGGGGAGGAGGACCCGGCTGAGGAGCCACTGGGCCCTTCCTTCCGGACTTACGGACCACCGAGGCCACTGACTTGGGCCTGGGTCACCAGGATTGAGCCTGCTCGCCAGCCTGATGCTGGGCTGGTTTTGCCACAGGAGTGGACGATCGAAAGGGTTTTTGCTTCTGTTGCCTGGAACCCTTGCTATCCTTTTGTGCAGATGTTACAGAGTCGAAGGTGGCATTGGACTTCTCGATATGCTGGAGGTGACCCTCCACTCCGGACCCAAACAGGTCGATGCCCAAGAAAGGAACATTCACCAGCTTGTGCCGAGTATCTGCCGTAAAGGTCCAGATCCGCAGCCAAGTCCTATGGTGCATGGCTACTTTGGCCGCTACTGAGTGGGCACAGGAGTCCCCCAGATCCAGAGTCGTTTACAGTTGCTGCTTGGCCACAGCCTGGCCCTGATCCTGGACCTGCTTGACTATGGTCGGGAGGTCCACAGGCAAATGAGGAATCACCTCATCTAAAGAGCCCAAGAGGGCATGGAAGAAGTGTGCCATCAAGACGGCCAAGCTCACCTGACAGAAACTGATCAAGGAGGCAGCGTAAACATTTTTGTCGCATGGTCCAATTTCTTGGACTCCTTGTCTGGCATCTTGTCGATGTCCCTGATACTGCCCAAGTGCCAAAACATGGAGTCAGCCACCAGACCCTCAACCAAGGGGTGTTCCATGAAACTCGAGAGGTGCACGAAGGCACAATATATTTGAGCCCATCCGGCAGATGGTGCGGGCAAGATGCGGAGTGCTGCCAAAGCTCCAGGGCTGGGCCAACAATGGCCTTGGCCATTGGAAAGACCTCTGTTAGAGAGTCCCCTTTATCCAGAATCTCTGTAAAGGGATACCGAGCCCGCTTCTGGTTGGGCTCCATTTTCATCCCCATGGACTTGGAGATGAGGTGGAGGATGCCCAAGAAAGAAATGGGTCTTTCCTCCATCGAGAGATCCCCCACGGACTCCTCGTCGACTAGATGGAAGTGCAGGGAAGAATCCTTGGACTCCGTGGAGTTCACATAAAGTGTCCAACTGCCCAAGTCACCTTCAACCCACCGCGAGTGGTCAGAATTGAACGTGACCAACAGCCGATGGGGAAGCCCCTTGGCCGAGACTCCTTAGTCGGGGCGCCGGTCGACGGCCGCTTGGATGGCAGCTCCACCAGAATGGGAAAGAGGCTGGCCTCGGCTGAACCAAGATTGTCTTGACCGGCTCTGCTCTAGGAGACAGTCTAAACCAGCTCCACAGGGGAGTCGTGCTTGACCTCTCGAGAACAGCCAAGTGATGGCCTTAGGAAACTGGGGTCGCTACTGATCAGCTAGCACCAATTGTTGCCACATGAGGTCTTCGTAGTGTCAACGCAATCTGCACTGAAGTCTCTCCTCACACAAGGAGGACATAGACAAGGAATAACGGCAGAACCACTTCCCGTGCTGCCGAGAGCGGGAGCGCTGATGACGGCAGGAGCTGCTTGACCCACTGAAGGAGGACCGAGACCTCGACTGCCGGGAGTACCAGTGGGGGATCTTGGAGGGAGCTGGGGAATGCTGCAGCTCCTCCTGATCTGGGTCGGTGACCGGAGAGTTCTGATCAGCAGACTGAGCAGCATCATCTAAGCTTTCTTTTGTTCCACTTAACTTGCAAGTACTTAACTCCTGTTTCAGTTAAACTTGCAAGCCCTTAACCCCTGGCTAATCCCTCCTTTGTCTTGTAAATTTCTGCCCTTTCTAAAAACACCATTCCCACCCCCCTGCTGACAATCTGTCTCCAGCTTTCCATGCCCTCCAGCTCCAATTGACTTACACTTCTCGCTTTCTCTCCTTCTAGCTACATCCCTGGAAACGCACTTTCTCACGGGAAGTGGCTCGGCCTTGCTTTCGCCACCACCTGCTTGCTGCAGTGCTCCTGGACCCCTGAACAGGTCATGCCTTCCCTTCTTACAAAACCAGGCATTCTCTGTTCCGATTGGCCACCAGAGGAAGCAACCATGCTGTGATTGGTGATCTCTGCGCTGAAGCTGTTGTGCGATTGGTCGCCTACTGCACTGGCTCCACTGTCCAAGTCTGGCAGTCCCTGGATGCTGCCCTACCAGGGAATACAGAGTGTCTTTCCCTATGGCATTTTTCAAGTGCTCTTTCACTCGTACGCTAACTTTTGAACTATACTGTAGTTGATGTCTACCTAGCTGTGTATGCCTGTCCTGCTCTTTGTATGTTTAGCATTTTGTTTTTTCAATTGCCTAATATGTGCACTGTTTGTGATATGCTTTGCCCTAGGGTTCTCCTGCAGTAGCGTTACTTGTAAAGCTAGTCCCAGGCTGCCTTGTTAGTGACTGTCTGACTAACCTGGTCTTTGTCTACGCCACCCCCTTCTCTCTGTGTGACTGCCTCCTGCCTTGTCTCCCAGACTACCCGGTTTTCTCTCACCCCCACCCTAAGATGGCCCTGCTCTAGCTTTCTTTTGTTCCACTTAACTTGCAAGTACTTAGCCCCTGTTTCAGTTAAACTTGCAAGCACTTAACCCCTGGCTAATCCCTCTTTTGTCCTGTAAATTTCATCCCTTCCTGACCACACCATTCCCGCCCCCCTGCTGATGGATCTGTCTCCAGCTTTCCATGCCCTCAGATCCAATTTACTTATACTTCTCTGCTTTCTCTCCCTTCTAGGTACAGCCTCTGAAATGAGCTTTCTACGAGGAAGCAGCTCTGCCCTTGCTTTCGGCCACCACCCGCTTGCTGCACATCTCCCCGGACCCCCTGAACAAGTATGTCATGCTTCCCTTCTTTCAAAACCAGGCGCTCTCTGGTCCGATTGGCCTCCAGAGGAAGCAGCCACGCTGTGATTGGTGATCTCTGCGCTGAAGCTGTTGCCCGATTGGTAGCCTACTGGTAGCTCCACTGTCCAAGTGTGGCGGGCCCTGGACGCTGCCCTACTGGGGAACACAGAGTGTTTTTCCTCTGGGCATTTTTCAAGTGTGCTTTCAATCATATGCTAACTTTTTCTCCTGCCCACCCTCCTCCACCCCCCGGCGCTAGTTAAATAGTCTTGATCCACTGAACGACCAGCCCCCTCGGAAACCCTCTTAAAGTGACAATGCCTAAAGCTGCGATCAAGAGTTGCTTCTGCCAGTCACTTCTTTGCTCTGTCACAGCAGTACCCCTTACCCTGCCAATCATTATCATTAGGCAACAACTACAGCCGGCTGGATAAGCACCACCACTGCCCCCAGAATGTACACATATCTGGCCCTGCTGGTGCTAATGCCCTCCATATTACTGTTAACTGAAATGAGTGCTACAATTCCTGCTGTTGATCAGCAAAACCTGTGCTCCTTCTCCCCTTCCAGCAACTACCCGGACACTGCTGACAGGACCCCCGGACATGCGTCCCCTCTTGTAAAGTCACCCATCCTTGCACTGTCATCAGATTATGAAAGACGTCTGCTCAGCCATTTTATTCACTCACTAACTGTACAATCCCCTCAATGGCTCCCCTAAACCTGACCACTACTATCTCTTCTTCTCCTAGCTGGCGATATAGAGAGCAACCCTGACCCCACCAATGCCCACACTGACCAATCAAACACCACCTGGGCTAATCAAGCTGGTTTCAGAGTTGCCCACAAGAACATCTGCAGTCTCCCTGCCAAGTTTCATGAGTTTGAGGCATGGGTATCCTTATATAAGCCACAGGTGCTAGGTCTCTCTGAGACCTGACTGAAGTCATACCACACTGACTCCTTGCTCATACTTAGTGGCTACTCCCTCCTGCGTCTCGACAGACCTGGTAGAAAGAGGGGAGGGGTGCTGCCCTGTATGTCCAGGAACATCTTCCCACCTCCCCTGGCAGCTGCTCCACCTCCCTAAGTGAAAGGCTATTAGATCCCTAAGTGAAAGGCTATTAGACGAGCTGATACTGGGAGCATCTAAAAAGTTATACCTTGGTTGCTGCTACAACCCACCAAATGGTGGCATCCCAGGGCTATCAAACTTCCTGGATGGTATCAAATGGCTAATACCCCATCACAACATAATTATGCTTGGCGACTTCAACCTTAACTGATTGAATTCACATGCACAGGACTATGTAAATCTGCTAAGTGAACTCAACCTGGAGCAAGTTATCTCTACCCCAATGAGACACAATGCCCAATCCCAGAATCACTCTGCTCCTCGACTGGATCGCCACAAACAGGGTTGATCTGATCCTGCAGGCTGGCACCATGGCAGATTCAATAAGTGATCATTCGCTGACCTACACTGTTATGACTACCAAAACTAACCGCCTCCCCACAAACTCATCTTGTGCAGAAATTTCAGTGGCCATGATCACGAGCGGTCCTGAGGGATGCCAGGGCAATTAACTGGCCAGCCCTCTACCGCATTAATAATATCTCTACTGCAGTTACCTTCTTTACCACTGTTCTCCTTCGGCATCAGGATACTCATTACCCTTGTAATACCAAAAGGGTGGGGGGGTTGTACCCACTGGGTATCAAAGGAATTACTGTCTCATGAAAGACAGGGACAGGAAGTGGAAAGAGTACAAGGTATGCCCCTCTGTCCAAGCTTGGGATGCTTACAGGAGGCTACGCAATTCCTGTAAGCAGGCTGCTAAATCACTCAAGCATAATTTCTATCATAAGCAACAAAGCAAGAACCTTAAAAATCCACGTAGATTCTGGCAGCCATTGGTTCACTACTAAACCCAGCAAACAAATTGCACAGCTCTCAACCTCCGCTGGTCTTATTTCTGATCCCTATGAGATTGCAAACTCCTTTAACATGAAATTTACAGACATATCCGCCTACCTCAGTAAGCCCCCCAACCCTTCCCCTGACTGCAGTGGTCTCCCAAACTGCCCCACCCCCACTTCCTCATACAATAACCTGCCACCACCGTTCCACTTCAGGGTCATTGGGCCTAAAGTTACGGCCAAACTACTTAACTCCCTCTCTGCAAAAGGCAGCCCTGGCAGCGATGGACTGTGCCCAGCATTTCTGAAAATGATCTCCCCTGTTATTACCAGACCCCTAACACACATTTTCAATCTTGCACTTTCTTCATCCACTGTGCTGGACTCCTGGAAACTTGCTCATGTGGTACCCATATTCAAAGCTGGGGACCCCCTATCCCCAGACAACTACAGGCCCATCTCCCTGCTGCCCCACCTCAATAAACTACTGGAGAAAATAGTGCACTTCCAGTTATTGAAACACCTGGATAAATACAATGTGTTATGACCCCGCCAACATGGCTTCCAGAAACACCATAGTACCTCCTCTGCACTAGCTCTGTTCACAGACCACATCCTCAGACAAATGGACATGGGCAACACTACAGGGGATGTTTTCTTGGATCTATCCAAGGCATTCAATCTTGTTGATCACCAGCTTCTTCTCTCTACCCTGCACAGCTTTGGCTGCTCAGATGGAACCGAGGCCTGGTTCCACAGCTACCTATCAAGCAGGTCTCAGACCACCATAATCAGAAATGCTACCTCCCAGGCTCTACCCGTGCACATTGGGGTCCCCCACGGCTCCATATCCGGCCCTCTGCTCTTCTCCATATTCATCAGTGCCCTCCCCTCAGATAGCCTCGATTGTAAGGCACTCCTCTATGTGGACGATTTAGTTCTATATCATAGTGATAAATCTCTGCAATTCATCTCCTCCACCCTTACCCATAACTATGGCTCTGCCCACCACTGGTTTCTTTCCAGCAATCTAATAGTTAATGAAAAGAAAAACAATTCTATGCTGTTTGGCTCAAAACACTTTCTCACAAAATTTGACAATTCTGGCTCCTCCCTACAAGTGCTCACACCTGCAGGCCCTTCCCTGGAAAATGTCCCCTTTTTTAAATACCTGGGAGTCACATTTGATCCCTCCCTCACTTTTGCCGAGCATGTCAACATTACAGTGCAGAGAATAAATCAGAAGATAGGTGCAGCCTACAGGCTTAGACACCTATCATCGACCGAGCATGACTGGCACTAGAGCAAGGCAACCAGCTACCCCTCCTCAACTACTGCTCCCCTGTCTACTCCGCTGTCTCCTCTAAACTTCTCACCAGCCTACTCACTACTTACAATTCCATCTGTCGCTTCGTCCTACAGGCTCCCTACTCAGCCCACCACTGTGCTCTCTACCAGTCAATTGGCTGGCTTCTGCTGCAAGGTCTCTTTGACTATGCCCTTGGTAGCTTGGTGGACAGCTCTCTCAGAAATACCCACCTGTCCCCATACTCCCTCCCCTCCTGATAAGCAGGACAACCACCCGTGTGCTAAGGGCATCCTCTATCCCTCCTCTTGCTGTCCCACATACCTCCACCAAGATGAGATGCAGAGCCTTCTCCATCTCTGCACCCTCCCTTTGGAAGAAATTACCTCTGACCACCTGCTCGTCTACCACCCACCTGTCATTCAAATATCAACTAAAAAGCTGGCTCCTCGCAGTTTCCCCGTCACTGTGCATTATAGTCAACTATGCTCCTCTTCCCATCTGCCTAGCCTCTTTCTGCTTAGCTTTGGTGGAGTTCTGATTAAGAGGTCTCAATGTCGGGGCCTTCAGTTTGCCAATGCCCACCTGATATTCCCCTGATGTTCTGGCCATGACTATGGCCTGTAAATAACGTTGTTCACCTCCTGCCTCTGACAGTTACCACTGTATATATTGCTTAGGTCAATCTAAGACTGCTGCATGTTTGGTATAAAATTTTGGTTTGTGGTAACCTGTATGCTGATATGGTACTTTGGTACTACCAGCGTTTCTCTGATGTCCTGTACTGCCTGTTCTCTGAATATTTTCTTCAATGTCACACTGTTTCATGCTGCTTATTGGTTTCTGTATCATAATTCCTTTGTGTGCCAAACATACTTATGCTTGAATGTGGATCTTCATTGATGTCTGTTATCACCCTGCTTTGTAAGTGTATTTGCATAAATGTCTTATCACATTGCTTTGAAGCCTATTATGTATTTTGTTATGTATGGACCTGACCTGCCACCTCGGTGGCCAGGTTAATGCCTGAAAATGGTTCCCTGGAGCAGTACACTTACCGTTACCAAAGACATACATAAATAAATAAATAAATAAATAAAGGTCACAGGCAGGACCAGAGTCCTGAAGAGGAGCTGTCGGCCTCATCGTACGACAACCAGTCAACTGGGTTGAGTAAAATCTTGGCTGCATCATCAGCTGGCGTCTCGACAGACTGGCCCAACGGGGTCTCCGTGAAGCCAGCATCCAAGGCCGCAGTTTCGACCGTGGTCAAAACCTGGGAGTCGTTAGACTGAGAACGTTCCCAGTCCCACGAACGTCGATGATGAGTTCTCTTTCTTCGATTCCTTCTTTCCCTTGCGAGAGCGGGATAGTACAATTACATATGACCTTACCATAAGAGTAGATCTTCGAGAGGAGCTCTTGCAGCAAGCTACACCATAAGGACTATGCTGCCAGGCACTAGGACCCTATGGAACATTCTTAGCTAGCGGTACCCAGCGGGGTCGCCCCTGATGTTGGACCGCCTCCGACGTCCACCAATGGTATAAAGGGAGTGGTCCCCCGCCGGAGACCCGGCTGACAAATCATAGAGAACTGAGGTTAGTGGAAAACCCCACCTAGGGTAAGGAAACAAAGGAGAAAAGTACCATGGGGAAGGAGGGTGGGAAATAACATCTGCTGCAAGAGCTTCCCTTGAAGATCTACTGTTACGGTAAGTTCTTACATAACTGTACTATCTTACTTGGTGGGAGCTCTTGCAACGAGCTACACATAAGGACTGAGTACCAAGTGGTACTAAAATGATCCAGGACAGGCTGGGAGGTGGAAACCTGAGAAGCGAGAGAGGCTTCAAGACAACAGGCCTTGAAGTACCACTAACCAAATCCAGCTCTCCGATGGGAAGCAATGTCCAGGTTGTAGTGCTTCACAAGGTGTGCACAAGCTCCCATGTGCAGCTGCATAGATGTCTGCTGCAGAAACATTCTGAGATGCTGCAAAGAGGCAGAAACACCCTAGTGGAATGACCCTTAACCAAGCCAGTAAGAGTTTGTTGTATTTATTGTAGCAGAAGGTGATGAAATGAACTAGTAATCTGGACAGAGTCTACTTTCCACAGGTGTCCCCAGGGTTCTCTGGGCAAAAGAGACAAAATGTTGGTCAGATCTTCTCAAAGTCCGAGTACAGTTAATGTAGTACCTAAGCACTCTATGTACATCCAGAGTGTGAAGGACAGCCTCCCCTCGATTAGTATATTCCAGATAATAAATCGGAAGGTTGATGTCCTGATTAAGGGTAAACTGGGACACCACCTTAGGAAGGAATTTAGGATTAGTCCTCAAGGACACCCTGTCCTTGTGGAAAATTAAATATGGCGCTTTAGCCATCAGAGCCTGAAGCTCGGAAATCCTCCGAGCGGAAGTAATGGCAACTAAAAACAACGCTTTGCATGACATAAAACGTAGCTTGCATCCGCGACTAGTTCGAAAGGAAGCAACGCAAGTTTTTCTAACAAAAACAAAAGATCCCAAGGAGGGATGGGATCCCTAATAAGAGGTTTAATATGAAGCACTCCCCTCAAAAATGTTTGGGCCAGATCCATCTGAGTAACATATTTGCCATCCACCAGCACATGATAGGCAGAGATTGCTGACAGGTTTACCCTGATAGAGGAGTATCGGAGGCCCACATCTGACAGGGAGAGGAGATACTCGAGGACAGCATTTAGAGGGCATAGAAGGGGGTCCAGACCCCAACTGGAGGCCCACAAGCAAAAGCACTTCCATTTCATGGCATAGGTAGCCCTAGTGGAAGGCTTCCTAGCCGCAACCAAGACCTCAGCCACTCTGGGAGATAATCCAAAACGTGCCATGGCTATGCCTGCAGGTGCCAGGCATGCAGATGTAGGGACCGGAGGTCTGGGTGAACCAACCTTCCCTGCTCTTGCGACAGCAATCGGAAGGACAAGGGCAGGGGAACTGGAGGTTCCATAGCCAGCTGCTGCAGTAGCAGGAACCATATCTGATGGGGCCAAAGCGGAGCTACGAGAATCGTCTCCTCTCCTTCTGCTTAGAGTTTGAGCAGAACCCTTTGCAGGAGAGGAAAGACATATAGAAACCTCTGTCCAACAGAGGGACAATGCGTCTCGCCAGAAAGCACCAGGCCTAGGATCGAGCGAGCAGAAACTGGGCAATTTTGCATTGCACGGGGATGCGAAGAGGTCCAGCTCTGGATGACCCCATCTTTGGAAGAGGTTGCCCACTACAGACTGCAGTAGTTCCATTCATGAGTCTTTGACCAAGACTGGCTTAAGACGTCGGCCAAGGCATTTCGGACCCCTGGAACATGCACTGCAGTGAGCAATAGGCCATGGTCTAGAGCCCAGAACCACACTCTCAAAGCCTCCCAGCATAGAGGATAGGAGTGAGTTCCCCCTGCTTGTTGATGTAGTAAACAACTGACATGTTGTCTGTCTGTACCAGCAGGGGCCTGGATGGATATCCAGGAGAAATGCCTGTAGAGTTAACGGAACGCCCTCATCTCCAGAATACTCATATGAAGGGTCAGTTCTAGAGAGACCATGTACCTTGAGTCTGATAGTTCTGAAAATGCGCTCCCCATCCTAGGCCCGAGGCATCGGTTGTGAAAACCTGTAAAGGGACTTTTCTCTGAAAAGAGACTCTGGACTCCAGATTCTGTGGAAAGAGCCACCAAGAGAGACAGTCTGTATTACTGCTTTGGAGATCAAGACCGGCTGGTCGAGATCGTCCTCCCTCTGATCCCGTTGCAGTTTGAGAGTCCATTGAGGGACCCTCATAAACAGACGTGCTGAGGGAACAGTCCTATAGCTTTGGCCATATGGCCTAGGAGCTGGAGCATGGTCTGAGCTGGGACCTGGTGAGCAGCTGAAACTTTGTGGGCCAAAGAGTGAAGGAGTACTGCCCTGTCTGGTGGGAGGAAGGCCTCCCCTTGCTCCATGTCTAGGATTGCCCCTATGTATTGTAACCTCTGACATGGTGTCGGGAATTAATTGATCATGTTTAGGGTGATCCCCAGGGAGCTGAACAGGCTTAAAGTGTCCTCTAAAGCCACCAGAAGCCGATCCCTTGTGGCGGACGTGAAGCCAATCACTGAGGTAGGGATAAACAAAATGTTCCTGCTTCCTTAGGGCTGCTGCCACCACTGCTAGGCACTTCGTGAACATGCAGGGTGCTGAGGAAAGGCCGAAGGGCAAGGCCTGAAACTGGAAATGCCTTCCCTGAAAGGAGAATCTTAGGAACCTCCTGTGAGCTGGAAGCACCAGAATATGGAGGTTGGCATCTTACAAGTCCAGGGAGTACAGCCAGTCCCCTTGATGCAACATGGGAAGAATGCCTGGCAAGGTAACCATCCTAAACCTCTTGTACTCTATGTAATTGTTCAAGAGGCTCAAGTCCAGAATCGGGCACAGATTCCCTGTCATCTTGGGAACCAAGAAGAAATGGGACAGGAGGCTCAAGAGCATCCTTTGGACGCTCTCTTCCGGAGGGTGGGTGTGGAGGCATCGTCCTTTGGTGGCTCCTTGTGGCCAGATATGGCCTTGCACTTTGCAGCGTGGGTCACCACTGCTGTATGTGCAGGTTTCAAGGATCATAGTGTGCCTCTCCTGGGGCGGAAAAAAGGAAAATGGACACCCGTACCGCCAGTTGACAGCAGCCTGTCTGCCCTGGCTGGGAAGCCCATGATTCTGCCCATACTGCCTGCCCAAGATGCGAGGGGGTGCCAAGGGGCACCTCGATCCTCCCTTCCAGATGCCTCTCCACAGGCAGGAGGGCCCCCTCAGCGAAGGGATATGCTGGGACGGGTGGCCAGCTGGGGGACGGATGGCAGATCGGGAGAATGGTGAAGGGTGTGGACTTGGCCCCGAAGGAGTGGCGGACGGTCAGATGGAAGGGGACATAAACAGATAAAAAAAAAAGAAGAAACAAGAGCAGAACCCTTTCCCCCACTGTGGGGATGGAATTGGTTATGTTGCCTTCTTGTCCAGTAGGGACTGTACCTCCTCCCAAATGAGCTTGGCATAGGAGGTGGAGTAGGTTGTTTGGACCAGGGGACTGTCCGGAGGCATCTGCAGAAATTCCAGTGCATGACCTCACTCTATCAGCTGGAGGACTCGTGCATCGTTGGTGATGGAGGTCCACCAGTCGAGGTAAAGTGAGAACTGACCCCCTACTACCTCTGCCCGGGACTCGTCAAGGGGTATGAGGTCAGGCTAGAGTCAGGCATGGGAGCTTGAGGTGGGCAGGGAGACCTAGGAGGGGTTTAGTGTGTTCCCTAGGTCCCTGTGTTCTACTGGGTTGAGAGAACTTCACGGTGAAGGTTGCCTCTCTGTTGCTGTCCTTTAGGCTTCTGCCCTCCCTGGCGACCTCTGCCAGAGGTCTGATCAGATCTGTACAACTGATGCACAGACTGGACAGTCTTACCCAAGTCCTAGAGGTCTGAGATCATCTTCTCGATGTCCGGACCAAAAAGGACGGACTCATGGAATGGAGCATCAATGATGGCATCCTGAAGGTTCTGCCTAAATCCAGAAACCCGGAGCCAAGAGTACCTCCGTATACAAACCCCTGTGGCTGCTGTGTCCGCCAAATCGTAAGATGACCTCAAGACATGTTTCTCCACGTTCAGACTAGACTGGAGCATGTCTAAGAGATCTGTTTTGTGGTCAAAATCAGGCTGTCTTTTTGCAAGCTTGACCAGAGGGATTTCTGGTACTGCACCATGTGCGCCAAAAACTTGAGTGAACACATGGAGCAGGTAGCCGAAGAATAGACCTTCCTGCCGAACTGGTCCAGTCATTTGGATTCCTTGTCCTGCGGCTGGGTGCTCATGTGCCAGGACTGTTTGGTCCTGCCATGGGCAGCCGTCAGCATGACTAAGTCCGCCTTGGGTTGTTCCCAGAGGAACGGCTCGTTCATTGGGGTATGATACAGCCTGACCGCTTTCTTGAGCATAGCGGGGGCTGTCAAAGGGTGTCTCCAGGCTAGCCTGGTAGCATCCTGAAAGGGGGATACCAAAGGTGGTACAACTAAGAGTTTGTGTTCATTCATACCCAAGAAATGAGCCAGCCTTTTTCTTTCGGGTCAAGATCCTGTTTCCACTGATTCAAAAGTTGGATCGACGCATCACTTCCAAGAAGGTGGGATCATCTGGGGGTGTAATGAGGTGAGTCCCTGGAGGGTCAGGGTGGTGGGGAGGAGAGAAAAACTCCCCTGAGGATCTAGAGCAGACAGAATAGCTTGAGTCAGATGATCTGGAGGAAGATCTGGAGGGGGAATGCTGGTGCCTCCTTCTATATTGCCTGAAGGACAATCTAGACCAGTGACTGCGTCATTCGGGAGACCCGTCATCTGATTGGGTAGGAGACCTGTCCCTAGGGGCAATGACCACAGGGGCTGCTTAGGGGAGTCTATGGGTGGCTGTGGTGTTGGAACCTGGGGTTCCTTAGGGATGATATCTTTGACTTTGGCCTGAAAGACCATGGCTGGGGCCTATGGGCCAGGTGTCTCAGACCTGTTATCAGGCTTTCAGAGTGGCAGACCTGACTGCTTGTTAGGAGCCAGCATACGCTCTGGTGATTTGGGTGTCTCCGGCGTCTGGTCCTGGGGTGGCTCCAGGGCTGACGGCAGGTCGACTGCCTGACCTGATGTCTGATCCCCCGTTGTCAACGGGTCAGGGGAGGCATCTCTTTGGCTGGCAGAAGCTTAGGGGGTGCGGGCGGCGAAGACTCCGAAGGAGAGGACGTCGGGGTTGAGCGCCGGGAGTCCGATGCCCGATGCTTCCGAGAGCTGGCGTTGGGGTGAGACTCCAGTTCTAAACACCGCTTCCTGTTGTCAGGTCCAGCCGGATGATCCGACGTTGAGCTGGAAGTCTTCACCTGATATGGGGCGGCATGATGGCTATCGCCCACCCCTTTGATGGCAGAATCCCTGGTCTCAGACCCGGAAATATTGCTGTAAGGTCTAAGACTAAGGGAGGGGGCCGAAGGCCTGTGCTCCAAAGAAACACCACCTGATGTCTGCACCAATGCCAGGGTTTTCAAGGCCGCAACCTGGAGGAAACTTGCGTGGCGGGAGCAGAGTCTGATTCCCGCGGGAGAGTGGACAGCAGCTGGCCATTTCCCTGTGCAGAGACCTGGATTGGGAGTCCAAACAGTTGTCCTTCTTGTGATGGTGGTGTTTCCCACTGAACTTTTTCTCCTTTAATTTGTGAGAAGTCCCAGTCCCTGAAGAAGAAGGGGATACTAGGCCTGACGGGGTCTTTTGCATGGTGGCCAGCTGCTGTTCTAGAAGATGGGTTTTCAGCATCTTCAGTCGATGGATGCGAGTCCGGCAGTTGAAATTTTTACAGTGCGGGCAGGAGTCAGAGTCGTGGTTGGGCCCCAAGCAGATGAGGCAGGCTGAGTGACCGTCTCGGGCCAGGATTTATTTGCTGCATGTGCACTTGGATTTCAGCTGTGGACTGAAGGATGACAGAGAAGACATGCACTGACTAAGTCGGTTTTAAACTCCAACAACTTTTTGTAGAAAAATTAGCGAAAATGGCAGTCGACTGTTAGCAGTAGGTGTCCATGGAGCCAAAGCAAACGGGTCAATGGCAGGAAAAGAACTGGGGAGTGGCCGGGGACCACCCCCTTTATACCACTGACGGACGTTGGAAGCTGTCTGACGTCAGGGGGCGGTCCTCGCTGGGTACTGCTAGCTAAGAATTTTCCATGGGGTCATAGTGCCTGGCGGCATAGTTCTTATGGTGTAGCCTGCTGCAAGAGCTCTCACTCGAAGCAAGATCTGTGAGATCCAGAAGGACCCTGACCCTAGTCGGGAGGGACTGGCATAGCTCCTTGAAGGAGCCCAGAAAAGTGGAGCCCAACTGGAGCAGCACGAAAACAGAGGCCGAGGAGAACTGAGCGCGGTCTGAATCGCCTCCTCCTCAAAGGCAGCAAGCTGTTCCAACTGTCTGGCGAACCCGCAGCCATGGAGACCACCCAACAGGCATCTTTAGATTTGACCGTGGATGCCATTTTTCTCGGTGGTCCAACTTAAGGCGGCAAGGTGGTCTCTAAAACTGTCACATGAAAAGACCGACAAATGTGCAGGCCTGGGTATCGTGTTTCAGGTCTTCCAGGCAGTAAACGCGACATGGCATGGGGGTCAGTACGACATCTTCTGCCCGCATGTGCACCAGCTAAATCTGGGCATGGACTTGTCATTCATCACAGTCGGGAGCTCGAACACTAATACCAAAACGGTAGCGAACTTTTAGAAAGCAATCCAAAATGGATCAAAAGTGCTAGGGCCTACAACAAAGCAGCGTGAAGGAGGGAACCTGCTTCTTCCAGCGGAAAGGAAGATCTGGCATCATAGGGTGGAGCCAAGAGACATATCACCCAGGTGGGTGGGAGAAGCCAGCTTGAAGACTTTCTGGCACATCTTAAAGGGGAAAGGACACTGCCAACAAGTGTGGATAGAACAACATATCTATGTCCCTAGAACAGAAAATTTAGGTGGAGGGGTTCTTTGTGTTGTTGACATATTAGCCTGAAAGGAAAAATCCTGGATATTTTTTGGTAAATTTTGTCTTTGTGCTAAAAATTATGAATTTTAAAAATCACAAGTCCACAACATATTTTATGCTTTCATGAATATCTGTGAGTCACTCACATTTATGCTTTTGTGACAGTTTGAAATGGCAGCAAATGACTACACACCAATGATGTGAAAACAAAGTAGCTATCACAGTTATAACTTGTGTATTTATATTATTTATTTTATTTCAAACATTTCACTAGGAAAGACATACTGAGCTGCTAACAGCTCATTTCCAGATTCATCCTGGGGATAGGGGATGTGGAAAATCATATAGAGCAAATACAAAATATTGAGGTGCATAATCAAACAAGTGAAGACAAATCAGTACAACAGATGTGTAGTAGAAAAAAGGAGATAATTTAGGTGATGGAACTACTCTTACAGAACAATGAACAGGTAAAGAAGGATACAGATTGCTAGGGCAAAACTAGTGGTGGTGGGGGGGGGGGAGGACTTCATGGACAGTTACAGGAGGGAGAAGAATAGTGTTGAAGGAGAGACTTTAAGGAGAAAGCAGAAGAGGCACAGTGAACTGACAAGGGAAGGGAGAACCAGAGTTTAGGAAAGCAGTAGGAGAAAGCAGACTGCCCAACTGTAGATTTTCTAGAAGGAATAGTGAGGGAATTGGAAGTAATATTGCAGAGAGGCTAGCTGGAAGCTGAGGGACAGGATAAGAGGGATTTAAGGTAGGAGGAAGAGAACCAACCAGAATTTGATATAAAGCAGGCTCGATGGGAAAGGCGCCTGGCATCAAGAGAAGGGAGTAAAGAGCAGAGTAAAGTAAGCAATGGTGGGCACGAGGGGAACAATTTAAAGCAAAATGACAGAGTGGCTCCAGTCTGGCAAGGGAGAATTCTGGAGCTCTGCTATAGACTACTGTATGTCACCATATTTAAAAACAGGAGAACCATCTTTAAAACAATCTCTTGGTGAACAGGAAAACTGATAGTTTAAATTGTGTGATTTCTTTTGTAGAGAAATGGTCCTTATGTTGACTAAAAATTAAAACTGACGAAACCAAAAACAGATTTATGGTTTCTTATATAAAACAGTTCCACATTTTGGAAGGAAAGAGTGATGAAATCATAGACAGAAATAATGTCTGGAAACAGAGAGTGACAAAAACATTAATAAAAATAATGCTATTTTTTAATGATTCCGTATGATTTGAAAATTATTTCGTCATTTTTTTTTTACTACATGAGTGACAAAACCAAAAACAAATTTATGTTTTCTTATATAAAATGGTTCCGCATTTTGGAAATCAAGTGACAAAAGCAAAAATAGAAATGTTACTAAGATTCCATACGATAGGAAAATGCTGTCTTCATAGGATTTTTTTGTACATCCATATTTATGGTTTCTTAGATAAAATGGGGCCATATTTCGAAAAAAGTAACAAAAGCATAAACAGAAATAATATTTTTTATGCTATCGTTTAATGTGAAAATGCTTTTGTCATTTTTACGTTGGATTGCCACGCTTGCGCGGCAGTCAACATATTGGGAGAGTGCAGCTTTTGGGGGCGCGGCTGCTGTTAGTGAAATGGCAAGCACGATCAGTAGGTGCATCCTCATTCTCCAATAAGCCAGCATGCTAGCGCTGACACCAACATTATGTAAAGTGGACAAAACTTAAACAAAGTGCCGCTGCAATCAGTGACAAGCTCGTCGCAGCGGCACTTTGTTTCAGTTACATCCACTTTACATAATGTGCCGCTCCCCAGTACAGAGTGCCACGCTGGGAGCCTACCCCAGCATGGCAACTGATGCCATGGCCAACGGGGTGCCCAATCCCGTCGGCTCCACTGTCCTCCCCCAGTACAGGGTGCCGCTGGGAGCCCACCCCAGCGTTGTAACTGATGCCATGACGACGGGGTGCCCAATCCCGCTGGCTCCGCCCCCAAACCATCCTTCCCACGCCTGGGCCCACCCCAGCGTGGCAAACGCCCCGGCCATCTTTTTTTTTACCTGCAAAATAAAAACGGTCCCATGGCACTTCTCCTGCCCCCCGCATCCCACACCCACCCACTGCGCACTCCTGCCTCCCCACACCCCCTCACCCCACACTTACCTCCGGAGCTCGTCGCGATGATCTTCGCTGGACCGGGAACACGTCTGCACTCTTCAAAGCCGACCGCGAACTGAGGAAATGCCGGTAAGCTGTATAATGGGCTAGATAGGGTTTTTTCAACTTTGTTGCATATCTCAGGCATTTTTTGGAATTTTTGCACCAAATTTTCAACATGGGGTTTTTGGGGCCCCTCCTCATGAATTCTGTCACTGTCATGGCGTTTATCGGCCTTGAAAGGTGATTTTGCAGTCACTGCGCGAAATCACCTTTCCGGGCCCATTAACAAAATGACAGTGGCGGTGTTCATGAGGTGCCCTCTTAAAAAGCCTAAGTCCCAAATTTGGTGGAAAAAATCCAACAAATGCCTGTTTTACGAGCGCAGCCATGAAAGCTGCTACGCAGGCTCGTGAACATCTCGCATTCACAATATTTTTACTGCCGGATTTTCAGCACTACATTTTGTACACCTCCTGTGAACAGTACAGCTGTTATTTTCACATCCTGCTCCGAAATGTGTGTTTCCGACCAAGACAGTAGCACAGTCGCTGTGGGAAATCATGTTTGGGCCAGATTATGAAAATGACAGTGACACAGTTCATGAGCAGAGGACCTAAAATGCCTATGTTGAAAATTTGGTGATGTTACTCCATAAAATAACTGTGTTACGAGCATGCATTGGCAGATTACTTGCTGCATCACGCGGCATGTGATATTTTCAGTCTGGGTTTTCACCATTGCCATTTTCCACACCTCTTGATGAATAGTATAGCCGTCATTTGACATATCGTGCCCAAAATGTGTTTTCATACTTCCGGGCGCAGAATAAGCGTGGTGCAAGCTGTCTTGAAATCATTTCTTAGGACACTTTGAGGAAATAACAGTGACACTGTACATGAGCAGAGGTGCTAAAATGCCTATGCTGAAAATGTGGTGCCTAACGCCTATAAAATGGCAGTGTTGCAAGGCATTGCACATTTCCACACACCTAGTAGCTTCGCAAATTTGTATATTTACATGCCACATTTCAACACTGGCATTTTTTTACACCTCCTTATGAACTGCAGCTGTCATTTCTCACATCCTGCCCGACATGTTTTCCCACACTGCACTACCAAACACCCAAAGGGACACCCTAATGCTTGTCACTCTCTGCAGGGTGGGGTGGGTTGGCATCAGTTCAATACTTCACTGCCATTCCTATGATGCATCTGTCTAATCCCAGACCACTAATGCCAATGCCAGCAAGCCAACATTCGGCATTGACAAATGCTTGTTTATATCACTTTCTATTTATGGTTTCTAATGCTGTATAAACAGTGCTGCGTAATTGAAAATGAGTGACAAAGGCATAAATAGAAATTATGTTGTTTTATTTTACGATTCCGCATGATGTGATGTGTTTGTGCAGGGCCTGATGGGCCATGCACATAGTGGCACGACAGTGGTAAATGTATGCCTGTGTACAGGGCCCGCACACAGACAGACCGACCATTATTTTGGTACTGGCCACAGGGACCTGCATTTCCAGGCAGGACACTGGCTGGTGTCTGGCTGCTCATACTCACAGCATGCTGCTGTTGGAGGGCTCTAAGTGCCCTGCACGTCAAGGCATTAAGGTGGCTGGCGTCACAGAGCTCAAAATATGTCAAATATTCTGTTTAAGCTATTTTGTGCAGATACCACTGTCACAAAAGGAAAGGGAATTCATTGCAAAAAACTACATTAATGCAGACATTAGGGTTGAAGAATGCAAGTACACTAAGTAAGGAAATTAAAAAATGAGGGTTTGGAGTCTGAGGAGTTTTGGTGATGTTCCTTAGGGTTTTCAACACTCATAGCCTCCCTCCTCCCCAAGCCTTGTGACCCAAGGACAAGACACAGGTCTGGAGCACACAGTTACTGTACCGAAGAAAGTCATGAATATTCTTCCGCTTCAAGCAGGGCCTTTGAGAAGAATGTTATGCATGCTCTTCATATCCTGCTTGGGCAGGCACGATGAAAGTTATGACAGATTATGCAGGTCCCACAGTGAGAGACATAAGTTGCCTAACTCAAAAGTATTAGACCTGTGGGGCACAGGCTTGGACCTGTAGCTTGTGCTTGGGTTTCCTTACTTTGTGCGCTTTGTGTTCTTCAACGGTAATTCCTGCAGTACTGTAGTTTTTTGCACATAATATACTATAATTCATACAATGAAAACAAAAAATATGCATATTTCATGTCTTCAATGGACTTACCTGGTCACGAGGAAGGCAGGGTCTGTTACAATCTCAGTTCCAACTCGAACATCTGAGGCACACCATTAAGGACAATAATGTTTCATCAGGGAAAACCAAGAACGAATGGACATTTCAAAAAACATACATGTAAGAAAAAACATTAACACCTTCACATTCTGTTACAATGTGCATCACAAGTGCAGCAATGTCATGGTATTTGAGGCTGACATATAATTGCAAAAGTTTTACCATGAAAGACATACTGAGCTGCTAACAACTTGTTTTCAGGTCCACTGAGATCCCCTTTAAATACATTTACACTGTGTTACTCTGTGCTCCAAAAGTGCTGGGACAACAGAGTATTTAAGTGCTGAGCCCCACCCCATTAAATATCTTCACATTTGTTTATCCTGTGCTCCAACAGTGTTATTACAATATATGGGCATTAAAGAGCAACTGACACCACTCTGGCCAAAAGTGCTACATTGCAGAATTAGAATAAGCATACCCCCAGTAAATCCCATACCAAAAATTAGATTTCTGCGTTACTTCATTTTAAAGTTATGAGTTATTTTGTAACCCTGATTTCACTACCTGTTCAAAAAAGTCTGTTTCAGTGAAGAGCTGCTGATATCATCTCAGGAACTCATAGTCTAGTACTCCCTGTCAGCAAGCTTATGTGACATGTTTCTCCAAAGTTGTAAAGATAATGTGCAATGGTTTTCACAAGTAAAACAGACTGCACCATTCAATAAAGATTGCTTTAAAACTATGTGTGGATTTGTAACAAAGCTGACAATTTTTTGTGGGGTGCCTTTTTGTTGTGGACCTTTTTTCCAGGGATGCTGGATGCCGGATCATAGCACACTGTTGTGAGGTTTGCAGACTGAATAGGTTTCTGATGTGGTGAAAGGCTGAGATCATTCACACCTATCATTCAATTGAGGTGATTTCTAAGGATGGCACTTTAAAACAATATTCTTATTTCAGTGGGGATGGGAGGCACTGCTGTTTTGAAACCTTACTAGGAGTTTCTAATTTAGCCAGCCCAATGTGTTCTCCCTGTCAGGTTGTTTTTGACCTACATTCAGTGGCTCCAGGGTTGCTGGATGCTGAGTCAGCATTCCTCCAGGCTGCTGATGCCATTTGGAGTGCTACTCTACTGTGCCTGTTAGGAAGTTGTATTGCTGCTAGTATTGTAATGTTAGTAACTTCACTGCTGGTTGTCAGTGTCTGCTTTACAATAAATTTTAATAGGGATCTCATATGTGTTAATTCCTACTAGGGGTGGAAATCTTAGCTCTGGTCAAATGATCATTTTAATTCAAAGTAGAACAAAGATGAGCTTGAATGCAGGTAAAAAATAAATAAATAGCCTGACAGGGAGAAAACATTGGGCTGGCTAACTTGGAAACTCCTAGTAAGGTTTCAAAACAGCATTACCTCTCCCACCCCCATTGACAAGGAGACAGAATAATTGTTTTAAAGTGCCATCCTTAGAAATTGCCTCAATTGAATGATAGGAGGGGACGCTGGAACAGCAGCCCCCCCTCCCCACTCTTTCTCCTGCTAATTTTACTTAATTCTTCAGCGCCTGTCACCAGCTACCCATCAGACTCCTCTCCCCTTAATTGTAGCACTTCACCCCCAACCCCCAGCCTTTGTCTACCTCTCCGCCCACCAATTTAGAATAGGGTGGACACCTCCGAGCTAATCTCCCTAACCTTATCTCCCTCCTCACTTCCAGTTCTGTGCCCTAGACGCAGGCAAGAAGCTGCCGTGGCCTCAGCCCCAACAGCCGACTCCTCGATAGCCCGCCGACAAGCCACCCTACCTGGATCCTGCTGAGGTGCGTGTGCCGGGACACCTTCAGTTCTGCTACAGCCACTTGATTGGTCAGGAATCTAATAACTGCAAGGCAACTGGACACCGCCGACTCCTTGCTACCCAACCATTGGTTGGCCAATGAGACTCTAGAAACCCCTGGCTGCCTAGCGTGGCTTTTCCAAATTTCTAAACTTAAATACTGTCAGTTTACATACCACCCAAAGACCCTAACACTAGCCTTTATAACGTCTTGGATTACCTAAAAGCCCCAAAACACATCGCCGAGGCAATTATATTTGGTGACTTCAATATAAACTGGCTGTCAGCTTCCTCAGGCCCCATAAAGGATGCACTATCAGTGCAACATCTTTCTCAACTTGTCAACTTTCTAAACTTGATTGTATAACTATTTTTCCTGCCCCCCCCGCCCCAGTCCCGGGTGCTATCAAACAGATCAAGTCCACCCTCCTCTCCTGACTACATTCTGATTGGTTACCTATCCCACTGATTTTCTCTGAAAGGGTGCGCATCTGCCAGCGTTGACTCCTCTGCTGTTTATCTAGGCTGTCAGTCAGCTGACTACATCCTATGCAGCCTTGGTCCCTTCTTTCTTCTCTCTCTTTTAATTCTTAAATAGTCACTATGTCCGAACTTACCACTGCAACACTGCCCTTCCTTTCTATCATTCTCTTCCTGCACAGTCATCCTTGTAGCACTTAACCTAGTTGGACTCTACTCCCCAACCGAGCACCAGGGCAATGCCTCCATTACACTACTGGCTGGACAACTGGGGATTTTTCTTACATCGTGAATGGGCCACGGTCCCCCATATTTAACTCTACCCAACGTAATAACTGGATCTCTAACTACCAACCTACCCTTATCATCACCTTCTCAGGACCCAATGTCTTCTACCACCAGGGTAAGAAAGGGAAAACGACAAGGCAACATAGCGCCAAAAGGGCTGCTAAACAGGTGTCTAAACTGATAAGAGAATACCTCCTTAGGCTCTCTCTCTCCTGATGCTTCTACTATCAAGCAACATCCACCCTAACCCTGGACCAGCACAACGCACTCTAAATGTTTCTCGCCGAAAACAGAGAACTCTTACTTTGGCTACTCTCAACACCTGCAGCCTCCTGTGTAAAATAGACTCTCTTAAAGTTTGGGTTTCACAAAACAACCCTGACACACACTCTCTCTCATGGAAACATGGTCATCCCCCAAAACACCAGACTCTGCTGTTCACCTACCTGGTTACACAATTTTCAGATTGGACAGGCTGACCAAGCGAGGTGGTGGCTGTGCCATCTACCTAAAAGACTCACTAAAGGGTCTAGCCATGCCTGTGACTGACCTTGGATGCCCCACTTAGGTATTAGGGATCAAAGTACTACTGGGAGCACATCAAAAGACTCTCACAATACTGTCAGTTTAAATACCACCCAAAGACCCTAACACTAGCCTTTATAAAGTCTTGGATAACCTAAAAGCCCAAAAACACATCGCCGAGGCAATTATATTTGGTGACTTCAATATAAACTGGCTGTCAGCTTCCTCAGGCCTCATAAAGGATGCATTATTGGCGCTACATCTTTCTCAACTTGTCAACTCTCCCACAAGAATTAACTAGAGAACTGGGACAAGCACCACTCTCAACTGGGCAATCTCAAACCGTCCTGACCATATCTCCAATGTAACTGTGCACTCTGACTCCCTAATTGACCACTCCCCTGTCACTCGTAACTGGACCAACGAATTCCAATCCCCACCGCCTCTGACTATATACAACAGAGTGCTTATACATGGCCACCTGGAGCATCTAAAACACCACCTTCACTGACAGGACTGGTCTCTACTGGACTCCTCTGCCGACACTAATGAGGCCCTTCAGCACTTTACTAGTACTTTCAACACCACCTGTGATGTACATGCACCCCTCAAGAAAATAAAGATACGTGGCACTGTACATCCCTGGATTACCCCTGATCTTCTTGCTACCATCAAAACGAGGGACCACCTCTGGTACTGTGCTAAATCATCGGGCAAACCTCAAGACTGGCAATCCTATAAAGCTGCAAGAAATTCCTGCACTCGGGCCATCCGCAAAGTGAAACGTAATCACCATAGGGAGCAGCTTACCAACAGTTGGGGTAATACCAGGAAATTCTGGTCAAATATTAAAAATATAACTGGAAAAGACCCCAAAAAGGCACCAACTATGATAAACCTCGATGGCTCCCACATACTGGATCCACTCCAAATTGCAAATACTTTCAATTATGCCTTTACCGATCTAAGAAACGTCCTATTGCAAGATTTCTTTGATGATACCACCTTAAAGTCTGCGCACCAGCAGGAGAACAAGACACATGATCACCCTCGATTCTACTTTAAACATGTCTCTATTGTCCAAGTCAGGAAACTACTGAGCAAAATGCTGGGTAAGTCACGGCATAGTGGGAACTCCCTAGACCTCAAACTACCACTGAGGAAGTACTCCCACGTATCACTAAGATCCTTAACCTCTCTCTGTCGTTGTGAGAAGGCAGTTAGGAAGGCTGGGGGGATACTGAGATGCATAGGGAGAGGCATCAATATTAGAAAACAGGAAGTTGTTATCCCTCTGTACAGACAGTTGGTGAGACCCCATCTGGAGTACTGTGTGCAGTTCTGGAGACCCCATCTCCAAGAAAGACATAGACAGAGTGGAGGCTGTCCAGAGGAGGGTAATCAAATGGTGCAGGGTCTGCACCAGAAGACATACGAAGAAAGACTAAAGGAGCTTAATATGTATACCCTTGAGGAAAGGAGGAAGAGAGGGACATGATAGAAACTTTCTAGCACCTCAAGGAATAAACAAAGTCCAAGAGGGTGGCATCTTTCAGAAAAAGAGATGTGCAAGATCAAGGGGGCACAATCTGAAGATAGAGGGGGGACAGCTCAGAGGTAATGTGAGTAAGTATTTTTTCACAGAGAGGGTTATGGATGCATGGAAAAGCCTCCCTGAGGAGGTCGTGGAGTCAAGAACAGCGGGGGAATTCAAGAATGCATGGGACAGACATAAGGCAGTCCTCGTGGGGGGTAGGAGGAAGTAAGCTGTTGATTAACTAGGATCTGCAGCTTATCTGTTAGGTAGGAAAATGGGCAGACTAGGTGGGCCAAGCGGTCCTTATCTGCCGTCAAATTCTATGTTTCTATGTCTCTGTTCCCACTGGTTTGGAAAACAGCAACTGTTACACCAGTTCATAAAACTGGGGACTGAGCGCTCACAGCAACTATAGGCCTATATCAATCCTCCCTTCCCTTTCAAAAACACTCGAATGTACTGTTGCCAACCAACTAGTGGACTACCTCAGTAAATACTCCCTACAGTGTGAACAACAACATGGTTTCAGAAAAGGACACAGCACCACCACTGCTCTCCTAGAACTCACCAGCTCCATCCACCGATCTAGTGACCAAGGCAGTCTTGTGAGGACAGTCTTTACAGACTTAACTAAGGCCTTCAACATGGTTAATCACCAGCTCCTCCTTAAACAACTCTCTCTAACTGGCCTCTCCCCTGATTCACTGTTCTGGTTTACAAGCTACAGTATCTTGATGATAGATCACAGTGCGTGGAGATTTCCAGCGCTGTCTCTGACCAAAAACTAGTTTGGTCTGGTGTACCCCAGGGCTCAATTCTGGGTCCCCTTCTCTTCAGCATCTTCATTAACAATTTACCATCCCTCTGCCAACTGCTCTATGTGGACGATGCTGTCATTTTTGCAAGCCACCATGACCCACACATGCTCGAAAGCAACCTACAGAATGGTTTCCTGGACATTAGCACTAGCTTCTGTTTGGAGAATCAGTGCTCAAACTACAAGAAGACAAAAGTCCTGCTGTTCTCCTCCGCCCGCAGTAGATACAAAGGACATGTTCTCACTATCAGAAATAGCCAAGATGACCCCCTTGAACAAGTACAGCACTTCAAGTACCATGGGGTCACCCTAGATAGTCACCTCACCTATACACCCCACACTGAAAACGTAGCCAGAGCCGTCAACGCTAAGATTGGTCTTCTCTATCGATTCAGAAAGTGTCTAACACCTGAAGCTCTCAATCTGGTGATTCACAGTTCAGTGCTCTCTATTATTGACTATGGTCTTGTTATTTACGGAGCTGCTACCAATACTGCTCTCAAAAGGCTCACTGTTGCACTAAACAAGGAGTGTAGACTCCAAATGGGGGCACCCCACTTCACCCACATCTGCGATCTCTATAAACAGACCAGATGGCTCAATCTAGCCGGAAAAATTAAATGCCACACCTGCCTCTTCACTACAAAGATTCTATTAGGGTTCATGCCAAAGGTTCTGTGTTGTCTACTTCACAAATCTCCAAAGACCCAACATATGTGCACCTCTTCCACTGAACTCCTACTAGTCCCAAGGTACCAGACCATGCAATCCCAATGCGCCTTTTGTAGCAGAGCGCCCTCCTGTTTCAACGGACTCCCCAATAGTCTAGCTGCCCTTTCTAAATTTGGAGAGTTCAAACATCAGCTCCGATCTCACCTCCTAACTGAAAACTCCTGTGATTGCGCCACCTAAATTCCAGGTCCCTTTTCAGGACCTCCACCAGTCCACCCCTTCCCCTTCCTGGACCTCCCCTCACTGATACCTCTATCACCTCCATCTTACCACCCTCTTCCCTGCCTTTGCCCCTCTCCCTTTCTAAGAGTCTTTTCTACCCTAGCATAGCTGCAACTTGACACGGCTGCCTGGCTGCTCCTCTCCGTCTTGGATCTTCCTCCCTCCTCTACTTTTCTTCCCTCTGCCTCTGATCAGGTTTTGCGTAATGTGTATATAACTGAAGCTTAATTGTCCTATACTACAATGTAAACACATGTACATATGCTCTGAAATATTCTGTATGACTTGTCTGTTTCCCTGTAACTGTTTGTAATCCCTCCCTACTGACGTGGAACCTTGGTAAATGAGCTGCATAGCGCTCAAAGGTATTTGTAATTCTTAGAATGAATAAACAAGGTGTGAATGATCTCAGCCTTTCACCACATCAGAAACATATTCAGTCTGCAAACCTCACAACAGTGTGCTATGACTATGACCCAGCATCCAGCAACACTGGAAAAATGGACCTCAATAAAAAGGCACCCCACAAAAAAAATTGTCAGCTTTGTTACAAAACCTGAAACGCACACAGTTTTTAAAGCAATGTTTATTGAATGGTGCTGCCTGTTTTACTTGTGTAAACCATTGCACATAATCTTTACAACTTTGGAGAGACAGGTGCTATAAGCTTGCTGATGAAGTGCTAGACTGCAAGTTCCTGAGAAGACAGCAGCAGCTCTTCACTGACACAGGCTTTTTTTAACAGGTAGTGAACTAGGGGCTACAGAATAGCTCATACCTTTAAAATGAAGTAATGCAGAAAGCTAGTTTTTGGTATGAGATTTACTGGGGTATGCTTATTCTAATTCTGCAATGTAGCAGAAGTGGTGTCAATTGCTCTTTAAAGGCTGAGATACCCCGCCACGAAATACCATTACATTCTGTTACTCTGTGCTCCAACAGTGTTGGGACATCAGGGTATTTAAGGGCTGAGACCCTCTTCCTCATTAAATACTTTTATATTCTGTTACTTTGTGCTCCAACAGTGTTGGGCCAGCTGAGTATTTAAGGGCCAAGACCCACCCCCATTAAATACCTTTACATTGGGGGGGGGGGGGCTGCTGAGCAGCCAAAGAGGAAGCAGTTAGTAACTCAAGCTCCCAGGAGGAAAGATTTAAAACTAATAAAAACTAAGTTTTCCTGTGTAGAAACTCTGTGTTGAGTCGATCTGAGAGTGGTAGAAAGTGGTCTTACTGGCAAAATGGGTACATAAAAAGGAGCGGTGACTGCAGCAGGCGATTTCTTCACTCCCAAGAAGCAAAATCGAGAGGAGAGGCCTGTGCAGTGTGGTGGGACACCGGACTCTGTGGGCGCGCAATCGGAAGAAGCCTCACTAACCAATATCTTATCCACCTTACACCAGTTGGTAAAAACTATACTAGACCTGGATAAGAAGTTTGACACCCTTACGCCAAGGGTGTCGGCACTTGAAACATGGATGGCGCACTGCGAGACAAAGGTGCAAAGATCTGAGGCATCCATACTTAAATCAGCAGATGCGACTACAAAGCTTATAAAAGAAAACTTGCTTCTCTATCAACGGCTAGAGATGGTGGAAAATCAGATGAGGCAGAGGAATCGGAGAGTGACAGGACTGTCGGAGTGTGCACAAGGAGACGATAGCCTAGCTTTTGCCAGAACTTTGCTGCCTGTTAAACTGGGCTTCGATTAAACTGACCTCCCCCCTTTATCTCTGGAAATGGCATACCGGATAACTTCACGGTGCGCAGCATCAGATCCCATGGCTGTGCGAACCTTCCTGATCATCTGTACAGTCATTGGTGATCGAGATCAGGCCCTGATGATTGCCAGACATCGCAGGTCCTTGAAATATGGTGAGGACACCATATTATTGTTCCCAGATCTCTCCTATAGCACACGCCAGTGACACAAAGTATTCGACGGGCTCAGGGGACAATTGCACCAAATGAAAATACACCATCGGCTTCTTTTACCGGCTAAGCTCCACATTATGTGGAAAGGCCAACAATACCTGTTCAATGACGGAAGAGAGGCGGAGAAGTTGTTTAGCCGTATGGAGTTGGAGCTGGCCGGGGAAGACGAAGGATCCTCCTCTGATAAAGGCTGAAATGCAAAGCAGGGCCAGTAATGTACACACTGTTCTGTGGGGACTAAAGTAAAGGTATTTCTGTTAAATCTAGGATCCCCCCCCTCTTAGACACGGCCATGGCCTACACAGTCTTAATTGGACAGTTTGTTTGGGACATTCAAGATAGTAAGCTGAATTCTTTAAAATGCAACTACTTTATTAATTTTAATTTTGAACCTTCTAGCCAACCCAGGGCCTTAGCTGCTAGATGTTTCTCAATAGGTAGAATGTTTAGAAATATGCATAGAATCTTTTTCACTTCCAAATATCTGCCCAGTTGGCTGCTCTGTATTTTATTTTACTTTAAGTTCTGTACCCGTCTCAGTTGACTAACGATTTCTGTACAGTTCTTTTGATGACAAGGGAACAGTAACGTTTATGTTCTTTATTCCTGGGAGTTTGGGAATTAATACTTACTTTAAATATCAGCGATCTTACTGGAGGAATCGATCAGACTTTTTCAGTCATTCTGGTAATAGGGTATTCTGGTCTAGATATATCCTTTTTAGGATTCCCCATTGGCCTTCCTTGGCTGCATGCATTGGGTATATTTTTGTTCAAAAGTTGATTGCTTTGAGAAATCCCCCTATGATGTGCCGCTAGAGGGGGTGTCCTTCAATATCACTTTGTAAGTGAACAACAGCTGTATTGTACTTCTTAATGCTATCCTCCTATGTAATATTGTATTGTGAATTTTGCTTACAAAATCAATAAATAAAATATACAAAAACATACCTTTACATTCTATTACTCTGTACTCCAACAGTGTTGGGACATAAAAATATTTAAGGGCTGAGACCCCTTCCCCATTAAATATCTTTACATTCTGTTGCTCTGCTCCAAGAGTGTGGGAATATCAGGGTATCTAAGGGCAAAGAACCCCCTCCCCATTATTGTGTTTAAGCTGCCACTAGCCAATTCGCAGTTTGCTGTTTATTTCTGGATTTGGCTATTTTTTCTAGGCTTAGTATCACCAGACTTTGATGCTGATAACTGCTGTGTCTAAATGAAATATTTGTGTTTAGCTACAGATGTAGGTATTTCACTACAAAATTTCAGTAGAAATTTGCCAAAAAAAAACTATAAGTTTAAAATCTGCAGCTTATACCCTGCATTAAATACCTTTACATTCTGTTATTCTGTGCTCCAATGTTCAGACATCTGGGTATTTAAAGATAGAGTGCGGTCAAAAGTACTACATTGCAGAATTAAAATCAGCCTACCCCCAATAAATCTCATACCAAAAATTAAGTTTCTGTGTTACTTCATTTTAAAGTTATGGGCTATTTTGTAACCCTGATTTCACTCCCTGTTCAAACAAGCCAGTTTCAGTGAAAAGCCACTGATGATGTCACAATCAGAATTCACAGACTAGTCCTCCCCATTAGCAACCTTATAGGACCGATTTCTTCAAAGTTATCAAAACCGTAGCTGTAGTATTTATTTAAAAAATTAAAACTGACACAGGGTTGCCAGCAGTGCTTGCATTTACAGAATGTTCAGATGCATGGTACTGTACTTCAGAATGCATCAGGAGGTGGTTTTGGAATGCAGCGTTGAACAACGGTATAGACTGTCAAAGTGGTGCACAATTTAGAATGCTGGGGGGGGGAACATGTAATCTTGGTATGTGGCAGGGATGTGCCAACTTGCAGTGTGGTAGGACTCTCAATCTCAGAATGCAACAGGGACACACATCGAAGAATTTAGTGGGGACTGGCAATTCTGGAATATAAGTAAGGATGTACACTGTCGGAGTATGGCAGGCCACACCATTATATTTTGAAACTGCTTGTCCTTGCTGCATTCCGGAATTGTATGCTTCCACCACATTTTAAAATTGTGCATCACATCCCCATCACAATCCAACATTCTGTGTCCCAGCCGTATTACAAAATAGCGCATCCTCGCCACATTCCAAAATTGCACATCCACACCACATTCCAAAGTTGTGTTTCACTGCCACATTCTGAAACTGTCACCATCACATTCCAAAATTATCTCACTGCTACATTCCAAAACTGCACATCACCACCACATTCCAAAACTGTACGTCACCACCACATTCGGAAACTGAGTGCCATCGCCAAATTCTGAAACTGAGCATCAATGCTGCATTCCAAAACTGTGCACCACTGCCACATTCCGAAGTTGTGCGGCACCGCCACATTCCGAAGTCGTGCAGCACCACCACATTCTGAAGTCATGCAGCACTGCCACATTCTGAAGTCATGCGGCACTGCCACATTCCGAAGTCATGCGGCACCATCACATTCTAAAGTCGTGCAGCACCACCACATTCCGAAGTCGTGCAGTACCCCCACATTCTGAAACTGCATGGTACCACCACATTCCGAAACTATGCATCACCACACATTCTGAAACTGCATGTCATTGCCACATTCCCAATTTGTACGTCAACATCACCACATTGACATCGCCACATTCTGAAATTGAGCGTCATCGCCACATTCCGAAATTGCAAGTCAGCCACATTCCGAAATCGCGCATCAGCCACATTCTGAAACTGCGTGTCACTGCCACATTCTGAATTTGCACGTCATCACCACATTCCAAAATCTGTGTCACCACTACATTCCAAAACCATGCGTCAATGCCACATTCTGAAACTGTGCATCACTGTCACATTCCAAAGCTGTATGTCTCCTACATTCTAAAATTGTACCTGCCTGCCACATCCTGAAATTGTGTGTAAACTTCCATGCTCCAGCATTGCTTGTCATTGTCACATCTGAAAATGTGCATTCCCACCAAATTCTGAAACTGCACATCTCCACCACATTCTGAAGAGAAGTGTCACTGCCACGGTCAAAAACTGCATGCTTAAGTTATATTCTAAAATTATGCATCTCTGCCTTATTCTGAAATTCCATGTGGCTACCAGATTCTGAAACTGCGTCACTGCCACTTTGAGATTTCGTGTCCACGCTGCATTTTGAAATTGAATGTTGCCACCACAATCTGAAATCAAGCATACCAACCACACTTTTGAAATTTTGCATCACTACACCACATGCCAAATTAATCCAAGACACATTACGAAATTACATATCCCTACCACCTTCCACAACTATATGTCTCCCACCTGCTACTTTCCAAAACTGTGTATCCCACCTACTTTCTGAGACTGTATCACTGCTGCATTCCACAGTTGCAGTCTGGTGACATTTCGAAATCTCATCCCTGCACTATTATAAAAAACTTTAGACATTTTTGTCATTCTAAAGTCATGTTTGCTGCTGTGTTCCACCCCCCCACCTCGTCATATTCTCTTAATTATACCATGGACCTTAGACAACAACCAATGAAAACGACTGACTGGCACCTTACCACCATTCTAAATTCTCTGATAATCACCGCAAAAGGTGCCAGCCAGCCGCATCTTGGAAAAAAGCAATCCGACGGCAAAATCGCAGAACTCCGACTGCCATCTTGTTTCCCGCTAAAGCGTGATGCCAAAGCGGGAGATTCAAACAACCATTGCAGTTTCAATCAGCTCAATCACAACAGTCAAAATCAGTACACCTACCCAACCTCCCTCCCCCTTTTTTTAAATAACCGTATCTCATTGAAAAGTCAGACAGGGTACCCGCTTCACCTTTTCATCGGCTCACTTCTCTGTCCCCATGAATCGCACCTCAGTGTCAACAATAAATGCCCTCCGTAAGTAATAAAAAACACCTGATGTCCTAATCGCAAAAATCACCAGACATAAAACAGTTTCTTCCTACCACAATAGGCACTGTAAACTGGAACCGCTAATGTGACAGTAAACCCGGAAGCACGGGGCAGCCCTTCGCAGCTTCTCACAGTCTCCATTTAATCATTCATCTGAATGTCAGTTTTTTCACTGTCTGCCTATGGGGAGAGAAGGTCTCTCTCTCTCTTTGAACTGCAATGAATAGCAGCTCAGTTTCACATCGTCCGCACTCCCTCACTGTCACAAGCACTACACTTTCAACGGCTCATCACTGCCCTGCCTCGTATTTCATTAATAAACGAACAAAAACTTTGTGCTGTACCGGGTCTGTATGCATCTCAAAATGGCCAAAAAAAGTGGGGAAAAATGTAAAATAAAACATTTTGTCGGACAGTTGCTCATCTGTACAGTCTAATCCATCGCGACTGTATTTTTTGTTTTGTTAACTTATGACTAGAGCACAGCAGTAGTAGCATTAGTATAATCAGATAGTTGGGGCACAGGGTGTGTGTGGGGGGAAAGCACAGACAGCAGTCTTCCTACCAACAAGGAACTTTTTTTTTTGTGGCGCAGTAATAAAATATAATAATAATTATTTATTTAAAATAAAGCCCATTTTCAGTTTTTTCTCACCTCCCAAAAGTGGACCATTGTATAATTGCAATAAACTACTAGCGGGATTGCAGTTACGGCTGGCATGGAATTACCTAATGACGCAAACTACTCCAGCCATGGTAAATCTCCTGATAACCCACACCCCCTTGTGGCTTATTGCTTAAGTACTGTACCTTGCATCTGCATGCCATGACTCACCCATTGTCAGCTTTCCTTTTCCAGATTTTTAATATCACTGCAGTTTTATGTAATGTGGGAGAAATAAGTCTTGTAAGGTAGTTTGCAAGAAGGACTAGTCTGTGAGTTCTGGTTGTGACATCATCATCAGCAGCTCTTTACTGAAACTGGCTTTTTTGAACAAGCAGTAAATTTAGGGTTACAAAATGACTTTTAACTTTTAAACAAAGTAACTTAGAGATCTCATTTTTGGCATGTGGCTGACTGGGGATATGCTGATCCAAGTTCTGAATTTACTGATGCTAGAAATTTTGGCCAGACTCCCGCTTTAAGGGCTGAGACCCCTTCCCAATATTAAATGTATTCACATTGTTGGATTATGTTCAGTCAGTGTTTAGATGTGCTGGGCTGGATATAGTAGGACTTTGAGCCAGCACCCCAACAGAATTTGTCCAGCCCTGTTTACAGGCTACGAGCTGTTGGGAGCATTACTGCGGGGCTGTTACGTGGATCTGCTGGGGGGTGCAATGAGTGCTCTGGAATCCAACCACAGCTATCACTGTGCTGTGTGGCCATGAACATGACACTTAACCTCCCTGTCTGCCAGGTTCCCCCGGCTGTAAAACTCAGAAAAAGCAGGGTAAGACACTGCACCTCAACAGAGTCATCCTTGTTAAACCCAACTGTAACACAAACGGAAAAAACAGCTGCACACTACTATGCTCTGAATGATGACTTGCTCTACATTCTTAGCTACAGTAATTTAATCATGATGTTTGGAAAAGAACTCCCCCCACATAACTCACGGAGACAACTGTAAATTAGTGATTGAACTATTAAATAAATACAGCCCAGTTGTGATTTTTTTGTTATGCTGACCCCACTGCACACATCCCATCAACTCTCCCCCCCAGGTCTTCCTCTAACTAGTCTTCCTATCCTCAGGCCCCATCACACAATCTGCTTCCCACAGCACAGCAAGAGAGAGTGTTTCCTGTTTCCCATCGAACCCCAAGCTGAACATCAGAGGACCAGTTTCCCAGTGACCTTTCTACTTCACAGCTGTCAGAAATGGGTGTTTGACAGAGTATAGACCTGTCCCTGGGATTTATGTACATTCCTACGCTGCTGCAAAAAGTGAGGGGGGTAGAGTTACCAACACTTTTCTTAGTACTGTCTGATTTCTCACACTGCCACATAACTAATTTTCATATAGCGCACACAGATGCAATATTGGAGGGAGCTGCACTGTCGAAGGTGCTGGCCTTTAGACAAACGTCCCTTTTTCATTTCTGCTGGTTGTCCAGGTAGAAGTTAATGCTGAAGGTAAAGTTTAAGAGCAGCTGATACGATCCGAGTAGGCAACTTGTATAAAGAAGTTTTCTGGCGAGGAGCACATTTTTCCTGCCTTAGAATTTTTCTGCCCAGTATTAAATGAACTATTTAACTTACTATGCTCAGTGCATAGCTACTGTGCTAAGCACTGCAGCCGTGCCCCTAAAATAAGCTTTCTGATTATGCAAACTAGGGAACTGGGCTGCAGGCAATGAATTTACCTAGTAATTGGAGTGCTGGCAGAGTGGCAGTTCTACATGTATGATGCTATAGCCCCATACATGTAGAACTGCCAGCAAAGATACTACATGTATATTTAGACAGCCCCCTACACTATCCTATTATTAAGTATTTACAGCGCTGCAGACCCTTTCTGTACCTGGATCATCAGATTGATTCTAAACATCAATGAAAGAGATTTTTTTTAAATTGTGAGTGGCAGCCATCTTTAATAAGTTGAGTCATCAAGTATAAAATCAATTGTTTATAGAAAGTGCAATTCCAAAAAGATCAAAGCGCTTGTATAATTAAAGAATCCCAAAACACTACAATATAAATACAGACAATTACAGTAAAATCCTAGAATTATTAAAAAGAAAACCAATTAATCGAAATCAGTGACAGCCACACCAAACAGATGAGTTTTAAGAGCAGATCTGAAGCTCTCAATGGTCGGGCACTCCAATACCTGATGAGGTAGAGTGTTCCACAGGGTGAGGGCCATAAAAGCAAAATAACAGGCATCCAAGGACTTTAATCAAACCCTGGGAACTCTAGCAATCCCACATCAGAGGAGCAGAGGGGGAAATAAGGAAAAGGACATGACAGAAACTTTCAAGTACCTGTAGGGAATTTACAAAGTCCAAGAGGGTAGCATCTTTCAGAAAAAGAGATGTGCAAGAACAAGGGGACACAATTTGAACATAAAAGAGGGGACGGCTCAGAGGTAATGTGAGGAAGTATTTCTTCATGGAGAAGGTTGTAGATGCATTGAACAGCCTTCCTGAGGAGGTCGTGGAGTCAAAAACAGTGGGGGAATTCAAGAACACATGGGACAGACATAAGGCAATTCTAGTGGGGGTTAGGAGGAAGTAGGCTGTTGGTTAACTAGGATCTGCAACTTATCCATTAGGTAGGGAAATGGGCAGACTAGGTGGGCTAAGCGGTCCTTATCTGCCATCAAACTCTATGTTTCTATGTTTCTAAGAAGATCTCGCACATATTGGGGTCCCCATCCACGTAGGGCATTGTAAGTCAGTAAACCGACCTTGAAGGTGATCCGCCACTGTACTGGCAACCAATGCAGGTTACAGAGCCCAGGTGTGACATGACAAGTTCTTGATAAGCCAGTCAACAGCCTGGGCACCGCATTCTGCACCAGCTGCAAGTGGCGGATAGCAACCCCCGAAAGCGTTAGGTACAGGGCATTACAGCAGTCAAGGTGGGAGGTCACAAACGCATGGACCAAAGTTGAAAAGTCAGCGGGTGGAACCAGGTGTTTAATCCGGGCGATGTTCCTCAGATGGTAAAAAGAGGCCTTGACAACAGCCGACACCTGAGCCTTAAGTGTCAAACCATTATCAAGTACAACGCTCAGATTCCGCACCCGGTCTGAGGTCAGCAGCTGGCTTCCACTGAGCCAAAGTCCGGACGGCTGTCTAGCTGACAACCCCAAACCCTGCCTACCTGGGTCTACCGCCAGCACCTTAGTCTTATCACTGTTCAACCTCAGCCAGCTGGCACCCATCTAGTCTTGGATCTCGAAGCAGCTATTAAAGAGCGAAACGGCCTCATCTTGTTCAGGCACAAAAGACATGTATAGCTGAGTACCATCAGTATAGCAGTGGAAACTCAGCCCATATCGCCTTATAGCATCTCCCAATGGCAGCAAATACACAGCAAACAACATGGGCGACAACACAGAGCCCTGTGGAATCCCACAGGACAGGGGGACAAGAGCCGAAGAATAAATCCCTGACATCACTCTCGGAGTTCTGTCTGTGAGGAAAGATCTAAACCACCTGAGGACTGTACCTGACAATCGGCAGATCAACTGCAGGCGCTCATGTAACACTCCATGGTCCACAGTGTCAAATGCTGCAGAGATGTCCAAAAGTACCAAGATTGAATGACTCCTCTGATCCCTCACTAGCAGGAGATCATTAAGTACCCAAACCAGTGCTGTCTTGGTACTATGACTTTTCCAAAATCCGGACTGGAGAGGATCATAGATATTATGGATGGTACGATGATCCTCAAGCTGCAGCACAACCACCTTCTCAATAACCTTGCCCACAAAGGGTAGGTTAGATCCAGGTCTGTAGTTAGCTAAGCAATCAGGGTCAAGGGAGGGTTTCTTGAGGAAAGATATCACAACCACCTCCTTCAGGGGGTCCGGAAACACCCGTCTCCAATGAATTCTAGATTACCTCAGCTAAGACTGGGCCAATCAACTCAACACACCCCAAAATGAGACGTGTTGGGCCAGGGTCCAGACTACAGTAGGCTGATCGCATACCCTGCCTGGATGATCCTCACAATATTGGTGATCGCCAGCTCGTCGAAGTCAGACCAGCAAAACTGGGCAATTGTGACCTCCTGCCGACCTCCACTACACCCACTAGAGGGTGCTGAACAGATCCCAGAACTAATGATGGCAACCTTATCTGCTAAGAATCGAGTGAACCCATCACACTTACTCTGCGAAAACGCTCTCCAGGACTAAAGGCAGGTCGTATTGCACAATCTGTCAACAGTCCGGAAGAGCTGAGCCAGTTGGTTCTGCGCAGCGGCAATCTACCTGGATAGGAATTCTGCCTTCCTACGGAAAACTGCCGATTGATAGTCTTTATAATGGACCATCAATCTAAGTCTGTCCTCAGCCAGGCCCGATTTCTGCCAGCGTCTCTCCAGCCTTCGACCCACTCACCTCATCTCCTTCAAAGTCCCATCGAACTAGGGTGACTTAGTGCAAAGAGTGAGGGGGCCAACACGAACAGGAGCTATGGCATCCACGGCCACCATCCATCACCACCTTGTTATAGGCAAGTAAAAAGTCCCCTTGGTGCCCGCTTACACTCATCATACTTGATAGGTCCAGTACTGCTGTAAGACCATCCACTGTCAAACCCCTTGAGGGGTGGTATCGGGCCATCTCCATAGGGGCAGGTTTACAGGGGGGAGCCTCGAAACTGAACCTAAGAGTATGATGGTCCGACCATCCAACCAGCTCCACCACCAGGTCAGAGATTTCCATCCCCAGAAGGAAAACCAGGTCCAATGAGTGGCCGTGATTGTGGGTTGCAGAGGTAATTACCTGTGTAAGGCCCAACGAAGATGCAACTTAGAGGAAGTTCTGACCAAATTGCGAGAGTTCATCATCAATCCAGGCATTGAAATCCTACAGAATTAACCATCTAGGGGACTCCCAACACCCTGTCGACAATGAAGTCTGCGATTTCCTGCAAGAATTCCTTCTTACCTCTGGGTGGACGATAGATGAGAAGTATCCTGCAACCTACACATGCACCCACAATATACTCAAAGGATCTGGTTACCCCCAACGGTATATCAACAAGGCCCAGTTCAGATTTAAAATAAATGGCTACACCCCCGCCCCTGCGATCCACCCTCGGTGGGTGTATTATCAAGTACCCAGATGGAACCGCTGATTCCAAAATTGGAAATTGGTTCTAAAAGCGGTTTTAAAAATATCTGAGTGACTTAAGAATACACAGATTATTTATTTGATTACCAGGTAGGTGCACAGGATTACATGAGCTGTTCACAGGTATGACCTGGGAACACAATTGTGACATTATACAAAAATAACAAGACAATACTTAATGTAGTAACAAGATATCCATCACATAAATCACATACAACAATTAAAAACAGTTACAGGCTGCTGTAGCATACAAACGTTGTTTAAAATATATTTTGGAAGTGCTTAAGGTACTTGACTATCCATCAGGAAGCAGAGCAGGTGTAGAAATTAAAAATATTCTGGTAGGCTGGCCTGCAGGTGTGGATGGCTGAGGCACTGGGCGCCTTATTTCCTGCCACGTCGGAGATCAGGGTTCAGGAATGGGCTCGGGTTGCTGGGGTCAGGCGGGCTGGAAGAGGATCAAGCCTGGTGGCAGAGTAGTTTCGGGCAGCATGAATGGAGGGGCTGTGGGTGCATCACACGTGTGTGCCTCCACACGCACACACTGGCATCCTGTGGCAGGGCAGGGAAACAAAAGCAGAAAAGAAAAAATTACTTACCTTAGTAATTGTGTTTCTTCTAATGGAGTCTTGCTGTATTCTGACATATGCAGCTAGCCCCAGCACTTGAACTGCTCTGGAGGGGAAAGAGTTAAATTCTATGCAGAGCATAGAATGCTGAACTCTAGCTCGGTTCAAACCTCTGTATGCTGCACTTTGAAGTGTAACCGTCAGATTCTTACGAGCTAATATATAGACACGTAGACAGTGTCGGCAGATAAGGGCCTATGGCCCACCCAGTCTGCCCATTTGAGCTTGTAAGTTCAGTTTATGTTTTCCTAGAAGTCTGTTGCCCCTTACCCCTGACCTCCAGAATTCCTTTATGTCTATCCCATGCATTCTTAAATCCCGTGATTGTTTCAGCCCCCACCACTTCCTCTGGCAGGGTGTTCCACTTGTCCACCACCCGTTCTGTGAAGAAATTCTTCCTCATGTTTCCTCTGAATCACCCTCCTCCAACTTCATCCCATGCCCTCTAGTCCTGGAACATCTTTTTCACTTAAAAATAGTGTATTCCTGCACCCTGTTCCTCCCTGTAAGATACTTGTATGTCTCTATCATATCCCTTCTCTCCCTCCTCTCCTCCAGGGAGTACATATTCAGTTCCTTCAACCTGTCCTCATAGGACTTGTGATGCAATCCATGTACCATCTTTGTTGCCCTCCTCTGAACCTTCTCTACTCTATGTCCTTACGTAGGTAAGGTCTCCAGAACTGTACACTGTACTCCAGGTGGGGCCTCACTAGTGTCTTGTATAGTGGAATTATGACCTCCCTTTTCCTGCTGGTGATGCCCCTGCCTATGTATCCCAGCATCCTATTTGCTTTACCTGCTGCCTTGTCACACTGTTTCCCTACCTTGAAGTCATCAGAGATAACCCCAAGATCCCTTTCCTGCTTGGTGCATGCTATATCCTCACCTCCCCAACTGATATACTGTGCCAGGGTTTTTGTGCCCCATATGCATTATCTTGCACTTCTTTGCATTGAATTTCAACTGCCAAACCCCTGACCATTCTTCAAGTTTCTGCAGGTCCCTTCTCATTCTGTCTACACCCTCTGGTGTGTCTACTCTGTTACACAGCTTGGATGTTAAAAGGGCTCTTAGCTACTAAATTGAGCGTACTAAGGCACTCAGGTTTGACTCCCTCCAGTTGTTCCTCACTTATGGGGAAGTGGGAAAGGGCAAACCTGCCACTAAGAGAACTATTGCCAGGTGGATTGTCTCTTGTATACAGTTCTGCTATGAAAAGTTGGGCAAAATACCGCCCTCAGGCCTGAGGGCTCATTCGACTAGAGGTACAGCTGCTTCCCTGGCTGCTGCCATGGATATACCCTTACTAGAGATATGCAAAACAGCCACCTGGAAAACAGTCCATACATTCACCAAGCATTACTCTCTGGATATCCAGGCTAGGAGTGATGTTTGGTTTGGTACAGCAGTACTGCAGAGCCTATTCTCAAAATAGGTTTGATTCCCTCCTCCATGGCGGTACTGCTTGGTACTCTGCTAACTAACTACCCCCACTATGTGGAAATTGTTAAATTTTTACTAGCCAAATAGGCAACCAAATATTTTGGGTCCCCAAAAGACTCAAGTAGAGAAATCCAAAACAAAAACTAGGTAGTGAACAATTAATAACCAACTTAAAACAACAACCCACTCCCTCTGATAAAAAAGGGAGAGTGCCAAGTACACCCCCAAGGTGCAACACTGCACCTGCCCACCCACTTCCCAAAAAACAGGTTCTGAGAGGGGAGGCAGGGAGGGAGGTCAGAATACAGCAAGACTCCATTAGAAGAAACAGAATTACTAAGGTGAGTAATTTTTTCTGCAAACAACAAGAAGTCTTGCTGTATTCTGACATATGCAGACTACCAAGCAGCACCTCCATGGAGGAGGGAATCAAACCTATTTTGAGAATAGGCTCTGCAGTACTGCTGTACCAAACTGAACATCACTCCTAGCCTGGATATCCAGAGAGTAATGTTTGGTGAATGTATGGACTGTTTTCCAGGTGGCTGTTTTGCATATCTCTAGTAAGGGTATATCCATGGCAGCAGCCAGGGAAGCAGCTGTACTTCTAGTCGAATGAGGCCTCAGGCCTGAGGGCGGTATTTTGCCCAACTTTTCATAGCAGAACTGAATACAAGGGACAATCCACCTGGCAATAGTTCTCTTAGTGGCAGGTTTGCCCTTTCCCACTTCCCCGTAAGTGAGGAACAACTGGAAGGAGTCAAACCTGACTGCCTTAGTACGCTCAATGTAGTAGCTAAGAGCCCTTTTAACATCCAAGCTGTGTAATCTTCTCTCTCCTGAAGAAGAATGATCAGTGAAGAAAACAGGGAGTGACATGGATTGGTTCAGATGAAAATCTGAAACCACTCTGGGTAAGAACCTCCTATTGGTTCTAAGGACCACCTTATCTCTATGGAATGAAATAAAATCAGGCTCCACTGTCAGAGCTTGCAATTCACTGATACGTCTGGCAGAGGTGATAGCTACCAGGAACACAGTTTTCCAAGTCAAGTACTTAAGCTCTGCTGAAGACAAAGGCTCAAAAGGGGGTTGCTCAAGCTGAGCAATGCAAATATTAAGGTCCCAAGCAGGAGCAGGATCCCTAAAGGAGGGACTGGTATGAAGCAACCCCTTGAAAAATTTATAGAAGACAGGATGAGATGCCAGTGAGGAGGGCTTTCCCACTGACAGAAAAGCAGAAACAGCTGACAAGTGTACTTTGAGGGTAGCTGGTCTGAGGCCTATGCCATTAAGATGAACCATGTAGTCCAGAACTGTAGACAAGTCAGCAGTATCTGGGGGCATACGCTTCTTGGAACACCAAATGCTGAATCTTTTCCATTTGGAGTTATAAGTTTTTCTGGTGGCAGGTTTTCGAGAGGCTTTGAGAATGTCCAGAACCCCTTGAGAGAGATGCAAGCCTGCATACTCGAACTCTTCAAGAGCCATGCCTTGAGATTGACAGACCGAAGGTTGGGATACCAAATCCTCCCCAGAAAGGAGTTTAACAGGTTGTGATTCCTGGGAAGAGACAGGGGAAGATGGACTGCTAGGGACAGCAACAGTGGGTACCAAGGCTGCCTGGCCCAGTCTGGAGCAATCAGGATCACTTTGCAAGATTGTGCCTTTATCTTCACCAAGACCTTGAACAGTAGAGGAAAAGGAGGGAAGGCGTTCAGAAATTTCTCTTCCCAATCCAGCATCAGAGCATCCAGAGGGACAGAGCCCAAGACTGGGGGTCTGCAACAGAAGTGAGAAAATTGGTTATTGTCTGGGGCTGCGAAAAGATCCGTCTCTGGAGTGCCCCACCTTGAAAAAATCACTTTTAACACTAGGGGATCCAGGGACCATTTGTGATGGCCCTGGGAAATCCTGCTCAATGCATCTGCTAGCACATTGCCCTTTCCTGGGAGGTAGACTGCTACCAGAGAGGTCTGTACAGAATAAGCCAGGGACCATAATTTCATGGCTTCCGTGCACAAGGCCGTAGACAGAGAGCCTCCCTGCTTGTTGCTGTACCACATGGTGGTGGTGGTGTCTGTCCTGACCTGAACCACCTTGTTCTGTACCAATTCCGAGAAGGCTTGCAGAGCCAGGTAAACTGCCCTGAGCTCCAGAAGACTGTCGTGGAGAAGAGACTGCTGAGTGGACCACACTCCCTGGGCTGTGAGAGTTCCTAGGTGAGCTCCCCAACCCGGGAGAGAAGCATTTGTGGTTAGGACCACAGAATGAGACTGGATGATGAATGGGACCCCTTGCCTGAGACTATCCTGATCCTGCCACCATTGAAGAGCCTGGATCAGGGTCTGAGTCACTGGAATAAGTTTGGTTAGAGGAACTTTTCTCTGAGACCAAAAGGCCCTCAGGTGAAACTGAATATCCCTCAACTGAAACCTGGCCCCTTGGACCACTGCAGTGGAAGATGCAATGTGGCCCAGAAGCTGAAGGACATGCCTTGCTGGTCGAGAAACCAGAAGGTGGAAGGAAGAAGCCAGTTCTATGATGGCACTTACCCTTACCAAGGGGAGAAATGTTCTTGCTTTGACAGTATCCAGTTCTACCCCTGTGAAGGTCAGAGGTTGTACAGGCTCGAGAATTGACTTGGGAAGACTGAGAAGGAATCCTAGGGAAGTGAGCACCTGCTGGGTCACTTGCAGATCTGACTTGACGTGGTCTGGAGACTGACCCACAATGAGACAGTCATCCACATATGGGAATATGGAGATATTTCTTCTCTTAGAAAAGCCATTACTACTGCTAGGCATTTTTTAAACACCCTTGGAGCTGATGTTAGGCCGAAGGGCATTGCTTTGAACTGGTAATGGCCTGAAGGCAATTCGAACCTGAGGTACTTTCTGTGGGAGCACCTGATGGGAATGTGAAAGCAGGCATCTTTTAGGTCCAGGGAGGCTAGCTAGTCCCTTGGCCTTACAGAGGGAAGAATTATTCCCAGAGTTACCATTTTGAACTTTGGCTTTAATAGATGTTTGTTCAGGTATCTTAAGTCTAGGATGGGCCGCCACTCCCCTGATTTTTTCAGGGTAAGGAAGTATCTGGAGTACAGACCTTTGCCCCAGTGAATTGTAGGAACTTTCTCTATGGCCCTTAAAGCCAGTAGAGATGAAACCTCTGCCTCCAGGGCAATGGTTTCGGAGATGTTTGCAGGTGGAAAGGACCTGGCTCTCAGCTTTGAGAATTTTTTGAAGCTGAGGGCCAGTCCCTGACTTGCTACCTCCAGGACCCACTTGTCTGAGGTAACAGACTTTCAGTCCTGGAAGTAGTAAGCCAGCCGGCCTCCTAAAGGAATTGGGGAGTCAACGCAGGTGGACACATTAGGCTGTCTGCCTGGCAGGATCCTTAGACTGAGAAGAGGATGCAGCCCTGCTCATCCCCCTTCTGCCTCTCCCTCTGGGAAGAAGGAGAGGAGGCCTGTGCTTGGTAGAAAGGCCTATGAAAAGGCCTGCTCCTAGCTTGCTGCCTTTGAAGAGTTGCCTGCCTTTCCTTGGCCTGTGCACTCCTGTAGGTTGTCCTGTATTCATCCATCTTCTTCATAATTCTCTGTCTGTTCCCCAAACAGAGAATTATTAACCACAGGGAAATCCATAGCCTTAGCCTGGGTATCCTGAGACCTGAGACCAATTGTATTATAAGCAAGTGTTTTATAGCAAACTCATCAGAACAGCTAACATTTTTCAAGTCAAACTATCTCTGGCTGGAAGCTGCAATACTGAACATAGGATTTGAAAGAAAGCGAGTTGTGCTCACAACAGAGGGAGGTGAACCTTACAACTGTCTTTGGTTTGGAGCAGATATTCTGCAGGTGGAGGCTACTTCTAACTGAAAGGTGAAATAAGGAACTTAGAATTATCAGGAAAAGACAGTCTTTGTTACAATTCTTAAGATTTTCAGTGCAGGAAGAGTTTAAAGCACAGCTGCCTTATTTTGGAGCTGACTGCTTTCACAGCACAAACCACCAGGCTGTTTTGGGGCTGGGAAGGTTTACCTGTGTCTGACTTGGATGTCTGGATTTTTCTCTGTTTGATTAACAGGGTATTTTCTCTGTCAAATTGCTGTGTAGGGTATCCTGCTGACAGGAAGGCACTCATCGCAGCGGTGGGTCAGAGCTCTTAGCTGATTGTTTCATGAGGGCACAGTTTAGGCCCAAACCCTTCCTCTCACCCCAGCCACCCCAGGAAATAGTTCCTTTATACCTGGGGTTCTGACATCATTTCCTCAAGACAGCAAGGTGCATATCACTGTCATATCCTCTCTAGCACACTGCACTGACAATATAAGCATACACATTGTATAATATATATATATTTCTATACAACAAACCAATCACACACACAAATACACACAAATAAAAAAAAAAAGTAGATAAACACGTGGGGAGTAGTGCAATGTAATGGCTGTGGGGCAGCAGTCTTCCGGGAGTCTTTCTGGAGGCTGAGATGCTGCCCTATTTGCAGACAACTCTCTGCCCTGAGGGAGGAAGTTGCCCGTCTTCTAGCCACACTGGACAGTAGTAAGGGAACCTTCCCCCATGCCACACTGGATGGTAGGAAGGGAACCTCCCCATCCAGGGAGCACCAGAGCCACCACCACTACCTCAGAGGTTGCGAAGAAAGCACAGTAGTTGGACCACAGTGGGCTCAGGGAGGGTGAGGATGGTACAACAGAGGCACACCCAGTCAGTTGTTCCACTCCACAATCCATACACCATTCTGGGGGAGCATAGCTCCCCTGTGGATGCACCCGCAGAGGAGACTAAGGAGGCGGAGGACACCACAAGGAGAGGAAGCAGCTCCTGGTGGGGGATTCAATTCTTAGGGGGATAGAACCGGGGGGGAGCAGGGAAAACTGAAGTAAGGTGCCTGCCTGGTGCCATGGCTTGGAGGGAGAGGAAGCGCATCCTCAGGATCACGAGAACAGCTGTATGGGAGTCTGAGCTGGATGTCATTGTCCACCTAGGGACAAATGACTTGGCTCAACATGAGATTAGAGCAGTGCAGAAGGACTTTGTAGGATGGGGAGGGGCCTAAGACAAGTAGCACACACAGTATCCTTCTCAGAGGTGCTGCCTGTCAATGGCATGAGTGAGGCGGGTACTTTGCACCATGCAGTTTAATGAATGGTTGAAAAAATGGTGTGGAGAACAGGGGTTTGGCTTCATTGGGGACTGGGGTTCCACCTGGAGGGACACCAGCCTATACTGGCAGGATGGTCTGCATCTGTCCAGGAAGGGAACAAGTCTTTTGAGCAATAGGTTTAAAGGCTTCATTGGCAAGCTTTTAAACTAGTCAAGGGGGGAGGCACTGATAAGCAGCAGGAAAATCCCAGCCTCTCCCTATGAAACGGGGTACTAAATGAGAAAAAGACCGAAGTAAAAAGGTCAGTGGGGGATGCTGCAACAGAAGGTAAAGCCATCAAAAAATGGAGAGCAATGAGTACCAATGCACGTAGTCTGAGTAACAAGCTTCTTGAATTAGTGGCCTTGATGGAGGAGGAACATCTGGATATCATGTCAGTCACAGAAACATGGTACACACAAAACCATGACTGGGACATAAACATACCAGGATACACTATCTACAGGAGGGACAGGGAGGGTAAAAGAGGAGGAGGAGTAGCTCTTTACATAAGGAAGAATCAAAGCAACAGAACAAAAGGGAAAACAGGGAGGAGAAGAAGCACTGTGGGTCAATTTGGAGACCGGCAATGGAACCACAATTCGCACAGGGTTGTATACAGACCCCTTCTCAGGGGAGGAAATGGACAAGGAATGATAGAAAGTATACTTAGAATGGCAGAAAAAGGGAGATATTGCTGATGGGTGATCTGAATATGCCAGATGTTAACTGGAGTGCAGTTGCAGCAGCCACTTGAAGAGTGGGTTATTCTAGATGCCCTACAGGGGCATGCCTTAGACAACTAGTACTGGAGCCCACTCGAGAGGGAGCAATCTTAGACCTGGTTCTCTCAAATGGAGATGAAGAGAGGATCACAGATGTAGAAGTGGGTAGCCATCTGGGAACTAGCGACCATCGAACAGTATGGTTTACAATAAACACAGCAAAGAGTCAAGTCATACAAAGGCAAAAGTACTGGACTTTAGGAGGCTGACTTTGCCAAAATGGTGAGTGCCTAAGGAATGCACTAGCAAATGGGCAGGAAGGAGGGTGGAAGAACAATGGGGAATAATAAAACTGCCATCACAGAGGTAACAAGCCTTTGTGTGAAGCAAATAAACAAAAGAAAGCGATGTAAGAAACCACTATGGTTCTCAAAGGAAGTGGCAGTGAAGGTTCAAGAGAAAAAAAAGCATTCAGGAAGTACAAGGAATCACAGAAGGAGCAGGACGAGAACTGTATCAGTTAAAGCAAAAGGAAGCTGGGAAGGCAGTCAGAACAGCAAAGGCCCAAACCGAGGAAAAGATAGCCAACTCGGTTAAGAAGGGGATAAAACCTTTATAGGTACATCAGAGCAAAGGAAGACCAAGGGAGGGATAGTGAGACTTAACAAAGGGAGGAGGGTGGGCAGAGGGTGACTGTGAAAAGGCAGAGATACTAAACAAATATTTTTGCTCAGTATTTACAAAGGAGAGGGGGAGGTACCTAAAACAAACAGTAGAAACACTCTGGATACAGAAGTTGATACCAGCCCATTTACAGAAGAAAGGGTTCTGAAAGAACTCTTAAAACTGAAGGTGGACAAAGCAATGGGGCCTGATGGGATTCATCCCAGAATTCTAAAAGAACTAAGAGTACAACTAGTGACACCACTGACTACCCTCTTTAACAAATCATGGGAGGATGGGTGGTACCCGAGGACTGGAGGAGGGCAGATGTGATTCCCCTTCACAAAAGTGGGAGCAAGGCAGAAGCAGGAAACTACAGACTTGTTAGTTTAACCTCAGTGGTAGGGAAAACGATAGAATCACTTCTGAAGGAAAAAACTGTCGATTATCTAGAGGCCAGAGGGCACAGGACCCAAGGCAGCATGGATTCACAGTGGAAGGTCATGTCAGACAATCTGATAGATTTCTTTGACTGGGTGACCAAAGTAGTAAATCAGGGAGGGGCTGTGGACATGGCCTACCTAGACTTTAGCAAGGCATTTGACACAGTCCCACACAAAGATTAATATACAAGTTAGCCAGCCTGGGAGTGGGTCCCAAGATGACAGCCTGGGTAAAGAACTGGCTGGAGAATAGGACACAGAGAGTAATAGCAAATGGAGTCCACTCTGAAGAAAGGGGTTACTAATTGGGGTGCAGGTTCAGTATAGGACCAGTCCTCTTCAATGTCTTTATAAGCGACATTGCAGAGGGACTGGAAGGAAAAATATGTCTTTTTGCAGATGACACAAAGATCTGCAACAGAGTTGATGCACAAGGTGGGTTGGAAAGGATGAGAAAGGACTTGGCAAGGTTAGAGGAATGGTCAAATGTATGGCAGCTTAGATTCAATGCTAAGAAGTGCAAGGTAATGCACCTGGGAAACAAAAACCCAGGGGAAGAGTACACAATGGGGGGTGAGATACTAACAACAACAAAAATGGAAAGGGACCTGGGGGTAGTCATATCAGATGACCTAAAGGTGGGCAAGCAATGTGAGAGGGCAGCAAGGACGACTGGGGATACTGGGATGCATAGGCAGAGGCATCACCAGTAGAAAATTGGAAGTTATTATCCCTCTGTACAGACAGCTGGTCAGACCCCATCTGGAGTACTGCGTGCAGTTCTGGAGACCCAATCTCCACAAAGACATAGACAGGATGGAAGCTGTCCAGAGGAGGGCAACTAAAATGGTGCAGGGTCTGCACCGGAAGACATATGAAGAGAGACTTAAGGAGCTTAATATGTATAGCCTCGAGGAAAGGAGGGAGAGGGGGGACATGATAGAAACTTTCAAGTACCTCAAGGGAATCAACAAAGTCCAAGAGGGTAGCATCTTTCAAAACAAGAGGTGTGCAAGAACAAGGGGCACAATTTGAAGATAATGGGGGTCGGCTCAGAAGGTAATTTAAGGAAGCATTTTTTCACAGAGAGGGTTGTGGATGCATGGAACAGCCTTCCGGAGGAGGTTGTGGAGTCAAAAACAGTGGTGGAATTCAAGCATGCATGGGACAGTCATAAGGCAATTCTAGGGGGTGGGGGCAGAAAGAAGTAGGCTGCTGGTTAACTAGGATCTGCAGCTGATCCATTAGGTAGGGAAATGGGCAGACTGGGTGGGCCAAGCGGTCCTTATCTGCCGTCAAATTCAATGTTTCTATGTTTCTATCCTGAGATAGGCTAGTATACCTGAGCCAAGCTAGTCTCCAAAGAGCCACAGATGTAGCCATGACTCTTGATGACACATCAATGGAGTCCACAGCAGCATGAAACTGAATTTTTGATGCCTCAATCCTATCAGCAGCCACCTCCTCCAGCTCCTTGGTAAGCTGGGGGGAGGCCTGCTTAGCTAGTTCCAGTACAGTGTCCCACCTGGACTTCTGGTACCTGGCTGTGTAGGCCATGTAATTAGCCTGCCTGAGTCCCAAAGAAGATGCCATGTACTGTTTCTTTGCCATGGCATCCAGCTTCCTGGAGTCTTTATCTGGGGGGGTGAAGCCATGGGTATGTTAGCCTTATCACAGGCTGCAGCTTGCACGACCCCAACATGGCTGCATTGCTGGTACAAGTACTCCATACCTGAGCCTGACAGCATGTACCTCTTGTCCATCCTTCTGTCCACAGGAGGTAAAGAATTTGGAGTTTTTTTTAACAATTTCTGTGTCTGTTTTCCAAAGGACTTTTTTTTTTTTTTATAATATTTTTATTTGCTTTTCAGAAGTTCAACAAACAAATATACAACTTAATCAATCTACTAGCAATATAATAAATAATAATCAACCATTTCACTTCATTTCCAAATATATTCCATTCAAGTTAAGTTAAATTAAATTAGATTGAAAGTGCAACCAGTATACTCATGCTCTTTACATCCGCCCCTTGTCTCGGTCTCATTTTTCACACCTCATCTGCTTCATTCATTGTTATTTTCTTCCCTTTTGTCCTTCATCAGGCATTTTCACTTCCTTTTAAATCGTGCTTTCTTCCAACCATACGCCACCCCTCTTTAGTCTGCTCTCCCTCAACTTACTGTACCTTCCCATAGTATCCAGCTCTCCTCCCCCGGAAGAGAAGCTAAGAATGGGGACCAATTCCTTGTAAATCCTTCCTCCCTCCCCCACATCACATAAGTTAGCCTCTCTTTAACCCCAATGTCTGCAGCACCATCTTCCACCATACTTGGACTGTTGGTGCAACTTCTGAGACCCAGGTATTTTGAATCCTATGACGAGCCAGAACATATAGTACCCTGATCCACCTAGGTAGCAACGTCCACTCCTCCTCTTCTCCATCTTCCATCCTAAATAAGCATCCCAGAGGATCCAATGGCAACTCCCTCCCAGCAATCCTTCCCACTCTGGACACCACCTCCTTCCAGTATTTCTGCAGTGTCAGGCATTCCCAGAAACAATGCATATACGTCCCCTTTCCCGTTCCACACCTCCCACATAAAGGTGAAACTTCAGGGTGCGCTTTATGCACAACCACCAGTGGGTGGTACACCCTGTGAATAAATTTAAAGTATGCCTCCTTAAATTTATTGTAGGCCATAATCCCAGAATGCATTGGGAGCAATAGTTTCCAGTTTTTATCCGTTATGCATCTACCGAGGTCCCTTTCCCACAATTTCTTTGTTCTTAGCGTCCTATCAGGAAGTATAGCCTTTCCTCTCTTCACCGCCTGGCCTATAAACCCTTTCTCTTGATTTTGAGCTGCACAGATCATTGCCTCCACTGGGTCAACCTCATACAGCCCTTTATTCTCCTTTCCCAGACTTCCCATATATGCACTTGTTTGCAAATACCTGAACCTATCTCTCTTACCACCTCCTACCACTTCCTGCAGTTCCTGCAATGAGCAGATCTGCCCTCCTACTAATAGGTGCCCCAGGCTCCTTATTCCTTTTTGCTCCCATTTCCCATAGCCTATATCTTCTAACCCTGGTAGAAAATAGGGATTACCCGCCACAGGCATTAGCAGTGTCTCCTTTCCTTGTGCCCAACCTTTTCTCCTTAACGCCTTCCAGGCTAATAGTACTTGCACTACTAGAGAATTGACTTCTTTTCCCATCCTATACGCCCTTAGCCCTTTACTATGGAGATACACAGTTATCTTGCCCTGGGCCGTCCTCTGTTCCAATTCAACCCAGCTAGCTACCTTGGGCCTATGTACCCAGTCTGCCACATACCTCTGCTGTATAGCCAAAAAATAGTTTCCTAAATCTGGAAAATTTAGGCCTCATTTCTCTCTATCTGCCTTCAGCCTCCCCAAACTAACCCTCGGGCGCTTCCCTTTCCAAATAAAGGAATTAAAGGCCCTCTCCATCCTGTGTATGTCCTCCCTAGTCAACCCCAAGTGCAACATTTGCAACAAGTACAAGATCCTAGGCAGCACATTCATTTTTATAATGTTAATTCTGCCCAGCCACGACACGGGTAGTTGCATCCACCTCCTTAAATCTGCCTCAATGGTTTTTATCAGTTTGGCGTAGTTCAAATTATATAGGGACCCCAAGGATCTACCTACCTGGACCCCTAAATACGTTGAAATCGTCCCCACCATCTTACCTCTTCTCCAAATCCCTTATACCACATTACCTCTGATTTTCCTAGGTTGATTTTGTAACCCGAGAATGCTCCGAACTCCTCTACCAATGACAAAAGATGGGGTACCGATCATTTTGGGTCCTTTAGGAACAGCAACATATCGTCTACATATAGTGCCAATTTGTGTTGTGTCTTACCTTCCCCCCCCAACCCCTGTATTCTCCCACAGTCTCTAATTGCTACAGCCAGAGGTTCTATCGCAAGCGCAAACAGTAGGGGGGAAGCGGGCAACCCTGCCTCGTACCTCTCTCCAAAGTAAACCTCTCCGATCTACTGCCATTCACTACCACCTGCGTCCGGGGCCGCCTGTACATCGCCTTTACCCATCTCAGAAATGGCTCACCCAGACCAAACCTCCCCAATATTTCAAACAGGTAGTTCCATTCTACCCTGTCAAACGCTTTTTCCGCATCCATTGAAAGAATTCCTATATCCTTCTTTACACTGTTCGCTCTCCAAAGTATGTTAAGCAGTTGCCTCATATTATGATATGACTGTCTTCCTTTAATAAACCCAGTTTGGTCCAGGTGAACCATCTCCGGGAGTATCTCCTCTAACCTACAGGCCAATACTTTAGCCAATATCTTCAAAATCACAATGTAACAGTGATATCGGCCGATACGAGGCACATAGTTGCGGGTCCTTCCCCTCCTTTGATATGAGGCATATAACAGCATCATAACACGTGTCTGCAAAGCTGAACTCTCCCATCTCTTCCTTCTGTTGGAACACATTACAAAGCACCCTTGCAGTTCGGGCCACCATCAGTTTGTAATACTCCAACGCATATCCATCCGGTCCACTAGCTTTCCCCTTCTGTAATTTTTGGATAGCCTGCATCACCTCCTCCACCGTTATTGGTTTCCCCAACTTTTCCCTCTGTGTCTGCATGGCTTTCGGTGCTTTACTTTTCCCCAGGAACTCAAGCATCTTTTCTTTCGTTCCTGTATTACCCACCTGGTATAATCGTTGAAAGAAGGACCGAAAGGCCTGCTGCATCCCCCTATCCTTGCTCTGCAGGGTGCCCTGTTCATCTCTCACCCCCAAAATTCTATTCACCCTCTTATCCCCCCTTCATAAGATTAACCACCATTGGCCCTGGTTTGTTTCCCCATTCAAATATAAATCTCTTGTTAAATAAACAAGCTCTCCTTGCTTCCGTTCGTAAGTGGGCGTTCAAAGCCTCCCTCACCGTGTCCAATAACTGGACGGCCTACCCCTGTTCCCCACAAGCCACCCTCATTTCAAACTCCTTTAATTTATTTTCCAGCTCACTTCTTTGTGTCCGACGTTTCCTCTTTACCTGTGACACGTACTCTATAATTGCTCCCCTCATAAACGGCTTACCCGTTTCCCACAGTATATCTTTCGAGATCCCCTCTTTATTATTTGTTGTCATAAAAAGATCCCAACTCTCCTCCAGATGCTTCCTAAATTCCTCCTTCTGGGCGATATATATGAGGAATTTCCATGAGGGAGGGGATCCCTGTTTCTCCCTACCTTGTACTTTCAACACCACCATTGCGTGGTCTGATATATGTATAGGGCTGTGTCGAGTCTCCCATAGCCGAGCATACCATTCCCTTGTGGCATAGATATAATCTATCCATGTCCACGTCTTGTGGAGATTCGAGTAAAAAGTATACTCCTTCACTCCCGAGTTTGCCGTTCGCCATACATCCACTAAATCTAGTTCCGCCATTCCCTCTTGCCATTGTTGCATCCCCCCTGATGTCCTCCCTTTCCCTTCGGAGTGGTCCAATTTCGGGTCCACTGCCCAATTCAGATCCCCCCCTCCATTAACAACCCCAGGAATTGCTCCCGAACCAGTAAATCCAGCAAAGAGGCATAAAACTGGTAATCATGTACCGCAGGGGCATACACCGACCCCAAGGTGATCTGCTCCCCATCCAAGGATCCCGAAATAAAAATATATCTCCCCTCCTTGGTATCTCTAATCACCCTCTGTACCTCTAAATTCAGGCCTTTACGTATCAAAATGGCTACGCCTCTTTCACACACCGATGCAGATGCCATATAACACTTCCCTACCCACCCTCGGGCCAGTTTGGCATGCTCTACTTCCGTTAGGTGTGTTTCTTGTAGCAGAGCTATTTGGGCCCCCCTCTTCTGAGGGCTGTCAACAACATAGACCTCTTTACTGGATTTATAATACCCCAAACATTCCAAGTAATCCATTAATATTTTTGCTAACAGACATTGATATATGTTGTTCTTTCCCTTTCAACTTCACAGTTACCAGAGAGAGCACGGTAACCTCGTATACTTAATTTTGTTGGTTGCACTTTGTTCATAAAAAAAACAACAGAATCAGAACAGTCTCAACAACAGTTCGAACATATAACTTTGTACATATTTCCCTCTATCCCCCTTCCCCCCTGCCCACTCCCTCCCCCCAGCACCTACCATACCCCCCTCAACCCATTCAGTACCTGCTCCCACCCCTCTACCCCAGATCTGATACACACCTCCCTCCTCCATACACAGCTCTCGTCTCTCATATTCCTCAGTTTCCTTCCAGCACTCCCATACCTCCTTCTCTCCTTCAGAATATCCCCCATCCAGACATGCCCCTTCCTTTCCTCTCCCCCTTCAGCCACGTAAGACCCCTTATTGGTTTCTAACTTGCACGTTACGGGTATTTGAAAAAAACCAAAACAAGTTTTTGTTTTTTTTTAAACCGATAAGGACTGGTGCCACACTCAAAATTCCAAAAGAAAATAAGAATAAACACACTCTACAGTAAATGGTTCAGCCAAACCGGTTGGAATTCTTCAAATTACAATTTCCACAATAGTTTTTAAAGCAAGTCCACTACCTATGCACTTACTGTATCACAGACAGGGATCTGAACCGAAAAAATAAAGTATCGGTAAAACTGACGATTTTTAAACCGACCGAACCGGGAGCAGAGGAGAAATCTGAAGCAACTGTTCAGTTAGACGGAGTAAAGAATCTGACGGTTACACTTCAAAATGTAGCAGACAGAGAACTGAACCGAGCTCGAGCTCAACGTTCTATGCTCTGCACAGAATTTAACTCTTTCCTCTCTGGAGCAGTTCAAGTGCTGGGGCAAACTGCATATGTCAGAATACAGCAAGACTTCATGTTGTTTGAAAACTGGTGTTGGAGCATCATGAATCCCTACCTGCCTGTCCCAGACTCCATGATGTCACCCGGGATCCTGGTTCGCTCTGGATAGTTGCACTCAGGAGGGGGGGCTCCCTCCTCTGGACCCACCTCGGAGGGGGGGGCCATTGGGGATCCCTTAAGAGCAGGTGGGTTCTGGAGAGACTGCTGCCAGGTCGAAGGGGTTGGGGGCACAGAGCAGAGCAGCCATCATACGGCAGGAGGATAAAATACTGTTTGGGGGGGGGGGGGGAGAAAATAATTACGTGTGTAAGGTGGAATACCAAAACACCAAATTTGATATTCCAGCTCAATACATGGTATCCCACCTATCCAAAAGAGCCATGCTACAGACTAAAGTGCATAGCCGCGGCATGGAGAAGTGGTATTTAACTCAGAATACCAGCATAAGGAAAACAGTACTCCACTTTAAAAACTGGTATGCAAAACAGGGCAGAATATCATTCATTTCAAGCCCTGGATAGTATTCCACACTGCGGGTATTGTGGATGAGGAGGCTCTTTGACCCATTTTTGTTTTGCATAGTGGTATGACCAAAGATTATGCGTCGTTCTAGCTTAATGAGCAGTTGTTGCTGTTATGCAATTTTAAAAGATCAAATACTGTACTCTCAGGACCTTTATTAATGAATTTAAATGCCATCAGACTCATATATAATATACAAGTTACTCACCTGTAACTGTAGTTCTACGAGTGGTATGCAGTTCACATCCACAGGACCTTCCCCTGTTGGCTGGTCAGCAGGTCGAGGCAGAGGGGCACGCTCAATGAGGGCCTGCTACTGAGACTGAGGAGATCCTGGTACCAGTACTAACTGGGCCAGTATTGAGCTATCAGGATCATCTGTGCCTTGTCCTTCTGGGCCTTGACCACAACCTTGTGAACCGGGAAACAGAGGGAAGGCATACAGAAGGTCTGGAGTCCAGGGCCTTGAGAAGACATCCCCTGCAGTGTCCCAGACTAAGAGGGAGTAGGCAAACGGGTTCACCAGACAGATGTCCCACTGAGAGCATAGTTAGCCAACCACCTCCTGATGCAGGGACCGTTCATGTGACATCTGTCTGACCAGGCTGACAGTGTCTGCCAGCTGGTTGTTTTTTCCCATGATATCAACCGCCAGGAGATCCACCCCTAGGAAGCACATGTGTTCAGGTGTGTAGGGCTTCATGAAACAATGGAAAGGAGTGTGTCCTGCCCTGCCAGTTCAGGTAAAACATGGCGATTGTACTGTCCATCTGAACCTGAATCAATGAAGCAATTTCTGTCAGAGCTAGACGCACTGCACAGAGCTCCAGCAGGCTGATGTTGTGTCAGGACTCCAGGTTGACCACAACCCTTGGGCTCTTTGGTCCCCCAGGTGTGCTTATCACCTCACCAAACACACATCTGTCATGAGCGTGATGCATGGTTCTGGGCATAAAAATGGGATTCCCTCCTCCAGGTTCTGTGGGGATAGCCACCAATGGATGGCATCTCACATCGACTGAGTCAACAAGACCAGCTGGTCCAAGTGACTGGGACCATTGCCAGCCCAATTTCCACTGCAGAGGGGTGTGTCCTCCATCGGGCCCAATGGATCATGCTTGCAGAAGCTGCTATCAACCACAGCAGCCACAGGAAGTCCCAAGCAGGGCACAGCTGCCCCACCTGAAATGATCAGGCAAATGAGGTAAGATCTAATGCCTGGTCCTTGGCCCACAGGGAGTCTAGTTCTTCTCTGTTTAATCTGATCACATAGAAACATAGAAATTGTTGGCAGATAAGGACCACCAGGCCCATCCAGTCTGCCCGTAGGCCCTATACATTGTATGTGGCCACTGACCCTGCATGATCAATGGCTTTTCATCACTCCCTCCCCTCTCAAGCTTCCCCTGTGCCTGTCCCAGGCATGCTTAAACCCTTCCACTGTGCCTGCCCCAACTACCTCCTGTGGCAGACTATTCCAAGCATCGACTACCCTTTTTGTGTAGAAAAACTTCCTCACATTACCTCTTAATCTACCCCCTTTCAATTTCATATTGTGCCCCCTTGTTCTAGTACTTTTTCTACACTGGAAAAGGTCCCCCACCTGCACACTGCTTTTTTTTTTTTTTGCATAATTTGTTTTCCCCCTCCTCGCTCAGACGCTGCAACTCCTTTGGGCGTTCCTATGATCCCTCCTGCCCTCTGCACTCCCCTCTCAAATCCTGACCCCCTCCGCAGGTCCCACATAGCAGCCTACCTCATGGTATCCCGGCATATCCCTTCGCCGGACAGGTCCCCTCCTCCGAGGGGGAATGCACCAGTGGAGGGGCAACACCAGCACTTCTTTTCTAGGCCACGAGCACCGCGGAGGCTCGCGGGCTGCCCTGGAAGAGGCAGACGGGCAGAGGATCCAGAGACCATCATTCCGGCAAGCATCCAGCCATTTTCCTCCTTATGTTGTGGACGGCAGCATAGTGATGGCAAGGAGTACGCCAGCGTCCGCCCCTCCCTCCTGTTGCAAGTTACTCCTGTGTGTCTGCTTTGCTCCCAGCCTCCACTAGAAGCCAGCAAGTGCCGGAGCTATCCCACATCCTTCCCCCTGTGAAGGAGAGCTGTCCATAGGATGCTCTATCCTCCTCCCCCCCCCCGACAGGCCCTCCAGTGACCCGGGCTCGTTCTTGAACCCGGGTCATTGGCGTCGCAAGCGGAAATCCAACTGCTGCGCCGACAGGCCGGCCCTGCACCTTGTTTATGCTCTTGAGGTACTTGAAAGTTTCAATCATGTCCCCCCGCTGTCTGCTCTCCTCCAGTGAGTAAATATTGAGGTACCTTAGCCTCTCCTCATATGTTTTGTGGTGCAAGCCCTGCACCATCTTTGTTGCCGTTCTCTGAATAGTCTCCACCTTATCTATGTCCTTGCGTAAGTGTGGCCTCCAGAACTGCACGCAGTACTCCAGGTGAGGCCTTACCAATGTTTTATAAAATGGCATCACCACCTCCCGCCTCCTGCTAGTGATACCCCTGCCAATGCACCTCAGCATGCCACTGGCCCTCCCTGCAGCCTTTGTGCACTGCTTTGATACGTTAAGGTCATCAGCAACAATAACCCCTAGGTCCCTTTCCTCTTTGGTGACAGTCAGCTCCTCCCTCTCCAACCTGTAGCTCTCCTCAGGGTTCCCTCTACCCAGGTGCATTATTTCACACTTCTTTGCATTGAACCTCGGTTGCCACATCTCTGACCATCTTTCAAGCTTCTCCAAGTCCCTCTTCATTTACTGCACCCCTTCTGGAGTATCCACCCTGTTGCAGATCTTGGTGTCATCTCAAACAGGCAGACCTTTCCTTCCAGCCCCTCTGCAATGTCACTAATGAAGACATTGAACAGAACTGGTCCTAGTACTGATCCCTGTGGTACCTCACTGGTCACCCCCCCTTCCCAGATTGTACCCCATTTACCACCACCCTCTGTCTCCTGTCTGTTAACCAGTTCCTAACCTAGTTCACCACCTTGTCTCCCATGCCCACACTACCTACCTCGTTAATCAGCCTTCTATGTGGGACGGTGTCAAAGGCTTTGCTGAAATCTAGGTAAGTGATGTCTACCGACCCTCCCCGATTTATTTCCCTAGTCACCCAATCAAAAAAATCTATTAGATTCGTTTGACATGATCTTCCTGCTGTGAATCTGTGTTGCCTCAGATCCTGAGCACCACTGGATCCCAGATGTGCCACTATCCTTTCTTTCAGCATGCAAGGGGACCAGCTCTGACTTGGCTGAGTTGACCAGAAGGCCCAAGTTCAGACAGGTCTAGAGGGCTAGATTCCTGGACTGCTACACGGCCTCTGTGGATGACCTAGTCTTCCAAGTTCTCTTGCACTGCCAGCTAACAGCCAGTCATCCAGACAGGGATACACTCTGATGTCCTTATGCTACAGGAAAGCCGCCACCACTGCAATGCACTTGGTGAAGACACAGCGTGGACACGAGGCTGAAAGGCATGACCTAGAACTGGTACAGGATCTCCTCTGTACGAAACTGAAGGTACCAGCAATGTGACAGAAGGACTAGGATGTGGAAGAATGAATCCTGGAGCTCCAAAGGAGCAGAATCATATTCCCTGCTCCAGGGATGGTATTATTTGATTCACAGTGACCATTCTGAACTTGCTTTTAAGCACAAACTTTTTCAGATTGTGCAAGTCCAAAATTGGGTGCCAGACCCCGGTCCATTTTGGAATCAGGAGACGGTACAGTGGGAGAACCTCGAAATCAAGAAGCAGTTCCATGACTACCACTTACAAAACCCACTTGTCCGAGGTAATGACGGACCACTGTGGCAAGAAGTGGTGCAACTGACCCCTGACTGGGAAGGGGGATGACACCTTGCAAACCGTCACTAAGAAGCATTACAGATAGCTGGCCTGCTGGCGCAGTGGTTGGATTTCTACCTGCGACGCCAACACCCCAGGTTCAGGAATGGACTCAGTTGTCAGAGGACTGGCCGGGGGGAGATGTCTCGAGCATCCGACGACTGCTCACCTTCTCCTGGGAGGGAGTGGGGATCGTGGCTCAATGGTTGCTGGCCCCTGGCGGAGGCCAGGAGCATGGCAACACGTTGGGTCACACCATGGGTGGGAGCGTGGTGGATGCTGGCGGATGCCTCGATGTCATGTGGCACGTCATGCTCCCCCAGGAAAAATGCCCCTGATCTGACCAGATGATGGCCACCGGTCCCCAGCATGCAATAGCTGGGATAGCCCCGTGCTGACGACCCCCCCCCCAATCCCATGGACTAATTGGTTGTGCTCACGGGCACTTCTGCCACAGAGGGGAGAGACCCACTCAATGAAGGGTTATGTTGGGTCACCCAGAGGGGGATCCCTTGACAGATGTGGAGGGCAGCAGATGGTGATCAGAGGAGGTTGGTGGCCATGGGGTCCTAGGTGACCCGAAGGAGTGGTCGGGCCAGGGGGTGGGGAGAAGCCAAAACAAAAAAAAGTCTTACAGGAGGCTCCAGACACAGGGAACCTGAAGGCACCACCACCTCCTCTACCTCACCTTCTTTTTGTCCCTGGCTGCCAAACTTAGGTTTTGGACACCAGCGCTGGTATTGCCCCTGCTGGGGTTGCTGCAGAGGTAGTTGTGACTGAAAGGACTGATATTGAAAGGTCTATTTCTTAGGTTTTGGGGCCTTCGAGTCCTTCTGAGATGAAGCCACAAAATTTAGATTCAGCTAAACTCTGCAGGGAAAAAATTCCTTCATACGTACCGTAATTTCCTTTTCTGTTCGCTCCAATATTGTCTATGGGGAGTTAATACATATGGGTAACGAACACCCCCCACTGGGGTAGTGGTACAGCCTAAAGCTTTCAATCAGCATAGAACCCTTGGCACATGAGCATTTAGAGATCAGAAATTCCTCCGTAACCTTTGTCCACACAGTACCTATATATATATCTATGTAACCAGTAATCTCTACGTCACCAAGGTCAGTTAACACTACATAACCTAATATTAACAACTTCTGACATGTAAATAACTTGTGACATTATAATAGTATAAATGGATGGTCTACTCCATTTTGGAGACCCGTCTGAGGGAGTCTTGCTGACCAATTCTTCTGTCATGCTTCCTGAGCATCCTGCCACTGATCCTTCTACAGGGTTGGCAGGCTGCTGATAACACTTACAAAAACTGCCAGCAGAAAAAGGCCATAATGGTCTATTGAGTCTAGTGCAGTCTGCGGCTAACTCCCCTACTCAGCGGCTGCCCCTCCCCCCTTACCCTCCCCTCTGCCAAGTCCATCCCTTCTTGAAGCATTCCACAGTGTTACATGCCACCACCTCTGCTGGTAGTGCGTTCCACGCTGCCACCACCCTTTCCATGAAGAAATGCCTCCTCATTTTCCTCTTGAATCTACCCCCCTGCAATCTCATGTCATGTCCCCTAGTGTCTCTCCCCACCCTCCTCCTGAGTAGACCCCCGTGTCTGTCCTGATTATCCCCTTCATGTATTTGAAGGTCTCAATCATATCCCCGTTCCTCCTTTCCTCTAGTGAGTACATGTTCAACTCCCTCAGTCTGTCCTCATATGGCAACTCCCCCAGACCCTGAATCCTTTTTTTGTTGCCCTACGTTGCATCCCCTCTAGCAGCCTAATGTCCTTTTGCAGGTACAGGCGCCAATACTGTACACAGTACTCCAGCTGGGGTCTAACCAACGATCTATAAACAGGCAGAATCACCTCCATTCTTCTCGAGGTTATGCCCCTTGCTATGCATCCCAGCATTTTGTTGGCCTTCGCTGCTGCACTCCTGCATTGCAAGGAATTGTTCATAGCCCTCATGATGAGCACCCCCAGATCCTTCTCCTCCTCTGACTTCTAGCCTCACACACCCCAGATGGTAGCTTCTCCTCGGATTCTCTGTTGCGAAGTGCACCACCTTGCATTTCTTTGCATTGAACCCGAGTTGCCATCTGCCTGGCCATGCCTCAAGCCTTGCCAGATCTTCCTGTAGCCCCCTCAACGCCCCTCCTGGTCATCCACCACTGCTCCCATCTTGGTCCATCTTGGTGTCATCCGCAAACAGACTGATCTTGCTGCTGATGCCCACAGAGATGTCTGCAATAAATATGCCAAACAGCACCGGCCCCAACACCAACCCCTGTGGGACCCCACTTGTCAAAAGTTTGGGGGATGAGAACTCCCCACTTGTAACACAAAGAAGCTTAAACAGTAATAACACTGAATATAACTGAAGAGAACACATTAATCACTAACCTATAACAGTGAAGCACCGCAATTCAGTAAAAATACCACCAACAGCTTAATCTGGTTCAAAGTCAGTTGGCATTCATCTGTATCCCCCTTCCCTGGGTCGTGCCTGAAAACAGGCAGGATTTTTGTCTAGTGCACTTACCAGGTCAACAAAAACTAACTAACTAAATAAATGCTCAAAAATTGCAAGCTGTTAACTTATGTGCTTGTCAAGTACAATAAAATAAACGTTTCCATTGTTAGCAGACAATTCCAGATAACCAGTTATAATCATATATACACACGTCATCGTTGCTGAAATTCAAGTCCTTAGATATAGCAGACGATATTCTCCAACAGGAACCAGGGGTTCTTGGAAGAGACCCCATGGGCAACGTTGGACCTAACAGAAAAACTACAGTTCAGTTGAAGAAATGTCTCCTTTCTGTATCACTCCATTTTGTCATTGAAGATTTAACACACATGGGTTCTAAAATGCAGTACCCATTCCTAATCTGGGTGGAGAGAATACTGTCAAATATATAACCCATACAGGCGACATAATAATCATCTGCCAACCATTGTATGCAAGATTCTGTGGCCGAAAACTACATCGGCAGAGCTTTGAACATCCAATCTGTAGTGCTTAGTCAATCAATCAATCAAAATCTTTATTTAGTCAGGCGAACATCATTGAGCGTAGCTCATTTACAAGATGGACCTGAGTGGTCATACAAATAAGAGTACAAGTATTTTTACATGGACAAGAAAATAACATAAACAATAGTACAATGACATAAAATGAGAGTATACAAAAATTTACATATATACAAGGCACAGTAAAAATCACTTAACCTGTAAAAAAAGGAGAGAATAGATATAGCAGGCATAGTGTACAAATAATAGGGCCTTTATGTTTTTATAAGAATATAGCAGCTGACTGGATAATAGAAGGAGAACTAAACAGAATGGAATACGGAAGGGGGGATGTAGGTTGGATGGGAGATTAGGCCTTATGGAAGCAATTGCAGAACTCTGGAAATAGGGTGGAGAATAATCTTTTGAAGGATGATAAGGGTAAGAGGGTATTTAGATTCATAGATTTTTGGAGTGAGTTCAAGTAACTGCTAGGAGTAGCTGATAGCAGCCCTCCCAAACCGGGTGCAGGCATTGGGAACCTTTAACATGCTGAGTTTACTGATCCTAAGGTGTATGGCCTAAAGTAATTCGGGTAAAACAGTCTGTGATATAGGAGGGGAGTTTGCCTGATAAAGCTTTGAAGATCCAGACTGCAGCATTCCTATTTCTTCTGTGTTGTAGTGATGTCCAATTTACTGCCAGGTAAAGAGAGCAATGATGGGTGCTGGAGGGAAGGTCAGTAATAAATTTGATGGATCTATGATACAGGGTGTCCAGCTTATTTAAGAGGGAGAGTGAGCAATGGCCATAGAGAAAGTCGGCATAATCAATGAGGGATAGGAATGATGCCTGGATTAATCTTTGTTTGGAGTCTCTGGTAAGGTAGTGTTTTATTCTGTAAAATAGGCCAAGCCTTTGTCTCAACCTTTTTAGTAGCTCTTCAATATGGACAGAGTAGTCAAGCTTATTATCAATCCAGACTCCAAGATATTTGAATTTGTCCACAAATTCCAGCTTCTCTCCAAGTAAGGTGGATAATTGTAGGGTGATGGGTGATGGGGTAATGGCAGAGCAACTCTTTGTGGCAAAGAACATAGCTTTTGTTTTTTTGGCATTTAGAAGTAATTTTTTTTCAAATAGATTGTGTTGTAGGATGGAGAATTCTGACTGTAACAGCTCACAGCTTAGCTTAGCTTAGTAAATCCATGAACGGAGGGCCATGCTGCCACTTTGCACAACTCCGACACAAACGCTTCTCCTCTCTCCACCCAGACATAGCAAGTGCCCTGGTGGAGTGGGCCTTGATGAGAGCAGGAGCTTTCTTCTTCTCAGCTGCATATGCCTTAGCAATGAAAACCCTAAACCACCTACCCAAAGTGGTCTTAGAAGCTCTCTGACCCTTTTTTGATGCACCAAACAGAACAAACAAACTCAGACTTTCTGAGCTCTGTGGTTCTTTTTAGGTAAGTCCTAACTGCCCTGTGCAAATCCAACTTGTGAAATTCATTCTTTTTTGGATTTGTCAGCTTGGGACAGAAGGACAGTAGACAGACTTCCTGACTTACATGAAAGGCTGAAGGAATCTTAGGCACAAAGGATGGTACCATCCTCGATACCACCTTTTCCTTACACATGATGAGATAAGACTCTTTATGGGACAGTGCCTGAAGTTTGTCAATCCTTCTGGCTGAACAGACTGCAATTAAGAAACACCTTGTAAGATAGGCTGTTCAAAGGTACTGATGAAAGAGATTTGAAAGGCACTCAACACAGAGCATTGAACACTAGGTTCAGGTCCCATGGGTGCACCAGGGATCAAAACAACAGTTGGCGTCTGCTGATCGCCCTAAGAAAACAAATAACATCCAAGTTAGTTCCCAGGGATGAGCCCATGGATATTCCCAGGGCTGTCGCATATGTAGACACCTGGCCCTGCAGCATGCTCATCGCATGACCTTTGACTACTCCTGCCTGCAGGAAATCCAATATCTGCAGAACCACAGCCTTAGAAGGTCTGACACCTCTTTCTCTCTCTCTCTGATCCAACCAAAGAAAGTATCCCAATTACAGTCATAAGCAGCAGATGTAGAAACCTTCCCTGAGGCCATTAGGGTAGCCACCATTTTTTTGCACAAATCCTGTGTTAACAATCTCCTCTACTCAGAAGCCAGGCTGCCAACTGTATCGCCTCTAGACTGAGATGCAGAATGGAACCTTGAAACAGAAGTTCTCTGCTCAGCCAGTTTCACAATGTCTGAGAACCACAGCCTTCTTGGCCACCCTGCGACTTTCAGAAGGAAGCTTCCTCTTGATTGCCTTGTCTTGAGAATTACCTTGGGAAGTTATCAGTAGCGGAAGGAACAGGTAATCACTGAGAAAATCCCATGTCTGGAACAGAGCATCCACTGCCTCCATCGGAAGACACCGGTACCGATCGAAGAACCTTGGTACCTGAGCATTTTCCTTTGATATGAACAGTCGATCTGAGGAAGACCAAACCTTCTGCACAGAAGCTTGAAAACCTCTGAGTCCAAAGTCCATTCCCCTAGATGGACTGTCTTTCAATTCAGCCTGCACATTCAGTTCTCCTGCCAGATGAACTGCCAAGAGTGTTAGAATGTTTTTCTCTGCCCACAGTAGGACCTCAGTTGCTTCTGCTAGTATTCCCTTGCTTCCCATGCCTCCTTGACTGTTTATGTATGCCATGGTGACAGTGTTGTCCAACCTTATCTTCACGGCCCTGGACTGTACCCGACTGTGAAAATGAATCAGGGCAACAAGCACTGCTGCTCCTGGGAGTTCCAGTCCTGGACTTGGTGCAGGACCACACCCCAGCCTGACAGGCTGGCATCTGTCATCAGAATCAGTTTTGTTGGGACTTCCAAGAGAAACTCCTTGGTGAGATTCTCAAAGTTCTTCCACCAAGCATGTGACTGCAATACCGATCGAGGTAGCAGGAGCAGAGACTAATAAGTCTTCCAAGGTCAGTGACCAGGCCTCCAGCATCCTGTTCTGAAGAGGCAGAACAAGCAACTGAGCACATGGCACAAGCTCCATCACTGCTGTCATCAGACCTAGAATCCAGAGAAGCTTGTGAGCAGAAACCGACTGGCTTCTCAGCCACTGACTCTCTCACCTCAGGGTCTCCTTCCTGGATGATGAGAGGAATACTTTCGCTTTTTCAGTCTGGAACACCACCCCAGGTGTTCCAATCTCTAAGAGGGGGATCAGGGAGCTCTTCTTCTAACAAACCAACCATCTGACTCCAGAATCTCCCAGGTCCTTGACACTGATCTTTCCACCATCCAAGCAGTCGAAGTTTGGATGAGCATGTCGCCCAGGTAGGGAGTATACCTGCTATCCTTCCTGTCTCAGTTACGCCACCGGCATGATCAGGATCTTTGAAAACACCCTGGGCACTGTCGCTAGGCCAAAGAGAAGCACTATGTACTGGAACTTATGTCCCTGAATCGCAAATCTCAGAAACCTCGGGTGCGACTGGCAAATAGTTATGTGGAGATAGGCATACCTCAGATCTATGTACGCTAAATAATCACCTGGTTGGACTGCCTGAACAATGGATCGCAAGGACTTGAAGTTGAAGTCTGTATGGCGGACAAACTTGTTTAAATGTTTCAGATCCAGAATCAGTGGACACCGCCCCCTGACTTCTGGGGAACCACAAAATAAATCTAATAAAGCTAATATAATCTCAGGCCCTCCTCATTCAGTGGGACTGGAAGAATTGCCTCGGACTCTCTGCCTGCCTTTTCACCTGATTTTGAGGTACTGGAGATTGCAGGAAATGGCCTACCATGGGTACTGTGGCAAACTCTATGGTGTAAGCCCATAGTCAGGATTTCAGTACCAACACATCTGACATTAGCTGCACCTATGGTTGGTATAGAGTCTGCAGTCTTCCACCAAGGGAAGGGGGGCAGAAGTGGGCCCGCATACCATCATTGTGAGTTACCTCTTCTTCCCAGGTATGCACACCCGGCAGCGACATTTCGACAGCAGGGTCCCCTACAGCAACAACAGTGCCATGTCGCTATAGGGAACCCGCTGGAACCCAGCACTTCTGTCGGGGGTCCTGCACCCCCCTCCCCCGAATCAGCTTCGACCTGGAGTTGAGAACCCTAAGTGGGGGGTGGGTGCAGCCTCCCGCGTGGGGGGTTCAAGCACTTGTATTTCTAAGAAACCGGCAGCTGACTGCAAAATGCGGTTGACCTGCCAATTTCGCTGTCTGGTCATTCAACAAAATTTTTGTGGACGACCAGTGGTGGATCCTTCTTCCCGCACCCCCATCATGTCTGCAGTCGAAGGATCCTCTGTTACTGCTACTCTTGAATCTGGAACAGGCTTCCCTATTTCTCTGGGTTCTGAAATTCCGATAGGGTTGAAAACTGCCTCTGGACTGTCGCTGTTGAGCAAACCCATGCCCTCTCAATGCTGGGTCAGCCTTCTATTTTTTTTTTTTTTTTAACACCGGTAGCTTCCCCTTCTTGTCCTGTATATCTTTTAGAATATTGTCCAGGTTCGGGCCAAAAAATAGCCCTATGTTAAAGGAAAGGTTGAACAGCTTCAACTTCAACACCTGGTTCATGACCAAGCATCATAGCCAGATACTCCACATAGCCTCCACAATATGATTTAAGTGGAGTGAACGGATATCTGTAAATTGTCCAGGAAAGTCAAAGACATGGACACAAGCTGCAAAATTTTTGCCCCTTCCAAGTCTGGAGAGACGTAGCTGCCCAAGGCCATCACCTAAGAGTTTAATGCTCTGGAAATAATCAAAGATGCCCCCTTGTTTCCTCATCTTGACCTTCCATGTTGTCAAGGTCGTGGGCCACCTTCAAACCTGGGTAAGCAGCACTGCTCTGGCGCACCTGGATGTGCCTGTATGGGCCCTTCCCGACCGGAAGGGCCCACCTTGTGTTTGGGTGTGATGACAGAAGTGTACTAAGGGACATCAGAACTCAGCAGCTCATTTAAGAGCAGCAAAAAGGATTTGCACAACTCAGCCTTACCACTGCCAGTTAGTATTCCAGGTGCACCCCCTTCCCCAGCATGGCGGTTAGGCTGGGGGGGACGAAAATAGACATGTTAGACTGTGTTACACAATTAGAGCAGTAAGACCCTAAAGGAGAGGGTTTCACCATCCTCCTGCAAGTCATACATCTCAAACGCAGCAGGTCTCCGATAAGCCATGGTGCACTTCCTAATAGCTAGTTTCACAAAAGGCAAACAAATATTGTCCACTGCAATTAAGATGCCTGCTGTAATTCACATGCAAACTACACATGAAGCCCCTATGGTCTTATGCTGCCTTATGGTTACAAGAAGAGTGGAACAGGCTGCTGTTGAAAGTCTTTTCCCTGTGCCTACTGTTACCCCCTGAGCAGAGCACTGTGTGATACACTGTTTGTACACTAAGTGCTTCCCCGTACCTGAGTGCTGCTTTCAGAGTGCCAACTCACTGTGCTCCACTGGTGCCTGTGCCTGCAGCACAAATCACCCCCTGCACTGCTCCATAGAAGTGAACTGCGATCCTCTCTATTGTGGCTGCACCTGTTGGAGGAAAACGGCAGCTCCGCTAATGGAGGCGGTCCACCTCACTACTGTGCTGGGCAAACAATAGAACATGTGTGGATGTGCGTTATTGTGACGACATGTGTAACGTCACAACATTGGGTGGAAGCCCATACAGCAAGTAGCCAATTCACTGCTACCTAGAGAAAAATGAACAAATATGAGCCACAAGCCTCAACTGCCTAAGAAGAAGCTGCAGCGAAATACACGGTGGCGAAGCTGCCACATATGGCAGGGGAACTGGGTGGCTTGGGACGGAATGGGAAACTGACACGTCGACAAGAGCTATACTTAAGGATGTTCAGGCCAGGAAAAAAAGACACAGTTTAGCCCTGAACAGCTTTTAGTTTCCCCAAATAGCCTCACTGCAAATGGAGCACAGGCAAGACCAACAGGTTAGCACTAAGGGCGCTACAGTACCTAGCTTTTATCAATAAGAAACATTCCACTCAGTCTGTCCTAAATCCCAGCTGAAGGAGGGAAAAGGGAAGGATGGTCCATCGCCAGAAGAATGCTAGGAGAAAAGCGAAAAAGGGAAAACGGATTACTATTAGACCCACACACTTGCTGACTAACTGTGCCCCCCCCCCCCAAAAAAAATAAGTTAAAGCACTTATCCGAGACACCAGGCTCATGAGATCAGAGACCTTCATTGTACACTTTAAGTACAGTGGCACATGGTTCCCAATTCACGCACAGAAGACACTGAAAGGAGACTGCTATGGCAGGTTAGTAAATATCAAAGCTGCAGCTTAACAGGCACAATTTCTAAATCTGAGGGTGCTTCTTGACACCAGGTAGCCCCAACCTGCCTCACAGTTGCACAGTTCTGTCAGAAAATAATAAACTAATTGTACACAGCTGCTTCTTAGAGACAGCTCTATTTATGTTGTCCTACCCCTCCAGTGGCACAGCAAAAACTGAGGTATTCGTGATCTCGGAATGCTCATGTGCCCAGGGTGCTATGCTGACCAACAGCTTTGGGCTGTACCACCACCCCAGTGGGGGTGTTCGTTAGCCATATGTTTTAACTCCCCACTGACAGTGTGGAGTGATACAGAAACCCATTTATACAAACATCATCATTAGGTACCTTGGATGTCAGCCATGATTTGTGAGGCGCCAAAATATTGGGGTTAGAGATGTGAATCCAGACCTCCAGTTCATGTTTCTTCAGTAATATGCTACATATATAGTCATAGGAGCAAATTTTTAACCCTCTCTGTTGGTGCCATCTTAACCTTATATTCAAGTAACAAAACTAATTTTCATTGACTGGGCCAGAGTTTCTTTCCCCGTCTCCAGACTGCAGCAAAATAGCACTTAAATGCCTGAGAATAACAAGGATTTTTTAATATAGTAACCCAGTTCTACTATACAGGGTTTCAAATAATTGATTGGTAGTTTTTTTCTTGGGACAATACTAACTGTACAGAAAGCATTTATATAGGTTTTCTATAAGTGTTATGTTTGTTAACCACAGTGAGGCAAGTGCTATGCATTTTCACAATGTTTTATAACTTTTATGAGCAAAACACTAATCAATTTTTAGAGTTAAATAAAACCCTGCTATATATGTTTTCTAATTTATTTATTTATTCATTCATTTGTTGACTGGGGTGGTGCACAGATCCAAGGACTGTTTCCAGGCACGACCCGGAAAACAGAGGTGGCACAAAAATAAACTGGTACAACACATCAGGGATCAAATTCATCAAAGTCAATACAATACACTAGGTAAACAGAAAAATAATGGGGGGATTTATACAGGAGCACGTAAAAGTAATTCAATTGAAAATGTCCTATTTTGGCATAACCCTAAGATCAAATCATCAACCCTTTTCAATTTATTATGAGTTGTAAAAAATGTATAATCCCCTCTCCCACAGTATCCCTTTCTTTCAACCAGGGACAATTTCTGAATTGCATTATCTGCTAATAAAAATAAATGTATAAAACTCCAAATAAAGGTCCCAATTTTGTCCAATACGTATCCACCTAGAACACTTGCCTAACAACAATCTCTAAGTTGCCAAGTGCAATAGAGTGCCTAGTTAACAGCCTAAACTACTTTCTTAAAAACAAAAATGTTTAACAATAGCCTCCCCATGAGCCCCCTGCAGAGCCTTCTGCCTGTGACTTCTGCCACTCCTGCAGGAGCCACTTACGTGGGGTGCTGCTGGTGACTGCCTCCCCTTTTGAACTTGCAAGCCCCTCTCCTGGCCTCAGGGCCGGCAGCACTGGTGTGGTAGCATGGAGGACTCACCAGTTTCTCCAGCTCAGGCAGTATAGTATGGCAGTCGGGGTGGGGAGTAATACAAGGGCAAGCAGGCTTCAGCAGAGGAGAGGATGTTAAACGGCAGGCAGTTTCTGTGATGCGCTTTTGTTGCTGAATCCCTTCTCTTGCAGCAGCCCCCCCCCCCTTTTAAACTTGCAAGCCCCTTCCCTGGCCTGATATCAGCACTGGTAGCATGGAGGACTTACTGGTTTTGGCGACTCAGACAGTATGACAGTCACACGAAGGTATTACAAGGGCAAGCAAGCTTCAACAGAGAAGAGGATGTTAAATGGCAGGCAGTCTGTGTAATGGGCTTTCTGTTGCTGAATCTATCAATGTCAGAAATACATTTGTGGTAAAATACTATATGAAGGAGTTCTGTGAGGACTAACAAATATGACTGCTTTAATCTGTCTGGCATCATTCTATCCAAGATTCAAGGTATCCCACAGTGCACAAGCAGCATAACATAGAACAATTGGTGAGAATTAGAGAATAATGAACGGGGTGGTGTGATGTATGAGAGTGTAATACACACCTGAGGTGTGTGATGCTGCATAAACACCGAAAGCAAAGCTCGAGGGGTTTATAAAAGCATCACACACCGAAGATGTGTGCTAAATTCGAGTATACACTCCACCCTAGCCGTATTTTTCACAATTTCTGGGTATCAGTTTTTTTCTGGCATGAGCAGCTCTTTTTGGCTGCGGTTTACTGTGAAGTCAACGCATCCAGGGCTACAGATAAGATGAGTACTGACCTATTTTAATCACGTTATTTTAGGAACCACTCTTCAGAAACATTTTTTTTTATGAATACCAGTACTCCCCAACATCTGTAAATGCTGCACAATCCATAGAATAGTGCTTCGTAACAGAACTGGTGGCTCAAAAGGCACAGTGTTTTCCAGATTTACAGCACTCATTTACATCCTAATTTTGTTTTACTTTTTATTTATTTTTAGTCTTTGGTAACCGTGTAAGGCCCACGTGCCTGTTTTCAGGGGTGTCCTGGGAGCACTAGGGAGGTTAAGTGACTTGCTCAGAGTCACACAGTATGCTAGTGGAGGTTGTGGGAATCAAACCCAAGTCTGTCTGCTGGATGTACCAGGCTCATTCCCAGCTTGTTGTTCTAGCCTCTAGGCTATACTGCCAGCCCTATATTATAAACCTGGTGAGTAAATTACTCCTACCTGCCAGCATTAGCTGGAGCACTATTGGCACCTGATCAGTTTGGCAGCATGTGAGGTTGGCGCCTAAAAGTCGGCACCATCCAAAACGGTGATGTGATGTGGACAAAAGGCAAGGGGGCAGGGAGGGCGACCCTAGCGACAGGATGTCGCTATATGTAAATGGGGGTTGGTGGGGTGGAAGCGAGCACGGTGAGCGTGGCCTGGGAGAGGGCGGAGGGGATGTAGGGGAGGCGCTGTGGTCGACTGCCGAGCTGCACCGTGGCATTGGGGGTTGGCCTCCGGTGCGTGGGGTTCTGGGTTCGGGCGCTACTGCATTTTAGTTGCGCCCAGCCAGAACTTTGCATTATTTGCTTTGCACACACCAGCGTGCACCCCCTGGGTTGAGAATCTTTAAGTAGAGGGATGTGGAAGCAGCCCTAAGCAAGTATTTAAATCCCTGGCACCATTCTTCCGTGCGCCAAGGATATCAGGGTGGCAAAATTGTTTTCGCCGCCCTGACGTCGCGATAATGCGAGTCGCCGTTTGGAGCTCGCTATTATCACACAGAACCATCAGTTCTTAGCTAGAAAGAAACTGCATTGCTTTTAAAAATGTACTCCTTACTCCACTATGTCCAGACATTTGTATGCATCTGAATTTGTTTTAATCAACTCACTTTCAAAATGAGGAGTAAGGCACTCATCCCAAAAAAGGAACCCTGAGCGCATTAGTGCCTCGCGCTGTACTGGTAACAGTCAGTATGCATGTGAATGCCATAATAACTGGTTGGTCATTATGGGAAATAACTGGTCATCTCAATAGAAAAAAACTGATGACCAGTTATTAATTACACAAAGGGCTGTATACTGTGACCTCTGCTAGTCAGCTAATACATAACATCCTCTTGTGTGCTGCAACTCTAATTTTAGCATACACCTCTAGGCTGACAACACGGTCATCTACAGTAAAGCCAAAACTAGTGTTGAACGCGTGTTTTTTTTTTTTTTTTGCAAGATGTCTTTGATAATACAAAGAATGGATTCATGAAAATGGTCTCCTGCTAAATTACATTAAAATGAAAATGATATTTGGTTTTCTTGTGCAAATCATACCTGAGCAACTCACTAAAAATCTCTACACTTCTGCAATGAGAAATGTACAGGCTTCAAGTACCTTGGGTATGGCTGTTCCCTAAGTCCTAGCCTTCCATGAGCACAGTAGTTACACTGGAAATGTTTCTGACGGTGGAAGGATAAATTCCCTCTTTGCACAAGCCTTGGCCTTCTCCCCGATCGGAATCGGGAGCTCAAGTGGGCCTCTCAAATTTACAAATGCCTACATGGACTGTACCTTGGATACCGTGGAAACTTATGTGAAGCCATGCCCCCTCTCCCACCCCCACCTCCAAGACTTTCGACAGAGTTTCCCTTTTCTGGGCAAAAAGAATACTTTTAGTTTCATAGCTTATTACGAGTTCTGTGGACAATTTGTCCTTTGTGAACTCGCCACCAGTAGTCTTATAGGTGGAACATGTATCTTTTATCCCCCATATGCTGGTTCAATCTATTGTTGAATGTTTTGATATTACTACTCTCAACAATATGTGACGGCAGTGTGTTCCAACTTTTGTATTATTCTGTGCGTACAGAAATCACATTGTTTCTTTGTTGTATTGTTTTCACCTTTAAGTCTAAGTCCATGGGACCTTGTTTTTTTTTTGTTTGGTTCCTGGCTCCTACTAACACTTCCGCGTTCCATCAAGCACTCATCATGTATTGCCCTGAATATTAGGCACAAGACACCTCTTAGTTGTCTGTACTCGACTGAGTACAGGTCTAGTTTTTTTTAGTCTGTCATTGTATGGGGGGAGTTGTAGCCCCCTTATTTTTTTGTCAATTTCCTTTGAACTCCCTCTTTTAGTTTCCTACCTTTAACAGTGTTTGCTGCCGAAAACTGAGAACAATATTCCATACGTGGTCTGATCAGGCTCGTATATAAAGGAATCAATATTTTGGCTTCTCTACTCTTAATATTGGATAATATGCAGCCCAGAAGTTTTTGACATTTTTTGACAGTCATTCTGGTGTGAACTTCTGTTGTTAATTTATTAGTAATTACTATTCCCAGAACTCTTTCTTCGGTAATGTTTTCTAATTCCTGATTTTCTATGTTGTATCTGAAGTTAGGATTGCTAGCACAGAAGTGCATCACTTTGCACTTAGAGATGTTACACTGCATTTTATTTGCCTCGGTCCACGCCGTTAATTTGTCTAGATTATCCTGAAGTTTTTGTCCATCAGATGGAGACTGTACCAAGGCTCCTAGTTTACAATCATTGGTGTATTTAGTTAGCCATGCATTACCAGTTGTCTGTAAGTTACAAACCAAGATGTTGAATAGTGTGGGCCACAGGACTGAGCCCTGAGGTACCCCACTCGTCACTTCTCCCCATTCTGACTGATATCCCTCGATTACGACTTTCTGTCTCCTGTTCTCCAACCAGAATATTATCCAGCTTACAATGCTATTATCCAACTGAACCTTATATAGGTGTTCAATTAATGTTTTATGGGATACTTTGTCAAAGGCCTTGGCAAAGTCCAGGTATATGACATCCACCAGTACCCCCCTTCTCCAAGGCTGCACTTACCGGTTCAAAGAAAGACAGCAGGAATTCAAATATTGGCAGATATTTCTTGCTTGTTTAATAATAATTATCTTAAACTGTGCACAGTAATGCCCTACAGGCAGAGTTTGCCCATTGGAACTCTTTACCCCTTACCTTATACGGTCGTGTCCAGGTGGTTAAGATGACTGTCCTCCCTCGGCTACTTTTCCTGTTCCAGACCCTTCTGATTTCCATCCCCAGTCAATTCTGGAATAAGCTGAATAAAAACGTTCAGCATTTCATTTGGGCGGGCAAGAGGCCACACCTTTGTATTAAGATACTACGCACCCCCCAGGATAATAGTGGTCTGGGGCTTCCGCATTTATAGCAGTATTATATGGCAGTACGGAGGGCACAATTGTGTACCTGTGCCAAGCAATGCCTTGACTCAGGTTGGTACCTGGTAGAGGAGGCCTCTCTTCCAGGGAGAGCATTATGGACATTGCCCACCAGCGTTATTCCCCTTCAAATTTGGTCTCAAACCCAAAACTCTTGGATTAAACATTCATTACACATCCTATTGTGCCTGCGTAAACTTATAAACACTCCTAATGCGGTTGGCCCACTCTCTATAATCCGCCATGAGAACTCCTTCCTCCCCCCCCCCCCCAAACTAGATCCTGGCTATGCCTACAGGGAGCACCAGGGGCTCACCACATTTTTTCAATGTACAGATCGTGTAGGTTGCCTCCCCTTTGTTAGATTGAGGGATATCTATTCACTCCATCATGAAGACCACTTTAGGCATCTGCAGGTCAGAAACTTTATCCAATCTGCTGACTCTCCAAAATGTATGTACGACCAAAACACAGAATCATTTTATTATTCTGCAGTAAAGCTCAGAGATAAATTTAGATATAAATCTACTCTTTACATGACCCTTGTCTCTGCACAGACCTCACCCTTGGATGAAATCCAACGCAAATGGGAACTAGAGAGCGTGGTTTCTATTTTACCTGCCCAATGGTCCCGACGTCTTAGAACAGGTTGGAGAGTAACTTCATCTCCAAGCTGGTGAGAATTTAATTGGAAAGTCGAAACTTGCTTTTTTCGGATCCCAACAATAAACAAACATTTTCATCCTAGCCACACAGATAAATGTTGGAGGCAGTGTGGGGTCGCCAAAGGCACCCATTATCATATATTTTGGGAATGTCCTAAGATTCCTCCCCTTTGGCAGGCTATCCATATGAAAATCCAGACACTGACAGGAATTTTGTTTCCTTGTACCTTCACGAACCTTGTCCTCGGTTTCCCTGAATTAATACCTAATAAAAATCAAGACACACATTTGGGTCAAATCTTCAGAGTGGTGGCCCTCAAGCACTTAACCTCCCTATGGCTCTCCTCCACCCCTCCCACAATCGAGCACTGGATACAACGAGTCGCGGAAACAGAATGGATGGAGAAGATCACACACACCCTTCACCTGACAACGGACAATATCCTTGAAGTCTGGAGTCCATGGCATCTGAAGGAACTGGGGCAAACATCGTATGGCAATATACAGCCCAATTATTGTTGGGGGTGGGATCAGGGAGAAGGTGATGTGGTCAGATGCTGAGTCGCAGATGGTCTCTGATGGGACCCTGCTATGGTGGTTAGTTTGGGGCCGGGGGGGGGAATCACACACCATATTATTTGTTGTTTATATTTCACTTGTTCCTTTAGGTTTTTCCTTGTTTTTTCTTTTGTTTTTGCATACGATTACTGGTTCTATAGCAACAGGTTCAATTTTTGGAGGCATGTTTCCCTTTTTTTTGTGATTAAATTGCGCCACTGTCAACTACATTCTATGTCCATCATGAAGATGGTAAAGTAACTATAATACTGCCCATTAAGGGACAGACATTTGAATAGGGTATTTGTTGTGTTACCTTTGTATCAGTGTTGTGTATGCCTCCACTTTTACCACCTAGTTCAAGACATTTTTATACACGTTTAACTTTCTAGCATATTGATTAGAATATATTCTTTGGTTCACTGTACATGTTGGATGACCATAATGCTCTGTAGACATTTTTTTATGTGCCCAGAATTAATAAAAGCTTTCTTAAGTTAAAAAAAAAAAAAAAAAGGCCAAGTCAAACCTACCATCTTGGGTCACTTTCCAATCACCTCCTTCAAGTGCTAAAAGTTCATAAAGGTGTTGCCAACAAAGCCTTTGCCGCTGCTACCCCAGTCATCTAGAACTCCCTACTAGAAAGTATTAAAGAATCCAGAAATACCATGATCTTCAAGTGAGTCTTATTTACTCACTGATACAGCCCACGTACTTGCTGACTACTGGACATAAACTAGGTGACATTATCACTCACTGCTCTCATGTACTCCCCAGCGTTTCATTCTGACTTTAACTACTTTCAGTCCTCTAAAATTATATTTTACTACATCTTGAATACGGCTACAATAAAACAGGTCTTCACCTATAACTACTGTCTCTGAGTCCTAACTGCAGGGGTGAGTGCATCTTTCCCTTCTCCGAGTACATAATAACTAATAACTGCACCACCATCCCACGGCACCCACCACTCTTGTGACTGTATATTTTACTACACTCATACTCAGACTGTGACTCCCATGTACTACATTATTACAGATACAACTCTCGGCTACTGCATCAAAGAATACACTGTGTATATATTTGTGCATAGTGATTCAGATGTGTGTGTATTCAATGCAACTTTTTTTCTATACAACTGACCTTTAATAACTCTACTTCTTGAAGTGCCTCAGGACCCGCTTTAAAAAAGTGATGAAACTACATTAGGCTATTCAGGTGTTTAAAATGCTAAATAAATAAAAGGAATAGACAGACAAACACAAAAGCAGCAGCTGCAGCATTTATATACTGCATTTTATTCACACTGTATCCCAAAGTGCTTTACAAGGTATGGGAGACAGTAGGGAAGTGACTGTCAATATGCAATGACAGCCAATCCGCTCACCAACAGCCACACAGAGCCTTTGACAGTTGCCTGAACTGGTTTTATGGGAAGCAAAAAACTGACCTGGGAAGGACAGACTGTGCAACCCGGCCTGCCTGCAGATTCGAAGAGCCTTTTCACAAGTGGAGTGTGATGAGCTTGTGCGATTCTTCATGGATAAGGTGGCTGACCTCAGGGCGGGCCTCCAACCAGCAAACTCTATGCAAGATGCTACCGATCAGTGCTCGGTCACTTTCCCTCATTTTTCCTGGAGTACCTTAGACCGGCCGGAGTTCGTCGAAGTCGTGCAGACTGTCCAGGGTATGCACCCTATGTGCTGTAGTTTAGACCCGGGCCCAACCACCCTGATTATGGGCTGTTGTGACATCATTGGCCCGGTCTTAGCATGGATAGTCTGGTGCTCCCTTGAGTCGGGTGAGTTTCCTAGCTCCCTGAGGAAGGCGGTGGTGACACCTCTCCTGAAGAAAGCTTATCTGGACCCAGGCTGCCCTGCTAACTACAGGCCTATATCTAACCTCCCCTTTGTGGGGAAGGTGACTGAGAAAGTAGTGACTCTACAACTGGAGAACCATTTGACCATCCATGACATCTACAAACCTCTCCAATCCAGTTTCCGAAAGAGGCATAGCACTGAGACTGCGCTGGTTCGGGTGCTCAATGATCTCCTGATGGCAAGAGATCAAAAAAACTATTCCATCTTGGTTCTTTTTGTTCTCTCTTCAGCCTTGAAGCTGTGGACCATGGGGTTCTTCCTGAATGCCTGAGGTTCATCTGTGGCCTGTCGGGTACATTCCTCGGGTGGTTTAAATCTTTTCTCACTGGCAGAACCCAGAGGGTGGTGTCGGGGATTTATTCCTCCGACCCAGTCTCTCTGTCATGTGGAGTCCCTCAGGGTTCGATATTGTCCCCCATGTTGTTCGCAGTATAGATGCTGCCCTTCGGAGACACTGTAAGATGGTATGGGCTGAGGTTTCACTGCTATGCTGATGATACCCAGCTCTACCTGTCTTTTGCACCCGACCAGGATAGTAGAGCTCTCTCTCAGTATTCAATAACTGCCTCACTGAAATCCACGTTTGGATGAATTCCAGCTGGCTGAAGTTGAACTTGGAAAGGACTGAGGTGATGGTTGTGGACCTGGTTAGCCGGATAGAGGGGTCAGGAGTGGGTTTGCCTACGGGACTCTTCCTTGGAGGCCCCCAGCTTCTTATTTCTAAACGGGTGTGGGATCGTGGGGTGATTCTTGATAATGGGCTGACACTGCGATCTCAGGGTCGGCAGTCATCAAATCCTCTTTTTATCATCTGAGGAACATCTCCAGGGTCAAGAAGCTAGTTCTGTCCGGTGATCTTCCTACGCTGGTCCACACCTTTGTGATCTTGCACCTTGATTACTGCAACTCCCTTTATCTAGGGCTACCTGGGGTTGATATCTGCCACTCGCAGCTGGTGCAGAATGCTGCAGCCTGGTTGCTGACAGGGACTCCCTGGACTTGTCATAGCTCCCCGGTGCTGCGCAATCTGCACTGGCTGACGGTTCAGTGGTGGATCACAATTAAAGTCAGACTTCTGACTTATAAAGCCGTGCATGGATATGGCCCGGACCATCTGAAAGAGTTTCTGGTTCCTTACTGTTCTGGGCGATTGCTCCACTTGGCTGATGAGGGGCTGCCAGAGATGCCAAGGGTATCTTTAAAATCATCGGGGGCTCGTGCATTTATGTACACAGCCCCAGCCCTTTGGAATTCTTCACCCCGTCAGCTTCGGGAGTGCGCAACCGTGGAAGGATTTAAACAGGCCTTAAAAACCTACTTATGGCACCAAGCCTACCTTGTGTGATTTTGCTGAAGTTATACATTTTATGGCAATCTGTATTTAATTGTATTTTATTGTATTTGTTTTATCCCTTATTGTTAAGGCGCTGTGATTTTTTTGAAGGGCGCGATATAAATAAAGTTATAATTATTATTAAGAGTATGAAAATCCCCTATTCTTACTTCAAACTAGACGCCCACAAGGACAACATCAGAGATGGGCAGAAGGGACCGCCACTCAACGTCTCATGCAAAGGATGGCACTCCTGACAGTTCAGCATCCCACCTAGGACTGCACTCAGCTGCCATCATTAACAGTATGTGCCCAATTTCCATGTTGGTCTAGAACCAACGACCTTCTGGCCAAGAGGTGGATGTGCTACCAATGGAGTCATGCTGACACGCGCACTGTATCAGGCTTAATCACAAAAGTAAACTGCCAGTTAATTACAGCAGATGTAGAAATTGACATTGTACAATATTACTGGATTGTCCATTTGAACACAATTGCTTTTAATGCGACAAGAGGCACTGCTTCCAGAACAGTGACACTGCAGAACAGAAACAACACGACACAGTCTGACCCACTAAAAGACGTGCTTCAGAAATCACTTTATTAATGCAAACATGTGCATGTAACACTTAAAAGCTGGAGCAGTGGCTGGGCAAGTGGTGCGACCGTAGCACTTCTGCTGACATGCTGGGTATTCGAGATTGAGAGCGGCTTCGGGTTGCTGGCTGGGGGACAGTGGGTGGGGCGGGGGGAGATGACTGTCCGATGGGTGGCTCTCCTCTCCCAGGGAAGGAGAACTTGTTGGCACCATTGTAATACTGCACCGTGGAGGCCTGGTGGCAGTGCATGTCAGCACTGGAGCAGAGGGAGGTTAGCTGCTGGATTCTGCAGCATGTGTATGTGCCTCCACAGACACGTGCTGATGCGTGTGCCTCAGCTCAGGAGAACAGGGAGAAACCAGTATGGAAAATGGACCGGGAGGGCAAGCATAAATGATGTTCTGCGTGCCAGACTCCTTCCGTGTCACCACCAGGACCCTGACTGCCAATCTGGATCGTGTGTCTCGGGGGGGGGGGGGATTGGCTCTCCCCCTCCTGGTCCAGCACAGGGGGTAATCCATGTAGAATACAGCCAGTGAGGTCCTGGAGAGGTGGTCGATGCTAGGGAGTGGTGGGGACAGACGCAAAATGGAGCCTAGCTTGCCCTAGCCATGTAGACCATAAAAACCTTTATGGGGGGGAGGCAGAAGTAGTACTTGCAACCATAGGCCACCCATTCACTGAACAAAGTGCCCCAAGCATGTTCACTCAACAAAGAGTTTTCTCAAAGGGTACCTCCTCCCACGAACATCACAGTTTAAATAGCCCAGCTAGAGAAGAGTAACAGTAAAGGATCTCTCTGTGTTCTAGTGTGCAGCTAAAGCAGCAAAAAGAATATATTTATAATTTACTAAATATATTAATCATACAATAGATAAGAAAACTTACTGCATCCCCCCTCCTGGCCCTTACAATATCCATGCATTCATTCAATTGATTAGTTTAGTTTTAGTTTTCACAAAGAATCCTTTAGACAGGTGCCTACTTTCCAAGGATTCAAGAGTCAGGTATGACACTGATGCACACAGATGTTGTTCCACAATACAGTCATAAATGCAGACATAGAGATTCATTGACAAAACAGTACATGCACTGCACCAGTATCTTTATAAAAGGAAGCAGGCTATTTACCAGTGTGCAGTACAGTACATACAAACTACTTTGTCAGGTTACAAGGCAAGTAATTTATAGCAGTTACAGATTCTAGGTGCAGAAAGTGAGGTAAGCAGCCATGTTTTAAATGACATGACAGAGTCACCTCCTCTTTCAGTGACCATACAAGGTCATTCCATTTCTTCACAAATCTGTATGAGAAGAAGTTTTGTCCCAGCATGGTTCTCCTTCAGGGTAGCAGTAACAAGCAGCGTGCCACGCCTCTAGTAGCATACTTATTGTCAGTTCAGGTGAGCACAGACTGCAGGCCTGGGGAGAGCAAACCTAGCAAGGTTTTGTTGCCCATGAGCAGTGTGTGGTAGAGAACCCTTGAGCTGAAGTTTAACAAGTTCGGCTTAGTATACAGGTCTCATGTATGCGTCTCAACTCTAAGATCAAGCGCAAAGCAGCAGGCCCGGTTTAGCAGCCCTTTTACCGAGGTCAGCGCCCGGTTATTAGCAGACCCACAGACCACAGTACCATAGTCAATGAAGCTTTGGACAAGGAGTATTTTTTTACCTCTGTAAAAGGTTACTCCTGTGTCTATATAGGAAGCCAGTTCGTGTGTTCACTGTCTTTACTAGGTGGTCCACATGATCAGAGAATGACATGGCACTGTCCAGGAGCAGCCTAGGTATTTTAAGGCTTTTACATGCTCAGGTATGGCACCAGTGGTGGTAGATGTTGTAAGACCAGAGGAGAGGTCTACCTTATCACGACTACCAAACAGTATACATTTTGTCTTCTTCACATTCATGACTAGAAGATTGCTGGCAAGCAAGGCCTGGACCGAGTTAAAGTCATCCTGCAGCCTGAGCCTCAAGTGGTCCAGGTTCCTGGCAGAGAAGATGACAGCATCATCTGCATAGAGAATTATGTGGGAGAATTTGAAAACAGAAGGTAGCTTATTTATAATCAAGTTAAACAGCATGGGCTCTAGTATGGAACCCTGAGGGACACTGATATTGAGCGGTCTGTTATTGGATAGGGCCTCCTTGCATTTAATTACCTGGGAACTACCAGACAAATAGTCCTTAAACCAGCTGACTATTTTTGGCGAGAGACCCAGATACGACGGCATACAACAAAGAAGAGTATGACTGACTAGATCAAAGGCATTTGTTATATCTATGTATGTAGATCTAGCCAGTTCTCCACGGTCCAGAGCACTACGCACTGACTCCGTGAACTCCAACAGTGCAGTCATAGTGGTGAAATTCTTCTGAACCCATGCTGCTCTTTGGCCTGTAGTTCATGCTGGCCAAGGAACCCCCCCAGCTGGTCATTCACAATCCTCTCCAGAGTTTTGGATAAAGGAGTAGGATGGAGATGGGGTGGTTAGTTGACAGGTGAGTTAGCATCACCACCCTTAAAAATAGGGACCATGCTGGCCTACCAGTGCAGTGGTTGGATTTCCACTCATAACACTGACAACCCAGGTTTGGAAATGGACCCAGGTGTTGGAGGGCCAGCTTTGGGGGAGATGGCTTGAGTGTCCCACAACTGCGCATCTCCTGGGGGGAAGGGAGATCCAAGGCCCGGTGTCTGCTGCCCTCTAGTGGAGGCTGGAGGGGGGCAAGTAGTCGGGTCAGGCTGCATCGGGAATGCAGTGGACATCGGCTGTTGCCTTGACGACCCAGAAGTCAAGCTCCCACAACAAAAGAAAACCAGGAAACTTGCTCCCTGGCTGGCCAGATGATGGTTGCTGGCCCAAGCTGCCATTAAGCCCCAGAGAGCCCAGATCACCTCAGCAGCACCCCGGGCCAAATGTAAGTAGTGCGCTGGTCTGCCCCCACTGGCACTATCCCCCTCCGAGTGGGGGACCCATCCGGCAAAGGGTTACCCGGTAGGGGGGCTGCAATGTGGGGTGGTGGTTGGCGGCGGGGACAGAGTGCCAGCGGGGTCCTAGGTGACCCGAAGGAGTAACTGGTCGGGAAGCGTGGGAGGAGCCAAAAAAAAATAAAAATTAGGGACCACATAAGCCTTTTTCCAGATATCTGTAACCCTGCCAGTCGCTAGAGACAAGTTGAAAGTTTGCTGCAGAATGTAGGTGACTTTTCTAAGACCAAATTTGAGGAGCTTGGTATCCTGTGAAAAGAGCTAATCAATTTAAATGAGTCATAAATAGAGACTGTAAATTGAGCGACCTGGATTAAACAGCGATAGTAAATGTCAGCAACGTTTTACAAGGCATGAGCAATGTAGGCAGTTAGGTAGGGAAGTATGTAGGCAGTAATTTTTAAGGCCAAATTTGAGCTGGCAGTGTGGCTGACATGGTAGGAGCACTGCCTGTGTGTGCAGCTATGTGCGGCAGCCCTGGGTTCGTGACTGGCTGTGCGATTTTTTTTGGTTTTGTTTATGTTGTAGGATTTTAATATTATGCGTGTGGGTCCTGTATTCCCGATCCCCCACCCTCCCGACTGTATCCCCCCCCCCATCCACAGGCTGCCCCACCCACGATCTCCCTTGCCAACTCAGTCCATTTGTGAGGTAGCCTCCCAAGATTTCCTCCCATTATCAACCCCGGTGTTGATTTAATAAATAAGGGTGCATAGGCATATAAATAGTAATTAACCCCCGCCCAGAGACAGTGGCGCGGTCACTGTTTGTTCAGAGCACTATTGTGCTAACTGCTGCTTTGCTTTTCGGTGATTTGAAATTGCTCTTACTGAGCTCGCCATTATTGATTTCCTGTTATCACATGGAACTGAGGAGCTTCATGTCTATGCTGTTAAGGCCCAGTCTGGTCTCATCTTTCATCCTAGACAGGTAGCAATAGACATAAGACCAGGTAAGCCATTTAAAGTAAAAATTAGGCTGGCTATGCTCACCAGGTAAATCACCTAGCAAGGTGGTGTGGGTGCCTGGTATACAGGATGCTAGGTCGCTAAATGTATTATTACACACTTCAGCAATACATTTGTCACCATTAACAGTGGAACACCAAAGACAACAGAATTAGGCAGCTATGTTTTTGGCATTTCTCAGTTTATTTATGCATCCCCATAGCCTCCTGAGATGCTTAAACAAATTTAACTGCTGGGATTTATAGTAATTTGCCTTGGCTACCTTGATGTGAATTTTTATCAGGTTACGTAAACCCCTGTATTTCTGGAGAAATTTGCATTGGTTATTTTCCTTATACAGATTCTGTACTCTGTCACGCTCCCAGGACAGGGACTTAATGACTTAATGGCAGGAGTGTACCAGGCTTGAGTTCCCTTTCCTAACAATGTGTTTGACCAGTGCAACGATATCGCAGACCCTGATGAACTGGCGAATAAAATATTTGAGCGTCATATTCTTTCACAGTCATGGGAGAAAACACAAGAAAAAAAAATAATTACTGAAAAGTATCCAATATAACAGTTGTTTCAGGTGCAGCAGTAATCACTGCCTTCTCAGATGCCTGACCGTCTTCATTTGACATTTTGCCTGTGTTTTTTTTAGGACATCATAAAGAAAAGATACTTGCTGAACCTAAATAAAGGTAAAATGAGACACCAGAATGAATAAATGTTTAAGAGCTACTGGACCTTAGCGTCTCAAGCAGCCTCAGTGTTTCGCAGCTACCAGGTTTTGGCCTGCATCACGGTCTGCTTCCTGAGTCTTATGACAGCCTCCATATTCATGGTTCCTACAGCTCACCTGCATATGAAGAGTGGTTACCGCAAGCTTGGTCTCAGGCCTCACAGCAGTTAAACCATCTGACTGCTGTTTGTCGTATCCTAAGGGATGGTCTGTTGTGATGGCAAGACAGGGATCACCTGCTTGTGGGTTCCCTCCTTTTTACAGCCTCAGCCACATGTGATCCTTGCCACAGACTCCTTCAGCCTGAGTTGGGGTGCCCACCTGGGACCTCAACAGACTGAAGGGTCCTGGTCTCCGCTGGAACAAGGCCTTTATACAAACATGCTGGAAATGAGGGTAGCTCTGTATGGAATCCAGGCCCTAGCCACTCAGGTTCTTGAGTCATCTTTTCTGATACAGTCAGAGTAATGCATTACTTCAACAAACTGGGCCACCCCCCACTACGTAAAGAGGTAATTAGGGTGTGGGAATGGGCAGTACCCCGCGAGGTCGTGCTTATTTCTTTCTATCCATGTCCCTTTCTTACTAAACATCCTGGCAAACAGCGTCAGCTGGTCTGTGGTTCAGCCCCCAAAGTGGAATCTGAACCAGACCATAGCCAAACAGCAGCTCAGCATGTGGGGAAGGGCAGAGTTGGACCTTTTAGCATCCATACACTGTGCTAAACTGCCATTTTTCTGCTTGCTCACTTACTTGATCCAAGATGTGGAATTCATTGGCAAAACATGTCTTTCTGTTGAAAAAGATTCCTCTAAACCTTTCCACCTCTGCCTCTGATTCTGTGGGTCTTCACCAAGCTTAAGCAGGAGCTATCCTGAAAAGTCCTGGTGGCCCTGGCAGATCTGGTTGCCACTACTATAAGAATTAGTGGGACTTGCAGTCCCTATGGCTCCATGCCTCGCTCCAGAGGATGTAAAGGTCTCAGTTCAGAGTCTCAGCCAAGATCTCTGTTCTGACTGCTCCTAGGAAGCCTTCCAACAGACATCTTCTCCCTAAAGTGGAAGCGTTTTACTCTGTGGTGCCAAGCCACATTTCTGGACCCGTTCACTTGCCCTGCGCAGAGGGTATTGGACAATCTCGCCTCTCTCTCTCTCTCTCTTTCTCTCTCAGTCAGGACTGCATTACTGCTCAGTAAAGGTCCCCAGTCAACCATCACAGCCTCTCATGTCCCTATCAGGGACAAGACTGTGGCCCAGCTGGATGTGGTCCGCAAGTTCCTGAAGGGCCTGTTGCACTTGTTTCCTCCAGTCAGAAAACCTGTTCTGCTTTGGGACTTGAACCTTGTGCTCGAACCATTAATGATTCGAGCCTGCAAATTCATTCAACTTGAAGCAGAGCTGTACTTGAAGACGTTATTCCTTGTGACAATTACCTCAGCCAAGCATGCATCTGGACTGCAGGCCTTGGTTTGTGAGCCTCCTTTTCTGGTGTTTCACAGGGATAGTGTGGGGTTTCATGCTCACCCTAAATTCTTGTCTAAGTGGTGTCTGATTTCATGTTACATCAATCTGCTGATTTGCGCATCTTCTCTATCCATCAGAACTCTGGTGAAGTGCTGCTGCACTTTCTGGACATCGACAGAATCCTTCAGTATTACCGGGACCATAGCAAGGACTGTGCACAGTTCTTCCAGCTGTTCATTTCCTTTAGCCATGGCACCCTTTGGCTGCTTGTTCACAGACAGTGCCTCTCTAAATAGATCTCCCCGGTTTCTCTTTGTACTACAGACAGACAGGCCAGGAACTAGCTGGTACTGTTCCAGGACATGCCACGAGAGGCATGGTGTCCTCAGTGGCCTCTCACAGTTCCATCATAGCCACTGACATTTGCAGGGCTGCAACCAGGCACAGGATCCATACTATTACGAATCAATACAGTCTGAATCTGATCTCCCATAGACGGACTGGGTTTGGCCTGGATGTCTTGCAAGACCTGCTCTCCTGAGAGCCTGGTCCACTGTTTTACCAACCCCCTGTTGGGGTATTTACTGTTTGGTAATTGTTCAATGTATTATGGCTCTATGGAGATACCCTGAAAAAGTTTGTTACCAGTAACAGTAGATCTTTGAGAGGACTTCCACAGAGCGATACTTCTTCCCCAACCACTCTTCCCTCCGGTGTAGTGGACCTTTACTTTCCACTACTTGGCATGGCATTGCATTGTGAGTATGTTGTTTATATCAGAGCCTTCACTAACTATGTGGTAGGCAGTGTTACTCTTGCTTCCCTTGTCTCTCTGTGCTTATTTATGAGCTGTAATGCATGTCCTTGTTCAACACATTCTGTTTAACCATATCCATTTCATTATCCTCTATGACATTGGCTTAATGTTTCAGTGCTGCTGGCACTATTCTTAAGCAGTAAGTAATTAGGCCTCCGTATGCTCCCCATGGTGTATCACAGTGCTATGATACGATATGGTTAAACAGAACGTACTGAACAAGGACATGCATTACACGTAATGTGGACCATTAAAGTCTATGAACCAGCCGGCTCGTCGGCGCAGTGGTTGGATTTCCGCTCGCGACGCCGGTGACCTGGGTTCGGGAACGGACTCGGGTCGCTGGAGAGCCAGCCGATGGGAGTAGGTTCAAGCGCCCCACGACTGCTCACCTACTCCAGGGTGGGAGAGGAGACAGGGTCGCTGTATGGTACCCCTGGCGGAGGCCGGGGAATCAGTCATAGCGGCCTGGACGTTGGGGGCGTGGTGAGCGACCCTTCGCCTTGGCGTTTCCAGGCACCGCGCCCACAGAAAAGCGGAAATACCAGCCTCCAGGTTCGCCGGATGATGGCTGCCCGCTCGCTGGCCCGAGAAGTCCTGTGCTCTCGATCCCACCTCAGCAGCGCCCAGGGACTGATGCCTAATGCGCTGGGACCCGCCCCACCGGTGTCTTTCCTCGGAGGAGGGACCCACCGCAAAGGGATATGCGGGCCACCCTGGGTTGGCTGCGATTTGAGGTGAGGGGAAGAGAGACAGGACGAGGGGGTCACGAGTAGCATGCGCAGCCGGAAGGATTGACAAATCCGGAGGCGAGATCGGAGGGAAAAAAACATAACACACACAGAAAAAAAAAAAAGTCTATGAACCAACCAGACACGTCTGAGGGTACCCAGGGGTTCTGTTCCAAGAAGGTTGAGGCTGGCACCACCATTTATGTGGTTGGTGCTCATGGCACCATACCCAGTGCTGTGCGCATGTGCATGGTGCACTGGTGCATGACAGCCTCAAAAGTTCTAACTCCTGAGGGGTCCTAGTGCCTCCAGCCTTGAGACCAAAGAGAGGGGCTCTACTGAGAAGACTAATTATTGAAAGGTCTGGCTTCCAGAAGGCAAGGTAGAGAACTGTACTGCACTGCCTCATGATATTATCCCCAGAAACTAGGAGTCTGTTGTTGTTTGGGCCCCTCTTCTGTAAAAGTAATAATGTCTCCCCCTAGATTCTGGAGGGCAAGATGACAAGAATTTGTCCCTTCATCCTCAATGGGGTATACCCCCAAAAGAAGAAGGATACCATTTAGACAGTATTACATCATTTATTATATGAAAAAGAGAATAAAAACTCACGGACAATACACAGTGGCTGATGAACGTTAGAAACAGTCTTATATGTTTCGCTCTAAAGGCTTCATCAGGGACTGAATATCTGTGCCACAAATCAGTGTTTTTATCGTACCAACAATGGAAGTGCACGTGGAATAAGTTACTTACATAGAAAAAAAATGACACCAATTATTTCAAGGCAGAAACTCATTAAACACAATGTGTGATCTTAGCTGAAAGCACACAGCCCACAGTTTTCACATCTAAAGTTTTTAAAGTTTTAACAAAGGTTTATGGTATTTGCAACTTTGTTGTAATAAATGCTATCAGGTTTTTTCTATGTAAACAATTTATTCCACGTGCACTTTAGTCACTGTTACTATTAAACACTGGTTTGTGGCACATATATTCAGTCTCTGATGAAGCCTTTAGATCGAAATATGTAAGGCTGCTTCTGACTTTCAGCACCCACCATGCACTGTACACAGGTTTTCGTTCTCTTTTTCACATAACAAACTGTGGAATGTTATCTATATAGTATCTTTCTTGTTTCTGGGTATATCCCATTGAGGTTGTAATGAGTGCTGTATTTATACTCTTTTGCCACAGTTCTGATTGTTTATAGCACCATGCAGACCCCTACAGCAGCTTTCTTGTGATGTAGCAATTTGCCCCTTCAGTTGGCACCACTGAAGAGTCTGCAAGAGAAAAAAAAACTGTTTGGGGAGTTCTTGAAACCATTGATCTTCTTGCACACCGATTTCCATATTACAGAAAGGAGTGAAAACTGCCTCTATAGTTATGAAAATTACCGAGCCTCTGAGTCTTAATGACAAACTAGATGTCTGTGGTCACACACATGGGCAGCTGGCCCTTTTGTCCTTAATATTGTTTCTAAAATTCCTCTAATTTTGGCCCAGATAGCACATAGCCAGGAAAGGAGACTCTGAACAAGTGCATCTGGACATGTAGTTGGCTGACCTCTGAAACAACCAAACCACTCTTAATACAGCTACAGAGGACCTAGCTGAATGCTGTAACACATACACAGTACAATCCCCTATGAAGGTAGAGGCTAGAATGATATGGGGGAATCAGATTCTCTTTTTTCCCCCTGGAATCCTCAAGAAGGCCACGGGTCAGCATAGTTACCCAATCACAGAGAGATCAAGCCGCAAAGGCAGACCCAATCCTAATGCCTAATCCTGCAGTGGAATAAGCTCTGCGATAAGCAGCATCTATTCTCTTCTCAAACCTCTCAGGGAAAGAGACAGAAAGAGAGCGAGAGACCGGGGGATGCATTCAACTGGAATAGTAGTGGGCTGACCACAGCGGAGCTTGCCACATCAGTGACTGGCAGTGTCTCCCACTTTTTTAACCACACTTTCTGAAAAGGATAGCATTTTGCCCTTCTCTTAGCAAATTTCTTCTTCTGTTCTGATTATCCCATTCCTGGTTGATTTCCTGCTCAAAGTGTAGAAAACTTGGGGAAACCTATGACAGCATTTCCAGGATTAGACAAAATGAAGTTCACGAATAGTGAAGTGGCTAACTGAACCTCTCGAAGCTGCAAGGTTCTACCTGTCTCTTCTATCAGGAAGGAAGTATAGTATCAGGAAAAAAATTTACAGAAGAGGACTCAGCACCCTCTGACCATTCAGTCTTCTTCCTCAGAAGTACCATTTTCCTCCTGTGGGACTGCTGAATTTGCAGAGGACTGACTGCTCATAGAATCAGAGCTGTTTTCTGCCAGTGGGGTTGAACAGAGACCTAAAAAATTGGGAGTATTTTGCAAATTTGGAAAAGCATCCTTATAATGCTCCAGTACACCTGTATGTGCCTGTTTTGAACTCCAATGGCCATAGGGGGCTTGAATGACATTTTGGGTGTCTTCACAGAAGGACCCTGTGGTCCTTTGTCATGGAAAATTGCATTTAGGAGATAAAGAAGGGACCTGTGTAACTCAGATGTGCCACTGTCATGCAATAAGCACCTGCATCGCCAGTGGACTGGAGGTAAGGGGTCAAAAACACAGCATCCTTACTAAGCCAGCCAGGCAGAACATATCATCCGAGGACTGCGGTATACTTCTCAAGCATAGCTTGCACTTTTGAAAGAAATGGTCTGTGAAAAGCCGTGATGCCAAATAACATATATTTGCATAATAACAGCCCCCGTTAATAAACCTCTGAGCCCAGGACTACGAAATAGTCAGGAAAAATGAGTAACTGCAAAACCAGGTTATGCAAGACCTGAGAAAAAATATGCAAGGGCTCAATATTTTTCACACATCAAATGGCGCTTGTTACAGATGCGTGAATCACAAAACACCGCAATGCAGATGTGGACCAAAAACCTATGTAGGAATATAAAATGAGTGTGCTGGCAGCAGTGTTGGGAAAACACAAGTGAGTGGCATTCACCTCTGATGGTTAAAAAGAGCAAGTAGAATGGCGCTCATGCACAAAAACAACTCAGGAAGCCCTAAAAACTTCAAAACATACTAACAAAACTCAGAACAGTCACCCCATCCATACCATCAAAATATACGCCAAGAACAGTAAGTAACAGCTACAGGAGCAAGCAGAGGGAGGGAAGGAAGCTGTCAAAAAAGGGAAACTGTCCCGGACTTACATTAGGCACCAGGCTAGAAAAACAGACCAAATATGGTAAAAGGCTTTTGAATTTATCTTATACCAGCATATCTTTGTCAAAATAGACAATTGGTAACCACACAGGCGCTCACCAATGAAGCTGTGAGTTAAAAATCAGACTTGTGTTTGCATTTAAAACAGGCACAAGTGAATTTAGTAACAGTATATTCCTGGCAGAATTACTATTAGAGAGAATACAACAAAAACTGTGACGATTCTGTCAAGTTCCGGAGCTAATACATAGAAACACAGAATATCATGGCAGATAAGGACCGCTTGGCCCACCCAGTCTGCCCATTTCCCTACCTACTGGATAAGCTGCAGATCCTAGTTAACCAACAGCCTACTTTCTCCTACCCCCCCCCACTAGAATTGCCTTATGTCTGTCCCATGCATTCTTGAATTCCCCCACTGTTTTTGACCCCACTACCTCCTCTGGAAAGCTGCTCCAGCGTCCACCACCCTCTCTGTGAAAAAATACTTATTCACGTTGCCCCTGAGACATCCCCCTCTATCTTCAAATTGTGCCCCCTTGTTCTTGCACATCTCTTTTTCTGAAAGATGCTACCCTCTTGGACTTTTTTGATTCCCACGAGGTACTTGAATGTTTCTATCATGTTCCCCCCTCTCCCTTCATTCCTCTAGGGTATACATATTAAGCTCCGTTAGTCTCTCTTCGTATGACTTCTGGTGCAGACCCTGCACTATTTTAGTTGCCCTTCTCTGGATAGCCTCCATCCTGTCTATGTCTTTGTGAAGATGGGGTCTCCAGAACTGCACGCAATACTGGAAAACACTGCTGTCCCTGTTGAACACTGGTACAATGCTGATCAGTTTGAGGCAGTGTAACTCTCAAGCCACCAGCACTGCATTCCGAAGTCACAGCTTTGCACTGTGCCAGTGTCTTAAGTAGGGGTACATATAACTTGTGTGTTCTGATTTCTCAGTGACAATGAGAAGTACTATAGACACTTTTTTCACCCCTGCTTATGTAGCATGATAATCAGACATTATTAACCTAGCATCCCATCTGACCTTAAATTACTATGTTATTCGGATGCCCAATGGCTCAGCAGAAGCGTGTCGCACAGCCATGATGGCGCCATCATATTAGGAGTGGATCTGGGGATCTAGACTTGGAGTGGGCAGGGTTAAGGCAGTGCTGTAGAGTGCAGTGTAAACCAGCCCATGGAAGAAGACATCAGGGTTTGGGCATCGCAACAGCCCATTGTGGTGAGCCTGAGAACCTGCCACCTTGTGAGGTTTTGTGTCAGCTCTTGGCATGCTGTGACATTTAAGGTTGCAAGAGGAACGGCCTGATGTTAAGGGATGTTGGAGGGACTTCGAGGAGAAGGAAGAAAAACTCAGAAAATATGTGCCTCAAGCCATCTAAAGGATGGCCTCTGGCTCTCTCGGGCCCTGCATGTGTGTGGGTGGGGAGTATGGTTGACAGGGTTGTGAGTGGCTGGCAGGGGCATGAAAGGAGTAGTTGGCAACTCAAGGGCAAAACAGCTATACAGATATATATATATATATATATATATATACGCACACACACACACACACATATATACATATATAGGCAGAGACAATTTTCTCTTGAATTATAGTGACAGCAGATAGAGAGATTAGACGATAGTTACCAGGCAAAGTAACCTCCACGCCTTTATGTACTGGGAGAACTCTAGCTAGTTTCCAAGCACATAGGTCTTTGCAGGAAATGGAAGGAAAGGTCGAAATGGGAAATAAAGGGAGCAGCAACCGCAGAGGCAGCAAGATTAAGAAGCAGGGAGTTCAAACCATCAGGGCTGCTTTTTTTGGCAGTGCCAACTGCTTTGCAAGCTTTGACAGCATCCACGACGAGTCAGCTGAAGAAGGGTTATTTGGTTGGTTTAACATTCCTGAGAAAATTTAAATAAAAAAAAAATTGCATTATATGCTCTCGTACCTTTGCTGCGAAACCACATAGTTGTTTTTAGGTATTGCCTCTGTATTTATTACGTGACACTTTTATTGCTATTTATACAGGTGCTACTATTTGATTTAGAGAGTCAGTGTTGAAACAAAGCTTTTATTTTTGTGCTTCAAAATCCAATTTGAGGGTTAATGTAAGCCCGGTCACATATTAGCATTTCAGCTGTGAAGTACACGGCCGCAGTCCTAAGCCATGTGATCCTGCAAGGAGAACATAGGGCGAGGACTGCTGGAGCAAAATCTGAGAAGGGAAGCTAATCCTCTCCCATCACCAAGCTGTAATGCCCACTTTCAACTTGGTCCCCTTACCGGTCTTTAAAATGTTTTTCTGTGTTTTGTATTTCTCTAGCTGATTCAAAAGCACATGACTGACAGCAACTGACCTTTGCAGTGTGACATCATAGTCTGCTGTCACGAAAAGCATAAATACATACAAGGTCAAAATAAATCCTGAACTGCATGCTGGCAGCAGGACAATTGTGCATTCCTGAAGGTACTCTCCTCCTCTGATGTGAGTGGGCTGCGAGCACGCAAGCATCAGTGCGTCAGATATGCCTACACCTGGGTCACCGCGGCACTCTCAGTGGGAGAGCACAGAAAATGGGGAAAAAGGAGGCAATGGGTATAGGCAGATGAAGCTGGGCCCAGCCTCACATCCCACAAGGTACAGCTGACCACCTACTGAGGACTGGCTAAGGTGCCTCTAGACTCCCCCTCCCCTGGCGGTGGATTGTGGGAGTCACATACTTAGACACAGAATGGCATTCTCAACTGGGGGAGCAGCAGTTGACTGTGTTGTGGTATGCTAGGGACCCAGAAATCATCTGGAGGTACTGTAGCTCCTTTGGGCAAGAAAAAGAACTGGCCTGGTGGAAGGAGGACCAGTCCAGCTGAGACGAAAAAGAAAGATATCAAAATAAATATACTCTAAGCATTTTGTAAAGATTCTGCAGACAAGCAGGAAAAACATACTGTAAAGCCTGGGAAAGGCAACAGTACACAGAAAATGTATTTTTTAGTAAATCATAGTAACCAACTAAATTACTAACGTTAAACACAAAAGTGGAATCCTGCTCTTTGAAACAGTTTCTCTTTCTTCTGTCTGGTGCTTTCTCAGCATGTTCTAGTTTCCTGTTCTATTTCTGATGACACCTGGCATGCAGAGGAAGCTCTACCTCGCTCCAGCCACAAGCACAGCACAGATTTGGCACCACCCACAGACGGTCATTAACCAGGAGGATCCTACCTACTGCTATGACTGGGCAGAGTTGCTGTTGTACTGTAGGCTTTCTCACTCACTGCCCCAACTCAATCCCAGGCAATGCCAATAAGGTAAGAAATTTGGCACTCTCCTACTCCCCCTACATATGTTTTTTTCTCAAGTTCTCAGCCTCAATCCCTATCCCACCACTCAGTTCCACACCCCCCCCCACCACCACCACCTCTCCTTGTCTACCTCAGCCTCTTTCCCTGGATGTCAGCATTCACTCACGTTTGGGTATTTATTAACTGCCCTGTAATGGTCATTTATTTTATACATCTGCAGGTGTTTCAAATATTTACTGGACATCTTGCCTCCTTGATATTAGCCCACGCTCACTGTGTTCCCCTTGACAAAAGTTTTAAATAAAATCAGTGAATCTAGGTCTATAAATTATAAATATTTTTAAAATGCAGCAATTCCCACTCCTCGGTAGTGCTGCTGCTCACAACACTGCTGGACCCAGGTTTGGGAATGAGCCCCAGGTTCTAGAAGGAAGAGGGGAGGGGAGTAGGAAGGAAGATCAGGGGTCCCAAGATGAAGTCAAAGCATAGAAACATAGAATGTGTCAGCACAAAAGGACTGCTTGGCCCACCCAGTCTGCCCAGATGTTCTCTGCCTATTCTGTCTCTGCAGACCCTAAATGGTCTCCAGCGATCCTCCCCTCCCCTCTCCCTGCTTACTTAACGGTATTCCCCTATGCCTATCCTATTCATGCTTGAAGATCCGTACTCTTTTTGCCTCCTGTTCCAGGTGTCCACCACTCTTTCAGTTAAGTACTTCCTCACACACCCCTTCCAGCTTCATTTCATGCCCTCTTGTTCTGGTGCATCCTCATTTGAAACAGGCTCCCCTCCTGTACCCTATACACTCTGTGAGATATCTGTAGGTCTCTATCATGTCCACTCTCTCCCACCTCTCCTCCAGGGTGTACACGCTAAAATCCCTTAGTCTCTCCTCGTAGTGTTTCTCATGCAACCCCTGCACCATTTTAGTTGCCATCCTCTGGACTGCCTCCACCTCATCTATGTCCTTTCTGAGATGTGGCCTCCAGAACTAGACACAGTACTCCAGGATGGATCTCACTAAGGACCTATACAGTGGTTATACCACCTCCTTCCTCCTGTTGGTGATACCTCTCCCTATGCACCCCAGCATCCAACAGACCCTGCCCACTACCCTGTGACTCCGACATTATCAGATATTGTAACCTGAAGGTCTCCATTCTCTTTTCTGCTTAGTGACTGACAGTACCCCTCCAATTCTATACTTAAGTGCATGATTTTGCACTTTTTGGCACTGAATCCTAGTTGCCATACCCATGACTACTCAAGTTCTGTAAGGTCCCTACTCATTCTCTCCACCCCCTCCTGAGTATCCACCCTCTTACAGATCATGATGTCATCTGAAAAAAAAGGTACACCTTCCCTTTTAGCTCTATTGCAATGTCACTTATGAGGACAGTGGAGAGGACTGGTCCCAGTACTGAGCCCTGTGACACCCCACTGGTCACCCTTCCCTCATTAGAGTGAGTGCCATATCACCACCCTCTGTTGCCTACCCATTAACCAGTTTTTTACCCAGTTTACCAGTTAGGATCCCACCCATAGACTGTTCAATTTCTTTATCAGTCTCCTATGTGGCACAGTGCCGAAGGCCTTGCTGAAGTTCAAGTAGGTCACATCCACTGTCCTTCCCTGGTCTATTTCCCTGGTCACCCAGAGGAAGAAATCAGATTTGTCTGGCATGATCTCCCCTGTGAATCCATGCTGCCTTGGGTCTTGCAACCTGCTGGATTCAAGATACTCCACTAGACTAGAGGCACTATTGAATCCTGCACCGCCAACTGCCCATCCACTGAGGCATTTCCTGCGGGTCCCCTGCAAACACAAAGGCCCCTCCATGGGTATCTAGGGTTAAGTGGCAGAGATGGCAGAGGACAGGTTTGGGAGGTTGTCTGTCCAACGGATGGGGCAGTGCTGAAGTTACAGCGGGCAGAAACTATAAATTATACAAAAAAAAATGAACTATTGCAGCTGATCCACACTGCTGCTTTTATGTCCACCCCACGACCCTCTTGGAAAGAAGGTGCATCCCAGAAATGAGGCTATATTGGAGCATGACTGCCTGAACTGTTCCCCGTCATGTTAACTACTCTCCCCTGTGCTTGTCCCTCCAGGAGGGGTTGGGGTGAGGGGACTGCTAAACTTAATGTCACTCTTTAGTCTGCCACATGAAAATGCCACTAATATTTTTTTCATTTGCGTGTTTATTTAATGCACTCTTTAGTCTGCCACATGAAAATGTCTTTATTTATTTTTATTTTTAATTTAACCAGGTTAGCTCCATAAGCGTTAAATGCCTGTTTTCATGGAAAACACAGAAATCAATCAAACATTACAATTAAACCAATATACACACAAAACAATTTACAGAATTATACATGAATAAGTACAGTGCTAATTTCCAATAAATCATTTCTTTACCATATTTGTAAAGGACAGATAAGAATTTGCAGATTGTAAAGAAGCAGGAAGTTCATTTCATTCATGCACAGTTTCATAAATAACGAACCTTTAATCAGCTGATGTTTTAAATAAAAGAAGTCTAAAGATGGAAACAGCAGGGAACCTAGTAAAGTGACCAATTATTTTGTGGTGCAATATAGAAGCAAACTGAGCTGGACCTTTCTAAAAACACCAAAAAGAAATTAGTCTAAAGTAAATGCAACAGGATTCAAAAGAAAACCAATCCAGGGATGAGTAAAGTTGATAATGATGACTAAATTTTGAACCTGACAAGACAAACGGACATGCACTGTTACAGGACAGCCTAACTCCTGAAAGCAATGTAGAAGAAGCAGCAGAATACATGGGCAAACCATAATCAATAACAGACAAATCAAAGACTGCACAAACACTTTTTTGTAGAAATGAAAGATAACCGCAGATCTGGCACAACATAACAAAACGAACATTAACTTTCTTAACAAATCAGTATGAGAATTACACAAGGAATGACCATCCAAATAAAAACACAAGTACCACAATCACCCTTTTAATAACATTCCCATATTCATCTTTTATTTCAGGAGGTAGAAGGGAATTGCTTTAATTTTTGCCTGGACCCAAAATGCATTAATTTCGTCTTAGTTGTAGTAAGTAGTAGACCATGTTCCCTCAGTCATTTATTCACCAAAAGAAAATCCCGCTGTAAATCAAAATATAATTATTAACATCGGAACCATAGGTATATAAAACATAACCGGCATAAAGCAAAACTTCAGAAAATAAAACACTCAGGGGCAAATCATTTTAAAAATACTCAATAAAGGGGGCCCTACAGTATAATAGAACCTGACGATGTTAATACTGGCAAATGGGGACTTTACATCTTGTAAAACCACTCTCTGCTGTTCATTAAATAAATAACTTTCAAACTGTAACAAAACACAATTCAAGACTTCTGGTTCAGACCACCATCGCTTAGCAGCCATGGGAAGGAGCTCCACACGCCATCCTAAATAAAAGGGGAGCTACAAAACAACGCTGACCATGTTAATACTGGCAAATGGGGACATTACATCTTGTAAAACCACCTTCTGCTGTTGATTAAAATAACTGTAAAACCACAACAAAACACAATTCAAGACTTCCGGCTCTGCCCACCATCGTTTGGCAGCTATGAGAAGGAGCTCCACATGCTGACCTATACATACTAGCAGAAAAAGTAACCAATCATATCTCTTAAGTTCAGAAATTTGTCCATTGGCTTGATAATGGCTATGGGCTGCAACAGAAAGAAACAAAAAGCAGCTCTATAGGCGTCCCAAGCAAAAGACTCTGTGCCAGACAACTCCGGCAGCTCAGTGAGTGATGTAACCAACATGGCGGAGTCACCACAATCGACCATGTGGTCGGATGCCTCGGATCCCTCTAATGCTCTCATTTTAAGACAGCTGAAAGATTTCCGAAATTAAATGAAGTGCCAGCTTTCTACAGTCAGAGCAGGCCTCTCAAAAACGCAGGCAGAACAACTGGATCAACAGCAGGCTTTGGCCACGGTAACGTAAAAAGCAGAGCAGAGTTAGCCCCGGCACTCTACCAAAAAATTTTGCAGCTGGAGGAAAAGAACTGCAACCTGGAGGGTCACCTAAGAAGGAAGAATATATGCATTCATGGATATCAGAGGGTACTGAAGGGACAGATATCTTGAATTTTGTTGATAAACTACTGCATGACTCACTCGATCTCCCAGCTGAGTTTCCTTACAAACTGAGAAAATACACAAGGTGGAGGAAGATTGATTCCATAAGACCTGGTCTAGGACCAGTTTCTCCTTTTACCAGCAGATGTGATTTCATTGTGATCCAGGAGGACCGCGTTGCAATTCTGATTTCACAAATATTCTTTTTATCTCAAATTTCACTGGAGTGGTGATCCATGGTGGCATGTGTGTTGAAATTGTAAATCTACACTAAAGGGTAAAGTGTAAGACAAAGACTAAAACTAAGTGCAGGAAAGAAACTGGTCCTAGACCAGGTCTAAGGGGAACAATGTACCTACAGCGGATCCACAAGGCCCTGGGTCCTAAGCCTGACTCCAGCCAAAGGCCCAGATCCATCATGATGCAGTTCCTAAGCTTTCAAATAAAAGAAAAAGTGCTGGCAATGGCCTGAAAAAGAGAGGTACTTATGTGGGAACAGAACCATCTCAATATTGACCATGATAATGCTCCACCAGTACAAAAGAAGAGCCAAGCCTATTTCCACCTACCTTCGAGCCCTCAAGCAAGCAGAGGTAACATTTTAAACACCCTTTTCAGCAAAACTTCGGACCAACTATGCAGATTGTATGGTGTTGTACCATACCACCGATAAGGTAAAGACTGTTCTGGCAAGTAGGGGTATCCTGAGGGCGTAACGGTTTCTAAACAGAGGGTTGGCCAACTGTATCTCTTTCTGTTACAGGAAGTATGGCAAGGGACTTCCTGGAGATGTTCGTAGCCATTGCCACTTCTGTTGCCTATTTCAGGAATGTATCAGCTGCAGAATTTTGTGCTGCTGCAACTTGGAGTACTGTCCACACTTTCACTAACACTACAGTCTGGACATTGCCCCTAGAAGAATGGCAGGCTTCGGCATGGCGATGCTTTAAGACTTACTTAGGCCTGTAGCTTCTAGCCACCAACTGTCTCTGCAGCAATACTACTTGGGACTTATTCCATAGGTGTGGCCTGATGAAAGAGATATCCCTGAAGAAGACAGAACAGTTACACAAGAACTTACTGTAACAGTATGTGTTTCAGAGAATCTCTCATCAGGCCATGATGTCCCACCCTCTGTCCCCCATACACTCAGAGCATCTTCGTCTGTTTCTGTCTCTCTCCAGGATGGTATGCCTGCCGTCTTCAACCTTGTCTGGCAGTGGGAACCTTCAGCTCTCTCTCAGCTCCATAGGAGGAGGTCCTTTGAGTATGATCTCCGGTGAGGAACTGAGCAGGGTGTGATGAAGGCCACATTTATATAGAGAGGGCGTTGACGTAGGACATGGTCATGGGCAGCCCCTAGTAGACCGCTAGCAAAAAAAAATCCATGTGGTCCTGGCACCTGACGGCTATAGTCCCACAGGTGTGGCCTGATGAAAGAGATTCTCTTGAAGATCTACTGTTATGGTAAGTTCTTTCGTAACTGTTCTTTACGGTACGTTCTTACATAACTGTTCTAGCTTCATCAAGGATATGTCCTCCATTAGGCCACACCTTTGGAACAACTCCCAAGCAGTACAAAGCAAACTGGGAGGATGGCACAGTCTAATATGTAATCGGGATAGAAGGCCTTGCAGTACAGCAAGCCCAAAAACCAGCATGTCTACGAGAGATGATGTCCAGACTGTAATGTTTAGTGAAAGTGTGAACATTGCTTCATGTGGCTGCAGCACATGTCAGCAGCAGGGATATTTCTGAAATAAGCAATCGAAGTGGCCATACCCTTTGTGGAGTGACCACGAACGCCACCAAGAAGTTCGCTACCATACTTCCTAGGACAGGCACTGTTTAGATACAGGTGCACCCTAACTCCCAGGGGCGAATGAAACAAAAAGCTGAGAGGACTTGGTGCAAGCAATACAATAGCTTGGTATTCTATGTACATTCAAGTATGGAGCAGCGCCTCTCACCCCGGCTGGTATGCTTAGATCAATATACAGGAAGGTATATCGTTTAAATCAGTGTAAAGTTAGATACTACCTTCAACAGAAACTTAGGATTTATACACAAAGAAACTCTGTCTGTGAAAAATCAAATAGGCGCACACATTAAAGCCCAAAGCTCAGAAATCCTACAAGCAGAGGTCATCACAACTAAAATGAATGTTTTCTATGACAGAAAACGTAAGCCACAACCTGCAGCAGGCTCAAAGGGAGCCAATGTCAATTTCTCAGAAACAAAATTCAAGTACCAAGGCAGAACTGGATTATAGATAGCAGTCTCATATGAAGAATACCTCTCAGAAACATGCTGGACACCTCTAATTGGGTAACTGTATGACCAACAGTAGGGGCATGGAAAGCTGATATAGCAGCCACATGCACCTTAAAGGAGAACTATGCTGAACCTATATGTCATTTTCCCCCGAAAAAGTATATTTTTAAATACTGGTTTAAATTCTGTTACTGTTCCATTTCTATGGGCTTTTTAGTTATCCTAGTGGGTACTTCTGATCCACACTGAAGTAGTAAGAGCCATTTTAGAACTGTGTGATGTAGTTTATGTCCCTTACTCGCTCTTCCATTGTTGTTACAATGCATCTGTGTTCAATTATAGAACTCTATGACTGAGGGGGACATAAAGTACATCATACTGTTCCAAAATAGCACACAACACCAGAATGAAAGTCAGAAACATTCAATGTGTTTAATAAAAGGCCTGCATACAGTAAACAATAACAGAACAGGAATCAGTACTTAAAAACAGTTGTTGCTGGAGAAAACGGCTTACAGTTTTAGCGCAGTTCTCCTTTAAGACAGGAACACTGCAAGCCACAGTCAGATAAGGAAAGCAAGTATTCCAACACAGCATTCACAGGACATGTGAAGGGATCCAGATTCAGGGCATCAGACCATAAAGTGAAGTGCTTCCATTTAAGGGAATAAGTATGCCTGTTAGCAGGCTTTCCAGCTGCAAGAAGGAAATCAGCAACCTTAGGGGACACCCCAAAATGTGCAGTGGCTATGTCTTCAGGAGCCGTGCATGCAGGTGTAGCAACTTCAGGTCCTCATGGACCAGGGGTCCCTTGCCCTGTGACAGCAGACCCTGACACAGAGACAAAGGGACAGGAGGCTCCACTGCCAGATGCTAAAGAAGTGGAAACCATTTATCTAGCAGGACTGGAATGGAACAATGAGAATAAGAGTGACACTCTCCACCCACAGCTTGAGTAGAACCCTCTGTATTAGAGAATTGGAGGAAATGCATACAAAACTTCCCCTTTCCAGGAAAGGGACAATGCGTCTCACCCAAAAAATTCCAGGCTATGAAGCTAGCGAGCAGAAACATGGCAGTTTCATATTGTGTAAGGATGGAAAAAGGTCCAGCTCTGGATGACCCTATCTTGCAAAGAGGTCATTTACCAGGGAGGACAGCAGTTCCCATTCATGAACCATCAATTGGAACATACTCAGGGTTTTAAATAATTGATGAGCAGTTTTTTTCTTGGGACTATACTAACTGTACAGAAAGTATTTATATAGATGTTCTAGAAGTGCTACGTTTGTTAAACACAGTGAGGCAAGAGCTATGCATTTTCACAAAAATTTTGCATTTTTATGAGCAAAACATTAATCAATTTTTAGAGTTAAATAAATCCCTGTATACTTAACCTGTCTGCGAAGATGTTTTGGAGACCTGGAAGAAACACAGTCACTAGCTGAAGGTCATGAGACAGAGCCCTGTACCATACCTTCATTGCTTCCTTGCATAGGGGACAGGTGTGAGTGCCCCATTGGTTGTTGAGGTAATGCATCACATTGACATTGTCCCTCTGGAGTAACAGCAGACCAAGACAGATATGCTTCCGAAAGGCCTGAAGACTGTACAGGAGAGCCTGCATCTCCAGGACACTTATGTGCAGTGCGGCCTCCATCTTGTTCCATGATCCTTGTGCCTGGTAAGGGCTAAGATGAGCACCCCAGCTGGAGCCTGAGACATCCGTGGTGAGGATTTGTACAGGAGCTGGTACAAAGAATGGAACATCGTTCAATAGGTTGTCACGATCCATCCACCACAGCAGCTCTCTGTGACGAGGTGATGTGATGAAAACCATTTGGTCTACTCATCCATCATCTGATTCTACTGGACCCCCGAGTGTCCAGAGGGATTCTCAAATGAAGACATGCCAGTAGCACAGCCACCATGGCTGCAGCCACGAGGCCCAGGAAATGCAACATTATCTGTGAAGAGACACAGTGTGACTGAGCAATCAAAGTGTCTGTCCTGTGGCATGAAAGCACATCCATTCTCTATGTCCAAGACTGCCCCCTATGCATTGCAATCTTTGGCATGGTCAAAAAAGACATTGGCACATTCACTGTGACCCCTCCCCCTCCAAGTTGATGAACAACTGATGTGTCTGAGACAGGGTATGGAGCAGAGCTTCCCTTGAGCTAGCCTTCAGGAGGCAGTCATCTAGATAGGGGAAAACATACAGGCCTTCTTTGTGAAGGGCTGCTGCAATTACTGACAAGCATTTGGTAAAGACCCATGGAACAGAGGATGAGCCAAACAGTAATACCTTGAACTGACAGTGTTTGCCCTTCAGCATAAAGTGGAGGTATTGTCTGTGGGATTTCCTGATCTTTATATGAAGGTATGCGTCCGTCATGTTCAGAGAACAGAGCCAGTCCTGTTTGCAGTAGGGGAAACCAGAGCCTGCAGGGATCTCATTCGAAACTTTTTGTACTCAATGTACAGGTTGAAATGTAGATAAACTGTCCATTTGAGGACTAGGAAGTATCTGGACTAGAACCCTTTCCTGAGAAGGAACTGGATCTAAAGCACATTTTTGGAATAAAGTCTTAACTTTTTCCTTCAGAAGGGACAAATGGCCTGGAAGACAAAACAAGGGAGGCAGGTGATGATATGGAGTGATCTGTAATGGATCCAGAGCATGTTCCTTTGCAATTATCTCCAGAACCCACTCATCCATAGTAATCTCCTACCACTGTTTCAGATGCAGGGAGATCCCGCCCCCCCAAACTCACCCTTGGTGGTAACAGCTGAGGCTGGGGGAGAAAAAAGAAAAGTCAGGCAAAACCGGGGGGCAGCAGTGCCAGTAGAACTGATTACTTTGAGTGCTTCTGCATGGGCGCCAGAAGGGGGTCACAGCTTCTACCAAGGCCTTTCTGACAGTAGGCACAACTACCTTGGGCAGCAGGTGAACAAATGGAGCCCCGACCATGACCTCTAGAAGGAGTGGGACACAGGGACGTCACAGAAATTGAGTTATTTTTGAAGTCTGAAGGCCTCTTTAACATCATAGCCAAACCTTTTTTGAGAAAGGGACCACTCAAAACTGCCTGCTGCACATCAGTGGCAGCAAGCAACTCTGAGCCAAGAATACCCTCGCATGCAAATACTAGAAGCTGTAGCCCTGGCAGAGACATCAGAATCATCATAACATGAGTGCAGCAAATGCTTGCCAACCTCAGCACCAGCAGACAATGTTTTAATCAGTCTTGGCAAAACCACCAGGCTAAGCCTGAGCAATAGTATCAGCAGATTTCCACAGGTTGTTCTGATATTTGATCATGTGGGCCTGGTAGTTTGAAATCCTAATGTCCAGTGAAGCAGAGGCATATGTATGTTTCTCCATTACAGCCAGCCTCCTAGACTACTTATCAGGAGGCAAAGTACTCATATGTCTAGGGACTCTTGACCTATCATTTATTTTTATTTATTTTGTTTTTGTTGACCGGGAAGCAGAACTAGACAATTTTTTGCCTATTTTCAGCTTCATCCTGGGGGAGTTTACAGATGGATGCCAACTGAAACTGAACCAGATTTTAAGCTATTGGTATTTTTAGTGAATGGGGGAAATTCCCTCACTGGTCTGTAGAGGAAGACCCTGTCCGATGCTAGGATGGCCACTTCTCCTGACATGCCAACCGAAATGGATGTGGAGGAAGCTGGGAATTTCTCCAGAGGATGAAGATGTTTTCCAGGATGCTGAAGGATTTATTACTGTTCCAAAGAGTGATGAAGAGCACCTAAATGGGCTTAATATTCCGGATGGAATGAGTGATTAAATAATTGTTGTGGGACCTGATATGGATCCTAATATACCCGGAAACACAGCATGGGTGCAATCGTTGCAGGCACTACTGGAAAAAGAGGAAATTAAGTTTCCAAAGAAGAAATTAGAATTAACAGCCACTATGCATTTGCTACCTGAGGAGAACACATCAGAGAATCTGATCCCTACTGTTACTTTACAGAGTGCAAGACTCCCAGTCGAAACTGCCCCACCAGACTCGGGTACGATTTATCAAACGTTTCCTCTGTCTCAGACTACTGCTACAGTTTTCTCCTTTACTGCTCAGGGACAATTAAAATATAAAAATGTATAAAAGGATTTTGTGCGCACTAAAATAGGGCCTAAAGTACAGCCAGGAACTACTGTCCATACTGAAGTTTTAAACCCGATGCCTCTCCGAGTGACCAGAGATTTACAGATGTCTATGAATGATGCGGTACCTTGTACTGCTCTTGCGCTGTAAAAAACGGTGATTTCATGGATCGACCTGTCACAGTAACTCTCAAGATGGGTAAGTGGGATGCTGCTGAGATAATTCTGGGGACGGCTTTAAAGATCATGATGAATGAGGGACTATTAGACACACTGCTAATGGTAAACCTTCTGGGGGGCGAAGGTTTGGTGGAGGGTACGCCTGGTAGCAACCAAAAGCATCTAGCACGGCATGGCCCAGACTGGATGCTACAATCAGCACGGGGGGCAGGTGGGCTGGAAATTGAATATTGAAGGTCACTGGTACCCAGATCCTGACTGGGACCCTATACCTGTCGCAGGGTAGCCCAAATTGGAAACCCCTAGATAATATCGATCACGCTCTAATAAATCCTCCTGTTGGTTGTTTAAAGGCTGCGAGACAGCCGTCTGAAAATCAAGACCCTCAGGACCCCCTTCCCTCAAGAGATACTTTGAGTGCATCTCCACATGATTCTTAGGAAGAGGATGGAAATGGATAAAAATTCTCATTTTTTTCAGAAATCTGAGGCTACGCTGTGAAACAACATCAGATATAAGGGGGTTGGACATTCAGCCAGACAGATATTATGCTGGGAATGCAGATATTAAAAGACACCTTGAAATTTACTCCAGCCGAGGTGTTTGCATTTATCAACATTTCCGGAGAGGATAATTATGACATTAGCTTTCGGTCTCCTCACCTGTTGGAACTCTTTCAGACTCGCTATAATCAGTGCAAATTTTCCCCCCTCTGGACTCCATTCTTGGTTATTCCACTTACTAAACCCCTCACAAAATTTGTTACCTTAATGTTCCATAATGAGGGTGTGCACGTGGATGATATTACCCAGTGGTTACAGCAATGTTGTACTGTACTAAGTACCCCAGAAACAATTTTAGATGCTGAAGACTTTTGGACAGGAGGGTGGAAATATAAAGTGAAGCTAACACAAAATGATGATGGTATTCTGCACATTCCTAATTGCTCTTTTCTTAACAGGGACAGAGGTGTTTGTTTCTATGCTGGGCAACCCAGAGCCTGCTATAAATGTGGCTCCAGGACTCATTTATCTTATGTTTTTAATGAACCCCACTGTGGTATTTGTGGGGAAGTTGAGCACATCAGCTGGCAATGCTCCAATTATACCAAATGTTCACTGTGCGATATGTCAGGCCATCTTGTTCATGAGTGCCCTTGGGCATCCAGAAACAAATTTGACAAAATGGATCTAGATGACCTCATTCATAAGGTTCAACAGGCAGCCAGACCCCCCCTCCCATCAGAATTCTGGTCACCAACAACCTGAGTATCAAGCGGCAACTCCAATGGACCCTGACTACCAAGAAGGACTACTAACTTATCCTGTAAGTAGGGAAATTGGCAGACTAGGTGGGCCAAGCAGTCCTTATCTGCTGTCAAAGTCTATGTTTCTACGTATGGAGAACCATCTGTAATACACCTCCCAGACGCAGAGCTACAGGATATGGAACAACACCGGACAAGACAGCTCCTGTAGTGGGCCCTCCAGAGGATGCCGCTCTTCCAGCTTCGTCTGACCTCTGTGGCCCCCTTATACCCATTGTTAAAACTGAAAGCTTGCAAGAGGCTTTATTAATTCCGCTGTGCTATCCAGAGATATCGGCTGATGTCCCAGTACAGCAATTTAATCAACCTGGGAGTCCACCCACCATGAGATGTAGATCTACGCAGAGTAGCTCAGTAACTGCTGGAACCTTTAATTTCAGTTCCAAAAATCGCTTTCCGGTTCTGAAAACACAGAATTGGGGTGATACAGATGTTGAAGATGAAGACAGTGAGTCCAATCCAGGTTCTAGACATCTTTAAAACTGTAGGATATAGATACTCTGGGACGTAAAAGAAAAGGAAGAAATGATGGTCTGAATTACTGTAACATGTAAATGCATACAGTAGTGTCTCCTAATGTGTGCAGCTGATTGAATCATAAGAGACGGCTCATAGTGTTCCAAATACTCCACGATTATCATTTGGATGTTCTCTTTTTACAACTTGGTTGTGGTCTGATACACAGCTGCAGCTATTTAAGGCTGAATGACCATGGGGACCTTCCTATTGGTCTTTTGGGTAGGATGTGTCATATGGGATAGGGATTCTATTTACAGGGTTCAATTTTCCATTAACAAAACTCATTGACCTTATTCCTGGTAGGGTTCTTATTTTTGACGGTATTTGGAACTCCCAGCCCAGTAGATTTATTAATGTCTATGGACCACAATCAAAGGCAGAGAGGGTCAAGAAGATTGAAACTATACAGCCACTTTTAGTGACCACCAGAATTGTCTATTTAGCTAGAGACTTTAATTGTACTCTGGCCACAAAGAACACTTTCTCGCAGCAAAATATTTTTTTATTGTGACTCTAATATGTTTTTTTAAATGCATCTCTACTGCGAATCTGGTAAATTGTGCAGAATATAAAATAAGAGGTCCCGCTTTCACATATCAGAGGGGACAATGTACCTCTACTACTGATTATATTTTCACGAGTAAACATCACCATACCATTACCCTGACTAATCTGCCAGTAGAATTTTCTGATCACCTGCTATTAGCTGGGTCCTTTTTAGATTCCTCGCCTCCACAGTATCACACTAATTGATGGAAACTGAACTCTTCTGTGCTCCAAGATCAGGGGGTACAAAGCCCCGTTAAAGGGCTTTTATTAGCCAGAATATCAGTTTTGGATCTTTTATGATGATTTGGGGGACTGGTGGTGGGATACTAAACAATATATTGGAGATTTCTTTCAGAAATTTGGGAAAAGGAAAGCACAAAGTTCCTTTTTTCAATATCTCAAACTACGTTCACAATTACAAAGGTTAATGACAATCGCTTATGGCACAAAACAGAAGGTCTCTGATTAAATTAACATACTAACATACTATTTGCCAGCAGATTAGGCCTTACGGTCTATTGAGTCTGCTCAAACCTTAGATCCTTAGTTGGGTGCCGAGACCCTCCCATCCCTTGTGCTCCAGAAACCCGTATCATCCATCCCCACCCCCCCGGGACAGGCCATCATCTGATACATCCACTTTCTGTGTCTGTCCCACCTCTCTGAAGCCCTCCACTGTGGATCTCTGAACCAGCTCACCAGGCAGTGCATTCCAAGGTCCACCATCCTCTCAGTGAAAACCTCCTCCTCTTTCCCCTCACCCTTCCAACTTCAAACCATGCCCTCTGGTGATACCTCCCTGCTTTAGTCTAAAGATCCCTCCATGTTTACTCCTATTTATTCCCTTGAGGTACCTGAAGACCTCAGTCATGTCCCCTGTCTCTCTCCTCCAATGAAAACAGGCAGAGCTCCTTAAGTCTGTCCTCATCGTCAAATCCCCAGCCCTCGTATCATCTTTGTTGCCCTCCTCTGTACCTCTCCAGGAGCTGTATGTCCTCTTCAAGTGTGGTCTCCAGTACTGTACACAGTACTCAAGGTGTGGTCTAACCAGTCCATTGTACAGCAGCAGTATCACTTCTTGCTCCTAGAGGTGATCCCCTTATGATGCATCCCAACATCCTGTTTGCCTTGCTAGCCGCTTCCTGCACTGCTCAGAGTTATTCATACATGCATCCACCATGACCCCTAGGTCTTTTCCCCATTGAGGCCTCCAGCGCCTCCCTCCCAGGGTGTACCTCTGTTTAGGGGTTTCCCGACCAAGATGCAACACCTTGCACTTGGTGATATTTCCATGTGTGAGCCCAGCTTTCCAGGGTGTCCAGGTCCCCTTGCAGGGCTAACCTCCCCTCTTCTCCCTCAACTACTGCTCCCATCTTGGAGTCATCCGCGAAGAGACTCATTTCACACCCTATACCCTCCCTGATGTCTGATATGTATGCATTAAACCGGATCGGACCCAGGACCGAGCCCTGCGGTACCCCACTACCAACCTCTCTAGGGTTCGAGAGCTCCCCACAGACCACTACTCTCTGAGTGCGTCCAGCTAGCCAGTTTTCAATCCATCTGACCATCAAAGGGCCTCTCCTGACCCCATCAGTTTCTCCACCAGACCATTGTGGGGGACAGAGTCAAACGCCTGCTGAGTCCAAGAATAATGCATCCACAGGCTTACCCCTGTCTAGTTCTGATGTTACCCATTCATAGACCTCCACAAGGTTGGTTTTGACATGATCTACCTGGCACAAACCCATGTTGCCGACTCATCCAGACCTCCCACCTCCTCCAAGTACACCTCAATCGCTCCTTTAGTATACTCTCCATTAATTTTCCACCACCGAGGTCAAACTGATGGGTCTATAGTTACCTGGTACTTCCCCACCCCTTTTGGATTGGTACCACATGTGCCTTCGCCAACCCTCAGGTACCCTCCTGTCTCAAGTGACCTGCTGAAAAGCTCCGCCTAGGTGCAGCCAGTATGTCCGCCAATTCCCATAGTACTCTCGGATGAATGCCATCCGGCCCAGGAGATTTGTCTTTCTTTAGGGCCTTGAGGGCTAACCACACCCTTTTAGCGGAGATAGCATCATCTGTCCCCTCTACCTTACTGGCCTTTTTATCCTTACCCAGATGTGACACCCCTGGGGTACCTCTCTCTCCCTCTTGCTCCATTTCTGTTGCTCCCCTGATCCCACTTACTGACGTTTCTATCCCTTCGTGCCTTGCTTTGTAGATATCCCATCCCTCCCTAGTAACACAGAGGCAAAGTACTCGTAAATACCTCTGCCTGGTCCCTCGCCTCTTCCACCCACCCTCCTTCTGATCTCAATCTGCTGAGATGGCTCTTAGTTTTCTCCGCCTCCCAATGTACCGAAGAACCCTTTCCCTCCATGTATCACCTGCCAGCCAGCCGCTGCTCTTACTGGACTTTGCTCCCTCACCATAATGGGTGACTTTTCTAGATGCAAGCTGGTACATTTCCTTATCCCTATCCCTCTTGTTGATTTATATTTTTGTAGGCCGCCTTCTTTTCTCTGACTGCTACCTGTACCTCACTGGACCACCAGCATGGTTTATGTGACCTTGCTCCCCTTAATGCTTCAACTTAGCGAGATTCTGACTGCCCTCATGAAGTCCCCTGCTTATGACCTCCCATCTCCTTTCCACACTTGTCATTGAGGTAATCCCCATCAAGTGATCCTTGAGAATATTTCCCATTAAGTCTGTTCTCCTGAAGTCCACACCAGTGTCCTAGATCTCTCCCCCTCCCCCATACTTATTTGAAACCAGACAGTATTGTGGTCGCCTCCCAGTCAGGGGGTCTTGTACAACCATGTCCCTTACCAGATCCCCATCTGCCAGAACCACATCCAGGACATGCCCCTCCCTTGTGGGCTCCATCACATGCTGTGTTAAGAACACATCCTGGAAGCCATCCAGCAGCCTCTGCTCCTTGGCCACCTTAGAGGACATGGTTCCCCAGTTTGTACCTGGCATATTAAGGTCCCCCATCAACACTACTCCTTCTCCTTTTGGTCCACATTGGGCAATGATGTTGTCCAGCAAACCATCCTCTAGAACATCACTCATACCGGGGGGCCTATATGCTACACCCAGCTTGACCTTATCTCCTGCTGGGGATCGTAGGGTGACCCATAAGGCCTCCACGCTTCCCTCTGCCTCTTCTACCTTAGCAATTTGTAAGTCATCTCTAATGAACATAGCCACCCACCCCTCTGCCCTCCTTTCTATCCTTCCTAAGCATAGTGTACCCTCGCACATTTAGGTCCCAGTCATGGTTTTTGTTGGCCCTCACGCTGACTCGCCGCCACATCCACCCCGAACAGCATGGCCTGGAACTCTGGCTACTTGTTTCCCAAGCTCCTGGCATTTACTAACACCAACCCCACCCCTTATCCCTGATCCTCTTTGTCGAACCTCACCCAGATTCCTTATACTTCCATCCTCCTCTGCTCCTCCTGAAACCTCCACCCCAATCTGTTTCCCCTCCTCGCTTGAAGGCTACTCCCTCATCTGGAGGAGAGGGCTCTGGTCAGCCCCCCCTTATCCCTTCCCCTCACAAGTTTAAACCCCACCTTTCTTGTATGTAGTCAGCCATCCCCTGTTTAAGGACTCCTTCCTAATGGGGCAAGATGAAACCTGTCCTTGGCATATAGTCCCTTATCCTCCCAAACTCCATTCCAGTTCCCTAACACCCCAACCCACTCTCTTCACCCCACTTCCTGAGCCAGTCATTAACCTCTGTGAGCTTCATTTTTTCTCCACTGAGGCCTTTGGTACTGGCAATATCTCCAAAAGGAAATGTTGCATCCATTATCCCGACAGACTCTGGCAAGTTCTTGGAACCTTGCTTGATTTCCAAATGCTATTCCTCAAGATCATTAGTTCCCAAATGCACCAGGAAATCTGCTTCCTCCACAATCCCTAACCATTTCATACACCATGAACTTTGCTCTGTGCACTGTCAGCCCAGAGATACTCACTACCTTCACCTGGCTATGGCATCCACCCCTGTCCCTCCCACTGGATACCCCTAATCATCGAGTCTCCCAATAACAGAACCTTAACACCGCCATCATCCTTATGGTTACCTTCACTATGCCCGCCTCAGCCCCTCCCCTTATTCATGATCTCACCTCGTGGGAGTCTCCTCTTATTAGAGACCCCTTGTCACCCTCCCTTCTGCCTCCTTGCTATTTTGCCCACTTAACCTCAAACCCCTCTGAATAGGTGCCCCTTTAACCTCTCTTATCCGAACCATTTATCCTGGCCCTGATGGTTTCCCTTCCCCCACACCATGCCATCCTCCCTTGTAATAGTACCCCTGCTCCAGAGGCTCTCTGTGGGTCCCCTTTAGCTAGGGCCCCATCCTTGGTACTGACCCCTGCTGAAGGGGGCTCCTTCCACCTCCTTGTCTCCCAGTTTCTTCCAATCATGCTCTCTCCCTCATGTCTGGAATATGTTGCATCTCCCCATTTGCTTAACATATATGTTTCCTTCTCCTCTGGGACTATTTCTATCCTTTCCATGGCCGTCTGTGATGCCCTATGGGTATCCGACTCCCTCCCGGTCTCTGTATAAGTTTCCTCATTTCCACCAACCCCTTCCTCCCCCTCTAGGTTGCTTAGTAGCTCAAATTTATTGTGACACTCTATGTCAGCCTCCATCAAGTAACCGGAGTTTCCCCTGACTGCACCTCTAAACTGCCCCTCTTCTTCCCCTCTTGCTCTGTTCACCTTAGGAGCTCCCTTCCCACAGTCTGCTGTTTTAGGCTTCCGCACAACAGCCCCTCCTGACTCTTCCCCCTCCACTCTCTTTGTATTCAGAATGTTCACCCCGTACGCTTTCCCCTTAGCATCAATTTCCCTATCTAAGGGTCCTCTGTCCCTAATATTCCCCCTCCTGCTTGCTGTAACATAACGTCCTGTAATTTCAGAGCGTTGCCCCAGCCTCCCCTTAGCCCCACCCTTCTGCTGGCCATATCCACACCCCGTATCCTTGGACACCACCCCCAGCTTGCTCCTTAACCAATATACCTCACTCCCGATACAAGATAGCTGTCTACAAAGTGGGCAGCCTCCCTCTCTCCAGGCCCAATTTAGAATTATTGCCATCCCACAGCCTGTGCAGCCTACAACCCTTCCGAAGATGCTCGCCATGGTGGAATATGGCCCACCCTGTTTATCCCCCTCTGTTTATAATGGCAAACCCCCTTTTCTCAGTCCCTTTCCCTGGAATACAGTTTCTCTCTATACTGACTGTAGTTATTTACAAACCCAATTTCAAACCCACCAATAAAGTTTCAAAGTCTCACAAACACATACAGTCCAGTGTGTGTTCGGTCCCACTAAAAGTGTGTGTAAGCAGACATCAGGTACCGTATGATGTCACAGGCTCACCAGCTCCTGTTGCTTCGCAGTTCAGTCCCAAAACAGAAATACTCAGCCCTTCAATCCCAACCCCAGTGGCTTTTCAGTATTTAAGAAAGCCTACAAAACAGGGTGGGTGGGAGGTTCTTACCAAACACCAGGCAAACAACACATTTAAATTTCCTCTAATTAACCTGACAAACAACAGTCCCCAAGCCTCCAAAGTTACAATATCACAGCCCAAGTAACAGTTCTAATTCAAGGTAATAATTAACACATAGAGCTAATTTCACTTACAAACTATTCAAATATTTCAGTTAAAACAGAATATAACCCCAGACCTCTGTCCTACCGGCCTGCTGCTTGAGTTCCCAAGTGAACAATGGAGGCCAGGGTAATTCCTGTTTAAAGACAAGGTAATTGCAGCTAATGTCCCCTCCCCCTAACACCAGGCAAACAACACATTTAAATTTCCCTCTAATTAACCCTGACAAACAACAGTCCCCAAGCCTCCAAAGTTACAATATCACAGCCCAAATAACAGTTCTAATTCAAGGTAATAATTGTTAACACGTAGAGCTAATTTCACTTACAAACTATTCAAATATTTCAGTTAAAACAGAATATAACCCCAGACCTCTGTCCTACCAGCCTGCTGCTTGAGTTCCCAAGTGAACAAAGGAGGCCAGGGTAATTCCTGTTTAAAGACAAGGTAATTGCAGCTAATGTCCCCTCCCCCTAACACCAGGCAAACAACACATTTAAATTTCCCTATAATTAACCCTGACAAACAACAGTCCCCAAGCCTCCAAAGTTACAATATCACAGCCCAAGTAACAGTTCTAATTCAAGGTAATAATTGTTAACACATAGAGCTAATTTCACTTACAAACTATTCAAATATTTCAGTTAAAACAGAATATAACCCCAGACCTCTGTCCTACCAGCCTGCTGCTTGAGTTCCCAAGTGAACTAAATTAAAAATAGATTTACTTAAATTTCAATACGATAGGGCAAAGTCCATTAAGGCAAATTTTTTAATTATGTGATGACCAAGGTATTTTGATCTCAGATCCTTCTAAACTGCATCACATAGTGTTTAATCACCTTTCATGATTTAGGTTTACCTGATAAATACAACATCAAAAGGTACCTCTCTCAAATTAGAGTGATTCCTGATATTCAGAGAGCCCAAGATCTTACTGTGCCAGTTTCAGTTTTTGAAGTTCAACAGGCCATTAAACTGACTAAATTTGGATCCTCCCTCAGGCTGGATGGTCTGCCTTTCGAACTATATAGAACCTTTTCTACTAAACTAGCTCCATGTTTGGTACAGGTGTATAATTATCTTTTGCAGTATGGTCCCATCCCCTCATTTTTTTTTTTTTTTTTTTACTAAAGGTCAGGTTATTTTTCTTTTTAAAACTGAAGATAGAACTGAGATCAGTAATTTGAGGCCAATCACCCTCTTGAACACAGATTTTAAATGATCTAATATTTTGAACCTGCAATTAAAAAATTACGCTGCCACAATGTTGCACCATACCCAGTTTTGTGGTTTGATTGGGCAGAAAATTCAGCAGGTCCTTATCTGAATAGAGAAGTAATTAACTATTATAATGAGCATAGTCATTCTGGGTTTTTGATATCATTAGACCTTAGTAAGGCTTTTGAGAGAGTAAATCATGACTTTTTGTTTCACACCTTGCGTCATTATGGTGTTCCACAGGCTTTTGTTATGTGGCTACAGCTGCTCTATTCTTCAGGTTCCATAGAAACATAGACTTTGACGACAGATAAGGACCACTTGGCCCACCCAGTCTGCCCATTTCCCTACCTACTGGTTAAGCTGCAGATTCTAGTTAACCAACAGCCTACTTCCTGCAACCCCCAACTATAATTGCCTTGTGTCTGTCCCATGCATGTTTGAATTCCCCCGCTGTTTTAGACCAAACTACCTCCTCAGGAAGGCTGTTCCATGTATCCACCACTTTCTCCATGAAAAAAATTTTCCTCACATTACCCCTGAGTCGTCCTCCCTCTATCTTTAAATTGTGCCCCCTTGTTCTTACACATCTCTTTTTCTGAAAGATGCTACCCTCCTGGACTTTGTTGATTCCCTTGAGGTACTTGAACGTTTCTATCATGTCCCCTCTGTCCCTCCTTTCATCAAGAGTATACATATTAGCTCTCTCAGTCTTCTTCATATGGCTTCTGCTGCAGACTCTGCACCATTTTAGTTGCCTCTGGACTGCTTCCATCCTGTCTAAGTCTCAGTGATGAGTCTCCAAACTGCACGCAGTACTCCAGATGGGGTCTCACCAACTGTCTGTACAGAGGGATAACAACTTCCCTTTTCTACTTGTGATGCCCTTCCTATGCATCCCAGTATCCCCTGGCTCTCCTTACCGACTTTTCACATTGCTTACACCCACCTTTAGGTCATCTGATATGACTACCCCAGGTCCCTTTCCATTTTTGTTGTTGTTAGTACCTCCCCTGCTATTGTGTACTCTTCTCCTGGGTTTTTGTTTCCAGGTGCATTACTTTGCACTTCTTTGTATTGAATCTAAGTTGCCACATGTCTGACCATTCCTCCAACCTTGCCAAGTCCCTTCTCATCTTTTCTACCCCCCCTTGTGTATCAACTCTGTTACAGATCTTTGTGTCATCTGCAAAGAGGCATACCTTTCCCTCAGACCCTCTGCAATGTCACCTATAAAGATGTTAAGAGAGGACTGGACAGTACTGAGCCCTGAGGTACTCCACTAGTAACCCCTTTCTTCGAATGTGTTCCATTCACTATTACCTTCTGTGTCCTGTTGTGCAGCCAGTTTGTTACCAGGCTACCACCCTGGGATCCACTCCCAGGCTGGCTAACTTGATTATTAATCTTTTGTGCGGGACTGTGTCAAATGCCTTGCTAAAGTCTAGGTAGGCCATATCCACAGCCCCTCCCTGGTCTATTACTTTGGTCACCCAGTCGAAGAAATCAATTAGATTCATCTGACATGACCTTCCCTTAGTCCTACTGTTTTAGGTAAGGCTGGAAAGACGATACGCATTACTGAGGGAGTGCGTCAGGGATGCTCCTTGAGCCCCCTTCTGTATGCTTTTTCTTTGGACCCCCTGATTCGATGTATTATTCAAAATACTTCTCTGACAGGAGTACATGGGTCACGGCAGGATGATGAGCTCCGGATTTGGGCATATGCCGATATCATCTGTCTATTTGCAAAATCTAGCAATAACATCTTAACAATGCTTTCTGAAACCAGTTCATATTCGGCTGTATCTGGGGCAAAATTAAATCTTCACAAAAGTGTTGGCTTTGGCTTAGGCTTGGAAAAACTAACAGCGGTCTCTACTGATAACATATGATTGTATTAACCCCTGTGAAGATCTTAGGAATGTATTTTTCAGGGGTCAATATGGGTGCTTATAAATGGGATACTGCCCTTTCTGCATGTGAATTTAAGGTGCACAGATGGAAGGGGTGGAAATTATCTAAATTGAAATGGGTTCCGATCATAAAGAAATTTCTAATCCCAGGCTTATTGTATACAGGGATGATTTTTCCCTTACCCATTCATATGGAGACTAAAGTTTACAGTCTGTTTTTCCAACTACTTTGGGGAAGTCGGTTTAACCCCATTAAAATGATATACACATATTTACATAAGGATAAGGGACAGCTGGGGACGGTAGATCCAGTGGTTTTCTTTCATGTACTTTTTTGTTCACAAAAGTTTAAACCAGCCCTTCAACTGCCCGAAACTCTTACAAAAAAATGGTTGCTAAATAATTATGAAGTTTTTTTTCAGGTTTGGAAAGAAGAGATTCCCAAACAATCTAAATATCTAATTTTCCCACTTACTATCAGACACACAATTCAAAAACTTAAGAAGTGGCATCTTGATAAGGACACAGTGGATAAATTGTCCTGCTCTCAGTTATATTTAAAGGTAATGACAGAACACATCCTGGCCCATCCGGTTTTTTTAAACACTGTCTTGAATCTGACAATGTGATAGTGTTACATCTTTTGAACACCAAACGTATTTCGGAAAAAATGTGGGAAATTGTGTGACTGAGTGCATATGGTAGGTTAAACATTAGGGGGAATAAAAAGCATAATGCTCTGGAGGAATAATTTTGTCCATTCCCGGACTGTATAGCTGTGACTGAAGATATTAATCATTTTTTAACATCATGTGCATATTCCAGTAATTTGTGGATTTACTTAGCTAATGCATGGGGTTTGAAATGGTTGGCTGAAGTGTCTTATGCAAGCATTGCGTTGGGTATGTATCCAGCTAGCCTAATGAAATATGATATTAGCTCTTTACATGTGTTCTTTGCTGTCCTGAAATTTTATCTGTGGCATGCTAGATGCCAGTGGGCTCTACAGCAAAAACTGGTGTTGTAGGATACTTTCAGAATTCTCTGTAAAATGGTATACAGGAAATGTATGACTATGAATTACATCATAATCCCAGATCCACAGTTTTTATGTGGTGGAAAGGGTTTCGGCATCTATAAAATTTAAATTATTTAAACTACAGGATATAGATGGGATATTGGTTATGTATACTTTATCAGTATAGTATGTTTTGTTTATTCCTTCCATTTTTTCTTTATTTCTGTTGCTGAGTGGTGGGATGGAATTTTTTTTTTTTTTAGTCTTCGGGAATTGATTTGTATGTGGTTATACTGGATGTTCTGATTATGTGTTGTCAATAAAATATTCCCCTACTCTTTTCGAGAAGTGCCATTGGATCTTTAACATCCACCTGAACTACCACCAGACCAGACAGATGGGACCTTGGTTTAACGTCTCATCCGAAAGACGGCACCTCAGGAGTGCAGCTCCCCCATGCTGCACTACAGTGTCAGTATTAAGATTTAACCCAAGTGCCTAGAGTGAGGCTAGAACCCACAACCTTCTGATCTTCCGGCCTCAGAGGCGAGTGTGCAACTTGCTAAGCCATGATAACCACAGAGTCAGTTTCTGGCTGGTTAGCATAATACTATTTATCAGCCTTTCTAAGGACTGCAGGCAAGGAGTTTGATCTGTACCATGCGGCAAAAGTAGCATCCTCTAATGCTGGATATATAGGTGGAATGATAATAGAGGGGGAGTAGTGTACCTCAAAAAATTCCATGAGATTCCTTTTAGTGGAATCTTCCTCTTCCACAGCAAAGCCCAAGGCAGACTGCATTTCCCATATCATGGCTTGGAAATATAGATTCTCAAGAGATCTGGGGGTATAAACCACCGAGTCCTCACAACAGCAAGCGAGGGTAGAACTCAAGTAAGGAGGACCCTCCACAAAGTGTTCTCCCTCATATTCCTTTTATTTTTACACACAGAAGGGGATAAACCTTTGGAACAATCTACCTGAAAATACAGTCACTAGCAAAAGGATATCTTTAGAAACAGACTAGACAGACATATGGCAAATGGTGTGAAATTACTGTACTACATTTAATCTAGAGGAGCTAATCTTGAGCCACTGCCTTATCAGCTCTTGTCATTCATTAGTGCCATTAGTATCATTCCTCCTCTAAGTCAATGAGGTCAGGATTATATTCTAGTTCGTTGTCACCATCAGCACCAAGTGACGAGTGGAGCCACAGAAGGGACAAGCGACGCCATCCAACAGGCAGGAACCTGTGGCATGCTATTGGAATCCATCTACAGGGGCTGAGCACCAGAAGGCCCCATCAGTGGAATAACTGCCTGTAATGACAACCTGAGCAGAATGCGTCGAACAATGTCAGAGGAAAACAGGTTACTCACCTGTAACAGTAGTTCTAGGAGTGGTATATGTTGTTCATCCACACTTGTTGGCAGTGTCCTTTCTCTTTAAGATGTGCCGGAAAGTCTTCAAGCTGGCTCCTCCCACCCAGGTGGTATATCCCTCGGCTCTGCCCCATGACGCCAGATCTTGCCCACTGGAAGCAGAGTGTGTGCCCGTGTGGATGAACAACATACACCACTCCTAGAACTACTGTTACATGTGAGTAAGCTGTTTTCTAGGGACAAGGATATGTTGTTCTATCCACACTTGTTGGCACACTCCTAGCAGTTCTCCAGGAGGAATGAGGCAAAGCGCACGCCCCCTACTTAGGAAATAAAGATTTGAGAACTGAGGCCCCAAAACCAGCATCCCGGCATGACTATAAATCAATGTGGTAGTGGGAACTGAAGGAATGTGCTGACTTCCAGGTAGCAGCCCTGCAGATTTCTTGAATAGGGACGTCCCTAGAAGCAGCCACCGATGCAGCGGTCTGGTGGGTGGAATAAGCCTGTAGCCCTACTAGGGGCTCCCTACCCACCAACCTATAGCAGAGATCAATGCAGGAAGTAATCCACCTGCCAATTGTCCACTTGGCTGCAGGTCTACCAGGTGTGGCTTCAGCATAGGTGACAAACAGCTGACGAACCTCTCCTCGAACTCCAGCCATGCACTCTTTGTAGTAAGCGAATGCTTGCCTCAGGTCCAAAGTATGGAGTCTGTGTTCGGCCTCCGATGTGTGATCCAGAAAGAACTCTGGAAGAGTCATCACCTGATTCAGGTGAAATTCTGACACAACCTTTGGGAGGAACTCTGGGTTGGGGTGCAGGACAACCTTGTCCCTATAGAAGACCAGGTAAGGAGATTCGACTGAGAGCACCTGGAGCTCCCCAATCCTTCTGGCTGACGTGATAGCCACCAAGGCAGTCTTCCATGACAGGTGTGACATCTCACACCTGTGCACTGGTTCAAATGGTTTGCCCATGAGCTTTGTCAAAAACCAGCAACAGGTCCCACAGTGGTGGTTCACACACCGGAGAGGATATGTGATCTAAGCCTTTAAAGAAGCGCTAGACCACTGTCTCCTGTGCCGCTGACCGGCCTGCGCCCGGTAAGCAGAGATGCACCTGAAGGGTCATCGACCGAAGACCCCCTCTGAAGAGAGACCACAGGTAGTCCAAAATGCTAGCCACCAGACAGATCAAGGGGTCCAGCCACTTGCAGTGACACCAAATGGAGAATCTCTTCCATTTGAAGGCATAAGACTTTCTGATAAGATTCCTTTCTAGATGCCTCCACGATGGTGAAGACAACTTCATAGAGACCCAAAACCTAGAACTCTAGTCACTCAGGAACCAGGCTGCCAGGTGCAGGGATTGCAGGTCCAGGTGGAGTACCTTCCCCTAATTGATGGAAAGCAGTTCCGGGCATGGCAGCAGATGCCGCGGGAGCCTAATGCGGAGGCTGAGGAGATCGGGATACCAAAACTGGCAGGGCCAGTTCAGAGCCACCAGGATCACATGTGCCTTGTCCCTCCTGACCTTGAGGAGCACCTTGTGGATCAAGGGAAGTGGAGGAAAGGTATAGAAGAGACCGGGGGTCCACAGCCTGGTGAAGACATCCCATCCCCCTGCAGAGAGCCTTGCTGAGGGGGCGGGCACAAAACAGCCTCAGCTTTGCTTACACCCTGGAGGCGAACAGGTCCACCTGAGGGGTGCCCCACTGGAATAACAGACTGTGGACTACCTCTGGATGGAAAGACCACTTGTGAGACACCTCGCCCACCCGGCTGAGGGTGTCCGCCAGCTGACTGGAGGCTCCTGTCATTTAGATGACTAGGAGATCTGCCTCCAGGCTATGCACGAGTGTCCAAGTGTAAAGCGCTTCCTTGCACAAGGGCAGGGACTGTGTCCTGCCTGTTTGTTGAGGCAGTACATGGTCATGATGTTGTCCGTCTGGACTTGAACCACTTGAATCCAAACAAATGGAGTGAATGCAGTCGGTACAAGCCAGACTGCTCAGAGCTCTAGCAGGTTGATGTGGCATTGGGACTCCTCGGGGGGCCAGAGTCCGTGGACTCTATGTTCTCCCAAATGGGCACCCCAGCCCGTGAGAGAGGCGTCAGTCATCAGGATGACTGTTGGCTCGGGCGGACAAATGGGATCCCTTCCTGCAGATGCTCTGGGACGACCTACCACTGGAGAGCGTCCTATATCCTCTGGGTCACAGTGACCAGCTGGTTGAAGTGACCTGTGCACTGAGACCATTCGCTGGCCAGCTCCCACTGCAGGCAGTGCATATACCACTGGGCCCAGTGGACCACGGTGGTGCAGGCTGCCTGGAGGCACAGGAAGTCCCAGGCAGGGCACAAGTGCCCAACCAGAAATGACTGGGCAAAGGAGGCAGGCTTGGAGGACCTGGCCGAGTAGCCACCAGGTCCCTTTCTTCTGTTCTTCCAGGGCACCAAAGCCGCTGACTTGGGCTGAGGGCACCAAGAGTGAGCCTGCTGTCCAGACTGGTGTTGGGCAGGTTTGGCCGCAGGGGCGGAAGGCCGAATGGACTTGCAGTTCTGTTGCTTGGAGCCCACAGGATCCTTCTGGACAGATGTAACAGAGTCCAAGGTGGCAGTGGACTTCTCAATATGTTGGAGGTGACTGTTCACACCGGGCCCAAATAGGTTGCTGCCCAAAAAGGGTACATCTGCCAACTTATGCCAAGCATCTCCTGTGAAGGTCGAGATTCTCAGCCAAGCCCTATGGCGCATAGCGACTGTGGCCACCACCGAATGGACACAGGAGTCCCCCAAATCCAGAGCTGTCTGGAGTTGCTGTTTGCTGGAGGTCCGCAGGAAGATGAGAAAGCACCTCATCCAGAGAGCCCAAAAGGGTGTGAGAGAAGTGTGCCATAATGATGGCTGAGCTCACCTGGTGGAGACTGAGCGAGGAGGCAGCATAGACCTTTTTGGCCAAGTGGTCCAATTTCTTGGACTCCATGTCTGGTGGCCTATCGGGGTCTCCTTTGTTGCCTGAGTGCCGAAACATGGAATTGGTCACCAATCCTTCAGCTGAGGGGTGTTCCATGAACCCCGAGAGGGAACAGATGGGGACCGCATATTTGTGGGCTACCCGGGCCGAAGGCGCAGGGCAAGAGGCAGGGTGCTGCCAAAGCACCAGAGTGAGGCCAACAATGGCTTCAGCCACTGGGAAGGCCTCCCTCAGAGAATCTCCCTTATCTAGAATGTCTGTAAAGGGATAGCGAGCCTGCTTATGAACGGGCTCCAGTGGAATCCCCATAGATTCGGAGATAAGACAGAGGATGCCTGTGAAGGACGTGAGTATCTCCTCTGTCGAGACCCCCCCACCGATTCCTTGTCGACTGGACAGGAGTGCAGCAAGGAGTCCTCGGACACCAAAGAGTCTGCATAAAGCAGCTGACCACCCAAGTCGCCCTCGACCTGCCATGGATGGCTGGGTATGACAGTGACCGACAGCCTATGGGGAAGTCCCTTAGCCAGCTGAGACTCCTTAGTCAGAGCCCTGGTCGGTGGCTGTGGGGGGGTGGCAGCTCCACCGTAATCGGTGGAGAGGCCAGCTTTGGCCGAGCCGAGATGGTCTACACTGACTCTGCGGGCAGAGGGGCGGTGTCAACTGGCACTGGAGGCATCAGTGGTGGCCTGCCGGGCGACAGCCAAATGAAGACTGGAGTGGAAGCCAGGGACGGCTTCAGACTGGCCAATGCCATCTGTTGCCACATGAGGTCCTCATAGAATCGATGCAACTTGCGCTGAAGCCTCTCCTCAGCCGAAGAGGACGAGGCTTGAAAGATTGGTGGCCCTTCTTATGGTGCCGGCAGAATCTACTCAACCCGCTGGACAAGGAAGACCTAGACCTCGACCTCAACCACTGGGGGACTGATGGGGCACTCTGAGTGAGCCTGGGAGTGCCACGGCTCCTCTTGGTTAAGGTCGGCGACATGAGGGTTCAACTCAACATGCTGGGTCGACTCATCAGTGGTCATTGGTAGGACCGGAGTCCTAAACAGACAATTCTCAGCCTCATCAAGTGACAACAAGTTGACTGGGTCGAGGAAAATCTCAGCTGGATCATCGGCCTGCTGGCCTGATGGGAGTATCGTGAAGCCAGCAGCTAAGGCCATGGTTTGGACTGTAATCAAAACCAGAGATTCCTGGGACCAAGACTACTCTCGATCCCAAGAACGTCGACAATGAGTCTTCTCTTTGTCTTTCGACTACTTCTCCTTCCTACGGAAGCATGAGCTGTGCGAGCCCAAAGGGCCCTCTCCCTCAGTCAAGAGAGACTGCCACATCTCTCTGAAGGAGCCTGAAAAGGTAGAGCCCAATTTCAGAGGAACAAAGGCAGAAACCAAAGAGGACTGCTCAACGGAGTAAGCCACCTCCTCCTCGAAGGCCTTAAGCTGCTTGGCGGACCCCTCAGCTGCGGAGACCACTCAACGGGCTTCTTTGGATTTGACAGGTGGATTCTGTTTTTCTGGGCGACCCAACTGCATGTGGGCAAGGCAGTCCTGAATGACTGATGGCAGAAACAAATGGCAAAAGTCGCAGGCCTGGGGATCATGCTTGTGGTCCAGTCAATAAACGCACAAGGCGTGAGGGTCCGTACATGACATCTTCTGCCAGCAGGGGCACTGGCGGAAACCAGGTGAGGACTTTTCCTCCATCATGATCATAATCGAAGATCATGAAGACAGTACTCTGAGTAAGTTTTGGAATACAATTTGAAGATTTGAGCACCCGGGCCTCCTCAACGTGGGAGCGGTAAGGAGGGAACCAGCTTCTTCCAGTGGAAAGGAAGATCTGGGGTCAAGGGGCAGAGCCAAGGAATATACCACCTGGGTGGGTGGGAGGAGCCAGCTTTAATACTTTCTGGCACATCTTAAAAGGAAGGAATACTGCCAACAAGTGTGGATAGAACAACATATCCACGTCCCTAGAAATGACGCTAGCACAATCTGGGAGTCGACAGTGACCTGAAAAGGGTCCGGGACCACCTGCATCAATCAACCTTGGCCTGCTGACGATGGAGTCATAGCGTCCATAGTTGGTATGGCACCACCTAAGCCTAGCCCCGACCTTGACATCTAAACGATGATCGGGGAGGAGTACAGTTGATGCCACCAGAGTGGGTGCTAACGCAGATGTAGCTTTTCTCAACGGTGACCGGAACCTCACCGGCGAAGCACATTTGTCCTTTTCTTTGTGTCTGTGCTTATGGCTGGATGATGACGAGACCCATGACAATGACCGTTCCTTGTCCTTGGACTTCAATGGCTGCTTCTTGGCTGATGGTAAGGGACAAGAAGATTCTGAGCCCTTCTTCTGCATGACTGTCAATGCCTTTAATATAAGGACATTTTTCTAGGGCTTTCTTACAGCATTGCCTCATAGCCTGGTTGAAGCTCTGGCAATTCTCACATTTTCTCATGTTGTGAGGGAAAAACAGCACACACAAAGTGTGTGTGTGTGTCTTCTTTCTAAAATTTATATCTGCACTTATAATATTGAAATAAAGTCTCTCTCAACTTTGGAAGCATACAGAGATGATGACAAAATACTACGAAAAGCAAAATAAATGACAACTGCTAAGTTGATGATGTTTCCTTCGGCAGGTCCGATGAGGATGATTGATGGCAGGAGAAGGAACTGAGAAATGGTGGGGCCACACACATAATATACACATAAACACATTGCATGTCTCTGTGGACAGTCCCTGGCTAGCAAAATGTTTCCAAGTGGTCCTGAAGCTGAGGGCATATAGTTCCAAAGGTGTGGCCTAATTGAGGAGACATCCTCGATGAAGATCATTACTTCTCTTGGACTATATCTGTGAATGATCTATGCCCCTGGTCCTGGCCAGTCTGGATGCGTATAAGGCCTTCGATAGCATATCCTATTTATTTATTAGATCATCCGTTTACAGACCTTTGAGTCAAAGACTCATTTACAAAGGCACCTCGTCAAGAGAGCAATACATCACAGCCAACAAAACAGTACAGTACATAATGCTTAGATTAAAAAAAGCAACCAGTGTTACAGGCATTCACTGGTGGTACAAGCTTGGTAATAGGTAGATCACAGTAGTAATAATATAGGTACACAAGTACCACATCAGGTAGCAACCAGAGATATTTTATTACATTAGTCAGCAGATGTTGCCCAAGACTCCAGGCATATACAGCAAAGTAGACAGGGCAGACCCAGCCTAGGGGTGAGGGTAAGGGGCAGGTGGGGGATTATGTGCAGTTGCAGCAGCGAGTGCTTGTCAGATGGCTTCTGAGGGAGACCTTGAAAGAAGACCTGGAAAGGACCAAGTTTAGTGGAGTCAGCTGTGTTAGCTGGGAGGGAAATGAACCAGGAGGGAGCCTGATAGCAAAAGGATCTCGGGGCCATAGAGGTCCTTACCCTGGGGACAATAAGGGAGGTTTTGACAGTGCTGCGGGTGGAGACTGAGGGGGAGGCACGCTGCAGGGAGGTCGCGACCCCGGGGGGGGGAGAGCCCTAGCAGGGACTTTTTTACAAGAAGGCAGGTTTGGAAGCAGAGTCTTTCTTCAAGGTTGAGCAAGTTGGTGGTGGAGTACAGCAGGCACGTATGGGTGCACCTAGGGGCTCCCATCATTAGCCTGCAGGCCTTGTTTATAGAGAGCTGGATTCTTGCAAGCGCAGTGTTGTCAGCTGCAGCATAGATGGGCAGCCCATAGTCGATTAGCGACAGGACAAAGGAGGTGATTGCCAGTCTAAGGGCCTCTTGTGATAGGCAGTCCTATGGTGGTATAACAGTCCAATCCTGACATTGGTGGCTGCAGAAAGAGCATTGATACGGGAATGGAAGGAGAGTGCCGAATCAAAGGTAATGCCCAGATACTTGAAGGAGGAAACCTGCTCAATGGGGTTTAGTGTGCTAGGCAGTATCACGAGAGGGGCACCACTGGCTTTGTTTTGGCGATGCGAGAAGAGCAAAGGCTTTGGTCTTTTTTTAGATTCAGGACTAGCCTTTGTGATGTGAACCAATGCTCAGCTCTATCAAAAGCTTGTTGGAGGGTGGCCTGGAGTGTGTTGGGGTTGGGGTCAGAGGCGAAGAGCACAGTGTCATCCGCATAGAGGAGGATCTTATTTGGGCAGGCTGAGGGGAAGGAGTTGAGGTAGAGACTGAAGAGGAGAGGGCCTAAAATTGAGCCCTGGGGAACCCCAGAGTGGACAGGTCGTGTGTCAGATAGGGTGCTACTGATTTTTACACACTGAGTTCTGGCAGAGAGGTAGGTGGTGAACCATGCAAGGGAGCTGGGGGAGAAACCAAGGCATATGAGGGAGTCAAGCAGGAGGGGACAGCAAACTCTGTCAAAGGCCTTGGAGAGGTCAATGAACACAGCACCGGCAGGACTTCCGGCATCAAGAACAGAGTGCAGAAAGTTGGAGAATTCAAGTAGAGCGGTTGTGGTGCTGTGACCTGCATGAAAACCATGCTGTTCAGGGCACAGGATATTGTGTATGGCCAGGTATTCGGCAAGCTGGTTGGCAACTACTTTTTCAAGGGCCTTAGAGAGTGGGGGGAGGATGGAAATAGGTCGATAGTTACCCGGGGTCACTCGATCGCAGCTCTTTAGGATGGGAGTGATGATGGTGATTTTCCATGTGCTGGGGAACTGCCCCAGGCACAGAGAGCGGTTCAGCAGCTCAGTAAGTGGGACCAGGATCACATCCAACATCAGACGAAGTAGCCTAGTGTCCAGTAGGTCGGTGCCGGGGTTGTTACTATTAACGGCTTTTTGCAGAAGGGGTCTAGCCTCCAGCGGGGAGATGAAAGGTAGATAGAAAGAAGGTCTCTGGAGAGTGGGCAGGGGTGCTACTGGGATGGGGTCAAAGAAGTTACTGGGCAGGACTGAACTCAGGTCTGAGAAAGTGTGGTTTAGGCAGTCTGCAATGCCAAGGGGGTCTGAGCAGACAGTTTCATTAAAGGAGAGTTGAGAGGGGTGGGGAGCGGAATTTCCCATTCATCTCCTTTACATTATCCCAAAAGTTTCTAGCCGACCCCCAGGAGGTGACAAAAGCAGATTGGTAGTACTGGGCTTTGGCCTGTCGAATGGCTCAAGTACACTTATTTTGCTCGGCACTGTATGCTTGCCTATCAGCTGGCTTGCCAGATTCCATGGCAATGTGCCATAGGTTGTCTCTCATTTTAAGTTTGCGAAGGAGGGAGGGGGTAACCCAAGGCGCACTCTGCTTTTTGGTGCAATTTCTAGCGAAGGGGGCACAGAGGTCACAGTCAGTGTTAAAAGTGCGAGTGAAAAAATCCAATGCTTCATCTATGGATGGTGCAAGCCTGATTGGGAACCAAATCAATTGTGAGAGGTACAGTTTAAGGTGACGCAGGCTGCCTGGGAGTAGGCGACGTCGCTGGGTGGTTTGTGGTGCAGGTCTGCTGTTGGCAGCGGACCAAGAGAATACGACCGGGAAGTGGTCACTAAGTGAGTTGGGAAGTACACTGATATCGAGCACCCTCTGGGGGCGGTTGGTAATGGTGATATCCAGGAGGGTGCTGGAGCCAGTAGAGGGGTTGAATCTAGTTGGGGTGGTGACAAGATGAGACATGTCAAGGGTGGCTAAGATATCTCTGGTTTGGGAGGCTGTGGCTGAGAGCCAGTTGATATTCAGGTCACCAACAATTATCTGGGCCATTTTGGGTGGTAAGCCAGAGAGGTAGTCAGCAAGCGCCTGAATATCAAGGTCTTGTTTTCTGTGGGGGAATATAGGCAACAGTGAGAAAGAGTGGGCCCTTACTAAGGTTGGGGGAGATTTTTAACGTGAGGGCTTGCGCCCAGTTATCAAGCTTGGGTGGTGGAAGTGCATGTCCGAGGAGGGAGTCACGCATGTAGACAGCACAACCACCTCCACGCTTACCCACCCGATCTGCTGTTGATGTTGAAACCAGACTTCAGCATGACTTCTACCAAGTTCAGCACCGGTTTTCCTCCCATCAACTCTCTCTCAATGCCAAGAGAACAGTCTCAATGACCTTCGGCACTAGGCAGAGACTCTTGAGGTTTCCCACACTGCCCTCTTTCCATACTCTTAATGGGACAGTTCTTGAGGATACCTTATCCTTTAGGTACTTGGGGGTTTGATTGGACCAAAAGAAAAAAAATTACTCATCTTAGTAATTATGTTTCTCCTAGTGGAGTCTTGCTGTATTCTGACAAATGTAGTTAGGTCCTGCCATTCAACTGCCCCGGAGAACATAGGGTTAAATTTCTATGCATGGCATAGAATGTTCATCTCGAGCTTGGTTGAAGCCTCTGCCTGTTGTTATTCGAACTGCAACCATTAGATCTTTACGAGCAAAAACTCACTAGATGTTCTGTGTGGAAACTGTAAAATTTTTAACTAGCCAACTGGCAGAAATATGTTTTTGGTTCTCAAAGGAAGACTCAAGCCAGGAAACCCAAAAACAAAACCCAATCAAATGAACAACATTCCACCCAAATGAAAAAAAGAGGGTGTAAGGGGGGGGGGCACCCCTAAGGTGCCAACACTGCACCTGCCCACCCACATCCCAAAAATCTAGGTTCTGAGAGGGGAGGCAGGGGGAGGTCAGAATACAGCAAGACTCCACTAGAAGAAACATAATTACTAAGGTGAGTAATGTTTTCTTCAAACAACATGAAGTCTTGCTGTATTCTGACATATGCAGACTACCAAGCAGTACCTCCATGGAGGAGGGACAGAACCTACTTTGGAAACAGGCTCTGAAGTACTGCTGTGCCAAACCGAGCATCACTCCTAGCCTGGATATCCAGAGAGTAATGCTTGGTAAAAGTATGGACTGTTTTCCAGGTGGCTGCTTGACAAATTTCAACAGAGGGATATCTATACCTGGCAGCAGCCAGGAAGCAGCTGTACCTCTTGTGGAATGAGCCCTCAGGCCTGAGGGTGGCGTTCTACCCAGTTTTCCATAGCAGAATTGTATACAAGAAACACTCCACCTGGCAATAGATCTCTTAGTAGCAGGTTTGCCCTTCCCAACTTCTCCATAAGTGAGGAACAACTGGAGGGATTCAAACCTGTGACCCTTGGTACGCTCTATGTAGTAGCTGAGGTCTCTTTTAACATCCAAACTGTGTAGCCTCCTCTCTCCCAAGGAAGAATGATCAGTAAAGAAAACAGGGAGAGACAAACTGATTGAAGTGGAAATCTGAAACCACTTTAGGCAAGAACTTTCTAGTAGTTCTGAGGACCACTTTATCTCTGTGAAAAGAGATGAAATCAGATTCCACTGATAAGGCTTGCAATTCAATTATACATCTGGCAGAAGTAATGGCTACCAAAAACAGAGTTTTCCAAGTCAAGTACTTAAGCTCTGCTGAGGACAAAGGCTCAAAAGGGGGTTGCATAAGCTGAGCACTGCAAACATTAAGATCCCAAGAAGGCGCAGGATCCCTAAAGGGGGGATTGGTGTGAAGCAATCCCTTGAAAAACTTACAGAATACAGGATGGGATGACAGAGAGGACGACTTACCTACAGACAGGAAAGCAGAAACAGCTGCCAAGTGTACCTTGAGAGTAGCTGGTCTGAGACCTAGGCCATTAAGATGGACCATATAGTCCAGGACCGTAGGCAATTCAGCAGAGTCTGGAGAAATATTTTTCTTAGAACACCAAATGCTGAATCTTTTCCATTTGGAGTTGTAAGTCTTTCTGATGAAAGGTTTTCAAGAAGCCTTAAAGATATCCAGAACCCCTTGGGAAAGATGCAGATCTGCAAACTCTAACTCTTCAAGAGCCAAGCCTTGAGGTTGAGAGAGTGAAGATTCGGGTACCAAATCCTCCCGAGAGAATGTTAACAGGTTGTAATTCCTGGGAAGAGACAGGGGAAGATGGACTGCTAGGGACAGCAACAAGGGATACCATGGCTGCCTGGCCCAGTCTGGAGCAATTAGAATCACTTTGCATGGCTGTGACCTTATCTTGACAAGCACTTTGAACGGGGGAGGGGGGGCATACAGAAATTTCCCTTCCCAGTTCAGGATCAGAGCGTCCAGGGGGACTGAGCCCAAGACTGGTGGTCTACAACAAAATAGAGGAAGTTGGTGATTGTCTGGGGCTGCAAAAAGATCTATTTCTGGAGTGCCCCATCTTGAGAAAATCACTTTCAACACCAGAGGATCCAGGGTCCATTCGTGATGGCCCTGGAATATTCTGCTCAGTGCATCTGCTAGGACATTGTCCTTCCCTGAGAGGTGAACTGCTATCAGAGAGGTTTGCAGGGAATAGGCCAGGGACCACAACTTCTTCGCTTCTGTGCACAAGGACGTAGACCGAGTGCCTCCTTGCTTGTTGATGTACCACATGGTGGTGGTGTTGTCTGTTCTGACCTGAACCACCTTGTTCTGTACAGATTTAGAAAAAGCTTGCAGTGCCAGAAACACTGCTCTGAGTTCCAAGAGATTGATGTGAAGCAGAGATTCCTGAGGCGACCACAGTCCCTGAGTGGTAAGTTCCCCCAAATGGGCTCCCCAGCCCAGCAGGGCAGCATCTGTGGTGAGGACCACTGAATGAGACTGAGTGACAAATGGAACCCCTTGCCTCAAATTGTCCTCATCCTGCCACCATTGCAGGGCTTAGATCAGGGTTCGAGTCACTGGAATTAGTTTGGTAAGGGAATCCTTTCTTTGGGACCAAAAAGCTCTTAAGTGGAATTGAATGTCCCTCACTTGGAATCTTGTGCCCCAGAGCACTGCTGTAGAAGCTGCCATGTGGCCCAGTAGCTGAAGGAAATGCCTTGCTGGTCGAGACACCTGAAGGCTGAATGAAGAGGCCAGTTCCATGAGGGTCCTTGCCCTTTCCAGGGGAAGGAAGGCTCTTACTTTTACCGTATCCAGCTCTGCCCCTATGAAGGTGAGGAGCTGCACTGGTTCAAGAACTGACTTTGGTAGGTTAAGAAGAAATCCTAAAGAAGTGAGTGCTTGCTGGGTCACTTGCAGGTGTGACTTGACTTGGTCTGGAGACTGGCCTACTATGAGTCAATCGTCCAAGTATGGGAAAATGGAAATCTTTTGTCTTCTTAGGAAGGCAACTACTACTGCCAGGCACTTTGTGAAGATCCTTGGGGCTGATGTTAGGCCAAAGGGCATTGCTCTGAACTGATAGCGGCCTTAGGGCAACTTGAACCTGAGGTACTTTCTGTGGGAGCACCTGATGGGAATGTGAAAGTAGGCATCTTTGAGGTCCAGGGAGGCTAGCCAGTCCCCTGGCCTTAGAGAGGGAAGGATAATTCCCAGAGTTATCATTTTGAACTTTGGCTTTAAAAGATGTTTGTTCAGATATCTTAGGTCCAGGATGGGTCGCCACTATCCTGTCTTTTTGGGGGTTAGAAAGTACCTGGAGTACAATCCTTTGCCCCAGTGTAGGGTAGGTACACTCTCTCTATAGCTCTGAGAGCTAGGAAAGAAGAAACCTCTGCCTCTAGGGCAAGGGTTTCTGAAAGATTTGCAGGTGGAAAAGATCTGGGTCTCAGCTTGGGAAATTTTTTGACGCTGAGAACCAGACCCTGGCTTACTACTTCCAAGACCCACTTGTCTGATGTAAGAGACATCCAGTCCTGGACAAAGTAAGCCAGCCTGCCCCTACTGGTATGGGAGAATCGACCGGGCAGACCCATCAGGGTATCTGCTTGGCAGGGGCTTTAGGCTGAGGGGTGGATGCAGGCCTGCTCATCCCCCTTCTGCCCCTCCCTCTGAAGAATCCCCTCTGAGAAAAAGAAGAAGAAGAAGAGGCCTATGCTTGGTAAAAAGGCCTTTGGAAAGGCCTGCTCCTGCCTCTGGACGCTGCCTTTGAGGAGTTGCTGGCCTTTCTTTGGCCTGAGCACTCCTGTAAGTGTCTTGTATTCATCCATTTTCTTCATGTAATTCTCTGTCTGCTCCCCAAACACAGAATTACCCACTACAGGAAAATCCATGGCCTTAGTCTGGGTATCCTGTGAGAGGCTAGTACATCTGAGCCAAGCCATTCTCCGAAGAGCCACAGATGTAGCCATGACTCTTGATGATACATCATTGGAGTCTACAGCAGCATGAAACTGAACTTTCGATGCCTCAATCCCATCTGCAGCCACCTGCTCCAGCTCCTTGGCAAGCTGGGGAGGAGCCTGTTTAGCCAGTGCCAGTACAGTGTCCCACCTGGACTTCTGGTACCTGGCTGCATAGGCCATGTAATTAGCCTGCCTGAATCCTAAAGATGATGCCATGTATTGCTTCTTTGCCATTGCATCAATCTTCCTGGAGTCCATGTCTGGGGGGGGTGTGATGCCAAGGGAATGTTTGCCTTATCACAGGCAGCAGCCTTTACAATCCCAACATGGCTGCATTGCTGAAAAAGGAACTCCGTATCCGAGCCTGAAAGAGTATACCTCTTGTCCATTCTTCTGTTCACAGGAGGTATGGAATTGGGAGACTTAAGAATTTTTTGTGTCTGTTTCCCAAAAGATTTGTAGAGGGGAATAAACAGTCTCCTGGACTCTGGGATGTCCATCATCTCTACGTAGTCAGGCTCTTCCTGATCCTCCACTGCCTCCTCCACAGGAAGCTGGAGGGTATCAGCCACCTTTCTGTAAAACATGTAGTGTGAAGGGGACTCAGAAAGCCTAGGAGGAGAAACACCTTAAGGTCTGTCTGGGGAGATGTCCGAGTCAATAGGCACATCCAGACTTTCACCATCACCATAATCAGCTTCAAACTCTCCTTCCTCCTCAAACTCCGGTTCATAAAATTCTTCCAGGGTATAATCCGGAACCGGGGGGAACCGACCGAACCGAGCCCCTGCCAAAAGGTGCCAGTTCAGTCGGAACCGACTGAAGCGATTCCATAATCCTAATCGCTTTGGCTATTTCATCGGCGGTCAGAGTATGAGAGTCTGGATCCAAACCGGTCGACTTGTCTTTTCTTTTTCTTTTTGTCAGAACCGATTCCTCGGAATCGGCTCTCCTTTTGCCTGAAGAAGTATCGCCCTGGTCAGAGGGCACTCCTTCTGGTTCGGTCGGAACAGAACCAGGCTGGCCATCCGGGTCAGCGGACTTCTCAGCCTCCCTTTCCCTCAGTCTACCTAATCTCTTTTCCAGGGTAGATTTGGGAAACTTTCTGCAAATTTGGCAGTCTGAATCGAGGTGGTCAAACCCAGACAATAAACACAGGTGGTGTGGGGATCGGCCTTAGCAAAGACCTCCCCACACACTCTGCAGTGTTGAAACCCAGTGGGCCCGTTGTTTTTCTTGGGTTTCTCAGACATGGCCAACAACCTAACTTACCCTTTTTTCGGCAATCCATGTAGGCAAGACCCCTATCGGTTCCTGACCGTGTCACAGGTCTTGGAAAAAAACGTACTAAAATCCATTTTTTTTTTAGAACCGATATGGACCGGTAACCACACACTAAAGAAAGTAAAAATTTTACCTCAAAATGATTGGTTCAGCCGAACCGATCCCCAGCTTTACAAGTTCCACACAGAAACAAAACAAAAACCTATCTAGTACTTACGGTACCACAGACAGAGACTTGAACCGACTAGCGGAAACAACAATTTTGGAAGAAACCGACCGAAAAGTGACACTTCAACCAACTTTGAACCGAACAGCAGAAGAAATCTCCGGAGCGACTGTTCAGTGAGGTGGAGCAAAGAACCTGACGGTTGCAGTTTGAATAACAACAGGCAGAGGCTTCAACTGAGCTCGAAATGAACATTCTATGCCATGCACAGAAAAGTTAACCCTATGTTCTCTGGGGCAGTTGAAAGGCAGGACCCAACTGCATTTGTCAGAATACAGCAATACTTCATGTTGTTTGAAACACGGGGAGGCTGCCAGTGCTTGTCCCCCCCACCCCCCTTGCTCCTAAGAGAGCCCTGAGCTCCCACTTCACTGTGGTGTACTTATGAGTGGAAGGGGGTTCCACTGAAAAGATGAGGTCCAAATGGGCCACCGTGGCTCCCAAGCTCATAAGATGTAATCGCAACACAGACTTTGTCAGTGTCTCCCCAAACCAGCCCACTCTGTGAATGCTGAACAAAAAGAACAAAGATTTATTTATTTACTTTATTTATTGAATTTTGGTAACCGGGTGAGCCCACTGGGACATTATAGTCCCTTTTTCAGGGGCGACCCGGGAAGAGCGATACAAACAAGAAATACAGCGTATTTACAGAAACAGGGCAGGTTACAACAATTTCCAGGATAACTATATACATCACATATGATGCGCAATAACAAAAATTGACTGAGACAGTACAACAAAGCCATTTATGCAAGGGCTTTACTTGCTTGCTGCCTCAGGGAGAACACCCAAAAGAGCGCTTCTCTACCAAACTGATCGGACATAGCAAAAAAACAACCACGAACCTCAGCCAGGCTGCTCTGAAACACAGAAGAGTGAAAGATGCCAAAACTTTCTACTCCAAGCAGGCACTCCACTAGCTGTGAGGAAGAGGCTGTGGGAGCGATCAACGGGTGTTACATGGAGTGCGTGACAACATGTTGAGGGGCATCTCACTCACACATGCCCCCACTCAAAATGACAGTTGAGCGTGCAAAAGTCATACACTGCTGCTAATCCAAAGACCCACCAAGCACCATACATAAAATCGGTAACCCGCTACCAGTAAGCAAGTGAAGCCCTGCACTCAAAACCAGTTGGCAGAATGCCAGCAAAAGGTGGTACACCAGTCAGAAAACATGCCAAGCACTCCAGAAAAGAAACAGCTGTCAAGAAGCCAGCAGCCAACATGACAGTCATTCTCGGACCAAATAAACTCACCTAGCTCTCTGACTAGGGAGACGCAACAGAAAGGGAAGTAAAATAAAAACATGCTCGTAGACGATGGGAGGCCCCATAACAAATAACTTCAAAATTACTTACCTGAGGTACCAGGCTCAAGATTTTTTACAGTCCTCTAAACAGACAGCACCCTACAAATGGCAGGTAGTTCCCCATTCAGGCACTGTAGGCAATGGAATGGAAGTTAGCTAGCAGGTTATTCAACTTGAAAGCCTCAGCTTAACAGGCATAATTCCTTTTTTTCCATAAAGATGTCTATTGGTATTTTCTGTTTATACTTGTTACAAATAGAATAATAGATAAGTGTGTATTACAAGGCAGTAATACCTTTGAAAGGTTTTGGGGACATGGAACCTCGAGATGGTATTACTACCTTGTAAAACACTTATCTTTCTGTTATTTTTTTTAATATATGGATCCATAGATAATACTACAGTTAGAGATGACCTTTGAACTGTAGTATTATCAGCACAAACTATAGTATTATCACTTTTCAGGATAGTATTATTGATAGTAGTGATGTACTACTGGGAAATATTTGAATAACTTAGTATAGTATTATTGAGGTTTATCCATATAGTACAACATTTTTCATCACATCATTTGGTACTTAAGTTGCAAAACGTACCATCTCTCTGTATTAACTATTGAAACTGAAACAAACTTATAGTTGTAACTATGCAAACTTAAATAATGTTCATACTAACATGACCTTGAGAGGCATACAGTAATATTTAAGTCATATTTACATTTGGGAGATACAATCTTACCTCGAGTAATTATGGCTTATGTTGTATCTGCTTTTCATTATTTTATTCATTGCATGAGTAATACCAGTTAAACCAGTTACCACATACATAGGTCATTTCTTAATTTTGTCAAGTTATAGCTCTAAGGCAACATAACTGTAAGATGAAGAAATACAAAATCACACATACCCCCATAATGCCAAGCATCATGGGCTGTATATGCAAATCACCACAGAATATTATGCTGGTTCAACTTTAAGCAGAAATGCATGGTGCCGAAAGGCCTCTCACACAGTTTGCAGAGGGTGCCAACAGAAGACACAGACACGTGTTTCGTCCTACCAGGACTCATCAGTGTGCCTCCCTCGTCAGCATGACACCCCAGTGGAATGAACCAGCTACCCTAAGATGGTCTATCTAAGCAGTGTTGTGGTGAACCTGGCAAAACAAAGTATAAAAATAAAGAATCAAGAGTGCGCAAGCACTGAGGCAATGGTTGCCCCAATGGGCATTGGCCAAGAATCTAAGATTCAAAGAAATACAAAATCACACATACCCCCACAATAAGTTCATAAGTTGCAACAAAGCATAGAAGACCTATTTGGTCCATACTGCTTGCCTTAAATTAATTAGTATCCCAAAACACTGTTTCCTAACAAATATTTATCTAATTTTGTTTTGAAATCCTGCATAGTACAACTGGATACTACTTCCTGGGGCAGTCTGTTCCATATTGGTACCACTCTAACACTGAACCAATGCTTTCTTCTTGTAGTTCTGTATTTTTCCTTTTTCAATTGTAGAGGGTGTCCTCTAGTCTAATATAATTTTTCTCTTAAATTTAGCATCAAAGATTCCCTTAAACTAATATCAGAGAGCGCTTTATAAACCAAACACATGTCTCCTCGCAACCTCCTGTACTCCAGAGTGTACAGTCCATACTTTTGCAAACGTGTTTGATAATCACAACCTTGATTTCCAACAATCAGTCGTGTGGCCCTTTTTTGGACCCTTTCCAATGCCACAATCTGTTTTCTGTAGCCTGGGGACCAAAACTGAGCACAATATTCCAAGTGCGGTCGTACCAAAGAACCATAAAGTGGCAATAACACCTCACTCCTCCTAAACTTAATATGTCTACTAATGCAGCTCAGTATATTCCCTGCCTTTTTTACTACCTGGCTGCAATGTTGGTTGAACTTCAGGTCATTTTGAACCCTCACTCCCAAATCCCTCTCATCAATTACTTCTCTAAGGATTCTGCTATTTAACCTGTACATGGCCCTTTTATTATTTCTGCCAAAATGCATGACTGTGCATTTATCTACATTAAAAATTAATCCTGAAATGTCGGCCCATTTTTGGACTGTGATCAAAGTATCCTGTAATTTCTCAGTATCTAAGCTATTTTCCACTATGGTGCCAATCCTTGTGTCATCAGCGAACTTGGCTACTCAAACATCCTTTTCAGTTGTCATGGAATGTATATATAAATTAAAGAGACAGGGTCCCAGGACTGATCCCTGCGGAACACCACTGGTCACTTTTACCCAACCTGATTCGCTTCCTTCTATTGTCACTTTCTGTTTTTTATCAGAAAGCCAGGAACCAATCCATCGAGTTATCTTACTATGGATGCCATGTTCTATTAGGGAATCCACTAGCTCTCCATGGGGCACTTTATCAAAGGCCTTTGAGAAATCCAGAAATATGACATCCACTGGATGTCCCTCATCCAGAGCTCTACTAACATCCCCGTAAAATCCCAAGAGATTTGTCTGGCAAGCTCTTCCATGCCTGAAACCATGCTGTTATACATCAATGTCTCCCCTATTTTGCAAATCTGCTTCTATATATTCTTTTACAATTCCCTCTAACACTTTCCCTAGTATAGAGGTCAGGCTTATTGGTTGATGGTTACCTACCTCATGTTTAGTGCACTTTTTAAAAATGGGGGTGACATTAGCCTCTCTCCATGCCTCTACAACTTTTCCCTGATCTAAAGAGGCCTGGAATAAATGGGTCAGTGGTTCAGCCAATAGGTGTGCCAATTCCTTAATCAATCTGGCATGCATCTCATCTGGACCCATAGATTTACTGGAATTTAAACTAAGCAATTTATGTTTAATAACTTCCTTATCTAATATTAACTGGTTTGTTGATTCCTGATGTTGCTTAGTGGCACTGGTACTTGGATTATATACTGATGAAAAATATCCATTAAACTCCTTAGCCATTAGTACATTTTCCTGAATTAACATACCATCAGCTTTTTTTAGTGTGCCTATCCCTTTTTGTTATCCCTTTATGCTACCTATGTAACTATAAAATGTTTTATAATTGTCTTTTATTCTGCTTGCCAATTTATATTCATAGTTTCTTTTGGCTCTTGAGAGGCATTTCTTTGTCCTTTTTTGCAACTGTTTATATTTCCTCTGATTAATCTTATGGCCGTTTTTTTTTTTGGCTATATCATAGGCCTTTTTTTTTCTGTTTATCCGTTGTTTAATATTTCTTGTCATCCAGACAGCGATCTTCCCTAAACCATTATATTTCTTCTTTATTGGGACATGTCTGTCCACTATCTGTTTCAGTTTATTTGTAATGACGTCCCACATCAAAGTGACATTTTTCTGATGTAAATCAACCTTCCAGTCCCAGTTTCTAAAATCCTCCCTTATTCTATTGTAGTTAGCACCATTATAATTTCTAATTAAAGTTTCTCCAGAAGTTCTATTTCATTGTCCCTCTATGGTAAAGTCTACCCTATCATGGTCACTGGATCCTAGGGGTGTATTTACTTTACACTGTTTAATATCTTCTCCCATATTACTTAATACAAGATCAAGTATATTTGAGTTTCTGGTTGGTTGTTGTACATATTGCTCCAGTCCCATAAGGCTAAAGGTATCAAGAAATTTAGTCTCCACTGTAGTCCCTGCTGTATGGTTTTCCCAGTTTATACCTGGTAGATTAAGATCACCTAATATTATTAGGTTCTCAGGTATATTCATTTCTTCTAATCTTTCCATCAATTGTTTGTCTGTATTTGGTAAGGTTGAAGGGGGTCTATGTATTACACCTACAGTGATATTAGCTTGATTTACAGGGGATGCCCTTATCCATAACTGGCCAATACCTTCTAATGTCTGAACCACCAATTCCTCTGTTGTTATATTATTTGCAATATAGATGGCAACCCCACCCCCTTTTTTTCCCCAGTCTATCTGCGCAGTACAGATGGTACCCTGGAATCTGACGGCTCCACTGATCTTCTGTATCCCATCAGGTCTCTGTGATGGCGCATATCTGTATCTTGTCTGTTGTAATAATGTGTACCAGTTCGTCAAATTTTTGAACAATGCTTCTTGCTTTTACATTTAAACATTTCAGGAATGAATCTTTTTTATTTCCCATAGTGATTTGTTTGTAATTTTTCTTACACATTTTTCACCCCGATGGGCTGTATATGCAAATCACCACAGAATATTATACTGGTTCAACTTTAAGCAGAAATGCATGGTGCCGAAAGGCCTCTCACACAGTTTGCAGAAGGTGCCAACAGAAGAAACAGACACTGTAAGATGTTCAAAAAATATATTAATTGCAATACTTCATTTCTGTGTGTCAACATTTTATTACTGTGTTGTCACCTTTGATGGCCTAATGATTCAATTTCTAAGGTAGAGAGTCCAATAGTAAGGACTCATCTGTCTCCTCTCATGGGAGGGGGCCAAGGGAACAGGAGAGAGGGGGGATAGATCCTTAAAGGAAATATTATCCTCATTTCTCCAGGGGAGAGGTGTGGCTAGGTACTCTAGCACAGCAATTACAAGAAACATCATCTCTCTGGTCCTCACCTATGAGGGTATCATGGTAGATTCTGGATTCGCTGTTGGTCAAGGTAAGGGCTCCAATATTTGCTGGTATAAGGGCAATTGATTCATGGCAGAATGTGCTGTACGTTCATATTTTGAGATCAAATTTAATAGGTTTTCCCATTCTTGGTACACTGGAGGAGAGTTATCTCTCCAGTGGCGAAGAATCACTCTTTTTGCCACTGCCAATGCTCCATTGAGTCAAAGGAGATGATGAGGAGTACAAGAGTGAAACAGAGAGGGGATCCCCAGGACATCCAATACCGGCTTCCCTAACCAGGGACAGTGGTACTAAAAGATCACATTGTTTCCAAATCCGTTCTCTGTACTGGTCCATCATGGGACAGGACCATAGAATGTGGGTCAGGGAGGCCTGCGGAGAAGAGCACCTCCAGCATTCACTGTGGGTCATAAGCCCCATTTTATATAGCAACAGGGGGTACGATAAGCCCTATGTAATATTTTAAAATGAAGGGTCTTAGCCTGTAGTTCCCTACTAGCTTTGTGTACTTGGGTCCAGACTCTCTCCCATCTTGGGGGACATCCACTCCTAATTCCCTTTCCCACAGTTGTTTGGTAGTCAAGTGCAAGGCCTGTGATTCGGTCTAAACCCATAGTTTCAGTAGTTTACTAGTCAGGTGGCAAAGTGAGCGTAGATTATCCACCCATTTATCCAGCTGGCTCAGAGGTAGCACGTAATCAGGCATTAGAGTGGTTTTCAACAGGCTTCTAATCTGCAAGTATTGCCAAAAATGAATGTTCTGCTGTCCCCTATTCTCACACCTGTTCTGAAGTGAGTCAGACTGCATGAACACTCCTATTACTACATCGTACAGATGTCCCACTTGTAAGATGCCCCCTTATCAGGCACAATTTCTAAATATAGGGGTGTTCCCTGTCACCAGGAAGCCCCAACCAGCTCAGGAGTTGTACAGTCCTAAATAAAAATAAACATCATCTAAATTGAACAAATCTTCCAGCTGGCTCCTCTACACTGCTATCCCTATAGTGTTACAGCTGAAACTGAGGCGGAATGCAACTGGAAAGTACCATGTCCCTAGGCGTCTATGCTAGGTCACAGCTTTGGAGCTTTACCACTACCCCAGTGGGGGAGCACATTACCCACATGTATTAACTACTACCCCAATGACAATGTGGAGTGATACAGGAATGAATGCTTTGTAAACTAGAGATTAACATTGCATTTGTACAATAACAAAGTTTTAGTTCTTTCATTCTGTAGCATTTTGAATCCTAAATGTATTACACAAGGAAAGACAATTAGGATGCATTTCACAGCTTGCAGGGGTCTTTCCTACTGTCAGAATACTTTATGTAGTTTCCCCCAGAAATCAGGCTGTACTCTATGTATTAACTTACTAGTTCCATTCTAAACGATTAGCTTATGTTACCCTGATGTGAAATACCTGCTGCTGTTGTCTGTACCTTCTTATTATTGCTGTGTGCATCCTTTCTGTATTTCTGCTTTTTCTCCAAAGAAAAGAAAGTTCTCAATAAAATATTTTAATACAAAAAAAAAAATTGAAAAACATATGTCCCCGAGTCTGGAAAGCAAGGGACCATGGTGGACAAGGTCAAAAGACTTTGATAAATCTAAGAAAACGGCAACTGCTGTCTCACTCCCATCCAAGGCAGCATGGGGAGTGGACCAAATAGATGAAGTGGTTGCCTGAACTGCTCCCTATCATACCACATAGTTCGTGATCTCCTGCCCTGAGGGTTAGTGCATCACCACCACAAAGCAACATGGCTTCCGACAGCTCCAGGTGATACCCAGGCCTGCTCTTGAATCTGGGTCTCCAAAATGACTCTGTAAAGCGCCACTCCATTATTCAGCCAGGTTGTTTCTCTCTCACACATGCCCATCCGGCTCAATTCACTCTCCATCTCTGCACCCTGTACTCTCGCAGTAGAATTTAGACTGCCTCTCCCTCAGCCCCATTTGAAGATATTTTTTCACTCAATCTCCCTCTCCCACGCAACGCAGGCAACAGCTGGCACTGCAGGCGAACGTGATAATACACACATGGCCATTTGGCAAACAGACCCCCTTCAAGCCAAAAGTCAGTGCTGCTTTTCAGATTTTCTTCTGGGCTAGACCCCTGTCATTAACTCTCCACTTTCTTTCCAATTTTTCTGTGCTTCTGACAATCACACAGTCTCCTGACCTCCATCTGTCCTGGAAATTACAGAGTGCCATTTGATAAAGTGCTGACAGCTACAACAAATGTATAATTTAAAACTTGTATAAGTTCCAAAGGCAGCTCTTTGAAAAGCTTCCCAAACCGCTGCATCTTCTCCCAGAAATAACCGTCTTTTTTCTCTTTTATCATCCTTCAAAACCAACCAGTAAGTTAAAGCATAGGCACACAGCCACAAAGCACTGCTAGCTTTATGGGCATAGAACACAGTTACCCTCATGGACACGGGAACACAAGACACAGCTGCCCTCAAGGGCACAGTACTGCAGGCTGCAGCTACCTTTACAGACACAATAACATGGAACACTGCTTCTATCATGCACACAGTAACACAGGACACTGACATCCTCATGGCCACTGGACACTGCTACCTTCAGGGAGGCTGTGGCACAAGACACACATTCTCATGAGCATAATATCAAACAGCTACTCTTCATGGACATTAACAAAGGACCCTGCTAACCCCACAGACAGTAATAGAGGAAACCGTTACCCTTAAGAAAACAGTAACACAGGACAATACTTCCCTAATGGACACGGCAACACAGGTCACTGTCACGCTCATGGACACTATAACAAAGGACACGACCACCTCATGGACACAGTAACATAGGATCGTGCTTCCTTCATGGGCACAGTAATGTAGGATATGTCTACTAGCATGGACAGTTACCGTAATGGATCCACTGTTTCCAATACAGGGAGGAGTGGGGTTACTGTCCTTCATCTCGCTCATACATTGAGAAGTGAGGTCACTCTCCCCTCCTGATAGAGTTACCATACTGAGTGATGTTAATGTTATGCAGTCCCCCGGTCTACAGCTGGTGAGATGGTGGGTTGCCTACCTTCCTTTCCCGGCTACAGTTAGGGCACTTATTCTCCAAATCACTTTCTCCCATTTTGTGTCTACGGGTAAAATCTAGTAAGAACAGAGCCCTTTTTGAGATGCTCAGTTACACATGCATAGAAACAAAGGCAGCAGAAAAAGGCCAAAGGTCCATCTAGTCGGCCACGCAGCTGAGCACAACACGTACTCAGAAGTGGGAGTTACGTACCAACATTTTGATAGAACAGCATTTCATCTTATGAAAAAATGTTTTACTCTGACTGGTAAAACCTTCATAACTCACTTGTAATTTAATCCCTCAGTCAAGACTAATCTGGTCTTCCCTTCACTCAGATAGGTCATTAGTCATTAGTTCCCTTCATTCAGACTGATCATTAGTGGGGTCCCTCAGGGATCGGTCCTAGGGCTCTCCTGTTCAATGCCTATGTCTCTAACATAAGGAAGGGTATCAGGAGTGAAATGAGTCTCTTTGCGGACTTGAAGCTGGGAGCGGTGGTGGATGGGGAGGAGGGGAGGGTGGCCCTGCAGGGGGACCTAGATGCTCTGAAGAGGTGGTCAAGGAAGTGAGGACTGAGGTTCAATGCAGGGAAATGCACCTGGGCATCAGAAACCCGGGCCATGTGTATACCCGGGAGGGGGGGATGCTACACGTCTTGAAGGCTGAGAGAGACCTGGGGGTGGTGGTGGTGGATGTCAGAATGAACAACTCTGAAACTTGTAGGAGGGCAGCAGCCAAAGCCAACAGAATGCAGGGATGCATTGCTAGGGGGATTACCTCCAGAAGGAGGGAAGTGATACTCCCTCTGTATAACTGCTTGGTTAGGCCGCACCTCAAGCACTGTGTGCAATTTTGGAGGCTGCACTTAAAAAGGGACATTGCACTCCTGGAAAGGGTCCAGAGGACGGCAATCAAAATGATCTGGGGTGTGGGGGAAAGGACCTATGGGGAGAGGCTTGAGGAACTAAATATGTACACGCTGGAAGCAAGAAGGGACGGGGGGACATAACAGAGGTCTTCAAGTACATGAAGGGATAAATAGAGGAGGCTCAGTCGGGGTACTCCGAAGGAAGGGGTGGCAACTAGATGGCATGGGTGGAAGGTGGAGGGGTAGGAGACTCGGGCGGGCGGGGAGGTGCTACTTCTCTGAGAGGGTGGTAGAACCATGGAATGTGCTGCCCGGGGGACTTGCTGCCCGGGGGACTAGTGGAGGCAGAGACTGTGGAGGGGTTCAAGAAGGGATGGGACAGGTACAGAAGGGTTGTGCAGGTAAATTCCAATACAAAGGGAATACCCTGGACTGGAAATGGAGAATCCCGAGAGGGTGGGGGGAGGGGGACAGCAAGGTCAGCTCCCAGGTTGAGGGCTGACCAAACAAGCAGACACGAAAGACCGATAGGCCTACTCTACTGGCATTTTAGCATGTTGGTATGTTAGATATTTCCCCCTCTCTAGTCAGACCCAGCATATGTATCTTAATGGATATATGTATTTACGCAACGGTCATGGACACAAAAGCCATAATACAAATGCTGATATTTGAGCTACTGTGTACATAAATTTCATTTATGTACATAATACGCACAACATCAGCGTTTATGTACACAGTAGACATGTCACTGTTTCCCCTCCCCTAAACAGCTGACACTGCTTATACTCACAGCAGTAACTCAGATGCTACTGTACTACTTGTCACAGTTCTGCCACAAGTTTTCCACAAACACCATCCACCTTACTAGATCTAAAGAAACAAGCTAACTGGCACACACGCACACACACACACACCACTTTCTTTTTACTTTTACACCTTTTTTGAAACTGAAACCACTGCTCATTTCCTTCTCCCCGCCCGGCCACCCAACTCAGCTCCATTTCGAGCACCCAACAGTGCGCTCTTATCAGCTCTCATACTGCCATCGAAATGAACCAATCCTGTTTTTAAAAAATATATATAAACACAATTACCTGTACTTTCGAAGCCAGTCTACTTTCTTCCTCCTCCTCTCCAGCCGCAGGCACTGCTCGGTATTTCTCAGTGCGCCTCGTCTTTTTTCCGCCTATCAGTATGCCAACTCGCAAACAGCAAAATCCACAGCCACCCACTTTAACTGCAAGAAAACTGTGGTACTGCTTTTGTTATTAAATAAAAAAAATGAATAAAACTGCAGCAATTTAAACAGCAGCAGCCGCCTCTCTAGGAAACTGTCACACTCTCAATAAACGCTCCTCACTAAACAGCAGCGCCATGTTCCCTCTGAATTATTTGAGGAAACCACTCCACTACCAATCAGACACAATGTTGCTCCATCAACACTGGTGCCATGATGCAGTGCTCATGGTAACCGCCCTCACAAGCGGAGGAGCATTGTGTCACAAAAAGAAGTCATCAAACTTTTAAATATATAACAAAAAAAAAAACAATCAATCACAAGGTCCCGGTGTACTGCATAAATGAAGTAACAGGGACCTTGAGGAACAAATGATTTATTGTCACTAGTACTTTTTAATCTTGGAAACAACCACTCGTGGCTTACGTCATTCGTGAGGCTACCCAAGGTCAAACAGCACAAGTGAAAATAAATCATGTACTACACAGGTCCCCGTTGTGTATCCCATATTATATGTATGTGTGTGTGTGTGTGTGTGTGTGTGTGTGTGTGTATATATACACACACACACACACACACAGCACATATATAGGTGTGTGTCTGTATATATAATATGCATATATATGTGTGTGTGTGTAATAGAGATAATCGCTACAGGCTGTGTAGTCGTGCTCTGATATACACATACCTTGATGTGTGTTGTGATGCACAAGGCCGCAGGCCAAGTGTATTCAACCACTCAAGGCACGCATATATCAGAGCATGACCGCACGGCCTGTAATGGATTATCTGTCTTATAAAATGTCCAGAAGGTTCTGAGCAAGGAAAAGAAGTGCAGTTGTGTAGTCGTGAAATAATGCATGGTCATGTGGTGTGTTTCATCCAATCAGGAGACTGGATTTTCTAAGATTTTTTCTTACCCATTTTAGAGATATTTTTAGGCAACAGGTGTGGACATAAATGGAGTGTGATAAATCTGTTTATCTGAGTAACTGTGTGTATAAATGTAAAATCCTACATTTATGTACACAGTTAGTATGTCACCATCCACTTATGTACATACTTACTACGTCATAGCCTCCTCCACCCACCCACCCCTGCTGGGCCTGCACTACTTATTTTACTTTCATTTTTATCACTACCTTCAACAGAACACACACACTGGCTTCATCAAAAGCACCCATGTACCATGGATTCTAAACACCCGCTTTAGTCTTTGGTGAAATAAATGATTTTAGTTTTTATTAAAAATCCACAATTTTTTCTCATTTAAGCCACAAGCACACTTACATCCCCTGCCCACCCACCAGCTGCCACCAGTCAATGCCGCAGCTTTAACACAATCACTCCAGTACCTCAGGATCATCCTAAAGGTAAATATAAAACAGTACCTCTCTCCAAATCTTGCAAAATTCCCTCCTGGACCAACTTCACACCTGGTCCATCCACTCAATCAAATTGCTCTGTCTGCTCCTGCTTAACATGTCATGGTTTCATCCTACATCTCTCCATAAAAGCCTAAGAGACTAAAACTTCTCCACTGCAGTACTTAATTTAAATACAGCTCAGCAATGTACTTTTTTTCTATCGCTATTAAAAACAAAGTGCAGCCACACTCACTCTCTCTCGCTCTCCAACAGCCAAACTAAATAAACATGCGCTAGTACAGAAAAACCCTTACAAAATCTTATTCCTCTTCCTTTAGACTTTAGTTTAAACATTTATTCACAGACTAATAAGGTACTCAGTGCAGAACACACTAAACATTCATGCCCACTTGCTAACAAGAACCACCATTTTCCCACACAATTATTCATAAATCTATCCAAGGGCCCGTCAAATCACATCACGGATGTCACAACTGTCTGGATGTTTAAGTGTCCCTAGCAATAAAACGGATTTTATACTTGTTAAATCACAAAAAAAGTCCATTTAAATTTCTAAAAACAAAAAAATAGCATGCTAAAACAAAATCTCCCTGCACTATCAGGAATACACCCTATTGCAAAATGAAAATGTGTGTTTGGGGGGTTGTGTGATACATGATTTATGCTAATTAGTTAAATGACCTTGGACACCTCACTCATGGTCTTACACTCATGAGGTTATCCGAGGTCAAAAGGCCCTTGTTTACAGAAATCGGGTATCACACAGCTCCCACCCATATCCCATAAGTAACCACACACACACACACACACAACACACACACACACACACACACACTAGGAGTGTGTGTGTGTGTGAGACTGGAGAGGAGATGAGATGAGGTAATGCAGAATATCAGAAATACCTTCTTGAGTTGTACCTGACCTCTAATCTCATGAGTGTATTGTATTGGGAGGAGGCTTAGAGGGGATGTGAGGAAGTACTTCATGTAAAGGGTGGTAGACACCTGGAGTAACCTACCTGCAGAAGTGATGGGCAGTAAAACAGTAACAGCATTCAAGCATGCATGGGAAAGACACAAGGGGATCTTCATAAGAGGGCAGGGGTGGGGGGAGACAAGGCCGGAGATTGAGTAGGGTCTGCGGTAGTATAGTAGGTGGGGATATTGGGGCAGACCAGATGGGTCAAGAGGTCCTTTTCAACCGACAAATTCTATGTTTCTATGTTAGTGGCAAAAGTATCTATTTAGGATAAATGCTTTTACATGGTTCTCCTCACATGCCCCTTTATCTCCTTTGATCTTAGCAATACCCCCTCTGGACTTTCTTCTTTCACTAATGTACCTATAGAAAGTCTTGTCACCTTCTTTTACTGTCTCTGCTAGTGTTTCCTCAGTTTGGGCCTTTGCCTGCCTTACTGCCTTCTCCTGCTTCCCGTAGGGAAGTTTGGTATGCCTCCCTATCTTCATCCCGCTGCGTTCCCTTATATTTCCTGAAGGCCAGCTTTTTGGATCTGACCTTTTCTGCTACTGTTTATGAGAACCAAAGTGATTTCCTTCTTCTTTTGCACTTCCTTGTCTCTCTAACACAATGGGATGTTGCTTCAAGTACTGCATCCTTAATGCTTGCCCATTTTGCCTGTAACCCCTCACCTGCATTTCTTTTTGCCAGGGCTAGCTTAACTCTGTTGGCCATCTTATCAAAGTCAGCTCCTCTGAAGTCCCATATTTTTGCCTTGGAATGGGATGATTTAGTTGTAGTGGCCAAACTGAACCATACCATGTGATGTCGTCAGTACTAGATATAGTATAGCCCAGTCTCTTGTGGGTTGTTGTACCAGTTGTTTGAGGCCCTCCCCCTGCAGGGAATCCACCATGTGTCTAGTTCTGGCAGATGTTCCTGCTGGTATTGACCAATCTGTATCTGGCATGTTGAAGTCTCCCATTATCAGAACTACCCCTTTAGCTGTCATGTTTTGTATATCTTCTAACGGTAATGTGTCTATGTCCTCCCCCTGGTCTGGGGGCCTGTACACAACCCCAGTTCTTATGGCTGTCCCATTTCCTGTTTCCAGGGTGACCCACAGTTCTTTTGGCTCCTTATGTGTATTCTGAATTTCTGTAGCTTTGATATTTTCATTGACATACAGGGCCCTCCCCCCGCCCCCTTTTTTGCACCTCGGTCTCTTCTGAACAGTACATAGCCAGGTACTGAAGTCTCCGAAGTGTGGTTACTAGTAAACCACGTCTCGCTAATTGCTACTATGTCCAGTTTAGCCTCATTATTGCCTACAGGTCTGGGATCTTGTTTCCCAGACTGCGAGCATTTGTGTACATGATTTTCCATTGGCCAGATTTCAGTGTGTTAGTTGTTGGGTGAGGTATGGCGTTTCCCCTGTGTGTCATATGGGAAGTAGGACCTTTTTCCATCCCTGGTGATACAAATGAACTGCAAACATGCTGAACTCCTGTTTGACCACTAGCTGAGGGGGAAGGGGTGTTCTTCCCATTCAACGTATGGGGTGCTGCACCCCTCTCCCCATTTGCTAGTTTAAATATTCTGCAAAGACATCAAACTTCTGCCCTAACGCACTGACTCCCTCCTTAGTCAGATGCAGACCATCAAATTTAAAGAACTTTCGCTCCCAAAACTGTTGCCAGTTCCCTACAAATTTGTGTCCTTTTTCCTGGCACCAGACCTTGAGCCACATGTTTAGCTCCCCTATCTACCCTTCTCTGACCTTCCGTCCATCCGTCCGCCTCTCCCAGACTGGCAGGATCTCAGAGAAGGAGATGCTGGACGAAATGGATGATAGTTTGTCACCCAGCCTGGTCAGGTGTTCCTTGGTCTCCACAACTGACCGGCTGGTGAGATCATTAGTCCCTATGTGTACCAGGACATCAATGTCTTCCCCATGTTTCCTGAACAATTTTAGCAATGCAGTCAGTGTCTCTCCACCCTGATGTACCGGGGAAACATCTGACCATTACCCCTGGCTGGAGGTAGGTATCAACTCCCCGAATCATGGAGTCTCCTATGATCAGAATTTTTTTGGATTTCCTTTTTGCTTTTTTAGTTTTGGTTCCTGTTTTGGGTGAGTTTTGTTGTGCTAGCTCCTGTGCTGCAGTGTCCTCTGCCCCTTTGTTTGATTTCGGAGATAGAGGCAGATACCGGTTTGTAGTTTTGATATAGTTTGTGGAGGTAATATGTTGGAGAGCACCGAGTGCTGGGGCACCCGATTTGCCCCCCTAACAACCTGCCACCCTCCCAGACCAACTACCCTCTGCGGTCAAGGTACTTCTGTTGGATGTTGGGGAAATGACGGGTGGTTCTTATAATATATTTCCTCTTAAATATGAAATTTGAGGCGTGCATTCTCTGCCCATGCTGCCTGAAGCAGAGCCCTAAGACCTCCAATGGCCCAGCATGCAGGACAGTGTCCTAAATCCTGTAAAACTTCCCTTCTGAAAAGTGCTCCGCAGTACCTGCAGTTAATGATATCCATTCCAGTTAATTTGTTGGGTTTATAACATGGTCAGAGTAACTAGAAGGAAGAAAATGCAAGCAAAAGTTTGATTTTGTGTTTTGTTTGTTTTTGTATAACTTGTTATAACAAGTTAAATTACTAGTGCCCCTTTAAATGAGGTCACCGTGTGGATACCCGACTTATCCGCCCCTTCCTGCTTTGCCACAGGAAATGTCCGACTGTGCTACCCTATAAAAGGAGTGTAGTGTGGGGTGGCTGGCAATGGGGATGGATGGCTGGGCCCTTCCCCTGCCGAAAAAGAAGAACCACGGATGAAAGAAACAAGGAGGTAAGAACAGAAACAATCAATCAGTCAGCAACAAATGCAGTAGCCCTAAAAGCTTATCCTAATGATAGATAAAACTGTAAAACTTGTAAAGCACCACCTGTAATAATTTCACAGAAAATATACCCTGTAAGAAACACTTTGCTACAGAGAAAAATAAAGCAGTAACAGAAGATATACCTTCCAAAAGTCAATTTGAATCAGAAGATTACAGCAGTAATCTGTTAGCACACACCTGTAGGTACACCTTGTAATAATACAGCAGAAGATATACCCAGCAACAATAATTTGAATCAGAGAAAAATAAAGCAATAAAATGTTAGCAACAAACAGTAACAATCCCTGTGAGTACAAAATAAAAACAACAAAAGAAGTCTTAATCCTTTCCCTTGCTCTGGTAAGGTTCTTTGCTCTGTCCTTCCAAGTAACCTAGAAGGAAAGAGCTCAGGTGAAGCTAGGTGCCTTGGCCAGCAAACCTAGTCTTCCACCTAACATTTTATATTTTTCAGGAAAAGTGCTACCCCTAGAAACTGTCTCTGAAAAATGTATAGATCTGCTGCGGAAACCAAGATACCAACACTGCAACAGTACTTCTGTCTGAAGAAGGGCAAGCCGCGCAACCTGCACTTCTGCAGCCACAGGTACTCATGCCTACTGTATGACATACACAGGTGTGACTACAGGGGCCTGTGCTTTATCAGTCTCAAATACAAATCCACGAAGGTAGCACATCAGTGCTCTTGCATTTGTATAATCTGGAAACAGCTGCATGTTGTTTATTATACCTCATGATGGTTGCTTTTGTTGTCTTGTTCTTTTGCTGCTTGGGGGGGGGTTCACTTTGAGAAAACGCAAAGGTACTGTGTGAAATGTTGGTGGACTATGGAAGGAAGGTTCTCATAGTGCAATAAAGGAATTTTTACTGAAGCAACAATGTCATATTTCCTTTCTCAAGTAGTATATTCTGGTGCTGGGCTTTTCCTATAAATGAAAAACCCTACTGAGCATACTCGCAACTCAAATTTCAAATCTTATAACTCAGGAACCAATCAATGTTTTTTTCACCAAATCAAAAAAGGACTATTTCTAGGGCAAGCCTCTACTATTCTGAAACTTTAAAAATAAACTTCCAGACCATCTGGGCTGTAGGTGAGAGGAAACACCCTTGAATTTTTGTAATCTCTGCACTATCCAGATCTCAGAATCTGATATCCGACTGTCAAAAATTGTACAAATCAAGAACCCCCCCAAAGACTGTGCATGCAAAATTTCATTGAAAGGGCAAAGTTATTACTATGCAATGTTAGGGGTAACACTCTACTCAACTTTAGCTATAGGGTGCTTTTGCTCGGCTATAATATGTAATGTGTGTGTGTGTATATATATTTTATAAATGATGTATACACAATACGTTCTTCAAACCCAGCTGATTTAATTCAGGCTGTCCAGGAAACCAGCCAAAATTCCTAGGTTTGAACTTTAAGCTGTGGAACAGACAATGAAAAAAGCAATAATTTAAAGATAGCCCTTTGCTGGAGAAAAAAAAGAAGATGAAAGTTAGTTACAGTACCAGTAAGTCTTCACCTTCTTGGGTATTTCCTCCCTAGTGCAAACATTTTGGTCTTGGGGCAAAGGAAGCTAGGACTCCCAAAGGAACCAGCAGTTTTTTGGACTGAAGATGCCCACGCATAGCAGAGCTGTATGGTGCTGTGGCTGGCCGCTGGCGCAGCTATGGGGCTTCCACTTGCGATGCTGTCACCCTGGGTTCGAGAACAGACCCAAGGAGTCAGAGGGCTAGCCAGGGGAGGAGGAGGAATCAGCGCCAAAGAACTGCTCTCCTCTGGGGTGGGGGGGAGCGTCCAGTGCTTGACTAACCTCTGGCAGAGGCTGGGGGAAGCAGCTGCCGGAGCCTGAGTAGCAGGGAGGCGTGTTCGGCGCTGGTGCTTTGCACCATCACGCCATTGCACGCCATACCTCCCAAGGGGTTTAAGCATGAAAAATGCCGGCCCCATTAATGATGCTCAACTACACCAGTCACACCGACCCATGGCACTCAGTCGCCGACCTAGCATAGTGTTCCATCAGGCTTGATCCGACCCTGCAGCCCCACCCAGGGAGGCATCTCAGCACCAGGGGCCAATGTGAAGCTAACATGGAGTCCAGTGGGGAGCTCAGCGGCCCTGCCTTGGGGGGGGGGGCAAGCCTGGGAGTATGAGTGCCCAAGGTACGTCTTGCTGGGGGGGGTTGGGTGAGCTGAGCTACACTGGGCACAGGCAATAAAAAAAAAAAAAAAAAGGGAGTGGTATGGTACCATGCATGTACCAGCACTATGAAACCATCACTGGCCCCCAACTGCCTCAGTTTCCTTTTGAGTGATAAGTAAGGAAGGAAGACAACAGACGCAATGAAAAATGAACAAACAATATCTCCCAAATGCTACTAGCAATTTGGGTAGTATAAAGGGAGCTATAGAAAATATGTATTAAAAATTACATATCACCAGAATTGTGCTCCCTTAACCTCCTTTTATTAAAAAGTTAAACAAATGAGCAATCTGTTATGTACAGACTCCTTTACCTAGCATAGCCCAAAACCTTGACTTCCATTTCACATATAAGTGTTGCGAGCCCGAAAGTATAAACAGCAATGTAAAAAAAAAAATACACAATCTTCTGTAGCTGACAGAAATGGGGCTAATATGATATATAGAGGATACTATATGGGCAGCCATACACAACATGCCTCTGTCTGCATATCAAGAGGTTTATATGGCAATCAGGAACTTCAAGCGCAAAACTTAAGAGGTTTCCTTGTTGCCATAGAAAACTCAATATGAAAACACAGGCTTGTCTATGTATGGATGCATTCTCTTTTATAGTGTATGTACATCCATGAATATTTCAGACACTCCACTTCCTTTCAGTGAACTGGCAGTTGGGAGAGGAAGCCATTGAGAGTTGGCGGTGGGCTCAAATTACTGATTCAATGTGCAGCTAGTGACTGCAGCTGTTTCTGTCAGTTCAAGGTTTTTTCAACTTTTATTTTTATGAACATTTTCTATAATAGCATCCAGGATTCTCCTGGCACAGCTTTTGATGTGTATAACTGTTTAGTGCTTAATATATATTATATTACATATTTTCTGTTAAATACATGTACCAAAAGCTTCACAATAAAAAGGACATATCAGTCTTCTCCAGAATCCCAGAGTAATGGTCCATGGGCAAGTCTCCATGGGTCTTATGTTACAGAGCTGTTTACATTGAGTGCAGAGGAGGAGCAGGGAGAGGGGTAAGGTGCTGTCTTCCCCTTCAGAGAGAAGGGAACTGGCCCCATACGGTCTAATCTGAGAAAATCAACACCACTCATAGGTTATGGCTTATTTAGCCCCTCTCCCCAAATCCCCGCAGCTTCCCCCTTCAGGGGACAAAGTCATGGTGGTGTGGCACTATGTAAAGTACCCATCTATTCCATATGTTCTGGGAGGCTGGGAGTTGATGTCCAAGTGTAAATAAGATTTTCTCCACCTTATAAACTTCACTATGTCCTGCCATTGCTTTATTGAAGGGATCATGGCCGTAAGTCACTGTTCAGTGATAGCTTTTTTTGCTGCAAGGATATACAGTATATATATATATATATATATATATATATATATACATATATATATATATATATATACACACACATGTAATTAATTTTTTGGTCAGGGGGTTGCTTATAAAACCCCTAGGGAAGATGTGGAAAAGGATAAAGACTGAGATAAGAGTACGGGCAGGCATGAAGCGATCCTATAACTCAGTTTGCAACAAGGTCCAGAAAGGTTGGAGTTTTATGCATGCACAGAATATATATATTTATTTATTTAATTTTGTTGACCAGGTAAGCCCACTGAGACTAGAAGTCCCTTTTTCAGGGGCGACCCGGGGGTGGGGAAACAGAGGTAACCAACTGAAACTGAACCAGATTAAGCTGTTCGTGGTATTTCTAGTGAATGGAGGAAATTTGGCCAGGACACCGGGGAAATTTCCCCTACACTTTTCGAGAAGTGCCATGGGATCTTTAATATCCACCTGAACAACCACCAGAACAGGCAGACAGGACCTCGGTTTAACATCTCATCTGAAAGATGGCACCTCAGGAGTGCAGCACTCCCCCACCCCCTTCCCCATGCTGCACTACAGTGTCAATATTGGGATATTAACCCAAGTGCCTGGTGTGAGGATAGAACCCACAGCCTTGTGATCTCCCGGCCTCAGACGCGAGTGTGCTACCTCCTGAGCCACTGATACTGATATACAGGCATGTGAAGCCAGAGTGTCCATCACTGCCTACAACAGTCAGCACTTTGTGGGACCTGGAATGTTGCAGTGATCTGAGGGGTACCGAAAAATCTAACAATATTCTTCCATGTGAACTCCCTCCAGACCGGTGAGGAAGTTACCGTATAAGGAATATGGAATGTCAGAGACCATTCTTCCTGCATAACAGGGATTTGGAGATCTTTTTCCCAGGCAATTTTGATGTGATCAACAGAAGTGTCCTACAGTTGCTGCATTGCTGGATACAGGTGAGACACAGGATGCTGCAGAGGGAATAACTGGAACGCTGGACATAGTAATGAGAGAAAGGAATAGTGGCTAGCCCAGTGGGGATCTGCTAGTTTCAGGGTCAAAAATGCCCTCACTTGGAAATAATGAATTTGTCCTGTATATGAAGATGGTACTGTTGTATCATACTGGGAAAGGGATGGACATCATTCCCAACAATAAAAATGAAAGAAGAAATGAAGACCTCCTCTCTCTCTCTGTCTTAAGGTGTAGTCTGTTGTGGCAGGTGCACAGGAGGTGGTGTGATATGACAGAGAGCTGAATAAAGTGAAACCAGCCTTGAGTTTCCTGTGGGTAACTGTTCGTTGACAGTATCACAGCGTAGTCTGGGCAAGTGGACTGTCTGACATCGTATTTAGAGGTGGCTGAGGGGAAGAAGAGACTGCACAAGAAAGGGAGCAGATCTCGTGAATAGAGCTCCAGTAGTTCCCATCCAGCCTATTAAGTCTCGATCAACCAGCAAAAAGCTATTCAAAGTTGAGCCACCTCAAAATAAGACTCAAGGTTGGGGAAAGCTAGTCTTCCTTGTGCCTTGGGGAGTTGGAGAACCATATATTTAATCCTAGGGTGGCTGCCCTTCCAAAGAAAATGAGAAACAGATTTTTGTCACGTGGCAAAGCTGGATGGAGGGGGAGCGAGAGGTACTGTTTGCAACAGGTAATGCAGTCTTGGGAGTGCAACCATATGGATGGCTTCCCCTCTCTGCACCAATGACAGTGGGATCGAGTTCCAGCAGTCAAGGTCCTATGTGAGGGATTGTGACACAGGTGTATAGTTGGCCTTAGAAAGATCAGCAAGGGTCACAGTTAGGTAGATTCCCGGATATATTAGAGAGGTGGTGTCCTGAGAGAAGGGAATGCCACTTGTAATCAAGGGAATGGAGAGAACAGATATTGAAGCATTTCTGTTTTTGTAAGATTTAACCACTATCCCGACAGGAAGACAAAATAAATATTAATTCCCATGGAGTGGCAGGAATTGTTCTGGGTGGGTCAGATAAATGAGAATGTCATCTGCATAAAGCATCAGTTTATGCAGCTGTGTCCTACATGTATCCCCTGTATCTGCAGTATGAGAGGGATTGTGTGGCTAAGTGTTCTAAATACAGTGCGAATAAGTGAGGGGAAGAGGGCAACCCTGTCTGGTTCCCTGAGAGAGAGAAGAATGGGGAGGAGAGGACGCCATTAATCTTCACATAAGCCCATGGATAGGCATATACATGGCTAGAAGCTCGGTGACGGGGAGGGGGCAAACTCCCACAGTGTCAAGAGATGGTATTTCCAAGAGGCTCTGTCGAATGCCTTCTCTGCATCCAGGCAAAGGAGCAGAGAAGGCACTCAATGTTTAAGAAGGTGATATTGCAGATGCAGTGTTCTTTTGATGTTATCCTGCATCTGTCTTCAAGAACAAAGCCTGTCTGGTTCGGGTGGATGAGATAAGGCAGGAGAAGTTCTAATCTCAGCCAAGCATGCAGAAAAAATTTTTGTAGTCGACATGAAGGACCAAGACTGAGCAATAAGAGGTACATTATTGTTCATCTTTTCCTGGCTTGGGCATAACTGATATGGTAGCATAATCCCATGTTCCTGGGAGGGCTTCCCTGGACCAGTCAGTGCTTAGTAGCTGGTGCAGGTGGGTAAGCAGGTTATCTCAAAAGGTTTTAAAGAATTCAGGAGGGAAACTGTCCTGTACCAGACTCTTCCCGGTCTCCTGGGAAAGGATCTGTCAGTTCAAGTTTAAAGATAAAAAACAGTTTCCAGTTCGATTAGCTAAAGGAAAGCAGCTGTGCGGTGACATTCTAAGTTGTGCTGCAGTAGTGACATCTCTACTGCAGCACAATAACATACTGATGTCACTGTTGCAGCAAGACAACTGATGTAGCTTAGCTGGGCAGGTAGGTTTAAGGACAGCAAAATAACATACAAAAAAAGGGTCAGCAAACAGCTAAACAGCAAATAAACAGTTGTAATTGTTCTCGCCTTAGACCACTCTTAGGAATTGGGCCAAGCAGCACATCGTTGCATTATCTATGCAACACTCCTCTGTGAATAAGCCTGCCTCCAATACCTGTGCTAGGTGGGCTGGTCAGACCTAAGCTGCATTTGTTCTACTCATCCAGTGCATGAGCAGTACTGAGGAATTCCTCGGCTTACATACCCCTCGATGCCTAAATTGCTTTTAACCTACCTACTAGTGGCTACAGCCCTCTCCTCCTTCTCCCTCCTTGCACAAGCTCTTTTGTTACAAACTCTCACTGTACCATTAAGACTTAATTTCTACATCTCTGCAACGCCACAACTACCCCCCTCTGCCTCTCCGATCACGTGTTCCACCCTCTCAAACTGTCATCTCACATGCCATCCTTTCCTATACCATACCCAATGCAGCAACCTAGCTGAAGGAACCTCATGATGCATGGATTCCATGAAAATCTGTAGAACTGTTCCTCTCAACCTGCACGTATCATATTTTTTTCAACACTTCACAGACCAATCTTCCAAGTAATAAGCGCTCCTGACTCTTTGCCAGAGGAGACTGTAGGACAGCTCCACTGAAGTGCGCAACTGGATCTGATGACAGGTCAGACATGCAGGGTGCTGCCAGCATCCCCATAACAGGTTTTCTTCTGCATACGGTTTTTAATGTTTCACAGTCAGTTTTGCAACTTGATGTTTCCTCCTCCTCTTTTGTTATCTAATTCTTTATTAACTCGTTACCCTTTAAGATACACTGTTAGACGGGACTATGCTAGCCCCTTATTTTTCCGATGACATACAAGGGATACCCCTGGAACAGCAGCCTAGTACAACCCCCCTATGACTTAAGAACCTCCCCACCGCAAGGGAGGCACTGAATGGCACCCTCCTGGGGTCCCATTATCTCACATGTGTACACTAGTTCATTTTGAGCCAGACCCTCCCCCTTCCATAGGGATTACCCAAAGGCTTTTGCTCCTAACATGCCTCTAGGAAAGAGTACTTTTTTTTTTTTTTTTAATATTATTTCTATTTTCCTCCCCTGCACGCCCCCATCTAACTGGCCTCCCAGCTCGCCCCTGGAAATTACTGGGCTTACCCACGCCTTCTGGGAGCTGTGCTCATGGAGAGTCGTCACCATCCTGCCACTGTTTTTCCTCCCTATTTTCCCTGAGGGCCCCAGAAGGACGATGCATGTGGAGGCATGCTTGCGCCTTACAGCCCTGGTAACCATCCTCCTCTCCCTGCCCAACTGGCCTATCGCCAGCACCCTGCTTGTGCAGCCACTGCCCCACCAGGGGTAGTCGTAAGGGGGGATGCCATCCCACCTCCCCAGAGAGGAAAGCTGCCTAACAGCCGCTCCATCCAGCTCCGCCCTCCCGGTTGGGCCTCTGATGACCCAGGCTCGCTCCTCAACCCGTGCCGGCCGTGTCAAGAGGAGAGATGTCCAGCGCCTCAGTCCTCTGCGCCACTGGGCCGGCATGATGATCACTCTTTATCTGCTTCTGCTCTATAGTCGTGTTCATGGAGACTAAGGACTGCACTGTAAATTTTGTTTCCTGGAATGTGCAAGGCTTACACTCCTTTATAAAAAAAAGAAGCACGTGTTTACCCATCTTAAACGGCAACATTGTGATATTGCTCCCATACAAGAGATGCACCTTCTTGCATAACTCAAAAACTGCAGAATGAATGGGTGGGGAAAATAACTGGCAGTTCCTATTCATCGAAGGCCCAGGAAGGTAGCAATACTGTTCCACAAACTTCTCCCCAAACAGACAATAAAAACCCTCTATAGTAAAGAAGGTAGATGGGTTCTAACCAGTGTCAGTCTTAACTTCCATGCCGTGGTAGTGGGGGGCAACGTATATGGACCTAATGAGAACTCTATCTCCTTCATGCCTGAGGTAGCCCAAGCATTTTCTGAACTCAATGAATCATGAGACAAGATTATTTTAGGAGCCGACTTCAGTGAGGTTTGGTTCCCTTCATTAGATAAACATAAAACATTAAGGGTGATCCTCACATGAACCAAATGAGTCTTACACCAGCTGGCCCAAGAGTTTGCACTGCTTGACCCCTGGAAAGACCTTAACTCCACTAGCTGGGATTTCACCTTCCACTCCGCTCGTCATGATATGACTAGTCGATTAGACTTTTTTCTGGGTCAGGCCTCACAACTGAATGATATCCATGATGTTCAGATAGGGCCAACCAATATCTCAGACCACGCCTGCGTCACACTGGCAGTGGCAATTGGCTTATCCCCTAGGTGGTGTCTAAACACATTCCTGTTGCAGGGTCCTCAATCTAAAATGTGAAAAGAGAAGGAAATTGATATGTACTTCTCAATCAACGATACTTCAGAGATCTCTGGAGCAATATTGTGGGAGGCCTGTAAAGCATACCTCTGAGGCAGTATTATAAGCTATGCAGCACACGTCTCAAAACAGCACCTCCTAAGCCCTCACAACTGGAGAAGTCACTGAAAGAAAAACAGGACCTTTACAACAGTTCCATAGAACCCCCTACTCACCAAACTAAATGTGAAATACAAGTCAGTTCATGTTTTATTACCTGCACCTTGAGATGGAGCAGGTTTGCTTAGCAAAGGAGAAACGATCCCAAAAAGCATCCCGATAGCCCTTATGTGCTGGCGCTCTCAACCCTCAGCATTCAAACAACAAATGAACAAAAACTCCAAATGAAGTTTAAAGATTTATTCCATGAATTGTGCTCATATAATCTCACCACCTCACACTGCCCTAACACTTTGGCTACTCACATTCCTCAGGGCCCCAGTAAAGAAATGGTGGCTTAAATGGTCCCCAAAACAACTTATCTACCCAGGCATGACAATCACCACCAACTTAGGGCAAATGGTGGACCCGAACCTTTTGTTTCTGATTATGGATTTCGAAACCGACTTCAGTAAGTGGAAAAAGATTACTCTAACCTTTGGGGACAAAATAGCAGTGTATAAAGTGATGGCCTTTCAAAAAATGTTGTTCTGCCTACTTTAGGTAAACTCCCACTCTGCATCCCTTAACAGATGTTCCACAGACTGGAATAACTATTCCTCTCTTTTCTGTGGAATGACACCATGTCACCAGGCCACACTTCTCCATTCACAAACTCCGGGCCCTGGGCAGGTAGGGAGGATGGGGACTTCCGTGGCTCTGGGCATACCACAAAGCTACAGGAATTAAACAGTTATTGTTTCACGGAGAGACACATTGAAAACACACACACACGTGATTATCTTTACAGCAAGTGTTTCATGTCCCCCTTGGAATCAAGGCAGCAATAAAAGAGCATCTCACCGCAAGTGCTCCCCACGTTAAAATTCATGTGGGAAACTTGGAAGACACAAAAACCCACTGGTGGAATGCTAATCACTTAGGTATGTGGGAGTCCCTTTAGGATAACCCACACATTACCATCAACAAGTATCCCACTTTGCTGGAGCAAATGGGCACAAAGGGATATCTTAACTGCTGGGCACCTGTAAGACCCTTAACTGGGTGTGCTAGGCTCATTTCAGTACTTGCAGGGTCAGTGTGATTCAGTTCTGTGTCACTGGGACTTCATCAGTGATGTTGTACTGGGATAAAATCACAGGCGAAGTGTTCGGCTGGCTAGTCGGGTTGCAGAATTTTTTTCTTGCCATTTTATAATTTTACAGAAAGCCCGGATATATAGTAATAAGAACGGTGGTGGACAAAATTCCCACCGTTGCCATATGAGCAGTAACACACACACACCCAGAGATCCTCATAGGGAGCCATAGTCTCAGTTGTATCTGGGATAGGATAAGCAGCATACAGTAGATTTCCCTGGTAAGCAGGTAAGGACAGGAGCAGGATTTTTCACTGCATACAAAAGGAAAAGTACAGTTACGTAAGAACTTACCGTAACAGTAGATCTTCGAGAACAGTTCTTGCAGCAGGTTACACCATTAGGACGGAAACTGGCAGGCGTCAGAACCCCACGAATTCTTCTAGCTAGCTATCTTCAGCGGGACCCCACATCAGGCGAGACATAAGGGGCGGTCCCGCCCAGACTTCTGAAGTTTCCTTACTTGGAGACTCACGGCCGCATAACGACATCAGAATGGGAGACAAGGATCCGTCATCAGAAGACAAAGGCCGTAAGCCCCATGCCCAAGGCTCGGTAAGCCATGCCTCCTCCAAGGGGGAATGGTGGGCGGGAAGGTACCTGCTGCAAGAGCTGTTCTCGAAGATCTACTGTTACGGTAAGTTCTTACGTAACTGTACTATCTTACTTCGCGAAACAGCTCTTGCAGCAGGTTGCACCATTAGGACTGATTTCCAAGCAATAGTGCCTGTAAGCATTCTGGGAGGAGGAAACTAGGAAAGATCTTTGAAGTCCTGACTCTAGGACAGGAGACCCTGTGGCACCGCCAGGCGAAACGACTCTCATGAGATGCAATATCCAGGCTATAGTGCTATGAATGTGTGCACAGAGCTCCAAGTAGCTGTGGCACAAATGGCAGAGGTGGAGACGTTACGAAGTGCTGCAAACGAGGTAGCCACCCCCCTTGTCGAATGGCCCTGGACTGTACCCGGGAGGGGCTTCTGTTTTCTGTCATAGCAAAATGAGATGCACTGGACAAGCCAGTGAGAAAGAGACTGCTTTGAAACTGGTTGGCCCAGCATCCTCTCAGCAAAGGAAACGAATAATTGCTCCGACTTGCAAAGCTGTTTAGTTCTGTTCAGGTAATACCTTAGACAGCGGTGAACATCCAGGGTGTGAAGCAATGCCTCTCCTCTATTGGAATATTTAGGAAAATATACAGGTAAATCGATGTCCTGGTTGAGAGTGAGGCAGAGACCACCTAGCAAAAAAACTTAGGATTCGGCCCTCAGAGATACTCTGTCCTGGTGGAAAATTAAATAAGGCTCCTTACATGAGGATCGTGGAGCTCGAAACCTCCTTGCTGACGGACAGCAACCAAAAAGAAAAAATTACCACCTTAGTAATGTTGTTTCTTCTAATGGAGTCTTGCTATATTATGACTATTGCAGTTTGTCCCACCATTAGAACTGCCCGAGGTGAAAGAGTTAACTTCATGCAGGGCATGGAACTTGGAGCGAGTCGTTAGAAAAGCTCTGTCTGGGCTATTTCAAACTGAAACTGTCAGATCTTAACGAGCTAAACTCACTAAGGTTCTGTGTGAAGCTGTAACTACACTAGCCAACTGGCTACTTAAATATTAACACATTTTCCTGGTCCCAACACCAAGACTCAAGTCAGGAGCAGAAAAGATAAGATAAGAAGATAAGATAAAATAAAAACACACACCCAAACACCCCAAAAAGAAGGGTGGAAAACATAAAAGGGCATCAATAAGTGCTAACAGTGGACTGCCCACCCCATACCCAAAGTAGAAGTTCTGAGAGGGCAGGTTGGGGAGAGTCATAATATAAGAAGACTCATTAGAAGAAACAACACTAAGGTGAGTAATTTTTCTTCAAACAACATGAAGTCTTGCTATATTATGACTATTGCAGACTACACAGCAGTACCTCCATGGAGGAGGGACAGAACCTACTTAGGGAATAGGCTCTGAAGCACGGTGTGTTAAACCGAGCATCCCTCCTGGCCTGGATATCCAGGAGTAATGCTTGGTGAAAGTGTGTACTGTTTTCCAAGTAGCTGCTTGACATATCTCTAAGATAGGGATGTCTCTGGCAGCAGCTAGAGACGCAGCTGTACCTCTGGTAGAGTGAGCCCTCAGGCCTGAAGGGGAACCTTACCAGTTTTGATAGCAAAATTGGATACAAGAGACAATCCACCTGGCAATGGATCTTTAGTGGCAGGTTTCTTTCCCAACCTCACCATAAGTGAGAAATAGTTGGAGGAAGTCAAACCTGTGACCCTTGGTACACTCTATGTAGTAACTTAGGCCCTCTTAACATCTAGTTGTGCAACCTCCCTCACCAGAGGAGGAATGGTCAATGAAGAACACTGAAGTGAAATAGATTGATTAAGGTGGAAATCTGAAACCACCTTAGGCAAAATTTCCTGTTAGTCCTGAGGACTACCTTATCCCTGTGAAAGGAAATAAAGTCAGTCTCCACTGACAAAGCTTGTAACTCACTTATGCGCCTGGCAGAAGTGATGGCTACTAGAAATACAGTTTTCCAAGTCAAGTACTTAAGCTCTGCGCCAAAGACAGAGGTTCAAGGGGGCTGCAATCAGCTGAGCAATGCAAACACTAAGATCCCAGGCAGGGGCAGGTGGATTGGCATGAAGCAATCCCCAAAAACTTGGAAAATACATGTGAGCAGAAAGAGAAGAGGGCTTCCTGCTGAAATAAAAGCAGAGACAGCTGCCAAATGCACTTTCAGGGTAGCTGGTCTCAGTCCCAAAGAATTAAGATGGACCATAGTCCAAAACAGTGGGCAAATCAGCAGATTCCGGGAAATATGCTTCCCAGAACACCATATGGAAAACCTTTTCCACTTGGAGTTATAGGTAGCCCTAGTGGAAGGCTTCCTAGAAGCTTTCAAGATTTTGAGAACACCTTGAGAAAGTTGTAGGTCAGCAATCCTAACTCCTCAAGAGCCAGGCCTTGAGGTTGAGGGATTTGAGATTCGATACCAGACTCTCCCTGGGCACAGGTTAACAGATTGTGGTTCCTGGGAGACACAGGGAAGATGGACTGCTAAGAACAGAAGGAGTGGGTACTCAGGCTGCCTGGCCCAGTCTGGAGCAATCACGATCATCTTGCAGGGCTGAGATCTGATTTTGACTAGCACCTTGAACAGGAGAGGGAAGGGGGGGAAGGCATAGAGAAACTTCCCTTTCCAAATCGAGGAGAAAGGCATCCAGGGGGACTGAGCCCAACACTGGGGGCCTGCAACAAAAAAGTGGAAGTTGGTGATTGTCTGGGGCTGCAAAAAGATCTATCTGAGGGGTGCCCCATCTGGCAAAAACTATCCCCAGTACTCAGGGATCCAGTGACCATTCGTGATGGCCCTGGAAATCCTGCTGAGAGCATCTGCCAAGACATTGTCCTTGCCTGGGAGGTGAATGCTATGAGGGAAGTGTTCAGGAATAAGCCAGAGACCACAACTTATCGCCTCGGTGCACAAGGTCAAGACCGAGTGCCCCTTGTTTGCTGATGTACCACATTGTAGTGGTGTTGTCTGTTCTGACCTGTACCACTTTGTTCTGAACAGATGCAGAAAAAACCTGAAGTGCTAGAAAAACAGCTCTGAGTTCCAACAGATTGTTGTGGAGCAGAGATTCCTGAGGGGACCACAATCCCTGGGTGGAGAGGTCGCCCATGCGAGCTCCCCATCCCAAGAGGGACGCATCTGTAGTAAGGGTCAAGGAGTGAGATAGAGGGATGAAGGGCACCCCTTGTCTCAGATTGCTCTGATCCTGCCACCACTGAAGGGCCTGGATCAGGGCTCGAGTCACTGGGATCAACTTGGATAGGGGATCTCTTCTTTGAGACCAAAAGGCTCTCAAATGGAACTGAATGTCCCTCATCTGAAATCTTGCTCCTTGCACTACAGCTGTGGAAGCAGCCATGTGTCCTAGGAGCTGTAGGAAATGCCTGCTGGTCGAGAACCAGAGTGAAGGACGATGCTGGGGCCACCAGGGTCCTTACCTCTTCTAGGGGAAGGAAGGCTCTGGCCTGCTTTAAGCGCCAGTTCTGCACCTATAAAGGTGAGTACCTGGACAGGTTCCACAACTGACTTTGTAAGATTGGGAAGAAAGCCCAAGAGGCAAGCAGCTGCTGAGTAACTTGCAGATGTGATTTGACCTGGTCTGGAGACTGACCCACAATGAGCCAGTCGTCTAGGTAAGGAAAGATGGCAATCTTTTGCCTTCTTAAATGAGCAACTGCTACTGCCAGACATTTTGTGAATACCCTTGGGGCAGAGGTAAGGTCAAGGGCATTGCTCTGAACTGATAATGGCCTGAGGGCAGTCTCAAATCTGAGGTACTTTCGTGGAGCTTCTGATAAGAACATGGAAGTAGGCATCCTTGAGGTCCAGGGAAGCTAGCCAGTCCCCTGGCCTTAGGGAGGGTAAAATCATTCCCAGAGTCACCATTTTGAATTTTGGTTTTAAAAGGTGCTTGTTCAGATATCTTAGGTCCAGGATGGGCAGCCACTCTCCTGTCTTTTTTGGGGTAAGGAAGTACCTGGAGTACAGACCCTTGCCCTGGTGTAGGGGAGAAACCCTTTCTACAGCTCTGAGAGCCAGGAGGGTTGAGACTTCTGTTTCCAAAGCAAAAGTCTCTAAAGGGTTTGCAGGTGGAAAAGATCTGATTCTCATCTTTGGAAATTTTTTTGAAGCTGAGAACAGACCCTAAGCTACTACTTCCAGGACCCACTTGTCTGATGTTAAAGACTCCAGTCCTGGACGAAGGTAAGCCAGCCTGCCCCTACAGAATGGAGAACCGGCCCTGGGCATCCCATCAGGGTGCCTGTTTGGCAGGGGCTTTAGGCTGAGGGTGGGAGCAGGCCTGCTTGTACCCTGGCCTGCCTCTCCCTCTGAAGAACCCTCTGAACATAAGCTGAAGGAGGAGGCCTGGGTTTGTAAAAGGCCTGTGAAAGGCCTGCCTCTACCCTGAGCTGCCTCTGAGAGTGGCTTGCTCCTTGGCTTGTGCACTCCTATAAGTGGTTCTATATTCATCCATTTTCTTCATATAATTCTCCGTCTGCTCCCCAAACAGAGAATTTCCCACCACAGGAAAATCCATAGCCTTAGCCTGGGTATCCTGTGACAAACTAGTACACCTGAGCCAAGCCAATCTACGAAAAGCCACAGATGTAGCCATGACTCCAGAGGATACATCATTAGAATCCACTGCAGCATGGAATTGCACCTTAGATGCCTCAATACCATCAGCAGCCACCTGCTCCAGCTCCTCAGCAAGCTGGCCAGGGGCCTGTTTGGCTAAAGCCATGACAGTATCCCATCTAGATTTTTGGTATCTTGCAACATTAGCCATATAATTTGCTTGTCTGAGTCCCAAGGACACTGCCATGTATTGTTTTTTAGCCATGGCATCAATCTTCCTGGAGTCCTTGTCAGGAGGATGTGAAGCCAGGGGAATATTAGCCTTATCATAGGCTGCAGCCTGAACTACCCCAACATGGCTGCATTGCTGTGAAAGAAATTCTGTATCAGGACCTGACAAAGTGTACCTCCTGTCCATCTTTTATCCACAGGAGGCACAGAATTAGGAGCTTTTAAAATTTTTATTGTTTGTTCCTAAAGGATTTATGTAAAGAATAGACAATCTCCTGGACTCTGGGATATCCATCATCTCTACAAAGTCAGGCTCCTCTTGCTCATCCACAGCTTCCTCCAAAGGGAGCTGGGAGGTTCAGCAACTTTTATAAAACAGAAATGAGAAGACTCAGAAAGCCTAGGGAGATTCTCCTAAAGGTCTGTCTGGGAGATGTCCAGTTCAATGGGCACATCCAGACTTTCAAAATCACATTCACACTGTTCATAATCACCCTCCCCCTTCTCTGGTTCATAAAACTCCTCTATATCATATTCTTGAACCGGTGGAACCGGCCAAACCGACCTTTTTCCAGATAGTGGCGGTTCGGACAGAACCGGGGAAAGTGACTGGACAATTTGGATTGCCCTGGCTATCTCTGCAGCAGTTAGAGAAGGAATTTTTGACTCCATACCTGCTGATTTTCTAGTTCTCTTTGCTGGAACTGGCTCCTCCGAGTCAGCTCTTCGCTTGCCCGAGGAAGTCTCGCCTGGTCAGAGGGGAACTCCTCAGTTCGGTTGGCAACTGAACCGGCTGGCCATCCGGTCAGCGGCCTTTTGGCCTCCTCGCCCTGAGCCTACCAACCTCTTATCTAGGGTAGCTGCAGGGAAATTCTTGCAAATCTGGCAGTCTGCATTGAGGTGGTCAAACCCCAGACAATAAAACACATGGTGTGTGGGTCAGCCTTGGCAAAGGCTTCCCACAGACACTAAGCAGTGTTGAAACCCAGTGGGCCCGGTTTTCTTTGGGTTTTCAGACATAATGCCAGCCTAACCAAAATGTGTCCTTTTTCGGCAGTGCCAGGCAAGACACCCTTATCGGTTCCCAACCGTGTCACGGGTCGTGGAAAAAACGTAATGAAATCCGGTTTTTAGAACCGATAAGAACCAGGAACCGGACTCTAAAAAGCTTTTAAAAGCTTCAGAATAAAGTTTCAAAACAACCTGATCGGTTCAAACCGAACCGATAAACATTTACAAGTTCCACACAGAAATAAACCTATCTATTACTTACAAAACCACAGACAGAGCTTGAACCGATCGGTTTGCGGTTAAAATAATAATAATCGCGGTTGAATTTAACCGAGAAAAAACTCTTTAAACCAAGAAAATGAACCGAGCAGTAGGAGGAATCTCCGGAGCGACTGTTCAGTGAGGCGGAGTAAAGAATCTGACAGTTTCAGTTTGAAATAGCCCAGACAGAGCTTTTCTAACCGAGTTCGCGCTCTAAGTTCCATGCCCTACATGGAAGTTAACTCTTTCACCTCCGGAGCAGTTCTAATGGTGGGACAAACTGCAATAGTCATAATATAGCAAGACTTCATGTTGTTTGAAATAACGTTTTCCACGACAGAAAACGCAGCTCGCAATCCGCGGCAGGTTCAAAGGGGGAGTGTGAGTTGTTCCAGGACAAAGAGTAAGTCCCACGGAGGAACTGGATCCTTAATGGGTGGCCTAAGGTGTAACACCCCTCTCAGGAAATCTCGAGAGGCATCAAGCTGTGCCACTGTGCGCTGTCCCACCGGGAAGTGGTAAGCAGAAATCGCGCAGAGGTGCACCTTAATAGAGGAGTAAGCGAGACCCAAATGGAATAGGGAAAGCAGGTATTCCAGCGCCACTTTCACCGGGCATCCTAGAGGGGAAAGGCCGCATGCTTGCGACCACAAGCAAAAGCGGCGCCATTTCATGGTGTGCGTCACATGCGTTGCCGGCTTTCTGGCCGTGGAAAGAACTTCCGCCACCTCTTGCGAGACCCCGTGTAGCAAAATAGCTATGTCTCTAGGAGCCATGCATGCAGGTTCAGTGAGCGTAAGTCCGGGTGAACTAGAGAACCTTCCTCCTGAGACAAGAGATGGGAGCTGAAAGGCAACGGAATTGGAGGTTCCCGGGACAGCTGCGTTAGCAAGGGGAACCAAATCTGTCTGGGCCAGAATGGAGCTACCAGGATCATTGTTGCACGCTCCCTGCGCAGTTTGAGAAGAACTCTCTGGATCAACGGGAAGGGAGGGAAGGCGTAGAGGAATCTGTCCGCCCAGGAGAGGGACAACGCGTCTCGCCAGAAAACACCAGGCCCTGGATCTAGCGAGCAAAAATTGGGCAGTTCTGCATTGGATAGGGAAGCAAATAAGTCCAGTTCTGGAGTGCCCCATAGACGAAACAGATCCTCTGCTACCCCTTGAAGAAGTTCCCACTCGTGGACCTTGGCCTGGGAATGACTCAGGCTGTCTGCGATTGTGTTGTCCACTCCAGGAACGTGAACTGCAATCAGGCTCGTGCCGTGTCGGATTACCCAATCCCACACTCTCATCGCTTCCCTGCAAAGGGGGTAAGAGTGCAGCTCCTTGTTTGTTGAGGTAATACATCACCGCCGTATTGTCTGTTCGAAGCATAAGAGTATTCGGTGGGATCTCTGATTGAAAGGCCTGCAGGGCGTAAAGGACCGCCCTCATCTCCAGAATGTTGATGTGGAGATGAGCTTCTTGAGGGGTTCACGTCCTCTGGGACCTCACCCCGTTCAGGTGTGCTCCCCTGAGGCATCTGTGGAAAGAATCACCTCCGGGGATGGCGTTGAGAACGGAACACCTGCAGAGAGTGTTCCTGGGTCTAGCCACCACTGCCAGTCTCGAATCACGGCATTCGTGATTCTGACCGGCTGCTGCATGTGGTCTTGCCTTTGGTCCCACTGCACCTTGAGCATCCACTGAGTTACCTGCATGTGGAGCCTTGCTAAAGGGACGGTTGGAATGGCCACAGCCATGTGTCCGAGCAAATGAAGGACCACCCTGGCAGGAGCAGTCTTCTTCGTCGAGAGGTCCCTGATGAGGGATCTGATGTGTTCCGCTCTTTCGTCGGGAAGAAATGCTTTCCTTTGGACGGTGTCCAGAACTGCGTCTATGAACTGCAGCTTCTGTGACGGTACGAGGAGAGACTTCTCGTAATTGATTAGGATGCCCAGAGACTGAAACAGAGCCTGGGTGCTCTGGATAGCCAGCAACAACGCCTCTCTGGAGGCGGCCATGAGAAGCCAATCGTCCAATTACGGGAACACAGTGGCCCTGTCTCCTTAAAGACGCTGACATGACTGCCATGCACTTGGTAAAGAACATGGGGGCTGATGACAGTCCAAACAGAAGAGCTCGGAACTGAAAATGGTGGCCAAGAAACTCGAAGCGCAGGAACCTCCTGTGCGCTTGAGCCACAGGGATATGCAGGTAGGCGTCCTGCATGTCTGGGGATGCTAAGAAGGCGTCCTGCTTTAGCATGGGAATGAGGCCCTGAAGGGTCACCATGCGAAATCGTTTGTAGGCGACTGATGTATTTAGGTCGCTGAGGTCCAAGATTGGACGGAGGTCCCCTGTTTTCTTCGGAACCAGAAAGAAGTCTGAATAGTATCTGGATCCTATCTGGTTCTCTGGAACATACTCCACCGCTCCCTTCTGCAGGAGCGCGAGTATTTCTTGCCTGATAAGCAATTTGCGCTGACCCAAGTAACGGGAGAGCAGAGGAGGCCTCGAGGGTGGCTTGTCTGCGAATTCTATAAAGTGGTCTCTTTCGACCAACTGAAGGACCCACCTGTTGGTGGTTATGGACTGCCACCCTGGCAGGTAGTCCGCAATGCCACCCCCGACCTTGATGTCCCATTGATCCTGAGGGGCAGGGGCCGAGAAGGAGTCATGCTGTGGCAGCTGAGGGGCCCGCTGGCTGAGTTGGCTTAGCTGGGCGCTGACTTCCGCCCGTGGGCAACTTTCCCTTGGCTCTGCGAGAAACGGAGCCCCTCTGTTGTGGTCCGGTGCGGGACTGCTGTCTCTGCGTCCGGCCATGGAAACGGCTTTGGTTCTTATGAAAGGAACTAAGCCTGGGTCGGTACATTGCCTGGACCGACCTCACCGCCTTCCCGGCCTCTTGGAGTTTGGTGAGGACCTTCTCAGAGGATTCACCAAAAAGAACTTCTCCGTCAAAAGAGGCGTCCAGGATGTTCTTCAGGACGTCCAGGGTGAATCCGGAGACACGGAGCCATGAGTGTCTCTGGAGGAATACGCCCGAAGCTGCCGCTCTGGCTGAGGAGTCCGCGGAATCGTACGCGGCTCGCAGCACCCGGGTTCCCACGTCCAAACCCGTACGGAGGAGTTGCAACATCTCCTCCTTCTGCTCACCGTCTGGCAATTTGTCCGCCAGGTCCAGTCCCTGCTCCCACAAGGCATTCTGGAACTGAACCATGTGGGTTAAGTAGTTCAGGGATCTGATGGCGCAAGTAGCGGAAGCATACGTGAGCCTGCCCATAGCGTCCAGCTGTTTGGACTCCGGGTCCAGTGGCAGGGTGCTCAAATGTTGCGGTCTCTGGGACCAGTCATGAGAGACTGTGATGACCAGAGAGTCGGCCAGAGGATGTGAAGCCAGATACTGGTCTTCCCTAGGGGCCTTGTACAGGCGGTCAGCTTTCTTCGGCATCACCGGGAGCGAGTGTGGACACTTCCACGCTGCCTTTGTGACGTCCACGAAAGTGTCCACCAAGGGTGGTACCACCACAGGCTTAGGATCTTTCTGCCGAAGATACCTGGCGAGGCGTAGTCTCTCGGGGTCTAATTCTTCTGCATCCCAGCCCATGTTCTCTTGGATATGCCCCATGATCTCTGAGAACGATGGGTCATCCGGAGGAGATCTAGGAAGTTCACAGTGGGTCCAGAGAAGGGATGTGGATCGGAGAGGGGGATCTGGATCCTTCCGAAAATTCCGATCCCGTGTCCTCCATCGAAGGCGAACGGCGGCGTCTTCTGGGTCTCTTAGGGCTGGGTGACCCTGAAGAAGATCTGGACTGAGGTCTCCTTTTGTCTGGTCTCCCCGTAGGAGGATCCGCCGGCTCCTGGGTGGAAGGTACTCGGCCTGCCGCCCCGGACGGGGTAGGGGGCGCAGGGGCCGGTGGGGTCGCAGGTGGAGGAGGAGGAAGAGGTTGAAGAGGAGGAGGGGTGGGAACCGCATCCCTTTTTATGGTGTCCCATCAGTAAGTGAACAACTCCTTGACCTCGGATATGGAGAGGCCCGACAACGGACCGGGTGCCAATGGCCGGTCATCGGGTTCCGGCGTCAGCTCCCCCGGGGTCTCAGGTTCCGGAGAGGGCTCCCTTGGGAGTGCGACAGGACCGGGTTCGCCCATCTGGTCCTCGGGCTGGGTCAGCTCCTCCTCTGTAATCGTCTCCTGACCGACATCGGTGGGAGGCGTCGGGGTCCTCTTCTCATTGGGTATGGGTACGGACGTCGGTCCCCTGGCCGACGACCGAGAAGACGTAGGCCTGACCGGCGACAGGCGTCTGGCGGTCGACGGTTCCTCGGACCTATGGTGTAGGGCCGGTGTCGGACGGGCCGGCGCTGGGTCCGACGACTTCTTTAAGGAGGTAAGCTCTTTGGTCTTCCTCTGGGGAGGAGGAGGCAAGGAGGCAGACCTGACGTCGGGTTTGGAACGGCGGAAACCAGACTTATGGTGGTGATGACCGTCCCCCGACCTAGCCAGGGCCTTAGAAGAGGAAGATGAGGAAGGCCTGGAGGTCTTGGCCTGTGAGACAGAAGAGGAGCCCGAAGGGGTCTTCACCGCTGCGGGGGGAGGCTGAGAACGGGCCCGGGAAGGAGAGCGGTCGGACCGGGAGCCGGAACTACTAGATGGAGACTTGGATCTAACTCTCTCCTGTGCTTCTCGGGGTGTCTCGGGCCTTCTCTGAGATTCCCCCTTGGAGGCTGCGTCCATGGCCCTGATTTTTTCTTCGAGCAGGAATGCCTGAAGGCCTTCTGGCGATGGATCCGGGTCCGGTTGTTGAACCCCTGGCAAAAAGAGCAGGACCGGGTGTCGTGGTCTGGGCCCAGGCACCGGACGCAGGCCGAATGCGGATCCTTAAACGGGATTTGCTTCCCACAGCGCACTTCGAAGGATGGCCTTCAACGGAGGTTGGAGAGGACATCAGACAGCAAAAGAGACGAAAAAACCTAACTTTTTCCTGAAGGAAGAACTTAACCGAGCGTCGTGCGCTAGAAATGAGCCAAAGGGTCAAGACATGCAAGTCGACGGCGGGAAAGAATCAGAATCCATGGACCGCTTCTTATGTACTAATGATGTCAGGGGCGGAACCGATTGGGGCAGTTCCCGCTGAAGACAGCTAGCTAGAAGAATTCCGTGGGGTCCTGACGCCTGCCAGCTTCAGTCCTAATGGTGTAACCTGCTGCAACAGCTGTTTCTCGAAGTAAGATCCAGAAATACAACTGAGAGTAGTAATTCTTTTTATTTGTGTTAAGTGTGAAAGGTAGGAGTACATTTTTTTTTTTTATTAATTTAAGGGAAACATTTTTTAGGACCTTGATTTTTTTTGTCTAGTAACAGTGGTGACCATGTCTGTAATGGTAATCGGGGATTAGTGAAAAACTGTACTGACATCTTGGTTGCTACAAGAATCATGAAACTATTTGCTGCTGCACTGTAAATACATGGCTTTGGAATCATTTTGGCCAATGCAGGGAATTCCCTAAACATTTTCTTCATTTTTCTTTTTTTAATTCTGTTTCTCCCCCACCATTGGTGCAGCCTGTTTCCACTTGTCTATCCCTCCAGCTCTCTCCTTACCATCTCTGGCTCTTATGACCTGACCTGGGGGTCCACAGCGCACAGCTCCTGCAGCTATGGTGGATCCCGTTGGGGCGGCAAGGATTCCCTCATTGGTCAGGCAAGTGAGGGGTGAAGATTGGCAACTAAGCTCTGCTGAGTCGGAGAGACATCATCGTCATCAAGCTTGCTCCAGGGTTTTCCCTTTTCCTGCCGCCTTCAAAAGTCAGCGGTGAGGGTTCCACGTGTGCATTTACACACAACTGCATGACTGCGCACGGAACCAGCCAATGTCCTTCCTCCTGCAAGCTGCTCTGATTGCACTGCCTCATGTAGTCACCCAGATGGCAGTATAACAGAGGGACAACAAAGGACGGGCGCATCCTGGAGCAGGGTCATGAGTGCTCATGCAAGGTGGCTAACCAGAACACTGCAGTATAAAAAAAGGTGCAAGCACTGCTAAAGAGAGATCCAAGAATAAAGTTGTAATAAATCAAAGAACGAGGATTCCACATGAAATCACCGACTGGCAGCCCCAGCGCTTCAACTGCAAGGTCTTCCTCAGGGGGTGTGTCTACATGGTGTAACAGACCAGCTACTTAAACATCCTGTTTAAAGTCACAGTGCATAAATGTAAAAGAACTCAACAACTCAGAACAGTGAAAAAGTAAAAAGCAAAAGCAAACTATCAAGGTCTGTTAGAGGAAGCAGGTGATGTATACACATTCTCTTTTTTTTTTTTATACTTTATTTTTTCATTATTTCATATGTATTCATATACAATAATAAATCCATATCAGAGACAGACCATGAAAAGCATTATTACATCTCCCACTGGTGAAACAGTATTGCTTCCCCTTAATATTTAGGATTACATGCATCCCTGATATATTGATACCACATGGAGGGTAACTAAAACATTATTAGACCCAATCAATTTCAAACTTCCAGATTAAGCTGTATAATGAGCCCAAGAGCAGTATGACTGAGTCCAGAGATCTTAAGTCCATAAAAGTCCCGGAAAAACCTTGCCCCTTCTAAGGGCTACTGGTGTCATACATTCTAGCCTGTAAGGTTTAATATCACCAGTAAATGATCCTAAGGCAGCAACTTCATGAAACTTTCCAACCAAGTAACTATTTATTTATTTTTTTCCCCCAATAAGAATCAGGATTAACTCATCCTGCGCTTTATATTCCTTATTCAAAGTAAAAAAAAAAGCAAACCCCGCTTCTAGTTAAACTTTCCTCCGTCAATATATTCCCCTTTTAAACAAACGTGGAGCTGGCTCATCGCCATGTTATTATGCCCTGATATCTTTGAGTCTTAAACAAATTCGCAAGTGTCCTCGCGACAGATACCGGATTAATTATTCTGTCTATTAGAAATGAGGCAGAAAACTCACAAAGTTATTAGTAATGTTAAATTACATTATAGATCAACAGGGTTCAGTCCTCTGTATCCGAGTCCACTTCCCCAGGTAGTCGACAACGATCTTGGGCTGAGACGAATTTTGAAGCCCATTTCCCAGCTTCGTTGGGGTCGGAAAAGGCCCAAACCTTACCCTCGTAGACTATCCTCAGTCTTGCAGGAAAGATCATCGCGTGGGCTATTGCTGCTTCTCGTAGAACTTTCCTAACCGCATCGAATTTCTTCCTCCTGATACGTGTAGCATAACTCAGGTCAGGAAACAAAAAAACATTTTGATCCTCTTGCATTATAGGGCTTGCTTGTTTTGCCAGATGTAGAATTCTATCCCTAGAACTGACCCCGTCAGTGACTAAAAGCAATGTCCTGGGTTTTCCAGCGTCTTCTCGATATCCTCTTGGAGTAATCCGATATGCCTTCTGCAGTGAGAGATTCAGGCTCTGACCATCCGGCATCAATTTTAAATCAAGCCACTCGCGTAAGAACATGAGAGGGTGATCGCCCTCTGTCCCCTCGGGTAGACCCAGGATCCGGACATGCGAGGAACGGGCCTGATTCTCCAGGGTTTCCAATCTAACTCTTAGATGATGATTCTCCTTTACCAGAAGTGTGGTTGCCGCCACTGCGGATTCTGCTTGCCGCTTTGCTGTTGCAGTCTCCACCTGCATTCCTGCCACTGAATTCTCCACCACGGTGACCCTTGTTGCGAAAGTGTCCAGTTTAGAATTCATATCTGTGACCGAAGCGATTAGTTTTTTTCAGCTTAAGACCGATCGAGGACATAGTTTCCTCCGGTTCCAGGAGTGATGCGGCCTGCTTCTCTGGGCCTTGACTCGCTGACTGCAAAGTTCCTATGGTTTTAGCGCTTGAACCGCCACCTCTGTCCTTCTTAGGGTTTCCCATTTTAACTATATAAGGTTCCTTAATGCGTCCTCTGGATTTATATCTTTAGTTGGTCGCCAAAATAATAGATTTTGATCATATTTTAGAAATTTTTTACGGAGCTGTTTAAAGTTGCTGCCTCTCAGCTCGGGCTCCACAGCGCCCCCCCATGTATACACATTCTTAATACATTTTTAACATCATTTTACCTTTTTATATAATAAAAGACTAAATATAGTCTGATTAAATACGTGACCACCACCAGACTGCATATAACCAACCTGGGGGTGCAATCTCCTCCACTGTCACTTCCGCAACCAAAGACCAGTTACTGCATTACCCTGTCATGGCACTACTTTTTGTCCCTCTGCTGATAAAACTGAGGATGATATATATCTGGCTGATGCATATGATTCCTGTGGTAAATAGATTGTCTGTCTCCATTAAAATACAACTCGTTTTGCTATTGTCAGGAAGGCAATAGATTCGTGGAACACTTGATCCTCTATGGAAGAAATAATCAAGTAAGCATGACACGGGACAGGGACGCCCCACCATCCACCCCCCAACCCATGCCCCGCACTCACTCACGACATTAACTCGCTAGGTATACTCTATATTGTCAAGTCTTCTGTAGTCGCTGCAGCCGCAACTGTGCCACAATTTAAACGCTATATCTTGTGCATACTGGCGGTGTTCTGTATCAGCCAGAGTCAGCCTGCTCTATGATCCCATAGCCCTTGAACGGGGTTGCTGCTGCTTATGAGGGGTACACTCAATGCTGCATTTCTGCCAATCTTGTAGAGCCTCTGATCTAGAGTTGTAGGATTGCTAGCCTTCTGGATACTGGATTAAAAGTCTGGCAGGGTAAAGTGTGAAATTCACGGCATCTTTTCATTGTCAATGGTGCACAGTCATTATCAACAAAACAATCAGATACTCTACAATAATTGTACATATACTGTCTGCATTGCTTTCTTTCTAAAGTTTCTGATAAGTCCTTTGCCCACTTACTAGCTTTGTTTACATTAATACAGTACAATACAGCATCTGCTCCTGTGGCCAGCAGTGTAGTCGAGCGGGCAGCATAACTTGCGACTATTTTACCACTCTGTTTCTGGCTGTGCAACATTTTATCCGGCGGCAAGATCGATCAATGACAATTGCAGTAACAATCTTTTGTCTCCGCGACCTAATGTCCGTTACGTATTGACCATAACATTATGTCCGGGGACGATATGTCCGTACACGGTTGTTCACATATCTAATCAGACTATATTTAGTCTTTTACTATATGAAAAGGTAAAATTAAGTTAAAAACGGTTTCAGAAAAGGGCACAGTGCCACAACTGCCCTCCTGGAATTTACTGGATACATACACCGTGCTCTTGACCAAAGGAATCTTGTGGGTGCAGCCTTCATTGACCTAACGAAGGCATTTGACATTGTCAGCCACTCTTTGCTTCTGCAACAATTGACCAACACTGGCGTGTCAAAAGAAGTGATGCTTTGGTTCAAAAACTACCTGAATGATCAAACTCAATCTGTAAAAATTTCCGACGTCTTGTCTGACCAAAGAAATGTCCACTCTGGCGTGCCACAAGGTTCCATCCTTGGCCCTCTAATTTTTAGTATTTTTGTAAACAACCTTCCCCTCCATTGCCACCAGCGCATACTATTATATGCCAACGATGCTGTCATTTACTCAAGCCAACCTAACCCCGCTCTACTTGAGGATCATCTTCAAAGTGGCTTTGATGAAGCTGAAACCTGGTTCTCTAATCAAAAGCTTGTGATGAATTACAAAAAACTAAAGTTATGTTGTTCAGCTCCACAAGAAACAAATTTAAAGCGCATGCACTCAACATAAAAATCAACAAGGTGTCCCCCTTGATGTAGTGGAACAATTCAAGTATTTAGGGGTTACACTGGACAAACACCTCTCCTTCTCACATCATACTGAAACTGCAGCAAAGGAGGTAAATATAAAAATTGGTCTTCTGTATCACATCAAGCGTAATCTAACCCCTGAAGCCCTCAAACTGGCGGTGTATAGCTCCATCATCTCAGTCATTGATTATGATCTCGTAATCTATGGATCGGCTACTGACACCATGCTTCGCAGAATAACTATTGCACTAAATAAAGCCTACAGGTTAATTATAGGGTCTGACTGCTTTACTCACACCTGTGATTTATACGAACAGACAGGTTGGCTTCAACTGAAAAATCGAATTAAATATCAAACCTGCTTACTAGTCAAAAAAGCGCTCCTAGGACTAATGCCACCCAGAACGGCAGCACTGCTTACTCCCTCCTGACCCGCTAAGATCGCCAGATCAGCTGCCCACCAGTCTCTCCTAGTTCCTAGATGCCGGACATCACAAGGTCAGCATTCTTTCACCTACAGTTAAATTTCCTGGACTATAAAGACTTAACACTGCAAAAACTTGGTGCCTTCAAGACCAAGCTAAAACTGACCCTCATGGCCAACAGTTCTTGTGACTGCTTCACATGATTATCTGCCCCTTGCACCCTAGGGTCTGCCTAGTACTTCTCAGTGACCTTGCCATCTCATCCTGTCCTTGGTTCTCCTTATGCCCACTCTCCCTACCTCCCCTTCCTTTTGATAGTAACCCTGCTTTTCCCTCTCCTCCCATCCCACCCTTAAAGTGTGTACGCTTGTCTTTACATGGTCTGCACCTCTACTTACCTTACCTCTCCCTCTTACACACTTCCCTATCCTACCTCCCCTCTCTAGCCTCTCTCACCTGCTATTTATTATATACTTTTTACTTGAGAATCCAACACTGTTATCAATTCCAGGTACTGTTTCTTATGTCATTTGTGCTACTGTTATCAACTAAATTGTATTTATCCTCTCATGTATTTATCAATGTATAATTTTAGTTATACTATTCTTTTCTGTCGTGTTAATTTATAGTAATATTCCTGTGTCTGCATGTTACCCTCCCACCACCGACGTGGAACCTTTGTAAATGAGCACCTGCGCTCAAAGGTGTTACTCCAAGATCAAAAATAAATAATGTATTAAGAAGAATGGTAGCTGGTCAATATGTCAAATGCAAAATCTCCCAGGCAAAAATGTCAAAATGTTGCATATAAAAATGTCCCATGGGCAATATTACCCCCACACAAAAATGTCCAATGGGCAATATTACCCCCATATGAAAATATCCTATGGGCAATATTACCCCCACACAAAAATGTCCCAACATGCAACATTCCTTTTTCTCCACTGCTGAGCAGAATGGAGTTTGTTTTATATATATATATATATATATATATATATATATATATATATATACATACATACACACACACACACACACACACACACATATATATATATATATATATATATATATATATATATATATATATATATATGATGAGGTGTAGGGGCAGAGCATTGGTAGAGGATCAAAGCCCCCACATTAGGGACAGGCATGTTGTTTCCATATTTTTGTGCAGTATTATTTCTCAGGATATTTTTGTTTGACAAAATTGCTTTGACAATTTTGTCTTGGACATTACTGTATGCGACATTATGACACAGTGCCTTAAGAATGCGTATACTTCACCTGCTTTCTCTAACAGACTGTGACTTTAAACAGGATGTTTAAATATGTGGTCTGTTACACCATCTAGACATGCCCCATGAGGAAGACTTTGAGGTCGAAGCGCTGGAGCTGCCAGTCGGTGTTTTCATGTGGAATCCTCATTCTTTGATTTATTAAAACTTTGTTCTCAGGTATCTCTCTGGGAGTGCTTGTACTTTTTAAATATTGCAGTATCACAGAGGAGCCTGCTTCTCTTCCTCCCTGTAGGAGAGCAATGCTCAATCCCACCCCTCACCGCCTAGACTTTTTCTTCAAACCTGGGTCTCCGGCGTCACGAGCGATAGTCCTACCACTGCATTAATGAGTCCCTACCCATTTTATAACATAGTGCACCTTAGGGACAATTCAACAAGAACTTGTCTTTTCTGATGCAGGTTTACCTTCTCCTACCGCACTACTAGTGGCAAACAATTAATTTGTTTTCAATTCTGGGCTTTTCTGCCCTTTGTCTGCATGTAGCACTTCTTGCATCTGGGCTGTGAAGTTTCTCCTTTCCTAAAATGGAGTGAGGTTCTAGATAAAACACAGGCAAGGTTGAAGACTGATTCATGTGAAATAAGGAGACTAGTTCAAATAAAAATTTCACATTTGTTCGAAGCATCACCTCATCCCTATATAACACTATGAAATTTGGTTCCGTACAAAGTGCTTGCAACTTACTGACCCTTCTTGCAGAAGTAATAAATGCCAAACACACCACTTTCCAGGCTAAGATTTTGAGCGCTGATGAAAATATGGGCTTAAAAAAGGAGATTCATCAATTTTGACAGAACAAGGTTTAAATCACATGGTGGGGTATAGGTGGTTCAGGCACTCGAAAAATCTTTTGAACACTAGGAGAGCAGCAAAGGATTTTTCCCTTCCTGCAGATCTGACAGCAGAAATGGCTGCTAAACACACCTTAACGGTAGAATGTTTTAGGCCTTATGTCTGTTAATGTACCAAGTAATCCAATATCACTGACATGTCTACAGTTTTTGCAGTGACCTACCAAGAATCACATTAAATACTGGATCCTCTTCATTTTGAATTATAAGTTTTCCTAATGGCTGACTTTCTAGAAATTTCAAAGCTTCCAGGACCTGGTTTGAGAGGTTTAGGTTAGAATATTCTAACCCCTCAAGAACCATGCTCTCAAATGAAGGGGTATGAGGTCTGGGTGAGTTGGCCTGTCTCGTTAGTGGGTCTATTGATGATCTCTGTGATATTTTCAGCATTAGTGAGTACCAGGACTGCTTTGCCAGTCTGGTGCCATCAGAATCATTGCAGCAGCCTCCCTTCTCAATTTCCCCAATATTTTAGTTAGAGGAAATGCTTACAGGAACCGGTTTCTCCAGAGAATAGCCAGTGCATCCCATGGAAGGGTCCCCACTGAGGTAGTTCTTCATCCTTCTGTTTTCCCATGAGGCAAACAGATCTATTTATGGTACTCCCCATCTCTGAAACACTGGGCTTAGAACGCCTTGGTTCAGAGACCACTGGTAGGTCACGAGTCTAATCCTGCAGAATCTGCTAGTACATCTCCTTTTCTGCTAGGTGTACTGCAGATAGGTTTGCATTTAAGCTGTACACCAGGTTCCAGATGACCTAGTGCCTCCCTGCTTGTTTACATAATGCAAAATGTTTACACAGTCAGTCTTTATCAGGAGTGTTAAGCCTGCAAGGAGGAGGAGGAGAAGGACTTCATGAAAAAGGAGCAATGCTCTGAGTTTCAGCAAGATTATGAGCTCCTTTCTTGAGAGGCACAAATTCCATCTACGGTTCTCCCTCTCCAGATGTCTTCCCAGCCTAGTACAGATGCATCAAGGATTGAAGTAAGGGAATACCCTCTCTGAGGTTGCTTACTTCTTTTTATGTTTCCAATTTTCTCACCTCCTATTCCAGTAAGAGTTTTTGCACGGATATCTGAGCTGAAAAAAAAAAAATAACTGAATTTGTTTCATTTTGAAAATTTTACAAATTTAATATGTAAGCCCAGTCTTCTTATCTCCAGAACCTACTTGTCTGTGGCAATTCTTTTCCACTCTTCTTTAAAATAAGACAGGCAGCCTCGTACTGGCAATTGGTCTGTGGCCACTTGGGCAGAACTGTAAGGGGTTAGGCTGTACCTGGGCTGAAGGAGCTGTGGCAGATTTCTGCCTGCCTCCCTTTCTTCCTCTGCCTCTCCCTGTGCTCCTCTGAACTGTGTAGTCATAGTGCATACAGGATCCAGTACAGTAAGCCCTTCCCATACCTCCCCTTCAAAAGGGCCTGTAAGGCATTAAGTGCCTCTCTTTCTAAGAGAGATTTTTAAAAGTTGCTTTTTGTTCATCAACTTTTTTCATGTACACTTCAGTTTGGCACCAAATAGGGAAGTACCTTTAAAGGGGAAATCAAGTGCCTGATTTTTCATCTCCTGTTAACAACCTAGTTGTTCTGAGCCATGCAAATCTCCTGTAGGATACTGAATTTGCTATAGCCCTAGATGCAATATCATTCACATCAACAGCCATCTGAAATTGGTATTAAGCAGCTTCCAAACCAGCCTCCAGTGTATGCAGCAAGCGACACTTCTCTTGGGAAAGCAATCCTTCACAAAGTGGCAGGACTGAATTCCACAATGCCTGCTGGAAATTAGCTGAGAAAATTAAGTATGCAGCCTGCCTTAACAACAGAGTAGAGGCAGTATATGCCATTTTAGCAATTAGGTCAATTATTCTGGTGCAGCTGAGATATTCACTTTTGCTTTCTCACAAGCAGCTGCCTGAATAACTCCCTTATGTTCACGGTAAGTACTGTATAAATGAACCCAGAGCCTTTCTTGGTTATCGCATATCTTTTCTTAATCCTCACATCGATGGCTGTAGAGGATGAAGGCGTAACCTTTTTAGTGGCATTCTGAAAGATCTTACAAATAGGTATGTATGGACACTCTTTTGCCAAAATCAGACCCAGCGAACTCCTTGACTCTGCTTCCTCCATGGCCACTTCTTGCTCAGTGGATGAAGGATTCAGCATACCAGCCATTTGGTTCACAAATGCTGTATAGGATGAATAATTTTATTCACTCTGGCGGGGAACCAAATTACTTCCCAGCAGTATCCTTTGGGGAAAAATAAGTCCTCCTCCTCCTCCTCAAAGCCTTCTACCAGAATAATGGGAGGGGCATCAGAGGTGTGTTTTTCAAAGCTCTGCACTATTTTGACAGCCTTGCTCTGGTTCTTCTGCTTTTCAGACAGAGGTACCTCAATGTATTTTTCTTTCTGCTTTCTTTTGCCAGCTGTAGTACTTGCGTGGTGTTCAGAAAGTTTTTGTTTGCTTTTTAAGGCTTCCATCAGAGTCACCAGTGTGTTTCTGGCTGAGAGCCCTGTGTGCTTTACTGGAAGATGGCTTAGCAGTCCTGCCTGTCTCCTTGTGTGAGATGACTTCTCTTTTACTGAGGAGTGGCTGCAGCTTTTTTCAGTATCACTGGGTGCCAGAGACTACTGTGGAGATGTGGAGTTATCTGCAGCATACTTTCTACCTTCAGCGGTACCTTTCTCTGTGTTTTTATTATATTTTAAGCATAGCATTCTTCTGAAGGTGTTGTAAAAGCTGGTGCTGATGACGAACGTCGTTTCACTGCTCTTTGCATGTTTGCTTGCCAGTGGCATAAGTAAGCATGTGGCATAAGTAAGCATATTGCTATCACTGTGTGATAGGGCTTTTGGGGCTTGTTCTTTTCCTCCAATCACAGGTTTAGGCTCAGCAATCTCATCCCTAATACCACCTGCTCTCTGCTGTCACTATGACCTACTTAGCTATTCATAGAGCTACAAAGCGGAATATGCAGCGACAATGTGCACTGCCTTGAAGGTTCCTACTAGGAACATTTGTTGTGCTCTTTGTACCACACAGCTGTCTCCTGCAGTCACTCGGCATCACTTCCTGTTTTCTCTCTGCCCATTAGCACTTCCCGTCATCTCCCACTTCAACAAACTGCAGCCACTCTCTCATGCTGCCGAACAACCCACCCTCCCTCCTCTCATGGTCCAACAGTACAGAGCAAATACAAGTAAATAAACATGACTGGCATTGGCACGTTTTCCTTGTTTTAGGGCAGAAAACTCTACAGAGTCCGCAGTTTTCAAAAACATAACCTGGGCCAAAACAGCACTAGCTCAGGACCATGCACACAACAGCACAGTCCAAAAGCAAAACTGTGCTGTAAACAACAGTGCCCAAAGAAACCAGAGATCGCAAAAATGACGCCAATGGTAGCGGTCCACAAACAGACCAACTGCTACCATGGCTAATAATAAAAAAAAAAAAAAAAACTTAGCGACCACTGAAAATATTTGTTTAGTGGTTCAAACTTCAAATTCTGCAGTGTGGTTATGCCCCCCCCCCCCGATATTTTTATAACCAACTCCGCAAGGGGGTGGAAGGCCCCCCAAAAATGTTAACTTTGTTTTTGGGGGGGGGGATAGAAAACAGAAATGCATCAATCAGGAGACTAGAAACAGAACCCTGGTCTCCAGGAGGATTCCCTGCCGTAGCTGCTTGGGACCTTAGCATCTCCATCACGGAAGCAGCTCGTCAGGGCACCACACTGCCAAGACTTCTATCCTCCAGCAGTGTGCCTAGACAACTACAGGTGTAACGGTAACTGCCTTGCGCTACGCTATCCCTGTAGCTATTTAGGCACATGCTATTGTGGAAGTGCGATTCTGACAGCACTGTTATGGAAATGCTGTTTTCACCTGGTATGGACCCAAACAAACAACGCAAATGTAGCTGTATGCTTTTGCTAAACAATGCTTACAGGAGCTATACTGTTTAAGTCCTACAGGCCCAGTTTTCCTTTTGTGCATGGCAAGTACCACCACAAAATTACTTTTTAGCAGGTGTATTTTAGAAAAATGTACAACCATTTCAAAAATAATGTTTCAACTGAAGTACATTTTCTTTATGTTTGTGTAATTTACAACTGTAGATCCAAACCAGGAAATGATGAAAAAAACAGTTCTGCCAGTTTCGGGAACCACAACAGAACTGGTAAAAAAACATTAAAATATAAAAAAATAAACTAACGCAGAGTATCAAATAAACTTACAAACTTTACACAGGAAGCCTAGCCACTGGGATAGAAACATTATTTCAGGGAGACTGCGCTCTTCGGGGGTGAAATAAATCTGCTGTTCGAATGCCAGGGTGAGCATAACCACATTGCATTATTTGAACTTTAAAGAGCAACTAAACAAGTAGTTTTAGTGGTCGCTAAGTTAAAAATCTGAATTCATGGTCCACTAGAGCTGGGGGTGGCATTGTAAAAGATAGTACTCCTATCTTTGTTATAGAGCTTTAACCCATTTTGTCAGCTTTTAAATAGTTGTAAACAAAGATCCCAGAGTTTCAATGTCAGTGCCACAATCTAGCCATAAGCTGGCGACGACGTGAGACATGATTACATCGTTGAAGCGAGACTGCTACTACAGACTACATAGGACTTCTATTAGTCTGTAGTAGCAGTCTCGCTCCAATGACATAATCATGTCACACGTTGGCACCATCTTATGGCTAGATCGCAGCGCTGACTTTGAAACTTGGGGATCTTTGTCTATATTTAAAAGCTGACAAAAATGGGTTAAAGTTCTATAACAGAGGTAAGGTGCACTATCTTTTAAAGTGCCCCCCAGCTGTAGTGGACCATGATTTTGGATTTTTAACTTGTGACCACTAAAAATACTTGTTTAGTTGTCCTTTAACACTGTAAAGTTCTGTATCACAGGCAACACCACAGGACTGAGATGCTGCTATTTGTATATCATCACAAATCTACTCTCATTGCTAAAAACTGTTTTAGGAACCTTCAGGAAGCAGGGTTATGTGTTAAAAAACTGCATTTGTTCAAGACAACATAACTTACTTGGGGCACGATACTGATGAAGACACAGAATCTGTTGGCAGAAAAGAACCACTTGGCTCATCCAGTCTGTCCAGATGGTCCCTGCTCAGTATGTCTCCGCAGACCCTAACTGGTCTCCATGACCTTCTTTCCTCTCGGCCTATTTGCTACTATTCCCCTATGTCTATCTTACGCATGCGTGAAGCCCCCTACTGTTTTTGCTTCCGCCAATTCTGCTGGCAGTCTGTTCCAGCTTAGGGTATTCACCCCATGGAGGATAAAACAAATGCCATTTCTCAGAGCCCCTAAGCCAACTAATTTCTTGCATTGCTAAATTATTATGGGACAGTAATCTCAAATTTAGTTTCCCAACTTATGACACAACTGCTGCAGAAAGGTCAGAAATGGGGTAGGTCATAAGAATGCCAGGAAGCTTTTGAACAACTGGCGAAGAAGCAGCTTCCTGCATTGCATGTTATTGCATTATGATGCTACACTGCCTGTTATTTTAGCATGTGTTGCCTCACTGGTCAGTGTGGATGCTGTAATTTCTCATGAAATGCCAGATGGTAGTAAAAAAAACCTATAGGTTGTGCATCTTGCACCTTGGCCAAGAGTAAGAGAACGAGGGTATGTACAAATGGAAAACATGAGTTAAGGAATAATTTTTGGGGTCAGGGGAAGAGTTGGACAGGGTTTTGGGGGAGCCCATTGGCAGAATGGCAAGCAAAGGGGAGGTATTGATAAGGGGGACTTTAATCTGTCGGATGTAGAATGGAGCACTCTGGCCGCAGCTATAACTAAAAGTAGGGCAAACCTAGACTCTCTACAAAGGGCGTTTCTTAAGCAGATGGTTACAGAACCCGCTAGAGACAAGGCAGTGCTCGATCTGGTACTTACGAACAGGGACAGCATTGTGGACACCACAGTGGGTAGCCCCCTGGGTACAAGCGATCATCGTGCAATGTGGTTTGGTATACGGATTGGGCAAGGGTAAAAACACACACTAAGATGAGGGTCCTGAACTTCAAGAGAGCAGATTTTAAAGAAATGGAAGACTGCCTAAGTAAATACCTTGAAGGAGGGGATGACCGGGCCGGGGGCAGAGGAGCCACAATGGAAAAGCATAAAGGAGAGGATAGCTAAGGCAATGGGAATCTGTTCGAAGGAAGTAAGCAAGTGTAAGAGGAGGAAGAAGCCAAAGCAACCGTCAGAGGAGAAAGAGGCCACCATGGTTGTCAAAGGAGGTGGCTAAGGTGGAAATGGAGAAAAAAAACAGACAGATTTTAGGAAGTACACAGAGAGCTATATGGAGGGGACAGGGAGGTACATCTAGATAAACAAAGGGAGGCAGGATGGAAGGTGAGGGCAGCAAAGGCTCAAACAGAGGAGAGGATCACCCAGAAGGCTAAAAAAGGGGATAACTTTCTTCGGGTACATGAGAGAAAAAAGGAAGGCAAGGGGTGGTATACCGAGGCTCAAGAGACAGTGTGTGGCGGGCGGGGGGGGAGGATTGTGCAGAGAAAGACCAAGAAAAAAGTTACAATTTTAAATGAGCACTTTTGCTTGGTCTTCACAGTGCAGGGGGAGGGGGGAATGCCATGCATCAACAAGCACCAGCAGGGTGGATACAAGTCCATTTTCGGAAGACAGTCCGCTGGTAATTGGAAGTCCTAAAGGAAAACAAGTTGATGGAGCCAGATGGGATCCATCCAAGGGTACTAAAAGAACGGTGCTAGCCACCCCTCTGGCAACACTATTCAACACCTCACTAGAGACAACGGTGGTTCCAGAGGACTGGAGGAGAGCCGATGTGGTCCCTCTGTACAACAGTGGCAGCAGGAAGTAGGCTAGCAATTACAGACCAGGCAGTCTCACATCAGTGGTGGGGAAATTACTGGAGTACCTGGAGGCAAATGAGCTGCAGGATCACTGGCAGCTTGGCTTCATTGGGGGGGGGGAGTCATGTCAAACAAATCTCACAGATTTCTTTGACTGGGTAACTAGGGAGGTGGATCGGGGAGGGAAGTGGATGTGGCCTATATGGACTTCAGTAAGGCCTCTGACACTGTACCACACAGGATGCTGATCAAAGTGAAAGTCCCTTCAACCTATTTTCTATATACCCTCTCTTGCACGCCTCTAATTTCATCCTAATTTAAATATAAACGAGGTTGCTTCCCCCTGTTTTTGCCCTGGTGTGAGAAACCGTTTTTCTTCATTGCAAAGGTCACAACCCTACTCACGCAAAGCATCATGGGAGTTGATGATGTGTACACACACAAGCCAGCAGAAGTTATATTCTCAGTCAGTTCTGTTACATGCCTTGTGAAGTCCCTGTAGTCTCTAAAAGCAATTTTTTTCTAACTCAGATACACTTTAAATAACAGAAACAGCAGAGCACTTACTATGCCTTGAAATATTTCATGGCCAGCATAAGAAAAGAACACAGGGCTGCAGAGGACAACAACCGCACTGACAAATACAACACAACTTCTGCAGGCTTTAGCACCAAAACATCACAAAATTCCAGGATGCATTACATGATTTGGGTCATGACCTTTGCAATGGAGTCCAGCAGGTTTTCACACCAGACAAAAGTACCTCCATTTGCATTGAAATCCTGATGAAATTAGGAGGGTGCAGTAAAGGCAATCGTTCATGCCTACAAACAAACAGAATAAAAGGCTGCAGGGACCTTCCCTTTAGGAAACATAGCAACCTGGGACTGGGGCAGAAGGTGGCAAGCTGGGTATCAAACTAGTGGAAAGACAGGAAGCAGAGAGTGGTGGTAAATGGCAGTCACTCGGGGGCCGGAGAGTGATCAGTGGAATATTACAGGTGTCAGTGCTGGGTCCTGTCCTATTCAACGTCGTCTTAAGTGACGTTGCTGAGGAATGGGAGGGCAATGTGTGTCTCTTTGCAGATGACACAAACATTTGCAACAGGGTGGACACCCATGAGGGGATGCAAAGGGATCTAGGGAAACTACAGGAGTGGTCTAGGGTGTGGCAGCTGGATTTCAATGCCAAAAAGTGCAAATTCATGCACCTGGGGCAGGGAAACCCAGGGGCTCTGTATAAGATGGGAGGTACTTACAGTCACCAAGCAAGACAGTGACCTTGGAGTAATCATATATGATGATCTTAAGGTGGCAGGGCAGTGGGGCAAGACAGTAGGCAAGCCTAGCTGAATGCTGGAGTGCAAAGGGAGGAGGATTTCCAGCAGGAGAAGGGAGGTAAAGCTGCTACTGTATCGCCCACTAGTGAGACCCCACCTGGAGTACTATGTCCGGTTCTGGAGGCTAAACCACCAGAAGAAAACTGACAGGATGAAAGCAGTCCTGTCTACCAACATGGTGCAGGGGCTGCACGAGATATCACATGAGGAGAAGCTGCAGGAGCTCAACATGTATTCTCCGTAGGAGAGAAGCACGAGAAGGGATATGACTGAGACCTATAAGTACCTTATGAGGGTAAACAACGTGCAGGAGGGGGAGTCTCTTTCAGAGGAGGAGCACCAGAACATGGGGCATGCTATGAAGCTTGGGGGGAGGAGTTTAAGAGAAATACTTCTTCACAGAAGAGGTCGTGGATGCATGGAACAGTCTGCTACAAGAGGTGGTGGAAGCGAAGACAGTGGGGAGCTTCACACATGCATAGGATAGGCACATGGGCATAATAGACAGAGGTAAGGGAGGAGGGCGGGACACCTGTGACCAAATACAGTCCAAGATGTCGTAATAGTCGAGGTAAATAGGGCAGACTGAGTGGGCCTACCGGTCCTTTTCTATGTTACTATGAAACTTCACAAATACCTTTAAAGTAGAACATTCACCCTAGTTACAGACCACTAACACTTACTTAAATCCTAGGACCCAAGACAGGCATACCTTCATTAGCAGCTGCTAGGTTACAGAGATGGTCACGATTCTGGTTGCGTATCAGTATGATATTCATTACACAGCTTCAAATCAGCATGGTAACATAGGAACATTATCCAGACTGGCACTGGGTATTTTTTTTTTTTCCCAACTCTCTTTTACCTCCTACACTGGCAACCCCCAGACTCTCTCCAGTGCAGTCACTCAATGCACCCTGGTTCCGCCCTGCCTGTAGCCCTCCAGCACTGACTCCCGACATGGACCCATCTCCACTCCTCGTCCCCCAGTCATCCGACCCCTCAGCTCTGAGCCCCCTTGGGTGGGACTGCCTACTCCTCTGGTGCTCTATCTCGAATCTAACTGAGTGACCAGGGACAGTAGGAGGGAGTGTCGGTTGCGGGCTGGAAAGGCCCGGCATTGGACAAGAGGGCTGATCCCTAGGCTCACTTTCACCTACTGGGTACCAGGAATTTTCACTTGTTCCGCCTACTGGTGGGGTCGTGCAGTGGTGTCAGCACATGGAGGGCACATTCCTGCCCCCTCCCACCAACACTGTGCCCCCATTGGTTGTCCCAACCAAGGTGTGTGGTGCCCCCAGCCTCCGCTAAGAGCCGCTACCTGGCGGCGAAGTCCACAAATCCCTCCCCAGGACAGGAGAGCAGTCTAATGGACGCTCGATCCTCTCCTCCCCCACTGACCCCTGACAGTCCAAGCTCGCTCCCGAACCCTGGCTGCCGGCATGGCACAAGGTGTGGCATGTAGTGCCTCAACCCTCAGCCCCACCAGGTCTGGCACTGATGCTGAAAAGTGTAACCCAGTGTTTAGTATGTCATTTATGGACAAATTACCTATCACTGCAACTGGCATATCTTGTGAAACTGAGAAAAGTCCAGTGCTGAAAAAGGTTAAGCACTACACACTCACTGAGTGGCCTGCATACTGTATGCATCAGATGCGAACTTTGAAACCTTTGTGAGCAGAAAATGTGAACTAAACAGTAGTCTCTCATTTCACTGCTCTGCAATTGCCTTTACATGCTCTTGCAAGGATCCATGACACCGCATTGTCAATTTCTTGTTGACACAACATTTCTCACATTACTGTGGCCACCGCACTGCGTCGGCATGCAGCCGTGGAGAACAAAGTTGGGTTTTTTTAGGTTGTGCCTCTGCACCCCTTACTATTATCAACCCAAGATGGAGCTGATTTGGGGATGCGCCGGGGTCCCGCGCGAACTATTAGTAGGGCATCCCGTTACTCTCTATCTATGACGAGTCTTCAACATCAGCAAGTTCAGCTCCTAAAACATCTCTGCTGTTAATGAACAATGTACTAGGAGGGGAAGGTACCTGGAATTGAGGGGGCTCCTGCAGAGGCAGGTGTGAGTGGGATGTCAGCAGGCTCAGCAGATGGGGGAGAAGAAGCTACTCCCCAGCACAGAGTCTCTGGGAGAGGAGGATACAAGTAAATGGGTAGGAGGGAGGGAGGTGAGGGATGGAAGGCAGAACGCTGTGGGGATGGAAGGGGACAGCAAGGAAGGGGGAGTTGGAGTGAGGATACCCGGGGGTAGAGGTGGAGGAATTATTAGGGAACAGGGGTGTACTGTGAGGGGATGGGGTTATGCAGGGAGGCAGAGGGGGTAATATGGAGAAAGGGGAGGCGAGGCAAAAAAAAACCTTGGGGCCAGTGGGGCAGGGTCCCTTGACCCTGGAGGGAACATAGTGATGAACCCGGGTGCAGGGGGAAGAATGCAAGTGGTTGGGGAGGAAGGGTCAGTGAGGGAAAAGAGGTGAGGGCAGGGGAGACCCTTGTCCCGGGAAGGGATGGGCCTGAGAGTAGGGGAAGGGAGGTGGACAAGGCTGTGAGGAGAAAGAGCTCAGGGCGGGGGGGGGGCTTCCACTCCTGGGGGAAATACAGAGATGGGCCTACCTGCCATATTAGGAATGGTAGTGGCCAGGGAGGACAGGTCAGTGAGGAATAGGGTCTGGAGAGGAGGGGATGGGACGGAAATTGGCACGAGGTGGAGGGAAGGGGACGTTAAAAGAAACGAGGTAGGAGGGGGCAACTGGGGACTGCAAGTAGGCCTAGGGAAAAGGAGGTGGTAAGAGTGCTACTCTTGGGTGACTCCATGATTAGGGGGATCAGGTGGGGGCGGCGTGGGTAGTTGGAGACCTCTCGTGGAGTCAGGATCAAGAGTATACCAGGCTTGACGGTGCACAAGGCCAAGCATCTGGTCTTTGCTCTGGCAAGGCAGTGTGGTGACCCCTGGCATCTTAGTGCACCTGGGAACAAATGATATAGAGAGGAACAGTGAATGGGAGATTCAGGCTAGGTTCAGAGAGCTAGCCAGGGTCTATCAGGACTTGGGGTGTTCGGTCTCCTTCTCAGAGATCCTACCAGTGCCTAGGGCCAATGTGGGGAATAAGCAGAAAATAAGGAGGTGAATGTATGACTCGGGAATGGTGCGAGGCCAGGGGTAGGGTGGGTGGGGACTGGGGTGGAACCTGGGAGGACAAGGAACTGTACGCTAGGGACAGGCTCCACCTTATCTCAGAGGGGAAAGAAATCCTGAAGCTTAAATTGGCAGGGTTCATCCATGCCAGGTGGGGTTTAAACTTGTGAAGAGGGGAGGGTGGGGGCTCCCTGGCAGGCCAAGCCTGGAGGGCCCAGGCCCTCTCCCACAAGAGGGAAGGAAGCGGCACAGATTAGGTACACCCAATAGTGCAGGAGAAGGTCCTTGTATGCAGGGACCTGGGAGCTCTCAAGGTGGGGGAAGGGGGGTAGGCACGTTGGAAGGTGGTCCTGATTAACTCCAGGAGCATGGGGGACAAGATGCCAGAGCTACAGGCGCTGTTGTTGGAGAGTGAGGTGGATGTGGCTGCCGTCACGGAGACTTGGGTCACTTCCAAACATAACTGGGACCTAAACCTACCAGGATACATCAAGTGCAGAAGGGACAGGGTGGAGGGGAGGGGGGTAGCATTTATTATTAAGGATGGATTAGGGATAATCAAGGTTGAGGAGGCAGAGGACCAGATGGAGGCCTTATGGGTCACCCTACAGGCTCCGGGTGGCAAGTGGGTGAAGATGGGGGTGGTATACAGACCACCCAGGCAGGGGGAGGAACAGGAGTAGGGCCTGGTGGCGAACCTTAGGGACCACTGTGGTAGGGGGAGGGCAGAACAGTGGTACTGGGGGATCTGAATATGCCAGGAGCAGGCTGGGGGATTCAGCACCTGCTGGACATCTTCCAGGATGCGTTTCTTGCCCAGCTGGTGACTGATCCAATGTGGGGGAGGTTGCATCCTGGATGTGGTCCTGTCAGATGGTCACCTCAACAGGGACCTAGTGGTTGAGGACCCACTGGCACGAGTGATCACGTCATGGTCTGGTTTTCCATGGACTTGGGGGGGTGTAGATCACATTAAAATGTCAGTGGTAGATTTTAGAGGGGCGGACTTCGGGGGGATGGAGAGGATCCTCAGGGGCCACCTAGATGAGATCAGGCCAGGTATGGACACTGAGGCCCAGTGGGAAGTTATAAAAAAAAAAAAGGACTCCTGGAGGCCACCAAGGCCTGCATGAAGGAGAGGAGCAAGTGGGGCAGAGCTACGTAGCTGAGCTGGTGGATAAGGGAGGTCCAAGATGCGGTTAAGGAGAAAAAAACAGGTTACTCACCTGTAACAGGAGTTCTAGGAATGGTACATGTTGTTCATCCACACTGTCTGGCAGGTTCCTTGCCGCTTTAAATCTTGCCGGAAGGTCTTCAAGCTGGCTCCTCCCACCCACCCGGGTGGTAAAACTCTCGGCTCCGCCCCATGACGCCAGATCTAGCCCGCTGGAAATCAGGTTGAAGCGCTCGGGCCAGGGAGGTCGAGGTCGTGGATGAACAACATATACCATTCCTAGAACTCCTGTTGCAGCTGAGTAACCTGTATTTCTAGGGACATGGATATGTTGTTCATCCACACTGTCTGGCAGACTCCTAGCAGTTCTCTGGGAGGAGGGAGGCAAGGCGCACACCCCCTACTTAGGGAATAAAGACTGAAGAAACCGAGGCCCCAAAACCAGCATCCCGGCGTGACTCAAGGTCGATGTGGTAGTGGGTAATAAAGGCATGTGCCGACTTCCAGGTAGCAGCACTGCAGATATCCTGGATAGGAACATCCCTGGAAGCAGCTACCGATGCAGCGGTATGGTGGGTAAAATGAGCTCTTATCCCTCTGGGAGGCTCCATGCCTGCCAACCTATAGCAGAGATCTATGCAGGAGGTGACCCACCTGCTTATCGTCCGCTTGGCTGCAGGTCTGCCAGGTGCGTTCAGCGAGGTGACAAACAGCTGGCGAACCTCTCCCTCGAACTTCAGCCGCCCACTCCTTAAAGTAAGCAAGCGCTCTGCTAGGGTCCAAATATGGAGCCTATATTCGGCCTCCGAGGTGTGACTGGGGTAGAACACCGGCAGAGTCAACACCTGGTTAAGGTGAAACTCCGACACCACCTTTGGAAGGAACTTCGGGTGGGGGCGCAGGACAACCTTGTCCCTGTGGAAGACCAGATAAGGAGACTCGATGGAAAGCACCTGGAGCTCTCCCATCCTTCTGGTGGTCTTCCACAACAGGTGGGAGATATCGTACCTGTGCATTGGTTCAAATGGCTTGCCCATGAGCTTGGCCAACACCAGCAGTAGATCCCACGGAGGTGGAGGTTCTCGCACCGGAAGGGAAATGTGATCAAGGCCTTTGAAAAAGCGCCAGACCACCTTCTCCTGTGCCACCGACTGCTTTCCGGCCCGTGCCCGGTAAGCAGAGATGGCTGCCAGGTGCACCTTAAGGGTTGTCAACCGAAGCCCTTGCTGAGAAAAGGACCACAGGTAGTCCAGAATGCTTGCCAAGGAACAGGAGGAAGGGTCCAGGCCCTTTCCCTGACACCAAATGGAGAATCACTTCTATTTGAAGGCAGAGCATTTTCTGGTCGACTCCTTACGGGACGCCTCAACGACGTTGAGGACCTCGTCGGAAAGACCCAAGGCCTGGAACTCTAGCCACTCAGGAACCAGGCCGTCAGGTGCAGGGATTGAAGGTCTGGATGGAATACCTTCCCCGATGACTGAGATCAGGTCCGGTGGCTGAAGCCACCGAGCCTGAGCTGAGACTGAGGAGATCTGATACTTGAACTGGCGGGCCAGTCTGAGGCTACCAGAATCACCTGCGCTTGTCCCTCCTCGCCTTGAGAAGCACCTTGTGGATCAAGGGAAATGGGAAAAAGGCATATAAGAGGTCCGGGGTCCATGGCCTCGAGAAGGCATCCCCCCCCTGCAGCGAGCCCTGCTGAGGGGGGTTGGCATGAAAATCTCAGCTTCGCATTCTCCCTGGAGGCAAAGAGGTCCGCCTGAGGCGTGCCCCCAGTGGGAGACGAGATCTGTACTACTCCCGCAGGAGAGACCACTCGTGAGACGCAGCCTTATCCGGCTTAGGGCATCGGCCAGGGTGTTGGAGGCCCTGCCATGTGAATGGCTAGGAGATCCGCTCCAGGCTGCGCACGAGACCATATGCAGAGAGCTTCCTTGCATAGCAGCATGGAGCGCGTCCCGCCCTGGCGGTTTAGGTAGTACATGGTCGTGGTATTGTCCGTCTGGACCTGAACCACTTGACCCCGTAGAAACAGAGCGAAGGCGGTGAGAGCTATGCGGACCGCACGGAGCTCCAGCAGGTTGATATGGCATCGGGACTCCCGAGGGGACCAGAGGCCATGCGCTCTGTGCTCCCCCAGATGGGCACCCCAACCCATCAGAGATGCGTCGGTCGATAGAGAGACCGTCGGCTCGGGGCGGACGAACGGGATGCCCTCCTGCAGACGCGCCTGAACGGTCCACCACTGGAGAGCTGCCCACATTTCCTGGTCACTGTCACCAACTGATCCAATGGATCGTAGCGCCAGACCACTGGCTGGCCAGACCCCATTGAAGGGGACGCATGTACCAACAGGCCCAACGGACCACGCTGGTGCAGGCCGCCATGAGGCCCAGGAGGCGCAGGAGTCCCGGGCAGGGCGCAATTGCCCAACCAGAAATGACTGGGCAAGGAGGAAGAACCTCGGCCCTGTCCGCCGGGCAGCCGAGCTCTGGCTCGAAGAGAGTCGAGCTCTGCCCCGATGAAGTGTATCACCTGCTTCGGCATGAGTTCCGACTTGGCCTCGTTGATGAGGAGGCCAATCTGAGAGCAAACCTGGAGGGCCAGATCTCTGGACCACTCCACCTCTGCTCTGGAAGGGGCTGCAAACAGCCAGTCAACCAGGTAGGGGTACACCCGGACCCTTCGGTGCCGCAGGAATGCTGTCACCACTGCCATGCATTTGGTGAAGACCCTGGGAGCTAGAGAGAGGCCGAAGGGCATGGCCCGGAACTCGTAGAGAGATCCCTCCGCTCTGAAGTGGAGGAATCTCTGATGAGATGGACGGATCGGGACGAGAAGAACGCGTCCTGGAGGTCCACGCAACAAAACCACACACCTAGTTCCAAGGATGGGATTATCTGAGCCAGAGTGACCATCCTGAAGGTCCGAGACCTTAGGAACCTGTTCAGGTCGTGCAGGTAGAGAATGGGGCGCCAGCCCCCCGTCCGTTTTGGGACCAGGAAATACCTGGACACAAACCCCAGGTCTGGAGGAGGATCCGCCACCTTCCTGATCACCTCTTTCTTGAGGAGCAGGGCAATATCGGCTCGGTGGGCTGGCAGCGAGGCTTCGGACCCCGTGGCCCCCCGGGGGGGGTGACGGCTCGAAAAGGAGGGGTCTGCTCGAATTCCAGAGGCAGGCCCTTTCCTACCACCTCCAACACCCAACATTCCGTGGTGATAGCGGACCAGGCGGAAAGGAAGTGGCGGAGCTGTCCCCCCATGGGGAGAACCCAGGGAATGGTGATGAGGTTGGGGGAGACACCCCTCAACCCGTCACTGGGCAGGCTTGGAGGAGGGACCCACCGAGGGACCTCCTGGGCCTTTACCTCCTTGCTTCCTATTGGAGGAAGCCGCTGGCTTGGGTTTGGGATGCCAAGCGCGAGCCTGCAGGCCCTTGTGCTGGTGCTGTTGGGCCGGTCGTGCCGCAGGGGCTGAAGGATGAAAGGACTTACGCTGTTGTTGCCAGCGGCCTTTGTCCCGTTGGGCGGAGGTGACCGAGTCCAGAGTGGCGTTGGACTTTTCAATCCGCTGGAGGTGTCCCTCCACTCCAGGGCCGAAGAGGTCAGTCCCCGAGAAGGGGACGTCCGCCAACTTGTGCTGGGTATCCGCCATGAAGGTGGATATCCTCAGCCATGCCCTGCGGCACATGGCCACCGTGGCAGTTACTGACCTGGCGCAAGAATCACCTATGTCCAGAGCAGTCTGAAGCTGCTGCTTAGCCACTGCCCTACCCTGGTCCCGCACCTGCCGGACCGTGGTCCACAGGTCGGCCGGGAGATGAGGGATCACCTCATCCAGGGAGCCCATGAGGGCGTGGGAGAAGTGTGCCATCAGCATGGCCGAGCTGGCCTGTCGGAGGCCGAGGGAGGACGCAGCGTACACCTTGCGCCCGGCATAGTCCAGCCTTTTGACTTTTTGTCGGGGCCTATCCAATGCATCGAGCGCTTCCGAACGCCAGAAGACGCCATATTGGTGACCAACCCTCGGCAGAGGGTGCTTCGGGAGAAACCGGCAAAGAGCCGGTAGGGACCCTCTTGGATTTTACCAGCGGGTAACACTTTCTCGCGCCCCGAGCTTCAATCGGGCAGCGCGATCCTCCAAGACATTGGCCGAAAAGGAGCGGCACAACTCGCAGACCTGCGGGTCGTGGTCTAGGCCGAGGCAGTAGATGCACGTGGAGTGCGGATCCGTCCTGGACATCTTCTGCCCGCCAGGGCGCCTCCGAAAGCTGGGAATCAATTTGTCCATCGCAGCCGCAAGGGATAAGAAGATCGAAGTTTAGAAAACTTCAAAACTTGTTTCGGACGAACCGAAGAGTTAGGATCCAGTCTAAAACACACAGTGCTAAGGAGGGAACATGAGCTTCCAAGCGGTAAGGAAGATCTGGCGTCATGGGGCGGAGCCAAGAGTTTTACCACCCGGGTGGGTGGGAGGAGCCAGCTTGAAGACCTTCCGGCAAGATTTAAAGCAGCAAGGAACCTGCCAGACAGTGTGGATGAACAACATATCCATGTCCCCAGAAAGGCTGCTTATAGCCAATACAAATGTTCTCGAGGGGGATAGATCCAAGGGAAAGTATGACAGGGCAGGCAAGAGGGTCACCAGGGTGGTGAGGTCAGCCAAGGTGGGGCAGAACAAAGATTGGCACAGGGGATTAGAAGGCGGGGGGAAGGGTTCTTTAGGTATATCAGAGAAAGAAGAAAGGGGAAGGGGCAGATTAGCAGACTTAGGTTGGTGGAGGAGGCAGGGGAGCAGGCGGAGGTACTTTTTTTTTTTTTTTTTACTTTATTTTTATTAGTTTAACTGTATGTATTACACAGTACACTACCCTCATAGGTAGGCTTCTAGAAACAGTATTATGGTGTTTAAACCACATTATTACAGAAAGGATTTGATGAGCCCCTATATTCTTGACACATCACAGGGAGGAGAACCCATATATTTCAAAACATTTCTCATCAATTTATAATAGGCCGATACTGCCCTGAGATGGGAATACCATCATAGCGTTCAATATTAACGAGCACCCTTACTTTCCGGGTATAACATCCCTCATCTTTGAATTTTATTTAAGCATTAAAGCAATTCAGCAGTGCTCCCCTTAAAAGATGAACTTCCCCGTTGTTCCTTTAAGCAAAGGTCGTTTATCAAAGTAAAGTTAGAAAACATTCTTTCTTTGAACGATCACTACCTTCTGAACTAAATTCAAACCATGCAATATGAAATTACAGTGCGCAGATTCGGCACAATTAGCTCTCAAGGCTAACAGGAAAGCAAGGTTGTTGTAACATGCGCACTATACCTATCTGCCATTGTCCACCTTCGTCTACATTCCCTTTACCCAGCCATTCTCCAAAAAACAGAGCATTACACCCATAAAAGACACAGAACCAGCACATCACTCCAAACTGGGAGGGAAATATACTTGAACATTATTTTTCAGGTATTTAAGCATAGTCAAAAGTATTATACGCTCTCTGAAAATACTCAGACGCTTTCCCCAGAGTCACTGTCCATATTGTCCCCTTTAGTTTGAAATTCAGACTCAATACGATCCATCATTTTCCTAGCTGCTTCTGGATCTGTAAATTGATACGTTTTCTCACCGTATGTGATATGCAAACTGGCCGGCATCAGGAGAACATGGTGAACCCCTAACTGTCTCAGGCGGAATCTAATAGCATCAAAGCTTTTCCTTCTTTGTCTGGTTGCAAAACTTAGATCCAGAAAAATGTGTACTTTAGTATTGTCCCACTCCAGAGTTCCCCATTGTTTAGCTTTTTATTAATGATGAGATCTCTGTCTCTTACTGAGCCCAGAACCACAAGTAGAGTTCGAGGTAATGCCTGATTTGTGACTGCACAGCCTCTCCCACCACGTGGAGTGATCCTATACATCTTCAGAATGGCTAACAGCTCCTGGACTTGTAGAGCTTCCTCAAAAAAAAGTCTGTAAAAAAGAAACAAGATCCTCTACTTTGGTGTCTTCAGGTAAGCCTAGAATTCTGATGTGGGGGGCTCTAGATGCATTTTCCAGATTTTCTAAACGTTGCCCAAGCAGCTCGTTTTCCTTAATGAGGCCAGTGGATACTGTCACAGCTTTTGCCCCGGAAACAGATGCAGCTTTAGTCTCTTCAAACATACCGACTTTTGTATCAAGTATTTTGAATTGAGAGGTAAAATCCTCCAGTTTTTGATCTAGTTGCTGAATTGTCTTTAACAGAGCCGCATTTGTAGGCTGTGATGCAAGGTTGTCTGTCCCTGATCCCGTTTCAGTACTGGTGCTAGGTTTCGGATCTTTGGCTCGGGCTCCCTCTCCTCCGGGGGCCGCTCTGTTTGTTCTCCCCATAGTTCTGGAACTCGAGCAAGAAAATATCCAATAAGGATTTGCATATGCAGCCCATGATGTTTTGCATTGTGGGGGCATGTGTGATTTTGTATTTTCAATAAGGTATCGTTCAATACAGCGAACTATCTTCTTTAGATAGGTTCAATTACTGTCAGGAAACTAGCGGGTTAGATTATTTAAATCAAAAAGTAATAAACTGCTTTAGCAGAGCTCTTCTTGAACGCGTCCGCAAGCTCGGATGTTGGCCACGCCCCCCTAGGTAGAGGTACTTAATGATTTTTTTGCCTCAATCTTTACCAAGGAGGATGGGTGGGGGGTGGCACTGCAAGGGGAGCGGGGGAAGGGGACAGGCAGATGTAGAAGGGGCAATGGATGAGGAAATCCCTATTGGGAGGGTGTGGGAAGCACTCAAGGCCCCAAGAGCGGACAAGGCACCAGGCCCAGATGGGATCCATCCCAGGGTGCTTAAGGAGCTGGCTGATACCTTGGCTGCACCTCTGGTGGGCCTTTTTAACTCCTCCCTTCTGTCGGGGAGGGTGCCTCAAGACTAGAAGATGGCCCATATCATGTCTATACACAAGGGAGGGTTGCGAGGGGAGCCGGGTAATTACAGGCCGGTAAGCCTGATGACGGTAGTGGGCAAAGTGATGGAGGTCATCTTGAAAGAGAGGCTGGAGGGGTTTCTGAAGGCATGGGGCCACCTAGATGATCACCAGCATGGTGTTGCTAGGGGCAGATCATGTCAGACCAACCTGGTGGAGTTCTATGAAGGGGTGAGAAGACAGCTTGATCAGGGCAGGCCAGTGGATGTCCTCTTTCTAGACTTCAGCAGGGCGTTTGATTTGGTGCTACATCCCAGGTTGCTGGGGATGTGGGGGGGGGGGAGTTGGTCAGGTGGATAGGAAACTGGCCGGGGCGGGTACAAAAGGGGATGGTACGGAGGGAGGTCTCATCTCCCAGGAGAGTCATTAGAGGGGTCCCACAGGGTTTGGTGTTGGGCCCACTCCTGTTTAATGCTTATATCTCAGACATCAGAAGAGGTATCAGGAGTGGGATGAGCCTCTTTGCTGACGACTGAAAATTGTGGTTGGTGGTGGATGAGGAGGAGGGGAAGAAGCTGGCTCTCCAGAAAGACCTGGGGACCCTGGGGAGGTGGTCCTGTGCTTGGAAACTAAAGTTTAGCGCTGGGAAATGCAGGGTGCTCCACCTGGGGGCCCAAAACCCGGTTCATGTGTACACCTTGGGGGGGGGGGCACTACAAGTTTCTAGGAAGGGGAGAAGGACCTTGGGTGGTGGTGGATGCCAAAATGAACAGCTCGGAGCAGTGTAGAAGGGCTATGGCCCAAGCAAATAAAATGCTGGGGTGCACTGCCAGGGGGATAACCTCAAAAAGCCAAGAGGTGATCCTTCCGCTGTATAATTGCCTGGTTAGGCCGCACCTTGAATACTGTGTGCAGTTTTGGCATCCTTACTTAAAAAGGAATACTGCTCTTCTAGAGAGGGTCCAGAGGAGGGTGACCAGGATGATATAGGGTCTGGAGGAACAGCCCTATGAGGAGCTCAACCTGCACTCGCTGGAGGGGAGGAGAAAGAGAGGGAATAAGATAGAGGTCTTCAGGTACCTCAAGGGAATAAATAGGGTCAACCTTGAGGGGGTGCTGTAGCTGAGGGAGGCAGGGGTCCCCAGGGGCACTCAATGAGGCTGGTCGGTGGGAGACTAAGGGGGGGGGACAAGGAGGCACTACTTCACAGAGAGGGTTGTGGAGCCCTGGAATGCGCTGCCTGCGGAACCAGTGGCTGTTGCAACTGTGGAGGGGTTCAAAAGAGGCTGGGATAGGTACAGGGGGAGGGTGCAGCCCAGAGCCTCACTGGGGTGGGAGGAGGAACGGAGTGGGGGCTATAATAGTGCCCTGAGTGGGCACTGATCCATGAGCAGACTTGATAGACCATTGGGCCTAATCTACTGTTTTTTTTAGTATGTTACTACCCCCGGAGCTAAAGGCATGTTCTGGTCCTATCCTCAAAGTAGGAATTCTGTTGCTATAATATGAAGGAGAGATTCATGTTGAGGGCCCACCTATTCCTATATGGCCTAGGCAGTACCCCTGCCCCCCCGATCATAATGTTTTTTATACCAATCTTAATTTTTCACAAGGTAAGAAATAGATTAATCCACAGAGTTTGAGTTATTGGAGTAAGATACATGAATCAAAACAACCTCACAAGCAAGCCTATAAGTCATGGTAGCCCATGAAGATAGTGACTCCCGAACGGCGAGGAGTCAAAATGCCACAGAATAATGGTGAATGCTATATTGGCAAAATTTCTGTTGCCCCCTCTCTGAGGTCCACCTTCCCCCTCCCCGGAGATGTTATATTAAGTAAGGCGGGGTGTTTGGGGGCAGGAGATACCTGCTAACAGCAAGTTCGCCGATAATGGCAGTCGATATTATTCTGTGCCATTTTGACTCCTTGCTGTTTGGGAATCACTATTTTGATGTGGAACCATAATTCATACATCCAGATATTGTGTTGGGGGAAATACTCAATTTATTGTTTTCAGGCAGTCTCCTAGGTAGTCAACCTCCCATCTTTGATTTCACATTCAAGATTAACCCTCAACCCCTGTGGATCCTGATAGCATCCCTGGTCTCTCCTGTGCTAATATCCTCCTCCTCACCTCTTGACATCTTGGAGCATCTTTGCTCATTAAATTGTCTGAGATCTCGAAGCTGAAAATTCTGCTACTTGGCATTATTCTGCTTGCCAACTGGGATCCAGGCTGCTGTCATGAATGGGTGTGATTCGGTGACCTGTGTATTTAAGTTCTTTGTTAACCCAAGCCATTTTAAAGAAAGTCGCTTGGTCTAAAATAGGACAAATTTAGTCAGAATGAATCTTGGCCTTTCCTGTGGGTTGGTTGGCCTGGGTACCAGAGTTTGGTGAGCAAAGTCAAGTAACGGCAGCAGTTGCAGGACTTCCTTTAGGAATTGTTGGAGGAAGTCGATCATGGAAGCTGCTTTGATTTCTGTCCCCCTTCCAGAAATTCTAATATTCTGTCACCTTCTTCGTCCCTCTATGTCATCAATTTTCCTAGTCTGGTCCTTTTCTCTATTAAATATGTGCAGTAGTAGATGCTTCGACCTGGCGATGTTGTCAGTGAGGTCACTTACCCAGGATTCTAACTTCAACATCTGTTCCTTGAGAAGGCCGATATATCAAGCCTGCGTGACTGTGGCCTCTATTTTACAAACTGATATAGTTATTGCCTTCTATACACAGAGTAATGAGGGGGTGAACTTCTAGACCAACACACTCTTTATGATCTGTGGCATCATTCTCCCCCTCCATTGAGAAGGCCAGTAAGCAGTTTCTATCACGGAATGATCTACCTCATGTCCTGTCCACTTCTATCATATCTATTAATTTTTTAACAGGGTTGCTGGATCCTTTCTCCAACATCATAGACTGAGTGTTTTGTCTCAGTCAGCACTTATCATGATGGTGGTTTTATATTCAGATTATGAAGTCTGGAGCTCCACGACTAAGCTGTCTCCACTCAGTGATCCCCCAACCAAAAAGGCTTTTTTGAAAATTTGAAACAACTGTAACATCATGCAGCATGAAACAGGTCCCATGTTCTGTTTAAACTAGTTGTCCATCACCAGTGTAATAAGGACCATTAGTGGTCCGACCAGAACACAGGATTCCCACTGAATAGTTCATGAGGTTTAAAAAGCCAGCCTGGGCTACGGAACAGAGGAACTTGCTCTTTTAGTTTACATGGCAGCCTTCCAGGTTTCAGCCAGTAGATCAAGGATTTGATACTTCTAACCTATAATTTTGCTGCAGTAGTACTGAAGTAGGTTCAGCAGGTATACAGCACCGCTCACCTGTCTGCTTTTGTGGTTTGTAGTCAGTAGGTTTGGCTCTCATAACGCCCTGCCTGTTCAGAACATTGCAGTACCAGATACTGTTTATTGGACTCAGCCTCCTTAGCACTACTGGTAGAGCTTGATGCTTGGTGTCAGACTCAGAGGGCTGTATTTTCAAAGATCCCTTAGATCACTGCATATATGTAGTGATCTACGGCTGCAGCGCACCATGGCTGCATCAGGGACCCTGTGCCGTATTCAGAAATGATAGGGTCCCTGCACCACATATCAGGGTGCTGCCGCATCGGTGGACGTGCGCCAAAGCAGTAGGCGCACCAGTGGGATCAGCTGCAGTGATTCCGCCACCCCCCTGCCCAGTGCAACAGCAAAGAAGCCAGAATGGGTGGGGATGGGGGCACACACCTGGCTTGCATGCAGAGTAGGGGCAGCATGTCCACATGGGGCATGATATGTGTCCCCTCCCCTTCCTCGTGCAGTGCCAGATTGTCTCTGAACTTCCATCCGGCACCCTGCCGGGTGCAACCACCCTATTCTGCATGCCCACCCTCCCCACCCCTGCTATGGTATCCCTGCCCATGCCGCCCTGGTAATAATGAGTTAGGGCCCCCTGCAAGTGTGACCACAGCATCCCCAGTGGCGCAAGGGTCTCAGATCAACTCATTGCTGGTCCATGAGAAGCCCCTTGCTACGGCCCCCTTGCGACGTGTCACACCCTCATTCATGCTGCAAAGGGGCCATGGGCTGGTTTGCCACAACGGGTCCCAACTCTGACACAAGCTGCGTTTCTGAATTGGGACAGCTATAGCCATTGCCGCAAGGTGCGAGATACATCTGCACCCTTTGCTGCAAGCACCTTGCGGCATTCATAAGGCTTTGAAATTCTGTCTCACAATGTTCCCCACTGTTTGGCACTGGTGACAGTGCTGTAGTACTACACAGTGCTCTGTAGGTGGCGACAGGGGTAAGCTCTCAAAGTGTGTGTGTGTGTGTGTGTGTGTGTGTGTGTGTGTAACCAGAACAACCAATGCAAATCACGGCCTCAGAAAACATCTGGTGTCCCTTCACTCTACTTGAGGTTGTCAAATAAGACCAATTAAAATAACTTATCTCCCTTCCAAGTTTATGGCCTGCACAGAAGCAGAGCTTCCCGCAAGCAATCAAAACATTTTACAAACAGCGAAGCTCTCATCTTGCAGTTGATTGCCTGGCGGAAAAATCACACAGTGACTAGGAAATTTAGCTCAAGGAATGAAGATTACGTCGTTTCAATGTTCCACCTGTTCTGCCCCCCCAGTTCAAGGTAGGCTAGGAAGATAAGATGCCCACATCCCATCATCTCCACTTCACTCTCTCGCTCATCAGCTGTGCCCCACCTCTGAAAACCAATTGCCACATCATGCTAACAACAGTGTTAAAAGCAAACAGACAAACACCACAGATTGGTTTGCTGGTCCCCCCTTTATGAAGATGGAGATTATTTGGGAAAGTTGCATTAACAACTTTCTCATGGCACTGCTCCATCACTGTTGTCAACATTCCATTCCCACATTGTAAACTCTGGTATCGTGAGAAATGAACCAGAAAAAGACAGCTGGACAAGCTAGCCACTACCTGTACTCTAATCACTTGAAGACAAATAAATCTACCTTTCTTTGGGGCATTCAAGGACACAGTATTCTTTGTTCACTAACTCGTAATGGTCTCTAGAGCGGTTTCCTTAAGTTCTGCAAATTGCAAAATTATAGGTTCTCTACAGAGTTTATAATAAGAGAAACCTGGTGTGGTGAGGGTCCTAGCAATTAGGTTGTGGATTCAGATGGTCTTTATCCAGTATCATGCTGTAAACATGGACAAGCCGCTTCATTCTATTGGTGATTTTCTTCAGCTGCAGTACGAATGTCAGCACTGCCATTGCCCAGCTATAGGGCAACATATAGGGAAAAGTACAGGGCAAATAAGCAACCAAAACTAGGCACGAGTGGGTGCTCCTGACCCAATTCCTCATGCTAGCACCCCAGTTTACTCCATAATGAAAATGAGAATCTAGGTGAATCCTAGTGAGTAAGCCATGCCAGGGACTGCAACGATATCCCAGGGAGGGTAAGAAAAGTGTGTTCTCACCTACAGTCATTCTCCTAAACCGTGGCAAGCAACAGATTTTTTTAAAGGGAAACAGTCATTTTGCTAAACTACCCACCCCCACAAGCCTTACCCCCTTCCCCTCGATTAGGGGTTTCGCAAATAGAGCACCCTTTTCTGTCGATTTAACTTACTTCATTTAATTTTTGAAGTCAGGAATTTGGCAAAATGGCATACCTGTGGCTCCATTTCATGACAAAGTGCAGCGCCGCACTGCTCTATACACTTGTACTGGAGCCGAAGCAAAAGGGCGGCGCTGCACTCTGTCATGAAATGGAGCCACAGAGCATCAGTGGTGGCTCTACACCAGGGCCCACCGGGGCACGTGCCCTGGCAAAAAAATGCTGTGCCCCATACAGTGCAGAGCTTCCATTAATAACAATATATCAGTGCCCTGGCTGCCATCTATTGTGCCCCAGCTGTGCCCTGGAAACCATTTGTGGCAAGAGCCGCAACTGCAGAGCATGCACCATTTTGCCAAACTCTGGACTTTTTGAAAATTAAATAAAGTAAATAAAAATTGACAGAAAAGGGCGCTCTTATCTGCAGAACCCCTAATCAGGGGTTAAGACTTGCGTGAGTGGGTATAAGGCAAAATGACTGTTCTCCTTTAATACAAGACCAGAATGGAATTGTTCTGAGAAGATGAAGAATAACCAATCGCACATACCCTTGTGTTAAAGGGGAACTGCCTTGAATTTGCAAGCCTGTGTTTTCCGTAAAAGCCATGTTTCCAGCATTGGTTACGTGTACCCTGTATACAGCTTTCAGGCCACCGGTACAAAAGCTGCAACTGCAGGAGCCAGGTATGGAGGTGCAGGAACCAAAGATCTGGATGCAGACAGACAACGAATCTCACACAAAACCTCTGAGTCCCAGAGCGAGTGAGCAGAAACAAGGCAGTTTTGCATTGTATGAAGATGCAAAAAGGTCTATGTCTGGGTGATCCCAATTTACTAAGAGGTCATCCATAACAGAGCCCAAAAGCTCCCATTCATGTCAGAGTGTCTGGGACCAACAGACGATCTGCAAGGGCATTGAGGGTGATGGGAGGAAAAACAGCCGAGAGCAACATGTCGTGTTCTGCGGCCCACTGATGGACTCTCACTGCCCCTCTGCAGAAAACATACGAGTGGACTGTACCCCGACAGTTGATGTAGTACATCATCAAAATGATGTCTGTATGGATCAACAGCTGATAACTTAGGAGGAGGGAGGTAAAGCCCTGTAGACCAAGCCGAACAGCCGTCAACTCCAGTGTGTTACTATGCAGAACAGTATCCACTGGGGACTACTGACACCGAATCTGGAAGGGGCCCAGATTGGTCTGTTGCTATGTGGTACACAGGGCTTGCATTAACTCCCTACTGAAGTCCCCAAATGGGAATTTTGAAGATTCTGAAGCACAAAAATAAAGCAGTGCTTCAGCATTGACCCAGTATATGGAAAGGTTTTCATGGATTTGTTAGCAGAAAAAGTATCAGGTAATGCTTTACAAAGACACTACAGCAATTTTTTGACCCCAGGATTCTCTGGTCTGACCCTTAACATCTGAAGCAGAGGGTTAATCTGACCCCCACTTTACTAGTGCTAATGCAGGCCCTGGGTACATCACAGGCCAGTCTTAACATTTTATAGTTTTTAAAACAGCTTTATTAACTGTGACATTATCACATAGATACATGTATTTTTAACTTCTGCAAGACAGATGTTATAGTTGTCATTATACATTAATATTCAATAGTATACGTTACCAGTAATGACATCTTCAAGAGTTTGTTCTTTTAATTTTGCAAGGTAGCATAATGTATACATTTTTTTGGGGGGGCCCCCAACCAGCACCATCCCCACCTTTGTCAGCGAATCCCCTCCTTCAGCCTGCACTCCGGGCCCCCCCCCCAAGGCGGGGCCACTGGCTTCCTGGCGGGTTTTAATATCAGTTAGGGTGGAGAGGGGGTCCCGACCACAGAGCAGGGGCAGGCGCCGGATTCATTAGTCTTACAGCCGCATTTTTTTTTGTGTGTGCACTAGTTAGGGGCAGGGACGTACAATGACGTCCAGCATCTGCCCCACTCCCCAACCTAAGTGGTGCCAACACGGAGGTTCCCCAGCCTCTGCCAGGGGTCGCATGGTGCCAGACACTCTACGACCCTCCCCCTGGGGAAGGAGAGCAGTCCAAAGTTCGCTCAGTCCTTCTACCTCCGGCCTGCCCTCTGACGTCCCGAGTCCGTTCCCAAACCTGGGTCGCTAGCGTTGCAGTCAGACACCCTGTCCCTGCAGGCCGGCCTCAGCACACTGCATATGATGTAACGCCCTGGGCATCTGAACATTTGTCTCCTACTGTGATGTATTACATATACTCATTTGATGGTAAAAGTATACACAAAAAGAATGTGCATCGCTCCTCAAGCTGTGAAAAGGAGCCAGTGTTTTGTCTAAAATCTAGGAGTTGGTTGAAAGAACAAACTCTGAAGGCAGGAAGGGGTTATAGTTTTCAAGCCCAAGTTAAAGTTTTTGTTTGTTTTTTGTTTGCTTGTTTAGCTCAGGAAGCACAGCTAACCTGAGTGTGGTATGCAGAGAACAAAACTTCATGGGGGGGGGGCGCAGAGAAATGCTAGCTACTCATAAGAAAGCAGCAGAAAGAATGCTGTTGACACATTCTGAACTGTCTGAGAAGAAAGGGCAAACTGCCTAAGTAGCTGTCAGCAACAAAGACCTAACCTAGTCAAACAGGTTAACTGGAAGATGCAAGGTATTCTTCCAACTGCTTGGAAAAGGGGGGGGGGGGGAACAACCATTTCGATACCAGCATGAATTTTAACAGCAGAACTGAAGTGCATAAGACTTTGTTGAACTTTCTGTTTATAACCAATGTACAGTGGCTGCAAAATCAGTTTTTCAAATCTGTTTGCCACTCTGAAGCCATACAACAAAATATATAGGGCTAGATTTTTTAAAGCCCTCAAACATCCCACAGCTGCAGGAAAAAAACTGTCGCAAGTGCGCCTTCACTTGTGGAGCCGCAGTTTTTCCCCGCAGCTGTGATATTTTCAAAAGTGGAGCCAGTTTGCGATTGGTTCCACAATTTATGGCAGCTTGCAGCCATTTTTTTTCAGCACAGCTGTGACAGACTCCTTGATTTATGGCAGCTTGTGGCAGTTTTCCGTGCAGCTTTGGGGAAATGTTATGCCTGGCGGGACAAGGCGTAACATCCCCAGCAGCTGTGCCGGCTGAAACTACAAAGCTCTGCAAGTGTGGAGATTTCATCCTGCGGCTAGGGCTGCAGCATGGGACTCAAGTCCCACGTCGTTTGAAATCTAGACCATAGTTTTTATTGTTGTGTTTTGTTTGCAGTTAGTGCTTTTACTCCCCTGGTGCAGGCTGCCTTCCTGTCGTGCCAGCCACTCCAGCCTCGTCACCCCGAATTTCCACCAGGACTTATGGTCACGTAAAGGAAGCATGGCGTGAGTATTGTTGTGTTTTGAATAAAACAACACTATTTGTGCCTGGTACATTTTACCATGGTATTTCTGTACTGCTCAACTCACTCTTCTACCACAGTGATCGATGCTAAATGTTCCAGGAAACAGAGTAGGAGCAGGCTATCTGCTTAAAGTAATAAGCAGATGAAAACGTTAATGCTGCAAGTACCGGAAATAACAATAAACACAGAAGAGGGAAAATGCACAACAGACTCAGAAGGAACCAATGTTAATAAACAAATTCGGGAAGGAGGGAAGGAAGGTAGGAAGGAAGGCAGGAAGGAAAGGAGGGAGGGAGGAAGGGAGGGTTGTTTAAAGGCACAACTATTTAAAACCATTTCCTTAACCTCCAAAGAAAGACATATTTCACTTTTTTTTTTGTAGAGCTGCTTTCTTCCCCGGCCCTACCCCTCCCCACCGATGCTTGATGCTTACCTTTCTCGACTGACTGGGAGCTAAGCCCTCCATGGATTTCCCCCTGTGGCAGGGCAGGAAGGGTGAGGGTCATCCCCCCAGGTCAATAATCCAGATCCCCCTGGCAGTCAAATGGTGGCAAGGGCTACAGGGAAGCAATCAGGACTTCATGAAGCCTGCCTTTCCCTAATTTTCCTGTGTTCTCCCATGTGCAACCAAAAGCAAAAGTCCAACCACACTCAGTCTAGGGCAATGAGAAGTCTGTGAGAATCCAATCCTTGGCAAAAAATGCAGCATGAAACAACTTGGCTCCACAATTATTTTCAATTTATTGGTGAAACATCCAAATATGTAAACAGACAGACCTCACACATGATCAGTGAGCCTTGGGATCACTATCCCCCCCTGAGGAAGATCCAACGAGTGAAGCACCAGGGTATCTGGGAGAGTGGTCCAAAGGCTCACTTTTGGTTTTGGTTGTTCACTGCACCACCCCTGACCTGTGAGCGCTGTAACACCTATCCTGGAGCTCTCCATGTACCACTGCCGGAGCGACACATCCGTACATGCACGTGGAGGTGTTGTCTTCCTGCAGAGCCACAGTCCTGCCCTTCAAGCCACTTGCTGACTTGCACTACCACAGGCTGGCTAAGAAGAATCCTATTGCCGGCAGTCCGGGAAACCAAAACTGTCGCCGAGGCAACTGAATCCTCAGTTTGGCTGCCCCACAGGCAAGCAAAAAAAATTGCTGGCAGTTCTGAAGCAGTCTGCACATGCATGCGTTTTCACCAGTCAGGCACAGTACTGCACATGCGCGAGTCGCAACTGCTGAATGGGACCTTGCCTGATTCCTGTGTGTGCCATCTTATGTAGCATGCGAGGAGTGAAAGAGGGAAGCGGCTATCCTAAGCACAGTAGAGGAGTTTGCCGGCACTCACAAGACTGCTGAAGGGGATGAAAAGAGATCAGCTGACTCTCCAGATTCACCCTGATGAACAGATCGATCAGCCTCTGAGAATGACAGAAGGGGGTGGGAGTTGGATGACAGAACAGTGCAGGCAATTCTGAGTTTCTGTCTGTATGCTTATTTCCACCCCCTCCCTATACCTAGTGCCTTGTGGCTGGGGTCTCTGCAGCGCACCACACTTGCCGTTTTGTTGTATAGGAGACAGGTTCTGTTGCTGAGAGAGTGAGCATAGCAGCATTTTTGTGCATTTAAGAAACGCTCTTCTGAAATGCGATCCTGTAAAAAAAAAAAATTTGTTTTAAACATTTAGCAAGTGATCCCCAATTTTGATAAAAGTTTTTAGGGAACAAGCATTTTCAAAGAAAGGCGAGAGAGAGAGACAACTGTGACTGAGGCAAGCAAAGTTGTTGTCCATGACTGCGAGACAGAGAGAGAGAGAGAGAGAGAGAGAGAAGACTTGGTTTGCTGGCCAAGGCACCTAGCTTCAACTGAGCTCTTTCCTTCTAAGACTGCTTGAAAGGCAGAGTGGAGAAACTTCCCAGAGCAAGGGAAAAGGATTAAGACTTATTTTGGCTAAACAGATTTACTGTGTGGTGTTGTTTTTATTTTTTACTCACAGGGATTGCTACTGTTTGTTGCTAACATTTCATTGCTTTATTTTTCTCTGTAGCAAAGTGTTTCTTACAGGGTATATCTTCTCTGAAATTATTACAGGTGGTGCTTTACAGGTTTTACAGTTTTATCTAACATTAGGATAAGCTTTCAGGGTTATTGCATTTGTTGTTGACTGATTGTTTCTGCTCTTACCTCCTTGTTCTTTTGTCCGTGGTTGTTCTTTTTCGGCAGGGGAAGGGCCCAGCCACCCACCCCCATCCCCAACCACCCCACACTACACTCCTTTTATAGGGTACCACAGTTGTGACATTTCCTGTGGCAGAGCAGGAAGGGTGGATCAGTGGGCCCACAAGGTGAGCTCATTTACAGGGGCACTAGTAATTTAACTTGTTATAACAAGTTAAACAAAACACAATCAAACCATTACTTGCTTTTTTTTTCCTTCTAATTACTCTGACTAGGTTATAAACCCAGCAACTTATCTGGAATGGATATCATTAACTGCAGGTACTGTGGAACAATTTTCAGAAGGACAGTCTTACAGGATTTAGGACACTGTCCTACATGTTGGGCCTTTGGAGATCTTAGGGCTCAGCTCCGGGCAGCATGGGCAGAGATTGCACGCCTCAAATTTCATATTCAAGAGGAAATACATTATAAGAACCACCCACCATTTCCCCAGCAACCAACAGAAAAACCTCGACCGCAGAGGGTAGTTAGTCCAGGAGGTTGGCAGGTGGTTAGGAGGGGCAAATCGGTGCCCCATCACTCTCTGCTCTCCAACATATTACCTCAAAACCATATAAACACTACTAAACAGGTATCTGCCTCTATCTCTGAAATCAAACAAAGAGGCAGAAGACACTGCAGAGCAGGACACTGCAGCACAGGAGCTAGCACAACAAAACTCACCCAAATCAGGAACCAAAACAAAAAAGCAAAAAGGAAATCCAAAAAACTTCTGATCATAGGAGACTCCATGATTCGGGGAGTTGATACCCATCTCCAGCCAGGGGTAATGGTCAGATGTCTCCCAGGTACATCAGCATGGAGAGACACTGACCGCATTGCTAAAACTGTTCACAAAACAGGAGAAAACATTGATGTCCTAGTACACATAGGGACTAATGATCTCGCCAGCTGGTCAGTTGTGGAGACCAAGAAGCACCTGACCAGGCTGGGTGACAAACTATTATCTATTTCGTCCGGCATCTCCTTCTCTGAGATCCTGCCAGTCTGGGAGAGGGGAGCAGATGGACGGAAGGTCAGAGAAGGGGAGATAGGGGAGCTAAACACATGGCTCAAGGGCTGGTGCCAGGAAAAAGGACACAGATTTGTAGGGAACTGGCAACAGTTCTGGGAGCGAAAGTTCTTTAAATTTGATGGACTGCATCTGATTAAGGAGGGAGTCAGTGCATTGGGGCAGAACTTTGACGTCTTTGCAGAATATTTAAACTAGCAAATGGGGAGAGGGGTGCAGTACCCCATACATCGAATGGGAAGAACAACCCTCCCCCCTCAGCTAGTGGTCAAGCAGGGATTCAGCATGTTTGCAGTTCATTTGCATCACCAGGTAAGAAAAAGGTTTGTCTCCCCACACGATTTGACAGGGGCAATGCCAAACTTCACCCAACAACTAACACACCAAAATCTGCCAATGGAAAATCATGTACACAATGCTCACAGCCTGGGAAATAAGATCCCAGACCTGCAGGCAATAATGTCAGAGGCTAAACTGGACATAGTAGCAATTAGTGAGACGTGGTTTACCAGTAACCACACTTGGGAGACTTCAGTACCTGGCTATGTATTGTTCTAGAAGAGACCAAGGTGCAAACGGGAGGGAGGAGTGGCCCTGTATGTCAATGAAAATATCAAAGCTACAGAAATTCAGAATACACATAAGGAGCCAAAAGAACTGTGGGTCACCCTGGAAACAGGAAATGGGACAGCCATAAGAACTGGGGTTGTCTACAGGCCCCCAGACCAGGGGGAGGACACAGACACATTACTGTTAGAAGATATACAAAACATGACAGCTAAAGGGGAGGTTCTGATAACATATAGAAACATAGAAGTTGACGGCAGATAAGGACCGTAAGGCCCATCCAGTCTGCCCATTTCTTTTTCTACCTTATAAATGTGCCATCGGCCTTTGCTCTGTCAGTGGCCTATCTATTCATAGTCATTTGTATTGCTCCCTTATGCCTATCCCATGCCTGTTTGAAGCCCTGCACTGTATTCATAGCTACCACTTGTGGTAAGCCATTCCATGCATCCACCACCCTTTCTGTGAAAAGAATTTCCTCCATTCCCCCTTAATCGGCCTCCTCTAATCTCATGCTGTGTCCTCTTGTCCTGCTATTTTTCTTATATTTAAACATGTTGACTCTTTCACCTTGTTTATGCCTTTTAAGGTGTTTGAATGCCTCGATCATATCACCTCTCTCCTCCTTTGCTCAAGGGTATAACATATTGAGCTCCGTTAATCTGTCTCCTCATATGTCTTCTGATGCAGTCCCTGCACCATTTTGGTTGCCCTTCTGACTGCCTCAATTTGCTATGTCCTTGTGGAAGGTGTGGCCTCCAACACTGCACGCAGTACTCCAGATGGGGCCTAACCAGTGTCTTGTACAGAGGGATTACCTCCCTCTTACATGACTTGTGATACCCCTACTAATACACCTAACACTCCTAGCCTTCTACTACTGCTTTTAGAGGTCTGCTTGATGATTTTAGGTCACCGGTGATGATGATGCCCAAGTCTCTTTCTTCCTTTGTGACTGCTAGCAACCCCTCCCAGCTATGGGTGGCTTCAGGGTTTCTCTTCCTATGTGCATGATTTTGCACTTCTTTGCATTAAATCCCAGTTGCTCTCTTCTGACCATTCTGCTAGTTTATCCAGATCTCTTCTCATTCTGCCCACCCCATCTGGATCATCTACTCTGTTGCAGATCTTGGTGTCATCTGCAAACAGACAAGCCTTTCCCTCTAGTCCATCTTAAGTGTCACTAATGAAGATGTTGAAGAGGACTGGCGCCAGGACTCATCCCTGAGGTTACCCCACTTGTGACTTGCATCTCTTCTGACTGTATACCGTTTACCACCACTCTCTGTTTTCTGCCCTCAACCAGTTTGCCACCCAGTTCATGTTGAAGTCTCCCATTATCAGAACCTCCCTTTAATGGGGGACTTTGACATGCCGGATACAGATTGGTCAATACCAGCAGGAACATCTGCCAGAACTAGACACATAGTGGATTCCTGCAGGAGGGCCTCAACAACTGGTACAGCAACCCACAAGAGACAGGGCTATCCTAGATCTAGTACTGACTAACAAGGAAGGGATCACAGATCTCCAGGTAGAAGGTCACCTGGGGGCCAGTGACCATCACATGGTATGGTTCAATTTGGCTACTACATCTAAATCATCCCATTCCAAGGCAAAAATATGGGACTTCAGAGGAGCTGACTTTGATAAGATGGACAACAGAGTTAAGCTAGCCCTGGCAAAAAGAAACACAGGTGAGGGGGTACAGGCAAAGTGGGCAAGCATTAAGGATGCAATACTTGAAGCAACATCAAATTGTGTTAGACAGAAAAGGAAGTGCAAAAGAAGAAGGAAACCACTTTGGTTCTCAAATACAGTAGCAGAAAAGGTCAGAGCCAAAAGGCTGGCTTTCAGGAAATATAAGGGAACACAGCGGGATGAAGATAGGGAGGCATACCAAACTGCCCTAAGGGAAGCAGGGAAGGCAGTAAGGCAGGCAAAGTCCCAAACTGAGGAAACACTAGCACTAACAGTAAAAGAAGGTGACAAGACTTTCTATAGATACATTAGTGAAAGGAGAAAGTCCAGAGGGGTATTGCTAAGCTTAATGGAGAAAAGGGAGCATGTGAGGAGGAGGACCCTGTAAAGGCATCTATCCTAAATAGATACGCTTGCTCAGTATTTACTGAAGAGAAGGTAGGGCAGGGGCCCATAGCTCAGCATCATGGACACGGGGAGGGAGGTGAGCACTACCCTTCACAAAAGAAAGGGTCCTACAAGAGTTTGCTAAGCTCAGGTGGATAAGGCAATGGGACCTGATGGCATACATCCCAGGGTACTAAAGGAACTAAAGGTGGAACTAGCAGAGCCATTAGCAGACCTGTTTAGCGAGTCTCTGAGCACAGGAGAGGTCCCAGAAGACTGGAGATGGGCTCATGTGATCCCGCTCCACAAGAGTGGTAGCAGGGAGGAGGTGGGGAACTACAGACCAGTCAGTCTTACTTCAGTAGTGGGCAAGATTATGGAGGCACTCCCACGGAAAGGATAGTGCAACACCTGGAATCCATAGGGGCACAGGATCCAAGACAGCATGGGTTTAAAAGAAGGTCCTGTCAAACTAATCTCATAGATTTCTTTGACTGGGTAAACCAGAGTGGTGGACCAAGGGGAGCAGTTGATGTCGCTTACCTTGACTTCAGCAAAGCTTTTGACACTGTTCCACATAGAAGATTGATAAATAAGCTGGGTAGGCTCGGTGGTCAGAAGTTGGTCAACTGGGTGGCAAACTGGTTGACAGGTAGAAAAACAGAGTGGTGGTAAATGGTATACAGTCAGAAGAGATGCAAGTCACAAGGGTACCTCAGGATCAGTCCTGGGCCAGTCCCTTCAACATCTTCATTAGTGACCTTGCAGATGGACTAGAGGGTAAGGCTTTGTCTGTTTGCAGATGACACCAAGATCTGCAACAGAGTCGATGATCCAGATGGGGTGGGCAGAATGAGAAGAGATCTGGATAAACTAGCAAAATGGTCAGAAGAGTGGCAACTGGGATTTAATGCAAAGAAGTGCAAAATCATGCACATAGGGAAGAGAAACCCTGAAGCCACCTATAGGCTGGGAGGGGAGTTGCTAGCAGTCACAAAGGAAGAAAGAGACTTGGGCATCATCATCACTGATGACCTGAAATCATCCAAGCAGACCTCTAAAGCAGTAGGTAAGGCTAGGGGAGTGTTAGGGTGTATTAGTAGGGGTATCACAAGTCGTAAGAGGGAGGTAATAATCCCTATTTACAAGACACTGGTTAGGCCCCATCTGGAGTACTGTGCAGTACTGGAGGCCACACCTTCACAAGGACATTAACCAAATTGAGGCAGTCCAGAGAAGGGCAACCAAAATGGTGCAGGGACTGCATCAGAAGACATATGAGGACAGATTAACAGAGCTCAATATGTATACCCTTGAGCAAAGGAGGGAGAGAGGTGATATGATCGAGACATTCAAACACATTAACAAGGTGAAAGAGTCTAACATGTTTAAATATAAGAAAAATAGCAGGACAAGAGGACACAGCATGAGATTAGAGGGGGGCCGATTAAGGGGGAATGTGAGGAAATTCTTTTTCACAGAAAGGGTGGTGGATGCATGGAATGGCTTACCACAAGAAGTGGTGGCTATGAATACAGTGCAGGGCTTCAAACAGGCATGGATAGGCATAAGGAGCAATACAATGACTATGAATAGATAGGCCACTGACAGAGCAAAGGCCGATGGCACATTTATAAGGTAGAAAAAGAAATGGGCAGACTGGATGGGCCTTGCGGTCCTTATCTGCCGTCAACTTCTATGTTTCTATGTTTCTAGAGAGAGACAGGGACGAAAGTTTGCCAGCAGCATGTAAACAACTGTTTTTTTTTTTTTTTAAGGCCTCTTCCCAGATTCCCACTCCTGTAGTAACAAATCTGGCTATATTTAGTCTTAAAAAAAAATATCTTTAAGAGCCGTTTGGGAAGGCAGAGGACTTGTAAAAAGACGAGGTGGTGTTGGTGATTGTTAAAATAAAATATGGGGAAGCTGTATTCTATTTAAAAAGAAAGCCTCACTCACAGACAGGATTGAGAACAGATCACCCAGAGTGTCTGTCACTGGGTCTGTGAGAGAGACAGCAGCAGCGGGTTGTACCAGGAAAATGACTCAATTTTATTGTTATACATCCTCTCAATCTCATTCATAAAGACTACTAGAGAATTGCACTATAGTATCATCAGAATAAAATAGCAGTTCTTGAAGGGGTCACTGAGGCAGGCAGGGGACTCAGCAAAAACACTCGTCGGACCAGAGGAGGAATTTTATTTAAACCTATAGCAAGACAACTGAAATGTGTGTCACACAACCAAATTCCAGGTCATGGTTGCCCATGGGCAAGTTATTCTCAAAAATGCTTCCTAGCCTGACCACAGGGTTTCCACATGGTGGCAGTCAGAGCCCGAGTTGACTGGCTACCCCTCTCCAGGAATGGAGAGCAGTTCCTGGGACATTCGATCCTCTCACACTCTGCTGGCCCCAACAACCCATACTTGTTCCCGAACACGGGTCACTGGTGTGGCAGGAGGCAAGGCATTCAATGCCGCAGCGCTCCACACCACAGGCAGGCTTCAACATTTGTAATTTTTAAGGCCCTTGTGATCTCACAAAGTGAAATCATCACACATTACAGTTCAACAGCACAGTATGCTCTACAACACTCAGCCGATTAAAGGTAAATGAAATCTGGTATTTAAATCTTTTGGGTGCAGCAATCCCACTGGATAGCAATTTAAATATTTGTGGTATTAAAGTCACACAGAGTTATAGCTGCTTCAAAATTCTTTTCGTAATGTCAACAAAAAAAAAAAGACGACGGAAGAAAAGGTCTGGAAGGCTCCATTTTTCACATAATTAGCTTTGGTATGACGTTACGAAGTGTAATATCATTTAATCATTCCAGACAATCAAACCTGCGTATGCATTTCTAAAATAAGTTAATCACATCTTTCTTTATTCTTCATTCATCCACTAATTCTTCTTTACCTTCCACATAACCCACCCTTTAGGGCCAGCTATGTAGCCACTTTCGAGGATCCTGACGCCGATATCAAAATCTGCTTAAGAAGTGGCCATACTGAGGATATCCTACAATTGTACAATGACAAGAAAACTTTTAGCATTCTGATTTGTTCGTTTGTGCCTGTAACTGTGATGTTATGTGAGCATAACATCACGGCATTGAGTACAGGCACATACATGATCTTTTCACATATTTCCTACATTGCACAGATTACTACACCCTCATGTCTGCCATGTAAAACCTTTCTCTCCCACCATGCCGCAGTCTGCCTCCTGCAACACAATCTCTTTTTCTGCAGCTTAAAAAGATCAGCAAGTGGTCAGTTGTTTAAAAGGGCAGCTCTCCAATATCGCTAGCTTGTTCACTCCACAAAGAGATGACTTTTGTTTTAAGACTTTCTTCATAACTACTTTTCTTGCTTTAAAATACCACTGGCTTATTATACACACTAGAGTGTCTAACATGCTCCTAAAGAAGAGCAGAGAAACGGAAAAGGAAAGCTGCTCTGCCAAAGCACACTTTCACTTTCAGCATGTCTGCTTTTCTAAAGCAGTGCAAGTGCATGCTACTTACTGATTGACGGCTCTGTTTACAGGTTTTCTGGACTTCCACAAGAAAATGTTATACAGTCTCCATTGGGGCTACTATGGTGATGGTGCTGGGGGGTGATTAAGGGAGACACGCACAGATAAGGGAGGGGGCAAGACACAGACACCAATAAAGCACAGCACCAACTAATGGACAAAGCATGAACTTATTTCTTTTAAAATGTTCTTCCAGTCAAAAAACAGCATCTAAACAGGTAAAAAAAATTAATACAATTTTTTTTTTCATTTAAATAAAAAACGACCCATTGTACAATGGCAATAATGCACTGTAGGGTGTGTTTTGGTGCCAGGACATCACTTCTTGGGTGCTGGACACACTCAGCCTGTGGCCTCATACCCAACCACCAGAGGCATGACATTATCCCAGCACAACACACATGCTGTCATGCATTACTGCTTAACTGGCTAGAGCCCAGCCCACAGACATAAGCAACATTAGGTACACACACTGCAAGCAGTTACTTGGGGCACCAGCAACACAGGTGCTTTTTTAGGGCTGGTCTGCATAGTAGTTCCTACTGGGATCAATGTCAGGAAGTGTTCTGCAGCTGTCCCATTTAAATGCACTGGGGGGGAGGCTGAGACATAACTTTTTATACCTGTCTGAGTGAGTGTTGTGCCTTGCTATTTGCTTCTTGCAGCTGTCTGTAACACTTTGCTAACTTTCTGTTGGCTGCAAGAAGAGTGTATGAGAACTTGATGAGCAAGTGGGGCTACTCTCATGAATGTGCAGCTAACCTAGGCTATACACTGAAGACATTCTCTGGTTGTTTGGCCTAGCGCCCCCCCCCCCCAATGGTGATGACAAGAATGACAATGAATGAGCTCAAAAAGGAAGTACTAATAAACTCTGTCTGTACAACTTGGTGAAAAGTAAGCTAGAACAAGTAATGAAGTAGTAAGTCTCAGGAGTTGAGCTGGTGCAGTCAAAGGCGGCTAGCCTCAACACACAGAACACAGACACAAAACTGCATCCTAGAGTTAAAATAAGAAATCAAAGGCAAAGGTTGCTAGTCAGATGTACAATTATTTCATGAGCCTGAGGAGGACATGAAGCCACAGACTGGTCTTTATGATATTTTTTTGTATCACTTTGTATCACTCATTTTCACTTAGTGAGGGGGAATGCGATGCAAATCTAAGGAAAATTGGGCAGAATAAGGACTGCGCAAGGCTGGGGAGATTGGATATGAAGGAGAGGTCAGGGTGGAGGACAGTCCTGATTAATGCCAAGAGCATGAGCAATAAAATGCCCGAGTTACAGGCTATGCAGGCTGAGAGATCAGCAGACCTGGCGGCAATTACAGAGACATGGGCCACCCAGAGAAATGATTAGGACCTAAATTTGGAGGGCTATAAGATATTCAGGAAAGATAGGGGAGTGGGAAGAGGGGGAGGGGTTGCACTGATAGTCAGAAATGATGTTGTGGTTAGTGGAGTGGAGAAGGCTGGAGGCGATTTGGGTAACATTGCAAACGGGAGGGAAAATATTGAAAATAGGGGTGGTATACAGGCCCCTCACAATTGAGAAGGCTCTGGAGGATAAACTGGTTGAGAACATCCAGGGTCATTGTGGTCTTGGTAAGGGTAAGATGGTGGTCTTGGGTGACCTTAATATGCCGGGGGCGGACTGGGACACCATGACATCCTTTGTAGCCAGGGAACAGCAACTGATGGACGTTTTTCAGGATGCCTTCCTGGTCCAACAGGTGGGGGAACCTACTAGAGAGGGGCTGATATTGGACGTTGTCCTAGCGGACAGTGATCAGATAAGGGGCCTGGAGGTGTGCAGTCCACTGGCGGGTGGTGACAATGCCACGGTCTGGTTTCTGCTGTATATAAGGGGTGAGGAAAACCGCACTAACACAGTAATGGTAGACTTCAGGGGAGCGGATTTCGTGGGCATGGGTAGGATTCTAAGAGAGAGGTTGGACAAGATTAGGCTGGACATGGATGCTGGAAGACTGAGGGAGACCATTAAAAAAGGGGTGCAGGATGCTACTAAGTACTCTACAAAATTAAGGCGAAAGCATGGTAGAACCAGTAAGCCATGTTGGTGGACTAGGGAGGTGCAGGAGGCAGTGAGGGATAAAAAGGCTGCTTACGCACGTTTTAAACGCTCAAGGGGGGACAAGGAGTGAGGAGAGTATGAACTATTGGCCAGGAGGGTCACCAGAGTGGTGAGGGGAGCCAAGGCAGGGAAGGAGCAAAACCTGGCTAGGGATATCCGGGGGTGGGGGGGGATTCTGTAGATACATAATAGAGAAGCAAAAAGAGAGGATGCAGATCAATAGGATTAAAATTATGGGGGGATATGCTCAGGAAGCAGGGGAACAGGCAGAGGTGCTAAGTGAGTACTTTGCCTCAATCTTTGCAAATGGGGACTGGGGTTCCCCTTCAGGCTGATGGGAGGGAAGAGCATTCAGCTGAGGTGAGAAGTCGGTCTGAGACCAGAGGACGGAATGAGGCTAGGGTACAGGCAGGACCAGACCCAGAAGGGGCGGGGAGGTTCAGTGAGGGGGAGAACTTGGGTGGGGGGAGAAATCACAGTGGATAGGGTGAGGGAGGCCCTTCGGAAGCTAAAAACTGATAAGGCGCCAGGGCCAGATGGGCTACACCCAAAGGTTGTGAAGGAGCTGGCAGTTCCACTGGCTGCACTCTTTAATATCTCTTTGCAGACAGGATGGGTGCCCCAAGACTGGAGGGTGGCTTATGTAGTGCCTATCCATAAAGGGGGGTCTAGAGAGAAGATCGAGAATTATAGGCCTGTCAGCCTAATGTCTGTGGTAGGCAAAGTAATGGAGGGCTTTATCAAGGAGAGGATTGGGAGGCAGCTGGAATGGTTAGGGCACCACGATGATAAAAAGTATGGCATCGTTCCGGGGAGATCATGTCAGTCCAACCTCATAGAGTTTTGTGACGGGGGCCTTGGACAGACATAGGCCGGTGGACATTCTATACCTGGATTTTAGCAAGGCGTTTGATTCAGTGACCCATAATGGGCTGATAAAAAAGCTAGTGAAGATGGGGGGTGGGAGGACAAGAGGTTAAGTGGGTTGAAAATTGGCTTTCAGGGCGAATACAGAAGGTAATGGTCAGTGGGATTGTCTCCTCCCCTAGGAAGGTAATCAGTGTGGGTCCCCAAAGTTCAGTATTGGGGACACTCCTGTTCAATGCCTATGTCTCGGATATAGGGATGGGGTTAGGAGTGGGCAGGGTCTCTTTGCAGACGATTCCAAACTGGGAGCACTGGTGGACTGGGCAGAAGTGAGAGTGACCGTCCAGGGGGACCTGCATACCCTGGAGGGGTGGATTGAAATTTAATGCCGGGAAATGTAAGGTACTTCATTTGAGGGTCAAAACCCAGGCCATGTTTATACCCGGGGGGTCACACTGCAAGTCACACTGGGTGAGAGGAATCTCGGGGTGGTGGTAGATGTCAAAATGAATAATTTTGAAAACTGTAAAAGAACCGCAGCCAAAGCAAACAGGATACTGGGCTGCATAGCCAGGGGAATTACGTCCAGGAGGAGGGAGGTGATCCACCCTCTATATAATGCCTTGGTCAGGCCGCAACTAGAGTACTGTGTACAGTCCTGGAGACCTCATCTGAAGAAGGATACAGCGCTGCTGGAGAAAGAGTCCAGAGGAAAGCGACCAGAATGATTCAGGGCATGGAGGGGAGGTCCTATGAGGAGAAACTGGAAGAGCTTGGGCTGTACACATTGGAGGAGAGGAGGGACAGGGGAGATATGATAGGGGTCTTTAAGTATGTAAAAGGAATAACTGAGAGTGGAACCAAGGAGCTGTTTAGGCTAAAAAAGGGGGGAACAACTAGGGGGCATGAGTGGAAGCTGGAGCGGGGAATTACAGGGGGGAGCGTAGGAAGCATTATTTAACTGACAGGGTGGTGGAGCTGCGGAATGTGCTGCCTGGGTGGCTGGTGGAGGAGGGCACAGTGGAGGGCTTCAAGAAGGGTGGGACAGGTACAAAGGAAACTAAAGTCAAAGATGACCCTCTCGGGGGCTTGGGGGGGCAGGGAAGCGAGCACCCATTAGGTGGCTGGCTACAAGCAGACATGACAGACCACTGGGCCTATTCTGCTGGCTCTTAGTATGTTATCCACCCCACATCCTTTGAATTCACTGTACATATGATGCAAACCTTTTTGCCCAATTTGTATATGTGATATATGAAACTGGTATGTGGAAATTAGGGGCCCTATTTTCAAAAGGTTAGCAAGGCACAGACTGGGTTGGTACCACGCTAACCAGGAATAGCGCCAGCTGTCAGGAGCACCCATACTCCAAGAGAGAACTGTATATGCAAACACCCGACAACACCATGGCGCACAATATTGTCTACGCTCTGTAAAATGAGGGTTCCCTCATGCATATGCAGCATAGCACAATAATGAAAGTCTTCAGAAGCGCTAAACAGCCGCCAGCAGCACTGCAGTTTAATGCTCCTAAAACCCAGCCCTTAACAGTGTGCAGACCCGTCTACCCACTGCCAAGGGCTAGGTACCCTGGCATTTCAGCAGTCCCTCCCTAGCCCTGATCCATATACTAATAAAAAAGCGCCCCCTGGTAATCTAGTGGTCCCCCTCCCTGAGCCCTGATCCGTGTTATAATAATAATTAAAAAAAAAAAAGTCTCCCTGGTAGTCTTCTGGTTCCCCCTCCCTGAACCCCAATCCAATTCAGCAGAAATAAATTCCCCATATCCCTGGTGGGCTAGTGGCCCTCCCCACCCTCACAGGCAATCACACACCACCCCACTTCCTCCCCTCAACCTAACCCAAGCCAGCAACTGGCACTGCCTTCCTCACACCGCCACGGCTAGCCACCAACTGAACTTTACACGGTACAGTATACAGTACGCACTCATTGGTCGACCAGTCAACCAAGAAAGCACAGCAAAATCGGAGCCCTTTTCTAAATTGGGCTTTGAAAAGCAAAAAAAGGCACTAAGTTTTAACGGAGCTCAACAGCTCAAAAAGGCAAAAGAGTCCTCAGTCCACAACAGTTAAGTGCGCTAACCTCCCACCCACCCCCTTTCACTATTTATTAAATACTCAAGGAACTAAAGTGGACTAATCCACAGCACGGGGTGGAAAGACAGTAACTCTGATGCACTAATCAACAGACCAGGGGAGGGTCAAAAAGAAAGAAAGTGCACAGCCGGTATAAGCCTGCACTGCACAAGGGACATAGTAAAACTAGCTTGGGAGCAATAATTTGTACCGTTTAGCCACTGTTTACAACGGTCTACTTTTTAGCTACCATTTACTACTGACTGCTATTCTGTTAGTCTGATAGCTCAACAGTTTTGTTTTTTTAACCAGGAGAGTTAAAAAAAGGACATCATATATACAGCTGGAATCTTTAGCTGGAGGGCAGTAAATTGTACTGATTATCTACTGTTTACAACTATCTAATAATTGGCACCTTTTAGTTACTAAAAAGCTACTGACTATAACAGACTGCTGTGCCACATAGGGGAGAACCACTGATTATATTCCAAACTATTTTATATGTAACTACTGTATTAATTATTCGAAGGGAAATTGCAGTTACGTAAGAACTTACCGTAACAGTAGATCTTCCAGAGAGGTTCCTGCAGTAGGTCATTATTACAGGATCGCGCCTGGCGCTCAGGTCCGCACAGCAACTAGTAGATAGCAATTATCAGCGGAACCGCCGACGCCTGGGCATCGTGACGTCAGCCCGACTATAAAAGGGGCAGTCCCGTGCCCGCTTTCCAGTTTGTTTCCAACGGAGACCTAAAAATAGGTAAGGAGAAAACCGGAGTGAACTCCAAAGACCCTGCTTCCACTCTAGTCCAGCCGGACTAGACAGGATGTAAAGTAAAGCATCCAAACCACTGGGGAAGGAGGGAGGGAAACGACCTACTGCAGGAACCCCTCTCGAAGATCTATTGTTACTGTAAGTTCTTATGTAACTGCAGTATCTTACTTCGAGAGGGTTCCTGCAGTAGGTCTTCACATATAGGACTGAATACCAAGCAGTCCCAAAGAAAAATAAGGCATAGGTGCATCTAGAAGGAGGAGAAGTTGCCATGAGTAATCACAACAGGAGGCCTTGCAGGACCACAAGACCAAAGCCAGTTCTGCGCCGAGAGGCAATGTCCAGACTGTAATGCTTAGTGAAGGTGTGAACAGATGACCAGGTGGCCACAGCACAGATCTCTGCCATGGACACATTCCTAAAAAAGGCAGTAGAGGTCGCCATGCTACGGGTGGAGTGGCCTTTCACTGCCCCCGGAAGGGATTTCCCATATTTCGAGTATGAAAAATGGATGCAGTTAGCGAGCCATCGGGAGATGGTCTGCTTGGAAATAGCCTTGCCCTGGGACTGAGGGGCAAAGGCTATGAACAGTTGGCTAGATTTCCTAACCTCTTTAGTCCTGTTAGTGTAGTACCTCAGGATCCGGTGCACGCCAAGGGTGTGCAGCAGGTGTCCTCTCGGTTGGAATACTGAGGATAGTACACCGTAATTCCACGCCTGGTTCAAAGTGGTTTCTGAAACTACTTTGGGCAAAAAAAAAAAAGGGTTAGTCCGAAGGACTACTCGGTCCTTATGAAAAATCAAATAAGGTTCTTTACAGATGAAGGCCTGTAATTCGGAAACCCTTCTGGCCGAAGTAACAGTGACTAAAAATAAGGTCTTCCAGGAAAGGAAGCGTAAGTCACATGAAGAAGCTGGTTCAAACGGTGGTAAGGTCAGTTTCTCGAGCATGAAATTCAGGTCCCAGGGAGGACAAGGATTCCGGACTGGAGATTTCAAATGAAGGATGCCTTTCAAAAAAGTTTTGGTAATCTCCAGTTGAGCCAACGTTTTGCCCTCCACCGGGAGGTGGTAGGCCGACACCGCAGAGAGGTGGACCTTAATGGAGGAATAGCTAAGGCCCGCCTTAGACAGATGTGCGAGGTACTCTAGAACCTGGGATGCCGAGCACGAAAATGGATCCCAGCTCCTTGCCTGGGCCCATATCGTGAATCTCTTCCACTTCATAGCGTAAGTGGATCTAGTGGAGGGTTTTCTGGCCTCCACTAGAATGTGCGCAACCTGCGAAGAGACCCCATAGCAAGAAATCACTATGTCCACAGGTGTCACGCATGAAGGTGGAGGGACTGAAGGCTCGGATGCACCAGGGTGCCCTGCTCCTGAGTCAGAAGATTGTGGGAAATGGACAGAGGAACCGGGGGTTCCAGTGCCAAGTGTTGTAGAAGAGGGAACCAAATTTGGCATAGCCAAAGAGGAGCAATCAGGATTGCATGGGCCCCCTCTTGTTGAAGTTTCACCAGAACCTTCTGAATGAGAGGAAAGGGAGGAAAGATGTACAGAAACCTCCCTGTCCACGAAAGAGACAGCGCATCTCGCCAAAAAGCACCATGCCCAGGAACAAGCGAGCAGAAGATGGGTAGTTTTGCGTCGTATGGGGAGGCGAACAGATCCATCTCTGGCCAACCCCATCAAAGAAAGAGATCTTCTACTACCTCTGACTTTAGCTCCCACTCGTGAGCCCTGGCCACTGATCAGCTGAGACTGTCCGCTAGGACATTGGAGATGCCCGGAACGTGAACTGCTGTCAGGCAAAGGCTGTACTGAATCGCCCAATACCACACCCTCATGGCTTCTCGGCAAAGAGGGTATGACCTGGCTCCCCCCTGTTTATGTACCAGACAGTGGACATGTTGTCCGTCTGTACCAAGAGAGATCCTAGAACTAGCAGTGACTGGAATGCCTGGAGTACGTAAAGAACCACCCTGGTCTCCAGAACATTGATGTGGAGCATCAGCTCCTGGTCGGACCAAGACCCCTGTGTCTTGAGAGACCCCAGATCAGCTCCCCAGCCCAGATCCGAGGCGTCTGTAGTGAGAATTTGAGTCGGAACTGCCAGAAGGAAAGGAATCCCCTTCAACAAGTTCGAGAGATCCTGCCACCAGCGGAGATCTCTCTGGAGGCTGTTGAAGATCATGACTTTTTGGTTCATGTCGTCCGTCCTCTGGTCCCACTGGACTCGAAGAGACCATTAGGTGACCCTCATGTGAAGCCTGGCCATTGGGACTGTTGAAATGGCGGCCGCCATCAGTCCCAATAAACAAAACACCGAGTGTGCTAGGATCCACCGGGCCTGTGCCACTAGTGTGGCTTGAGAAGCAAGGGTCTCGGCCCGATCTGATGGCAGGAAAGCCTTGCCCTGAACTGTGTCTAGTACAGCTCCAATGAACTGGAGCCTCTGTGAGGGTACTAGCTGGGACTTGGGAAAATTGACCGTTAATGCCCAGTAAAGCAAACAAGCTCAGCGTGAAAGAGAAAGAGAGAGCCTCTCTCAGGCTGGTAGGAGAGGGTGCTGAGAGGAGCCAGTCATCCAGGTACAGGAAGACATAAATGCCCTGGCAGCGCAGAAAGGCCTCACCACTGCCAGGCATTTGGTGAACACTCAGGGGGCCGAAGAAAGGCCAAATGGGAGTGCTCGGAATTGGAAATGCTTCTCCAGGAAAACAGCGGAGAAAGCAGCGGTGGGCCAGGAGGATAGGGATATACAGGTAAGCATCCTGCATGTCCAGGGAGCACAGCCAAGAATTTTGATGGAGCAGGGGAAGAATCCCCTGAAGGGTTAACATACAAAACTTCTTGTACTCAACAAAGATGTTTAGTGTGCTGAGGTCCAGGATCAGTCTCAGGTTGCCAGTTTTCTTTGGAACCAGGAAGAAGTGGGAGTAGAATCCCCTTCTAATTTGGTTTAACGGGACAGTCTCTATGGCCTTTTTTAGAAGTGCCTGGATCTCCTGAAAGACTATGGAGACCTGATCCCAGGGATAGAATGACTGTCCTGGCAGTTGGGCTGGAATTTCGCTGAATTCTAGCGAGTGACCTCGATGGATGAGCTGAAGCACCCAATTTTCTGTGGTGACGGACCTCCAACCTTCCAGGTAGAGGCCGAACCTTTCTCTAACCGGTTCCTCCTGAGGTACTGGAGGCAGCGGAAGGAGGGGAAAGGAGTCAGGACACCGAGGGGAAGGGAGCTTTTTCCCCAAAGGCCTGTTTTTGACATTTGGTCTGTGGGGTTTGAGCTCCCAAGCCAGGTGCGCGTTTCTTTGCCTGACGCTTAGCCTGGGATTTGTTCCACCTTCTTTGGCGGTGAAACGGCTGCTTCTTCTGGCCCGTCTTGTATAAGGAACAGACGTCCCGCAAGGAGCATCCGCTCTGCAGCCTGATAATGATGTCTTTATCGTCACCGCCAAAGAGGATGGAAGCCCTGAAAGGGGCGTCCAACAGAGAGGACTGCACGTCCTGCACCAGTCCCACCATACAGAACCAGGAGAGGCGTCAGAGGCAGATCCCTGTGGCAGCTGCTCTCGCCACTGAATCAGAGTCGTAAGTAGCCTGAAGGGCACAGCGACACGAGGATTTCCCCATCCGCACTTTATCCAAGAGCTTCTTCCTCAGGGTTTCATCTTGAACATCCTGGAGGTCCCTTTCTAGATCCAAAAGAGAAGCTTTTTGAAAGGCAACCATGTGCAAGACGTAACTAAGGGAATGTATCGCACAAGAAGAAGAATAAATTTTGCGCCCAAATTGGTCGAGTTGACACGAGTTCTTGTCGGGAGGCAAAGAACTCAGATGTTTGGGCTGGGCTGAACGGTCATGAGCTGCCGTGATGACCATAGAGTCAGCCTTGGGATGGGGGTTCCGGTGAAAAATCCCTTCCGGGGGATAACAGATGCGGTCAGCTTTGCGTGATACCGCTGGAATGGAGGACGTTTGTTGCCGACTGTGGTTACAAGGTCCTCGTGAGGTCCCATCCACGGTGGAACGGGAATAGGGTCCGAGGTGGCCAGATCCAGGTGCTCCGCAAGACATTTTCTTTGTGGATCAACCTCTTTGGACGGCCAACCACCAGTCGCCTGAATAGAACGTAACAAGTCTCTGAAAGAAGGATCCTCTGGAAGGGACTTTGGGGAGTCTTTCCGAGGGACCTCCATGGGAGATCTGGGGTCCGACGCATCCGAGTCGGAACCAGTGTCAGAGAAATCGGAGCCACTAGGAACAGAAGGGTCTGGTTCTGTAATGCCTACCAAGATAGAGGTAGTTGCTCTGGCAACAGGAGGCAGTGGAGAGGCCACCCTGACGGAGGGTGTCTCCCTCACCGGCTGTCTTAACTCGGACACAAGCTGCGCTCTAGCCTCTTTCCACCACAGGGGGACGGACTCATGTTCCGGCACCAGAGGAGGAGGTGGCTGATAACTTGGATAACCCGGGTACTGAGGATAGAGCCAGGACGGATAATACGAGTACCCTGGGTAACCCAGCGTAGGATGTCCTGAAGTAGGATAACCCATCGGGAATGACGACATCGGAAAGCCCGGCGTCTGATAGCCCGGCATCGGAAAACCCGGTGACGGAGGCACCTGGCCCGGCGTTGGATACTGAGTGACTGCGAGAAAGAGGGTTCCTGGACTATGAACCCAGACGAAGGCCCCGCAGGGGGAGGTGCCATGGCGCCAGAAGGAGGCGCTGGTCTGGGAGGCGCCCAAAGTACTGGGGGGGTGGAGGCTCCATACCCGTATCCCCTGTCGGCAGTGGAATGAAATCCGGCGATGAAGGAAGGCCTGGCAGGGGGGGGAGAGACCCAAGGAGCCCCCCAATGGCAGGTCTGAACGCGACTTTGCTAATGCAAACAGCAAAGGGTCGGGTGGCGAGTCTCTAGGGTGAAGGACTCTGGGAGATGATGGGTCGACTAATTCCTGACTCTGTCCAACGTCGGGGGCCAAACCGGAGCCCGACAGGAGTGAGAACGGATCTATGTGGGCATCGGCAGAGCTGGCGTCCGAAGCAACAGATCCAACCGGGCTAGAGACGGCTAAAAGGCCGCCACTAGTCTGATCGGTGGAGGCCGTGTGCCCTTCGCCAGAGGTGAGGGATGACTTATTGGCAGGATCAGTTGACAAAATTACCACCTCCAAAGAGGCAACCCCCGGCTGCCCGCTCACCTCGGCAGGAGGGGAGAAGGGGCCCGGCCCAAAGAAGTGGACGGGGCGCCCGAAAAAGTACTCACCGTTGCAGGCCTCTCCGGTGGCGATGGACTCCTGTCCAGACACTTTTCCTTACTTTTCTTTTTCTTCGGGGCTGGTGATGACAACCTTTCCCTGAGTTTTTGGAGCTCCCTTTCCATAGACGCCAAGCGTCGGGTCAATAGACGGGCCTCAAGGAACCTTTTGCACCTGGTTCTGGTTGCCTGGTTGAAGGCCTGGCAGATGGAACACTCCTGGACATCATGCTTTGAACCAAGGCAAAGGAGGCAGCGGGAATGGTCGTCCCCATGCGGGATTTGAGCACCGCACTTAGAGCACTTTTTCCTCTGTCTGGAAGACATCAATTGAAGAAAAAATTTGTGAGAAAAATTTTTGTAAGAGGCAAAGAAACACTTCAACAAATATAACACGGACGTTAGATTGCTGTTCTGACATGAGCCGAACGTGACTGAGGCGATGGCGGGAAAGAACTGGACAGCGGGTATGGGACCGCTCCTTTTATAGTCGGACTGACGTCACAACGCCCGCTGATGACTCGCTATCTACAAGTTGTTGCATGGACCTGACTAGGGGCGCAGTCCTATATGTGAAGACCTACTGCATGAACCCTCTTGAAGTAAGATCAATAATTCTGTAGCTAGTATATGGTAGTTCTTGATTAGCTCAGATTGGTTATTCTGTTGATGGTTTTTATGCTAGTCCCTATTAGACCTCAAGAAAGCACTGTTCCACTATATTTTGTAATAGATGTTACTACTTAGATGATAATTAGAACCTGTATCTCTGGCTCTCACTGAAAGTCCCAGTATAGGTCTTATGCCTACACTATCCAAGGTATTTAAAGTGGGTCTTACTCTGACTGTGGTATATTCAATCTTTGCCCCCCCCTTCAAAGAAGAAGAACATTCTATTTTGAATTGCTACCTCTGCACTGTTACCCAAGCCCCTTGGGTATCTCCTTAACTACCGCCCTCCCCGTCTTCGTCTTCCCCATATCTCTCCTGACACTGCTCCTCTCCCCTAATCTCTACCCCTCAGTCACTCTTCTAGAGCTGTGTCTCTCAGCTCCTCTGCTCACCATGAGGGTCCCTCAACTCCTCCTCTGCTCTCTTTGACTGGCTTCTCTACTCCTGCCCCTCCTTTTCTCGGCTGATCTGTTCTGATGTCTGGAGCTTTTTCTTCTCAAACCTGCTGGTCAGGGGGATACCCACCCTTTCACACCTGGCTCTTAAAACTCACCCCTTTTTCTAAAATAGCACACTACCTTACCCTTACCCTTCCCTCATGGGCAGTCTCCTGACCTCTCTCTCTAAAACATGGGTACCCCATGCCTGCTCACTCACTCTGGTGACACTGAACCCAGTCCTGGTCCCTTTGCTGGGGCTGATCCTACGGACCCCTCCAGGCTGCTGGGTATTGGCTCCCAGTATATGTACTTGCACCTGGTTACCTGTAAGCAAATAAAAGCAATTTGTTATTTGAATCTAGTGCTGTGGTCTGAAGTATAATTCAAGGATTTATTACACCTCTGGAGCGCAGGACCGTGAATGTTTGTGGTTTGCCAGAGAGAAAGGCTCTTTCTCAAGGGTGATTTTCGTAGACCTCATGAAGGCTTTTGACTTGGTGGACCACCTGCTGCTCCTATCCAAGCTGTCCACCTTTGGTTTCTCTATCTCTGCAATTTCCTGGTTCTACAATTATCTCTCTGAGCATCAGCAATTTGTGCAGATCGGGAATGCCAAGTCCTCTCTCCCACACCTGGAACAGAGTTCCTCAGGGATCCATATTGGCCCTCTACTTTTTTCAACCTTCGTAAATGATCTCCCCCCGCTGTCCAGCCCAGGTTCTGCCCTGTTACATGCTGACGATTTGGTTCTCTACTCCACATCCTCTGACCTATTGGACATACACCGGAACCTAAACCCAAACTTCAATACCTTCCAACACTGGTTCAAGCAAAAAAGACTTGTACTCAACAACAAAAAGACAATTGCCATGCTCTTCAGCTTGGGACCCAAAATCAGAGCCTGTCAGCAGCCGTTATGAACCTAAGCATCCGATGGCACCCCCCCCCTCAACACTGTCTCCTCTTTTAAAAGTCACCTTGGAGCCGACCCTGGACTATGACCTGCACCTAACTTCTACTAGCAAAACAGTCAACATACAACTTGATCTGGCAGATAAAGTTAGGCACAGCCTCACATCTGCGGCAAAGCTAACTATCGCTCAGGGGGTTCTGAGACATAAACTGGCCTATGTGATGATTGCCCTGCCAGAATCCTCAAGAGGTCTCCTCCACAAGTGGGATGTCTGCTATAACAACATCTGCCACTTTGCTCTGTCAGTAGCCAAGCTCACTCACCGCTGTTCATTCTACTCCGGCCTGGGCAGGCTAGCCCCCACAGCTTTCTGACAATACACTACCACTTGCTTCACCAAAAACATTATTGCCCCCCAGAAACCTGACAAGCTGGCCCTACTGTTAAAACTTGCTCACTCTGTCTACCCCCTGAAATCCACTGATAAGCCCAACCTAAGAGTAACACAAAAATGGGTGAATATGCACTCTCTGTTAGCACTCCGAAAGTGTGGAATTCCCTTCCATTGGCACTCAGGACCTCCCAAACCCCCCGGAGTTTTAAGCAGGAACTCTGTAAGGTACTTGACAGTTCTGAACTCTGTTCTTGTGGTGGGGATACACACTCCGTTGCCTGACTCTCTTAGCTATTGCCCTGGCACGTGTTCCTACCCTAAGCTCCCAGAGCTTTACTTGAGCCATTTATTTCTCTCGTACTTACCCTCTATTTGTACAATGTTGATAATGTCATGTACAGGGGCTCTGATCTGCCAAATCTGTGTCTATGCCACTGTACTGTGTTATGTCTGTATTATTCCATGTCTGACTCTGGCTGCATTTTGTTGCTACCTGACTATATGCTTTTGGCTAATTGTACTGCTTGTTGTCATCTGATTTATTCGTTGTATTCAGTACTGTATTCCCACCCATTGTATATAACCTCCCGGGTCGTGCCTGAAAATTAGCAGCTTTGCTGTCTAGCGCACCTACCCGGTCAACAAAAACTAAATAAATCAATAAATGAGCATTTACTGTATATTGTATGTGCTCCGGTACAGTTCAGTCAGTGGCTGGCCGTGGCAGTGTGAGGACGGCTGTGCCAGTCGATGGCTTGGGTCGGGATGGTGGGTCACTACCTACCGGGGTGAGGGAGTTGGGAGCCACGAGCCTACCAGGAATGTGGGGAATTTATTTCTGCTAAATGGGATCAGGGCTCGGGAAGGGGGGACCACTAAACTACCAGGGGAACATATTTTTTTTTTATTGTAACACAGATCGGGGCTCAGGGAAGGGGGACTACTAGACTACCAGGAAGACGGGTTATTTTTTTATTAAACACGGATCTGGGCTCAGGAAGGGGGGCCACTAGACTACCAGGGAGTCAAGTGTTTTTTTCTAATATCAGAACATAGATTGGGGCTGGGGATGCGACTTAGGCCGGGCTCAGATGCTGATGAGCCATAATGGGCATGCAAATGGCCCCATAGTGCCGCAGATGCCCAATGGGCTCATCTGCATGTTTGGGCTGAATATCACCCATGAGGCCACGGCTAGCAGTGTGTCACGGCCACACCTATGGACTTGCCTTCAGCCTTTGCGCCTGGTAATTCCACGCCAAACATGGTGACCACTTGCTGTGCACCGTGCTACCAGGGTCCAATATTTAAACAGATAGCGCAGTCAGTTCAGATCGCACTATCTGTTTGAATATGGCGCCAGAGCTGGCCTGCCCTATTTTTTTTAGTGTGGCACACATTTTTGCAAACACAGCTGGCCGGCTCTGAATATGGGGCCCTATGTCTTTAAGATATGAGCACAAATTATGAGAGCTACAGATAGAGACCATGGCCACTGACGAAGACCAGTCTATGGTCGATACACTGGGGCTCAATGTCCTCAGCTGGCTCATGAAATAACTGTACCTCTGACCAGCAACCTGCGCCTTTGATTTCTATTTTCATTTCAGAGTGCAGTTTTTTGTCTGTGACTGAAAGGCTAGCCTTTATTCCCCCCCCCCCAACAAAAAAAAAATGAAATTGCCTACATAAAATGGAGAGTTTTCATGCAACTAAATTACTGCAATGCAAAAGGACAAAGAATAGCATAGCTGTGGCACCACTTGATGCTCGTAAGAACTGGGAAGTGTATCTATCTCTCAGCCTCTTCGTATAATGAAAAAACAGCCGAGTTTCAGGTTAGTCCGAGTAACCTGGTCATGGACTGGGAAAATTAAGGGGGGAGGATCAGTTGCTGGAGCAAGGAGGGGCAGGGAGAGGTAATTTTCAAAACAACACTTAGTCTCTATGACTTTCATACACACTCTATCCATACTGATGGCGCATGGAATGTAGAACATTATAGAATTTCCAGTGCCCCACCTGACTCAACAGGGAATTAAAAAAACAAAAAACTGCCCCCCTTTCTCAACTACCTGATAAGTCTGGTGAGCAGCCAGGCCCATCAGGGAATTAAAAAATAAAATCTGTCTCCCTCCTCCAACTACTTGATGGGCGGCCCCTGTGCTCAATCCACCCCATCAGGGAATAAAACAAATCTTTCTTCCTCCTGCAACAACTTGGACAGATCTAGTGCCCAACCTGACCCATCAGGGAATACACAACAAATCTGGCCCCCTCTCTCCCCTCCAACTACCTGACTGAGGCAACACCTAATCCAGCCAATGAGAGAATAAAAAATATAAATATCTCTCTCCCAAGTCACCTGATGGGTCCAGTATGCAACCCAGTCTATCAGAAAATAATAAAAAAAAAGTCCCCCTATAACCTGACAGATTCAGTGGTCAATGTGGCAGATCAAGGAACAGAAAACTGTGCCCCTGTCCCCAAACTGCCTGACAGATGCAGTGCCCAACCTGGCCCCTCCCTCAACAACTTGAGAGGTTCGATGCCCAACCTGGCCTGTCAGGGAATAAAAAATATGATAACCCTTCCTCCAGTGCCAAGCACTACCTAGCAGGCAAAAAAAAAAAAGTCAATCTCCCCAAAAAAAAAAAAAAACATCTTACCAGTCCAGTACCCAACTTGGCCATGTGGAAATACAAAAAAAAATCTTATCCCCCTCCTATCAACTGCTACATGGGTCCAATGCCCAAGCTGGCCCATCTATTAAGCCAAATGGAGATAAGAAGGAGCAGCGCCAAAATGGTGAGTGGAATGGAATAGGCAAGGGTAGTAAAACACTGCCCTTCCCATGGCCATCTATTCAGGTCACAGTGAGGGGCTCAAACACAGACCAGGGGGCTTGGGGCTTGGGGCTGCTGCCACACTACGTCTGCTACCAGGTTGTTTAGGCATCTTCACCTCCTCTGGCCTGCAGTACACTAGGGAGACTTGATCTGGGGGGGACTGACAGTGCACACTTCCAAGGATGTAACCCCCAAGTTCCGGTGATCCCAACTCTGCCGCCAGACTCTCCCTCTCTCTCTCTCTTTCCTTCGCTAGGACCTTAGTCTCAACACTACACTCTTCGGAAAACCCACATTGGGATCACACTGCCATGCACCCTACCACCCAGCCTGCTACGCAGCAGAATGGCCCAATGGCCAACCTGGCACATTAGGAAATGAAACACAATCCGGTTCCCTTCTGCAAACTATCCGATGGGTCCAGTGCCCAACACAGTATGGGGGGGGGATCTGTCTCCCTCCCTGCAAACTACCTGACGGGTCTGATGGCCAACCTGGCCCATCAGGGAATAAAACAACATCCGCCCCCTTACCACAACTGCTGTACCTCACAGGTCTGGTCCAAACCTGGCCTGTCAGAGAATACAAAAATCTTCCCCTCTCCCTCAGCTACCTGAAGGGTCTGGTGTCCAACCCGAACCATCAGAAAACTAAAAAAAATAAAAAGAAAGGCAATATGGAGGGGGGCTATAAATAAGTTTGATTTTGGGGGGGTGAATCTAATTGCCTGGTGTTGGTGGTCTTGAACCACAGAGTACAACGTAGGGAACATTGCTTGAAACGCAGTGCTGCTCCGTCAAAGCCCTCCCTGTGAGCAATGTATGTAAAACTGAAGCTGGATGTTGGCCTCATACAACTGCAATTATAATAGCGAGACTGGTGAGACAGCAAGCCTTGCTACAAAAATAAGCAAAGATAACATTAAAAAAGCAAGACCAGCCTTGTTGGCACCAGCTGAATGTTGTTGTTTTTCTGCAGAAACTTCGGACAATGCTTTGTCCTATCCAAATGACACTTGGGGACAGCAGGAATGTACTTGTTTACAACAAGCTAAAGCACACGCTTACCCACTAAAATTCAGACACGGAGCAACTTTTAAAATCCATTTATTGAACACCAAGATGCGCTTGACGTGTTTCGGACAAAATCTTTTCTCAAAAGCTGCATCCTAGAAAACACACAGAACTTAGATACAAAAGCCAAATGACATCACAATTACTAAAACAATTCCATTGGTGAACCAATAAAATAGAAAATAGAAAAATTAACCCTTTTTAAACATGCAGTGCTACAAACACATATAAAACTTTCATTATAAATATCACATTATTATTGCACTACAAAATTTTATCTATATTCCAAATAAGGTTTTAATTCCAAATGAGCATTTAAAACCTGGTTTCTGATATGCTTTTAACCTAAAATCCATTCATTTTCCTTTTTTAAAATTTTATTACGAAAATTTCCACCTCTGGGTCCATTATATATTTGCTCTATGCCCAAAACTTAAACTCATGGTTCTCCTCATCATTTCTATTTTCATTAATATGTACAATAAGTTGCATATGTTAAATCATTTTATTTATTGCTCTTATGTGTTCTAACACCTTATCTTAAAAGCTCTCTCCTGTTTACCTATATAGAAAGCCCCACAGTTACACATATAGCTATATATCACACCTTTTATTGCAAGTGATAAGATGTCTAATTTCAAACTTCTTATCACATCTGTTAACAACACTAAATTCTTTACTTTTCTTTATATGTTGACAAGCATTACAATTTTGCATTGGTTACAGCCAACAGGTTCTCCTAGCCAATTGTTGGTGTGTCTCACTGGAGTAGTAAAATGGCTGTGAACCAACGAATCCTTTAAAGTTGGGGTATGTCTATAGGTCATAATAGGTGGTTTTTCATTACTTCCTGCAGGCCTATCTCACATGATAATACATGCCAATGTTTCTTAATAATTCTGCTAACTTCATAACTTTGGGCACTGTAAGTAGTAACAAATAAAACCATTCTCTTTATTATTGACCTCATTTTATCAACCATTAAATCACCTCTGTCCATATTGGCAGCAAATTGATAACCTTCCTCTATTACTTTTTCAGAGTAACCCCTATTTTCTAAACGATTTTTAATGCCATAGCCCCTTTTAAAATCTTCTACTTTACTGCAGTTACATTTAATTCTGCAAATTGACCTTGGGGATATTGGCTATTATATGGGATGATAGCTTCAGTTAATAACAATGTATTGCCATCAGTATCTTTTCTAAATAAATTAGTGCTGATCTCACCTCTCAAGTTGACCTTGTAAGTCTAAATAATTCACAGACTCACGGTTAGCATTAAATGTAAATCTAAGATTTTGATTTGTCCCATGTAACCATTTAACGAATTCTTGCAGCATGACATTATCTCCTTCCAAATTAATAACATCATCAATAAATCTTTTCCACAATAAAATATTATAGAAAACGGGTTCCTGTCCATATTAAATACTGTTTCATTTTCCCATTGTCCAACATACAAACTAGCCACTGTAGGTGCGCATGTAGTCCCATAGCAATCCCTACCTTCTGTCTATAAATGACACCATCAAAAAGGAATATATTTTTCCCCAGAACATGCTCCAATAACTTTAAAATTACAGCAGTCTCTTCATCATTTCTTTCCCCATTACTATTCAAAAATTCAGCAGCTGCATCCAACACTCCTTCATGGGGAACATTGGTATAGAGAGACTCAATATCTAATGTCACTAACAAACAATTTTCCTACTGTTAAACCATCCAAAATTCTCAGAACATCCTTTGTGTCACGTAATATATGATTTCAATTTCTTGACATAGTTACACAAGGTGGAATCTACAAAACGAGACAAAGGTTCTATTAAACTACCCAACCCACTTACTATTGGGCGTCCAGGTGGATTTTCCAAATTTATGTACTTTTGGTAACATATAAAATGTTGGTTTTACCGGTACTCTGTTTTTAAAATTTTTTGTTTGTCCTGAAATAACTCCATTCTCAAATGCTAAATCTATAGTATAGTCAATGCATGACTTAAAGTCCCAAGTGGGGTCCATATTTAATTTTTCATAATATAAATCATCATTTAATTGTTGCATCACTTCTGTTTTATATTTAGCCACGGCCCCATAAAACAACGCAGCCAATCTTTGTCAGCAGATTTTATCACAAATTCAGGGTTAGACTGTAAACTTCTCAAAGCCTGTCTTTCATGGCTGCTTAAATTATTATAATGTGGACGTGGCAAATTATCAAACAACTTTTCCAAATCCCTTTCACACAAATCACGGAATACACTGACAGCGCGACATAATGGAGGGTTAAATATAGAATTAGGTTTCAATACATTATCAACATGAATACCTATACCCATTACATTATTTTCATGCTCATATTCACTCTTTTTATTAAAAAAAGCTTTCAAATTAAGTTTACGACACATCAAATGTAAATCTATTATTGTCTGTACTGGATTTAAAAAGTTTGTAGGTGAAAAAGTTAATCCTTTCTTTAAAAGGGATTCCTCAGAAGCAGTTAGTGTGTAGCTAGACAAGTTTATAATTTGAATGTCCCATTTACCTCCTCATTCTGCTGTTCCACCTGTTGCCATTGCCTCCAATTCAGTCGCCTCTGTTCTCGATTTAGTGTGTTTCTTCTGTCCTCTCCTCGCTCAGTCTTCTGTGGCATAGTTTGTTAATCTGGGGCTCCTTTCGTGGTGTTTGTTGTAATGGTTGTTAATCAACTCGCTTCTTCCTGTGAAAAAATGACCAGATGTGCTTGCATTCTCTTCATCTTCAGATCCACTACCTTCTGTACTATAACTAAAGGAGACTTAGGTAGGCCGTTTCAAAATTCCTCTAATAGTATCTTTCTTCCATGAATAAACTCGATTATTCTCATAGTCCCTTTGTCACGGATAAATTTAACTTGTTTGGCTCCTCAATTCTTTATCCAGTCTAACAATGAACTCCTGTAGGCGTTGATTACAATTAGTGAAGCCATCTGACTCACGAAATTTCAATACTTCCTTCTCTTTGCTTTTTAAATCTTCTTTAGCACACTTTCCTCGCTCCTTGCTATATTTTATTATAAGTTCCATCAATTTACCACTGGCTTCACTAAGGATAGTTTCCCATTCTCTCATAAAATTATTATTATCAGTACCAAAAGCAGGGTTCTTATTAATCTCAAACCTCTAGGTATTCGTTTCAATTGTAAATAAGCTCCAAGTTTGTAACATTCCAATAGATCTTTCTTAATTGCTGCATAGTTTTTCTAATTTTTAAATGCTACCTTCATTGATGATGGTTCCAGGGCAGGAAAATCAGCATCACATTCATCCACCAGAAACGGGTTAACATTATTGGTGTTGATTACCAAATTATCCACATAAAACAAAGGGTTGTCATTCTGTGTACCTTCACTTGGATTCATCGGTGTTATTCTTTTAGGATTCATATTACCAAAGTGCTCCAATAATGTCCATCAGGGTTTTACTTCCACAACTCTATGAATGAAGTAATCTTCACCGAAAACCTGTGCAACAGTTCAATTTAGTCCAAATCTTCCAACAAACGAACCGTGCACAAGGATTTAGCGGTGCATCTAGCCAAATGAACAAACTTGTTTACAACAAGCTAAAGCACACGCTTACCCACTAAAATTCAGACACGGAGCAACTTTTAAAATCCATTTATTGAACACCAAGATGCGCTTGACGCGTTTCGGACAAAATCCTTTCTCAAAAGCTGCATCCTAGAAAACACACAGAACTTAGATACAAAAGCCAAATGACATCACAATTATTAAAACAATTCCATTGGTGAACCAATGAAATAGAAAATAGAAAAATTAACCCTTTTAAACATGCAGTGCTACAAAACACATATAAAAACTTTCATTATAAATATCACATTATTATTGCACTACAAAATTTTATCTATATTCCAAATAAGGTTTTAATTCAAATGAGCATTTAAACCTGGTTTCTGATATGCTTTTAACCTTAAAATCCATTCATTTTCCTTTTTAAATTTTATTACTGAAAATTTCCACCTCTGGGTCCATTATATATTTAATCTATGCCCAAAACTTAAACTCATGGTTCTCCTCATCATTTCTATTTTCATTAATATGTGCGAAGTTGCATATGTTAAATCATTTTATTTATTGCTCTTATGTTGTTTCTAACACCCTTATCTTAAAAGCTCTCTCCGTTTTACCTATATAGAAAGCCCCACAGTTACATATAGCTAAGTATATCACACCTTGCGTATTGCAAGTGATAAGATGTCTAATTTCAAACTTCTTATCACATCTGTTAACAACACTAAATTCTTTACTTTTCTTTATATGTTGACAAGCATTACAATTTTTGCATTGGTTACAGCCAACAGGTTCTCCTAGCCAATTGTTGGTGTGCCTGGTATAATAGAGCCCACTAACATGGATATTCTGTTTGCACAAGAAAAGTATTTGTTTAAGCAGGCTATTTTTCTGTGCAGGCCTTCACTGAAACTCACCCAAAACTGTCACAGAACTGGTTTCAGTACTTAAAAAAAATGCTGCACAAGCAGAATCAGTTACTGCAAGTTTTTTGTGCTTTTCTTTTGGATAATGTACATTACTTTTTAAGTTATGAAATACTTGGTGAAAAAAAAAAAGATTTAAAACCAATTAAAAGTAGTCGACCTGGTGGCGCTGAGGGTTGAGATGCACCACACCTCGCAGTACGCTGGCAACCCAGGTTTGGGAGCAAGCTCAGGTCGCTGGGTCAGCTGGGGGCGAGGCAGGATCGAGTAGCTGCTGGCAAGCTCTCCTCTCCTGGGGAGGGTTTCCATGGCTCCCAGCGCAGCAGCGGCACACAGTGGTGACTGGGAGCCTCTGCAGCCGGGACCACTCGAGAAGGGTATAGGAGGGGGCGGAGGCCAACAGGAGTCATGCAGAAAATGCATGACTTGGTGTGTTGACGTCACTGCATGCTCCCACCCTCCTTAGGCACCACAAGGAACAAATGGAAAAACCCCAGCGGCCAGGAGGATGATGGGCGACCCAGAGGGAGCAGCACATATGCCCACCACCGGTTCCCATCTGACCAGCTCTCCTGGATCCTCTCCTCTGTCTAGGACTGCAGTGAGAGAGGATTCTGTCCCAGATTTCCTGGTCGGAGGGATTCAAGAAGGGCAGTAGGAGCAGCTTGGGGGGGGGGGTCTCTCGCCTGAGGGAGTTCCTAGCAGCCATCGAGCAGAACGAAAGAGAGTTGGGGGAAAAAAAGAAACATTAAAAGTTTCATTTCATTTTTCTACTTTTGGGAACAGTTCATTTTTTCTCTTTGCCTGCAGTTTTATAGTGCAGTCCGCTGAATGTTGTTATCCAGATCATAGTACAAGTGGAACCTGACCTCCGGTGCTGCGTTTAGGTCTAGATGCCTTCAGATTTTTTTCATGTACTTCTGTACAATTCTGTACCTTTGTGACTGAAAGCGGTTCAGTTTCAGGATCCCCACTGTCAGCTTCATTGTCTTCGTCACGCATTATCTCAGTTGCAATGCCCTGGTCTGAGAGCTCACCAAAACACTGTTTGATCGCCTATATTCATATAGCTCTTGAAGTCACCTTGGTTCATTGTTAGGGGATTGGCACAAAACAACAGTGCTCAGCTGTCGCCACAATTTCCTTTTGATACAATCCAGCTTTTCGATAACAGTTCTGTATCACTGTATCTGACTTTGTTCCATGCTAAAATCATCAGGTATATGGCAGGCTCAGCTGGTAGCACATCCACCTCTGGGCCAGAAGGTCATAGGTTCTAGTCCCACTGTGGGACTGGGCTCATGCCATAAGCGCTGGCACCCAAGTTCATTACAAGGGGGCTGCTGTACAGCAGGGGTGTATCATCTTTTGGATGAGATGTAAACCGAGGTCCCTTCTACCCATCTCTGGTGCTGTCCTGGTAGGTGTTCAAGTGGAAGTAAAAGAACCCAGGGCACTTTTCGCAACAGCAGGAGATTTTCCCTTGTGTCCTAGCCAGTTTTCCCTTTCCCGTAAAAGTGGTTCATGCAACTGTCCTATGCTGCGAGTGCTGATGTGCAAAATGACTGCCAATACCCGTTCACAGTCACTTCACTGTCAGTCCTCTCATTCTTTGTAAAGTGCTTTGGGATACAATGTGTGTATAAAGTGCTGTAAAAATGATGATTATTCTTCTTCTAAAAGCATGTCCATTCTTTTTTCCTTTTTGCCGCAGTACATTTCTTTGTTAAAATACACTGCCCACTCCGAATAAGTCGGTGGTCACCTATGCATTATTTTTGCATGATAAGCCAAAGGTAACCACTCAATCTGCACCACCTTAATGTATCTCTGTTTCTGACTCTCTGTGATAACCAGCAATTTTCTTCTATCACTGCCATCCACGTAAGCATGTCAGCACAATCCAATGCTCTTTTGCCTTCCTGCTGCTCACTGTGTTCTCAGTCTTAAAGAGGAACTTTCATGATGGTCCAAAAAGTTACAGCTCATAGAAACATAGAATTTGACTGCAGATAAGGACCGCTTGGCCCACCCAATCTGCCCATTTCCCTACCTAATGGATAAGCTGCAGATCCTAGTTAACCAGCAGCCTACTTCTTTCTACCCCCGCCAAGAATTGCCTTATGGCTGTCCCATGCATGCTTTGAATTAATCACTGTTTTTGACTCCACAACCTCCGGAAGGCCGTTCCATGCATCCACAACCCTCTCTGTGAAAATACTTCTTTACATTACCTGCCAGAAACCACCCCATCTTCAAATTGTCGCCTTGTTCTTGCCACCTCTTTTTTGAAAGATGCTACCCTCTTGGACTTTGTTGATTCCTTGAGGTACTTGAAAGTTTCTATCATGTCCCCTCTCCCTCCTCGAGGCTATACATATTAAGCTCCTTAGTCTCTCTTCATATGTCTTCCGTGCAGACTCTGCACCATTTTAGTGCCCTCCTCTGGACAGCTTCCATCTTGTCTATGTCTTTGCGGAGATTGGGTCTCCAGAACTGCACACAGTACTCCAGATGGGTCTCACCAGCTGTCTGTACAGAGGGATAACAACTTCCTGTTTTCTACTGGTGATGCCTCTCCCTATGCTTCCCAGTATCCCCCCAGCCCTCCTTACTGTCCTCTCACATTGCTTGCCCACCTTTAAGTCATCTGATATGACTACCCCCAGGTCCCTCTCCATTTTTGTTGTTGTTAGTATCTCACCCCCCATTGCGTACTCTTCTGCTGGGTTTTTGTTTCCCAGGTGCATTACCTTACACTTCTTAGCATTAAATCTAAGCTGCCATACATTTCACCATTCCTCTAACCTTGCCAAGTCCCTTCTCATCCTTTCCACCCCACCTTGTGCATCAACTCTGTTGCAGATCTTTGTGTCATCTGCACAGAGACATACTTTTCCTTCCAGTCCCTCTGCAATGTCGCTTGCAAAGACAATGAAGAGGACCGTCCTATCTGAACCTCCAGTGCACCCCACTAGTAACCCCTTTCTTCAGAGTGGACTCCATTTACTATTACCCTCTGTGTCCTATTCTCCAGCCAATTCTTACCCAGGCTATCATCTTGGGACCCACTCCCAGGCTGGCTAACTTGTATATTAATCTTTGTGTGGGACTGAGTCAAATGCCTTGTTAAAGTCTAGGTAGGCCATGTCCACAGCCCTCCCTGATCTACTACTTTGGTCACCCAGTCAAAGAAATCTATTAGATTTGTCTGGCATAACCTTCCTGCTGTGAATCCATGCCTTGGGTCCTGTGCCCCTCTGGCCTCTAGGTGCTTTCGACAATTCTTTCCTTCAGAAGTGATTCCATCATTTCCTATCACTGAAGTTAAACTAACTGGTCTGTAGTTTCCCGCTTCTGCCCTGCTCCCACTTTTGTGAAGGGAATCACATCTGCCCTCCTCCAGTCCTCAGGTACCGCCATCCTCCCATGGTTTGTTAAAGAGGGTAGTCAGTGTGTCACTAGTTCTACCCTTAGTTCTTTTTAGAATTCTGGGATGAATCCTATCGGCCCCATTGCTTTGCCCACTTTCAGTTTTAAGAGTTCTTTCAAAACCCTTTCTTCTGTAAATGGGCTGGTATCAACTTCTGTATCCAGAGTGTTTCTATTGTTTGTTTTAGGTACATCCCCCTCTTCATTTGTAAATAATGAGCAAAAATATTTGTTTAGTATCTCTGCCTTTTCACAGTCACCCTCTGCCCACCCCCTTCCCTTTATTAAGCCTCACTATTCCTCCCTTAGTCTTCCTTCGCTCCCTGATGTACCTAAAAAAGGTTTTATCCCTTCTTAACTGAGTTGGCTCTTTTCCTCAGTTCAGGCCTTTGCTGTTCTGACTGCCTTCCCAGCTTCTTTTGCTTTAACTGATACAATTCCTCGTCCTGCTCCTTCTGTGATTCCTTGTACTTTCTGAATGCTTTCTTTTTCTTGAACCTTCACTGCCACCTCCTTGAGGACCATAGTGGTTTCTTACATCGTTTTGTTTTGTTTATTTGCTTCACACAAGGCTTGCTACCTCTGTGATGGCAGTTTTATTATTCCCCATTGTTCTTTCACCCCTTCCTGCCCATTTGCTAGTGCATTCCTTAGGCACTCACCATTTGGCAAAGTCAGCCCTCCTGAAGTCCAGTACTTTTGCCTTTGTGCTTGACTCTATTGCTGTGTTTATTGTGAACTATACTGTTCGATGGTCGCTAGTTCCCAGATGGCTACCCACTTCTACATCTGTGATCTCTCTCCATCTCCATTTGAGAGAAGCAAGTCTAAGATTGCTCTCTCTGAGTGGGTTCCAATACTAGTTGTTCAAGGCATGCCCCTGTAGGGCATCTAGAATAACCCCACTCTTGAAGTGGCTGCTGCAACTGCACTCCAGTTAACATCTGGCATATTCAGATCATCCATCAGCAATATCTCCCCTTTATCTGCCATTCTAAGTATACTTTCTATCATTTCCTTGTCCATTTCCTCCCCCTGAGGGGGTCTGTATACAACCCCTGTGCGGATTGTGGTGCCATTGCCTGCCTCCAAATTGACCCACAGTGCTTCTTCTCCTCCCTGTTTACCCTTTTGTTCTGTTGCTTTGATTCCTTCTCTTATGTAGAGAGCTTCTCCTCCTCCTCTTTTACCCTCCCTGTCCCTCCTGTAGATAGTGTATCCTGGTATGTTTACGTCCCAGTCATGGTTCCATGTGTACCATGTTTCTGTGACTGCCACGATATCCAGATGTTCCTCCTCCATCAAGGCCACTAATTCAGGAAGCTTGTTACCCAGACTACGGGCATTGGTACTCATTGCTCTCCATTTTTTGATGGCTTTACCTTCTGTAGCAGCATCCCCCACTGACCTTTCTACCTTGGTCTTTTTCTCATTTAGTACCCTCTTTTGTAGGGGGAGGCTGGGATTTTCCTGCTGCTTATCAGTGCCTCCCCCTTGACTAGTTTAAAAGCTTGCCAATGAAGCATTTAAACCGATTGCCAAAATACTTGTTCCTTCCTGGACAGATGCAGACCATCCTGCCAGTATAGGCTGGTGTCCTCAGGTGGAACCCCAGTCTCCAATGAAGCCAAACCCTGTGCTCCACACCATTTTTTCAACCATTCGTTAAACTGCATGGTGCAAAGTACCTCGCCTCACCCATGCCACTGACAGGCAGCACCTCTGAGAAGGATACTGTGTGTGCTACTTGTCTTAAGCCCTCCCCAACTCTACAAAGTCCTTCTGCACTGCTCTAATCTCATGATGAGCCAAGTCATTTGTCCCTAGGTGGACAATGACGTCCAGCTCAGACTCCCATGCAACTGTTCTTGTGATACTAAGGATGCGCTTCCTGTCCCTCCAAGCCATGGCACCAGGCAGGCACCTTACTTCAGTTTTCCCTGCTCCCCCCAGTTCTATCCGCCTAATAATTGAGTCCCCCACCAGGAGCTGCTTCCTTTCCCTGTGGTGCCCTCTGCCTCCTTCCTGAGGGCCTCCCTTGTGACAGCTGTCTGCACCCTCCTTAGTCTCCTCTGCGGGTGCATCCATAGGGGAACTATGCTCCCCCAGAATGGTGTATGGATTGTGGAGTGGAACAACTGACTGAGTGTGCCTCTGTTCCACCACCCTTACCCTCTCTGAGCCCACTGTGGTCCAACTGCTGTGCTTTCTTCACAACCTCTGAGGTAGTGGTGGTGACTCTGGTGCTCCCTGGATGGGGGAGGTTCCCTTGCTACTGTCCAGTGCGGCCTGAAGACGGGCAACTTCCTCCCTCAGGGCAGATAGTTGTCTGCAAACAGGGCAGCATCTCAGCCTCCAGAAAGACTCCCGGAAGACTGCTGCCCCACAGCCATTACATTGTACTACTCCCCACATAACTGTCTACCTTGTTTAGTTTTTTTTTTTTGTGTGTGTGTGATTGGTGTGTTATATAGAATATATGTATTTATATAAGTGTATGCTTATGTTGTCAGTGCAGTGTGCTGAGAGGATATGACAGTGATATGCCCTTGCCCTCTTGAGGAAATGATGTCAGAACCCCAGGTATAAATGAACTATTTCCAGGGTGGGTGGGGTGAGGGTGGGAAGGGTTTTGGGCCCAAGCTGTGCCCTCACGAAACAATCAGCTAAAAGCGCTGACCTACCGCTGCGATGAGTACCTTCCTGTCAGCAAGATGCCATACATGACAATTTGACAGAGAAAATACCCTGCTAATCAAACAGAGAAAAATGCAAACATCCAAGTCAGACACAGGTAAACCTCCCCAGCCCCCAAAACAGCCTGGTGACTTGTGCTCTGAAAGCAGTCAGCCCCAAAACACGTCAGCTGTGCAAAAGGGCAGACACAGAAAACAGTATTCAGCCTCTGTGGGTTTAAACTCTTCCTGCACTGAAAATCTTAACAATTGTAACAAAAGTAAAGCAAGCTCCACCTCCCTCTGTTGACTGAAAGACTGCTTTTTCTGATAATTCTAAGTTCCTTATTTCACCCTTCAGTTAGAAGTATCCTCCACCTGAAGAATATTAACTTTCCTAAGGAATCTGCTTCAAACCAAAGACAATTGTAAACTGTAAGGTTCACCTCCCTCTGTTGTGAGCACAACTCGCTTTCTTACAAATCTTAAGTCCAGTGTTGCAGCTTCCAGCCAGAGGTAGCTTCACCTGAAGGCTATTAGGTGAAGCTAATTAAATGCAGTACTAGACCTGAAAAGATGTGTGCATTTGTTATTTTTGGCCAAGGTTTACTCTGCCTTCCATAATTTGGATTTGTTTTTGAGCCCTGCTGTACTTGCCTTTGCTGTTCAGCTGCTGGGCTGCTAGCTCCTGATGACATCCTGTAGGGTAGAGGAGTGACTCATACGTAAGCATTAATCCACGACCAAGGTGGCATCTAATGGGGAATTAATGCATGGTTTGGACCATTGTGTGGCCGACTGCCTACAATGGACCAACCATACATTAATGCCCCATTAGATGCCACCTTGGAGTGGATTAATGCACTTGTAACATGGCTTCTAGGATTATGTAGTTATTCTCCATGTTATTCTCATACTGTGCATACAATAGAAAGACATTTTGCTCAGTTTTGATTTTTGTGCTGCACTTTTTGAACATTTACCAGAGTACCATTTATATGCTCATATTGTCAAAACAATATTTCACATATCTGTGAAAAAAGTATCTATCAACACTTGCTTGTGACAATTTAGAAGATCCGCATAGCTATTATTTTAATAGGTCCGTTTGGAGGTCTATGATATGGTCATTTCTGCATTTCGCTTTTCCCCGTCAATATGTTTTGAATATTTTGTAACCTTCTGTGTGCCTCTCCGACGTCGGTCCGATATCGCTCCATGCACTCTTTGCCACTTGCGTTTCTGTTGCATTCTGCTTCCTTTCCTCACTTCATTCCCAGTGCTACACCTCTCCGGCTTACATTTAGACCAGCATTACTTGAAAGTCAGTGTCGCCCCTACTGCTAAACATTGCAAATCATCCGGAGCTCGCATTTCTCCTTGCGCTACCTATGGGACTGCATTTCCGTATGACACTAGCTCCCTGGTTGCTCCTCTGTGCTCGTCCGCCTGCATGCTCGTTCCCCATCTACATTCCTGCTCAATTCTGGTGAGTGATATGCTGCCCTGCTTTATCTCTTCTTTTTCTATATTGCTCCTTTCTCGCCTGTGGCTCGTTTCTGAATTTCACAAACAACATGGCATTATCGTGCCATAATGCCATGTTGCTCTTGTACCACCTGATGCCATTACACCAATTGTCTTCCTTTTATGACATCTTCTTGTTTTTGCCATGTTACAATGTGCAGTACCATGCAGTTGCAACAATGTTGCAAGGGAAACCTACTAGTATTCAGTGTACATACTGCGTTTCCTCTTCCCAAAGACACCCTGTTAGCAATGCATTATGCCAAAATCCAAATGCCTTGTAAGTATGTTTTTTTTTGTGTGTGTGAAATTGACTCTGCCCTACAGTGATGTCAGCAGTACAACCCTGGGCCTACAGCAACACCAGGCTGCTATAGAAGCTTTGGTACACCCTGCAGTTTTTAGCAGCTCAGAGTGCAGAAACTAACTGCAGCAGACAGTAATGAAATACAATTCAGAATCAATGCAAGAAGGGGTAATTTAAGCATTAAAGTCAAAAGGACTGGGGAAGTTCCTCTTTAAAAGTCAGGTTGGCATCAGGAGTTGCTCTAAATAAACTCCTGTTTTGTCAGCACTGTAAATTTCACTTGGCCTGCAACCACTGCTGATTTGTGTCAGCACTGATGGTACCCATTCATCGGCACCAAGGCTATCAATGTTTTACATTCTCATCAGCTCTTTTAAAAATGATGTGTCATTGTTTGAAGTGGTACAACCAGACTTTTGTTGTCTTTTAATTGTTTTTTTCCAGGGCATCTGTAAGACTATTTGCTTTCGAAAGCAGCAAGGGACTGGAGATTGATATGTTGGACAAGTGGGCAGTTTCAAACCACCTCAGGAGTGCATGGTCCACTGAGGAGTCCTTAACTTCTCTTTTCATTTTCAGTGCGGGTTTCAGTACCAGTAGAACTCCTCAAGGATCTGCTCTCTGTTTTTAGTGAGCCTGCAGATCTGAGACTGAGACACACAAAGCAGCTGGGCAACACTACTCTGTCATGCTTTGAGGGCGGACAGAAGCTCAATCACCTGAACCCCTTTTTCTTGCAGCTTGGCACTTCCGTGCTGCCGCAGGTATGTGTCCCACATATGTGATAGCCAGCATGAGTAAAATGCAACTGAAACAGGCTGTTAACTGGTGCTAATTGCTACAGACTATGCCGAGACTGAAGAAAACTATGCATTAACGCAAGAGCAGCTTATGTGACAATGCAGTCACATTAACATCAACAGATAGGAAAGGAACCAGGATTTGCAAATTCTATTCTCTTAAGCATTCTATTTGTTTATCCAGCATTCATTTATGTGGGCTCAACTGCATCTGATCCAAAACTGTTCTAATAGGATACAGCTGCTACCAACCCTCCAAAAAAGTGTTAAGAGACATCTACCCCTCCATTATACACAATACCCCCTACCCTAAATGGCAGTGGCAAAGCAGCCTCCTGTATCCCCATCCATACCTTCACATTCTGTACTGAGAACTTTTAAACTGTTACTGGAGTTAAGGTCCCGGCTCTGGGGTGTCAGAGTCAAAACTGTTGTTGCAACCCTTGTTTTCAGCATACTCCTACAACTTTAGCAGATATGGTGCAGGTAGATACGAGAAGGGCAGTGGGACGGGGCACCACTAGTACAGGATGTCCGCATGGGGCACCATCAAGCTTTACGCTAGGCCACTTGCCAGAAAAGTGAAAGTATTACCTTTCTGACATCTCAGATCTCTGCTATCGGGGCGGGCGGGGGCAGACCTAAATTCATTCCTGAACCCCGGTCTCTGGAGTCAAGAAGAATCACCGCAGAAGGATTAACATTTTTTTAAAGCAAAGTTCATTCTCACGGAAGGAGTAGGGGTTGAAGAGTCCTCTCTCTTACAGAGGTGTGTTTGGGTTGAATGTGACCTTTTTTCTTTATGGTCAAGCTGTGAAGACTTTCATTCACAAAGCCACAGGGTTCAAAACCAGCAAATCAGTGTCAAGGCCCTACAAGAACTGAGGCTCTGACAGAATGGGAATAGCCACTTCCTAGAATCTTCAGATTTGAGCCCAGATAAGGATTTGAAAAAAGGCCATACCGTGGTGATGGGTTTGTATTTAAAAGGTGAAGAGAATGCGTAATAAAACTGCAACATTTTTTTTAGCAGAGTCCTTTGTATTTGATCATTCTATTTGCTCAGTCTGATTGTTTAGCTGTGCAAACAGAGAGACAAAGACGAGGTTACAACCCGATCCACCACACCAGCTAGTTCCTGGAGTAGCAAAACAGCTGAAAAGATTGCAACAAACAGAACATTTTCCATACTCTTGACAGCTCAGGTCACAACCAGGCAGCTGCACTTACCATTGGAATTTTCCTTCAACTCAAAGAATGTTATGGAGTCTCTCCATAAGGATTTCTGCACAAGCTGTGACCAGTGATCAGTGTGTCCCCCAGGAAAAGATGAAAGGATGGAGTGTTGGTTAAGTTCCAGAAGCACGAAGACCATTGTACCTTTGTCTATTCCAACTTCTCCTCCCCCCGCTTTACTTTCTGATGCATTAACATGGTCCCCTTTCTGAACTCCTTTCACTAATCACTAGTTCCCTTAGCCAACTGCATCTCTACAGGAGCCACTGCTAGCCCGCGGTTGCCACTCCTCTGTTTTCACAAGCCCCTGAGCACTATCCTAGCCAGGCAGAACATCCATCGGATGTGGCTCCTTCCAACGCCAACTTTCAGCTCCTTATGCACCATTAGAATGTTGTCTTTAGGCAGGGAGTGGGGGAGAGACACAGGATCTAGGCGCCTGAACTGGATGGGGCAATTTTGTCCATCAGGAGGAGCCTCCATTTTTTTAGTTTCCTAAGGAACTGTGGCATACTTTGCCTGATACTGTGTCATGTGTTTTGTGTGTGAGTGTGGGGGGAGAGATCACAAATGGTTCCTGTAAAGCATTTATGCAACAGGGTAGTGCATGTTTCTGTTTCAAGCTCCAAATACTTTTTCAAGACCTCCGTACTTCCAATTACATATGTTAAAAAATCTAAGTCCAGTCATATTTCATTTCCAGCATTTCTAAGGTGATAAGAAAAGCGCATATAGACACACAAAAAAAAAAGCTAAAAAAAAGTGTCAAGGAACACTCGCCTCATATGGGTAGTACCTTCCTCTATCACTCCTCCTGCTGCACAGTACTGATGAATCCCAATTTGAGTACTGGCACAGAGCTATGCTTAACTGCCATGCTGTGCAACCCTCAATACTGTTCCCTGGAATACATTTTCTTTATCCTTTATGAAGCGCTTCGCTTTGTCAATCTGTGGGCTTTTTGTGTAGTTTCTAGTGACTCATTACCGTGATGGTTGTTTGGTCTTGGATGGCAGCTTTGCTAGTAAGTCACTTTCCTAGTTTTCTGACTTTACCAGTATAGACTGCACGTAGGCTAGGAGGCAGTAAGAGTACTGGCCAGAAGAATAGAAAGGCCAGCCAGGGGATTAAAACTAGAGGGCAAAGAGCGGCTGGTGTACAGGATTACCAAGAATAGGAAACAGACACATGGGATCACTGAGGACAGGACAGCAAAGCAGGGAAGCGAAAGAAGAGGACACCTGCAGTGAAGAAGCATGGGGAAGGGGCAACTATACTCACTTGTATGCAGGCCAGTATGAGAAGCACAGCAAGCAAAACGGGTGAGCTCAAGGGCCCGATACCCTTTGAAGATCGGGAATTAGTGGCCCTCACGGAGGCCAGGCGGGGGAAGAAACTGACTAGAACCCCAAGACTGAGAGATGACTTCTGCAAAAGGGACAGACCTGAGAGGAAAGGCATGAAGTGGCTCTCTCCATAAGGGTGGGAGTCACTGCAGGAGGAGGACATCAGGGTGTGCAAAGAGTGCCACAGAATATATCTGGGTCAAGCCAGGGGAAGTGGAAAGTGGCAGAAAGGTTACCCCCATGGTGGGTTTCAGCCCCCGGACAGTGCAGTGGAGCATGATGCCCAGCTGTTGAGGGTTTGCTTCCCCAAACTTGGATCGCTGCACTGAATCAACAAAGGAAAACCAAATATCCCCCAGCAGACAAACTTCTTCTCTGGACTAGGTAGGGGACCTTAAACTACTCTGTGTTCACCCCCTGGTGTTCCAAAGAGTGCAATGTGCAGACCTGGCTGACCCGAGTCATTTAGAGTGTATGGGTCATGTTAAAAGCCTTTTGGGACAGCCTCAGATGTCAGGAGGGTATGAAGCCCACAGGAGGATAGACCCTTACATTGCTAGACCAAATTACGATAGACCAACCTACTGCCACATCACATAAGGCCAACCTGGCCCCCACACTAGTCCAACCCCCCCCCCCCAGCATCAATGATCTTGCTTGGGGCCCTGCAGCCGATCATGAATTGGGAGGGAAGTGAGTCCAGCATCAGCCCTCTGGAGCCAAGGAGCTCATTCACCCCTCTGTAGAACAGTAGGAAGGAAGGATTAGTCGATGCCAGACAGGACCAGGCAGAAAAGAAATAGACGAGGACTTGGGCACAGCAGTGGGAGCAGCAAGACAGTTTGGTTTCCTCAACAGTTAACAGGTAGGTCTTTGTCATTAATGGCAAGGCTGGGACTAGGGCCAAAAAGGAGGTAAAATCAGAAAGAATAAAAAGAGATGACAAAAAAATGAGAAGTGTCTGGCTTAAAGAAGAAGGGTGAAAGATGACCACATCCCTGTCACAGTTCACTATCCAAACAACAGTGGCAGACTAAAACAGTCGTTCTGTGTAGGAGACCTTCATAGCGTGGGCTCTCATTCATATAATTACAAATGTGCACATACCCCCTCCCCCCCAAAAGTTGTTCAGTGACACAGTCTACTGAAAAATACAATGTTTTAGTCCTGCTGGAGTAATCGGGTTTGCCGACTGTGCTTATGCAGACTGCCCAAGAAACACCACTTGCTCCCATTTGTAAAACGTTTTCATTTTGGTTGGAGGCTGAACAAATGTTCCAGTCTGGTGTTTCAAGTTGCAGAAGCAGTGGCGGGAGTGCAGGCATTGGTACAGATGTGCGCACGTTCAGTTAACCTATTGTGAGCACTAGTATGTTATTCATTTACACATGGTTTTGGTGCAGGTACACTGACAGAAACTGGAAAAAAACTGCAAACTTGGATTAACTAACTTTAATAAATTGCTAAATACAGGGATGGTAGGACTGGAGGTGGGTACATGTGGTCCCTCTTCACAAGAGTGGAAGCGGGTAACTATAGGCCAGTCAGTTTCACCTCGGTAGTAAGCAAGATCATGGAGATGCTGCTCAAGGAAAGGATACTGGAACACTTGGAAACCAGTGGAGCACAGGATCCGAGGCAGCATAAATTCACAGCAGGAAGGTCGTGTCAAACAAACCTGATAGACTTTTTTGACTGGGTGATGAAGAAGGTGGACCAGGGGGGAGCAGTGGATGTCGCCTACCTCGATTTCAGCAAGGCCTTTGACACTGTTCCACACAGAAGGCTGGCTAACAAGTTGAGTAGCCTGGGGGTGGGACACAAAGTGGAGAATTGGGTTAGAAATTGGTTGAGGGACAGAAAGCAAGAGGGTGGTAGTAAATGGGATCACATCAAAGGAAAGGGGGGTGTCCAGTGGGGTGCCTCAAGGCTCAGTCCTGGGGCCAGTCCTATTTAATGTCTTCACTGGTGACATTGCTGACAGGCTGGAGGGAAAGGTTTGCCTACTTGCAGATGACACCAAGATCTAAAATATGGTAGGCACTCCAGAAGGGGTTCAAAGAATGAGGAAGGACCTGGGAAAGCTGGAAGAATGGTCCAGAATGTTGAAGCTGAAATTTAACGCATCGAAGTGCACAGTCATGCACCTTGGGTGGAGAAACCCCTGTGGAGAGTTACAGGATGGGGGGATGACCAACGGTCACCAGGGAAGAAAGGGATTTAGGGATAATCATCTCGAATGACCTAAAGGTGACCAAACAATGTAACAAGGCTGTGGGGCGGGCCACTGGGATGTTGGGGTGCATAGGTAGGGGGTTTCACTAGCAGAAGGGAGGTGGTGATGTCACTGTACAAAAGACTGGTGAGGCCTCAGCTGGAGTATGGTGTACAGTTTTGGAGGCCGTACCTTCGCAGGGATGTAGACAGGGTGGAGGCGGTCCAGAGAAGGGCAACTAAGATGATGCGGGGCTTTCACCAGAAGACATATGAGGAGAGAGAAAAAACAAAAACTCAAATATGTATACACTAGAGGAGAGGTGGGAACAGGGAGATATGATTGAAACATTCAAGTATCTTAAGGGCTTAAACAAAGTCCAGGTGGGTGACATCTTTCATTACAGAAGCTGTACAAGAACGAGGGGGCATGATATGAGATTGGAGGGGGCAGGATAAAGGGGAATGTGAGGAAGTTTTTCTTCACGGAGAGGGTGGTGGATGCATGGAATGACCTGCCCCAGCAAACTCCACTTGTATACTGTGCGACTCTGAGCAAGTCACTTGACCAGCCCAAAGCTCCTGGGTCGCCTCTGAAAACAGGCGCTTGTGCCTAGAGGGCCTTACCTGGTTAAGAAGCACTAAATAAAATTAATAAAGTAGTAGAAGCCAGCATGCTGGAAGGTTTCAAATATGCATGGGACAGGCATAAGGGGGCAGTAGAGCTTAAATTGAGAGGTGAAAGACAATGACCAAACAGGGTCAGAGGCCGTTGTTACAGGCAGACTGGGTTTGCTCAGGGGTCCTTATCAGCCGTCAATTACTATGTTACTTGGAGTTCTGGTTTTTTTTCTGCATTTGGCTATTAAATATTCCTCTGTAGTGGTCTCCATCAGCAACTGCTTCTTCCTCAGTGTTATGTTTTGCAGCAAACGTGGAGATGGCTATGAACTGCATTTTGAGAGTTCACAGGACTATCAGCAGAATCGTTCTACATTGTTTTACTTCCACAGTTCAGAAGATAACTGAACTGCAAAGCAGAATGTTAAAGAGGACCTTCACCAGTCCTTTTGACTTTCATGCATGAATTACCCCTTCTTGCACTGATTCTGGAATTGTATTTCATTACTGTCTACTGCAGTTAGTTTTTGCAATCTGAGCTGCTAAAAACTGCAGGGTGTACCAGAGCTTCTACAGCAAGCCTGGTGTTGCTGTGGGCACAGGGTTGTACTGCTGACGTCACTGTAGGGCACAGTGAATTTCACACACACACAAAAAAAAACATACTAACAAGGCATTTGGATTTTGGCATAATGCATTGCTAACAGGGTGTCTTGGGGAAGTGGAAACACAGTATATACACTGAGTACTGGTAGGTTTCCCTTGCAACATTGTTGCAACTGCATGGTACTGCACAGTGTGAGTCACTCCTCTACCCTACAGTGATGTCATCAGGAAAGTACAGTTACGTAGGAACTTACCGTAACAGTAGATCTTCGAGAGAGGTTCCTTCAGTAGGTCATCAATTATAGGACTGCCGCCACCTGGCGTCGGGCCGCACGGCACACTTTTCTAGCAATACCTGACAGGGGACCGCCCACCCAATGTCACATGATTGTCGTCAGCATGAGTGTATATAGTGGGCGGTCCCCACACCCGCCCTCCAGTTCTCCCGCCGGAGCCAGGAAGAGGCCTGACAGCAGGAGCGAACAGAATTTGGCATCCCTGTAAACATAAAATGAGGGGAAGGAGGGAGGGAAAAATATGACCTACTGAAGGAACCTGTCTCGAAGATCTACTGCTACGGTAAGTTCCTACGTAACTGTACTATCTTGTTTTGAGAGGGTTCCTTCAGTAGGTCGTCACATATAGGACAGAGTCACAAGCAGTCCCTCTGAGGAGAGGCCGAGAGAAACTAGGGAGGAGGAAAGCTAACTCCAACGGAAAAAACAAATCCAAAAAAGACCCAGTCTAGGACAGAAGGCCCTGCAGGATGACTAGGCCAAAGCCAGCCTTCCGCCTAGAAGCAATGTCCAGACTGTAATGTTTGGTAAAGGTATGGACAGAACTCCAAGTAGCGGCAGCACAAATGTCAGCCGTGGAAACGTTCCGTAGGAAGGCCGCGGAGGCAGCCATGCACCTAGTAGAATGACCTCTGATGGAACCCGGCAGAGGTTTTTCATACTTCTGGTAACAGTACCGAATGCAGTTGCCTAACCATTTGGAAAGGCCCTGCTTAGAAACCAGTTTGCCCTTCAATATCGGGACAAAGGAGACAAACAACTGGTCGCAAGAGCGAAACTCTTTGGTCCGGTTGGTGTAACACTGGAGAATCTGATGGACATCCATCGCATGAAGGAGTGCCTCACCTCTGTTAGAGGGGCACGGGTAATAAACCGGAAGCTCTACTGACTGATTCAGCGTGGCTTCTGAAACTACCTTGGGAAGAAACCTCGGATGAGTTCTGAGGACCGCCCGGTCCCGATGGAAAATCAAGTATGGCTCCTTGCAGACTAGAGCGTGAAGCTCCGAAATCCTTCGGGCTGAAGCAACAGCCACAAGAAAAAGTGTCTTCCAGGTCAGGAAGCGCAAATCACAGCTCATAACCAGCTCGAAAGGAGGAAGGGTGAGCTTTTCCAGAACAAAGTTCAAGTCCCAAGGCGGAGTTGGGCTGCAGATGAGGGGTTTCAGATGGAGAATCCCTTTCAGAAAGGTTTTGGAGACCTCCAGCTGAGCCACGGGTTTACCATCCACTAGCTCATGGTATGCTGAGATAGCTGAGATGTGGACCTTTAAGGAAGAGTAGGACAGACCGGAGTCTGATAAGTGAAGGAGGTAGTCCAGGACTTGTGGGGCCGAGCAAGAAAAGGGGTTCCAGTCCTTAGCAGTCGCCCAAATGGAAAACCGTTTCCACTTCATTGCATAAGTGGAACGGGTAGAAGGTTTTCTTGCCTCAATAAGGACTTGAGCAACCCTGGAGGAAACCCCAAAACGGGATATCGCTATGTCTGCATGGGCCACGCATGGAGATGCAGGGTCCTGAACCCCGGGTGCACTAGATTACCTTGATCCTGGGTAAGGAGGTCGTGAATCACTGGAAGTGGAACCGGTGGTTCCCGGGACAGCTGCTATAACAGCAGGAACCAGATCTGTCTCGCCAAAGAGGAGCAATGAGGATTATTGTTGCCCTCTCTGCCTGAAGCTTGAGAAGAACCATCTGCAGAATGGGAAACGGAGGGAAAGCATACAGAAATTTCCCTGTCCAGGGTAGAGACAATGCATCATTCCAAACAGGCCCTTGCTCTGGAACGAGCAGGCAAAATTTGGGAAGTTTTGCGTTTGATTTGGAGGCGAAGAGGTCGATTTCCAGACGCCCCCAACTTCGGAAGATGGATTCTGCCACTTCCTGATGAGGTTCCCATTTAATAATAATAATAAACTTTATTTATATGTGCCTTTCTCAAAACCAAGGCACATTACAATAAAATACAGAATAAAACATACTAAAACATATTTAAAAAACTCAGTTGACTACAAGCAATTACTCGGCATCCAAGTTATCTGCAAATGCCTTACTCCATAAAAAAGACTTTAAGCCCCTTTTGAAACCCTCACAAATCGCACTCTAATCCAACGTGGTAGAGAATTCCAGAAGGTCGGCGCCGAACTATAAAGCTCGGGTGCGGAGGATTTAAAATTACCTCGGATCTCTAGCAACCCTCTGGTTATGCCTACGGGTGGTAGCGCACCTGAAGCTCTTTCAGGTAATCAGGGTCCAAACTGCGGTAGGGCTTTGTAAGTCAGAAGTCCGACTTTGAAGGTGATCTGCCACTGAATCAGCAGCCAGTGCAGATCTCGGAGCACCGTGTAATATGGGAAGAACGGAAGTCCTCATTAACAACCGGGCTGCCGAGTTCTGCACTAGCTGCAAGCGGCGGATATCAACCCCAGGCAGCCCAAAGTAAAGGGAGTTGCAGTAGTCCAGACACGAGGTCACAAAGGCGTGGATCAGAATGGGTAGGTTGCTGGATGGAACAAGGTGCTTGATCCTGGCGATGTTCCTAAGATGGTAAAAGGATACCTTAAGAACCGCTGACACTTGCGCACGCAATGTCAGCTGATCGTCAAGGATCACCGCCAGGTCTCGCACCCGTTCAGAGGTCGGGAGCTCCACATCCCCCAGGAATAAACCAGAGGTTTGAGGTGCCCCCAACCTCTCAATCCGGTGGCCAAGATCCACAACCAGCACCTCCGTCTTCCCCGAGTTCAACTTCAACCAACTGGCCCTCATCCAATCCTGGATCTCACTGAGACAGTTATTAAACACTGAGTGCGCTCTATTCTGGTCAGGCACAAAGGACAGATAGAGCTGGGTATCATCGGCATAACAATGAAACTCCAGCCCATATCGTCTTACAATGTCTCCGAGGGGAAGCATGTGCACCGCAAACAACATGGGGGACAGCACAGGAGCCTGAGGCACCCCACAGGTCAGAGCGGTGGGACTGGAGGAAAAACTCGATACCAACCTCTGAGTTCTACCTCTGAGGAAAGAAGTAAACCATCAGTGAACCAGGCCCGAAAGCCCACAGATGCATCTCAGGCGCTCAAGCAACACCCCATGGTCTACGGTGTCAAATGCTGCTGACAGATCCAGGACGACCAAAATGGACCGTTTTTTCTGGTCTCTCGCCATCAGGAGATCATTGAGGACCCAAACCAGCGCAGTCTCAGTGCTGTGCCTCTTTCGAAGCTAGCATCCGGGATCTGCTGAGACTGTCCGCCGGAACGTTTAAAACGCCTGGAACGTGCACGGCCACAAGGACCAGATGGTGCTGGACTGCCCAGTTCCACAACCGTGTCGCCTCCCTGCACAGGGAGTACGACCGGGTTCTGCCTTGTTTGTTGACATACCAAACTACTGACATATTGTCCGTTTGGATTAGCAGTGATCCCTTTGGAAGAAGGGTCTGAAAGGCCTGTAATGCATACAGGACTGCCCTCATCTCCAGAACACTGATGTGGAGAGAAGACTCCATGCCGGCCCACAGTCCCTGGGCTTGGTGTTTCCCTGAGGTGAGCTCCCCACCCCATATTCAAGGCATCCGTGGTGAGGGTAGCTACTGGTGCAGAATTCCGAAAGGGAAGTCCCATGAAGAGACTGCGAGAATCCGTCCACCATTGCAAATCTTTCTGAACTGCTGAGGAGACTAGGACCGTATGGTCCAGGTCATCCAGGAGCTGATCCCACTGCACCCGGAATGACCACTGAGTAATCCTCATGTGAAGTCTTGCTAGGGAAACTGTAGTAATGGAGGCCGTCATCAGGCTCAGAAGGCAAAGGACTTCCCGAGCTGGGATGGTCCTAAGGGAGGCCACTTTGAGGGCCTGACAGATAAGGGTCTCCACCCTGTCTGGAGGAAGGAAGGCTCTGCACTGGACCGTATCCAGGACTGCCCCAATAAACTGAATTCTCTGGGCAGGGATAAGGGATGACTTGGGAACGCTGACCGTGATCCCTAGTCTGCTGAAAAGGACAGAGTGAAGGAAAGAGCCTCCAGCAAAGAATCCCTGGATGGGGATGAGATCAACCAGTTGTCCAGGTAAGGGAAGACTGCAATACCCCTGCAGCGCAGGAACGCCATGACCACCGCCAGGCACTTGGTAAAAACCCATAGTGCCGAAGACAGGCCAAAGGGGAGCACCCGGAACAGGAAGTGTTCCCCTTGGAAACGAAAGTGCAGAAATCGGCGGTGGCTGGGGAAAATAGGACTGTGCAGGTAGGCAGGGTGCAGAGCCAGTGGTTCTCCATGAGGGAGGGAGGAGGCTCTGGAGTGTCAGCATTCTAAATTTTTGTACTCAACAAACTGATTTAGCTGACTTAGGTCGAGTATAAGTCTGAAGTCCCCAGTCTTTTTTGGAACCAGGAAGGAATGGGAGTAAAATCCCTTTCTCCTTTGCCTGAAGGGGACACGCTTGATTGCTTCTTTGAGCAAGAATGAATTTACCTCCTCGAAAACGAGAAGAGCCTAGTCTCGAGAGTAGGAGGACTTCTGTGGTGGAGTTTCCGGGGGGTATCTCCAGAAGCTCTATAGTGTGCCCGACAGACACTAGTTGCAGGACCCACTTGTTGCAGGTGATCACCCTCCACTTCTGCGCATGGTGGGTGAACCTCCGACCCACTTGCTCCCCAGCGCAAGACTGAGGAAGCAGTGGGGCCGGGGAGTCAAGAAGTGGTGGGGCATTCAGGGGGAGGACCTCCTGAATGTGTCTGATTTTTGGAGGCAGGAGGGGTGGCTGTACCCGTGGCCTTACGCTTCCCTTGGCAGCGCGCCAGGGCATTCTTTCTCTGCCTCCGAGTCCTATCCCAAAAGGGCTGCTGCTGCTGGGAACCCAATCGGTACATTGACCTGACAGACCTAAGTGCAATGCCTTTGTCCTGTAGGTATGTGATAACATCCTTGGTGTCCCCACCAAAAAGGACCGTGCCCCTGAAGGGGGCATCCCGAATCGCCAACTGGACCTCGTTGGTGAGTCCAGAAAGGCAAAGCCAGGAATGCAGTCTGAGGGCAATGGCAATTGCCAAGGTACGGGCCACTGAGTCGACGGAGTCGTAAGGGGCACGTAAAGCATGCCTGCAGGAAGCTTTGGAGAGGCGGAGATCCTTGGCAAGTTCCTTCTTCAAAGGTGAGGGATCCATGGACTGGACCCTCATCTCCAGCCTGGCCAAGGTCGCTTTTTGATGGGCGCACGTGGCCAAGGAATACACTTTCTTCCCGAACTGTTCCATCTGCCTCGACTCTTTGTCCGGAGGAATAGTGCTCATGTGCTTGGGCGCTCAAGAGCGATCATGAGCCACAGAGAAGACTACAGAGTCAGCCTTGGGATGCGCCTTTAAGATACGGGCACCCGGTAGATCCTGTCCGCCCGCTTGGGGACAGCTGGGATAAAATGAGGCATCTGCCAGATGGCAGTGGTGAGGTCTTGATGAGGTGCCATCCATGGAGGAATGGGGATGGGAGACGGAGATTCTAAGTGTAGGTGTTCCATGAGCCTCTGTTTCATGGGGTCCTGTTCCTCCAACTCCCAGTCGAAGTAGTCCTTCATGGCCCTCAAGAGGTCCGAGAAAGCAGGGCCTTCTGGTGGATACTTTGTTGAGACCTTGCCTCTCGTCTCCTCATGGTCCTCCGGCGCCTCTTCAGAGGAATCTTCCCTTCCCTCTGAGCTGTCTTCATCACCGTCTGCCTCCTTGACAGGGCAGCGTCTGGTATCTGGAAGGGAAATGTCCTGTCGAGTCTTCCCTGAGATGTGGACAGTGGCTATCGATGAACTGTTCGGGGAAGGGGACCTAGGAGACCGCTGTTGTGGAAGCCTGGTCTCCAGGTCCGAGACCAACTCTGACCTAGCCCCCTGCCACCAAGACTGTATTAAGGTCTTGAAATCCAGGGTAACCGGAGGAGGAGAGGGGGAGGTGGAGTAGGCAGAAGCTTTGGGGGGGAGGTGGAGGAGGAATCACCAGTGGTGGATAACAGCCCTGGAGTCCTCTATAATGGGAGTAGAGATTAAATGCAGGGTAGAACTGCCTGAGATGATTCCAGTCCGGAATGGGACCCCCCCCGGGTAGTGGTCCCCAGGATACCCCAACGGGTAATGCGGGACAGTTCAGGGTCGGGTATAAACCCTTATGGTCAGATCTGCCGTCGGGGATCCCACGTCGGACCCACTGATGTGTATATAGGTTGAGGGTCCAGCGTTGGGACAGCCCATGTCAGGGGAACCAACGTCAGAACCGGCACCACCCAATCCGGCACTGGAGTGGCCAACGCCGAACTGGACGATGGCCTCATGCTGGGGCCAGATCCGCGCCAGGCCAAAGGCAAGGCCAATCAGCCGTCTCTGCTGCGGACTGTCTTCGAGACAACCAGTGTTGTGGAGGCGCTGAAAGCCCACCGGAAGGTGGAGGAGGGGCCTTCACAGTTAAGCCTGTAGACCGAGGAGGAGCCTCCTTCTCCTTGACCTCAGAAGGGGATTGTGGAGCTGAGGCATTGACAGGGTCGATGGGTTCTCCGCTGCCATCGTCAGACATACACACCTGGGAACTGGAGGGCAAGGGCGAGGAAGGAGAAGGAGGGAGAGGGAATTTCTCCCTCTGGTTCTGCCGGACATCGGGTGAGATGCCGTTAGGCCCCGACGGGGGAACCGAACCTGAGCGGGCATCAGGGACGGCCGACTTAGCGGGTGGGGTCGGGTGGTCAGGGGAGGAGCCCCCGGCTGGCTCATCGACTGGAGCAGGGCGAGTACCCACTGCCTGGGTAGATGACTTACCGGACACCGCACTGTCCCCAGAGGAGCCAGGGGCCGACTTATCGGCCGGTGTGGTCGGAGGAGGAGCCGATGGCCGACTGATCCGCCGAAGTTTTGCCAGACTTACCGTCCGGTTTTCTGGGCGGCAGCTGGGCCTTGCTCATCGAGGGCCTGGCGTTGTCCGCGAAGCGGGCCCGTTCCCTAGTTTTCTCCTTATGCTTCTTTGAAGAAGATTTTTCGGACGAATCTCTGAGACAGTCCATCTTCCTCTTGAGGGAAGCCAGGCGGGTTTTTGGCAGATGGGCCTCCAAAGCCTGCTGTCTCCTCTCTTTAGTGGCCTGGTTAAAGGTCTGGCACTCAGGGCAGGAGGAGACTGGATGGTCCGGGCCTAAACAGAGGACGCACTTGAGGTGACCGTCTTTGTGTGGGATCTACATGCCCCAGGACGAGCACTTCTTCTTGGGAGAAGACATCAATAATAGAACATGAATTTTAGGAAAAAAGCAGCGAAGGATAAACAGACACGATAACTTTCACGATGATCGCTATATGGAAGTCTGCAGTGCGACTGACACGAGGCGATGGCGGGAAAGAACTGGAGGGCGGGCGTGGGGAACGCCCATTACATATGGTCACGCTGACGCCAGCCACGTGGACGTTAAAGTGGGGTCCCCCACTGTGTAATACAAACTGCCATGTGGCCCGACGCCAGGTGGCACCAGTCCTGTATGTGATGACCTATTGAAGGAACCCTCTCTAAGTAAGATCTAGCAATCCAGCAGCTCAGCAGCTGAACAGCAAAGGCAAGTGCAGCAGAGCTCAAAAACAAGTCCAAATTATGGAAGGCAGAGTAAACCTTGGCCAAAAATAACAAATGCACACACCCTTTCATGCCTTGTACTGCATATAATGACTATAAGATGTAACTTTTTGGACCATCATTAAACTTCCTCTTTAACGACATGTACTCAACACCATTCATTCTGGCAACTACTACACTCAAAATGGACTGAGAAGGGGACTAAAGTCCCTTAAGATCCAACCTATGCAAAAAATGTTAAAAGAATTACAGATGGCCGGCCTGGTGGTGCTGAGGCACTGGATGACTTACCTCGTGCCATGCCGGTGACCCATGTTTGGGAGAGAGCACAGGTTGGCATGGGAGGAGAAGGATTGAGCGTTCAATGGACTGCTCTCCTTTTCCGAGGAGGGGGGTCACCAGCTGCCAGTGCTCCACTGCCTCCTGGCGGTGGCTGGGGGGCAGTGCACCGATGCTCAGAAGGGGTAGAGTTGGAGCAGATGCCTGGAGGAGTGCGTGCGGATGTGTGCACACTCTCTCCGCCAACGTCAATGCATGCCCCACCTCTAAAGGGGAAGGAAAACGGAAAAAGGTGCTGACTGTGACAAATGATACTGTCCCTCACAGGCACCGCCCTCAGGAAGACACCTCCCCGGTCGGATCCAGGCCCGGTGGGTTGAGTCGCTCCCCACCACCCTGCCACGAAGGGTAAGTCATGGGGACTCAAGGGAGGGTGTCTGATCCTTGGGGAATGACAGTGGGGTGGGGGGGACAGTGGATAGGGGTAGAAAGCCGACCAGCACCACGGAAGAAATTCCAGAGCAAATAAAAAAAAAAAGAATTACAGATGTTGGATCAGTAGTGCAGAGGTAGAACTACAACTTGCTACGCCTGCAACCCAGGTTCGAGAATGGGCTCGGGTCTCTCAGGGGCTGGCCAAGTAAAGGAGGGATTGAGTGTTCTAGGAACAGCTCTCCTCCTTCGGGTTGGGGGAGAGTATGCTACGCAACATGCCAAAAGACAAAGGACCTTAGTGTGCAAGCACTGAGGCAAGGGTTACCCCAAAGGGCATTGGCCGGGAAGCCAAGTTTCAAAGAAATACAAAATCACACATACCCCCATAATGCAAAGCATCGTGGGCTATATATGCAAATCACCACAACATGCCTGCCACCTGGCTGAAACCATGTGGGTACTGCAATAGGAGGCACCAAGCTGAGAAGGAGGCGCCATCAGTTGCGAGCTTGACTGTGCACTTGCATACAGGAGAAGCGTCACTGCATACTGGCTCATCAAGGGAGAAAGAAGGAGCAAACTCTGGCAGGCACTATGATGCCAGCATCCCAAAGGCCTCACATTACTGACCGTGGCACCTGCCTACCAAGTGGTCCAGGAAAAGTGGTGGGGTAAATCCCACGAGCTGGGGTTAGCAGAACAGGACAAGCTAGGATGCTCTAGGGGACAAAAGGCAAATTAAAAAGAAAAAAAAAGTTACACACTGTTGTGACCATGGGGGCAGGCACGACATTTCAAATTCAGGGTCTAGAAAAAGGGATTTTTAATTAATTTTTCCCAGTAGTTAAGTTATACAGTATCTTTTTATAGTCTGGTCACAAATCTCAGATCACAAGCCACTCTGTTGTCTTGCTGGAACCCTGCTCCTAAAAAAAAGTTCCGACACTGAGTAAGGAATGGGGCCACATCATCTTCTGTACAAAGATAAGTAGAATCTGTTTGGTGGGGGGGCACTAGTTACAGTAACACATGTAGCATGGCTGGCCAACTTGCACTGTTGCTTTAACTGAGGCTTGTCTGAAAAACATAAAGGCACCAATAAAAAGAAAGAAAAGTGCGTTTCTTAGCATGTCTGTAGAGTGAGGGGTCTGCTGTTGTACATTGCAGGTAGATTTTATTTTGTGATATTAGCACCAATTTAAAGTAATATTGTTGGAAGGGACTCCAGGTACACCAAGCCTGTACCCCACCTCCCACATCAGAAGCAAGGGTAAACAAGTATGCTGTGTAAACCTGTACTAATTTATAGTGATCCACGATCCACTCTATTACCTAGCATAATCCACAATTTCCTCTCTAAGCAGAAATTTATATAAACTTAACCTAAAGGCCTATACTGGCTTCATATCTATTGCACTGCTAGGCTGTGCCACCAATTCACAACCTTTTGGGAGGAGACGTGCCTCCTAACGATAAATCTGAATTAAACACAGCTGAGTTTCAAGGAATATTCCCGTCATCTACGAGGATATCATGTCAAACATCTTGGTCCTGTTGATACCTTTAAGTAGGCTTGGCAGCTTTCCAGAAAAATTGGTAGCCATCGCTAAACGTCTAATTTAGTTCAAATCTGGATCTCGACGTAAAAAATTAAACATCAATATTAGTCTATTTTTACAAAACTAACTACCACCAACATTTACATGTATCCCCCGGTTGCCAACTCTGGAGCATGCATTGTGCGAAAGATTTTTTTTTTTTACCTGAGCGTGGCTTTAACAGTTTGAGAAAAAAGCCAGCAACGTTTCTCCGCTTCAACTGCCTGCTACAGAGCAGCAGAGGGACGATAATCAGAAGTGATCATGTGGAGGCAGGTAGGTAATTAGAAGTGTTTGTGTGGGTAAGCATGCTTTTGAAATTTCACAAACGATCACAAATGCTTGCTATAGCAAATAGTCACAATAGCACATGGAACGAAGTAACTACATATGCACATTTCACGATGTTATTACTATTGCTATCTGCTGCCATTTGTTGCCGTGCTATTTACTGCTATTTCTTACATCTTGTGTTTTTAACAATTTTACTTCCAAAGAAAGTAAATTAAATTAAATTAAAAACCCATAATTTTGTGCATCTGTGTCAATTTATGTCGGAAAAAAATCGGTGATAAGGCCACAGAATAAAAATCGATTTTTTTACTTCGAAATCCTGAAAAAATAAAAATCTAGTTCTACCAACCCTACCATTAAGTAAGCAGAAGACTGAGATTAGGTCTCCTCTCTCACACCTTTTTTCCAAGGTGAACTGACTAATGGCCACCCTTCTCACAGCTTTTGTCCCCCTACTCCTGATCACTGGGTGCCCCTGCATTGCGCCCTCTCAACAGCCACAGCCCTAAAGTCCTTTCTGCTCAGAGAAGCCTTGAACTGCATACAGCACTCCAGGCAGGGACCTAAGCAGGGCCCTGTAAGGTGTCTGGATTACATCCCCTGCTCTGCTGGTCACCCCCCTTTTTAATGAACTCCTGCATCCTGCAGGTCCTCTTGACAATGGCCATGAGGCCCAATTCTCAAAGGCATGGCACAAGTTGCACCACAGGCAGCTTGCGTCAAATGCTGATGCACCGGGACCCTGTGCTCGATTCTGTATCGGGCAGGGTCCCCACTGCTGAGTCCTGTGGCTTGCACCGACCTGACTGGTATGCCAAACGGAGGGCATCTCTGAACAGGTGGCTGCAAGCCTTCGGCATTGAAAGGGGAAGGGCGAAAGCACACACCCCCATGCCCTGATCCCCAATGACATATATGTAAATGCCCCGAAGGGCTAGCCGCGCCTCCCCCCAAGCTGCGATTCCCCTGAACTCTGATATAATGTCATGTCAAACTTTGGAATAATAAAAAACATTTTTGCAACCTCTTTAGCCCTGGTAGTCTAGTGGGCCCCCACACAGCAGTGCCAGATCACACTGCTCCCCACCCGTACCCAGTTGGCGACAGGCACAGCCCATCTCTCACCACTGCAGCCAGCCACCGACTGAGCTCCGCTATGAGCGCGTACTGTAAATAGTATGCGCTCAGTGAATGACAGCTGCTGTCATTCATGGAGTGTGTACTGTTTACAGTAGTACGTGCTTATACAGAGCTCAGTCGGCGGCTGGCCGCAGTGGTGAGAAGTGAGATGTGCCAGTCTCTGGCTGGGTACGGGTCGGAAGGGGGGAGAGCGGGGTGGTCTTACACTGCTGGGGGGGGGGAAGAAATACCACTCTACCAGGGCTAAAAGGGAATACGAACTGTGTTAACATTTTTGTAAGACTGACATGATAATCTTTCGGGATGCGGGGATCAGGGCTGCGGGGCCGCTTGCCCACCAAGGCTGATTCAGATAATTCTATCAGGAATTGGAGTTGGGGGTCAATAACCTTGCAGGACTTGGAAATCATTTATTCTTGGGGATCGAGACTTGGGGGCCAATAGTCCTGTGGGCTGTAACATTTTGTATTACTGGAGATCGGGACGGGGGGACCACAGCCCTTGGAGCTTTACCATTATTTGATATTGAGGATCGGGCTCGGGGGAGCTGCCTGCCTATGGGGAGATCATTGTGAGGCACACTCAGCCAAACCATCAGGTGATGTAAGTACAATTACACCAGCTTCTAGCTGGTGTAAATTACTTGACAGATATCCTCCGGGGTTGTTTTCAGAATACCAGTTTAGGGGATGTGGCAGCTGCCCTTTCAGAATAGGGTGCAGCAGCTGCCGTAAACCCTCCTGACACCATGTCGCAGTCACAGGTTTGGCACAACCATGGCATAAGTGCACTTTGGTGCAAGCAGCCTGTGTTGTTGCAGGCTGCTTTCCAGAATCCTGCATGTCGCAACTAATGGCGCAAAGTGCTATATGCATCATTCCTGTTGGCGCAAGTCACTTTACGCCATGCGTAAGCCTTTTATAATTGGCCTCATGAACTACTCGTCATACATCAGCCTCTTTTCTATTATGAACTTCGGGTCATTTTTCTCAACTGCAGCAAGAAAAGGCCCACACAGTGGGTAGGTCCTACTTTTGTTTTTCTTCCCCAAGAGTAGCGCCTTTGCCTGCAATGAATCAGAGACTTCAGGAGCCCAACCATCACCCAGCTTGTTCAGGCACTCCTGAAGTTTGCCCCAATTCTCAAGGGAGTCCACCATCCTGGCCGGCTCAGTGCCATCTGCAAACTTCTGCAGTCTACTAGAGATCCCAGCTTCCTGACAGTTGATAGAAATCTTGAATAGCAGTGGGCGGCCACAGCACTGATCCCTGAGGGACGCTGCTGAGTATCTGTCCCATCTCAATTCAGGAGACAGCTGGCCAGCTTAGTGTCACCTGCAAACTCTTGCAGCCTACTAAAGATCCCAGCTTCCAGATAGTTGATGAAAATCTTGAATAATAGTGGGTGGGTGGTCACAGCACCAATCCATGATGGCTGCTGCCGAGTACCCGTCCCATCTCCATCTGGGAGATTCCAAGAGCAATATTATGTTACACGTTTTGTTACATTTTCATTGCAATTATTGTAATGTTAAAGTATAATGTTGTCCGGTCACGTGACATGGTAAAGGAGTTGCCCAATCAGACAGACAACTTTAAAACAATTTGAGAAGCCCTGAATTCTATTTCCCAGGCTACAAGTAAAGTATCAAACTGAGAATTTCCCCTTCTACAGAAGACTACCTAGGACAGCTTTTCTGCAGAGAGGGAGGGAGGGAGAGACAATTAAAGTCATAGCTCATGTGCTTCCTCAAGTCAAGTGTTATTTTTAAAATCACATACACCCTGACATTGCCCAACTTGATGAGGTCAGGCTGCTAAGCGGCAGAAACATTAAATACACACACAGCTGCACGAAAGGGCAGACCATAGCACATTTTCACTTCCCTCAGCTGGATAAATGTCCACTGCAGTTACCTCCACAGCCTTAATCTGCCAGCCGCACTACAGATCCGCATTCCTCAGGTCCACTTCCTACATCGTTCCAAAAGAGGTACTAAACAGCTCAGGGAAGTGGTGCTGAGCTGTTGGATTGCACAAACGGGACAGCATTAGCAAACCATTTTCAACTGCATTAGCCTGTGGAACACAAAATAGATTCCTCTGCAGTGCATTGGGGATGTCAAACATATTCTAACCTATGGTAAAACAAATCAGTATTAAAAAAAAAGTACTCTTACACTGGCTTTTTAGAAGCAAGTTGTAAATAACCCCCTTCGAGTTGTACCAAAGTAATTCTCTCCAGTTCTATGCCATAAAACTGAAGTCCTGTCAAATCCAGCTTCCCGATTGGCTACAAGCAGAGAAATTACCAGATGGTAACCATACTTATAAAATGAGCACTGAAATTCCATATATTTCATTGGTTAAAAGCAGTCACCCTGGTAACAGCCTCAGTTCAGTTAAGGAAATCAATCCATCACCTCACTCCTTGGAAAAAAAAAAAAAAAACTTGTTCCTCGACGGCTGTAAGTTTTTGTGCATCTACGTTCTGCAGCTTTACTGTCCAGTGGCTGTAACTTAAGAGTGTGTGGTGCTATCAGACAGCAGGAATGAAATCACTGACTGCACTTTCCTCGAGAGCCCAACAGCTCTTACTGAGCAACTGCACAGAAGGCACTGAGCTGCAAATCTGGTGACATCCAGCAGACCAGACCTGGGTTTGAATCCCACAGCTTCCACTTACATACTGTGTGAACCTGAGCAAGTCACTTAATTTCCCTGTGCTCCCAGATCGCTCCTGTGAAAAAGCTTCCGGCTTAGTGTGCTACTCCTGGTTAAACAACTAAAAAAAAAAAAAAAAACTGCACAGAAGCATTTCCATCAGTGCCAGAGAGAGAGCACAGTAGCATCAGTCGTCGGACACGACTGCCAGTAAAAGGGGGGAGAGAGAGAGCAGCCACCATTGGACAGCAGGCTATGAACAAATTCCCTGTTTGAGTATAGGTCTGGCTGATTTTAATTTGAAATTGGTTCTGCGCCAGTAGCCCCTGCAATTACCCTGTAGCCGGCACTGGCCCCGTAGCTCTGCAGCTCACTGACTCTCACCCCCTCAGTGATTTGTTACCCCGCCCAGCTTGTTAATTAACCCAGCTTAATCCTTTCCCTTCCCCACTCTATTGTGCCCTTTGTGTTTCTGCTGCCTCCTCTGTCCCAATTACTAAATAAATTCTTCTTTTCCCCTTTCTCCTTAGGGATTGCCAGCTCTACAGGGCTCCCAGTTGCCTCAGAGTACCGTTGTCCACGGTTCAAACACTACAAGGACAGGTAGCCGTCCAACCACCCACCAAGCCACCAGGTACTGGAGAGACTCTGGTTTTCAAATTGTGGTGCCAGTCTCTCAAGAAACTATCTGTGTGGCTCAGAAGCTGCTGGCTTCTTGCTGCTCGGCCAGCATTGTTAAACTGCCACAGACCTCAGGAGCATTGCTTTTGCAGTGCTCAGCTTTTCTCCACTCAATAATTTGTCCCAGCTGCCCTCCCAGACCCCGGCCTCTATTACATATGCTTAGGCTCCGCCCCTTTTCCATCAAGCTTTACATCTAATATTAAAGGGGCAAGTACCTCGCTTCATGTGCCTACTTACGTAACTTGCCATTATGGATCACTGCTCATTAAAACCACATCCCCTCAACCTGCTACTCAGCATAATGTATTTCCTGGTACTACTCAGTGCTCTTCACCCCGCCCCCCACAACACTCCATAGCTAAAACTAATCCCATATTAATTGATAATTATCACAATATACCTTTCAACCATATCCTTTTGCCTAAGGTTACCCAAACACTTCAGCACATGTATGCTGGAACAAACTACGCTGATGATATAGACCTCATCTACGTAGTTCCACACCACTAAGTATACCAGTGCATGTTGCGCTTTTCACCCAGTTTCACTTTCAGCACCCTAAAGTCACCAAACTAAAGACTCCAAACCTAAATCCTTGCTCCTATTCAAGAAAATTCTTGCTTAAAGTGTTATTACGTGAACTTATAAAGCTGCTGTTCTTGCTACTACTTTGCTCTGGCAATCTGGAATTAAACATCGGGCCTTTTGCCTCCCTCACTGCCCAGACTGAACTCTCACAGTTAAAAGGGCTCAGCTTCCTACACGTTAACGCATTTAGCCTGTTGAAAAAAAATAGATTTGGTTCAGGCCTGGACATTGCACGCAAGGTCTAACATACTGGCGATATCTGAATCATGGCGGAGACGTTCCACCCCAGACCACAGTGTTACCATCCCCTCATATAACTTGCTCAGAGCCAATAGACTTCGTAGGGGAGGTGGGATTGCAATTTATGTTTCAGATAAGTTCTCAGCCTCAATCGTCTATTCCTCCTCTAGGATTAAGAAATACGAATGTCTTTCCCTAAAAATCCCCTTATCTGTCAGCAAATCCATACGTGTTATAGGCTGCTATAGACCTCCATCGGGAAGCCTGCAGCTACTACATCATCTGCGTCATCTGCTAAACTCCGTCGATACTGAAACTATTATCATGGGTGACCTTAACTTGGACTGGAACTCCTCTTGTTACTTCCTTCTGAAGAAGCTCTGCGATGACTTTGGCCTTCAACAGCTAATCTCGGATGTGACCCGCCCCAATATTAAAAACCCGGCATGCGTCCGACCCGGTGGCACCAAGGGTTGAGGCGCCGGATGCCATACCTCATGCCACACCAGCGACCAGGGTTCGAGAATGAGTCTGGGATGTCAGGGGTCACCAGGGGAGGGAGAGGACTGAGCGTCCGAGGACAGCTCTCCTCTCCCGGGAGGGAGAGGGGAACATGCTCGGTGTCTGACTGGCCTCTGGCTGAAGCAAGAGGCATAGCAGACATGAGCACACAAGGGGGTAGGGAAGTGGCGGACATCGGCGGATACGCCATGACGTCAGGGCGGAGGTCACTCCCGTGGAACATTGGAAAATACCCTACGGCACTCCCGCGTAGACGGAGCGCCAGGCCCCGATCCCCAAAACCCCTACCTGCCCCGGTGACCGCGCCCTGACGACAAGGAATTTTGGGGTGCTTGCATCCCCACCTCGGGGGTAAGCCAAGGTTACGTGGAGGATGGACCACCACGGGATCCAGACAGGAGGTGGGGACTAGAATGGCCATAGGCCAATCCCGAAGAGAGGGGAGTGCTGTGGGAGGAAGGAGCATAAATAGAAAGTAAAAGAAAAAAAAAAAAACCAGCACGCAGCACACTTCTGGATTCAGTCCTAACCAACAAGCCTCACAGAATCTCCCACGTAGGAGTATTCCACAATGACATCAGCAACCACAGGGCAATCGCCTGCGTCAAGCATACGCCCAAACCCACCTCTACGTCTGGGTGCACACATAAAAGGAGCTACTGTAACTTCAACCCTGCTGCCTTCCTGTCTGACTTCAACAGAATTTGGTGGCAGGAATTCTACCTTGCCCCTACAGGCTCTGAAGCCTGTGCAATTTTTCAGGCTCTACTTCTGAATGTGATCAACACCCATGCACCCTTTGCTAAAACCAGGACCAGGAAAAAAATCTGCCCATGGTTCAATATCATATTAAAAGCTGTTCTACAAATATTGGGACACCTTATGGAAAAAGGCTAGAAAAACCATGCTAGACTCAGATTGGACTGCTTTTACAACATCCAAGAACCATTACTGTACTAAGATGATTAGATCTGTAAAGGCTAAATTCTTTCAAAATGCCCTCGAGTCTTCCATGAACAATGGTGTCAAATTCTGGCAGACTCTAAAACAAATAGAAACTATCGGCAGATAAGGACCGCTAGGCCCATCGAGTCTGCCCAAAGGCCCTATACACTGTATGTTGCTACTAACCCTATGTGATCAATGGCTTGTCATCACTCCCTCCCCTCTCAAGCTTCCCCTGTACCTGTCCCAGGCATGCTTAAACCCCTCCACTGTGCTTGCCCTCACTACCTCCTGTGGCAGACTACTCCAAGCATCGATTACCATTTCTGTGCAGAAAAACTTCCTCACATTACATCTTAATCTACCCCCTTCCAATTTCATATTGTGCCCCCTTGTTCTAGTACTTTTTCTACATTGGAAAAGGTCCCCCACCTGCACCTTGTTTATGCCCTTGAGGTACTTGAAAGTTTCAATCATGTGCCCCCGCTGTCTCCTCTCCTCCAGTGAGTACATATTGAGGTCCCTTAGTCTCTCCTCATATGTTTTGTGGTGTAAGCCCTGCATCATCTTTGTTGCCCTTCTCTGGATAGTCTCCACCGTATCTATGTCCTTGCGCAGGTGTGGCCTCCAGAACTGCACGCAGTAATCCAGGTGAGGCCTTACCAATGTTTTATACAACAGCATCACCACCTCCTGCTAGTGATACCCCTGCCTATGCAACCCAGTATGCCACTGTCCCTCCCTGCCATCTTTGTGCACTGATTTGATACCTTAAGGTCATTAGAGATGATAACCCTTAGGTCTCTTTCCTCTTTGGTGACAGTCAGCTCCTCCCCCCCTAAACCTGTAGCCCTCCCCAGGGTTCCCTCTACCCAGGTGCATTATTTTGCACTTCTTTGCATTGAACCTCAGTTGCCACAACTCCGATCATCTTTCAAGCTTCTCCAGGTCCCTCTTCATTTTCTGCACCCCTTCTGGAGTATCCACCCTGTTGCAGATCTTGGTATCATCTGCAAACAGGAAGACCTTTCCTTCCAGCCCCTCTGCAATGTCACTAATAAAGACACTTAACAGGACTGGTCTTAGTACTGATCCCTGTGGTACCCCACTGGTCACCCCCCCCGGTCGCCCCCCCTCTCCCCAGATTGTACCCCATTTACCGCCACCCTCTGTCTGAAGCTCATAGTTCATCCTCCTCCTCCTTACCTTCCAAGATATCCCTCGGTAACAGTACATATACAAACAAACATGACATCATAAGCCTTCAATAACCACTTTGCCACGGTGGACCTCGCTTTTGACACCTCCCCCTTAAGCAAATTGATAAACCAGCAGTCTAGCAATAGTGCCCCTTGGCCTCCCATCCCTGCTCCCACCTACTCAGTGAAATTTAGTTTCACCCCATCACACTTAAGCAGACAGAAGACCGGTTAGCCTCTTTAGACACCAAAAAAGGTGCAGGGACTGACCAAATTGTATTCTATTGTAACAAAATTGTAATTGAACTGTAACTTTTTTGTTTGTAAGTACTGTGTCCCTTGTACTACTGTTCTGATGTCCTCTTTGTGATGAGGTACCTTTGTAAATGAGCCTCTGGCTCAAGGTTTCTAAACTGATGTTTAACTAAATAAATAAATAAATAAATCCCGCCCTACTGAGGTTAGGCTACCACCAGCTAGCCCCACTAATTACCCACCTTTTCAACATGTCCCTCAGTGAAGGGTCTTCTCCCTTCAGTGTGGAAAATTTCACGTTATCCGTCTGTTTAAATCAGGCGACCCATGCGACTTAAACTACTACAGACCCATATCCTTACTTCCAATTCTGTTGAAACTCCTCAAAAAAACTGGTAAACGCCCAACTAAGAGAATTACTAGAATACCATAACCTTTTAAATCCCCTGCAGTCCAGCTTTAGGCTGCACCACAGTAGTGTCCCCACACTAGCCAAGGTAACCAAAGACTGGCAAAATTCTCTTGATGCAAAAAATCACATAGCAGCGCTGTTCCTCGACTTAAGCAAAGCGTTTGATATGGTGGACCACGGTCTTTTACTGTCACTATTAAAAAATATTGGCCTAGACAACACTGTCTTAAGTTGGTTCTCCTGCTACCTCGTTGGCAGACTACAACTAGTGAGATCGAAAAGCGACCTCTCTCTCCCAGTAAAACACTCCTCAGAGGGGTCCCTCAAGGATCAATCCTGGGCCCCCTACTATTTGCTTTATACATCAACAACGTTAGCCTTAACATTATATCTGCCAGTGCTCATCTATTCGCGGATGACACTGTTCTTTATGCTGCTCAGCCATCCATCGAGTCTGCATGTAGGGTGCTACAACATGATTTCAATACTCTGCAGATTAACCTGCTTCTCATGAAACTACTCAATGGAAAAAAAAACAAAGATAATGCTCATCTCCCCACCATCTACACCTATGTCCACTTGAGTTCATTCCGCACACATCGGAATTACAACTATGTCAAGTGACTCTTTGGAAACTGTGGGCAAGTTTAAATACCTAGGCTTCTGGTTGGACTGCTCACTCTCTTTCATCCCCCACGTCGAGGAGCTCACCAAAAAACTGAAACAAAAGCTGGGAGTATTTTTCCGAATTAAACGGCTGCTCCCCGCTAACGTCAAATCTAGGCTTGTGCAAGCAACGTTCCTCCCCGTTCTCGACTACGCAGACTTCCTATATAGCAACTGTCCAAACTCCATTCTTGCTAAACTGGATGTACTATAACACAGGGCCCTAAAATTCGTGACCAATGTCCCATACAAAACCCACCACTGCTCGCTATATGCCCAGCTAGGCTGGATCTCATTAGCTACCAGAAGGTGGCGCAACACCTCTAGATGGACCTACAAAACCGTCACTAACAGACTCCCCCAGTATATATCTGATATCTTTAAGTTTACGCCCTGCGCTTACTCTCTTAGGAAATATGCCTACATTCTGCTTGATACACCCAGGATCAGATCACGCTTTGGCGCTTTCTCTATCAGTCACTCCCTACCCACATTGTGGAACTCCCTCCAAAGGACCATAAAGTTGTCCCACTTCATTAGTCTTCCTGCCTTCAAATTGCTTATAAAGCCCCTGTTGAAGGAAAATTGCCAATGTTACGCCTAAACTTTCTCCACAAGGTCCTGTATGGTACTTATATCCCTCGTTATTCTGCCCTTCGGAACTCTCCTCTGCCCAGTGCTTAACTGGCTGCCTACCCTTGCTCCTCCTATCTCTCCCAACCCCCTTAGTCCCATCCCCTCATCCTCTCTCGCCCAGTCCTAGAACCTATGATCTCCCCTCTCCCCTAACCCTCTTCCCGTAACTTATGTTTACACTTTCTCCCATTCCCCCCCTCCAATATTCCCATGCCTTAAGCCAGAATTGCTGCACTTAATACTGTGGTCTTTTATTTTGTGTATCTGTCATGACTGCATTGTTCCTGTACCTCCCGCGCTGTACCATACAAATTGTTTTTGTTCTCTATTGTATTTTGTGTTGTCCTTCCAGGACCTCCTTGCAAATGAGTTCTCAATGATATATTCCTGGTAAAAAATTAAATTAAATTCAACTGAACGGCCACTAAGGAACATTTTTGCCATGGGATAAAACATGTTCCTCAAATGTCACCCAAGTCAGTAGCATGTAGAGTAGCTTTTAAAAAAAAGAGTCTCCACTTTGCATTTTAACTTTTTCTCTGGCTTGCTCCACTTTTTAGTTCAATGACGTGTGACGTCAACAAATGCAAACATAAAGAAAAAGTGTTTGGAATACTTTTTCGTTGCAAACTACTTTTTCATGCAGCAGCATAACAATAAATTGCTTCTGTTTAAACCTACAAAAAAAACCTTTACTTAGTTTACTTTTAAAACAAATAATCCATTTGTAAGTGCAATAACACACTCCAGGCCATGGGTGTATGAGGGCATTAATCCACTTCCCATATGAAGGTCACTCGACCTTCACCCCATGCTTCACAACACACCTAGGCACGACACACCCCCATACACCCATGGTCTGAAGTGGGTTATAGCCTACAAGTTATCCACGTGCCTCCTGGAGCACAAGAAAGTTGGTTAACTAGAGGAGGTGTGACTTCTTGTACCAGGAGTTTATAAACATTAAAGTAGCAAACCTACAAGTATGTGTTGTCTGTAGAAGCTGATTTTCAAATACTGGTCCACATTCTGTTGTTCTACCTTCACAGGCCTGTTAGTAAAAATCACAGTGGGTGTTTCTGATTTACACACTCATGGTAAGGACACTTTTCAAACTGTATGATGTAGTTTATGTCCCCGTTCAGCCCTGCTAATGTTAACTCAATGGATACAACTGGGGCTCCCTGCACATTATTTCATCTAACAGTGGGATTTTTTTTTTCCCTTTTTTTTGGTGAATATATGTTTATTAAAAACATTTTTCAAACAACAAATAAGATGTAGTTGTCTTTTCTGTTACATATTGCAGTGATAAAGAAGATCCTGGGCAGCACGTGAATGTAATATACAACAAACAACATTTTGATTCTTGATCAGAAATTTTATTTTGCCCCCCCCCCCAACACAGACACACGCACACACACACACACACAAATTCCATTCCTTCAAAGTGTTTGCGCTCTCTGTAGGCTCCAGGAAGCCAACTATACCAGAGATCCTACCGTCAATAGACTATGGTGATGTGGTGTATGCGGCTGCCCCTAAACTGGCACTCTTTAAACTTGACTGGCTTTACAATGATCTCTGTAGGTTTTAACTGAACTGTGCTTCCCATATGCATCACTGCTTAATCTAACTTGGGTTGGTCAAGTCTGAACAATCAGGCTGCCATCTTAGGAGTCACATTCTGGCCTAACAAAGCTCCCTTCCTATTGTAACCCCTAGATGGCGCTATCCCAGGGGCTACTACCCCTGCCTGATTTGCCACTAACAGGTTGAGGGGCCTGGATCCAATGGCGGGTGCCTCCACCCAGAGGTCAGGGTTTGCAATAGTTAAACTAACTTGGTCACAGCCCTCTGGGACACTGCAACCCCTTTCTTCCCACTAATGGCCCACACAATATATCAGAATTACCTTCACAGTATACACTTACCCCAGGTCTGGTTCCGCACTGGGACCTCCTGTGAAATGAGATACAGTGCAACAATCACAGTACAGTACTTTAACATAGACAAATACCTCAGGCAGAATAACTTTGCTGAAACAAGCAGCTCTGATTTATTTAGGGGATATAACAAGGACAGGGGAAATCAGGTTAATTAGCTTATCACTCTAATAATCTATCTATGGCTCTGTGCACAGGCTATCCCTATCAGTTACTGTCCCTGGGTACCCAAGCCCTAGTGGCTAGTCCAAACCGTGGCAGCTGGTAGGGGCCCTTTCACACAGAGAAAAGGAGAATTAAACAGTCAGCAGTACAGTAATTCCATTTGGATTTAATGTGGCAATTCAACAGGGAGCGACCCTGAATTAGTACTCACGACCTCCAAATAAGATAGGGTCCTTCAATGTCAGCAGGGCTCACTGAGGTACACAAACCTCTTCACACATCCATATAAAAGAGCACTATACCAGGCAGGCTGCATCTGTATCCGATCGCAATTACTGCACAATACCCGGGAGAACACACAGCAGATTCAGTTCCTGACAGACCGAGTGCAATTTTCAGCAATTCCTCCAGTCTTCTACAGGGTGAGCCTGGTTTCTACTCTTCAGAGATCCTTTGATTCTTTTCACAGGACGGATTCAGTCCTAATAAGCTGTTACACAAGCTGCAGAACGGAACTCTGGGCCTTACACACGTTTTTTGACTAAAACTGCACACTGAAAAAGCACAGGCTCCTTCCTTCTTCACTGCCAAAGCTCAACTGAAACTCCAACCGACAAAACGGCACTTCCTTTTAGTTCCTCCCAGTCCTTGACTGGATTGGCTGTCACCACAATAGACTGCTGTTGTTGGTCCAAAAGGCACTGAAGTCTAAACTACATCTCCCAGAGTCACTGCCCATACAATCCTCTTGTGGCTGGCTCAGATTATGAGTCCAAGTTCTGATTCGTCCAAGGCACCATTTAGAGCTAGCTTACCCCACACTGATTGGTCCAGTTCAGCAGTTCAAAACTAGAATGGGAACTAGCAGACACAGTTCTGACTGCAAAGAAAGCAGGTTAGACAAACTGTAATTTCATTATTACTCTAAATAATTTCTGGCAAACAGTTACATCTTTCAGATAGGTTCCCTTGCACTCCTAGTGACTGCAAAATGAAGTGAATTGGCAGCAGCTTGAGTGGTACTCAATCAAAGAAACACACAGTCCCCCATACAAACTAATTATGTCTGCAAGCAGACAGCTCTTAAAGAGACAGTACCAGAGGCTCTAAAACACTCACTGATAAATGGCTTAAATGCCAAACACCATTCAGGCTTGGAGCATTCAAGCAAGCTCCTGGAAGTCTTTTGGGAACCCCCATTTGCAGGGGGTTACACTCTTCCTGGCTTGGGAAGCTTGATCGTCCAACAAGTAAGTACCCCATAAGTTTCAACTGGCAACCATATACATTTGCATTAGGCTGCATACGTAATCATCAGTCAATATATCATTTTACCAAGAACACATTTCTGAAACATTGCAGTACGTCACTCTTTACACAGTATTACATACACATTGTACCATAACTCAAGTTATTACCTCTTGTACATGAAACCTGAAGAGAGGGGCCCTTCCTATCAGTTACCTTGGGGCTGGATGGGGCAGGGCACCATACTTAGAGGGCAACACAAGTAACTTGAGTTAGCACTGATGCTCAGTTTGGGCAATGAGCTCGGGACACATACACTCCTTTATGGACAACATTGAGAGGCAAGTCCACAGGCCTCCCAAGTGAATCATAACTGAGGTGCACCACAGGCTTTACAGCTCGACCAGTCTTTCTAGGGGAACTGTTATAGTCTCTGCACTCTGAGCCTCATTTTCAGCATTGTCCTCACTTGTCAGGGAGTCTCCATGGGGGTAGAGAGGCTAGAACATGGGGCACTTTCAGCTCCAGGAGTTACAGTTTCTGAGTCCACAACATTTGGCTCGCATGGAGAGCTTTCGGACACTGGCAGTGGACTGTCAGGGCACTCAAAATACTCTTCTTGTTCGTGTATCACCAGTCTGCCCTAATCTATCATTTTCCTCCTGAAAGCTCAAAACAGTTCAACCATGCACAATGATTCCATTTCATCTGATCTGATGCTTTGCACTTCACTTTCTGGGAGCATTGGCTCCAGGGACTAGTTGGGGCTTGGACAGTCCAGAAGGCCCAGCTTCATCTCCAGTATTGACTAGGGATTGCCCCAAACAATTGACTCAGTTCGTAAGAAGGATAGTATTCAAAGTCACTTCACTTTCTTCTGATATGGACTGACAGTCATGCTCAACTGGGACTTGTTAGGGGAACACTTTAACTCTGCTTCTGTAGGTGCAGACTTCCTTGGTCTTTTCTTAGCAGCAGCTCTAGTCACTGGTCCAGAGGGCATCTTCTAGGGCTCAGACTCAATTAAGATTTGTCCATGGGCAGTAAATGATTTCTATGCATTGTTTTTACATCTTTTGAATTATTCTCAGGCCTTACTTTGTACACTGGCAGATCATCTAGTTTGCCCACTACAATGTGAGGAGATGGTGCCATCTGTCAGCAATCTTGTGCTTGCCATGCAGTCCCAGATTTCTTAGCAATACCGATCTCCCTCCTGGAGTTCCTGTGCTTTCACCTTTTATCATACCTTTCTTGTTGGCCAGATTTCTTTTGGCAGCCATGGTTTGAGCCAGTTGGTACGCATGAGTTAGCTGGGCCTTTAACTTTGCACATACTGTAAATAGTTGTCAGCTTGAACCCCATCAGAGAGACCCCAAAACACACATCTACTGGTAGTGAGCTTCTCTTCCCAAACATCAGGCGGTGGGGAGAATCCAGTGGCATCACTTTTGGTGCAGTTATAAGCATGTACCAGGGTGCTAATTTGTTGGCTCCATCTAGGCTTGTCCTTTGGGTGCAGGGTGCCTAGCATATCTAGCAAAGTGCGGTTGAAACGTGTTCAGGCTGTGGGTCCCCTGGGGTGGTAAGGAGTGGTTCTGGACTTTCGTCTCCCCACAGAGAAAGCATCTCTTTGATTAGACGACTCTCAAAGTCTCTCCTTGATCAGAATGGATTCTTTGTGGAGCCCCATAGTGAACAAAAAGTTTTCTACAAGTACTTTGGCCACAGTGGATGCTTTCTGGTCTTTGGTGGGAAAGCTTGGGCATATCTCGTGAAATGGTCAGTGCCACCAGCACATACTGATATTTCTTTGATCTGACTACAAACTTAGAAAATCAATAAGACCAGCTCCATGGGTGCACTGGTGGTGATGTTAAAAGGGGGCAGCCCTCTGGGGCAAAGCTCTCTGTAAGCAGCTTACTACATAAGTTCGAATGTGTTGCTCCACATCAGCCCCCATCTTAGGCCAATAGAATCTGGATCTCACCAAGTCAAGTGTTCTGTCTATACCAAGGTGCCCCATGTGGTTGTGCAAGGACCTCAGTACTGAGTCTCGAAAGGCAGTGGGCAGCACTAGTTGTTGTTTGTCTACTTGTCCCCTCTGTCTACTGTTTCTCTGTATAACAGTTTATTGATCAGTTTCAACTTAGGACCTTCTTTTGTATAACAGTGCAGTTCTCAAATCAGTGGAGCATAATTTGGACACATCTTTTCCTGCATAGAGGGCTTCTAAAGCTGCTTTGATCATGGGATCGTGATTGAGCCGCGAATACTGTCATTGTCCAGCTGAGGCAGTGCACCAATGTCTATTGCAGAAAAGTGGCAATAACAGCAGGTATGCAATTCTCAGAGGCTCCAAGCAATCCACCATGCAGTCCACTGCGTCCGTGGACATTTGTTCCTCCTGTCAAACTGGCAGAGTGCCCGAATGTCAGGTTCTGCTAATCGACCCAATCATTCTGGGGAACAGGCCTCCGGAGAGAGCATCAGCATCTATGTGGTTCAGACCTGCTCGGTATCTGAGCATAGTCATATGTAGATAATGCAGAAAGCCACCCATGTCAGTGGCATCCAACTTAGCTGAGGTCTGCACATAGGTCAAAGGATTATTGTCAGTTTTACTAGTATTTTAGCCCCATACAAGTACTCATGGAATTGGTCAACAATAGCCCACTTCAAAGCTAGGAACTCTAACTTATGTACAGGATAGTTCTTTCGGATGGGGTCAGGCTTCTACTGGCAAAGGCCACTGGTCTCAGGCCATTCTCTGCTTTGGTACAACACAGCCCCTAACCCTTGCAAGCTAGCATCAGTGTGCAGGATCGAAGGTTTCTTGGATCAGCATAGGCCAGCACTGGAGCATGGGTAAGTTGATATATGATCTCATGAAAAGCAGTCTCATTAATCAGGAGTCCAGCGGCCCCAAATACTTCACTCGGATGAAAATACACTCTTTCAGTCTTGAGGGACGCTGACTTTGGTATTTTTGTGGGTTGGGGATACCCTTGAGTAAGTTAAGTAAAGGGCGGATCACTCTTGAGTAGTCCTTGATGAAGCGCTGTGATAACCACAGAATCCAGGAATCTTTGCAGTTCTTTTTAGATTTTTGGGCTGTGGCCAGGTGGTCAAGGCCTCAACTTTACTTGGGTCGGTCTCTATTCCCTCGGTGGATACTATGTGTCCCACATACTTTACTGATGTTTGAAAGAATTGACACTTATCAATGGACAGTTTAAGGCCAAAATCCTCCAGTCGGTCCAATACCTTAAATAATCTGCTCTCATGTTCCTCCAGTGAGCTGCCAAACACAATAACATCATCTAGGTATACCAGGCACTCTAGTAAGTTCATGTCCCCCACTGCACGCTCCATCAATCGTTGAAAAGTGGCTGGGGCACTGAAATCTTGAGGCATCCTCATGAACTCGATAGAAGCCAAGCGGACAGATAAAGGCCGTCTTCTCACAGTCCTCTGGGCGCCATGGGATCTGGTAGTACCCACTGCGGAGATCCAGCACAGAGAACCACTTGCTCCGTTTAGGCAGTCCAAAGCATCCTGAATGCGGGGCATTGTGTACTGATCAGGATAGTCCGCCCGGTTTAAGAGTGCGATAATCCACACATCCTTACTGTTCCATTCTTTTCCTCACTACCACAGGGGAAGCATAAGGGCTTCTGGATTCTTGTATTACACCAGCAGCTAACATCTCTTGCAGATGCCGTCTCACATCATCTATGTCAGCAGGTGCCAGGCGTCGAGACCTCTCCACGAAATGGTCTTTCGTCATGCAGCGGATATTGTGCTCAGCTCCTTGCCGCATCCTACATCCCATTCCTTTAAAGAAAACACCTGGTCTCTCTGGGCAAGCTTCTCACTGATCCTCACTTTCCATTCAGCTGGCAGCGGGAGTCGCGAAATCAAACAAGTCAGGCGTTACTCTGTCATTCTTCCTTGAACTCTTGCTGCTGGGTAGCACTGCAGTGTCTGCACAATGCACATTAGCCAGGATGCAACCTCTGTTTACCGATGTCTCTTTCAGACACATTATGAACTTGGACCATTACCCTTCTGGCATAAGCATGGGCTCTAGCGGGCAAAATACTAGAGCTTGACCAGCAGTCCCTCTGGCAATTTTCCATCGCCTGGTGCATCCAACATTAATATTTTTTCTTAACATCCTTTCTGATCAGGACCTCTCCCTGTAAGGTACACTGGGCATTTGGCGCCAGGATCAGAGACTCAGGATCCTTCTTCCATACAATTCCGACCGGTTCCTCTGGTTCTGTTTTTCAGCATCTCTCTGTGCCTCATAGGCCTTCTTAATTAAAGCCGAACTCTTAAAGCTCTACTAGTCTTTGACCCTGTTTTCATAACACAACTGTGCCAGCCTTCCGAACATATGAGCATTTGTTCCAATCAACAAAGGACACCATCATACAGTCCAGTGGGGGACACACTAAGGCTAGGGTCTCTACTTGTTACCACTCCAGCCACGAGGTGGGGAAAGACAGCCAAATTCGGATATACCCGAATAGGGTAGGCCTTCTCACTTAACCCCATACATGCAGTCCTTCTAATGGTTGTAAGGGTACGCCTGACAAATGCTTCTGATACCAATCCTGGAACATAATTGTCACTTGGGGAGCCACTGTCTAATACAGCTCTTGTAGACACTCCATTCACCTTTACAGTGGTCTCCATGGAGGGACCCACTATTCTGGACCAGTCTGGAGGCGTAGTGGGGGCCTGGGCAACTGACCTTGCCAAAAAGGACGTGAATTAACATTTTTGGTGCCCTCACTGGGATCATGTGCACCTCTTAACCACTGATTTCTTCTCCGAAGCTCTCCTTGTAGCCTATATGCAACTTTGTCAGTGTCTTTTGGGGACTGGCATTCCCTTTTCATGTGCCCATCTTTCCCACAATTATAGCAAAACATACTTTCTGGAGTTTGAGCTGGCCGAGGCGCCACACTGGGAGCCAGGGCGGGGGTATTACTAACTGGAAACCTTGGTGCCATCTCTGTCTGCAGCGTGATAAGCATTTGGAGACATCTCGTCAGTTTCTCCACTTCCATGGTCAAGGAATCGAGTTCGGAGCTGTTATCAGCAGGAGATACATGGGTGGGTACCCCCACCCCCATAGCAGATGCAGTCGGATATAGGTCAGGGCCCGTACTTGCAGGCGTGGCCTTCATAAAGGGACTGTTTTTGAATTCCGGATCTCTCTCAACAGTTCGCCCATTGTGACATATCTTTTCCTTGTCAGAGCACTCATTGACTGCCAACCTCTGCCCCTGAACTTCACTTGATGGGTCACCCTCAGTCACTCGGTCGTAGCCGCAGCTATTGGTGCAGGTCCTCCGAGGTCGCTTTTTCTCAACTCCTCGAATTTCTCTCATTAACTCATCATAGGAGGGTGGGGATTCCAGTCGATCTGCCAGGCGTAACTGAAGCAACAGCAGTTCTGAGAAGGGGGCAGACTTAAGGATCCTGTCCAGCCTGGTTCGGTGCAGTTCAATCGCTGGCAAACTACCTTTTCTGAGGCATTCTTGCAACAATTTTTCCAGCCGAGATACATACACAGACAACAACTCCCCTTAGTACTGTTGTGCATCTCTTACTCTCCACCATAGGTCCTCATCAGAATCTGGGCTCCCATACACATTCTCCAAGGCCTCAAAGATAGGCCTGTGCAGTCGCTTCAGGGTTACTGGCCCGTTTGCCACGGATGGTAGCCAGGACAGGACCTCGGAGGCTCTCACTAACCCTCTTTAGCTTTTAGCCTTCCGAGCATTGCCATTCTAGCACTTGGGAACAACATAGTCTATCCAGGTCTCCCAGTCATCCTCCCTTGGGAGTGGGGAGGGTGCCAGAGAAGATCCTCAACCTCGGTAAGAGTCGTGACTAATGGCAGGTGCAGAAATAGGAGTCTGCATTGGTTCAGCCACCACTACGGGCACTGGAGCAGGAGAGGGTGTTGGGGAGGAACACCCCAGGTGGCAAGAATAGTTTCTTCAAGTCCTCCACAGTTTCCCTCTCCCAGCAACCATTCAGCAAATTTCTCCTCAAAGTTTCAGATAGTGGTGGGGCTGATTCCCCGGTCTTTACTGTCCTTAGTTATCACTCTCCAAGCAGTGAGGGCTCCCTCTGGGGTAATGGTCTGTGGCACTTTGGAGCTATCTATGGGATCCTTAAACTCTACTAGGGCCAGGAAAGTGTGGGTGAGCAGATTAGCATGCCGACCCACCACCACAGGGTTTTGTAAACCTTCCACCTTGGAAAGTACTCCCTGCACAGTGTCCGTATTGATACCGGGGATGTCCAGGATAAGCATAGCATTTTGGGGGTGATCTCCTCCCCAGCACACCACTCCACCAGCCGCACAGCCACTTCTGTCGGGTACCCATTTTTTTCTTAACAGTGGTTCTGCAATATGGCCACTAGAGGACACACAATCCCAGCGTGAGCCTCCAAGATGTAACCCCTAGATGGCGCTATCCCAGGGGCTACTACCCCTGCCTGATTTGCCACTAACAGGTTGAGGGGCCTGGATCCAATGGCGGGTGCCTCCACCCAGAGGTCAGGGTTTGCAATAGTTAAACTAACTTGGTCACAGCCCTCTGGGACACTGCAACCCCCCTTTCTTCCCACTAATGGCCCACACAATATATCAGAATTACCTTCACAGTATACACTTACCCCCAGGTCTGGTTCCGGCACTGGGACCTCCTGTGAAATGAGATACAGTGCAACAATCACAGTACAGTACTTTAACATAGACAAATACCTCAGGCAGTATAACTTTGCTGAAACAAGCAGCTCTGATTTATTTGGGGGATATAACAAGGACAGGGGAAATCAGGTTAATTGGCTTATCACTCTAATAATCTACCTATGGCTCTGTGCACAGGCCTGTCCCTATCAGTTACTGTCCCTGGGTACCCAAGCCCTAGTGGCTAGTCAAACCGTGGCAGCTGGTAGGGGCCCTTTCACACAGAGAAAAGGAGAATTAAACAGTCAGCAGTACAGTAATTCCATTTGGATTTAATGTGGCAATTCAACAGGGCGACCTGAGTTAGTACTCACGACCTCCAAATAAGATAGGGTCCTTCAATGTCAGCAGAGCTCACTTGAGGTACACAAACCTCTTCACACATCCATATAAAAAAAGCACTATACCAGGCAGGCTGCATCTGTATCCCGATCGCAATTACTGCACATACCGGGAGAACACACAGCAGATTCAGTTCCTGACAGACCGAGTGCAATTTTCAGCAATTCCTCCAGTCTTCTACAGGGTGAGCCTGGTTTCTACTCTTCAGAGATCCTTTGATTCTTTTCACAGGACGGATTCAGTCCTAATAAGCTGTTACACAAGCTGCAGACCGGAACTCTGGGCCTTACACACGTTTTTTGACTAAAACTGCACACTGAAAAAGCACAGGGCTCCTTCCTTCTTCACTGCCAAAGCTCAACTGAAACTCCAACCCGACAAAACCGGCACTTCCTTTTAGTTCCTCCCAGTCCTTGACTGGATTGGCTGTCACTCACAATAGACTGCTGCTGTTGGTCCAAAAGGCACTGAAGTCTAAACTACATCTCCCAGAGTCACTGCCCATACAATCCTCTTGTGGCTGGCTCAGATTATGAGTCCAAGTTCTGATTCGTCCAAGGCACCATTTTAGAGCTAGCTTACCCCACACTGATTGGTCCAGTTCAGCAGTTCAAAACTAGAATGGGGAACTAGCAGACACAGTTCTGACTGCAAAGAAAGCAGGTTAGACAAACTGTAATTTCATTATTACTCTAAATAATTTCTGGCAAACAGTTACATCTTTCAGATAGGTTCCCTTTGCACTCCTAGTGACTGCAAAATGAAGTGAATTGGCAGCAGCTTGAGTGGTACTCAATCAAAAGAAACACACAGTCCCCCATACAAACTAATTATGTCTGCAAGCAGACAGCTCTTAAGAGACAGTACCAGAGGCTCTAAAAACACTCACTGATAAATGGCTTAAATGCCAAACACCATTCAGGCTTGGAGCATTCAAGCAAGCTCCTGGAAGTCTTTTGGGAACCCCCATTTGCAGGGGGGTTACACCATTTTAGTAACATGTTTTCACCTGATGTAAACCGGGCCTACCTTTTGCATGCTGAACTGTGTAAAAGACTGCTTAACCCCTTCTACCACCACCGCCTCCCAAGGAAAAAGAAAGAAGCAATTTCTTCATACTTACCGTAATTTCCTTTTCTGTTAGCTTCTACATTGTCAATGGGTAGTCATTACAACTGGGTACTGTGCACCACCCTACATGGGGAAATGGCACAGCCCAAAGGCTGAATCAGCCTCGGAATGTTGGGCACGTGAGGATTCCAGACAGCAGCAACTCTCCAGTCACCAGTGTCTTTGCAGTGCCTCTAAAGATGGAAATAAAAGTCATACTGGTTGACTAGACATGAAAAGCACACAAACAACTGGCAACACAGACATGACTCTAGCAAAAATAAAATACAGTAAACAGTGGCCTACCTCGTCAGATGGCTAAAACTAAAATAATCGAGGCTCAAAAATCGATTTCCTGGAAAATCCTGTGGAAGCCGAAGTAACTTGAAAGAAGGCAGACTTGTTCTAAAACAAGGAAATACAGGCAATGTAAGCATTCATCTGCAACAAAGGAGGTACCGTTGGTTAACATCAAATTTGAACCAATGAAGTCCACGTAATAGCAACCAACATTCTAATGTGAAACTGCTCTGTTTTTTGGGGTTTTTTGTTCGTTTCTGTATCTAAGTAAATAGAAGTGCAGCAGGTAAAGAACAGAGGGATGTCCAGACAACATTATAAACAGAGGTAATACCAGAGCAACAGACGTCCCCACCCCATACCGGGCAATATTCTCCCACAGAAGTGAGGCTCCCAGGCGGGTCCCATTGACAATGTAGGAGCTAACAGAAAAGGAAATTACAGTAAGTATGAAGAAATTTCTTTTTTCTGTAGCGCTCCACACTGTCAATGGGTAGTCATTACAACTGGGTTCTAAGAAGCAGAACCCAGACAATAAACCATGTGGGGGAGAATACTGTCCCATACGCCACAATCCACATACAGGAAAGAAATTTACCTAACTGCCGCCTGTAAAACACTTCGACCAAGGCTGCATCAGCAGAGCTCTGAATATCCAACCTGTAGTGCTTGGAGAAAAGCTGGATGGTTGATTGCAGCTGCCTTACATAACTCTAAAACAGACATCTCACCTCTCTACTCCCAGGAAGAGGCCATAGTCCTGGTGGAGTCAGCCTTGATGACAGCCAGAGACTGCTTCCTTGCTATAACGTGAGGTTAGACAATGCAGGTCCTCTCCTACCGAGCTAGAGTGACCATAAATGCTTTCTGTCCCAGCTTGGCCACTCCAAAAAGGACGAACCACCTGTCCAAAGTCCGAAACTCAGGAGTCTGTCTAAGGAATGTCCTAAGGACCTGTCGCAAATCTAAGTTGTGCCACTCTTTCTCCTTAGGAAGAGTAGCTAGTGAACAGGACAGGAAATAGATTTCCTAGTTCACAACTGATGGCCTATAGAATGAAAGACATAACTGTTCTGAGCACTGCCTTGTTGTTATGCATGATAAGATATGGTTCTTCACGGAACAAAGGCTGAAGCTTGCCAATCCTCTTGGCTGAGCACCTAGCAACTAATAAACATCTGCAAGACAGGACTTTCAACGGTACCTACAAAAGCTATTCAAAAAAGGCTCCTCACAGAGAGCATTCAGAACCAGATTCAGATCCCATGGGGGAAAAACGGGGATCAGAACAGAAAGCCGACCCTTGCTGACAGCCCACAGTAAAAAAACAAGAACCTCTTGTTTAGCCCCTATGACAGACCCAAGAGGCTCCAAAGGCTAACATCTGATCTCCTAGAGTGCTCAAGATCAAACACTTTGTCCTGCAGAAAAACAAAGACTGTGGGCCCATGACTTTGGAAAGCCACATATTTTGTCCCTGGATCAAGCCAAAAAAGGTGGGACATACGAGAGCACAAGTTGCCGACATGGAATTCTATATGACAGCCATCGGGGTGTCTACCGCCCTCTTAGAGAAAACCTAGTTTCAGGAGTCTCCTCCTTTCAGGAGCCAGACCATGAGCTGCATTGCTTCCAGACTGGATGAAGGATGGAGCCCTGACAGTGAAGGACCCCCTCCGGCATTAGAAGGCAAAACAATGCACTTGAGCTAGGTATACCAAGACTGAGAACCACGGTCTTCTGGGCCCCTCCAGACTAACAGAAGAAAGATTCCTCTTGAGTACACTGCTTTGCTAATGACCTTGGGGAGAAGCAGCAGAGGTGGGAAGGAATATGCACCGCCAAAATTCCACTCTTCTGACAGGGCGTCCACTGCTTCCACCAGTGGGCACCAACAGCAGCTGAAGAACCATTGGAGTTGAGCATTTTAGCTGGAGGTGAACAGATCGACCTGAAGGTGACCGAACCTTTGACACAGAAGGTTGAATATATCTGGGTTCAATATCCACTCCCCTGGATAAACACTTTCACAACTCAGCCAGTCGGCCTGAATGTTCAACTCCCCCACCAAGATGACTGCTGACTGGGAGAGAATAGTCTCCTCGACTCACAGCAGGAGAATGGAAGCTACTCTCAACATGTTCTTGCTCTTTGAATCGCCTTTTCCTGACGATTCATCACCCACCTGTGGGACTCCCACACCTTCAGAGTCCTGGTCATCGACTTCCTAGCTAATGACCTGCAATATTCCTTCACCTGTTGGGTGAAGTTGGGCCAATAGAAATTTTGGGTCAGTCACTGCGTGCTGTGCACAATTCCCAGTTGTCCAGACATTGGGATATCATGGGAGATCTTGAGCAACTGCTCACAATACTCCTGGGGAACAAGCTGCCTGCCCATCACCCCTCCCTCTGTCCTCATGTCCTGTGTAGACAGCATTCCACTGTCCCAAAATACCCTATGTCTCATGTCACCTCCCGGTGTCCTGTCAGATTCTGCACAAGCCCTCAGCCTCTCCAAGCTAGGGTCAGTTCACTGAGCAGCTCCAAAATCTTCACATTTCCCAAAGCAGGGGACATGTCCCCCTCAGTTCCTAAACTGGGGTCCATAGCACTAGTATCGGGACATTTAAAGTCAGTGCCATCCTATAACCTTCTGACCATCTGTTACCCCTTCCTCCTCAGAGGAACCTTCTGTAGCCGTTTGGTGCACGGCTACTTGAGGAAGTCCTACCTCCCTTTCACTATTCTCCATTTCAGGAGACACAGGCTGGGGGACCCACCTTATATTCTCTTCCACAGGGGCTTCTGTAGGGCTCAGGGAAATACAAGAGGCTTTAGCTGCCTGACTGCAGGTAACTGCACACACCACCCCCTGCTGTATATTATTCCCTATAATCAAATCCAAAGCAAGGTTGTCTGCCACTGCCACTTTCTGTACCCTCTCTCCTGTCTCACCCCAATCCAGTAGAAAAACTAGCTAGTGGCAGGGTTTTCTCCTCCCCTGTGAATTCACTCACAGTGACAAACTGATTAGGTATAAGCTGTTCAGGCTCAACCAAATCCCCTTTTACCAGGGTAACAGATGCCCCTGTGTCCCTTAATCCATGGGTCTGCACCCCATTTACAGTAACAGGGTGTATGTGCTCCCTCATGTTCATGGGCATACTCTCAGGGATACACAGTGCACCCACCTCCTTTTGAGGCACACTTTGTCCACTTTGTACCTTTTAGGACACTGTATAGCCAGATGCCCTGGCTGTTTAAAAAACCAACATTCATCATTCTTTTTTCCTAGAGCTCCCTTCTTGGTAACTTGGGGCTTCCCCCTTTTTGCAGAGACATTGAGGGTTTAAGCTGCCCCAAAGGCATGCTTTTCCCTTTCTGCCCTGCTCCCCCACTTCACTTCAGAGTGGGCCTGCTGCTGGCATAGTGATCAGAGAGCTCTGCAGCTTGCTGTGCTGTTTTGGGATCCTGGTCCTCCAGCCAGGTTTTCAGCTCCGATCGGCAAGCCCAAAAGAACTGTTCTAAAAGTATAACCTCCTCAATTTTCCCCAGAGAGTTTGCTTCCACCCCCTTCCACCAACGCTTTAAAAACTGCCATTGCTTTGTGGCTAGTTCTTCAAAGCTCATGTTAGGGCTTTTTTGGAGTTTACGGAATTTAACCCTGTAAGCCTCAGGAGTCAGTTCATACTTTTTAAGTAAAGCAGCTTTCAGCTTCTCTAGTCTTGGCCATCATCATTATCCAGTTGGCCTAGCACCTCACACCCTTTACCAATAAGCAGCAGGAACAGCTGAAAGCTCCAGGACTCCAAGGGTATTTTGGCCTGGATACAGACCTTTTCAAACAAATTCATAAATGCATACATATCCTCCCCCTCTTTAAATTCCACTATTCATTTGGAACTTAATTCATACCCCAGCTCTGGAATTTCAGGTCAATCCCTGCTATGTACCTCCTCTGGCGTGGGTCGTTGGGAGTCTCAACTTCTTCAGTTCGAACTCCCCCGGCGCTCTTTTTCTCATTCCTGCATCTCCAGTTCAAACATCCTCTGCTCTCTTTCTTGCTGGTGCTGTTTTTCCTCGGCTTCTCGCTCTCTCTGAAGCTGTGCTTCACACCTCCTCTGCTCGAATTCCAGCTCCAGTTTTCTCACCTCCACCTGCAGCCTGATCCCTTCTAGCCCAAGCTCTGTGGTGGTCTTCCCCTGGCATTGTGGGTCTGGGTTCCCTCTGGTCTCACTGTTCTCCTCCCCAGGACTGGACACTGCGACATCCCTTGGCACCCCCACGACCAAGGTCTGGTCCCTTTCAGTCATCAGCTGTGACTAGAGGTCTTGGGCAGTCACTTTCTCATCGGCTATCACAATAGCCTCCATGAGGTTCTGTTTGCTTTGCTCCTCATAATGGAACTCTTTCCTGGCACAGCGGCTTCAGCTCCTCTACAGTGTAGTTGCTGTACTTGGAAGTCATCTTTCTTCCCTACAGTACCACTAGTCTCTCTTTCAGCAAAAAAAAATTAAAATAAATTATAAACCAACGTGGGGGAACTACTGTATAGTAGGTTATAGTCACGTTCATTTTATTTTTGCTATATTCGCTATCATAATTTTCAAGCGAAAATAAAATGAACGCTAATATTACCAGACACTGTTGCTTAACAAATGAAATTTGTCCGAGCTGCGGTAATCATCGTATGCAGTTTCAAGTTTACTGAACATTCAGTGAACTCAAACATTATCGCAATCAAATAAATAAAGTTAATTTTTTAGTCCCCTGTGTCCGTTCTTCGTTACCTACAGTATCTTCACACACTCCAGGTAGCACATGCAGTCAGCAGTCAGTGCTTGTCAATGTTGTTTGGTGTTTGTCTGCGATTATAGAACAGAAACACCAAATTACAGACCACCCTATCGACCACTGACCCAAAAATACAAGGGGAAATTTGGCCAGGGCACTGGGGAAATTCCCCTACTCTTTTTGAGATGCCATGGGATCTTTAACATCCACCTGAACTACCACCAGAACAGGTAGGTGAGACCTTGGTTTAACATCTCACCTGAAAGACGGCACCTCAGGAGTGCAGCACCCCCCTCATGCTGCACTACAGTGTCAGTATTACAGCAGGAATTACTCAATCATCTGTACTTACTCATTAAAACAGGTGTGGTGCGCATCGTAGGTGCTGGCTTGCTTGAAATCACGGATGACATCATCCTTTCAGGCTGCCAGGCACTTATAGCTCTCCTCAAGCCAGCGAGCATGGTGTTCCTTTAGTGTTTGTAGGCAGAGGTCGATGTTCCACTCCTCTGATGCCCCTGCACCAATTCTCTCCAACACTTTACAAGCATACCAGTTTGTAAAATGGGACTTCAAATAATCTTTAAAAACTTTATTAACTGAGACGTCCAATGGTTGGAGAGCATCAGTACAGGACAGGGGAAATAGACAGAGATCAGCCCACTCTCCTCAAAGTGTTTGATGACCTCTTCTGTGGTGTGAGCATGGTAAAAATCCAGTACAATCAGTGCCTTCTGTTCACCAGGTAGATTGTTTTTTGATTTAATGCTGGTGACACAGGGGTTTAGGACATGGTCAGTGAACTGAATTGTGGTAGCCACATTTGCCCAGTGGTTCTCACTGTGCGTCACATGCCACTCACTGGGGAACTTGTGATTAGAATGGCAGGCAAGTAGGACTTCTCCCTTTGTAAATTAGCTAAAGTGGTAGTATGTCCCTGTTCAGTGAAGAAGCGAGTATAACCGAAATCTTTTGCTTATCACCCAAACCAGTGAGTGGCACTTGCTTCGACCCCGTTGCGGCCACTGTCCACTCTGAGATCGTGACCACATTCAGCCCGGTCTCGTGCAGATTAATGACCAACTCTGGGGGGGGGAGGCGGAGATCAGTTCCTGTGCACAGGCATTTACAATTCTCTTAAGGAAAGCAGCTGTGAAAAGTCACTAGGGCTTTTACGGGCTACCTTCATTCCCTTTCATCTGCTGAACCCCATTCTATTAAAAAAAAAAAAAACAAGCCCACTTGCTGGATAAAGTTAGATGCCCTCCAGTCTCAATAAGTGCCTGTGGGAAGTTTGTTTTGACAATGCCAATGGCAATAACCTGGATGACACCTGAATTAACCACAGCACCCTCAGACCGTAATGATTTAACAATTTTATGGAGCTGGAATTCAAGGTGTGATTCTAGGTACATGGGGCATCCTCAGGGGTTTTCTGAGAAGACAAGGATACGTGGTTGTGGGGTCAGCATGTTTTTTAAACTCTGTCATACAGTAGGACTTAAATTTCCTCACTGAGCCTTCATTTATACGAGTACCTGTACTTGACAGGTGAAACCTCACGGCTGCCATCATGCCATGCTCGGTGGCATACTTGCAGAGTTGGAATCATGTTTCAGATGTTTAGTTTGTATAGGAGGAAGGGTGACTTTTTTAGAGGGTAGTGGAGCAGCTGCCAGCTCTTTAACAACAGAAGCCGCCACTGACACATCAACGCCTGAGCTGCCGGCTAAGTCCTCACTGGACGTATTGCTTATGTCGACTGGGTACTTTCTTTTTACTTGCGAACTGCGAATCCACTTAAGCAGTGCCATGGCTGGTGCAGAAACAGAAGGACAGAGCAACCGGTACAAAAACCGAAGATCAAACAGAGCTCTGTGCACTGCTAAAGTACCGGTATGTAACTAGGTGTGTCAGTGACTACCGGAACTCAATTAACAGGTTAGTGCTCTGCGAGGTTTGAGTGATGTTAAGAAGCCTACTGCATTGCTGTATTGTGCTGTGTGCAAGGAGCGCTAAATTATATGGACACGATTATCAGCCGCATGCCATCCTACGCAAAATACTGTATACCGGGTGCCAATTCAACCTACTATACAGTGTATCTTGTAACCAATTTGCTTTTTTTCCAATTTTCTGCCCTCTTTGTGTGTGGTTCAGTTCGTCAGTCGCAGTGCTGCTCACCAAATATTTCACTAGTCCACTTCCGTGGGGCAGGATTTCCCTCTCTCTGTGCCACGGCGAATCCCTCTCATGATGGGGGAGGGGATGGGGTCAGAGATACCCTTTCTCCATGTGAGGGGATACAAATACAGTCTCGAGACTGTGTTCTTGGGGTAGAACTCTCTCAGCCACTGCACCACGATCCAGAAAGCCACAGGCATATATAGGCTTCGGAGGGGGGTCCCTATACACCCTATTACTGTCTTTCCCCAGAAATGCAGCGCTCGGTTCAAAACCCCACAGGCACCTCTTGAGACCTTTCGTATTTCCTCCTCTTCTTTTCGTCACAAAGTCCCCAGCGAACTTCACTTTTGGTAGTGTTTTGACCCTTAAAACAGTCACACAGGCATGGTATCGTTTGAACAACTTTTACCCAGGCAGCCACACACACAAACGACATAGGCAGAATTATTTTAAAATGAGCCAAATGCTTTACTAATTAAATGAATAAGAAAACAGTAAATAACAAAAAGAATAATTTGGAGATTGGTTACAGGATATTGAAAAATAAAGGGAACATTTACATAAGAAACCTACACTTTAAACTCTGAGGTTAAAAGTCTACCTTGAATACTTAGTTGGAATTTTGAAGTGCAGAAGTGTCCTTAAAAAAAGTGTGGTAGATCAAGTTTTGGCACTCAATGATACAGGAGAATATTGTCTCTGCTCAAGATAGACAGGGTCCCAACTGCTTCAAGCAAGAAAACAACAGAAGGCAGCAAAAAGGCTCAGATACCCCTCTGCATCCTGGTTTTAAAGGGGTTCAAGAGGGCAGGTCCAGTCGATGTGGTGAGACCTGCGACTGGCTAGCATTTCAGTTTCTATGGTTACCCAACCAGAGTTCAGTATGTTACTACAATAACACAGATATGCAGTTTCTGAAAATAGGAAAAAAACATGAGGTAGCCAGCCCAAACCAGATTCTCTAGGGAATATTCCAGGCCTCCCTGCTGGGAGATGGCCATTGTCATTCAACACTTAAATATGGTTATTTACATAAATGGTAGCCCTATTCAGTTGTAACGAGCTTAGCTTACTGTAGCCCTTCAGATACAATAGGACCCCAGACAGGCTGTCTCTTTCCCGAGGTCCTGTCCTTTCTCAAAGGAATTGGCCTACCTGACCTCCCAGCTAGCCTTAATCATTCTTTTGTCTCCTTTTAGGTAACTTAATTAACTCATTTAATTTATTCCTGGCTAGCAACAAACAGCTTTTTCTGCCCAGTAACAAGAGTTCCAACATTATTCTAGGGCCCATGATTCCTTGCACTTACACTGGCTACTACAGGCTACTCAAAGACATTATATACATAAAGATATATAAAACATGACCCAAAATAATCAAATATGGCCTTATCTCACCACATGGCGAACAAACTTATTTAGGCGTTTCAGATCCAGAAAAGGCCTGAAAACCCACTGGCTTCATGGGAACTACTAACAGATTGAATAGAACCCCTGGCCTTGCTCACTGGAGGGCACTGACACAATTGTCCCAATTGACAGCCGTGATCCAGGGTTTGTGACACCGTACGCCTCTTCACTGGGTCCCTAGGAACCGTGAACATCAGAGAACACCCCTTGAGAGAATTGTTGAAACTCCACTGCATAACCCAAGGCCAGAATTTTTAAAAACCCAAGTATCTGATGATACCTGGGCCCAACTCGTGTGAAAATTTTGCCGTCTTCCTCCAAGGGAAGGAAGGCAGAGATAGACCTGTGTACCCCTCATTGTGAGGAGCTCACTTTTGCCATATGCCTGCAATTCATCCTTGGGCCAGAGCTCCTCTGCAACAACTGCTGTTGGAACCAGGGTAGACTACTCAGGTCCAAACCAAGCAACAAGCCCCCTCGAAGGGTAAGTTAAATCGTTTGGCCTTTGAAGCTTGACCAGCTACCCAATCCCAATGCCACAGCACAGGCTCCCCCGTGGGTAGACGGTTGCGAGGGCAGAATACCCTCCTCAGAGCTGCAAGAACCCCCCCCCGCAAACACAGCACGATGACCAGCACAGGCTCCCCACGTAGGCAGACGGTCGCAAGAGCAGGATACCCTCCCCAGAACTGCAAGGAACCCCACCCAACCGCCACAAACACAGCACAACGACCAGCACAGGCTGCCCCCGTGGGTAGATGGTCGCAAGGGCAGGATACCCTCCCCAGAGCTGCAAGGAACCCCCTGACCGCTGCAAACACAGCATGACAACCAGCACAGGCTCCCCCCACGGACAGACGGCCGCGAGGGCAGGATACCCTCCCCAGAGCTGCAAGAACCCCCCCCAACCTGCTGCAAACACAGCACGATGACCAGGTATGAAAGGGAGAGGCAGACGCAGCAGTGCTCATACAAGAGCCTGAACAGGGCACTGGCTAGTGGTTTTGGCGCCAATTTTAAATTTCAAACAAAGGACTGCACACCGATTCCTCTGCCTTTCTTTTCTACTCGGCAGACAAATGCAGATTGTTTTTTTTTTCCCCTAGCTAATTCTGCTCTCTTGCTGTGGTTTAAACCATTGTTCTGTGTACTTTAATGTTCTAGTTGTTTTAGAGCATGCAGTATTAACCGCTTACATTGTATGTGTTTTAGAACACGCAGTATTAGCTGCTTACAAGGAATCCTGCATAATCCCTTACCTTTAATTTATGTCAGTAGTGCATGTCTTTTTTTCTAGCGCCTGGTGTCTCAGCTAGAGCGGAGTGGACTTTAATTTGAGATGAAAGATCTGGTCATTTTGTACTTGTAACATAACAAATTGGGGCACTAGTCAGACTAGAATTTCTGCAGGCTGCTGGTTCATTATTCCAGTTCCCCCCACAGACAGACCCCCCTTGTAGAACCCCTCCCACTGCATTTGCCTTAACACACCTCCTGTTTGTCTTCTCCTCAACAGCACAGGCTACCCCCATGGGTAGATGGTCGCAAGAGCAGGATATCCTCCCCAGACCTGCAAGTAACCCCCCGTGCTGCAAACACAGCACAACGACCAGGTACAAAAGGGAGACACAGACACAGCAGTGCTCACACAACAGCCTGAACAGGGCAATGGCTGGTGCTTGCCCCACTCCCCCCTTGGTGAACAAGTAGTTATATAGCAAGCATCACGTAACGTCCAGAACCAATCCGCCTACTCGCTCATTAGCAGGTATCCTCTCCTTCCACCAGAGGCCACCTTACTCATTCTGGTAACTCACTTCCCATCCTATTACCATATACTGCTCCACAATGCTGGTAACTCTAGTTGTCTTCTCCTTACTGGCACCCTTGGTGTCTCTCCCACCCTGCTCTAAACCTACAAGGGTGGACTGTCTGCCTACATCCAGTACCCCATCTAACTTACCATTTACCTCTACCACCTCCTCTCCAAGTTGACTCCCCCCTCCCATGACTCACCTACTATAGCTTCCATCCTTCCACCCTCCTTCCATGCAGGCCAAATAGCCCTTTATACACAACCACAGTTCCCTGTTGCATGTACCAAGCCGGTAGCAGCCACTCCCCGCAATCTCCTGTGGGCCCGGCCCATAACCAAACTCTTGATCTCTCTCCTACTTCTTACTTCCAAGAATATCAAGCAAAACCTTGGCCCTATCTCCCCCATGTTCGATCCCCTGCCCCCACCATGCAACGCCCTAGAGGGCTGAAACTGTTCCACCTCAATATTTGCAGCCTCCTGCCCAAACTCACTCTGCTGCAGCCAGCCATCCTTTCCCTTTGCCCAGCTGTCCTGCTCATCTTGGAAACCTGGTTAAAACCCCACAATGGAGGGTGCTGTGGAGCATGCCCACTGACTAGAAGCGTGCAGTGAGAGCTCTCTAAAATACAGCAATAAAACTTTGAAAAACGACTATTTAATAGTAGAAAGTGCCTTATTTGACAGAAGATTCAACATCAGGGCACCGAGAGCTGTCGACTGGTGTAATTTTCTGATGAAGATGGGTCATACTAACAAAACTTTGCAGATGGAGACAGTTCAACCCGCGGTGTCTGCTAAACCCACATCGGAGTCTGAGCCACCATGGAAGGCCTTACAGAAGTCGATGCAGGCCACTGATGGCAAGGTCGAGTCCAGACTGAAAGGTCATTTCTCCAACTGACCACAAAATTGCCTTTCATGCTGGATTTGCATAATTCCACCAACACTACTCATGAGATTGGGTTTCAAAAGGGTCATACTGAAAATTTGGTATAAAAATATGCAAAAGTAGCAAAGTTATGCATCAGAGTTGAAAACCCCATTGAAATGCATTGAAAATCACTTACTCCAATGAAACCTGTAAAAAATAAAAAAAAGTTCCCAAATCCTTTTTTGCAAGTAGAAATCGTTTTTTGTGAGAATGACATAAGCTCGTGAAAAAAGATCCATTCTCACGAAAAAAGAATCAGAAAACACTAAGTCCCAAATCCTTTTCAGCAAGTAGAAATCCTTTTTCATGAGAACAAAAAAGGGCTCACGAAAAAGAATTAGCGAGTCACAAAAAAAGGATCTAAAATGTTTAAAAAAAATGACTTGCAGGGTCATTTTTCCACCCTATAACTGCAGAATCCACCTAACAGAGCCCTGATGACCAAGACACATGTGTTGGTGTCTCTGGAGCAGTTTATTTTTGTGGGTTTTTAAGGTGTTTAAAAAACAAAACAAAAAAAAAACAAGAAAACAAGATGGTGGCTCACGAAAAAGGATTGGCCCCTCATGAAAAGGAATCCTTTTTTGCGAGGACCATATTAATTTTTGGTTCCGGGAATCTATCCAAAAAGACTGTACTGAGCATGCTGAGGCAGTATAACGTAGTGGTTTAAGGCTCTGAGCTGCAAATCTGGTGACATCCAGCAGACCAGACCTGGGTTTGAATCCCACAACTTCCACTTGCATGCTGAGTGACCCTGAGCAGGTCACTTAACTTCCCTGTGCTCCCAGGTCGCACCTGTAAAAAAGCTTTCAGCTTAGTGTGCTACTCCTGGTTAAACAACTAAATAAATAAATAAATAAATAAAAGAACCCGGAACTTTAAAATTAAATAACCTTTGAACAGATTAATATTTTTTCACCAAATCAGCAAAAGACACTTCTGTGGGGCAAGCCCTTTCCACCCTGAAAATTTCAGACAAACTTTCTAAACCATCTGGGTGCAGTGCGATGACAAAAAAAGCACAAAACCCACTAATTTTTAGCATGTTTTCACTATGAGCAGCTCAGAATCCACAAATCCTACCAGAACGACACTTGGCACATCTAGAGACCTACCCCACGAGACCATGCATACAACAATTTGTGCAAATCCATTGAACAGTTTCGAAGTTATTAAAGCACAAAATGTGAGGTTCAACATAGAAACCACAGTTCAACCCTAACTACAGTGGCGTGACCGCACCACTATAATATCTACTATATATTACCTGTATTTACTACAAGGCCTGCAAAGATGGAATAGTAATGGAAGATGAACCAGTATTTGAAAAACAGCTTCAATGGGAAAACATTGCTTGCAGGTTTAATGCAGTTCTCCTTTAAAACAAAAAGTAGGACACAATATAATGAATTGTGACGGGCGATTACGTTTCAGATTACACCACATAGTATCCCCCCAAAATAATGCCTTACCACTTAATGAGAGCTGTACAGCAACACAGAGAAGTGTACAGATGTCCCTCCCATTACAAGTTAACAAAGGTGTAAAACACACCCTCACTGTGAAATGAGAAATATACAGAAACTCTCACTGTACATTGTTGACAAGTGTAGTACAATGGTGTGCAAAATATGCTCCTGCTCTGTGTTAATCAGCAGAGTTTAAAAACAGGGCCACAGTCTATTTATGTTTCACGTATTACATTCTTCACACTCAACAGATAATCTATAAATAATACAGCACTATAAAGTGCACATTGTCTGCACGTTTTTTTGCATTAAGGCCCAGGCCGTGTCTGAAACTGAACTAAACCTTAATCCTGCCCACCTACCCGGTTATCAACATAAATAAACAGAACCGGGCCCAGTAATGCTGAGGGAGCTTTGTGTTACCATGTGGATGACCCCAGTTCAAGCCCAAACTACTCTTATTGAGTGAGCAATGGAGTCTAGCTCACACTGTACAGGCAATGCTCTCAGATGGGGAGATCAATGCACCCCCCCCCCCCAACACACATACTCTAAGCCAGAGCCTCCCATGGGCTTTATCCCACCCTCTCCTAAAACTGTTAGCAAGCAACTGAAGGACAGTCAAAGGGCGATCACTGGATGTATGGCGGGATAACATCTATGTCCGCTCATGATCTAATGGACTAACACTATTCGTCTTTTGAGCCTACAAAGAATCTTAGAGGATGCGGAGAAGCATTTTGCTGCACTCGGGGGTTGGGGGGTCACAGAAGTGCCAAGAGTGACTGGTTGTACAGACCCCGAGTACTGGGATTGGAGCCAGAACAAAGGCAAAGATAATGGACCCCTACCAGCTGTGGGGGAGAATTAAAGGGGCCAGGAAAAGAATGTAAATTTCATTCAAGCATAAGAATGAATAATTTGGGGGATACAAATACCATTTCTGAAAACAGGAAAACTTACACACAGCTGCAAATTAGCTCAAATTTACTGAAGGAAGGACAGGGAGAAGTCAGAGGTGGTGCAGAGATGAGCCACCAAAATGATACAGACAACAGGGTAGGTTCTACAAGGAGTACTTGAAGGATCTAAACATGTATATGCTGTAGGACAGGAGAAAAAGGAGTGACAAGATTGAGACATTCAAGTACCTCCACTGAAAAAACAAGGTGGAGAGCTGATTACAATGAGTGGTAACACGGGCTAACTCAGGCGGAAAGTTCAAGGAGGAGGTCAGACAGTTTTTTTTTCCTTTCAGAAAAAGTGGCAACACACTGGAGTAAGACCCCAGAGAACGTCATTGGGGCTTAAACAGCGGGAGGGTTCAACAGCGGATGGATGGGACAGGCACATGGGAATAATGCATCAGGTGGCAGGGCAAACTGGGGGAAGGAGGTTGGAAGGACTGACAAGGCAACAGTCCCAAAAATTTAGACAGGCTCAGGTAGACTGGATGGGCACCTAGGCCTTAATCTGTCGTTAATTTCTATGATTATAAATTTTCTGTCCCATTCAAAAATAAACACAACTAAATATAATACCAAATGTATCTTCAGTTCAGATCTGACTGTACCAATAAAAAGAACATACATGCAACTTGCCAGCAGATAAAGGCCTTACTATCTGTCTGGTCTGCTCAAGTGTGCAGTTCCCAATGTGTTTATAGAGGGAACTACCTCCCATTTCCCTCATGCCCTCCCTCAGCCACCTCCCCCCCCACCTTCACCCTCACCCTCTCCCATCCCCTCTTGAAGCTGTCCACTGTTTTTAGGAATACCACATCTTCTGGCAGCTCATTCTACTTACTACCACCCTCTCGGTGAAAAAGTGCCTTCTGATCGTCCTCCTGACTCTTCCCCCTCACCTGCTCTCACCTGTGCGCCCTAGTGATCTTGTTCTAATTAAGGCTGAAGAGGCACTTAGTGCTCACCCTGTTTATACCCTTCAGGTACTTGAAAGTCTCAATCACATCCCCTCCCTTTTCCTCGAGAGAGAGTACACGTTGAGCCCCCTGAGCCTATCCTCACTGGTGTTGCCCTGTTGGCTCTGATCATCTTGGTTGCCTTTCTCTAGACAGTTTCCAGCAAGCTGATATCCTTAAGATATAGTCACCAATACTGCACACTGTACTCGAAATGCAGTCTTGCAGCAGCAGAATTACCTCCACCTTCCTGCCATCTGATTTGCTTTGACTGCTGCTCTTCTGCAGTGTGCCGAGTGTTTCAGGTCATGATAATTATTCCTAGGTCCTTTTCTTCCTCTGACCTAGCTATCTCCATAGCACCCAACCAGTATTTGGTCCCTGGGTTATTTGCCCCCAAGTGCATAACCTTACACTTTGTAGCACTGAACTCCAGCTGCCAAATGCCAGTGCCACTTTTCTGGCCTAGCCAGGTCCTCACTTAGTTCCTGTCTCCCCTCCTCCATGTCCACCCTCCCAGAGAGCTTGGTGTTGTCTGCAAACAGCAAGACTTTACCCATGATCCCATCCACGATGCCACATATGAAAGCACTGAGCCCTGTGGGACCAAACTGGTCACAGGCCTAGCTTCTGAGAATTCCCCCCCACTACCACCTTTTGGCTTCTGTCCTGCAACCAGCTCCTGACCTATCCCACAAGCTTAGCCCCCAACCCCACCCTCAGGTCTTCCAGTTTCTGACCAGTCTCCTGTGAGGCACAGAGTTGAAGGCCTTGTTGAAGTCCAGATATAGAACGTCAGCCGCCTGGCCCTTCTCTACTGTTCTAGTAATCAATTTGAAGAAGTCATTTGGGTTTGTTTGGCAGGACCTCTTCAACACAAACACATGCTGCCTCACATTCTGGAGCCCATTTTCCTCCAGAAAGCATACCGATATCTCTTTTCTGGATTGTCCCCATCAGTTTGTCCACATCTGAGGTCAGGCTGACCGGCTTGTAGTTCCGTTTCATCCCTCAGCCCACTTTTACAGAGACGCACAATATGCACAGTTCTCCAGTCCTGTGGCATGATCCCCAACTCCAGAAAGGTGTTTTAACAGGTCTGCCAAGAGACCCGTCAGAACATCAGAGAGTTCACTTAGGACCCTTAGGCGCATGCTATCAGGCCACGTGATACCACTATAATGTGAAGTATTCTACTACTTAAGTCACATTACGAAGTAATATTATAGGGGATGATGTGATTTGGCAATGAGTTCCACAAGCATGGGCCTTCACATGAAAACATTTTTCTGCCCCTCATGACTGTAGTGAGCCTTTCCCTTGAACAAATAAAGAGCAAACTGTTGTTTATTAACTCATGTATCCCCAGACAATGCCTACCAAATTCTAAATGCAGATTTACTGTGGAAATCTGAAATGATCTTTCTGAATGGAGTTCTCATGAGTGCCAGCTATTAGTCACACGGAACAGGTTGGGTAATCCTGGAGCCCTTGAAGGAAAGAACTGCTGTAGCAGATTTCTACTGGAGTTCTTGCTAGGAGGCACAAGTCCTATTGTGAGGGCCATGCTCATATTGTAAAGTACTATGGGTCAATAAAGACTGGATTTACACACTGATTTTTTTTTTACCACCCCCCCAGCTGCTATCAGCAATGTCATAAACACATACCAGAAGCAGGTTCAATGAGGCGTACAGCATATTGTCAGATTCGCTGATAAGTAAGTAATCAAACTTTTCCAGGCACCATGCCAGACCTTGCGCTAGTTTATGCACTTCTGTGATTACTCCCAGTCCAGGTGTCCACTTCAGTGACTTGCTTACAAGACAAACTAGTGTCTATAACACCATTCACCTGGCTGATTGGGTCCTTAGGACTGTTTTCCTCACTTTGTTCAATTTCTTGTTGCTGACAGAACACTGTCCAAGTGCCGTGAAACAGGGTTTGATTTTTACCTGTTCAAATGTTCCATGGCTAGAGAGAGCATATAAACGACACACTGGGAGCCTCAGTTGGGGAGCTGGCTGTCGGCCAGACACTCTGACTGCTCAACGTACACCTGGTCCAGCCCTGTCAAGTACTGTTTGGATCTCCTGTATATAATGCCCCAGTGTCTCTAGGCCTTTGTTGCTATTACAGCTGTTTTACTTGGTTGTAGTACTACAACTGCTATGTTCCTAGGCTTGTGTTGATTCCATTGCATATATACCGGTTTTAACAATCTGCTGTCCTGTGCTTCCTGCACCAGTTGGTATTTTTGCTGTTATCAGTGTTTAAATGGTTTTACCCACTTGCTACCTGCGTTTACTTGTACCACCTAATTTGTCTGAATTGTTTTGCTGTGATTTTCCAGATTTACCTTCATGCTAAAGGTCTGCCTTTGTGGCCTTCCCATCTAGGTGAAGTCCCTGTTCATCTCCCCAAAACCACCATTTTGTTTAATTTTAGCTTCCCTCTACCAGGTGGAGCGAAGCATATTTTCCCTTATATTTTCTACCTTATAAATATTAATTCTGGCCTCCTCTTATCTGGATGAAGCACAATTGTCCCCTTTTTTAGTTTTTATACTAGTTTTCTCCTTACTTTCCCATTTTCTAAATTGCTTAAATTCCAGCAGCCACCCTGTCTAGGTAAAGCCCACTTCCCCCTACTCAGTTTTCTTCCCACTTGGGTGAAGCTGCCCCCCCCCACCCCCCAATTCTATTTACTGGCGTAAACTGAAAGGTGAGTATTGATTCTTACTCTCCTGCTATAATTTCTAACCTTTCTCTTCCATTTCTTGCTTACTCTCCCTTCCTCCTCCTTCCACCTTACCCCACCCTCCCTGGCATTCCAGTTGCATCTCCCCTCATCTCCTTGGTTTCACCTCAAGGCTATCAGCTTCCTCCATCCCTCCTACCTCTCCTCTTCTTCTCCCCCCTCTTCCCCACTCCTCTTCCCATATGCATCTCACAGGCTCTGTCAAGCTCCTCATCTCCTTGCTGCTTATAGTTGTAGGTGATACCAAGCTCAACCACAGCCCTGCCCCATCATCCCCTCTCTTCAAAGCTCTGAATGGCCCATGTTAGCATACGCGACCGTCTCCCTAAGACTGACCAGCTGAAACCACTCATGGTTAACCTCAAGGCTGATGTGTTGGTGATCAGAGTCTTGCCTCTCCTCCAGGACTCCTGATTTCTCTTTTGCCATCCCCAGTTTCACCACTGTTCAACAACATCGAGCAAAGACGGGTGGTGCAGCAGTCATTTACCTCTCCTCAAACATCCAGTTTGAGTCTGTGCTCTCCACCTCTATCACCGCTGCCTCAAACTCAAACTCTCCCTTCCTGTCCCTGTCCCCATATTTACTGCCAGCTTCTACTGCTGTCCTGGCATGTCCCCTCCATCAGTCATTGAGCTACTCACTATCATCTCCTCCCATGTCTCCTCTGGTGAGTCACTCTTCCTTGGTGTTCAGCCTCAAACCTCTCATAGCCCTCTGGGTTAGCACCACCTCCGTGGTCGCCTCTGACGGGGATCTACATGCCTCCATGGCGAGAAGAGCCTTCTGCCACCTGTCCCCGAGCCCTTGCTTGCAGAGGTCCTCTCACAGCCCTTTGGGCTAGCACCACCTCTGTGGTCACCTCTAATGGGGATCTCCACATCTCCACGGCAAAAAGAGCCTGCTACCTCCCGGCCACGAGCCCCTGCTTGCAGGTATGACCTGGACAGCGCTCTGGGAACTCAAGGCTGCATGGCTGTCTCTGTAAATTTTCAAAGGACAAGCGCCTTTCTCTTGGGACAGCTCATTGGTCGCCTGTGGTCTACGCGCTCCCTGTTTGGCTCCTAATCCTGCCCGGCATTTTCATTTCCTCCTGACTGGACTATGTCACTACTATTGGCCAAATTAACCTTATTTTTCCTCTAATACTGTATTGTCTCTGATTTCTGGACTATTTTTATACTCAGTGCTGCATTGGAATTTTGGCCTTTGCAGGGGTCTTGTCTCCTGCAAACTGCTGATGTTTCTCATGTGCCCACTACCAAATTTATTCAGTTTAAAGTGCAATTGTACTTAAAACTGCATGTTTGAACTGAGAATTTTAGCAGGCTAAGATTGTATTCCTGAGTCTGTGTTAGAACTTGAACAATCCTGTGCCTCTGCTAGCTAACTGAGATTTTCTGTGAAAGCTATTTTCAGTTAATTTCTCCTGTCCATCCCTGACTGTAGCTTCTTTTGTTTCTCTCCTTTGCAGACCCTGCTGGCACCTAGCTCGCTGTCTGCCACCCGCCCCCAATTTAAGTCCCATTTGCAAATTAAACTACAAAGCCACTAGAGGGCAACAACTCAATTAACTTGCTGCTACTGGCAATTGTTACTGTCCACCACTACTCACAGTCGCCTCACTTCTGCCAGTGCCACTGATCTACTCCCTACTGCTGATTAGTATACCCTGATCTATTCTCGCTCCCCCAATCCATACAATATGCTCACCCTTCCTTCACCACTTCCCCTCCTAATTCATTTATCAATTTTACCTACCTCAGCTCCACACTCTCCTCAGTCCAATAAACGTTTCTCAATTTAGCACTCCACTCTCCTAGCCCCTATCTTTATCCTTGCCATAACTCTTATACCCCCTCAAATACTCAGGTCTCACTTCCCTCACCTCCCCCCTGCTACTCTAATTCTCAGCTCCTAGCCACCTAGCTTTCCCTCACTGCCTTATCTTCACTCCACCTAGCCCCCACCCCTCCCAAATACTTCCAAAATCCTCGGCCCATCACAAATGCCCTAAACTCCACTCCCTCTTAACTGCACTCCTCTTACTTGCATCAGGAGTTGTTCACTCCAATCCTGGCCCCACTACACCCACCTCTGCCAGGTGCAATCCTTCCACTAACATACTAACTTCCCCCACCCGTTCTGTCCTTCCAAGGGCCTGAAAATCCTCCACTTAAACATCTGCAGTCTCGTCTCAAAAACTGACCCTTTACATCCTATGGTAATCTCCCTCACACCTGATATTCTAATTTTAAAGGAAACTTGGTTAAACGCTAAAATACCTGATCTCGCTGTTAATATCCTGGATTATTCTGTAATCGGGCAGGATAGGACTGGCAGGGGTGGCGGAGCAGCCATGTATATCCTGTCCTCACTTCAAATCACAACCATTCTATCATCCTCATTACCCTCTGCCTATGAAGCACTTGTAGTAAACATTACCTTGCCTTTTTCCTCCCCTATCTTTATAGTTGGCATCTACTGTCGACCTGGTTCCATGGCATCCGATACTTTGGATCTCATTACCGCCATCACCTCCCTCTTACATAAAGGTGAGCTATACATCCTGGGTGATGTAAACATAAACTGGCCATCACTAACAACTGCCAAGACACGTAATGACATCATGGCCCTCAATCTCTCCCAACTCACCCTGGAACCCACCCACCTAAATCATAATACCCTTAACCACTCCCTTATAGACTGGGCTGTCACCTCTCACCCCCACCGAGACATTAAATCAGGCATCCTCCCAGATGCCCTCAGTGATCATATCCCAATCTTCGTAGTCAGGAAAGTTCAAAGACCAAAACTGGCACACAAAATTCTGCAACTCCGCTCCTTCAGCTCCTTAAACCTTAATCCCCTTCTTAACGAACTGGCCAGCTCCAATTGGTCGCCTATTGTCTTTGCCCCTTCCATTGACCAAGCCCTCATTTATTTTAAAGATAAATTTCTAACTACATGGAACTCCTACGCTCTATTCAAACGCACCACAGTTCGTGCCAACCATCATCCCTGGGTCTCCCCTGAGCTACTGACCTGTCTCAGGGAGTGAGACAAAGCTTGGAGGAAACATAAGGTCTCTCAGCTTCCCCCAGACTATGCCAGGTATCGCATGTTAAGAAATGTCTGCACAAAAGCTACCAGACCTGCCAAGTCTGAATATTTTAAGTCATCTTTTCTCAAAAACATCAATTCCCCCTCCAAATTCTGGAAAGTGGTCCATGCCCTATTCTCCCCCCTTTCACATCCGCCTCACCCAGTGCTTAAAATAAACAACACATTGGTCTCTGAACCATGCGTAGTGGCTCAAGAGTTTAACTCCTATTGTACCTCCTGAGCCACAACACTTCTAAAGTCCCTCCTCTCTACCCTCCACATCCTTCCACATCCAGCACTCAACCCCTCCAAGCCCGCCCTTCCTTCTCCTTTTCAGCTGTCTCCCCAGAGAAAACACTAATGGCCCTTTCTCTCTCTCAATCCTTCTAAAGGCTCATCACCAGACAATCTTGACCCTAAACTCCTCCACCTTTCAGCTTCTGCTATAGCCTAACCTCTCTCCCCAATCCTAAATCTCTCCTCCTCATCCTAATCTGTCCCTTTGTACTGGAAAAATGCGGTGGTCCTCCCTCACCCAAAGGGTTATGATCCCTCCGCCCCTGCAAATTTTCACCCAACCTCCCTCCTCCCTGCCCTTGCCAAGCTCCAAGAAAGAACAGTTACATAGGAACTTACCATAACAGTAGATCTTCGAGAGAGGTTCCTTCAGTAGATCATCACCTATAGGACTGGCGCCACCTGGCACGGCAGACTTTTCTAGCAATCCCTGATGGGGGACAGCCCACCCGACGTCACGTGATGGACATCAGCATTCCTGTATGTAGTGGGTGGTTCCCACGCCCGCCCTCCAGTTCTCCTGCCGGAGCCAGGAAGAGGTCTGACAGCAGCAGCGAACAGGATTTTGAGTCCCTGTAAGAAACAAAAAGAGGGGAAGGAGGGAGGGAAAATTATGACCTACTGAAGGAACCTCTCTCGAAGATCTACTGTTACAGTAGGTTCCTACGTAACTGTACTATCTTACTTCGAGAGGGTACCTTCAGTAGGTCATCACATATAGAACAGAGTCCCAAGCAGTCCCTCCAAAGAGAGACCAAGAGAAACTAGAGAGGAGGAGAAATAACTCCAACAGAAAAAAATGGAATCCTGAATGGACCCAGCCTAGGACAGAAGGCCCTGTAACACAGCTAGGCCAAAACAGCCCTCGACCTAGAAGCAATGTCCAGACTGTAGTGCTTGGTAAAGGTGTGGACAGAACTCCAAGTTGTTGCAGCACAGATGTCAGCTGCAGAGACATTTTGCAAAAAGGCAGAAGAAGCAGCCATGCTCCAAGTAGAATGACCTCTTATGGTACCCGGCAGAGGTTTTTCATACTTCTGGTAACAAAACCTAATGCAGTTGCCTAACCATTTTAGAAAGGCCCTGCTCAGAAACCAGATTGGCCCTCGATCTGGGGGGCAAAAGAGACAAAAAGCTGATCACAGTTACGAAATTCTTTAGTCCGGTGAGTGTAGCACTGGAGAATCCGATGTACTATATGTCCATGGTATGGAGGACTGCCTCACCTCTGTTAGAGGGGGACGGAAAATACACTGGAAGCTCTACTGATTGGTTCAGTGTGGCTTCCGACACCATCTTGGGAAGAAACTTTGGATTCGTCCTAAGGACAGCTTGGTCCTTATGGAAAATAAGGTAGGGCTCCTTCCAAACCAGAGCGTGAAGCTCCAAAATCTTCTGGGCTGACGTGATGGCAAACAGAAACAATGCCTTCCAGGAAAGGAAGTGCAAATCACAGCTCATAGCCGGCTCAAAAGGAGGAAGGGTGAGCTTTTCCAAAACGAAGTTCAAATCTCAAGGTGGAGTTGGGCTGCGGATGGGGGATCCCTTTCAGAAAGGTTTTAGAGACTTCCAATTGAGCCATGTGTTTACCATCCACTAGCTCATGGTACGCTGAAATTGCAGAATGGTGGACCTTCGATGTGGAATATGAGAGACCGGAGTCTGACAGATGTAGGAGGTATTCCATGACTTGAGGGGCAGGACATGAGAAGGGGTTCCAACCCTTGGCGGTTGCCCAAATGGAAAACCTTTTTCATTTCATGACATAAGTGGATCGAGTAGAGGATTTTCTAGCCTCAATGAGGACTTGAGCAACTCAGGAGAAAACCCCAAAGTGAGAAATTGCTATGTCTGCAGAAGCCAATCATGAAGATGCAGGGTCCTGAGCCCTGGTTGTACCAGACGACCTTGATCCTGGGTCAAAAGGTCATGGGTCAATGGAAGTGGAACCAGTAGTTCCCTGGATAACTGTTGTAACAGTGGAAACCAAATTTGTCTCGGCCAGAGAGAAGCGATGAGGATCATCCTCACCTTCTCTGCCTGAAACTTGAGAAGGACCCTCTGTAGAATAGGAAACGGAGGGAAGGCATACAAAAATCTCCCTGTCCAGGAGAGAAACAGCACATCATGCCAGAAGGCACCATGCCCTGGAACAAATGAGCAAAAACTGGGAAGTTTTGCACTGAATTTGGAGGCGAACAGATAGATTTCCGGTCGTCCCCATTTTAGGAAGAGTGACTCTGCCACTTCCTGAAGCAGTTCCCACTCATGAGCAAGGGTCCAAGACCTGCTGAGACTGTCCGCCAGGACGTTGAGGATGCCTGGAACGTGCATGGCCACAAGGGCCAGATTGTGCTGGACTGCCCAGTTCCACACCCGCATCGCTTCCCTCTACAAGGGGTATGATCAGGTTCCTCCTTGTTTGCCGATGTACCAGAATACCGACATGTCCATTTGGACAAAGCGATCCCCTGGGAAGGAGGGTCTAAAAGACCTGGAAGGTGTACAAGACCGTTATCATCTCCAGAACATTGATAGGTAAGGATACTTACAAGCTGGACCCCTGTCCTTGAGCTTGGTGCTCCCCTAGATGTGCTCCCCATCCCATGTTCGACGCATCTGTAGTTAGGGATGCAGAGGGAGCAGGATTCCGAAAAGGAAGGCCTAGAGAAAGGTTGCAGGGGTCCATCCACCAAAGCAGATCTTTCCAGACCACTGACGAGACCAGAACCAGATGGTCCAGGTTGTCCAGGAGTTGGTCCCACTGCACCTGCAAGGACCACTGAGCGACTCTCATGTGGAGCCTCGCCAGGGGAACTGTAGTGATGGAGGCTGCCACCAGGTCGAGAAGGCGTAGGATCTCCCAAGTCGGGATGGTCCTGGATGAAGCCACTCGGGCAGCCTGACGGACCAGGGTCTCCACCCTGTCTGGAGGGAGGAAGGCTCTGCATTGGACTATATCCAAGACTGCCCCAATGAACTGTAGTCTCTGGGATGGAATGATGAATGACTTGGGGATACTGACAGTAATCCCTAGTCTGCCAAAGAGGTCCAAGGTGAAAGACAGCCTTCAGTAAAGAGTCCCTGGATGGGGCCAAAATTAGCCAGTCGTCCAGATAAGGGAAAACTGCAATGCCAGGCACTTGGTAAATACCCGAGGTACTGAAGACAGACCAAAGGGGAGCACTCGGAACTGGAAGTGTTCCCCTTGGAATTTAAACCGCAGGAAACGGTGGTGGCTGGGGAAAATCGGGATGTGGAGGTAAGTATCCTGCATGTCCAGAGTGCACAACCAGTGATTCTCCAGAAGGAGTGGAAGGAGGCTCTGGAGCGTCAGCATCCAAAACTTTTTGTACTTGACAAACTGATTTAGGTTGCTTAAGTTGAGGGTGGGTGTGAAGTCTCCCGTCTTTTTTGGAACCAGGAAAAAGTGGAAGTAGAACCCCCTACCCGTTTTCTGGAGGGGAAAGCACTCTATTGCTTCCTTGAGCAAGAGGCTGTGAACTTCTTCTCGGACAAGAAGAGCCTGATCTCTGGAGTAGGAAGACCTGTTTGGTGGAGATTCTGGGGGAAGTTCCAGAAACTCTATGGTGTGTCTGACGGACACAAGTTGCAGGACCCATTCGTCTGAGGTTACTGCCCTCCATTCCTGCATGTGGAGGGAAAACTCCCCCCACCCACCTGCTCCTTGCCAGAGGGCTGAGGAGGTAGTGGGGGTAGCAATTCAGGAAGTGGCTGGACATTCAGGGGGAGGACCCCTGCTGTCTCCCTGGTTCTTGGAGGCCTGAGGTGGGCAGAACCTGGACTTTGTTTGCCCTGGCGTCTAGCTGGGGCCTGCTTCCTCTGCCTCCAAGTCCGTTTTCGAAAGGGCTGCTGCTGTTGAGTGCCCAAGCGATACATGGACCTCACTGACCTAAGGGCAAGACCTCTGTCCTGGAGATCAGTAATAATGTCCTTGGTGTCCCCTCCAAAGAGTACCGAACCCCAGAAGGGGTGTCTTGGATCGCCAACTGGACCTCATTTGCAAGTTCCGTGAGGCGAAGCCAGGAATGCCATTCTTAGGGCCACTGCAGTTGCCGAGGTGCAGGCTACAAAATCGACTGAGTCGTAGGTGGCTCGTAAGGCATGCCTACATGAAAATTTGGAGAGGTGAAGATCCTTGGCAAGCTCCTCTTTCAAACTCGAGGGTTCCATGGACTGGACCCGAGCTTCCACCCTGGCCAAGGTAGCTTTCTGGTGGGACACCATATGGGCCACATAGTTAAGGGACCGGAGAGCACATGTGGCCAAAGCATAAACTTTTCTCCCAAATTGGTCCATCTGCCTTGACTGTCTGTCCGAAGGAGAGGTGCTCATGTGGTTGGGTGCAGCAGGGCGGTCATGAGCAGCGGAAATGATAACAGAGTAGGCCTTAGGATGTACTTTCAAAAACGGGGCATCCTTCTATGCCCAGTAAAGTCTGTCCGCCCTCTTGGGGACAGCCGGGAGGGAATGAGGCATCTGCCAGATGGTAGAGGTGAGGTCCTGATGAGGTTCAATCCATGGAGGAATGGGGACCAGAGACAGGGACACTAAGTTCAGATGTTCTGCGAGTCTCTTTCTCATAGGGTCCTGATTCTCAGACTCCCAGTCAAAGAAATCCTTCATGGACCTCAGAAGGTCTGAAAAGGCAGGGTCCTCTGGTGGGGATTTAGGGGAAACCTTGCCTGATGGGTCCTCAGGCTCCTCCAAGACATCCTCCACTGAATCAACGGACCCTCATCAACATCGTCACCATCTGCCCCTTGTCAGGACGGTGACGGATATCAGGAAGCGCAACGTCCTGACAAGTCTTCCCCGAAACATGCACAGTAGCCACTGAAGAACTACTCAGGGACGGAGACCTCTGAGACCATGGTAGACTGTGTCTCGTCTCCACGTCCAACACCAATTCTGATCAACCCCCTCCCACCAAGACTAGATAAGGGTCTTGAAGTCTGGTGTAAACAGAGGAGGTGGAGGGGGTGGCGGAGGAGGTTGGAGCTGAGAGGGTGGAGGAGGCGCTGTTACCGGTGGTGGTGGGTAATGGTAACTCTGGAATCCCTTGATAATGAGGGTAGGGATTGAACCCAGGGTAAAACTGCCCTTAATGGCTCCAGTCGAGAGGGGGGCCAGCCAAGTAATGGTCCCCAGGGAACCCTAATGAGCAATGGGGGGCAGTTCAGGGTCTAGAATAAATCCCCATTGTCAGATCCGATGGCAGGGGTACCCACATCGGACCCACAGTGGTATAAATAGGCTGGGGGTCCAGCGTTGGGACAGCCCACATCAGGGGGACCGACGTCGGGACCAGCACCATCTGATCCGGTGCCGGGAATGGATCCAGTGTCAGAGCCGGATGAAGGGGGCCTGATGGCAGGACCGGATCTGGTGTTGGAGCCAACGGCTGAGGCCGATCACTAGGTCCCGGCTGAGGAACCGTCATCGGGACGTCCAGCGTCGGAGCCAATGGCTGAGGCCAATCGCTGGGTCCCGACTGAGGAACTGTCGTTGTGACGTCCAGCGTCAGAGCAGGGTTCGCCGGGTCCGATGCTGGGATCTTGGCCAGTGTCTGCTCTACAGGGATCCCACCCAGAGGAGGAGGAGGGGCCTCCACTGGTAGGCCAGCCGGCTGAGGATCCTCCTTCCCCTTGACCCCAAGGGGAAGTGCGTTGGGTAGACCTGATGATTCGACTATGTCGAGGGGTTCCCAGCTGTCTTCACCGAAGATACCCGCCAGAGAAGGGGAGGGTACGGGTGAAGGAAGGGGAGAGGGCTTTCTCCCCTGGTTCCGCTGGTCATCAGGTGAGCGCGCTAGGCCCCGATGGGGGAACCACACCCGAGCGGCTGTCAGGAATAGGCATCTTAACAGTTGGCATTGGGCCGGTGGGAAGAAGCCCCCGGCTGACTTATCGACTGATGCCAGGTGAGTCCTCATATGCTGGGGAGCCGGCTTACTGGTGGCCACGCGGTCCCCAGCTTTCAACACAGTCTCCCATGCCCTACTTCTTGACTCCCTTACAGCTGCTGGGTTGTCTACTTCTGCCCAAAACTGGTTTAGAGCTTACTTCTCAGACAGAACACAATCAGCCAAGATCCAGGATACAATCTCTCCCCCCTCCCTAGTTCCACAGGAGTCCCACAGGGCTCGGTGCTTGGACCCATTCTCTTCTCTATCTTCCTAAATGACTTGTGCTCAGTATGCTCCCCCCTCTTCCTCTATCCATATGTATGCCAATGACACTGTCCTGTTCTCCTCTGGCAAATGCCCCGCCAGTGTTGCAACCACCCTTCAGCATGACTTCCACCAGGTTCAGCTATGATTTGTCTCACATCAACTATTCCTAAATGCCAAAATCACTGTCTCTATGACCTTTGGCACTAGGCAGAAACTCTCTAGGCTCCACCCTTTACCTTCTTTCCATACCCTTGATGGGACAATCCTAGAGGAAACCTCATTCAGATACCTTGGGGTTTGGTTGGACCCAGACATCAACTTCTCTGGCCACATTAACGCCATCCCTGAAAAAACTGCGCCCAAGCTTAGTGCCTTATTTAGGAACCGTAGTTGCATCCCTCCTATGGCGCAGTGTGAACTAGTCCAGAAGATGATCCTCCCCATTTTCGACACTGTAATGTAGTCTATGGTGGCGCTCCCAAATCCGCCCTAACCAGACTGGACACTCTCTTTAACTACTTCTGTCATTTTGCCCTTGATGCTCCAGCACGCACACATCACTGTGACCTCTACCATGCCCCGTCCCTTCCCAACAGGTGCCTCACTCATTGTGCCAAACTCACTTCTAAATTTTGGTTAGGAGAACTTCCCTCCTACCCCTCATGTTCACTATCTTCCCCCCTTCCACTCCCTCAGATCCTCTGACACTCACACTTTGTTGGTCCCCCATCGAACCACTCATCGTTTCCCACAAAGCTGGAACTCCCTCCCCCCAAATACGGTACTCCTCCTCCTACTCCCTTGCCTCCATCTTACACAACTTTCTCTCATCTAATTGATCCTGCTTTAACCCTCCTTGACCGCCCTCCTATACCACTGCTCCTCTCCATGACTCACATCCCCTATTAAACCTTCCTACCCCCCACAGACTACTTCTCAGCACGTTCTCCCATCATCACTTACCCCCTCCTTCCTACATCTAACCTTCTTCCATTACCAACCTGCCCCTGCTTAGTTTTTACCTCTGGCAGGGTTCTCAGCATCCTGAAGGGGTCTAGCACTGGGCAAGCCTCCTCCTCCCCCCCTCTCTCTCCTTTCTACCCAACTTGTCCTTTCTAACTCGTCCTGGCCTGACTCTGCTCTCTGGCACGGTTCTCAGCATCCTGAAGGGGCCTAGTCTTAGACAAGTTTCTCCCACTTCTCCTCCTCTTTCCCTTTACCATCCCCTCTACTATTACTACCCAACTTGTCCTTGCCTACTTCTACACCTTATTCCAAGTCCTCACCTCATTCCATCACTAGCAGGGATCTCCGCACTGTGAAGGGTCGTCCTTCCCTACCCTATCCCTTACCCCCACCTCACTCCTGCCCCCCCTGCACTTAAACAAAGGAATTAGTTCACTTGTGCTAATAACTTGCACTTTTTGTTCTGTCTAAGATGCTTCCATATTGCACTAGCCCGATGTTAACTTGCTCCCCACCACTGATTTTTTGCTCACTTTGCTCTGGCAATGTTCCCCCCATCTTTATCCTCTCCTTCCCCCAGCTGGCTTCCCCTATCTACCCCTCTGCCCTCCTTGATGTCCCCCCACTGCACCTCATTCATTCAATAATTGCTGAATTATCCGTCTCTGAACTGTAATCCATTCCTGTAAGGATCTGTCTCCAAGATTACATTAAATTTCTTTACTATGTTCCTCAGATATGCAACTTGCATTCAAATGCATATTCCACAGGTATATTTAACTGTATGTTATGTCACAAATGTGCTTTTAAGATTATTTGTTATTTTTTAACAGTATGTCTTGTTACAAATGTAAATGAATGTTTAATTTCTCAGATATGTTAATTAACTGGTAAACTGTACGTCTAATTCTTCATCCAATTGTACACTCCCCCCCCCCGCCCAGGTCGCACCGGGAGACAAGCAACATGTTGCTCAGTGTGCCTTCCTGGTGAAACATTTCAATAAATAAATGGCTCTCTGCCTCTCCACAAAAATTCTGCCTGAATGTTAAGTGTCTCCTACTATCCCAACTCATCTTTGACCCCACTAGTCATAATTTCAAATCTCTCTGGGCCATACTCCTAACAGCAGCTCATAAAGCTATTACCCATTACTGGCTGAAGGCTGAGTCACCCACTATACATACTTGGATACAGGTGACACAGGAAATGGCAGAACTTGAAGAACTGACATTTAAGATCAACCAGAAAAATACAGGTTACTCACCTGTAACAGGAGTTCTAGGAATGGTATATGTTGTTCATCCACACTCTCTGGCAGGTATCCTTGCCACTTTAATTCTTGCCGGAAGGTCTTCAAGCTGGCTCCTCCCACCCACCTGGGTGGTAAAACTCTCGGCTCCGCCCCACACGCCAGATCTGGCCGCTGTTGTGCGCGCCGGTTGAGAGCTGTAGGGATGAACAACATATACCATTCCTAAAACTCCTGTTACAGGTGAGTAACCTGTATTTCTAGGGACATAGATATGTTGTTCATCCACACTCTCTGGCAGACTCCTAGCAGTTCTCCGGGAGGAGGGAGGCAAGGCGCACACCCCCAGTACTTACTTGGGAAAGAGAGACTGGAGAACTGAGGCCACAAAACCAGCATCCCGGCGTGACTCAAGGTCGATGTGATAGTGGGTAATAAAGGTATGTGCCCACTTCCAGGTAACAGCCCTGCAGATATCCTGGATAGGTACGTCCCTGGAAGCAGCTACCGATGCAGCGGTATGGCGGGTAGAATGACCTCTTATCCCTCTGGGAGGCTCCATGCCTGCCAACCTATAGCGAGATCTATGCAGGAGGTGACCCACCTGCCTATCGTCCGCTTGGCTGCAGGTCTGCCAGGTGCGGCTTAAGCGTGGGTGACAAACAGCTGGCGAACCTCTCCTCAAACTTCAGCCGTCCGCTCCTTATAATAAGCGACCGATCATCTACGGTCCAAAGTATGGAGCCTATACTCGGCCTCCGAGGTGTGATTGGGGTAGAACACTGGCAGAGTCAACACCTGGTTAAGGTGAAACTCCGACACCACCTTCGGGAGGAACTTCAGGTGGGGGCGCAGGACAACCTTGTCCCTGTGGAAGACCAGGTAGGGAGGCTCGATGGAAAGCGCCTGGAGCTCTCCCATCCTTCTGGCTGACGTGATATCCACCAACAAGGCGGTCTTCCACGACAGGTGTGAAAGATCACACCTGTGTATTGGTTCAAATGGCTTGCCCATGAGCTTGGCCAGTACCAGCAGTAGATCCCACGGAGGTGGAGGTTCTCGCACCGGAGGGGAAATGTGGTCAAAGCCTTTGAAAAAGCGCCCGACCACCTTCTCCTGTGCCACCTGCTTGCCGGCCCGTGCCCGGTAAGCAGAGATGGCTGCCAGGTGCACCTTAAGGGTCGTCGACCGAAGCCCTTGCTGAGAAAGGGACCACAGGTAGTCCAGAATGCTTGCCAAGGGGCAGTCGGAAGGGTCCAAGCCCTTCCCCTGACACCAAATGGAAAACCTCTTCCATTTGAAGGCATAGCATTTCCTGGTCGACTCCTTATAGGACGCCTCAACGATGTTGAGGACCTCGTCGGAAAGACCCAAGGCCTGGAACACTAGCCGCTCAGGAACCAGGTCGTCAGGTGCAGGGATTGAAGGTCTGGATGGAATACCTTCCCCTGATTGACTGAGATCAGGTCCAGGTGGGCTGGAAGCCGCCTCAGGAGCCTGGAGCTGAGGCTCAGGAGATCTGGATACCACAACTGGCAGGGCCAGTCTGGGGCTACCAGAATCACCTGCGCCTTGTCCCTCCTCACCTTGAGAAGCACCTTGTGGATCAAGGGAAATGGGGGAAAGGCGTAAAAGAGGCCCAGGGTCCACGGCCTTGAGAAGGCATCCCCCTGCAGCGAGCCCTGCTGAGGGGGGCGGTCATGGAACAGACTCAGCTTCACATTCGCCCTGGAGGCAAAAAGGTCCACCTGAGGCGTGCCCCAGTGGGAGAAGAGATCTTGTACTACCTCCGGCAGGAGAGACCGCTCGTGAGACGCAGCCCCTATCCGGCTTAGGGCATCGGCCAGGGTGTTGGAGGCTCCTGCCATGTGAATGGCTAGGAGATCCACCTCCAGACTGCGCACTAGGGACCAAATGCGGAGAGCTTCCTTGTATAACAGCAAGGCGCGCTTCCTGCCCTGGCGGTTCAGATAGTACATGGTCGTGATGTTGTCCTTCTGGACCTGAACCACTTGACCCCGTAGAAACGGAGTGAAGGCGGTGAGAGCTAGACGGACCACTCGGAACTCCAGCAGGTTGATGTGGCATCAGGACTCCCGAGGGGACCAGAGGCCGTGCGCTGGGTGTTCCCCCAGATGGGCACCCCAACCCATCACAGATGTGTCGAGAGAGACCGTCGGCTCGGGGCGGACGAATGGGATACCCTCCTGCAGATGTGCTGGAACGATCCACCATTGGAGAGCGTTCCACATCTCCTGGGTCACTCTCACGGGACGGTCCAATGGATCGCGGCGTTGTGACCACTGGCTGGCCAATCCCCACTGAAGGAGATGCATGTACCAACGGGCCCAACAGACCACGCTGGTGCAGGCCGCCATGAGGCCCAGGAGGTGCAGGAAGTCCCGGGCAGGGCACAATTGCCCAACCAGAAATGATTGGGCAAAGGAGGAAAGAACCTCGGCCCTGTCCACTGGGAGCCGTGCTCTGGCTCGCAGAGAGTCGAGCTCTGCCCCGATGAACAGAATCACCTGCTTTGGCACGAGTTCCGACTTGGCCTCGTTGATGAGGAGGCCAACCTGAGAGCAAACCTGGAGGGCCAGATCTCTGGACCGCTCCGCCTCCAGTCTGGAGGGGGCTACTATCAGCCAATCATCCAGTTAAGGGTACACCCGGACCCCTCGGTGCCGCAGGAATGCCGTCACCACTGCCATGCATTTGATGAAGACCCTGGGAACTAGGGAGAGGCCGAAGGGCATGGCCCGGAACTCGTATAGGGATCCCTCCACTCTGAAGCGGAGGAACCTCTGATGAGACGGACGGATTGGGATGTGAAAGAATGCGCCCTGGAGGTCCAGGGAGCAGAACCACAAGCCTCTTTCCAAGGATGGGATTATCTGAGCCAGAGTGACCATCCTCAAGGTCCAAGACCTTAGGAACTTGTTCAGGTCGTGTAGGTCGAGAATGGGGCGCCAGCCCCCCATTCGTTTTGGGACCAGGAAGTACCTGGACACAAACCCCGGGTCTGGAGGAGGCTCCACCACCTTCCTGATTACCTCTTTTTCGACGAGCAGGGCAATATCGGCCCGGCGGGCCAACAGCAAGGCTGTGGACCCCATGGCCCCCCGAGAGGCGACGGCTCGAAAAGGTGGAACCTGCTCAAACTCCAGAAGCAGGCCTTTTCCTACCACCTCAAACACCCAGTGGTCCATGGTGATAGTGGACCAGGCGGAAAGGAAGTGGCGGAGCCGTCCCCCCATGGGGGGAACCCAAGGGGGAGTGACGAGGTTGGGGGTGGAACCTGTCACTGGGCAGGCTTGGAGGAAGAACCGGCCGAGGGACCTCCCGGGCCTTTACCTCCTTGCTTCCTGTTGGAGGAAGCCGTCGGCTTGGGCTTGGGACACCAAGTGCGAGCCTGCTGGCCCTGTTGCTGGTGCTGCTGGACCGGTCGAGGAGCAGGGACCGAAGGACGAAAGGACTTCTGCTGCTGACGGCAGCCTTTATCCCTCTGGGTGGAGGTGACAGAGTTCAGAGTGGCATTGGACTTCTTGATCCGCTGGAGGTGTCCCTCCACTCCAGGGCCAAAGAGGTCAGTCCCCAAGAAGGGGACGTCCGCCAACTTGTGCTGGGTATCCGCCGTGAAGGTGGATATCCTCAGCCACACCCTGCGTCACATGGCCACCGCGGCCGCTACTGACCTGGCACAGGAATCACCTATGTCCAGAGCAGTCTGGAGCTGCTGCTTTTCCACCGCCCTACCCTGGCCCCACACCTGGTGGACCGTGGTCTGCAGGTCAGGTGGGAGATGAGGAACAACCTCATCCAGGGAGCCCATGAGGGCGTGGGATAAGTGTGCCATCAGCACGGCCGAGCTGGCCTGTCGGAGGCCGAAGGAGGACACAGCGTACACCTTGCACCCAGCAAAGTCCAGCTTTTTGGACTTTTGTCCGGGGGCTTGTCCACATCCCGAGCGTTACCGGAACGCCGGAAAACGCTGTCGGTGACTAACCCTTCAGCAGAGGGGTGCTCCGAGAAACCGGGCAAAGAGCCAGTAGGGACCGCATATTTCCTGGCCATCCTGGCCGAGGGCGCAGGACAGGAAGCAGGCCTCTGCCAAAGCTCCAAGGCTGGGCCAACAATGGCCTCGGCCACCAAAAGGCCTCTGTGGGAGAATCCCCTCAGTCCAGAATCTCCGTCAGGGGATACTTGGCCCATTTGGACACGGGCTCGAGCTGCATCCCGGTGGACTCCGTGATGAGTCGAAGCAGACCCAAGAAGGACGATGAGCTATCGTCCACTGACTGGCCCCAGAGGACTCCAGATTGCACTGCCTGGAGAACAGGGAGGAATCGTCGTCGGGATTCCGAAAAGTCTGCAAAGAGCTGCCTTGGCTCTGAGCCACCCTCCACCTGCCGAGGACGGTCGGGAGTGAGGGTGACTGACAACCTGTGGGGCAGGCCATGACCCGACCGAGAATTCTTGGTCGATGCCCCTGACTTTTGTTGTGGAGGCGGAGGTTCCACCACAATCGGTGGACCAGCTGGTTTCGGCTTAGCAACCGGCCCTGGGGCGGGCAACTCGACTGGAAAGAATGGTTGCTTCAGCCGTTCAGGCGACAGCCACTTGATGGCCGGGATCCTCGCAGCGCCGGCGCAACTTGCGCTGTAGCCGCTCCTCACCCGAGGAGTAGGAGGACGAGGAAGAACGGTGTCGCCGCTTACTTCGGTAACGAGACCGAGACCGCCGATGTCGGTGGGAACGGCTGGACCGAGAAGAGGTCCGAGACCGAGACCCCCGGGGGGACCAAGGGTGGTTCTGGGAAGGGGCGGGGGATACCCGCTCTTCCCTCGGCTCGGGAACTTTAACCAGGGACTGCGGTCCCGAAGGAGCAGGCAGATCCTCAGTATCCACCGGGGGAACCGGTGAAGTAGGGTTGTCTGCTTCTCCAGTTGACAGCCCATCTAACGGATCGAGAAAAATTTCGACTTCGTCGACAGGAGTCTCAGCAGGCTCGTCTGACGGGGGCACCGTGAAGTCAGCAGCCTCATCCGCAACCTCGACCGAAGTCGACGGTCGGCTGCCCGGGCAGGGGGACCTCTCCCTCTCCCATGAACGCCGATGATAGGACTTACCTTTCGATTCCCTTTTCTTGGGCGGAGAAGAATGTCCCAAAGGCCCCTCTCTTTTCGTGGAAAGGGACTGGCAAAGCTCCTTGAACGAAGCTGTATACAAGGAACTAGAGAGAGTGGGATAAATGCCGTGGCCAAGGAGGAAGAAGATGCGGCCTGGGCTGCCTCCTCCTCGAGGGCGATCATCTGCTCGAGCTGCTCAGCCGAGCCAGCCGCCGCAGACACCGCCCAACGAGCCTCTTTGGATTTTACCGGTGGAAAACGTTTCTCGGGGCGCCCGAGCTTCAAACGGGCAGCGCGATCATCCAGAACATTGGCCGAGAAAGAACGGCACAACTCGCAAGCCTGCGGGTCGTGATCTAGGCCTAAGCAGTAGATGCATGTGGAGTGCGGATCTGTCCTGGACAATTTCTGCCCACAAGGGCACCTCCGAAAGCCAGGAACAGATTTGTCCATCGCAGCCGCGAGGGAAGATGAAGACCGAAGTTTAGAAAACTTCAAAATCAATTTCGGACGAACCGAAGAATTAGGATCCAGTCTAAAGCGCAGGCGCTAAGGAGGAACCTGAGCTTCCAGCGGTAAGGAAGATCTGACGTCATGGGGCGGAGCCGAGAGTTTTATCACCCGGGTGGGTGAGAGGAGCCAGCTTGAAGACCTTCTGGCAAGAATTAAAGCGGCAAGGATACCTGCCAGAGAGTGTGGATGAACAACATATCCATGTCCCTAGAATGCACATCTATACCCACAGATGGACGAGGTGGCAGATTTGGCTAGACACTGGTCTGGATCAGAGTCCTCACTTGGCTGGCCAGGGGGACCCCTCAGACTTGCCTTCCTGAAACAGGAAAAGTTCTTGTTCCGGGCCTGGGGACAGAATCAGTTGACTGAATGGAGCGTGGTTATATAGGATGTGTGAAATTTCTTAAATAATCTATAGTAATAAATGTAAATAATCAATGCTTGGAAAGATGTGAAAGCTACATGGAAATGAAATGTAACCTAAACTGGAACAGTTTGTGACTTTACCAATGACTTTGCTGTAACCCTTCTATTGTAGATGTACCCAATTGATGTTAATAAACTTGAACTAAAAAAAATAATTTCAAATCTCTAAATTAGTGGGTCCCTTCCTCCCACCTCACTCATACCATGGATGATGGTACCCTCCCTGACATATGGTCTACTGTACTATGTAAGAGTCATCATCCCAAAGCTCCCCCCAAATTCATCTAGATCCAGTCCTTCTAGTTGCTGGATGTGTCCCTCCTCCATGCTGACTTGGTAGCCACTGACTAGTTCCCTATCTTGACAGCTGGCAACATTAATAATGCCCTCAAATCAAAATTCATGTCTTTTTGGGGATCATTATGCCCTCCCTTAAAAAATCAGGGTCAGAGGAGCTCACCTCCCACGAATCTCAGCAGAGTTGCCAGCTTGTCACAATGCACATGACCTTGCCTGGAGGACCTACAAGTCCACTGACTTACCTTCTAACCTTACTAATTACCAAACTCTTTATAATGCCTGTACTACAGCTACTAGGTTTGTGAAGTCTGAACACTTTGCATCCACACTCCAGAACAACCTTAATAATCACTCTAAGTTTTAGAAAGTAATCTATCCCTCTTCTCCCTCCAACCCAGTCCATTCTTCCTGTTCCCTGTTCTCAAGGTGAGTGATCTTCCTATTTCTGACCCTGCTGCAGTTGCCTCCTCTTTCATTTCCTTTCTCTTCTCCTGTTCCCGCTCCCTCCTCTTTTCCTGCTACTCCCCCCCACACTCTTCTTCTCTACCCTCTCACTTTTCTCCTCCCTACCACCCCTTCTTACCTTTTTCTTCTCTCCCACCACCTTGCCACTTCTCTTAAGGCCTTTTTGGCTCTACCCCCCACAAGGGTGGAACCTCGATGGTCTTGACCCCCCTTCAACTCCTGCATCTCTCTGCTCATGCCACTGCACTCCCTATCACCTACTATCTCAATCTCTCCTCCTCCTTATTCTCAGTCCGTAACTCATGGAAACTGGTTACAGTCATCCCTCTACCTAAAGGGGGCAACCCTCTTTCCCTGTAAACTACCCTCCTATCTCTTTATTCCCTACTCTGGCTAAACTCCAAGACACCTTGTTTTCTCTCAACTTTCCCCTTTTCTTGACTCAACAGCCATTACTCCTTTCCTGTCTGGCTCAGGAAGTCCCACTACATCTCCACCTCTGTCCTCCAGCTCACTAATACTATTGTCTCTGGCTTGGATCACGACTTAGTCACCTCCACCATCTTTGCTGACTTGGACAAAGCTTTCAACACTGCTGCCCACCCTATCCTACTGGTCAAGCTTAAGGCAGCTGAATCCTCCGCCTCCTCAGTTGATTGGTTCCACTCGTACCTTGAGGGCAGGTGACAAGCTGTCAGTACTGGAAACTCCCTGTCCCCCAAGTCCCAGTCTGCTCAAGCGTTCCCCAAAGGTCTGTTTGTGGCCTTATTCTTTTCCCCATTGTTCTACGACCTCCCCACTGCCTACTCCTGTGTGCCAATTCACATGTATGCAGATGATATGGCACTGTTTACCTCTGACTCCTCAGCCCTTGATCTCACGGCCCAGCTCCAAGTGGACTTTAACACATCCTGCACCAGTTCTGTGTGTGTGTGTGTGTGGGTGGGGGGGAGACAGCGTTTCCTCAGTGCCCAAGAAAAAGGTCTCTGATTTTTGGCACCAGGCAGAGGCTTGCCAGACTCTTCCCCCCTTCCCATACCCTTGATGGTGCAGTGACTTAAGATGTTTTCTGTTTCAAGTACCTCGGGGTCAGGGTGGATCTTCATTTCGATTTCTCTGTTCATGCAGATATAATCCACGAAAAGATCCACCTTAAACCTGGTGCACTTTACATCAGCAAGGAAAGTATCCTGCTTTCTGCCTGTAGCGTGATCCTCTCGGTGACGATTCTCTCCATTTCCAACTATGGTGACAATGTTTACAGTGTTGCTCCCAAGTCCGACTTAGCTAGACAGAGCCCCCTTTTTCACTCCTTCTGTCAATTTGCCCTCAACAAAACCCTGTGCACACACCCTGTTCTTTCTACATCTTCCTCCCCTCTCCTGATGCCAGGCACCTTACCCACTGTGCCTCCTTTCTCTATAAGTTTTGGTTTGGCTCCATCACCCTTCTCTCGCTTCTCTCCTCTCCCCTACAACTACCTCTTGCTCACTCTGCAACTCTTGCTCTCTCACTCTCCCCTTCAATGAAATCCTCTACTAGTGAAGCTGTCGACTCTTTCCGCTTCCCTAAACACTAAGGCTTGCCGTCCTTTAATTCACTTTGCTCCTTCCCATCACACTTGGAAATCTCTTCTCTGTGATCTCACTACTCCTACAGCAGCTGGTACCTGACATTGAGTCTTGGATTTCTGTCCACTGCCCTTCACCATACACAGTCATTAGTACAACCCCGTCTCCCAGTTTTCAGCCACTACCCCCAACCCTCACTTTACTGCACGGCTGTTACTGATTACTGTTCTTACAGTTCTTCTACAGTTTATTGTATTGCATAGTTCCTGCTCTGAAGCACTGCCTGTAATTGCTCATTTTGTTATTCTTATTTTAATATTATTGCATTTCTGAAAATAGTACTTTGTATTTCTACTGTTCTCTCTGCTCCCATCCCGGACGCATCTGGAAATGAGCCGATACCAGCTCAGTATGTCTTTCCTGGTAAAACTTAACCCCCCGCCCCCCCCATATGTAATTTGTAAATTTTTGGGGTGTTTTTTCTCCCAGTTCCCAAGCCCTCGTGTCCCCGACGTGATGCAAGTGTGTAGAGGCTTGCACATGTCACACCCTACAGGACGCCACACCCTATTTGTCACTCTGCTGCCGCCTGCGCCTGCCACCAGACCTCCATCCGGTGATGGCAGGACTACAGGCAGGCGACCCACCCACTCACCAGGAGATGAGGGCCAACACTCGATCCTGCTCTCCCCCCCCCCCCATGACAGCACCCTGATGACCCAAGGTCATTCCCAAATCCGGGTCATTGGCATAGTGCAAGGTAAGATGTCCAGCGCCTTAGCCCTCAGCGCCACTGGGCCAGCTAAATAAATTTTCAAGCATGCACTGAAAATACAATACTTCGATCTATGGGGCCCATCTGGGGCGAACACACACACCCACTCTCACACACTCTGCTCAGTGGTAGTACCTCTGATTTTTCAGTAATGACATGAAGTTGTCAAGTTTTGTTTTAAAGACCTGCACTGTATGTCTAGCCATTCTATATCTTCTGGTAAATCGTTCCAAAGATCCACTACTCGAAGAGTGTAAAAAAAACAAACTTCTACAGTTTTCAGCAGCATACCTAATCCCATCCCCTCTGTGATATGGTACCCAAAAATGTGAGCTTAAGTCTAAATGGAGCCTAACATAGGTTCTGTATAGTTCACCAAGTACTTTCCATTTCAGTTAGCGATGTTAAATCAGATACTGCACAGAATACTGCTTGCTCTACAAACACACAGTCTAGCAGGTCTGACCACAACCAGCAATACAGGGCTGGTGCTCACCACAGAAGGGCGGCCTACCCCCAACGACGAAACTCCAAAACGGTCAGAAAAGTGGTAGCACTCTGGACCAGAAACGCCTTCAGTGCAGGTCAGGCAATACATCCATTTATTCGTGTGATCACAAAATTAAAGCACAGCCAAAACCAAGTCCACAGCAACAGAACCTAGTGGGAGCAGCAGCCTGCAGCTGTGGACCTGATTTTGGCCTTGCTTTAATTTTGTGATCACACAAATAAATGGATGCATTACCTGACCTGCACAGAGACCATTTTTGATCCCGAGTGCCACCACCTTTCTGTTTTGCTCTACAAACATCCATCTCGCGCTGCCTTGACTGTCTCAGGTCACCGGTGACCAGTATCACTAGGTTTCTGGACTCTTCAGCTCATCCCATTACCATGCCCTGTAAGAATTCATTAAATGTTCTATGAAAAGGGGCTCATTGTTTTCCTGCTGTGCTGATAGACTCTCAACATTTCCAATCCATTTTCAGTGCTGTTGGAATGTGGAAAGGCCAGTCACTCATGCCAGTGTTGGGGTTTTCTGTGTGGCACAGAAAAGATGCACATTTTTATACTGGAGGCAGTATAGCGCAGTGGGTTAAGACTCTAAGTTGCTGATCTGGAGATCTGGGTTTGAATCCCACAGCCACCTAGGTGCATACTGTGTGATCCTGAGCCAGTCACGTAACGTCCTTCTACTCCCAGGTCACATCTGGAAACAAACTTCGGCTTAGTGCGCTACTCCTGGTAAAACGATGTTCCTTCCCTTCCCTGGTGCAGAATACTGCACTGTTTATGATAAAATAAGTTTTTCTGGGGGGGGGGTGCTAAAACTGTGAACGAGTGACAGGAAAATGGCTAGCCCAGCAGCGCAGTGGGAACACCACCATATGCCAGTGACCTGGACTCAGAAGGACTGAGCATCTCAAGGACAGTTCTTCACCCTCAGGAAGGGTGGAAACAATATTCCACTACTTGCCTCCCACCAAGAGGAGGCCAGGTAGCAGCACAGTGGGCCCATATCACATGGGAGAGGGGCAGCCACCATACGCCAAGCACATATGTGTCCGTTTCACAAGCATGTGTGCACATCATTTCACACCAGCACCCTCAAGGGGAAAACTGGAGGCAAAACAATCCCTGGTCTGCTGGGATGACATGCCCAGTGACTGAAAAGGAGGCCAATCACCGTATCTGCAGTCCTGGGTAGGTGCTGATAGCGTGTAAGTCTCTAACAAGGACAGTGGCGGGGCTGGGAGATGCAGTCAGGAGGGGAGCAGACCAGGGGCCACCAAAAAAGCTCTATGGAAAAAACATCATAGGGAAGTTGGAGACAGCAAGAAAAAGCACAGAAATGTGTTGCGAGGTGAGCTGCAAGCTCTTGTGTTATTTAGAGGTATTCCAATACTGTTTCACATTATCCATTTTGTTGTTATGTAATATCTGGCCTAATAATAAAATAACAATTAGGAAAATAATGTAAAATTAAGTGGCAGAACACTGAAAAGAAAATGTTGTGTGATTTAGAAAATAGTGCCCAGAAACCCTCCTCCCCCACTACACTCCACAAAAATTCCATGCTGCTTAACCCTTTAGTGTGTGCAGGCAGGAAGGGATGCATCAGCACTGTGTCGGAAGTTTTGGCACACCTTTGCCCGATTGTGAAAGTCACCCATGAGGAAAAGAGGGAAGGGTGGAGACAGATGACTTCTTCATGCCCACTGGGCCCCTCCACCCTCTCCAAGGGTTTGGGGGCCCAGAACAGGGGTTCTCTGCCATCTTCATCTCAGTACCTTGTTCTGGCTAGTAGGCCTAGGACCAGTTGGACACCAATGGCAAGCACACGAAGGCTTCAGCCTATACACACTGGGCACCAAGTTAAAAAGCATTTCCTAAACCAGTTCTTAGCACAGCTGTCGGAACATTCACACTGCACTCCGGCAACCCTGCTTGACAGAGAGAGAGTTCCCAGGCATGATTGCTGTACCAGCACAAAGCATTATGAGTGCCACAATGCATGATGGGATACTCCCGATTGGATGCCTTGATGGAAAGGATATCATCAGAAGTGGGAGTTCAGTGGGAGCACAGTCCTGTATGTAATGTATTTTTTTATATATACCAAAGGCAAAAAATACAGGTTACTCACCTGTAACAGGAGTTCTAGGAATGGTATATGTTGTTCATCCACACTGTCTGGCAGGTTCCTTGCCGCTTTTAAATCTTGCCGGAAGGTCTTCAAGCTGGCTCCTCCCACCCACCCGGGTGGTAAAACTCTCCACTCCGCCCCATGACGCCAGATCTAGCCTGCCGGAAGCCAGGTTGTGCATCGAAGGCGGGGAGGCCAGGTGGATCGATGGATGAACAACATATACCATTCCTAGAACTCATGTTACAGGTGAGTAACCTGTATTTCTAGGGACATGGATATGTTGTTCATTCACACTGTCTGGCAGACTTCTAGCAGTTCTCCGGGAGGAGGGAGGCAAGGAGCACACCCCCTACTTAGGGAATAATGACTGGAGAACCGAGGTCCCAAAACCAGCATCCCGGCGTGACTCAAGGTCGATGTGGTAATGGGTAATGAAGGTGTGTGCTGACTTCCAGGTAGCAACCTTGCAGATTTCCTGGATAGGGACATCCCTGGAAGCAGCCACCGATGCAGCGGTATGGCGGGTAGAATGAGCTCTTATCCCTCTGGGAGGCTCCATGCCCACCAACCTATAGCAGAGATCTATGCAGGAGGTGACCCACCTGCCTATCGTCCGCTTGGCTGCAGGTCTGCCAGGTGCGGCTTCAGCGTAGGTGACAAACAGCTGGCGAACCTCTCCCCGAACTTCAGCCGTCCGCTCCCTATAATAAGCGAGCGCTCTTCTAGGGTCCAGAGTATTCAGCCTATATTTGGCCTCCGAGGTGTGATTGGGGTAGAACACCGGCAGAGTCAACACCTGGTTAAGGTGAAACTCCGACACCACCTTCGGAAGGAATTTTGGGTGGAGGCACAGAACAACCTTGTCCCTGTGGAAGACCAGATAAGGAGACTCGACGGAAAGCGCCTGGAGCTCTCCCATCCTTCTGGCTGATGTGATAGCCACCAAGAAGGTGGTCTTCCATGACAGGTGAGAGATGTCACACCTGTGCATCGATTCGAATGGCTAGCCCATGAGCTTAGCCAATACCAGCAGTAGATCCCATGGAGGTGGAGGTTCTCGCACCACAGGGGATATGTGATCAAGGCCTTTGAAAAAGCGCCCGACCACCTTCTCCTGCGCCACCGACTGCTTTCCAGCCAGCACCCGGTAAGCAGAGATGGCTGCCAGGTGCACCTTAAGGGTCGTCGACCGAAGCCCTAGCTGAGACAGGGACCACAGGTAGTCCAGAATGCTTGCCAAGGAACAGGAGTAAGGGTCCAACCCCTTGCCCTGACACCAAATGGAGAATCTCTTCCATTTGAAGGCATAGCATTTCCTGGTCGACTCCTTACGGGAAGCCTCAACAACGCTGAGGACCTCGTCGGAAAGACCCAAGGACTGGAACTCTAGCCGCTCAGGAACCAGGCCGTCAGGTGCACGGATTGAAGGTCCGGATGGAATACCTTCCCCTGATTGACTGAGATCAGGTCCGGACAGGAGGGAAGCCGCCTCGGGAGCCTGGAGCTGAGGCTGAGATCTGGATACCAGAACTGGCAGGGCCAGTCTGGGGCTACAAGAATCACCTGTGCCTTGTCCCTCCTCGCCTTGAGAAGCACCTTGTGGATCAAGGGAAATGGGGGAAAGGCATAGAAGAGGCCCGGGGTCCACAACCTCAAGAAGGCATCCCCCTGCAGCGAGCCCTGCTGAGGGGGGTGGGCATGAAACAGCCTCAGCTTTGCATTCTCCCTGGAGGCAAACAGGTCCACCTGAGGTGTGCCCCAGTGGGAGAACAGATCTTGTACTACCTCCGGCAGGAGAGACCACCCGTGGGACGCAGCTCCTATCCGGCTTAGGGCATCGGCCAGAATGTTGGAGGCTCCTGCCACATGGATGGCAAGGAGATCCGCCTCCAGGCTGCGTACGAGGGACCAAGTGTGGAGAGTTTCCTTGCACAGAGGCATGGAGCGTGTCCCGCCCTGGCGGTTTAGGTAGTACATGGTCGTGGTATTGTCCATCTGGACCTGGACCACTTGACCCCGTACAAACGGAGCAAAGGCGGTGAGGGCTAGACGAACTGCTCAAAGCTCCAGCAGGTTGATGTGGCATCGGGGCTCCCGAGGGGACCAGAGGCCGTGCGCTCTGTGCTCCCCCAGATGGGCACCCCAACCCATCAGAAAGGTGTCAGTCGATGGAGAGACCATCGGCTCGGCGCAGTCAAACGGGATGCCCTCCTGCAGATGAGCTGGAATGATCCACCACTGGAGAGCGTTCCACATCTCCTGGGTCACTGTCACTGGCTGATCCAAAGGACTGGAGTGCTGTGACCATTGGCTGGCCAGTCCCCACTGTAGGGGATGCATGTGCCAATGGGCCCAATGGACCCCACTGGTGCAGGCCGCCATGAGTCCCAGGAGGTGCAGGAAGTCCCGGACACGGTGCAATTGCCCAACCTGAAATGACTGGGCAAAGGAGGAAAGAACCTCAGCCCTGTCCGCCGGGAACCATGCTCTGGCTCGCAGAGAGTCGAGCTCTGCCTCGATGAATTGGATCACCTGCTTTAGCACGAGTTCAGACTTGGCCTCGTTGATGAGGAGGCCAACTTGAGAGCAAACCTGGAGGGCCAGATCCCTGGATCGCCCCACCTCCGGTCTGGAGGAGGCCGCAATCAGCCGGTCGTCCAGGTAGAGGTACACCCAGACCCTTCGGCGCCGCAGAAATGCTGTTACCACTGCCATGCATTTGGTGAAGACCCTGGGAGCTGGAAAGAGGCCGAAGGGCATGGCCCGGAACTCATAAAGGGATCCCTCTGCTCTGAAGTGGAGGAATTGCTGGTGGAACAGATGGATTGGGACGTGAAAGAATGCGTCCTGGAGGTCCAGAGAACAGAACCACATGCCTCGCTCCATGGATGGGATGATTTGAGCCAGAGTGACCATCCTGAAGGTACGAGACCTTAGGAACTTGTTCAGGTTGTGTAGGTCTAGAATGGGGCGCCAGCCCCCCATTTGTTTTGGGACCAGGAAGTACCTAGACACAAACCTTGGGTCTGATGGAGGATCTGCCACCTCCCTGATCACCTCCTTCTGGGGGAGCAGGGCAATGTTGGCTTGACGGGCCGACAAAGAGGCTGCGGACCCCATAGCCCCCCCGTGAGGTGACGGCTCGATAGGGTGGGGACTGCTCTAATTCCAGTGGCAGGCCCTTTCCTACCACTTCCAACACCTAGCGGTCCATGGTGATATCAGACCAAGCAGAAATGAAGTGGCGGAGCCATCCCCCCATGGGGGGAACCCGGGGAGGAGTGATGAGGTTGGGGGCGACACCCCTCAACCCATCACTGGGCAGGCTTGGAGGAAGGACCGGCGGAGGGGCCTTCTGTACCTTTCCCTCCTGACTTCCTGTTGGAGGAAGCAGCAGGCTTGGCTTTGGGGTGCCAAGTGCGAGCCTGCTGGCCCTGATGCTGGTGTTGCTGGGCCGAACGTGCCGCAGGGGCTGAAGGACGAAAGGGCTTACACTGCTGCTGGCAGCCTTTGTCCTTCTGGGCAGACGTGACTGAGTCCAAGGTGGCACTGGACTTCTCGATCCGCTGTAGATGCCCCTCAACCCCAGGACCGAACAAGTCGGTACCCAGGAAGGGAACATCTGCCAGCTTGTGCTGGGTATCTGCCGTGAAAGTGGAGATCCGCAGCCAAGCTCTGCAGCACACGGCCACTGCGACCACCACTGACCAGGCACACGGACCAGTGATGTCCAGGGAAGTCTGGAGCTGCTGTCTGGCCACCGCAATTCCCTGATCCCACACCTGCTTGACCGTAGTTTGGAGGTCAGCTGGGCGATGAGGAATCACCTCATCCAGGAAGCCCAAAAGGGCGTGTGAAAAGTGTGCCATTAGGACGGCCGAGCTGTCCTGACAAAGGCCTAGGGAGGAAGCAGCGTAAACTTTCCGCCCGGAGTAGTCCAACTTCATGGACTCCTTGTCGGGAAGCTTGTCCATGTCCCGAGCGTTCCCGGAACACTGGAAAACGCTATCGGTCACGAGCCCCTCCGCAGAGGGGTGCTCCGAGAAACCGGAGAGTGAACCGGTGGGAACAGCATACTTCCGAGCCATCTGGGCCGAAGGTGCTGGACAAGAAGCTGGCCACTGCCACAGCTCCAGGGCCAGGCCAACAATGGCTTCGGCCACCGGGAAGGCCTCCGTGGGGGAATCTCCTTGGTCCAGTATCTCTGTGAGGGGATACTTGGCCCGTTTTGAAACAGGTTCGAGCTTCATCCCAGTGGACTCTTGAGATGAGCCAATGCATTCCCAGAAACGAGGATGGGCTCTCGTTCACCGATTGACCCCTAATGGACTCCACGTCAAGCGGCCTGGAGAACAAGGAGGAGTCATCATCAGACTCTGAGGGGTCTGCGAACAGCTGCCGAGTGCCTGAGCAACCCTCCACCTGCCGAGGTTGACTGGGAGTGAGGGTAACTGACAACCAATGGGGCAAGCCCTGACCCGACCGAGAATGCTTGGTCGGGCCAGAAGTGGGTTGTGGGCGGGGTTCCACCACAATGGGTGGCGCAGCCGGTTTCAGCCAAACAACCAGTGCCGGCTTCGGCTCCTCGACCACTACGAGTGGTTGTTTTGGCTGCTCTTGTGACAGCCACTTAATGGCAGGGGAAGACGACAAAGTCGGCCTATTCCCGGTCAAAAAGAGCTGCTGCCACATTAACTCCTTATAGCGTCGATGCAATTTGCTAAGGAGCCTATGCTCCGAAGAGGACAAAGATGAGGATGAGCGGTGCCGCCGCTTTCCAAGGTGCCAAGACTGAGACCGCCGATATCGGTGGAATCGACTGGACTGGGAAGAGGTCCGAGACCGAGACAGAGACCTTCGGTATTTCCGATGGTGGGTCTGAGAGGGGGTGGTGGAAACCCGCTCCTCCCTCAGTTCACGGACCTTAACCGGGGACTCCAGCACAGGAGGCACAGGCAAGTCCTCGGTTTCCACCGGGGGAACTGGTGAAGAAGGGTTGTTGGTTTCTCCAGTCGACAGCCCATCCGATGGGTCGAGAAAAATCTCGACTGCGTCAATGGGTGTCTCGGCTGGCTGACCTAATGGGGACACCGTGAAGCCAGCAGCCTTTGCTGCAACCTCGACCGAAGTCGAGTGTCAACTATCCGGGGAAGGGGACCTCTCCCGCTCTCACGAACGTCGACGGTGAGACTTACCTTTAGGGTCCTTCTTTTTGGACCGAGAGGAATGTCCCGAAGGGCCTTCTCCCTTGGTGGAGAGGGACTGGCAAAGCTCTTTGAAAGAAGCTGTGTAGGAGGATTCCAAGGAGAGTGGGATAAATGCCGTGACCGAGGATGATGATGATGCAGCCTGGGCCGCCTCCTCCTCGAGGGCGATCATCTGCTCCAGCTGTTCCGCCGAGCCCGCAGCCGCTGACACTGCCCAACAGGCCTCCTTAGATTTAACCAGAGGATAATGTTTTTCGGGTCACCCCAACAGTAACCGGGCAGCGCGGTCCTCCAAGACCGAAGCCGAAAAGGATTTGCACAACTCACAAGCCTGTGAGTTATGGCCGAGTCCAAGGCAGTAAACACACGTGGCGTGCGGATCGGTCAGAACATCTTTGCCCACAGGGCACTGATGAAATCCGAGTCGATTTGTCCATCGCGGCAGCGAGGAACAGACCAAGTCTTGTAAACTTTAAATTAAGTTTCGGATTAACCGAAGAGTTTGGATCCAGGCCTAAAACGCAGAGCGCTAAGGAGGGAACCTGAGCTTCCAAGCGGTAAGGAAGATCTGGCATCATGGGTCGGAGCCAAGAGTTTTATCACCCGAGTGGGTGGGAGGAGCCAGCTTGAAGACCTTCCAGCAACATTTAAAGCGGCAAGGAACCTGCCAATAAGTGTGGATTGAACAACATATTCACATCCCTAGAAATTATGTTTATGTAAGTAACTGCCCTCCCATTTTCCTTTTTCAGTTCCTGTTCTAGTTTTGTATTCCGATTTGCTTTGGCCAATTTTTGGTAAATAATCTAGTTGGGGTGTCCTCAGATCTACATGCAGTTTTATTCTCCTCATCAGCTACTGCTCCTTCTTTTCATATCTGCAAGACATTCCATGACATCAGTAACCTTATTCCATGCTGTTTATCTGAATGGCCTGGAATGGGTTACTGATACTACAGAATGTTTAGGCAGTGTGAAAACAGAGAAAAGCAACTGCAGAGGTGAGAAGGATTCAGGGTAGTTACAAAGACAAAAACATTAGATTATTAATTGAACAAAAAAAGCACAAAACATAAGGGATACGCCACAGCCCCAATGAAAACCTTGCAGATATTTTTGCAAGAGTGTAGGCTGACCTTATGACATCACGATTGGCAAAGCCACGAGTGATGTCAAAAGGTCAAATTGCACAAGGGATATCTGTGATATTTTAATTTAGGGCCATAACATATCTGATTTATGCCATACCTTTTTCTATACAATGACAAGAAAAAAACTCCTGCATCCTGATTGATTAGTGGCAACCATAAACTTATTACAGGCACCTGTACATGTTAAGGGTAGTATTACATGGTACTACCCGCCCCCCCAAAAAACCTGTACAAGTGCCTGTAGTAAGTTCAGTAGCATGTAAAGGCAGCTGCTGCCACCAATAGGATTAGAACGCTATCTACAGCCCTGCAGCCCCTTCCCTACTTTGTGTCATCAAAACACGGTTTTGTGGTCGGGGCTGCGGAAGGTGCACAGCGGCAAGCTGCCGATCAGGAAGTTAGATCACAGGAATAGTAAGCTAAATATCTAAATAATCTGTGGCTGAAAAATATAATTGTGGGTTAAGTTCTGGGGCATGCAGATTTTTTTTCAGGAGTTGCCTGCCCCTAATATGTCAGCTCCTCTTTAAGCAAAACTAAGTCTCATATGGGTTTCAAATGTTCAGTAAAATGTACACAATGTGTATACCTGTTCACATAATATAAGCAGGATAATTTGTATAGGAATACCACGCCACACACCCGAAAGACAAAAATAAAAGGAATTAGTAAACAGCAAAATCTGTAATGAAAAACTGTTAAAAAAATAAAACGTAGCTTTCTTCTCTTTCCCATGCCAGCTAGCAGTCTTCTCATCTAGGGTATAAATGGCTTTGCTCCTTGCAAAATTACTAATCAGGTTTCCTCTACCTGGTGAATGGATTTAACATGGTGCGTGCAGTGTGGTCTAGTGGTTACAGAACTGGCTTGAGAACCATGAGATCACAGGTCCAAACACCACTTGATCTAAATACTCACTATAAAAGCCTATGCAAGTCCTCCTGGTTATGGGAATGGGTAGAAGCAAGACCCCATTGCAAATGAGATGCTGCATCTTAGAAGGGATATCCTGGGTATATAAAGTGTAAAAACATGTGCTAGACTTAAATAAGTATGGTTTACTTGCTTTGAAATATTCATACTTCAAAAATAACCTTTTTAATCCATTAGCATTAATATCACAAGTATTGCAGAGTTTTGGATGTCAAGCAGAAGAATAATAGCAATAATAAACAGGAATAGGCTGCTGTCCTGTTACAGTATCCAGTAATTTATATTTGAAGGAATCAAATGTAAAACAACTTCTGTAAAAGTAATCAAAGTACCAATAGTACTAAAGGTGCCAAATGAGGTCTGTAAAGTGCAATACTTATGTATTAGTAGCCTGGGAGTCATTTTTTTCTGGACTGACAGTCTGACACATAGTGATCCTGGAGTCTTAAAAGAAAAAAAAAAAAAGAAGACACACAGGTTTCCCAGTCGATATGGTCAGTCTAAGTGGTGTAATCACATGGTGTTCAATTCTGTACTTCCCCTGATTAACATGATGTATAATGTTTGCGCTGGTACCTATGATAACATGGCAGTGAGGATGTTGGACTGCACAGATATCTCGGTGCCATTCTCAAAAGTGCTTAGGCATATATGCACTTTTTTTTTAAGGTGTTATTTTTCGAAGCTCCGGATACCCCCCCCCCGCCTCCGCCGTTCCCCCGGTGCCATTCCCGGACATGAGACCCCCTCCCTTCCGCACCCCACGACTTACACTTCGCGGCAGGGTGGTGAGGAGCGACTCGACCCACCACAACGGATCCATGCCAGGGAGGCGTCCTCCAGGAATGGCACCAGGGAACGACGTCGTGCTGACGGGCCTATTTTTTCTTGTCCCCCCTCCCCCCGACGGGCCATGGCGTGCAATGACGCCAGCGACTGAGTGCGCGCACGCTCCCGTGCGCACACTAGTCAAGTGTCAGCCACGTCCCGCCCTCCCCTAGTCTTGCGGCTACGTGCTGTTGGTCCCCCAGCCTCCGCTGGGAGTCAGACAAGCACCCGGCCGACCAATCCCACCCGGAGATGGAGCAGTTCTCCGGATGCTCAATCCATCTCCGACCCCTGACTTAACCCGTGCCCGAACATGGGTCGCCGGCGTGGCGCGAGGTGTGGCGTCCAGCGCCTCAACCCTCAGCGCCACCGGGCCGACATATATGCACTTTTAATGAGAAAATGGACAAGCTTCATAGAGTTAAAATACAATATACAGTACTGTGTGCTGCTGGGATTCAAACCACTGATCCTTTGCCTGCTAAGCAAACACACATTCAGTGTACCACTGAACTGCAGGTGAGTTGCATTTCCTATGGTACAGACGTTACTGTATAGTAGGTTATATTCATGTTCCATTTATTTTTGCTATAAAAGTGACTGGCAATAATTGGCGAATTTAAATGGAATGCGAATATTTAAACTGCATATAGCGAACATAAACTGACACCAGCCCGAGTAGTAGCTAATTGTGCTCTTCCTTTATAAATAAACCACAAACGGTTAAAATAAAAAAAAGGAAAACAACTGTCACACCGCCCTGCACTCAACAATAAATAAATAAATAAACATTTCATTTCCACATTGGTCTTCGTGTCTTGCTTCTAATAGGTAATGTGTATTGGTGATCTGTACTGCTTCAGTCCTCTTCAGTCTGCACCACACTAAAAGGAATGAATACAGTACGCTTTACTATGCTTGCCAACAACAGTTTCTAAATGTATAGCTACACTACTGTATTTAGGTTTCTTTTTTTTGTTTTGTACTTGCATCAGTGAGACACATTTGTTGGGCATCATGGATACCAGCTTCAGTAAATCCGCAAAGGATGTCATCCCAGCGAGTTGTCAGTGACTGGACGCTCAAAATCAACCACCAAGCATAGTGTTCTTTTAGGGTTTGCAGGCGTAGATCCACAGTGAGTTTTTCTGTGCCACCAGTTCTACCAGTACCACCAGTTACCAGAGTCTCTGTAACTAGACCTGTGTACCATGTTGTAAACTGGGTTTTGAGGTAACCAACCCTTGAAAAGTTTGTTCACCGACACATCTAGAGGTTGAAGAGCATCAGTACATGATGTGGGCAGAATGTGATTGTGGTAGTGGGGACAAGGAGGATCTCTATCATGTCCTATGTGTTTGCAGGTGGTATGACAGACAATGAATGTTTTGATTGGGCCCTTATTTAAATAATTTATATTGTGCTGATAAATCAGAAATAGCAGTTACGTAAAGAACGTACCGCAACAGTAGATCTTCGAGAGAGGTTCCTCCAGTAGGTCTTCACATATAGGACTGCGCCCCCTGGCGTCAGGTTCCAATGGCAAACTTGTAGCTAGCAATCATCAGCAAGGCCCGCCCCCTGGCGTCAGGTGACGCGACGTCAGCCAGACCATAAAAGGGGCGGTCCCGCACCCGCCCTCCAGTTCTTTTCTACCGGAGACCTAGAGAGAGGATAGTAGAAAGAAAGGAGAAACAACTCCTGAGACCCTGTGCCCCGGTAGGACCCGAGGGCTAGACATAATAAAAAAAGGATGATTTCCAGGAACTGGGGGGAAGGTGGGTGGAAAACTAGACCTACTGAAGGAACCTCTCTCGAAGATCTACTGTTACGGTAAGTTCTTACATAACTGCTATGTCTTGCTTCAAGAGGGTTCCTGCAGTACATTTTCACATATAGAACTGAATTCCAAGCAGTCTAAGAAAGGAGAAGGAGTTGGAGACGAGGTTCCGGGAGGAGGAAAAATGTCTGCCAATTAAGGGTCTGCCCTAAGACAGAAGACCCTTGCAAGACTGCAAGGCCAAAACCAGCTCTACGTCTAGCGGTAATGTCCAGACTGTAATACTTAGTGAAGGTGTGGATGGAGGACCAAGTGGCCGCTGCGCAGATCTCTGCAGTGGATACATTCCTGAAAAAAGCGGTAGAGGTGGCCACGCTTCTAGTGGAATGGCCTTTAACTGCCCCCAGAAGGGTTTTCCCGTACTTCTGGTAAGTGTAGTGAATACAGTTAGCCAGCCACCTAGAAACGGTCTATTTAGAGATGGCCTTGCCCTGGCACTGGGAGGCAAAGGCCACAAAGAGTTGGTTTGACTTTCGAACCTCCTTAGTCCGGGAGGTATAGTACCTCAAAATCTGATGCACATCCAAGGTGTGCAAAAGATAATCCCCCCCCATTGGAATGCGGAGGATAATAGACTGGCAATTCAACGCTCTGGTTAAGAGTCGTCTCCGAAACCACTTTCGGAAGGAAGGATGGATTACTCCTTAGGACCACCCAGTCCTTATGGAAAATCAAATAAGGCTCTCTGCAAACAAAGGCCTGAAGCTCTGAAACCCTTTGAGCTGAAGTAACTGCAACCAAAAACAAAGTCTTCCATGGCAGGAAGCGCATATCACAACTTGCTGCTGGTTCAAAAGTGGGCAAAGTAAGTTTCTTCAACATAAAATTAAGCTCCCAGGGAGGACAGGTGTTCCGGACTGGAGGTTTGATGTGAAGGATACCCTTCAAGAAAGTTCTAGAAACCTCTAGCTATGCTATGGTTTTGCCCTCCACCGGAGGGTGGTAGACCAACACCGCAGAAAGATGGACCTTAATGGAAGAATAACCAAGGCCCAACTCAGAAAGATGTATGAGGTACTCCAACACCTGGGAAGCCAAGCAAGAAAAAGGGTCCAAGCGTTTGGCTGTGGCCCAAACAGAAAATCTCTTCCACTTCATGGAGTAGGTGGATCTGGTGGAGGGTTTTCTGGCTTCCACCAGCACCTTAGCAACCTGACAGGAGACTCCATAGCGAGCCACCGCTATATCCACAGGTCCCACGCATGAAGATGGAGAGACTGAAGGTTCGGATGTACCAGGGTGTCCTGCTCCTGAGACAAAAGGTCGTGAGACACCGGTAGAAGGACCGGCGGTTCCAGCGCTAGTTGCTGTAACAGTGGGAACCAACGTAATTTCTTAAGTACTAAGATAGGCCTGGATGTCACAGCCCAGTCTACTCCTCCCCTGTCTCCTCCTGATCCAGTTAGAGAAAGGCGGAGACTGAAGCCACTTGGTCTCCCATCTTTACAAAGCCCTACAAGGGACACCATCCCAAGCCATGGATCTGGTACAATTTCACTGGGAAGCAGAGCTCCAGATTAATCTGTCCCAGGAGGATTGGCACAGGATTTGACGGAGGCAACACAAAACTTCCAGTTCCTACACTTGGATGGAGTACTCCTGGAAGGTGGTGTCAAGGTATTTTCGTGCACCTCAGATCACAGCTAGGTACCTGGCGGGAGGAGATTCTTCCTGTTGGAGGAAGTGTGGTTGTGAGGTAGCTACACATACCTGTATTTTATGGACCTGCACGGTCCTGACAGCATACTGGACTACAATAGGAAACAGGGTTTCACACCTCTTTCCCCTTTTAGGCACATTCTCTCCAGCGATAGAGCTCATACTTCATTATCCCAATTGTTTCAGAGACCCACACCAAACATACCTCCTTAATATTTTGCTGGGGGCAGCTAAAAAAATGCATAACTAGATTATGGCTCCGCCCTGAGCCTCCCTCCATCACAGCCTGGGAAAATACCGTATATGATATCTATAAATTAGAACATATGACAGCCAGAATCCAAAATAACGTTCCTGAATTAATGAATTGTTGGAACACATGGTTCCTTTACATAGCTCAGTTTAGACCAGACCAGATACCATAGCTCCCGGGAGAGAGCTGAGATATATAATGGAGCTCAGTGGATGGGGTCGAGCCAGTCCTTATTTCATTTTTATTTTTTTTCCTCTTTTTTTTCTTATAACTTCCCTTCCAGAGACCCTCTGATGCTTAGTTGGGTGGGGATCTCACCTACTCAGCATCTTCATGGGTGGGTGGACTCCCGGTCCTCTTCCCCCTGTTAGCCCTCAAGAATATAAATTAAAAGTGCATAGAGGTTTCGAATGTCTGTGCGAGGTTAATGTCTCCCAGAGAGAATTAAGTATGCCATTTAATTTTCCTCAGTCAGAAATTTCTTCTCCTACTACACCTATACCACTATTTAATTACACACTTGATTGTTATTTCTCCCTACCTCTCAGTGGCTTGCCACTACACTTACTGATTGTATGACTTTGCACTTTTAATTGATCTCCTGTAAATATGAACTGTGTTGTCAAATAAGTTAAAATCTGTAATAAAAAGACAGTTGGAAAAAAAAAAAAGAAAACAATGGTAACCAAATCTGCAGGGGGCCACAGAGAGGCAATCAGAATCAAGTGGGCCCCCTCTGCCTGGAGTTTCAACAGAACCTTCTGTGTGAGACAAAAGGGAGGAAACATGTATAGAAACCTCCTTGTCCAAGAGAGAGAGAGTGTGTCTTGCCAAAAAGCACCATGCCCGGGAACGAGCGAGCAAAAGTTGGGTAGTTTTGCGTTGAATGGGGAGGAGAACAGATCTAGATCTGGCCGACCCCATCGAAGAAACAGGTCTTCGACTACCTCCTGCTTTAGTTCCCAATCGTGAGACCTGGCCACTGATCGGCAGAGACTGTCTGCCAAGGTGTTGTGTACGCCTGGGACAAGGACTGCTGTCAGAAACAGGCCGTGCTGAAGAGCCCAATACCATTCTCTCATTGCTTCCCTGCAAAGAGGGTACGATTGGGTATCCCTGTTTGTTGAGGTACCAGACAGTTGCCATATTGTCTGTCTGGACCAAGAGTGTTCCCCGGAGTAGTAACGACTGGAAGGTCTGGAGAGCATAAAGGACGGCTCTGGTCTCCGGGATGTTGATGTGAAGGTGCTGCTCCTGAGGAGACCACGAATCTTGAGTTCTGTGGTCCCCAAATGGGCTCCCCAACCCATATCGAAGACATCTGATCTGAAGGTCTGGGTGGGAGCCCGACAGTGGAAGGGAGATCCCACCAACAAGTTGGTGAGATCCTGCCACCAGAAGAGGTCTTTCTGAAGACTGGTGGATACCATGACCAGTTGGTTCACATCGTCCACTCGTTGATCCCACTGGACCCGAAGAGCCCACTGAGTAACCCTCATGTGCAGCCTGGCCAGGGGGACGGTAGGAATGGCCGCTGCCATAAGACCCAAAAGACGGAGCACCGAGTGCCCTGGGGAACATCGAGCTTTGGCCAACAATGTGGCCTGAGAAGCCAAGGTCTCTGCCCGATCCAGCGGCAAGAAGGCCTTGCTCTGGACTGTATCCAGTACCGCTCCAATAAATTGGAGGTGCTGAGAGGGTACTAGCTGGACTTGGGGAGATCGACAGCGATGCCCAGCTGGGCAAACAGATCCAGAGTGAAGGAGAGAGCCTCCAGGTATGGGAACACATATATGCCTCTGCGGCAAAGAAAAGACGCTATCACCACAAGGCACTTGGTGAAGACCCAGGGCGCTGAGGACAAGCCAAAGAGAAGTGCCTTAAATTGAAAATGGTTCTCCAGGAAGGAGAATTGAAGGAAGCGGCCGGAAGGATGGGAATATGAAGATAAGCATCTGACATATCTAGGGAGCACAGCCATGTGTTTGACTGGAGATGGGGAAGGAGTCCCTGAAGAGTCAGCATGTGGAACTTCTTGTACTCCACATAGAGGCTGAGCGTGCTGAGATCCAGGATAGGTCGCAGATCTCCCGTCTTTTTTGGAACTAGGAAGAAATGGGAGTAAAATTCCCTTCCTAGTTGATTTTGAGGGACAGGTTCTATGGCCGTTTTTCGAAGCAGGGCCTGAATCTCCTGGTGGATGATAGGGATCTGATGCGATGGATAAAAAGACCTTCCTGGAGGGTTTGGAGGTGGGATCTCCAGAAACTTGATGGAGTGACCTCTTTGTATGAGCTGAAGCACCCATATGTCTGCGGTGATGGCCTTCCACCCCCCAGGTGGAGGCCGAACCTCCCTCCTACCGGTTCCTCCGAGGGAAATGGAGGGAGTGGGAGCGAGTCAGGACGCTGAGAGGAGCGGAGCCTTAGATCCTGAGGCTGCTTTGGTGAATTTAGCCCGAGGGGCTTGGGCTCCAGAATCAGTGGGGCATCTCTTGCCTTGACGCTTGTTCTGGTTCTTGTTCCATCTTCTCTGGCGAAGAAAGGGATGTTTCTTTTGACTTGTCCAGTACATACAGTGCACGTCTCTGAGGGATCGACCGCTCTCCTGCAGTCCTGTAATGATGTCTTTGGCCTCGCCGCCAAAGAGAACAGAACCCCTGAAAGGTGCATCCAAGAGGGATGACTGAACATCCTGTGTCAAGCCTATGAGGCACAGCCATGCTAGGTGCCGAAGACAGACTCCCGAGGCCGCAGCCCGAGCCATGGAGTCCACAAAATCATAAGTGGCCCAGAGGGCATGACGGCAGGAAGATTTGTTCATGCGAACCTTGTCAAGCAGTTTCGCTCTGAGGTTCTCATCAGGGATGTCCTGAAGGTCCCTCTCCAGTTCAGAGAGAGAGAGGACTTCTGAAAAGCCACCATATGGGATATGTAATTCAACGACCGGATGGCGCAGGAGGTGGACGACTAGATCTTCCTACTGAATTGGTCAAGCTGTCTTGAGTCCTTGTCTGGTGGGGAGGAACTCAAACGCTTTGGCTGAGCCGAGCGGTCATGCGCGGCCATGATGACCATAGAGTCAGCTTTAGGATGGTTGGTGAGGTGAGAGATCCCTTCTGGGGGAAGAAGGTTCTGTCAGCCTTCCTGGAAACAGCCAGTATGGATGAGGGCTGATGCCAGATTGTTGTGACAAGATCCTCATGCGGACCCATCCAAGGGGGGATGGGTAGAGGGCCTGTGGTGGACAAATCCAAATGTTCTACTAGCCTTTTGCGCCGAGGTTCAATTTTTTTGGATGGCCAGCCCCCTGCTGTTTGAATGGTTCTCAATAGGTTCCCAAAAGAAGGATCCTTCGGTGGAGATTTTGGGGATTCTTTAGGATGAATTTCAACCAGTGAATGGGGTTCAGAGTGGTCGATATTAAAGTCCGAATCCGAATCCGAGGGCTCTGAGCCACTGGGAATGGAAGGGTCCAACCCAGTGTCGCCCACTGGCAGAGAACCCGTAGCACGTCCCACAGGAACTGGATGGGGAGGTGGTGCTCTGGGTAGAGGAATTCCTCCAATTGGCTGGGACAGTCTAAGTTCAGTTAGGAGTTAAGTCCTAGCATCCTGCCACCAGGTGGTGGTGGTGGTGGTGGTGGAGGAGGAGGAGGAGGAGGAGAAGGCTGGTACCCGGGATACCCAGCCAAGAGCTGATAATCAGCATGGTGCCAAAAAGAGCATTGGTATCCTGGTAAGCCCGAGGAATATCCAGGCATCGGATATCCAGGTGTTGGGTATCCAGGTGTTGGGTATCCTGGCATCCGGTAGCCCAGTGTTGGGTATCCCAGCCTCAGCGGCACTGTGCCCGGCATCAGATAAGAAGGGTCCAGCGGAGGGCCGCCCGTCGGTGGAACATGGGGTTCAGGCCCCGGAAAACTGCCAAAGGATCCCGAAGAAGGAGCGGAAGGCCCTGCCAGGGGAGGTGCTGAACAACAGCTGGGCAGCGGCAAGGGATCAGGCATCGTTCCCGAAGGTCTCAAGGGAGGGGGGCTCCATGCCTAAAAGATCCTGGGAAGGTGGGAATCCTAGGCGGAAAAGACCCAGGCAAAGGGGGGAGCTCTGGAAGAGACCCCAATGACAGGTCCAGTAACGATCCCGACGGAAGGGAAAGGTCAGGAATGGGTGGCAAATCCCTGGAGATAGATATCAGCAGGGATGAAGTGTCCCCCACAAGCACACTCGTCCTGGGGTCGGGGTCCTCAAGGGAGCCCGACGGGAGAGCAGATGCGTCTGTGTGATCGACAGGGATCTGTTGTCTGGCTTATCAGATGCGACCGGGCTGGCTGCAAAAGGATCGCGGTCAGGCTTATCGATCTGGGCCGGGTGCTTGGCGGCAGGGTGACTTATCGGCAGTGCTACGAGTGGGAGAACTGATAGAAACCTTGAGAGGCAACCCCCATCTGCCCGCACTCCTTGGTGGGAAGGGGAGAAGGCGTCCGGCCCACAGAAGCAGACGGAGTGCTGGTACTCACGGTTTTTGAAGTGGAAGGCCTCCCTTGCAGCAACAGGCTTCTTGCCCGGCGCTTCTCCTTGTCCTTTTTCTCTCGTTTTTCTTTGGCGGGATACAACGACTGCTCCTTAAGCTCCTGGAGCTCCTTTTCCACAGAAGCTAGCCTTTGGGTGAGAAGGTGGGCCTCAAGGGTCCGCTTGCGTCGGGTCCGCGTGGCCTGGTTAAACCCCTGGCAAATGGCACACTAAGCCAAGTTGTGCTTAGGCCCCAGGCAGAGAAGGCAGTGGGAGTGGTCGTCCCCGTGCGGGATTTGGGCTCCGCACTTACTGCACTTCTTTTTGAGATGAGAAGACATACACTAGATCGAAAAATCGTGAAAATTTAGAGGAATATGACGAAAAATGTTGAATACTAAGCGGGCGACTGATCGCTGTTCTACCATGTCTGTCGAACGAACTGAGTGATGGCGGGAAAGAACTGGAGGGCGGGCGCGGGACTGCCCCTTTTATGGTCGGGCTGATGTCGCGTCACCTGACACTGGGGGGGGGGCAGTCCCTGCTGATGATTGCTAGCTACAAGTTTGCCGTTGGAACCTGACGCCAGGGAGCACAGTCGTATATGTGAAGGCCTACTGCAGGAACCCTCTCGAAATAAGATCTTATTGATATTCTGCTTCATACAGAAGATAGTTGGACAGTAAATAGGTTAGCAAATTATTTTTCTGCCATTAAAAAAGTTAGGAGTCAAATTAAAATTGTATAAAAGGGCAATTACATTGATTATGAAAATTTGCACTTTATGATAGTACTCATCTGCTGTCATTTTGGATATGTATTGTATTGGCTGAAGTTTGCACATGGAAGCAAGTATAAGTGAGCTTTGTATTAAGTTATCTTGTTTAATTTCTCCCTTTTTATAATAATTATGTATGTATTGTATCTGATACTGTGATTGTGAAGGTTTGTAACCATGCAATAAATTTTGATGATGAAAAGATGAAAAAAAAAAAAACATGATGCGGGGACATAGACTGGGATGATGCTTTCCTCCTCTAAGTGTTTTATGACAGCATCAGTACTGTGCGCCCGATACAAGTCCAGGTTGAGCAATGCCTTTTGTTCTTCGGGTAGCACAAGTGTTATTTTTTGGGGGCATTAACATATGGCTGTATGACATGGCCGAGGAACTGGATCGTCGTTTCAACATTAGCCCAATGATTATCTGTTTGCATGACATGACAATCGGTCGGGAACTTCTGGATTGGAGGACATCCTGAGCCCCGGCCTTTGCATATTAGTCGTGGTGGGAGCATGCCCCCAGCAAGTGTGCAGGCAAGGACAACTGATATTTGTCTTTTATCACCCAGTCCTGTTATGGACACTTGCTTGGACCCCGTGACTGCCATGGTCCATTCTGCGACAGGGACCATGTTCACCCCGTCTCGTCCAAGTTTATTACGAGTTCAGGCGGGACTAGTTCCTGTGCTTTCACTTTTGCTATACGGGTTAAAAATTATTTTTTTTAAATGTCAAAATCACTGCATGTCTTAGCCCCACTTTTGTACCTTTCCGTTTGCTGTACCCCATACAGTTGAGAAACCCTTAAGCCCATTTACTAGTTAGGCTAATATAGCCACTATTCTCTACAATTTACTGGGGTGCATTGGCCTTTACAATTCCCAACACCACTGCCTGTATGACACCCGCATTTACTACAGCACCTTCAGCCCTGAGTGACCAGACTATCTGGCGTAGCTGCTCCTCCAGATTTTCCTCCAGGTGTGTAGGGCGCCCCCGTGGTTTTTTGGTAGCAGTGGGGCCATTGCTGTCAGGTCAGGTGTTTTCAGTGATTTGCAAATGGAATCAGCTTTAAATTTACAGACTGTACTTTCATTTACAGCTTATCTGTTTGTTGCTTGGTGGAATCTCACAACAGCCATCACGCTGTGTTCAACTACGTACTTGCCAAGCTGAAAACAGGTCTCAGTGGTGTAATTTGCATAGGTAGCTGGATGCCATATTTTTGATGGTGGCAGTGTAGCAGATGAAAGCTCCTTAGTTACCAACTCGGTGACATGGATATCAACCCTGGAGCTCTCACTTAAGTCAGTGCTTGACAGATTGCTGGTCTCTACTGGATATCTGTGCTTCACCTGCGACAAGCGAGTCCATTTGAGGACCGACATCTCTCTCTCAGTAATTCCACTGTATCTGTAATTGGTCGGGTAAGACTAAGTGTACTACTGAACTGCTTACCTAAGGGGGGGGCAGGTCTGTAAGCTGCTATCAATTACCACAACTGATGTTACTGGATGCGGGCAAACAGTGCAATCAGCGCTTGCACCATTTACTGTATTTGCAGTGCTAATTCTATCAGATGCGAAAATGTATAGCAGGTTGCAAGCCGCGAAATGTATCGGAAGCGAATTCAACCTGCTATACAGTATGTCACAGCCTGCACAACAGGCGACCAGGGATCTAATTCCAGCAGATGATTTACCTTCACAAATGGTTGCTCTTTGCTAAATTAACTTCTCATATATTTCACTACTCCAACTCCACACCATCTGAATCACCACTCAAGTGAGTTTCCATCTTTAAAAAAATGTTTAACTCCCTGCCAGGATTTGACCATTGATCCACTTCCTGTTAAGCAAACACATGTTAAGTGCATCACTGAGCTACAGGTAAGTGAGATGCAGTTCTTATGGTGGACAGCTTATGTCACAACCTGCGAAACAGGTGACTTGAATTGTATTATAACCTAGATAAGCCTCAGCCAGGACTAATTTAATTGACTACAATACAGCATATTGTAGAACTACGAACATAAGAAAAAGCCAGCAGAAGAGGAAAGCCAAACTGGTCTATCGAGACTGCTTGTTAGTAATGCAGTGTCAGTGGCTTACACCATTGACACAACTCCCCCTCCCCTGTCCATCTCTACTCCATAACTCTCACCCCAGTTCCCCAGTTTCCCTCTATGCATACACCAGTCCCTCCTAAAGCACCCCAACCATCTTCTGTGAGACCACCTCCTCTAGCAATGCAATCCATATGTCCACCACCCTCTCTGTGAAAAAATGTCTCCTAACACCCCTTCTAAACCCCCCAAGTCATCTCAAACAGTGCCCCCTCGTGATTCTTTTGGCACTTAGCTTGAAGAGACCTTCCCTATCCACTCTATTTATTCCCTTCGGGTATTTAAAGGTCTGTATCATATCACCCTCTCTCTCCTCTCTTCCAGGGAGTACCTTCCCAGGGCTCCCAGCCTCACTTTGTAAGATTTTCCCTGCTGTCCCCTAATCATCTTGGTTGCCCTCCTCTGTACCCTCTCCAACAAGCTGATGTCCTTTTTAAGATATGGGCTCCAGAACCTTACCCCATATTCTAAGTGTGGTCTCACGAGTGACCTGTATAAAGGCAATATGACCTCACTCTACCTACTGCTGAAACCCCTGGCTATACACCCCAACATCTTGTTTGCTTTTGCTGCAACTTTTCTGTATTGTGTGGAGTGTTTCAGGTCACTAGTAATCACCATCCCCAGATTCTTTTCTTCCTCTGTTGCTGCTATCCAGACCCCCGTAGTACTCGGTCCTAGGATTTCTGGCCCCAATGTGCATCACTTTGCATTTCTTGGCATTGACGCCAAGTTGCCAGATTCCTGACCATCTCTCAAATTTCCTGAGTTTTCCCCGTAGGTCCTGCATCCATTCAGCCATGTCCAACCTTCCACTAACTCAGTTCAAGTATCTGAAAGTCTGCTATTTAGCTCTACTGAAACCCTTAACTACTGCAGCAATGATATTTAACAATCTCTAGTACAACAAAAAATTGCACGGAGAAAGAAAAAAATGTGCAATACAGGGGATCAAACTCAGGCTTGTGTAGGTCTGAAACCTACACCAAGCCCTAAAATCCTATTACTGACATCATTAATGACATCATGCAGCCGAATCACTCACACTGACTAAGTGCACAAAAGTACACATGGCCACAGCAGGTGCTAACAGCTATGCTGTTGGCACTTAACCACTAGTAGAGCTAGGTAATATTCTTTGCTTATCTGTACATTCCTTGCTAGGTCTTCTAGAGACACAACTTTGGTATATGGTCAGGAGTTCAACAAAGCCTAAAAAAGACACTAGAATATCCTTGGGCCTCACACTTTATTCAGAGAGCTGAACCAAGGGAAAGACCTATAGAATTATGACAAGTTGTGTCACAATTAGCCTCAAACCTAAAGAGACTACATATGGGTAAGTACTTAACTTGGTTAACCTGAAGAAGTCTATAATATCAATAAATATTTTTTTTATACTTTGTTTTTACCATCTCTGGACCTGGCCTAAGATTTTTGTTTTGTTATTTATTGAATACTAGAATTACAAATACCTTTGAACCAGAGGTTCTTTTACAAAGGTTCCGCGTCAGTAAACACTGTGATGACAAACAGTAGAGGATACAATACAGTGTAGAACAGGTAAGATACAACACAAAGTACAATTTGTTCATACCTCATACAAAAAACTATATATATTTTTTTAATGCATTCAGGGAAGGAGGTGAGGACAGGTTACGTGGTGGAAAAATAAACACTATGGGTGACAAGGGTAAGTGGGTGTGGAAGAGAGGGATGGTGGTGGAGGCGGGGCAGACATGGGGAATGTCTCTGTCATAAGTGCTAAGGTCACTGAAAGTGCAATGGGGCAGGGGCGAGGGTAGAGAGAAGGGGGAGGTGTAGATAAGGGGACAGAAGGAATTGCAAATGGGGAGGAGTAGAGATCGTGACGAGAGGGAGGCAGTGGCGGATCCAGGAATTGACAGAAGAGGGGGGGTGCACTTTGCTACGAAAACCAAACCTCTCTAAGAGGATCTGGGGGCATACCCCCCAGGAAATTTTGAAAATATAGGTGTGAAATGGTGCATTTTAGGCCCAGTTTCAGGAGCAAAGTGTTGACTAGCCCATCAGAAAATCTCCTAGTTCCATTTCCATCACAAAGCAGCTGCATACAGTAATGGCTGCCTCACATGGATATATCGATTCTGAGAGAGATGTTTGGTTGTGCTGCTAGAACAACCAGGCATGTCTATCATTTTCCTTCCCATCCATGCTGAGGCATCTTGTCACAGGACTGTTATGGAGAGAAACTAGGAGATAGGCTCAGATGAAAAGGGCATGAAGAGAGAAACTTATAAAAAAGAAACTGAACACAGCAGTCATGTTCAATATCAGTTTAGAAATAGCATTGGCAAATTAGTTCCAATAAGCTCCAGTAGAAATAGCATGAATAAACTGTACAGGGGCCAGGAGAAACCCTGGGAGTCAGGAGGCATGAGGTTTCAGCAGGCAGAGATACAGACTGTTCATAGGTCCAGAAAAAGAGAAGCACTGAGGCTATGGGAAGGAGGTACAAATAAAAACAGAAACGGCCTAAAAAAACTCAGTTTGTCTTATATTTTAATAATTTTCTGTACTTTGCTTCCCATTTTTATTTATAATTCTGTACTTTTTTTTTTTTTAAACTTTATTCATGCATCCAGACCCCCAGGCATCCTTCAGGAGTGCCCACGCAGATACTACCCTAACTCCCGGCCTGCACCCCCTGCTTCTCCCAGGCTCCCCCCCCCCCCGAATGACCTAGGCAGGCCCGACCCCAGGATCACCTCTGGGGCAGGTTCCGCCCTCCCACTGGCGGTCAACTCCTAAGTGTGAGGTGCCTTACCTTCAGTCGTCGGGTTGGCCATGAAGAGACCTGGGCGCGCTTGGGCCAGTGTTGGGATGTGGGTGTTCCACTGGGGCTACCGTAATCTCACCGGTGGTCTAGAGGGATTTTCTTGTGCTTGCCCCCCCCCCGAGCACAGCCGTGCAATGGCGTCAGCACGCAGCAGCCCCGTAGACACCTGCCACGCTCATCGCCGATTCTTGTTCCCGCGCTAGTAGTACCTCCGGTCTCCACTGTGCCGGGAAAACCCTGGATCCCTCCCCAAGGAGAGGAGAGCTGTCGTACGGACACTCGATCCATCTCCCTCCCCTGCCGACCCCCAGCGCCCAGGCTCGCTCCCGAACCCGGGTCACTGGTGTGGAGTCCAGCGCCTCACCCTCAGCACCACCGGGCTGGCTACTATAATTCTGTACATTAACATGAAAACCGAATCTCTGTCCATGAGATACCCTCTGTTCTAGCCGCTTATCTACACCTGCTATCATAATCCTCACCCTATGACATCACAACCTGTTACTGCAGAAATGATTATAAGTGGCATATTCAAAGCCTAAGTAAAGCTCCATGCACAGTCCTCTGCCAGGGTGCAAATTATCCCAGTGTTCTATGGGGGGTATATTCAGACATACAGCACACAGAGCAAAGTGTGTCTGAGCAACTGAGATTTGAATATACCTGGCCTTGTGACTGCAGTGTTATGACGGAGCATACAGTAAGCAAGGGTCCCTGCAGGCCTATGAATGGATACAGCTGAGGACATGAAGGGCATTCCACACATGCACAGGAACATACAATCTATTTGCCCAAAGGTGTTTGCCCCTGAGACTCAACTTTGTATCTTCAAATCTTGCCATGCAAATGAGCTCCGTTTTTATTTCAGTAACATAGCAGTGGTAAATGCTGCACAACAAAACTTCATTACCGTCTACACTGCAATGTCTATGGAGCCGACTCCATGGGTGTTTGGGTGCTCAAGCACCCTCAAAGTCGAGATAAGCACCCTCAATTTTTCGAGGGTACCCTGCAACAAAGGACTACTAGTGAACACGGTCAAAGGAAAAATACCAACTGGCAGTGAGCACCGACAAAGATTCATAAAAAGTTGGCATTAAATGGTCTACATCCACTTTAAAACTACAGGGCTGAAGAGAGACATATCCTGTAAGTTTACTGCGAGTTCCCTGTAAACATGGTTTCTGTGTGGGTCCACAGAATTACTTGAGGGTCCTAAGTTAGGACCCCCAAGGAATTTTGTAGACCCACACAGAAACCATGTTTGCAGTCTAAGAGTGCCAGATCAAGTCTCCACTCCAGCAGAAAGTATTTACTCGGACAGGTCCCTCGGGGCTGAAAAAGATTGGATGGCTGGAAACTCACTGTTAGTGGTTTGGGGGGTGGGGTAACAGACTTATTTGCATGACACATAACAGTGTCTAACAAGTTTAGTATACATTATTTCCCAGTATTACTAGCTAGTTACTGGTGTGCACCAACCTGTCTGCCCAAACAGTCTCAGCAACCATAAACAGTAATCACCGATCATGTGTGCATGCATGCTTACTACATATTTCTTGATCTTGGTATTCTGCAGATTTTTAATTCGAAATAAAAATTTGAAGAAGAAAACAACTTGTTAATGACCCAGCTAAAACCAATTTGTGATTGTTACTTAATGGCATATATTCCAGCACCTGAGTTAGCTAAATGTCTCTCTGGTAATTCACATATTTTACAGAATTGTGTCATTTGCATCCCCAGCTTCAGTAGTGTGCCACAAGGCATTGCACACTGTTTTGAAAAGTTCATTATTTTGTGCTTTGGCGCACAATGAATAAAACAATAGGTGCAACTGCCTGTACATTTGGGACAGAGAATAGTCACACAGTACATATAATTGTTTTCTTCCGCTTGTTTTTATTTTATGCACTTATTTTTAATGGTTCATTATACAATAAGGGGCACTGAAGAAGTGTAAGGAACTGAAATAACAGTACAAGAGACAATTCCCTGACTTTCCAGCAAGCTGATTTGTTTGTTTAAACCCAACAGTCCAGTAAAGAGCACAGTGCAAATCTTATCAGCCACATAACTTTTCCTGAGGCTTGAAAGATGGCCACTTAGGATAGCAAGCAAACACCAGCTGTTCCCAGCTCAGTATGTCTTTCTTGGTAAAACATTTATTTTAAATGAATAAATACATTTTTCAGGGAACATCCTGGTGATCTGGCCATGTGAAATCTTTTTTTAACTGCAAGATATGCTCATGGGGACAGAACATAATAGTTTTGTTATTACTGTACTCAAATTCACTCACATTTATAAACCCATATGTGTGGCACAAAATAATGCTGATCAGTGCTGTCTTTGTCGAGAGAAAAAAAGATTACTAGAATCAAAGGAATGAAGCTGGCAGGCACCCTCTAATTAAATTGGTTGGATGTATTTAGCTCTTCATCCCACTATACTGGCACAAGGGGATAAAATAAGCATATTATTTAATCTCTCATATAGTACACAGGCATGCTACTAGGAAACCGACCCTTTGTTATGCATATACCTTATATATGTGCAGACTGAGTATCCTGCTGTTTGACATTATTCTTTTACGCTATTTAAACAATGCTGCTATTACTTAAGAGCATTAAACACAAATGTCATTTAAACAGCTGTTCGGTACCAAACCACAGTATGCCCTTCTGTCATTGTAGATGATTACTGGCACCTTTATGACAAAAATTACTTGGCCCTGCCTCCCTGTGGTTCAGGACACCTTATAATAGCTGTGACACTGGGCAGAAGCACCACACACAGTTTTGTTTCACTGAACCACTAAATTTCTTGCCCATGATAATGGGCACAAATGGATAATATATATTCATCAGGAAAACTAAAACCTTCCTAAGTGAATAGCATGTCTCTAGAGGTTAGAAGATTTATTCATTTCAATCCTACACAAATTAAACTAATCAGGGATGCATCAAAATGCAGCTCCCAGAGTCACCCAGTGAAACAAAACACAGGATCACAAAACTAACATAAACCGCAAAATAACTGTATAAACCAAAAACACAAGCTCACCAAATAAACCAAAATTGGAGGGCCACCAAATTAACCAGAAACATACTAAAAATGCAGTGTAAACCCCATTCTCCATGGTGTAGTTATTACAGCGCAGAGAATATGGTTTATACTGGATTTCAGTGGAGCAGCAATTTCTGAGTGATGATACAGTAATAACTGGACTACACAAGACCAGTCTGACTAAAGTCTCAAGATCACATCTGCGCCCAGGCAAGGTTTTTTTTTTTTTGTGTGTGTGTAGTTTCCCCAGTTATCTCGGTTGTAAAATTAGCATACCTTAGGCTTTTTAAAAGCATATGTTATACTAATTTTCATAAACCCTCCTACAGATTCAACAACCTTTCCATTTGCTAGGTTGCTTCTATTCGAATTACGCGGGGGAAAATTAGAAGACACATACTAGTGTTTCCTTTACTGCTGTCTTATCACAGTAGTGCCCGCGGTGGTGCGTGCATTGCTCATGAAAGGGAGTGGCGCGTGCGCCAATGCATGAATCCGTCACTGGGAAGGAAGCAGGTGGAGGTAGTACGTAGGGGTGGAGAGGAGAGGGAAAGGGGACAGCAAGAACCAGTTGAGAGGATGAAAAAAGGGGGGAAGGGTTGTGGATAATCAAGGGTTATGAGAGAGAGTAGTTAGCCCAAAGGTCTACAGGGTACTTTCTATTTCCCTCATGGTCACTTTCTCAGCCTTGGAACCCCCTTGGGACAAACACTCCTTCTCTACCTTCACTCACTTCTAAAACTGGCCCCCAGAGCAACAAATTGTGGCTTATCCACCACAGGTTGGACCTTGGAGAGAGGATTCTGAAGACATACTTCACTTGACTGGTGGGAGACCGAAGGGGAGTCAGGACAGGGAGACGAGGTGGACTCTGTAGTGGGATGATGGGAGCAGACACAGAGACGCCATGGGCTCATCATAATCCAAACAACTAAGATCATCTGGCTGATGTCCCCTTCTACTGGGCAGAACGTATCCACTGAGCAGTCCTAAAAAAGATGACACACGTGTCTATGTTTGCAATTTTCGGCCTTTGCAGAGTGTCTGTGAGGTCTCTTGGTAGCACTCAGTCCTGCTGAAAGCCAAGCCAGACTTGGTTCTTTCATGGTGTTTTACATATATTTCCCATGATACTTTGTATTAGTGAGGTGTGTCTAATATGGTATTTCTTTGAAACTTGGCTTTAATGTCAATGCCCTTCCAGGGTAACCTTTGCTTCAGTGCTTAGCACTGAAGCTCTTGTTTGTTAAAATGCTTTCCTATTTTAGGCTCATCGGGACACAAACGACTGAGATCCTTCTGCTGCTTTTCCATCTCTATGGGCGGAGATACAGATCTGACACACTGAGGAGTCCTAGATAAGAAGAAACAGGTCTGTGTCTGTTTTCAGTCTTTTCAGATTTGTTAAGGCCTTCTGGCATTTTTTAGTCCTGCCTAAAGGTGAGCCAGCCATAGTTCTTTTGTGGCGATTTTGTATATACTTCCCATGATACTTTGTATTAGCAGGGTATGTGTAATTTGGTATTCTTTTAGTAGTCTGTCTGGACTTCAGCAAGGCCTCTGACAGGGTACACTATTGAAAACCTATGAAGTAGCCCAATATGGAGTTCACTAACTGTACAAGAGGTGGCTAGCAAATTGGCAGACATTTAGGAAGCAGACGTGATGGTGGTACATGGTTACCATTCACAGTGGATGGATGTGATGAATGGAGTATCTCAGGGGTCAGTGCTGGGTCTGTTGTTCTTGAACATATTTATTGACGACTAGAAGGAGGAAGTCCACAGCATGCTGCTGAAGTTTGCTAACAGTATAAAATTGGCAAGAAGAGTAGACACAGCAGAGGAATGATGTTCACAACTTGGGGAGCTGCACACGTTAGAGGCATGGGCTGAGAAATGGAGGCTAAGATATGTTGTGGGAAGAACAAAGTATTACATCTAGGGGTGAAGACTCTGGGACACATCTGACAGCAAAACCAAGGAAAATCCTCCAGGAGTAATTAGGAATGTAAGGTAACGTTAGTCAAGCACTTTGCTGCTGCAGTCAGGAAAGTATTGCGCTGCCATGTTGCCAACCGGGGCTCGGGAGTATACTCTGGTCATGCAGGTAGCTGGTGCTGGGGGATTGTGCTTTCCAGCCCGGAGAGGGCAGCTGTGCAGCCCTGTAGTGGCTCCTGCAATGGTCAAGGGAGTTTTCTCCCCCACAGGAAGTCTGCTGCAGTTCCCAAGGCACACAATGTGCTGTTGGTGCTCTCTCAAGGGTGGCGAGAGGCAGACTCCATATAGGGGATAAAAATCCCAGGTTGTCATCTATGTGATAGTGCCAGTACACACAGGTCCCACCCCATGTAGCACTGCCACTCTGGACACCATGGTATCGACCGGTGGGGGATTTGCAATTTAGGTTAGTGAAGAATGGGGCTGGGGCTAGGGGTAACTAGGGGCTTTCTGGTGTTAACGTGCCTGGCAGGGCAGAAAAAGCATGATGGATACACAAAGCAAGCAAATGGAATTATGTTATACATTAGGAAAGGGGGTAACAAGCAGGTTAAGGGAGCTGATCCTCCTCTTGCACAAAGCCTTGGTTCAACCACAACTAAGTACTGAGTTTCGTTCTAGTTACTGCAGTAAAGAAAGAACACTGAAGGGATGTTCGGCATAGGGCTACCACGTAAACTGGTGGCACAGGAGGGCAAGCTCTACAAGGAGACACTGGACATAATCATTTAGCCTAGAAAAGAGAAGGTTGAGAGGGGACATGATCGTGGTTTTACGAATGCTAAAAGGATAGACGGGGGGGGGGTAGCTGCTGAGCACGAGCAACGAGCAGCAACTTTTCAGAGCTCAGTGCCGTTAGCTATCAAATCTGCTCTAATCCTCCTTTTTACAGGCTCTAAAACTGAATTTTGATAGCACCAGTGGAAAGAATGACCTCAACTTCACTAGGATGGATAATCCTAAGAGAGATAAAATAGCTGGTGCGCCCGAGAGAAACAAGGGGCCTAGTAGACCCGAGGAAACCACGCAGGCTGATGAGGCCTCCAGCTCGGGAGAAACGCTAACTACCCTTGCGAGCAAACTGCAGACTTTAAATGCCTCCATGTCTATCCTTAACCAGAAGATGGATGATTTTAACAGACGGGTCCTGGTCTTTGAAACATCGATAGATGGACTGAAAGGGGAACTGCAACAGATCAGCAAGCAAGCTGATGCATCAACTGGAGCCACAGCTCTTATGGCTAAAGAACTACAGCATTTGCGAGCTAGAATAGAGACCCTAGAGAACCAGTCCCGATCAGCAAACATCCGGACAGTGGAGCTACCTGAAAGTTTGGAGGGTGACCACCCAATTATGAACATTCATGACTGGCTGTTGGAGAAATTACCGCTGGAGGGAGTACAAGAGACATGGGACATCCCAAAAATATATCGGGTGACCCCCCCAGAAGACGGGCATCAGATACAGAAGAACCTCGTACCCTGATGCTGATCACCTTGAGTGTTGGAGCCAGGGATAAGATCCTTCATTATGCTCATTCAGCTGCACCATTAACGCAAGATGAGAATCCCATGCATGTCTTCCCAGATATCAGTTACGCCATGCAGCAGCGGCGTAAAAGGTTTGATGCAGTGGAACAAGTGCTTCGAGATCTGAATATATATTTATTTACTGAATTGTGTTGACCCGGTAAGCCCACTGGGCCTAGAAGTCCTTTTCTCAGGGGCAACTGGAGGGGGGGAAGGCGATACAGATGGTAAGCAACTGAAATTGAACCAGATTAAGCTGTTGGTAGTATTTTTAGTGAATGGGAGAAATTTGGCCAGGACATCAGGGAAACTTCCCCTACTCTTTTGTGATAAGTGCCATGGGATCTTTAGCATCCACCTGAACTACCACCAATCCAGACAGATGGGACCTCGGTTTAACATCTCATCCGAAAGACGGCACCTCTGAAGTGCAGCACCCCCCTCATGCGGCACTACAGTGTCAGTATTGGGATATTAACCCAAGTGCCAGATGTGGGAACTGAACCCATAGTCGCACACCACTATTTTGCTAGCATGGCTTCGGATCATCTACCAGAATAAAACATTTATCTTCACGGATCCAGTTGAAGCCAGTAAATGGATAAACCGTAGGATGGCAGAATTGAGAGTTAGACCAGAGGAATCGGAAGATGAAGATGCTCTGGATGTACCAGTACCTTGAGAGATGATATTTTCTGGGACTTCCTTAGAGACTGTAGTTTGCTAAGTGTTACATTTTGGGACTTTAATTTGTACACCATTTGAATGTTACAAATGGTTGCCTTCACAGATAAAAAGGTCTGTCTCAGTTATCTTTGGGAGCCTAGTCACTTGGCAAATAGAAGTTAGGTTGTGTCCTCTGTTCTTTCTTTGTTGCTGTCCTGCTTTTTCCCGATTTGTAGTTTGTAGCTTGGGAGGAAGTGGTTGCAGACTTTGTACTTAATGTGAGAAGTCTGCTGAACAATTATTATATTTTTTTCTCTTTTTCATTAAGCATTTACATATGGCATCAATTGTCCCATATAGGGATGCTGATACTACTGGATTGGATTGCTGGACAATCCTGTTTCATCAAGACAGGCCATATAGCTCCTGGACTCAAGAATGGCAAAATATGGCCTTCATTATAGGAAACCTCAGAATTGTAGTTACCCTCAAATGATGTACCACTGTACAGCTGACGCATAATGTACCCTTTGATTAAGGGAAACTTTTCCCAAATGATGTTTAGGAAGATGGTCCGTTAGCCGTATGTAATTCTCATCATAAGACTTGTTTATGATAAAAGATTTAAAAATAAAGTATAAAAAAAAGGATAGATGGCATATACACAGAATTTGAGCCGATTAGTGCAAACAGAACTAGAGGGTATGTCAGAAAACGGAGGGACGGGGGTCAATTAAGGGGAGATATCAGAAAACACTGGTTTACACAGAGGGATGTTAATATGTGGAATGGCGTTCTCAGTGAAGATGGTGGAAACTAGCACTGTTCAGGTTTCCAAAGCAGGACTACACAGATTCTTGAGGAAGAATGGCATTGAGGGTCATATAGCATGTGAAAGAGTAAGATTCTGGTTAAGCTTAGATGTGTGTCCATATTCAAACTAGGTACAGTCACTGCCATGCAACATTAGGGTCAGTCAAGACATCACAATACTATGTTACTGTGAGAACAGCAACTAAACAGGTCAGCCCTTTGATTTTAGCCTGTGAGACTGTTACACTCTCTGAAAATCCAACAATGATAATTGGGCAACATTGACTAAATTCAGTTTGAGTTCACACTGCTCTGACTTCTACACTTAATCCACTGGCTAGGAACTTCATAAAGTAGAAGAACCAGGACCAAAGATTAAAGATCAGCTGGGATGCTACTGCTATGATTGTGATATAACCTCAGTTTAATGAAACCCAGACCAGCACACAGCAATCTTTCCAGGAAGCCCTATATCCATGGATCTTGCCTGAGAAATGTTCACACTGTTCAGTTCTCAAGCTAGGCTCCCCAGGAGGGCGGTAATCTTATCTAGAACAGCAATTCCTCACTCTACTTGCTTCCTTCATCTCTTTACAAGAAGTCAAGGAATTGGAACTCTTGCTTTGCCTCCTATACAATCCTTCACTTCCAGAAGCATTTCAAGCCTTATCATTAAAACTTACTCCAGATCCCTCCAGAGAACCTGTAGCTCTTACTGTCACATATGTCCCCCCAAAAAACCAAACTCTTGCTATACAATCCCTTGCTAACTACATCTCCGGGTTCCCCCCCCAAAATGGAACACATCATAGTTGGAGACTTTAATGTGAACTGGCTTGCCAGTTCGGCTTGACACACCAAGGATACCTTTGCTGCGCTGGACCTGACCCAGCTAGTCAGCCAACCTACCAAGGTGAACCCCACTAATGGCTCTAGCACCATGATCAACTTTCTCCTCACCAACCATCCCCACAGAATCTCTGACCTGGTGGTCCTTCCAGACTCCCTAAGCAATCACTCACCCATCCTCTTTTCCTGGTCATATCTTCAGCAGAAACCCAAACTATATTGCCCAGGGTAGTCTCCGACCCGGAGGCCTCACAAAACTAAGAAAATACTTAACTCAGTGGGATTGGTCCCCCATCTCCCAGGCTTCTACTACAGATGAAGCCCTTAACTATTTCACCTGTTTTTTTAATAAAGCATGTGACATCTATGCCCCACTAGCAAAAGTGCAATCCAAGAAACGTAATGCCCCCGGGTCACGTCTGCACTGCTCCAACAGCTAAAGCACAGAGATGATCTCTGGCATAAAGCAGTCGCATCCGGCACGCAGGAGGACAGGTAAGCCTATAAAGCGGCTCGTAACAGATGCACTTGGGCCATAAAACAGGCCAAATCAGGGAAATACAAAACAACCCTTGCCTCCTCTGGGGGAATACTCAGTTGTTCTGGGACAATATCAAGGAACTCAACGGCAAATTCCGGCTCCCCCCACTAACTGTCAACAATGTCCTTACCACCGACCCGCTGGCCATCGCCAACTGCCTCAACTCATCATTCTCTGACGTTAGTGCAGTACTCCTAAATAACTCCTTCGACCCCACTCCTGCAACCCCACCCCCTAACACCCAGCATCCCCCCCTTCCATCTCAGGGTGAGCTCTACTAATGAGGCAAGGCCTTATCTCATTAAAGCACTGAGTGGCTCTTGCTATTGCAAAGATTCTTTTGATAAGAGAATCCTACATTTAGTACTAGATACAGTCCTCTCCCCACTGACTGACCTTATTAATCACTCCCTAAGTCTGGGGCAGTTTCCGGCAGCCTGGAAGACTGCCACAGTCACCCCAGTACTGAAGAGAGGTGACAATACCTCCCCCAATAACTACTGTCCCATATCCATTCTCCCACCACTCTCCAAAGCCCTCGAAAAAGTAATAGCCACCCAACTAACTCAGTACCTGCTTGCTCACAATCTACTTTGCAGGGAGCAGCATGGCTTCAGATCTGGGCACAGTACAACTACGGCTCTCACTGAGTTCTCTAATTTTATTCACTCTGCCCTGGTTAGAAAACACCTAGCTGAAGCGGTCTTCATCGACCTGTCAAAGGCCTCTGATACAGTCTCCCAACCCTTACTCTTAAGCACACTCTGCCATTTATTTATTTATTTAGTTTTTGTTTACCGGGTAGGTGCGCTAGCCAGCAGGTGACTATTTTCAGGCACGACCCGGGAGAGTACAATACAACATAACACATGGAAGCAACATTACAAATTGAGGCAACAACCATACAGAGTACATTCCGGACACATAGAGGTGGTTCCAGCTAGTCTAACATGATTTAGGCTATACTAAGCAGTGAGCAGGAGGCCATGAGCAAGGAGGTGTTTCAGGGGAGTGTTGGTACAAGTAGCGGGTAAGGAAGGGAGTTTAGGACCAATAGGGAAAGCTTACGGCTTTACCGGGGAAAGCATATGGAGATTGTCGGGTTTGTGGTTCCCCAACCGGGCAGGATGATGTGGAGTGAGGGGGGAGGGTGCAGGCAACATGAATAGAGGGAGAAGTAGTCGGCCAGTGTGTATCGGGGGGTGGGCCATATAGGGGAGACAGATAAAGCACCCAGAAGCAAGAATAGTCGGGAGGAAGGGTGGAAAGGAGCCGTAAACTGGCAGCCAGCAGCAGTCAGCCCGAGCGGCACCAGGGGACCCAGGGAAAGTAAGAGAAAAGATGCCAGAGACACCCCGGCGGCAGACTAGGGGGACGCCAGGTTCATGGCCCCACTGTCAGGGATGAGGAAGTGGGAGGGGTGGACGGGAGGAAAAAAGGCGGCTTGAAGTACGGCTTTAGCAGTAGGAGACCGGTAGGTGCAGCCGGGCTCGTGGTTCCGAGGCTGGGCATAAAAGCCGGTGGCAGCCCCTGTCCGTGGACATCCTGCGGAAAAGGTAGGCAACAGGAGGGGAGGGAGGAGGAGTGACCTTACTGTACTAACATCCACCTGTAGCAGGTTTAGACAATGCCCTGGTAGCGTAGAGGATAAAAACAATACATAATGAAAAGTAATGTAGGTGGTAGTAAGTAAGTGCAAACATTCACAAAACATATTTATAATTATATTTGAGGATAAAGTTAGGTTAGCTTGGAGAGAGAGGTTGGATTTTGGGGGAGAGAAAACAAGAAGAGAGGTAGCATGGAGACCAGTAGTAGGGGGTGGGGAGGAGAGGCAGGGAAGATTCGGGATCAGGTAGGATCAAAGCAGGTACATAGATCTAAGGTGGCCAGGTGTAGTTTCAGCCCGCGCTTGAAAGAAGGATGCGAGGGTGCATGCCTGAGGTCCAGTGGGAGCTGGTTCCACAACTTAGGGGCTGCATGTTGGAAGGAGCCAGTTCCTTTGTTGGTGCGGCAGCGGGGAATATCCAGCAGGTCTTTGTCAGCAGATCTGAGCGTGCGGCTTGGAATCGCAGGAAGAAGGAGCTTCGCAAGTGCAGCAGGCTGACTTTGTCTAAGGATAGAGTCATTTAGACAGGCCAAGAAGTAGCTTCTGAGCCGGGGGAGAGAACCACAAGGTCAGTATATAGCTGGCAGTGATGTTGAAGTCGTGGGGATTGTGCGAGCGTATCGGCATATGTTATTGTATGTAACATCCCATTTGTTGCAGCGCCGATTTTTGGGCAGAGATGAGTATAGGCGCACAGTGGTAGGTGTTATAGTAGGATCCCTGGCTATGGCAAGCTTTGCAGAGAGGTAAGCATATATCTTGTTCTTAGGCTGCTCCCAACTTGCAGTTAACGTTTTTGCAAGTGGCTTGGATGTGAAGGTTTAAATCAGCGATTGATCCAGTAGGATGCCCAGGTAGCGAAAGGAGGTAACCACCTGCAGAGGATATCCATTTAAATCAAGGATGCTCAGGGGAGTGGCACACATTCGGAGCTTTTGAGTGGTGCCGAGTAACATGGCATTAGTTTTGGAGGAATTCAGAATAAGGCGGTGGGAGTTTAACCAATGCTGGACACTGTAGTAGACTCTATTCAGCGATGTGTTAATGTGCTCTACATTGGGTGAGCTGGTATAGATAACTAAGTCATCTGCATAGAGGAGCGAGGAACAGGCAGGTATTTCGTCAGGGAGGTTGTTGATGAATAGAGTGAATAGAAGAGGACCCAGAATGGAGCCTTGGGGCACTCCGATGTTCGTAACCACAGTGGAGGAGATGGCTGGAGATGGCCATATAGGTCTGTCCCAAGGACCTGTCTCCTGGTTTACCAGTTAACTCACAGCTAGATCACAATGTATCAAAATAATCAACACCCTCTCAACCACCCTGCCAGTCCACTCTGGGGTTCCCCAGGGCTCCATCCTCGGCCCTCTATTATTCAGCATCTACCTAAGCACCTTGCCAAATCCTGCTTTGGCAACCTACTACTCTATGCGAACGATGCGGTTCTTTTTGCCTCGCACCCAGATCCCACAGTATTACAGTCCTCCCTCCAACACGCATTTAACCAGATTGAAAACTGGTTCCTAGACAATGTAAAAAAGACAAAGACTATGCTCTTTCCCCACCGACAGAATAAGACCAAGAAGGCACAGCTAAAAATCCTCTCCCACTCTCTCCTTCCTCTAGAACAGGTCCATACATATAAATATCTGGGCCTTACATTTGATTCCAGCCTCTCCTTCCATTTACACATTAACACTCTATCATCAGCCATAAATGTCCGTATAGGCCTATGGTATCGGCACAAGGATTGCCTACCTCCGGAAGCCCTTATTCTGGCTGTCACCTCCTCAGTCCTCTCCCTAGTCGATTATGGGCTCACTATCTACTTGCCCGCTGACCACATAGCCCTTAACAAAATCCACCTGGCCATAAATAAAGCGTGCAGACTCTTCTCCGGGGCAGACAAGCGTACCTATACTTGTGCCCTGTATGCCCTGACAAATCTCCTCACCCTGGATGAAAGGCTATTTTATCAAACATGTCTCCTTCACAAAGAAAATACACCTGTGGCTTACAATCTTGGGGGTTTCTGCCTCTCTCCTATCTTCCCACACCTCGGTGAACACCTGCACTGCCAACCCACAGGTGTGGGCCATCCAGAGGGTTAGAACCTCCTTAGCCCAAAGGTCATTCCCACACAGGGCCTCAGTCTGGTACAATGAACTCCCCTCTGACATCTCTCCTCCATCTCCAAATTAGGACATTTCAAGTCAGCCCTCAAAGAGCACATTCTCGTGTCATGGCACTACCAATGTACCAGCTAGTGCCCGGGTCATCTATCTATCATCTTACGGGACCACCCCTCCACTGAGCTCCTACTGACAGGGCTACCAAACATTACCTATTAACAATGCCTCCTTTGGCTCCATTCACAAGATATCCAATTCTCTACTTCGCTGTAAATATCAAACCTGTTACTCCCTCCCTCTATCAGCAAACTTATTGTTCTCTTGAAAACTGTAAAATACAGCTCTTGGTAACACATTCAATGCAATGTATAGCTGATCTTGATTCTGCCATATTGTATAACTGAAAAAACTGTAACCTTTAGCTGCCATTCTATGTCTATATGTATTAAGTGTTTGTATTTGTTTTTTCTGACGCGAAGCCTTTGTAAATGAGTCCCTGACTCAAAGGTTGTAATCCTAAAGTCTGCTAAATAAAATAAAATAAAATAAACTATGAAGCCAAAAGGGACTATCCAACAGCACATGATCATGTCAGCACTGAGCGGTCCTCTTTTTAGACAGCAAGGCAACTAACATCTCTACCTACTCATCTGCCAGCGTGTCAACACCAGTACTGAGACTCTGTATTCTCCATGTACCACTTACAAATGGCCAACTGTTTACTTTCACCCAAACAAGGAACTATTTACATGGGCAGGCAGTTGTATACACACCGATTGTCTCAGCTGTCCCCTAAATGGCATGAAGTGACTGTATTTATTGGATTGGGATTCATACTTTTCCCCCAGATCTAGATTAGCTATCCTTCCAACCCCAAGAACCCTTCACTCCCCACGACCACCACACTCACCTGAACCCTGCGGCTTGCCTTCCGCCATGGCAGCTGCATGTGATGGGGACAGCAAAGCATTCATGAGGGGATTGGAGGTTTCCAGGGCCTTCACTCATCCAAGGGCTGTCTGCTATTTTGTCCTAAGTGCAACACTCCGGCCAAGGTGCTAGCATGTTCGCTCCATGCACGAGTACACAATGGCATGCTCTTACACAGGGCCTCCAGGCCCCAACCTTCCCTGATGGCAATGGCTAAAGTAATCCAATGTTGATGCCCCACAGCCGCCACTCATATCCCGTGCACCATTGCTACTGTAAATTCAGTTGTATTCTTACTCCCTCCCCTCATTTCCTGTTCTTACAGGTTACAACATCTGCCATATACAGTCCAACCCGCTTAAGTGTATACCCAGCTTAATTGATTACATGTTCAACATCCCAAATCATTTCCTATGCCTGCGGCATTATTTTGCACAGACAAGAACTGAGTGGCCCGTTCAAATGAATAATTCTGGCAATGGTTTCAGACTACCTGGTGCTCACTGCCACAGTTGTGTCACAACAATAATGCCAACTGGCCCTGGTGTGTTTCCTGTTCGACCTAACTAGTAGTTAGCTGCCAGGGGTATTACAGCCTGCTCCCTGTCATTACATACCTTGCTATCCTGCAGCAGCCACTGACTCTTCGGCACTGAAGCACTGAGCCTTCTCTTTCTGAGAAAGTCAAAGCCCTTGATTTGCTGCCTCTCTTAGGCATGATACAGTCAGAAGCTGTCCATTGGTGGGGTGTTTCACAGCCACACACACACACACACACACACACACACACACACACACATATGCCAACAGTTCTTAAATATCATATGTATCATAGGTATTACAGAGCTTTAGAGACTTTCGTCCATATTTGCTCGCCATCTATTTAAGAATATCCCTTTATATTTTTTTATCTTAGATGGACATCCAAACGAGTCTTTAAATGTATCCATATTTTTACTGGCTACTACATCTATCGGTAGCTCATTCCATATTTTTATTACTCTTACAGTGAACCACATCATTCTTCTTTTGGTTTTACATTGTTCCCCTGCAAGCTGGAGTGGGTGAGCCCTAGTATCATAAGTTTGTCCCCTCAGTACAAGGCCTAATTGTTCCCATAGTGACTGATCATTCAGTGCCCTAAAGAGCATGCATATATCGCCTCTTAACCTACGAAACTCCAGGGCATATAGCCCTGGCGTTTGGAGTCTGTCATTATATTCCATTCCTGTTACTTCAGTTATCCTCCTAGTAGCTCTCCTCTGAACCCCCTCAACAGCCTTTATTAAACCTTTATTCCCCGGAGCCCAAAATTGAGCACAGAACTCACATGGGGCCTCACCAGGAAGCATACAATGGCAGCATCACCTCTCTATCCCCTCTTTATATGCTTGTGGATACAATGAAGTATACCACTTGCTTTTTTATCACTTGCTGACAGTGCAAAGTTGGGCTGAGATCATTATTTACCCTGATGCCAAGATCTCTCTCATCTATAACTGCCTTTAGAACAGTACCCCCCAACTTATACTGGGCTTCAATGTTGTTTTTCCCAAAGTGCATGACTGTACATTTGCTAATGTTAAAAGTAAGTTTCTTTTTATATGCCCAGCGCACAAGTTCAGTTAGGGCTTCTTGGAGGATGTTACTATCATCTAGATTATTAACTGTGTAACCAATACGGGTATCATCCGCAAATTTTGACAGCCATATCTCTGATGTTGTTTTCAATGTAGAAATATATATATTAAACAAACTGGAACAGAGTACCGATCCCTGAGGTACTCCACTAGTCACCTCCTCCCAATCAGAATATAGGCCCCTAATACAGACTCTTTGCCTTCTATCCAAGAGCCAGGATGATATCCATCTAGTAATTTGACCACTAACTCCCTGTTCAATTAGAGCGTCGATAAGTTCTCCGTGAGGTACCTTATCGAAAGCCTTGGAAAAGTAAAAAAAAAATAACATCCACTGCATCCCATTTATCAAGGGCGTTACTAATTTTGCCATAAAATTCTAACAAGTTGGTTTGGCATGATCTTCCTTTTGTACACCCATGTTGTGTGATGTCGGTATTATCTCCCAATAATTCTCCAATATAATCCTTGATAATACCTTCCATGACTTTACCCAAGACAACAGTCAGGCTAATTGGTCTATAATTAGCAACGTCCTGCCTAGAGCCCTTTTTAAAAATGGGCACCACTGTAGCTTGCTTCCAAACTTCAGGGACATATCCCGTGTTTATTGATTCAGTAAATAATTCAGAAATAGGGCCAGCTAATGGTTCGGTTAGTTCTATAAGAATTCGTGGATGTAAACCATCTGGACCCTGGGCCTTATTGGGGTCCAGCCTTTTAAGGCGTTCTCTCACATTGTAGCATTCAAAATTACATTGTCATCTAGACTGGGATCTAAATGTTTTTTTGAGGCATGTGTTTTACTGTTGAAGACAGAGGAAAAATAGTGATTAAAAACCTCCGCCATTTGTAAATTATCAGTCACTACGGTTCCTTCTAAGTTTTTTAAAGGGCCTAAGCTAGTCTCTCCCCCTTTTTTTTTTTATTAATATATGCATAGAAGGATTTGTAATTATCTTGTACCCTACATGCCAATTTCAGCTCATGGTTTCTTTTGGCCCTCTTTATATCTCTTTTGGTTTGTTTTAAGTAATTTTTATAAATTTCCCAACACTCTTAGTTTTCACTAAGTTTAGCCCTTCTAAAAGCGTTATTTTTTTATTAATAGATTTCCTAATCAATGAATTCATCTGGGGGGTATTTCTCTCTTAACACCGTCATATTTCTTAATTAGTGGTATATGAACTTGGATAACCTTAGATAGTTTATTATTGAATATATTCCACATACTGGTAATATATTGGTTATAAAACGCACATCCCCAGTCCCAGTTTGCCATATCCCTTCTAATCTCCTCAAAATTAGCCTTTTTAAAATTGAGTATAACTGTACTGCCTATTTCGTGACCCAGGGTCCCCGTGAAGTTAAATTCCACCACTAAATGATCACTTGAACTAAGTGGGGGCATGGTCTTACAGTCATGGACATAACTGCCCATGTTACTCAAGACCAGATCTCATATATGCTTGTCCCTAGTGTTGTCCATAACATATTGCTCCATAGCCCCAAGTAAGAAGGTCTCCAAATATTGTTTTTCAATTGATGTTTCTGCAATTAAATTTGTCCAATCAATCCCAGGAAGATTGAAATCCCCCACGAGTATTGTATTGTCAAATAATGTTTTAAATATTTTTCACTGTTCAACAGTTTATATTACCTACACTAAAAGTAAGCAGCAAAGCAAATAGAAAATGCAAGTTTTTGTGTTTTTCTATACACCCTGTTAAGCATACAATCCACTTGGCCGATTTAGAAATCCTGGCAAAAGGGGTACTTACTTAAGAGGGTTACACAGTACTGTATATACTGTGCCATATGCTGTATGAGATACTGTAACACAGACAAGGGAAATCATAATGTACTGTAAGGCACGGCCATTTGGATCAGAAACAAGCAAATCCACATGCTTGATCCTGGATGCTAGAAGAAAGGATACGACCCTGCTCAATGAATGTGATAGCTGTTTTCAAGTTCTGGGCCATCTTCAGCTTTGCCATGATAGTAGGGAGACGTCTCCTATAAAGGATACAAAACAAGAACTTTAAACACTAATTAGAACTACAAAAGGGTTATCCAAAATGCACACTAGGAACAGGAAATAAAGCCAAAAACAATATTCTGACCATTAGGGCTTCTTAGGAATGATCTATGGAGACACCTAGGATGCACCTGGAAACAAACTATCACAGTTTCATGTGCCTTTACTTGGCAAAAAACAAAAGCAAACAAGGTTAGACTAAGTGCACTTTTTTCTTTGTTAATTCTTCTCACGTCAATGCCAGTGTAACCGATAACCTGTGGATCCTGCACCACGCTGCTAGGCCACGCACCCACCCTTGGCCTGACAGTGGAGAGCCCTCACTGTTTCTAGCCTACAGGCTCCTCTCCTCCCTCGGTTACCATATAGTTGCACTGGACTATGAATGCACTGTATTATGTATAAGACAAGGCCTCCCTGAGGCGGCTTACTACCAACGCATATCATGCATTGCTTTAGCTACCAATTGTATAGGTCTTAACTGCTCATTAGGTAAATATGTCGATAGCTCTGCCCTGTTTTAGCTACCAAATGTATAGGCATTAACTCATGCTCACTGTACTTATACTCTGTATGATTGCTCACCCACATTTATTCTATGTATGTACTGTATGAATGTCTATGTTTTATTCTGACGTGGAGCCTTTGGAAACGAGTCTATGACTCAGAGGGTTGTAATTCCAATTTCCTAAATAAATACATTACAGAGCTTTCCTGAAGAAGACCTAAAGGTTGAAATGTTAATTTTTACTTTATGATACATGGAGAGCAATATTATCTTTTTCCTCAGTAGATCGTGCTGGTGCTGCTGTTGTGTTCTCAATCTACCTCCAGGCTCCCATGTAAACATCAGAGAGGCTGTTCTCATCCCCCCATAGGAAGATGCACATGTAGTTGGCCATGGTAGGAAATGGGACACAATGCGGGCAAACATGTTTAGAAACAGCAGAGCTCAGAACTGAGATTGGAGTTGCGATCGGGAGTTGTTTTGAAGCTGTGCGCATGTAGCCAGTTGTTTTGAAGCTGCGCACAAGTCCACTACTGAACATGGATAAAGTCCTGTGAAGCCGCTCAGAGCTATGATGTCTTTAAGGGGAACAGTCAGCATTAAGAGCCCCACACCCAGTGTGGGGCTGGTCTCAATCTGCACTATGTGTGCAAAAATATATATATATTTTTCTTTATCTACTGTTTACTGTAGTATAGTAGATTATATCTGGCTGTTTTTGATGACTTTTAAGCTGACATTTTCTTTAACTGCAAATCCCAGAATGCCCTGCGGCTGACATCAGAGAAGGGCTACAGCAGGGGGAGATTCAGTAGCTTGCAGTACATGTTAGATATTCATTCCTTCCTGCCTCCCACAGCCTTCCTTTGATCCCCAGTAGCAAAACTAATGTCCAGGAATAATGAGAACTTAGATCCAGCTTCCAAAGACATGGGTCCTTGCTGTCTGGCCGCAGCCAAAATGTTATTCCTTTCATAGGGGCCCACTAAAATCACCAGGAATATTTGAGTGCCTGCCCCTTCCTGTTCTTTTCCTGAGTGTAATCTGGTACGCCCTGTGTACTACTGGTCTGTGCTCCAAATGAAGGGTCCCCTCCAGCCACTGTCCCCGAAAAACTGACAGGATCCCCATCATCCACTAACTTTGGCAAACCCAGCACAGGAATACTGAAAGCGCTGGTCTGGTTTTCAGGGCTTCACGTTGAAAGTGAAGCATTTGATTTTCTTTGATTAGTCCAGAGGATGTAGTGCTGCATCACAAAGCAGAGCTGGCCTACTCTCTGGCTTCTGTGAGTGCCATACACGACTACGTTTCCCACATGGTCAGCCTAGAATTCAGTTCTTGAACCTCCATGTCCAAAGTCACTACACAAGTGTCCAATTCTTTGATGGCTCTTAAAGGAGTACTACACCCTATCTTATTTTAATTTGTCAACAGATAACTCTTTTCATGTAGCTGTTGGGGATGCATGTGTTTGCTTTCGTTTGTTTTCACTGTTCATAACAGCTCCTGTAACTAGCCTGGGGGTCTCCACTTTCTGGTTGTCGAAATCTCATTATAATTAATGAGTCTCCCCTTTTGCAATAGAGAGACCATGGCATAATTTGCCGTTATAAAGGAGCGCTTAACACTGCAAACATGCACTGTTCTCCTCTCAAGATAGCCCTGCAGCTGCCTCCCCTTCTGGCTCAGCTCTTCTGACCCGCAGCCCAGCTGCCAACCAAACACAGCGGTAAGTACAATTAAATATACAAAACACAAGAACTTCTGCTCTTACAGAGATAGGGGATACCAAAATATGATATATAACAGAAAACCCTGAAACGCCGAAAATGAAACTTGCCAACCGGACAAACTATACGAACGTGGCCATACTGAAACGCTGCTATTTTATATAATTGCTGTGGCCAAAAAGGGAGACCTAGCAATTATATAGGTCAATCAGAGGTAGTGTGTGTGTAACTGAGTTTACACACACGGGGTTAGATGCTTTGCACAAACCCCAGAGAGCGTTTATGTAGCATCTAACCCTTCGGGTGTGTGTAAATTCTTGTTAAACACACCACCCCATACTTTATTCTATATGTCCCAGACAGATGCATTAGCATATAAGATCATTATGCCACAGCACCCATTTACATCATGTATCTGTATGCTGAAAGTGCGCATAACCTGAAACAACACTCTGGAAATGCACAGACTGAATGCAGTTTAGAGGGGAAAAACTGTATTTCATCTAAGACAGTTTACAATGCTAACTGAAAGTAAATGTGGTATTTCACACCTTGCTGCAACTTGTTTTGTTGAATTCTAAGTAAGTAGACTGGCATACTGTGGAGTCTAAAGTGTGCTGACATATCATGTTCTCGTATGCCAATGCAGCTGTCGGGCACAATGGGATTTCACAACCAGAAAATGCAGACCCCCAGGATAGTTACAGGGATTAGCATGAACAGTGAAAATAAACTAAGGCAAACGTATATATCCCCAAAGATCACACGAAAAGAGTTGTTTGTGTTGTCAAAGAAACATATTTACAAGATGAGGGGGTAGTACTCCTTTAATTTGTCCCTGATCATAAGTTCTAATATGGACTGATCACTGGCAACCACTGGTTTCCCCATGCTACTATGCCCGGCTCCTTGCTATCCTTTCCTGGCTCCTTATTTTAGGTGGCCCCTTATCTCTGCCATCCAAAAATCACTTCACCTAATGCCCACATGGTAAACTAACATTACTGAACAGCTGGGAAAGAAATACACAAAAAATATGTTTTTTAATAAAGAAAGTTAAGTTCCTCATGGGAGAGCTGAAATGAACACATCTTTTCTGAATGACTGCTAGTTCCACCCCACATTTATTTATTTTTTAATGTATATTTTATGCCCCCTTCTCGCTAGTGTTGCTTGCCCAGCTCCTATCCTCCCACGCTCCCAGTGCTTAGCTTCTCCTTGCCCCACCCCCACCCCCACTTTACCTCAGGCAAGGCCTGGCCACAGTCAGGCAATATTGCCCGCTCCTTCCTGGGTTCTATGGTGCAGGCAGAATCCATAGTAGAGGAGGAGCTGGTGGCAGGAATTGGGGCCCCGAGCTCGTCATGAAGTCATGCAGCACGACCCAGAGTATTTTAATTTTCCTGGGTTCCCCACCCACAGGACACCTGTCACACACGGTGCTCTAGGTGCAGATGCGCGCACGCACACACACACGCACGCTCACTACTGTGTGCTTGTATACAGCCCAGACCAGGTCCTCCCTCCCGTGCAGTATGTCTGCTGCACTACCAAACTGTGGTGACCCAGGTGACACTGCTGTATTGGAGGGCAGTAATCCTTCCTGCCCAGAGAGGGCAGCATCCACTGGGACACCTGATCCTCCTCTCCCCAGCTGGTCCCAATGACCCTGGCTTATTCCCAAACCCAGGTCATATGCGGCACAAGCAGCAGGTCCAATGCTGTGCCAGTGGCTTTCAGTATTCAATTTAAAATACACATTCCCCCCATGTTGGGTAGTCTGGCATCTAGAAAGGGATTACTGTTGATTTTCATTTCGATACTCCTGATAACATTTACTGCTGTATGAATACGTGGAGGAGCCGTGGTCACACTTGCAGTACTTTTTCAGAGTGCTCTTAGCATCAACTGGGTTTTCAATTTCTTATACATGCTTTCTGTTTCTATGCCCAATTTTTTTTTTCATCCTGAAGCATCAATTTAATAAGAGATTTAATATTAAAAACAATACAGTAGCTACACAAATCTGGACAAACAAGTCCACAGTGATCCAGTGAACACCAGGTGCCACAGGAAGTGGTGTTAGTAACTCTGCAAAGGGCTCTCACATTGGTTAACAGTAAGTACAACAAAACGCCAGCATGCTATTTGGAGGACACTATGCTGGTGGAGATACCCTCGTTTGGGCGAGATGTTAAACCAAGGTTCCGTCTGCTGTTCTGTTATTTGTTCGTGTCGATGTAAAACATTTAATTAAACAGTAGGGGAATTTCCCCATTGTCCTGGCCAAATTTCCACCCATTTCACTAATCCACCAACAGAGTAATCTGGTTCAATATCAGTCCTCTTGCATCTGTTTCCCCTTGTCCCTCAGAACAAGGCTGAAAACACAAAGTACTTCCCAGCCCTACCTTCCTGGTAAAAAAAAAAAAAAAACTTAAAACCTTTTGCCTCTTATGAATGTTATTTTTTCCATCCCACTCTGTCTTTTCTTTCTCATCATATGACATACTGCTCTGTCTATATCTTTAAACCATCTTATTTTAAAAGAATCGGTATGCGTGAGAAAACATGCGTGCACTGTGGTAAATTATTCATAAATTCTATTCTTACCCATACTGAGATTGGTAAATCTTTCCTCCTTACTTGGTTATGTTTTTCCAAGTACTGGCTCCGTGTTAAGTTGCAATACTTTGTAGATACATCGCATTTGTTTAACCGTACTCCAAAATACCTGATACCTTTCTTTGCCTATATGACCAGAAGAAAAAAATTACTCACTTCAGTAATCTTCTTTCTTCCAGGGAATCCACTAATGTTATTAACTTCTGCAGTGTCCTTTTAGGGCAACACTGCCCCGGAGAGAAATGGAGCTATATGCAAATGATGGAACTATTTGCCTCGTGGCATTTTTTCAAAAGCTGCCCAGCCAACTGCCAGTGTTCTAACACCTCATATTTGAACGAAGCCTGCAAAGAGGCCCAACTATAACAATCTAACACTAACAAAAAGCCCCAAATGGGGCAACTATTACAATATTAACACCCCCTTTCAATGTCAGAATCACCTGAGAAGGGGGAACAAGGACCAAAGTGGCTAAAAATAGATAAAGCAAACATGCCAGTAACTGGCACCCCTACAGCTGATTAATCAGTCAGGGATGTAGAAGTCTCCGGCTCTAGAATGGGTGGTAAGGATGGGAAAGTTAATAATGTTAGCGGATCCCCTGTAAGAAAGAAGATTACTGCGGTTAGTAATTATTTCTTCTTACCCCAGGAATCCACTAATATTATTAACTTCTGTAGACTACAAAGCAGTACCTTTGGAGGTGGGCACAGAACCAATTTAGGAGAGGGACTCTGCAGACCTGCTGTGCCAAACCTGGCATCACTTCTGGACGAGGGTTCAGGCTATAATGCTTTGTAAAGGTGTGGACTGACTTCCAGGTAGCTGCTTTACAGATTTCCAAAAGGGGCACCTCCCTGGCAGCTGCTACACTGGTAGCTGTATCCCTTGTGGAATGAGCCCTGAGCCCTGATGGGGGCTCCTTTCCCACCCTGGAATAGCAAAACTGGAAACACTGAACTATCCAACAAGAGATAGCTCTTTTGGAAGCTGGATTTCCTTTGCCCACATCACTATAGGTCAGGAAGAGCAGTTGCCTGTCCTGCCTGTGATCACTGGTATGAGTTATGTAGTAATTCAGGGCTTTTTTTACATCCAGACTGTGCAGTCTACATTCACCTGAGCAGAAATGCTCAGTGAAAAGACTGGCAAAGTAATAGACTGGTTCAGGTGAAAGTCTGATACGACTTTGGGTAGTAACTTCTCATTTGTTCTCAGCACTACCCCGTCTCTATGACAGGGGCTATAGTCCTTTTCCATGCACAAGGCCTGGAGCTCACTGATCCTTTAGGCAGAAGTGATGGCCACCAGAAAAAACTGCTTTCCAAGTAACATACTTGAGGACTGATGAGGCCATGGGTTTGAAAGCGGGAAGTATGAGCTGAGCAATGCAGATGTCTAGGTCCCAAGCTGGCACTGGTTACATGTAAGGGGGGTACAGGTGGGACAAATCTTTTAAGAACCGTGTGAAGATCAGATTGGATGCTATGGAGGCTTCTTTTCCAGCAGAGATGTAAGCAGACACTGAAGCCAATGTACTTTCAGGGTCGAATGCTGTAAATCCAGGGCGTGCAGGTGTGTTAGGTAATCCAACAAGGCTGGGATACCTGCCTGCGTTGGGACCACACCTTTGGAAGAGCACCAAACTGAAACCCTTTTCCATTTTGCAGCGCAGATTTTCTTAATAGAGGGTTTTCTGTATCCCCTTAAAACCTCCAGGATACTTTCTGAGAGTTGCAAGCCTGCATACTCTAAGTCCTCAAGGGCCAAGCCTTGAACCTGAGGAGCCTAAGGTTGGGGTACATGATCCCCCCTTGGTAGGAAGTCAGCAGGTTGTGCCTCTGAGGGAGGTGTATAGGCTTGGCCACAGACATGGAGAACAGCAGACAGTACCATGGCTGCCTGGCCCAGTCCAGTGCTATCCAAATCATTGATGCTGGCCGAGATCTGAGTTTGATTGGCACCCTAAATAACAAAGAAAAAGGAGGGAAGGCATACAAATGCCTCCCTGACCCATCCAAAATCAGAGCATCCAGGGGGACTGTGCCCATCTGGTGGTCTGCAGCAGTACTGAGGCAGGTGGAGATTCTCGTGCAATGCAAAGAGATCTATCTCTGGGGTCCCACATCCCACCTTCTGAAAACTACGACCAGCACCTGCTTGTTCAGGGCCCACTCATGATGGGCCCGATTTATCCTGCTCATGGCATCTGTTAGGTGCTGTCATTTCCTGGCAGATGGACAGCTTGCAGAGAGGCACTGAGGGAGTAGGTCAGACTCCATATTTTCATCGCCTCTGTACACCAAAGAGTGGATCTTGTCCCTCCTTGTTTGCTGATGTAGTACACTGTGGTGGTATTGTCTGTTCTGACTTGTACCACCTTCCCTAAGGCAGGGGAGCAAAAGTTTGCAGGTATAGAAGCACTGCTCTCAGTTCCAGCAGGTTTATGTGCTGGAGTGACTCTGCACTTGACTAAGTACTGTGAGTGGTGTGCTCTCCTAGATGGGCCCCCACCCCAGTAAAGATGCATCTTTCGTAAGAATCAGATGTAGACTACTGTTGGAAGGGGAAACCTTTTCTCTGAGGTTGTCTCCTTCCATCCACCATTGAAGTGCCTGCAATAACTCCTTTGTTACTGGGATTGGCTCTGAAAGCGGGCCTCTTCCATGGCACCAGTGAGCTCCAAGATGGAACTGGATGTCCCTCATCTGAAACCTGGAGCCCAGGACTGTAGCTGTTGCTGAAGCCATGCGGCCCAGCAGTTGTAGGAACTGTCTTGCTGTTTATGGTGCCAACTGCAGAACGTTGCTTACCGTTTCCTGAGGTATGTAAGCTCTTCCCACAATGGTATTCAATTCTGCACCTATGAACTGTGTGTCTGCACAGGGATCAAGACTGACTTTTTTTTTTCTTTTTTTACATCTATCAGGAACCCCAGGAACTGTAGAAGTCCTGTGTTACCCGCGAGTGATCCCTTACCTGCTGGGGAAGCTTTCCCAAGACTAGCCAGTTGTCCAGGTAGGGAAAAACTGATACACCTAGTTTTCTTAGGTGAGCCACCACCACTGACCAAAGGGTAGTGTTGAAAACTGGCAGTAACCTGAAAGGAGTCTGACCCTTAGGTATTTCTCATGAAACTCCCTTATGGGAATGAGGAAGTATACGTCCTTCAGGTCTAAAGAGGCTAGCCAGTCTCCCTTTTTTGTTTTGCTGGCAGAATGATTGCCAGTGTGACATTTTGAACCTGGGTTTTACCAGGTGTCGAAGTAGTGAGTCCAACTGCCCCCTACAGGTGGTAGGGCCTGAGAAATCAAGTCAGGGGTTCTGCTTTGGTTGTGGCTGAGCTTGTTCAGCCTGGGAGCCATGCCTGGAACCCCTTCTTACCCCTACCCCTGTGGGGATGGTACTGCAGCTGCTGCGGCACAGCCTGGGCCTGGGCCTGGTGTACGAGGCCCTATCCTTACCTCCCCTTCCATAAGACTTAGGGGAAGGAGAGGATTTCTTCTTAGTTGTGTTGCTTCTGTAGGTGGTTTTATATTCATCCACCGTTTTCATGTAGGCCTCGGTTTGCTCACCAAATAATTCGTTTTCCACAGGGAAATCCATGGTCTTAGCCTGAGTGTCCTGCATTAGGTTAGTTGCCCTGAGCCAAGCAAACCTCCTGAGGGCTACTGCACCAGCCATCCATCTAGCAGCAGTATCATTAATATCAGCTGCCATTTGAAATTGGTATTTTGAAGTTTCCAGACCCATTCGGGCAGTTTCAACCAGGTCTGGAGCTGTGTTAGAAGGATTCCTTTCTAAGGTGTGCAGTACTGGCTCCCACAGAGTTTTTTGGTACTGGGCTGTACAGGCTTGGCAACTGGCTTGTCTGATTGCTAATGAAGCAGAAAGATAGCCCTTTTTTGCCATGCTATCAATTTTTCTTGAATCCTTCTCAGGTGGGTGTGAGGCTAGAGGCACCTTAGCCCTTTCACATGCTGCCTGCTGGACAACACCCTGGTGGTTAGGGTAAGTGAAAAGAAACTCAGTATCTGTCCTGTCAAGCTGGTACTTTTTGTCACACTTTGTGTTAATAGGAGGAGCAGTATTGGGCGCTTGCAATATATTTATTTATTTATTAAATTTTGATAACCGGGTAAGCCCACTGAGCCCCGAAGGTCCCTTTTTCAGGGGTGACCCAGTGTTAGTTACACAGTAGAACATTTCATATACAAAAAAGGTACAGAGCAAAGCATTTGACCATGTCAGGTTACAATCTGGTCATCACAGCACAGAGTACAGAGGTCAGGTCTTTAGAACATGGTATGGGTTAATGATTCACACATTAGGAATAAGAGCAAATTAGTATGGGGAATGGACATGGACATTAGTAGACAATCAGGGCAACTGGCAGAGGACTGGACTGGGCCAGCGTACGTTTGTGCACTAGTCTATCCTACTCAGTGTTCTTACACATGTACAAGTGCTATTTCTGAAGTGATGTTCCCGAAACCCAGACTGGAAGATTCCCAAGGAGGTTGCATCCTGCAATTGTTGTGGGAGCTTACTCCATAGCATTGGGGCTGCATGGGCGAAGGATTTATCACCCGCTGCGGTGCAAGCCCTGGGTATTTCAAGGAGATTTCTCCCAGTGGTTCGAAGCTGTCTGTCCGTACTCTTATGGACCAGCAGCCCAGTCAGACTGTCAGGGAGGCTGTTGAGCAACTTATAATTGCACTACATAACAGTGGGTACTGAAGTCAATTTGTAAGAGACAGCCATTTAAGTGAAGCTAGTGCCTTGCAGTGGTGTCTCCTTTTGCGAGACAATGTGGCGAAGCGGGCCACCTTGTTGTATAGTACCTGCATTCTGGCGAGCTCCTGTTTTCCCAGGCCTTGCATGACAGAGGCGGCATACGTCAAGGTTTGTAGCAGTATGCTGTTGGCTGTTGTAATCCTGGTTTCAGGGATTAGCTGAGTATTCAGGCAGTAGAGCAGGCCCAGTTTGTGGTGTAGAGTTTTGGTTACCTGATCCACATGAGACTTCAGAGTAAGGCCTTGGTCCAGTTTCAGTCCTAGATATTTTAGGGATTTCACAACCTCAATAGAGGTACCCATAGTGGAGACTATTGAGAGTAGAGAGGTTCGGTCCTGGCCAAGTGTTCTGGGGCAAAGACCATGGCCTTTGTTTTTGTGGCATTGAGGATTAGCCTGTTTTCTGCCAGCCAGGCCTCTAGTGATGCAAGGTCCGATTGGAGGTGGACCCCAATATCTGCTGTGCTACTTGAGGATTGGTAGATCACTGCATAATCTGCATACTGGACCAGCGAGCATCCTCTGCAATGTTTGTTTGGGTCACTGACAAATAGCGTGAATAGGAGAGGGCCCAGAATGGATCCCTGGGGTACCCCCTCCTTGAGGATAGGTGGTTCAGATATAGCACCTTTCCATTAGACTGGGAACGCTCCATCAGGTAGCTACCAAACAAGGCTAGGGAGTGACGATCGAGCCCAAGGTTACCCAGTTTGCTTAGCAGAAGGTCATGATCTACTAGGTCAAAGGCCTTGGTCAGATTTATAAAGACAGCCCCTGTAGGGGTACTCTTGTCCAAGGCAGTGATTAAGTCAGTTGAGAGCGTGATGAGAGCTGTGTCCGTCCCATGGCTTCTTCTGAATCCATGCTGTGTATGTTCTAGCAGTGTGTTAGTTTCCAGATAGTCTCTGAGTTGGCAGTAGACTAGTCTTTCCTGGATTTTGGCTAGTGTGCATAGTAAAGAGGTAAGCCTGTAGTTGCCTATGGACTCTGGGCCTCCCTTTATGAATGGGAACCACATTTGCCTGCTTCCATCTTTTAGGTACCACCCCTTTAGATAGTGACCTCTTGATGAGCCATGCGATCAGGAGCATTATGGCTGGAGCAACTGCCCTGAGCAGCTTTGGGTCCAGTCCCTCTGGCCTGGCTGAGCATTTCTCCTTGATGGATTTGAGCAGGGGGGCACTTCCTTAGCCCTTACCAGCCTTAAATGAAAGAGTGGTCTGTCTGGGCTCTGAGTGTCTGTGCTTTGTTGTCCTGTGGGTCTTGGGGGAGGCTTGCCTTATAGTCCTCCAAGTCCGTGAATATCTTGTTAAAGGCTGAGGCCATTTCTTTCCCATCAGTAAGAGTGCGGCCATTGTATTGGACCCTGAGGTGGCGTGCTGCTGCCTTTTATCAAGGCATTGATGCACGACCAGAAGGATCTGGGGTCTGCAAGACTGGAATGTTGTAGGCCCTTGACATGCTTCCGTTTCGCAGTCTTGGCTGCTTGTTTGCATTTGTTCCTACAGGTTCTGTAGGTCACCAGGTCCCCTGGGAGATTTGTAGTTTTATATTTTTCCAGGCCTTGTCCCAGCTCATCATCTTATTTTTCAGTTCAGGAGAAATCCACCTGTAACAGCGACCTTTGTTTCTTAGCCTCCTCAGGGGAGTGAACTGGTTGGCTGCTGAGATAGAGGAGCTTTGGGAGTACTCCAGGGCTTCATCTAGGCTAGGTAGTCACCGAATGGGGCTCCAGTCCATCTTATAGAGGTGCTGCCAGAAGGCATCCTCAGCGAACTTTGTGTAATCTCTAGCTGCAAAAAGCCTAGGAGGGACCTTGGGTGCTCTGTTTTTCCAAGTGCAAAAGATAAGTGAGTGGTCACTCAGGGTGTCCACTAGAGTACCGGCCACCTGGATGTTTAGGGTATTGGATGTCAGCACCCAGTCAGTGTAGTGTGGTGTGGTTACCCATCTTGGCATTACGCCTAGTTGTTTCAGTGATGACCTGCTCCAGATGTGCCTCCAGGAGTGAGGTTCTGTAGCTCTGCTCAGTGTTAGAGGCCCAGTTAAGGTTGAAGTCCCCCAGTATTAGCAGTTCAGTAGCGGCACTTTCCGCTATTGCCTTGGTTAGAGCCTCAAAGGCTTGGAGAGCAGTTTTAAGAGTGTGGTATAGGCAATCTATTGTTAGGTGTTTGGCAAGGCCTAGTGTGATCATGATAAATATACATTTGCCACCTATGCAAGCAGTGTAAAGGAGTGGGGTGATCACCGTATCTAGAGTGTCCTTGACATACATAAGTACACCTCCCCCTTTCTTACCTATTCTGTCACCGTGGAGTACCCAGTGACTTCGATATCATGCGTTAGGATGTGTGGCTTTAGCCATGTCTCTGAAAGTGCCAGAATGTCTGGTTTGAACAGTTCCATCCATCCCTGGACTTCATGTATTTTGGGGTGCAGGCTACAGATATTCATGTGGGTTATTCTTAATCCTTTATGGGGGATCCAGTTCAAGTCTTGGGGAGACCCAATATTAAAGTTTGCCACTGGGGGGCCTGGGCTCAGCTCAATATCACCTGCCAGGAGTAGCAGAGCTGAGAGAAATGTTAGTAGCTTTGGGACGGCAAGCTGCTGTACATCCCTTAGCCCATGTTCCCTCGAGCCACGGAACATCAGATAGGAGGCATCCATCTTAGTTAACCTAGATCTCCATTATCAGAACGCAGCTGCTTGTGCCTTCAAATCTTAAGATATTGTAGCTGGCTGTGCTTTCTATTATGCTCTAGGTAGTCTGCAGTGCTTGTGGCAGTCTTTTGTAACTGCAGCAATCTAGCAGCTACGTGGAGCAAATGGTCTTCCTTGCTAGTCGCTACAGCGCCTCTGTGGTCCGTTCTTTTAGGTAGGAGTGCAAGAGTAGGGGCGAGAGTATGGTAACCACTAGTGGCAGGTTCTGATAACCTGCTAGTGGTGAAATGGGCTGATTTTTTTGTTTGAGCCACGTAACGTGATAGACACTATATAACAGAGCGCCGACTAAGGGTGATGGCGGGGGTGGAAGGGCCTCTATCTCAGGCTCTGAGCTTTGTGGTGGCCAACTGGCTGCCCTAATCATTTCCTCCACTGAGTGCTCGTTACCTGGCTGCTTGTGGGGTCCGGAGGGGGGTTCGAGTTCCTTCATGGAGGGTGTCCTTACCCTCACAACCTGCGCCCTTCAGGGGGAGCCTGCGACTGCACTGCGGGGAGAAACAAACACAGATATCAGGGTGAATCATAGAGTACAATGGTGTTATAGGCAGGGGGTTGGGGCTGAGATGTTGCTATGAGGACGGGCTTTTAGATTAGCTTAGTTTTACAGTATTCTTGTAGTGTCAGAGTTAATTTGTTTGGCTACTACACAGTATCAGCAGAACTGCTGCTGAATTTGAGTAAATGAAAGTTTGTCAGTTGCAATTTCCCTTAAGCGCAGTACATAGTATCTGCAAACTGTGGCTAGTGGCTGCTTCAAGCATGTACTTAACAGTTTGTGCAGTTTCAGCTTTCTAGTCGAACACATATCCTTTAACTGTAGACATTCAGGCAGAGTTGCACAGGGGGTAAGACTATGAGCAGAGATTACTCTAGCACACAGAACAGTAGATAAAACAGAGGCATGCATGAGATGTAGCAGACAGAAATGTGTAGAATAGTGCTCTCTCCTATAATCTAGTAAAAATAAATTCTGCTAGTAAAATACAGTGCACAAAAATGAATGAAGGCAGTCTAGCAGTGTGATACAGGAACCAAGGGAGTAAACAATAAAAAAAAAAAAATTCGGGGCCGGCTCGTCCGACAGCGGATGGATTTCGGCTTAGCGATGCCAGCGACCGGGTTAGGGAATGGACTGGTGCGCTGGGAAGTCGGCTGGGAGGAAGTAGCTTGAGCGCCCCATGACTGCTCGCCTACTCCAGGGGTGGGAGGGATGTAGGCTTGCTGTCTGGTACCCCTCTGGCGGAAGCCGGAGATCAGCAGCAGAGCCTCAACATTGGGGGGGGGGGCCTGGTGAACGTCGGCTACGCCTTGACGTTGGTGGCACACCACGCCTCGGGAGAAAAGCGGAAATTCCAGCTTCCTGGTTTGCCGGATGATGGCTGCCCGCTCCCGCTGGCCCGAGATGTCCTGTAGCCTCCGAACCCGCCTCAGCAGCACTCAAGGACTGATGCCTAGTACGCTGGGGCCCCTCCTCCCGTGTCTTCCCCGAGGAGGACCCACCCGGCAAAGGATATGCGGGCCACCCTTGGTCGGCAGCATCTGAGGTGAGAGGAGGGACAGGATCTAGGGGTCACAGGTAGCATGAGCAGCCGGAAGGAGTGGCGAACTAGGAGGCGAGAAGGAGGAGAAACACATAACACAAAAAAAAACAAAAAAACAATTCAAACTGTTTCTTCTGGTGCCAAGATGATCAGCTCTTAATGTGCAGCCAGGAATCAGCCAGTAACTCTGCTATCTGCGTATCTTTTCATTCGGTGAAAAACATAAAGTAGAGGCATGCTTGAAATGTAGCAGACAGAAATATGTAGAATATTGCTCTCTCATCCTATAGTCTAGTAAACATAAATTCTGCTAGTGAAATACAGTGCACAAAAATGAATTAAGGCAGTCTAGCAGCACGATACAGGAAGCAAGGGAGTGGAACAATAAAAAAAAATATTCAAACTGTTTTTTGGCACCAAGATGATCAGCTCTTAAGGCGCAGCCGGGAATCAACCAGTAACTCTGCTATCTGCGTATCTTTTCCTTCACTGAAAAACTATCTCCACTTGCGTGGGGGCAAAAAAGTCCCTTTAGGAATGTTGAAGAATAATAAGTCCATCTCTATCTCAGGTTCTGAGCTTTGCGGTGGCCAAATGGCTGCCCTGATCGTTTCCTTCACTGAACACTCATTACCTGGCTGCTTGTGGGGTTCAGGGGGGTCCGAGTTCCTTCAGGGAGGGTCTCCTTACCCTCGCGACCTGCGCCCTCAAGGGGGAGCCTGTGACTGCACTGGCTACTTGTGGTGTCCAGGGTGGTCAGAGTTCCTTCAGCGAGGGCGTCCCTACCCTTGCGACCTGTGCCCTCGAGGGGGAACCTGTGACTGCACTGGCTGCTTGTGGGGTCCAGGGGGAGGGTCCGAGTTCCTTCAGGGAGGGTGTCCTTACCCTCGTGACCTGCGCCCTCAAGGAGGAGCCTGCGACTGCACTGGCTGCTTGTGGGGTCCGGGGGGGTCAGAGTCCCTTCAAGGAGGGTGTTCCTTACCCTTGTGACTTATGCCCTCGAGGGGGAGCCTGCAACTGCACTGGCTGTCTGTGGGGTCCGGGGGGACAGAGTTCCTTCAGGGAGGGTGTCCTCACCTTCACGACCTGCGCCCTCGAGGGGGAGCCTATGACAGCACTGGCTGCTTGTGGGGTCCGGGGGGGTCAGAGTTCCTTCAGGGAAGGTGTCCTTATCCTCGCGACCTGCATCCTCAAGGGGGGAGCCTGCGACTGCACTGGCTGCTTGTGGGGTCCGAGAGGGGGTCCGAGTTCCTTCAGGGAGGGTGTCCTTACCCTCGTGACCTGCGCCCTCGAGGGGGAGCCTGCAAATGCACTGGCTGACTGGCTGTTTGTGTGGTCCAGTGGGGTCCAAATTCCTTCAGGGAGGGTGTCCTTACCCTCGCGGCCTGCGCCCTTGAGAGGGAGCCATCATAATGTCCTTCCTAAAGAATTTATATAAAAGAAGCAGGAGTTTCTTAGTGGGTGTCTGTCACATTAACTCCATATATTCAGCTTCCTCCTCATTTTGCGTCTCCTCAGTGGTGACAAGATCCAAGGTTTCAACCATCTTCCTCACAAATGAAAAATGTGAGGAATAATCCTCAATAAGTCTGGGAGGTGAACCAAACTCCTGTTCAGGGGAGAGACTTCAGGTTCAATTTCCTCTTTTGCCTCAGACTCTTCTTGTTCCTCATACTCCATTTGTTCCAGGAGTGGAAGGGGAACAGAGGTAGATGTTTGCCCTGCCAGGGCTCGAACAGGTGGTGAGGCGGTATCAAGCCCTGCAGCACCTGAAACACTTTCAAAGCCTGTGAAATGTCAGCAGGCGAAGGCATAGAAGCAGGCACTTGAGGGGTCCCTTGTTGCGTTCCAGAACGGGGCTCAGTGTGCCTTGTCTTTTTTAACGTTTCTGCAGGCACTGGGGAGTCAGCCAGTTCAATGCCTCTTTTGCCAGAGCCTTCACCTGTATCAGTTTCATACTAAGTAGTAAGGAGCTAAGGGGGCCTTTTCTGACCCATATAAAAACGCTCCTTTCCACTTTACCCGTAGTATGCCAGAGTGTGTCCTTCCATGATATAGGTATCCAAGTTTCTTTTAAACTGTGCCTTATTTCTAGCAGGGGTGTAGCCAGGAATTTTAAACTTGTACTCAAAACTGATGCACTGTTGCCCCCCGTTATGTAAACATAAACCAAAATATGCGCTGCCACACCACGCCATTGCTGCCCCCCTCTTCTGCTAGCCACGTCTGAGTTTAAGTAATCAGTTTCCTCCTGTAATCCTCCTTCCTTTGTTTTTCTGCCTGCCTGGTAAGTTGTTCTTGTTTGTGTATTTGGCTGGTGGCATCAGTGCCCCACAGCAAACAACAAAGGCAAAAGGGCTCAGCGTGAGACAGACACAGTGTGACTCACAATGGCCTTGCTTTCCTCTTTCTGTTGCCCCTGCCTGTTTTTTTTGCTGTACTTTGCTGCGTACAGTGCGTATGCCTGCCGACACCCCTGATTTCTAGTGTATAGTCTCCTCTGACAACCTATTCTGTGGAGCCACCACTCTCTGGGTATAAAAGGCCACGCACCTACTTGTGTTACATTTTATATGTCTTAACTGAAGGAGATGCCCTCTGGTACCTTAAGTTTCACACTAAGTAGGGGTGATAGGAGAGGCTTTGGCAGTTTCAGACACATTTTTTAAGGGAATGGACTGGTCAGAGCCTATGACACCCTTTTCAAGTCTTTTTTGCAGCCTTTCCCTATGTTTTTCAAACGTCTTTAAGGGGAAAAGACTTGCAAATATCACAATCAACAGTGCCCAAGGCAGACAACACATAGGTCACATTTATCTGCCTCAGCAAACTCCTCTGCATATTTTATACAATTCTTAAACCCCGAGGGTCCTGTTTTCTTCTTAGGCTCTTCTGATATTTTAAAAAAATTCAAGAAAACAGGAACCGCAAACCGTTAAATATAAACAGTAAAAGTTATCAGTTACGCTGTGTTCGGGAACCGAGAAAAAGTTAAAACCTCTCAGTTGCGGTTTGTTCGGAAACCGGAGAAAAAGAAATCGATAAACTCGATTAAAAGTATAAAATTCTTAAATAAAAGTTACCAAAACAGTAAACAGAACAGTAACAAAGGTTCCCGTTTAAAAATAAACCCCTAGTTACTCCCCGGTTTAAGTAAACTGAGAGGAACCGATTAACTAAAAATACACTAAAATAAGGTAAATTTAAAACTACAAACAAACTAGGCAGCGATTGAAAAGATATCAAAAAATACTTACGTATTTGATGAAAATAACACGTCCGGAATGACTGTGAGAGAGAAAGGAATCTCCAGGGCATCTTGACTTGCAGGCGAAGAGAGAAAATCTGAGGTGTTAGAACACTGGCAGTTGGGCTGGGCAGCTTTTGAAAAAAAAAAATGGCATGAGGCAAATGGTTCCATTATTTGCATATAGTTCCATTTCTCTCCATAGGACTGCTCTCTCTCTTCCCAGGGAGGGTTGTGGGAAAGCGATCGCTCCATGAGCAGCCTCTGGCAGTGGTCAGACACCCGGCGTAGCGATGCTGCAGATGCAAGAGGCGGAGTTGTGGCATTATGTTGCCTTGCTAAGCTTTACTCTGAGGGTCAGGAACTGAGAAAAAAAAAAAAACACTACTGGAGACAGATGAAGGCAGAAGGCACCTCAGCCTCCTAGCCCACACTCCCAATTCCGGACCGACTTCCTCTCCACGGGCCGACTTGTGTGCCTAGCACTTTGCCCTATAGATAGAGCACCCTGGGTGGATAGGGCGGCCCTACCTCCGGAGGGTTCAAACCTGGAGGTGGTGCTGGGTTGCACGAGAGGAGAGGATCTAGAAGTCACGGAGGGAGGTAGAGGCTGGGAGCCTCCGAGGTTGCCAAAAGGAGTTCTCCAGGTGGTGGAGATAAAGTTAAAAAAAAAAAAAAAAAGACAAAACGTAAATTATTGAAATCTCTAGTCGGTGATTTCCAGTCAGGAAACTGCACACGTCAGATAACCCAACATTTGTTATTCATTACTACAGAGATAGAAAACATTTATACAGAGAGTATCTATGAAGTTCATGACATACTCTGAAGAATCTGTTGAACTTGAAGTGTAAGCCAATGCCATCTCCATTTTAAAATACAGCTGACTCCCGTCATACAATGTGAACATGCTCGCAGGTTTGACTCATACGCATTGATGGCAGAACCGGAGCGTAACATTAAAATTAGATCCCTGAAAATTCATTGCAGGCACGCGATAATGTTCCTGGTCAGTGACTCCGATGATGGTCAGGGTTTCGTGCAGCTGAACTACCATAAAACAATAAATAAAAAAAAAACTGCACTTCACCCAAGGACCAAAAGGCTACAGGGTTCAAAGAAAAAACAAGGGTATAAAACCCTCACACTGTAAGGTAAATCATTCAACAAGCACTGCTGCTTTAATACACCCCTTTATTTTTTATTTATTTATTTTAGTCTTTGGTAACCGGGTTAGGCCCACTAGGCACAAGTGCCTGTTTTCAGGGGCAACCTGGGAGCACTGGGCAGTTAAGTGACTTGCTCAGAGTCGCACAGTATGCAGGTGGAGGTTGTGAGGATCAAACTCAGGTCTGGTCTGCTGGATGTATCAAGCTCGTTCACACCTCGTTCCTCTAACCCCTAGGCTATACTGCCAGCCCTGATTGACTAATGGTTCATGACATACATGCATGGAAATGAGGCAGCAATGAATAATAAGCATTCAATAAATCTAGTACCTCCGTGGAACTCAAAAACAGCCCTGCGTACTAATGAATCCTCTCCCCACCATAGAAGAATAAACCTTAATACTAAGGAGTTACCTCCCCAGAATTCAAAAACAGCCCTCCATACTAAGAAATCCTCTCCCCAACATTCAAGAATAAACCTTAATTCTAAGCAGTTACCTCCACACAACTGAAAAACAGCCCTTTATACAAAAGAATCATCTCCTCAATATTCAAGGATAACCCCCCCCCCCCCCAATTGCGGAGATGTCCTCTCCATAAGAATAAGAACTTATTTTTCAAACACTCAGTAATCAACCTTATATTAAGGAGTTGCATCTATGACACTCAGCAATAAACCCCAGCACTGAGGTGTTGTCTCCCCAGCACTCGCCGCTCGATAACTGATGGTTCTTTTTTTATTTAGTATTTCTTTTCACGTTTTGACCAGGAGAGCACACTAAGCATACAGTTTGTTCTCAGTAGTGACCTGCAGGAGAGGAGCATTACAAAGGGATGCAAGGGTAGCTACAGATGGGTTGCACAACAGGAGGAAGCATATTAACAAGCATGGATGCAGCAATACAACTGAATGTAATGAATACAGCACACAGGAGGTTAAGCTGGAGTACCCAGCAGCTTGCTTAGGTTGGCTGAGGACACTAATTTAGCCAGGGCAGGATGACTTCGTAAGGGCCTGAACAAGCTGGGTGATTGGTTGAGTTGCTGGGGTCTTAAATTCAATGCAGACCCCCATGCAAGGTGCTACGTCTGAAGATGGGAAACAGAGATTTGACCTTCAAACTGTGAGCAACTCCTCTTGCTGCAGTGGAGGGAGGAAAAGGACCTGTGCGTTATAAGGGGCTACAACATGACAAGAAGTGAGCGGATGTTGTCAAAAGGCTGTAAGAATTCTGGGATATATCAAAGGGAGGAGTTGCCAGCACAGCAGGGGACGTAATCTTTCCACTTTACAAGGCCCAAACAAAAAACAACAAAAACAGCTCTGTCCCGACAGTGTCTTGTTAAAAACCGGACGATACAGGATGGCAAGAAAATCTGGTACCATTCATTCAGTGTAGGCAAAGCAAGTTTTTTTCGTTCCTCACATATTTAGTTGACGAAGACAAAATCTTTTGGGTACAAACATTCTGTATGGTTAAGTTCTCAGTGCAAACTGCTGCTTGATGAAACAGAATGACGGAAACAACCATCACGTAATCCCAACCGGTTTTACACCAGCGCCTCTTCAGAAAGTGAAGTCTGCTGTGCAACAGAACACTTTTAAAGGGTTCATTTAAAAGGACAATACCCATATATTTGTGGAAAAGTGTGATAAAAATTAGAAGGAATATTGAATTAAAAACACACACATTCATATCAGCGGCAGTAAGTTAGATACAATTTCATAATCAAGTCCTAAACTCTAAACCACAGTTCTCAGTGGACTGTTTAAACTGAGGAGGGCAGTGGAAGAAATCGGGGAGGTAATAACTGCCCACCTGAACAGTAGGAACTAGTGAGAACTTGAGGGCAGAGAAGTACCCTAGGGTGCAAATTAATAAAGGAATCAAGGTGGTAGAAATAAAAGGAAATGGAAACTGAAGCAGTAAAAGCAGAGAAGGGAAGGAGGGAGAGCAAAAAGGAAAAAAGAGAGGTAATAATCAGAGTGGTAACAAAATCTGGAAGGCCATGTGTGCAAATGCCAGAAGTCTAGGAAATAAGATTCCAGACCTGGATGCCATGCTGGATACTGTGGCTATTACCAAGTCATGATGCACTAAAAACCACGACTGGACATGGCACGGACTATGCTATGTTCAGGAAGGACAAGATTGGGAGAAAACAAGGGGATGTGGTACTTTGTGTGAAGAAAATAAAAGTGACAGAGATAAAGGGAATATTGGGGGGAGGGCAGGGCACAGGTACTGTGGGTCATCCTGGGGAAGGGGGAATAGAGCCACTATTCCACTGGTGTGATCTAAAGTCTTCCAGCACACGGGAGGACAGTGTACTGGTGGAGGCCACTGGCAAGATGGCAGAAAATGGGGAGGTGCTGCTGGTGGGGGACTTCAGTCTGCCAGATGTAGATTGGAATATCCCAGCTGCAGCTTCAGCTAGAAGCAGGGACAACCTGGACTCCCTGCAGGGGGCATTCTTCAGACAATTAGTCAGTGAACCCACATGTGACTGGGCAATACTGGACCTGGTACTCACTAACAGGGACAGTACTGCAGACGTCAAGGTGCGAGGCCACCTGGGGACCAGTGATCATTGTACAGTGTGGTTCAAGGTAAGGATGGCTGCGGAACTGAACCACCCAAGGGCGAGGGTCCTGGACTTCAGAAGGTCAGATTTTATACAGATGAGTGAATAGTAGTAAAATCTTTATTCATACAGGAAAGTTGGAGATTTACACCACTAGGACCAGGCGGTCCGGTTTTCAAGGCAATCCTGCATGTACATAAAAGATATAATAATACAGTTAAAACTATAAAGTCTGTAGAGCAAACATTCCAGTGCAAACTCCTTATGTGTTTGATTACAACACTTAAACTTATTCTCTACTTTAAATTAGCACTTAAGGTGCACTGCTCTTCCAGGCTCCTTTGAAACATGCAGCTCAGCTTTTTGTGCAATTTTGCACAGCACTGTACCGAGCAAGTTAAATTTTGAAACTGTGTTTATGCAGTAACTGATTGCAAATATAGCTAAACAGCAATAATTATTCTGGTATTGCTTCAGGGTAATTTTAAAGTCGGGCTTATGCTGTAAACTGCTGCTGTTTTCATTAAGTATAATAATTTAGTATTTTCTGTCGAGTGGTAACAAGGATATTGATAGTCTCAGCTACTAGGATCACTGTGTTTGTCCGAGATTAAATTAGTAATCCGCTATTAAGATCACTGTACTTGTCTAGATTGTTTAGAGCTCATCTGAATTCTTATTTTTTATTTGTGTGGGGCTAATTACAGGTGGTTTTACTGTTAGTACTGAACTTAATTTCTCTGTGCTTTCCTTTTCCTCAGTCTCTCCTACTTTAAACTTCGATCTTCCTGCCGTTGTTTTTTTCCCTTCTCTCTCCCAGATGTTCGCTTTCTTCTGTCCTATTCTTACGCTCTTGAGCTAAACCCCCCCACCTCCCCATTTACAACTCCGCTCTATTTTTCTTCTTTTTGCTTCTAATTCTGCCATCTGTTTCTGGCACCATGGCCTTGCACCAGACACCCTCCACTTAATCAGTCTTTCTTCATAACCCCCTCCTGTTGCTCTTAGCTGCACCTTGACCCTCCCACCAATTAAGACTGTGGCCATCCTCAATATCTAACTAGCCGTTGTCTCGTTTCCTCCTCAGACACTGCCCTTGATCGGGCATCCAGCGGCTGGTGGCTCCCTTTTGCCGCCGACGGCCAAAGCATCCCTACCCAACTCAAGTACAGGTATGACCGCTTTCCCACACTCTGAATCCTTGGACCGAAGGCTGTGCCTCCTACTGGCTTCTACTTCCACTATTTAGGCTGCTATTGGCGGGCGAGCTTCCTCTCGTCCTGCCATTGGTTGTACTGCTCTTCCAGGCTCCTTCGAAATATGTAGCTTGGCTTTTCGTGCAATTTTGCACAGCACTGTACTGATCAAGTTAAATTCTCCCACCCCGCACTCTTTAAATGGTCTCCTTTGTTTGTGGAACTCCACCCTACAACTGAATAGCCACTCAGAGTGTAGTTCCCTTTCTACATTTCTCCCCTTGTGCCTCTATCAGCCCTGTCTGTGTACTAACAAGTTTAATCTATAGACAGCCACCACGGTCAGCCCTGTCATCCAAGCTCGTGTCTAAGCTTACTCCTCTACTTTTGTTACTTTGTCAGCATGTTGTGTGCTCCTCTACTCTTACTTACTTTGGCAGCATATTGTGAGCTCCTCTTATCAAGCTGCTCAGAAATACTGAAAGTTCTACTATCCCTTCCCTTTTCTACGCACAATCCTACCTCCCCCCAACATGATCTAGCCCATGTTACTCCCTCTGCTCCTCCTTTTACTCCTACCTACCCTCTCTCCTGTCACCTCTCCCAACACCTGCTACAATGACTCTTCTTCAGAATACCTCAATATAATATACTCCTGCGTCAAAAGCTATGCTATAACCTCTGCTCCTTTCCTCCACCACTGGAACCATTACCACCTCCTCCCTCCTGCTTCTCTGCATACCTTACCCAACTCAGCTGCTTTTATCAACCTGATACTTAAAGTCATGACACCCCATAACCCCTCAGCACGTACTGTAAAATACTTCAAGTCCCAGTCAATCTACAAAAATCACAAGCTGAACAACCTTGTTACTGTGCTCCTGCTCCTCACATCAGGTAACATTCACCCACATCTAGAACCACCTGTTGCTAATACACCAGGGTCTCTCCCTAAAAACTCCAGGCTAAACCCCTCAACGTTCACTACCCTTCCTAGTGGCCTCAAATTACTCTACGTAAAGATCCGTAGTTTACTGCCAAAATTAGACCTCCTCCAAACCCTAGTTGCCTCACTCACCCCTGAAATTTTAATCCTCTCTGAGACCTAGCTCAACAACAAGGTACCAAACCATACTACCTCTATCCCCGGTTACTCCCTAGTCACACAAGATAGGATTGGGAGAGGTGGGATGGAGTGGCGTTGTACATCTCCTCCTCCCTGCAATATGCTGTCACCCTCTCCACCTCCTTCCCAGCAAACTATGATGCTCTCGTTATTAGTCTATCCCTGCCCTTCTCTATTCCAATTTCTGTTGCGGGCATCTACAGTCACCCCAACCTTCCTTCCACTGCGGCCACTGAACTTATTACCTCTATCACCTCCCACACTCAAAAAGGCGAGCTGTATAATATGGGCAATTTCAATATAAACTGACTATCTCCTTCACAAGATAAGTCTCGGAACTACATAAGCTCCCAGAATTTAACCCAGCTCATCAAAGAGCCCACCCAACTGAACAATAAAGCCCCAAACCACACATTGATTGACTGGGCCCTCACATCTCAGCCGCATCACATCATTGATGCTGGTATTCTAACTGATGCTCTATGTGATCATCACTTGATTTTCCTAGTCAGAAACGTCCACAGAACTAAATCTCCTCCCAAAATAATTCAGACCCACTCCTATAAATCCCTTGGCATCACCCCACTTCTCCAAGACCTGGCAAACACTGACTGGTCCCTGATAACCATGGATCCCCAAGTGGATGCTGCCCTAACCTACTTTAAAGACACATTTTCTCTCCACCTGGAATCATTACACCCCTCTACGACATACCAGAATACGTGGTAATCATATACCATGGATCACTTCAAAACTGCTGGCCTGCCTTCAAGCATGTGATCAGGCATGGAGAAAGCATAAGGATACCAAATTCCCTAGTGATTTTACAACTTAACGCAAACTTCGCAATGCCTGCACCAAAGCGGTTAGGTTAGCTAAAGCAGAATACTTCAACTCTACCTTCCACAACAATCTAAATTCCCCATCCAAATTTTGGAAAGTGGTTCATGCCTCTTCTCTCCCCCTCCACCCCAGTCCTCAAATAAACAACTCCCTCACTGCGGACCACGCATTAGTAGCCAAGGAATTTAACTCCTACTTTAATTCATGTGCCTCCACCCCCCCGCTCAGAACACTCATACAAAAGTACTAACCCTAACCAAATTAATTCACCAGATTCCCATACTTTCTCATTTTTCTTGGTCTCGCCTGAGGACGTTCTCACTGCTTTGCTGTCCATCAACCCATCCAAAGGCTGCTCTCCTGATGAGCTTGCTCCTAAGCTCCTCTACCTCTTTGCCCCTGTGATCGCCCACACAACCGTCGGAATTCTAAACCTCTCCTTCTTGATAACTGAGGTCCCTATGCCTTGGAAGCATGCAGTTGTTCTCCCCCTCCCTAAGGGTGGCGACTCTACTTCACCAGGAAATTTTCATCCCATCTCCCTGCTCCCTACCCTTGCTAAACTCCAGGAACATCTGGTCCTCTCTCAAATTACCTCCTTTCTCTCTGACACCAACTTCTTCGCCCCGTTCCAATCTGGATTTAGGAAACAGCACTCTACCACCACCTACCTACTCAGGCTCACTGATGCCATGCTCACTGGAATGGACAATGGCTTGATCACCTCCGCCATCTTCATCAACCTTGCCAAGGCCTTCGACACAGTCTCCCACACTCTGCTTCTCCTATCCCTCTCCGCAGCTGGCCTCTCACAATCTGTTACCAACTGGTTCAAGGCCTACCTTACTGGAAGGACACAATCAGTTAGAATTGCTAACTCCAACTCCTTTCCACACCATATATATACACCGGAGTGCCTCAGGGTTCTGTACTGGGCTCCCTCCTGTTCTCTATATTCCTAAATGACTTACCATCAGCTTGTTCCTCCTCCCACATGCGGATGATACAGTCTTGTTTACCACTGGAAAATCTCCTTCTGATGTGGAAGCCCCACTCCAACTCGACTTCGACAAGATCTAGCACTGGCTTGCCTCACATCAACTTTTCTTGAATGCCAAGAAAACAGTCTCCATGTCCTTCGGCACGAGGCAGAGACCTGCTCGGCTCCCCACTCTGCCCTCTTTCCACACCCTGAAGGGGACTCAACTTGAGGATTCCTCCTCATTCAGATACTGTGAGGTTTGGCTAGACCAACACCTCAACTTCTCTGGTCACATCGACGCTATCCTGAAAAAACTGCGTCCCAAGCTTGGCGCCCTTTACAGGAACTGTAATTCTACACCTCTTACGGCCACGTGTGCAACGGTCCAAAAGATGATTCTCCCAATTTTCGACTACTGCAATGTAGTTTATAGTGCTGCTCCCAAATCCACCTCATCTAGACTGGACCCCCTTTTCAACTGTTTCTGCTGCTTCGCCCTTGACTCTCCTGTGCGCACTCATCACTGTGTCCTCTATCACTCTCTCTCCTTCCCTTCACTCACAAACCGGCGTCTCTCTCACTGCACCAAACTCATTCCTAAATTCTGGCTTGGTTCTTTACCTCTATATCTATCCTCCTCCCTCGCTTTCCCTCCACCTCCCGTGCATTCTTTACGGTCTGCCGACTCACGGACCCTTGCTGTCCATTGATGCTCCATGTTGGCAGGTCAGTCTGCCATCAAACACATATTCCCCAAAATCTGGAATGCCTCCCTCCTCAAATTCAGCACTCATCTTCTCTCCATTCCCTCTCCACCGCCCTCCAAAACTTTCTCTCCTCAAACTGTTTCTGTTTCCCACAAACCTAATGCTGTCCTACACCTCTCCCATGCTTCTCCTTGCCTGTCAGGCATTTAACTTATTTAATGCTGCACTTACGGTTGCATTAACCTGCATAAATAACTTGGCCAATTATTGTGTATGTGGTAATACTTCTGAACACTGCATTGTTACTATGCTGTATTGCCTGTAAGTTTTTAGTATTGTTCCTACTGTACTACACTGTTTTTGTATTTGTTTATCTTTGTATTTTCTGTATGTAGACTCCCACTGCCCTTCTCCCCCCCTCCCCCCAAAGGTCGCACTGGGAGATGAGCAACTTCTTGTTCAGTGTGCCTTTCTGGTGAAACATTTCAATAAATAAAAACAAATTAGCAGCATACTTCATGGTTAATGCCACGTGGATTACGTGGGGGTGGGGTGGAGGAACAGTGGGTGAAGCTAAAAGGGTAACAGTGAAGGCAACAAACCTCTGAGTCAAACAAGTTATTAAAAGTAAGAGGAAAAAGTGACCACTATGGTTCTCGAAAGAGGAGGCTGAAAAGGTAAAGGCTAAAAGGGTAGCATTCAGAAGATATAAGGAGGTGGGTGTAAAGGGAGAAGAATAGGGAAATGTATCTGGAGAAACAGAAGAAATCAGGGAAAGCAGTAAGGAGCACAAAAGCACAAACTGAAGAATGAACGGCCCAAGCAGTAACAAAAGGGGACAAGACATTTTTTAGTTATATAAGTGAAAGGAGGAAGACCAGGGGAGGGACTGTAACGGTAAAAATGGATGGTGGGGACAGTGCAGAGGGTGACCAAGAAAAGACAGACATCTTAAACAAATACTTTTGTTCAGTATTCACAGTGGAAGAAGAAGGGGAGGGACCACAAAAAAAGTAACAGGAACTCTGAAGGGAGGGGAGGAGATGGACACTAGTCCTTGTTCAGAGGAGACAGTCCTAAAGGGACTTGCTAATCTGAAAGTGGACAAAGCATTGGGACCAGACGGGGTACATCCTAGGGTACTGAGGGAGCTCAGAGAAGTACTGGCTGCCTCTCTGACAGTCCCATTTAACAGCTCACTTGAAACAAGAGTGTTTACAGAGGGCTGGAGGAGGGCAGATGTAGTCCCACTTCAGAAATGTAGTAGCAGGGAGAAGGCTGACAATTATAGACCAATCAGCATGACATCGCTGACAGGAAAGTTAATGGAATCACTGCTAAAGGACAGGATAGTGGAATATCTTCACTCTAATGGGTTACAAGACCCGAGACAGTTTGGATTCTCTGGTGGGAGGTCATGGCAAATGAATCTGATGAATTTCTTTGATTGGGTGACCAAGGAATTAGATCAGGGTGGAGCAGTGGACGTGGCCTACCTATATTTCAGTAAGGCATTTAACACCATTCCACATAGGACACTATTAAGCAAGCTGGACAACTTAGGAGTCGGTCGCAAGGTGGTAAACGGGATAAAGAAACTGGTTGGGAGATAGGTGACAGAGGACGGTGGAAAAACGAGTACATTCAGAAGAGGGGAGGTTGACCAGCAAGCTGCTTCAGGGATCGGTGTTGGGACATGTCTGCAGAGGAGCTGAAGGGGAAGGTCTGCCCCTCTGCAGATGACACTAAAATCTGCAATAGGGTGAGTACTCCCGGGGGGAGGTTTGAAAAGAAACCTGAGAAAACTCCTGAGAAAACCTGAGGAGTTGTCAATGGTATGGCAGCTGGGTTTCAATGTGAAAAAATGTAAAATAATAAACATGCGGCACAGAAACCCAGCGGGGCGTAGCTACAAGGGTGCAGTCGCACCCGGGCCCACGAGGTTTGAGGGGCCCAAATCATAATTGTGATGTTTATTCAAAACTGGGGAGGCCCTATAACATATCCTTGCACCCAGGCCCTCTGAATTACAAGGTATTCTGGAAAGTATGGCGGTTGTAAAATCCTGATAAACGAGTGTATGCCAGAACAGCATTGAACAGTATACTTGTTAGTACCTCCTTATGAAGCACGGGGGTGGGGGAGGGTGGACCTGATGGACCTAGAGTCCCCTCAATACTGAATTAGTATGTTACCATGTTGAAACATTACATATAAGGAGTTACATAGATGAGATTATAGGCATCTCCTATTGTTGTGATAAGTGGTGTGCGTGCCACCACCAAGCACAGGGAGTGTAACATCAGTGGTGGGTGGTACATGCAGCAGCAAGGAGCAAACGTCAGTCTAGCCAGAGGGGTGTAGGTACCAGAAGGACAGGGGTAGCAAGCTGAGTAGGACAGAAAGAGGCAGGAAAACAAAGGGGGGGGGGGGAGCTGCTAGGTGGAAGGTGAACTAAGTAAAGGAGCAGATAGGGACTGTGTGCTCCCGTATGGGAGGAGAAAGATCAGAGGAAAGGGGGAGGCAGTTATTATATAGGAGCACAAGTCAGTTGGAGAAGGCAGTCTACCCACTGGAGGTCTTGATGCAAGAGGAAGAAAGAGCAATTGTCGGGAGTTTCTGAGAGGGTACAGACAAATCAGAATTTGGAGATGAAGAAGGCTACGACACCAATTTAATGTTTTTTTTATTATTAATTTTTTTCTATGAAATATTTTAGCAGATGTGGGAGGCATGAGGGGAACTGGAAATGTTCTCTGTTTGCTATGCTAGGCCTGAGGGCAAACAGTCCTTTGAACTCACCAAAGAATAGGATTCCAGTCATCCTGAAAGTGCCTATTTGTTACTACTTTAAGCAAATGGCTGGACAAGCCAGATACACCCTGCAAAGCTATAAGCTATATGGGCAATGAAAGAAAATTCACATAACCAGCTCAGACCAGTTCTGTCTTGGAGGTTTGCTCACAGATCAAAGAAATGTTCAGGTTGTGATGTAAAAGAGGCAAAGTAAATGATGCTGGCAAAGAGACTGGCCTGCCATGGGTATTTCCGTCCTGTATTCTCTTACGAAGATTTAATAGTGTTATCTTGGGGAACTGGAAGCCACATATGTGCTATCCAGTCTAGAACTCAAGAGATCCCAGTTGGAGGTAAGATTAAATTATCTACTTAGGATCTACTTAGACCTTAGGCTATTCTGTGTGCATTCTTTTTGTTCAAATGTTTTGTTTTCCATTTTCTGCAGTGTACGGAATTGCCGCACAGACTTTGTGTGTACCACCTTGCACCACATATATATTTATATCATGGAGTATTAAATATTATTGTTATATACTTCATGCTCACTATGACTGTATTTTAAGGGTACAGCTCACCTAACGTAATTTACAAATCCATGATCCATTTCTGAAGAGACAAGCTACTAGACTGTCCAAAGCAAAGTATTTTCAGCTGTGACCAAAGAAGCGAGTAGTTTCACTTTTGGGAAAAGCCATTGTACCATGTGGTTAGTGGCTGATGGTGGGATTCTGGCCTAAAAATACCCAGAGTAAATGTCAAGCCAAGTAAAGGCAGCACACTGAGGTGACCATTCAGGCATATGAAGGGTTATGAACATTGGTAGCATAGTGCAAACTGAGTTCTTGAAGGATAAGTCTGTTACAAAGATGCAGTGACAGAGGTGCCCCCCCCCCAGGAGAAAAGAAACAATTTAGCATACAAGAAGCAGTGGTGTGTACAGAGAAGAGTTTAAGGCAAAACAAGAGAATAATAAAGGGGGTCCAGTGTTGCCGGGAAGGACTGGGAAGCAGTGCTGTAAACTAGGATACTGCAGTATTAAGGAGGCAAATTTGGAGCACAATCTCCTAATAAGCTGGGAGAGGGATAGAAATGTTCCAGTACAGCGAGTCAAGCTTAGGAAGATGTATTGAACAGATGAATTCAATGTGATTGGAATAATCAAGGAGCCAATTCAGCTTTATGCCAATGTATTTGAAAAAAGAGATTTCCTCCAACTGGGAGCCATTCAGGGTCTTTGAGAGTACAGTGGAGTTTAACCAATTACTCTCTGGTGCCAAAGGTCAAAAGGATCTTCTTTTTGGCCTTCAGAATTAGCTCATTTGTGAGGCAGCAACACTGGATATTATCAAAATCGCACTGGAGCTACATCTACAACTCGGAGGGGGGGAGCAAAGATCCACTATCTAACAGTGCTATCTCATTTGCATATAGCAGAATTGTGCAAAGAGACACAAGCAATAGTGAGGTCATCAAAGAAACGCAAGGACAGGACGGGGTGGGCCTGAGCTTTGACAATATCTGATCTGACTGGGAAATGAGGTGTGGAAAAGTAGGCCTTCTACAAGGACTGGTTAGAACTGGTCATCCAAGTAGGAGAAGCATTATGACATGCCTCTAGGAGGGGGTGGAGACTTTTAAATATAATTAGTACTGAGGGGAAGGGGTCATCCCCACAGCACCCATTAATAAACTCCAGTACTCAAGAGTTCTCTCTCCTGAACACTCAGTACCATATCCTAGCACTTAAAAGTGATATCCTCAGCACTTAAAGTGCTAGTGGAACCAAAACAGATAGGCAGGAAAACTATACAAATTTTAAGAAGTAAAAGCAGAGAGATAGGAAAATGATACAAATTTTAAGCAGCAGTCAACTGTAACTCTACATATTTTTAGTATTTTTCTTTTTCCTTTTGCTTATTAGAAAGTTCATTGTGTGGGGCACTGACGGGAACAAATCCTGCAGGATGTATCTGTTTGAACGCCACAACACAATGTTATTTACATTGCAAAACTGAAATAACGTACTGCTTGTTGAATTTACTGTTATTGCTGTCATGCAGAGGCAGGAATTATGGAACAGCATTTCCCCGGAAATGGAAGGGAGGGGGGCAACAAGCTCCCTAGAAGTGGTCAGAGTTGGGACCTCCCCCGTCACATTATGCCTGGAGCTAGGCATGCAGCTGAAAGCTACAAACAAACCAATACTGGCTTCCATGTCTCAGATATTACTAGGGTTTCAACTGAATACCGTCAACATCAGGTCAGCAGACAGAAGAATTGCTTCCAGAGATTTCAGCAAGGCGTGCAGCCACTGAAGACCATGTAGAGGGAACAGTGAAAGCAGTGGAGCTAAATGAAAAAAATTTAAAAGCCCTGTCTGATAGAGTACTCATCGCAGAGGGGGCAGTGAATGCTGCTCTCCATGAGTCTTCTAGGACGGAACAATTGGAGAATGCAATGCTATGTAAGCAATAAACCATGACGGTGTGGGTGATGCTGGGTTTACCCATGCCTGGTGTGGTTTGGTCACAAGGCCACAGGCCGAGTGACCAAACCATCCAGGTGTGGGTAAATCCCAGCATCACCCACATCATGGAGTGGTTTACTGCGATTATACCATGTTACTTTTACTTTTTGTATAAAAAAATTAAAGGAAAATATTTCTTTTTGCTTGTTTAACTTGTTTGTTTGAATTTATTTATTCGCCAGAAAAAGTAGTGCCCTGTTGCTAAGTAGAATATTGAGAAGATCACTTTGTCCCTCGCAACAGAGTCATATGTTTAGTGCAGGTTGTGGTCTGCAGTAACTACGAGAGCTGCCATTTACTTTCAGAGGTTGAGTGAAGTGCATGGGGCAGGGGCAACAGCAGCTTACAGAGTGCGCTTTCAGGTTTTCCGATTAGGTAAAAAATGATGCCAAAGCTTACAGTTTTTAGCCAGTGCCATTGTGGGCTGTGGTCTTGTTTCGAGCACTGAAGACTGAGGGTTGCAGGTCAGAGGGTTAACAGCAGCAATTATGCGCTTGAACTGTGGAGCCATGATTTACGGCAGGACTGGTATCCCACAATCGTGTTTTGTTTTTTTATTATTATTATTGTGAGTGCGACATCGGGTATTTGTGCTGAAGTTAAGCAGGGCATTCATGGACCAAACTGCGAGGTTAACTATGGCGTGAAAAATTGGAAAACACAGCTGATACCGTTAAGGATTTGGGAATGGCAGGTTCGCAAGGGAGTTGCCAGTGATCAAAGAGTTTAAAAAGGAAAGAAAAGGTTCTGTGGTTGGAAAAGACTGTTCAGAGACCGGTGATGATTTTTAGAACTTATGCTGTTGTTGGGAGGTTCTTTAGTGAGAGGGCAATACGGCATTTTTTTGTTTTGAGGGGGTTGGAGTGATAAGAGAGATGAGGCAGACTGGCACCTATTCTGTTGGTAATGTTCAATTTTACAACAGTGGTAAGGCGCCAGTCTGCTGTTGTGATTGGTTGTTCTTAGAGGTGCATGGTATAATCAAAAATCTTCACCTTATAGGCTTCCCCAGTGTAGTTCCTTGGAGTGAATTGAAGGAAGAAGTGTCAAAGGCACCCAACTCTATCTCTGCATTGGACCCCCCCCCCCCTTAACAGTGGAATGTGTCTTTCAATCACCTACCTGTTCAAAGTCTTCACAAGGGTAAACAGGAGAAAAAAATAAATGTTCCCTCAGCCCCTCGAGTATCTGGATAAAGATACATAATTGTGACGTTTTGTTCTCTGGCCGAGAGGAATTAACTGTTGCAACTGGCTCAACAGAGAAAGCAGCTTATGTATTCCGGATCCAGACTACATCTATACCCTGAGTTTTGTCTCATTACTCAGAGACGGAGAAGAAGATTCCTACCAGCCCTCTCTAAATTTAAGGAGGCTGGGGTTCCTATCTCCTTAATTGTACCAGCCAGACTAAAAGTTACTTTAGCTCTGTAACAGAGTAGACACACCAGAGGGTGTAGACAGAATGAGAAGGGACCTGCAGAAACCTGAAGAATGGTCAAGGGTTTGGCAGTTGAAATTCAATGCAAAGAAGTGCAAGATAATGCATATGGGGCACAAAAACCCTGGCACAATATATCAGTTGGGGGGTGAGGATATAGCATGCACCAAGCAGGAAAGGGATCTTGGGGTTGTCATCTCTGATGACCTCAAAGGAGGAAATAGTGTGACAAGGCATCAGGTAAAGCAAATAGGATGCTGGGATGTATAGGCAGGGGCATCACCAGCAGGAAAAGGGAGGTCATAATTCCGCTATACAAGACACTAGTGAGGCCCCACCTGGAGTACAGTGTACAGTTCTGGAGACCATACCTACGTAAGGACATACAGGGTAGAGAAGGTTCAGAGGAGGGCAACAAAGATGGTGCATGGATTGCATCACAAGTCCTATGAAGACAGGTTGAAGGAACTGAACATGTACTCCCTGGAGGAGAGGAGAGAGGGGATATGATAGAGACATACAAGTATCTTACAGGGAGGAACAGGGTGCAGGAAAACACTATTTTTAAGCGAAAAAGATGTTCCAGGACTAGAGGGCATGGGATGAAGTTGGAGGGTGGACGATTCAGAGGAAACATGAGAAAGAATTTCTTCTCAGAACGGGTGGTGGACAAGTGGAACACCCTGCCAGAGGAAGTGGTGGGGGCTGAAACAATCACAGGATTTAAGAATGCATGGGATAGACATAAAGGAATTCTAGAGGTCAGGGGTAAGGGGAAATAGACTTCTAGGAAAACAAACTGAACTTACAAGCTGAAATGGGCAGACTGGGTGGGCCATAGGCCCTTATCTGCCGACACTGTCTATGTATCTATGTACTTTTCAAGGAAAGGTTGAGGTGTTTAAAGATTCTTATGGGGTGAGAAGCTTTTTGAGACAAATGTCTAGTTGTTGAGGCATAGGTCAGGAAGCACAGGAAAACCAGGAGCAGTTATAAAATTCATAAGTGGCATTTTATTATTTGCAATAACAAAATAAAATAAAATTAAAAAAAAAATTGTTCAGAATGGTTTTTAAACACAGGCAGTTCATACAGAACAAAGTCCTTCCTCTGAGGGTATCTCTAATTCTAAGTTTCAGTCGCTCTCTCTCTCTCTCTTCTTATAAGAAATCTTTGCCTGACAATTAAGTAAGCATTAATACATGACAGAGGGGGGCTCTACTAGGGAATTAATGCTCAGTTGGTGGGGTTGGCCTCGTGCTGCCAGACCAGGACATCACCCTGTAATTGTAGGTGGTTAGCTGCAGGAGGCTGCTTCTACCTGGGAAGACCAGGCCTGGACTGACCGGGGAGCCCGCCAGCTTCTTCCAAGGCCCCTCGCTGGCCAGGCGGTGGGCTTGTGCAGGTGGCTTGCCGAGGTGGTGGGGCAGATATTTCTAGCGGCAGCCCCTACAGATAGAGCTTCGGGGTGTCTGGCTCAGTTTCCAAGAAATATCTGGACTGTTACTGGGTGTTTTTCTACTCCAAAGAAGATTTGGATTACATTGGGAAGTTTTTTGCCATAAAGAAACTATCTACAGGAATTTGAGGTGCCAAAATCTCAGACTTGCAGTCAGAACACGTTTTTACTTCCTTTGCAAACTTTGTTCGGGCAGTGAGAGTGCTCGGTTCATTTTTTGACTCCCAGGTAGTGAGAGAGCCTGGGGGTTGAAACTGCATTAAATACGGTTTGTTTTCTTATGTTAATTTAATTTGTACTCAGTGAGAGGAAGGATATTTAAGTTTTATTTTGTTCTCTGGTTTTAAGTTTCAGTTTATATTTTCAGTTTTTCTGTGACGTGGACTTCCCTGAAGTGGATTCTTTATGGTATTACATCATCTTTCCCCCCTGGATTCACATCATTTATTTAGAGACTCTGGAGCCTGAACTGATGTTTTACAATTTAAATTTATTACAGTTTTATTGCTGCATAGTTTTGTTTGGGTGGGGAGGGTGGTTAGTCTGATTTATTTATTTGATTAGATACTGTTTTTTGGGATTGAAATCGTCCAAATAGTGTGGGATAGGGCGGTATTTTATTTGCATTTTCAGTTGGGCGGGTATTGTTGTTTAATTTTATTACTGTTGTCTTGGGGGTCCTTTTTAGGTTAGGTGCCTGAATGTCATGTACTTTGGTATTGGTCTCAGTTGTGAAATGTGTAATCCCCCCCCCCCCCGTCATGTGCTATTTGTCCTCCACTCTCCGCCCCTTCCCCCCTTTGTTGTCGTCAACCTAACAGCACTGTCGTGCGCTGGGTATTGTTCGCGGGGGGGGGGGTGGACACTGGAGGATGAATGAACGCACCTCTCACATTGGGGTGGTTAGGCCTAGAAGACGCCCTGGGGCAAAACAGAGTCTGGAACGGGGTGCTCCATGTCTAGTCTCCATACCCAAGGGCACTGTCTCCTGTGGCAGGCAAGTAGCCGGGCGGCCCTTGAAGCCCATCCAACCAGAGAGGTGTTATGCAATGCCAGATCTGTTAAAAATAAGACTGCAATTATTGCAGATCTTGTTGGAACAAGTGATCTGACTTGTATCACCGAGACCTGGCTGGATGAAAATGCTGGCCCTAGTTTGGATGCTGTAATTCCGGCTGGGTACTCGGTGATACACCACTCGAGACTAGATCGGGGGGGTGGCGGTTTGTTTTAAGACAGAGTTGGGCCTCACAAGTGTACCAGTTGAGAAAGCCGAATCATTTGAGTGTACTGTGGTGGCTGGTATAGGCTGCAGGTTAGACCTCTTCTACCGTTCACCCGGGGATGAGACGCGATTCCTGCAGGAATTAGTAGATTTCTTCGCCAACATGGCATTGGAATCGCCCAGATTGATGGTACTAGCTGACTTCAATGCCTAGGTCGACAACGAACTCTCACCGTTTGGACAACACTTCCTTCAGCTTATGACATCTCTGGGCCTTACACAGGTTGTTACCTCTGGCAACTATAAACACAGTCACTCTCTTGATTTGGGTTTCCTCTTGGGGATCAAGGCCTCCGACTTGCCAGGGGTGGAACCTGTCGGTTGGTCTGATCACTACACCGTGAGGTTCACCTTTTGCGCCCCCCCTTTGAAGTCCTGCCCCTGTGGAGATAGTCATTACTGCCATTTACGGGAGGTGAGCCCTGGAGGCCTAAACGACAGTGACTGATTTCTCGGAGCTTCCTGTGGCCAGCTTGAGTCCAGAGACTTTAGTTGTGGCCTATAATAAGGCCATTTCTGTAGCCCTGGACTTGACTGCTCCAGTCAGTGTTCATCCTGTCCCCTTTTGCCCCCGGGCCCCTTGGTTTGATGGGTCTTTGAGGGAGTTGTGGCGAGCAGGACGTACAATAGGCGGCGTTAGCGGAAATTCGCCTTGGAGGCCGAACACCTTGGATTGGCTGAGCATTATCAGACTTACCAATCAGCGATCTCCCGTAAGAAGACAGAATTCCTGTCCGGGGAGATCACTGCCACTCAGAACTGACCAGCTCAGCTCTTCCGAACTGTCGACAGGTTGTGCAACCCAACCTGTCTGCAGCTCTGAAGACCTTGTTCGCAAGTGGAGTGCGATGAACTTGCTCGGTTCTTTGTGGATAAGGTGGCCGACATCAGGTTGGAAATTCTTTCAACTCGCTCTATGGGGGCTGCTGATGATCGGTGTTTGGTCACCTCACCTCGAACTTCCTGGAGTACCTTTGCCTTGCCCGAACTTGCGGATGTCATTCAGATTGTCCAGGGAATGCACCCTATGTGCTGTAGTTTGGATCCGGGCCCAACTTCCTTGATTTTGGGTTGTTGGGATATGATGGGCCCGGTCCTGGCGTAGATAGTCTGGTGCTCCCTGGAATCTGTTGAGTTTCCAAGCTCCATGAAGGAGGCGGAGGTAACCCCCAAAGAAAGCTTCTTTGGACCCGGATTCTCTTGAGAACTACAGACCAATCTCAAACCTTCCCTTTATAGGGAAGGTGAGTAAGAAAGCAGTAGCAGTACAGCTGGATGACCACCTGACCATCCATAACATCTACGAACCTCTCCAGTCCGGTTTTCTTTTTTTTTTTTTTTCTTTGCATTTATCCTTCTACTACCTCCTCCTCCAGCTATGCTCCCCACTGGTCTCGCCACTATCTGCCCCTAGAATACCTGTAGACCCACTAACCTGAAGGTATCCGGATAACCCACCGGGTGGGGTGAGGAAGGGCCCCCTCTTGCCTACCTCCCCAGAACCAGCACTCTGAATCGTGAGTCCCTGTACAGCGGGGTCTGCCGTTGCAAGCCCGAGAGACGCACAGGGTGGTGTCGTCGCCTAGGAGAGATCGAGGGTGATTTTTGACTGTTCTCCCTAGGCGGACGGCTAGCAATGGGGACAGTGAGCTAGGAGGCATGAGTAGTGCCTCCTGCTCCTCCCCCTGCCGACATCTGCCCAATCCTCTTACTGCTGCTCCAACTCACCACACCTACCACGGGCTCCCCATGGCGATGTTGTGGCGGGTGCCTGCAGAGCCCCCGGAGAAGGAGAGCAGTTGTTGGCGCTCCATCCTCTCCTCCCAGCCAACCCCGTTCCCAAACCCGGGTCGTCGGCATGGTGCAAGGTGTGCGCTCAACCCTCAGCGCCACTGGGCTGGCCTACCAGTCTGGTTTTCTAAAGAGGCACAGTACTGAAACGGTGCTGGTTCGGGTGCTCAATGATCTCCTGGTGACAAGAGATCAGAGAAGCCGTCCTATCTTGGTGTTCCTTGATCTCTCCTCAGCCTTTGACACTATAGACCACAGGGTGCTGCTTGGATGTCTGGGGTCCATCTGTGGACTACCAGGTACAGTCCTCAGGTGGTTTACATCCTTCCTCACTGACAGGAGTCAGAGAGTGGTGTCTGGGATTTCTTCCTCCGACCCTTTCTCCCTGCCATGTGGGGTACATCAGGGTTCAGTGCTGTCTCCCATGTTGCTTGCAGTGTATATGCTGCCCCTCGGAGACATTGTAAGACAGTACGGACTGAGGTTTCACTGCTATGCTGATGATACCCAGCTCTACCTGTCTTTTGCTCCTGACCAGGATAGAGCTGTCTCGGTATTTAATACCTGCCTTGCTGAAATCCAGGACTGGATAAATTCGAGCTGGTTAAATCTGAATGCCGGAAAGATGGAGGTGATGGTAGTGGACCTGGGTCGTGGGCTGATCAGCCCTCTGGACTTTTTCTTGGGGGCTCTCAGATCCTATCCTCTGAACAGGTGCAAAACCTGGGGGTAGTGCTTGATGACGGGTTGACTTTACAAGCTGAGGTGTCAGCCGTCGTCAAGACTTCCTTTTATCATCTTAGGAATATCTCCAGGATTAAGCACCTGGTTCCGTCCGGGGACTTGCCTTCATTGGGCCATGCTTTTGTGACCTCGCCCCTTGATTACTGCAACTCCCTGTACTTAGGGCTTTCTGGGGTTGATATCCGACACCTGCAGCTCATGCAAAAACGCAGCAGCATGATTGTTGACGGGGGCTTCTCGAGCTTCCCATATTACTCCTGTGCTGCGTAATCTGCACTGGCTGCCGATTAGGTGGTGGATCACCTTTAAAGTTGGTTTACTGACTTACAAAGCCCTACATGGACTGGGCCCTGACTACTTGAAAGAGCTTCTTGTGCCTTACCGCCCAATGCGACAGTTGTGTTCGGCTGACGAGGGGTTGCTGGAGATTCCATGGGTGTCTCTGAAATCTTCAGGGGCCCGTGCATTTATGCACGCAGCCCCGACCTTTGGAATTCTCTACCCCATCAGCTTCGGGAGTGCACGACTGTGCGGGGGTTTAAACAAGCGCTGAAAACCTTTTTATGGTGCCATGCTTTTGGTGGTACCGAATAATTTGGATCCTCCATTTTATTAAGGATGTTATTTAACTAAAAATTGATTAGCGTTTTGCTCATAAAAGTTCTAAAACATTGTGAAAATACATAGCACTTGCTTCACTGTGTTAAACAAACATAACACTTCTAGAAAACCAACATAAATGCTTTTTGTACAGTTAGTATTGTCCCAAGAAAAAAACTGCTAATCTATTATTCAAAATCCTGGTTTTATTTCATTGTTATGTTTACAGTTTTTATCATGATCGCTCTTATCTTTTTGTAAAGCGCCTTGATGGCTTGAAAGACGCTTATGCAAAATAAAATGTATTGTTATTATTATTAGTATAGCCTGACTCTGAAGTGCATTAATGCACTTGTAACATGGCAAGTGCAAGGCAGGTATTATCGTGTAACTTACAATGCAAAAAATCTGAGGAAACACAGTATCGTTTTATTCTGAAATGATGCTTCACTTTCCTCCATTTGAAATGCTGTGTGGATCTCAGAATGTGTGCATCCACATTGCACACTCGACATACATTTATACAGCGTTTACTAATTTAAAAGTGATCCCAACTTTGTATAACGTTCTGCTACTAAATAAGTGTCAATATTTGTTCGTTTTTATCCACGTCTTTGATGCTTTTCCCTCCGTTACTACATTGAACTCGTCTGTTAAACTACTGCATTCTGGGGATAATCGACATTTCAATATCCGAGTATATGGCACCACTGTGCTAATTTTAGCACTGCTGGTTTTTTTCTCCTGAAAAATAACTTACAACACTTGTACCCATTACACGACATAATCAGACTGCAATTTTTCTGTCCTTGTCTAATCGATCATAGTGCTCGTTCAGTACCAGAGTTTGTCGTGGCAGCTGGCTGGTGGGAAACTTGCTGCATGCTAGAAAATGGCCGGTAAGAAACAGTTTGAGGTGCCACCTATAGGGAACTACTGACTGATTCAGTAAGCATGCTCCCGATGGCAAGCGGGCATTACTAGGGAATTAATACCCATTTGCTATTGGGTCATGTGGTGTCTTTTTTACCAATCTGAATACTAGATTTGAGATAAACATTTTTTGCTATGTTACAATAGCAATTGACTTCTGCATCCTGATCTTAAGACCTGTGTTTCTCACAAAAATGTATCAGAGCTCTTGTCAGTTTCCTTCCTGCAGGTGAACAAACTAGAACACTGTGTCCTAAAACTAATCTCATGTTGACAACTCTACAAAAGAGTATGTGTAGGTCAAACTGCATCTCAAAGCTACCCCCCTGAGTTCCAAATAGCTTTTTGCAATCATTTTAACAATATAACTATGTACATTTTCAAACCAAGGGATCCCAATTTAACACAAACAGTTTCACACACAGATTCACACATATGTTTGCAACCACAGATAAGCAAGGAGGAAGAAAAGACAGAAACAGCAAGTTAAGGCAGAGAGATAGTGGGAGGGAGAGAATCGCAAAACTGTCAGAGTGATCAGTTCCTAGATCTCACAAGAAAAGTTGTCAGACGATAGAACAGATCCTTGTTTTTTTAACTTTTTCTGCATAACAAATGGGACAGGGTCTTATTCAACCATGTCACATGTCCAGCTCCCAGAAAATATGGGTTCTGATTCTGAGTTAGAAGAGGCAGAGGTCACAGAGTGCAGCTTGGTCCAGCCAGCTGCCCTCGGATCCACGACTAAATGGATCATAAAGTAGAATCAAAATGACTGAAGTTTTTTTTTGAATATATATATTTATGCAATATACTGTATGTGGGCAGATAAACAGTGGAATAAATTCATTTATTCTCACTGCTGTGGGATAAACGGTGATTCTAATATTTATCCCACACCTTGCCATTAATTAACCATCGTTTATCCCACACCCTGCCATCAATCATCCCCTCGCTGTCCAGACCTACTTTGCCTAATACCGTCACTGCTGCAGCCTGTCCCCAACAGTGCTGCATTTCAAACTACCACTCACTTCAAAAGTAACCTCCAGCTACTGCTCATACCAGACTGATAGATGCAAACATAATATTTTCACATTGCTCTTTCTACTTTTTTCAGTTCACAAATTCAACTACCATGCTGCAGTCTAGTCCCCCACCTCCTCGCTTGCTCACTTGCTCAATCATCACACCAAACATTCATCAAATGCCACTCCTCCTTGTACCTGGCAAAACGAATTAGTACCAAACACCAAGAAAACAAACCCACACGCATCCACTAACCTTATAAAACTAATGCTGTCTCCTCACTCACACTCCCTTTTCATTTTCTGTTCTTCTCTGACACTGCTCATTTTACTCCCAGACACGCTACTTGTCTTTTTTTATTCGCGCTCACTCAGGTTCGCCCCACCGCTGCAATTCACTCCCGCTGCTCCAACCAAATCAATGCCGTGTCGCAATAAAATATTTTTTTCCTTTTTAACAGGTTTAAAACGAGGCTACATGCCTCCACTTAATCCGCCAGTCCTGCCGACACCGCTCGCTTACCATAGCCACCATTTTTCCTTCGTTTTTTAAAATGAACACTGCACCAATCAGCAGTGATGCTACGACGTCCACAACACCGCGTCTTCAGCAACCCTCTTCAGACACACAGCGCAAGAATACAGTACTACGAAATGGACCATGATGCATAAATAAATACAAACAGAACTAAGCAAAATTTCCACAAAATAACTTAAGACAAAAGACCCCAGCCTATTGCATAAATGTAACATGCAATGGGGAACCTGTTGCATACATGATTTATCTTCATGAGAGCAGTTTGACCTTGGGCACATCATTCGTGGCTTACACCACTCGTGATGTCACCAGAGGTCAAACTGCTTGCATGAAGATAAATCATGTATGCAACAGTTCCCCATCACATATTCTCTCTCTCTCTCTCTCTATATATATATATATATATATACACACACACACACACACACATACTATATATATATATATATATATATATATATGTTTTCTTTCTTGTTCCTAATAAGTTGAGACATAGCTTTATGACTAATAAGATATTTTGTTTGCAGTTTTCTAATAATCCTGGTACTCACTTGCAGGGCAGATAAATGCTTGCAGTACAGACATAGTGAGACCTTTTCTGAATTTTTAATTATTTTTGGATGTTCAAGTAAAATTTGATATAACAGAAGATATTGAATATACCCCAAAAATATTTCAAATCTTTGTGTGCCTTATTTGGAAATGCTAGTTAAATGCATGCATTAACTGAAATATCAGAATGCCTTTTTTTCGATGGTCATCATTACTATTATTGTATTTATGGGTCTCTATGAATAAAAAAAGTTAAAAACAAATAAAGTTTATTGTGTGATAATATTGTGCTGAATGTATGGAATAGCTCTCAGTCTGGCAGATGACATATCTGTCTCTATCCCCCCCCCCCACTTCGTCATCAGCATTGTGATCTCAGTAACAGTGACATTGCATGTAGCTACCGAAAGACTGTTCCTAAGCAGTAGGGATGTCACAGTAAGTGAGGTAACGATGATAAAAATGTAATGGGAGGAACACAGCTAGACATGTCAGCTGCCAGGCAGAGTGCTGTTCCACACATCACACCTACTAACAGTTAAAAAATCTAACCAAAGGGAAAAAGAAAAAGTACCTCAGATATAAAAGGTATTGGTTGGCTGCTTTTGAAAACTAGTATTAGTTTCAGGAGGTAAACTAGTTCTTTAATTATCCCCAGTACTAAGATGTTTTCTCCTCAGCACTCAATAAACAACCCCTACTGAGGAGCTGTCCTCCCAGCTCTCAATCAAATGCCACGACTAAGGAGTTGTCTCCTGAAACCTCAACAATAAACTTCAACAGTGAGGAGTCATCGGCCTACTTGTAGCAGTCAGTATTAAACTCAAGTTCTTTCATGTCTTACCTGCAGAAGGATGAGGCAGAGACTTTGTCACACAGCTGGAGGCTCTGCTTCATGGGGATCAGTCCCATTGCATACCTGAAAGACCAAAGAAAAGGGCATTAAAGCAAGGACAGTACACAGAACTGTTTTCAGGACAGCAAGGCCAGCACACAGCACTGACTTCAGGGCAGCAAGACTAGCAAACAACACTGGCGTTAGGGCAGCAAGGTTAGCACATAGCATTAGTCTCAGGGCAGCACGGCAAGCACACAGCACTGTTTTCAAGGCAGCAAGACTAGTACACTGCACTGGCTTCAGGGCAGCAAGGCTAGTAAACTGCACTGGCTTCAGGGCAGCAAGGCTAATACACTGCAATGGCTTCAGGGCAGCAAGGCTAGTAAACCGCACTGGCTTCAGGGCAGCAAGTCTCGTACACTGCACTGGCTTCAGGGCAGCAAGGCTAGTAAACTGCACTGGCTTCAGGGCAGCAAGGCTAGTAAACTGCACTGGCTTCAGGGCAGCAAGGCTAGTAAACTGCACTGGCTTCAGGGCAGCAAGGCTAGTAAACTGCACTGGCTTCAGGGCAGCAAGACTCATACACTGCACTAGCTTCAGGGCAGCAAGGCTAGTAAACTGCACTGGCTTCAGGGCAGCAAGACTTGTACACTGCACTGGCTTCAGGGCAGCAAGGCTAATACACTGCACTGGCTTCAGGGCAAGAAGATTTGCACACAGCACTGACTTTCTGGCACATGGTAACAAGACTAGCAGTACACTTTGGACCAAAATTTATATTTTAAAAATACCCAGCACTGGCTCCATGGCACTGGGCAGCACAACTAAAACACTGCACTGGCCCAGTGGCACAGACCAATAAGAAATTGCAGCACTAGCTCCACGACACACAGAAGCAGGGCAAACCCACAGTACTAGCCCATGGCAGAGAGCAGGACAGCTAACTCACCAATGACCTCATTTCAAAGGGTACAAAACAAGGACAAATATACAGCACTGGTTCTGTGGCACCCAGCTGCAGGGCAAACACACAGCAGCATTTGCTCCACAGCACAGGACGGCAAGTAGGGATGTCATAGTATGACATGCTGATGGTATAATAACCTTCACATGTAATAGCACGGGTACCATAATGCTGCTGCGTTAAGGAAATAATTAATTTTGTACAAAAAATAAGCCTCGTTAAACTTGTGTTTGAGGAGTTTGCATGGAAAGGGCAGTTGTGTCTAAAATACATTAAAAATGTTGTTACAAGGCCTGAAAAATGCAGTATACCACGTACCATAGTTATCATACCATCAGAAACTGGCCAGAAAAATTAATACTGCTGCTTCCAGTACAGGGGTATTCTATATCATGATACCATGACATCCCCAGTGGCAAGACTAACTCATGACAATAGCTCCGTGGCACGGAGCAGCAGTCGCATACCATCGGCTCACCGATCAGTGGCAGAGTGTAGCAGAGCCCACACACAGCATTAGCTCCACAGTACAGAACAGCATAGCAAACATACACTTCTGGTTCCAGGGCACAATAGCATGGCAAACCCACAACACTGCTTCTGTGGTGCATAGCTGCAGGGCAAACCCACAGCACTGGATCCACGGCACAGAGCAGCAGGATTAACACAAAATAGCACCTTTGTGGTGTGGGAAAACAGGGTAAGCAGCATTGGTTCTATGGCACAAGTTAAGGGGAGTAGCACATGAAAATATTTCTGTGGCATGGAGCAGCTGGGCAAACACATAGGATCAGGCATCAGGATTACCACATAAAAATAGCTGTGTGGCACAGGGCAGTGCATGCTGTACCCATGATGCTGCGAAACATAATCATGAAGAAAACCAAAGGTAAGGTGTACAGCCCCCATGGAAATAAAACAGAAGTTTATTATGCAGATTGCCTCAAAATGGACTGCAGACAAAAGTGAGGAAAACCCAGATGCTCTGACATCTCACTACATACTGATGTCACCTCCCGAGTCCATCCATTTTGAGGCAACCTGTATAATAAACCTTTGCACTGATCTTTACCATTTGACTCATTTTTACATGGAGTGAATGTGTGCCCTTTACTTTTGGCTGTCTTCATGCAGAGTGCGATCTCCACCTGCGAGACAGCACCACACTGATCTGTGGTGCATTCCTCCCTTTCTCTGCATGCATAAAACATATCTCCATTCCAGGAGAGCCAGCACTAAATACAATTCAGCATTGCTGCATTAACTCTACTGCTCTATGCAAAACAGCTAGTTCTGTGTGTTATAGCCCTTTCACCATGCTTGCCATACTGCTGTGTGCGACAGCGCCAATGCTGTTGTATGCAAGAGAGATAATGCTATGGATATGCCCCGAGTCATGGAAACTAGTCAGGATGGGGCAGATGGAGATGACCATGTAAGCTGTACAGCACCACCTTTTATTTCTATACCAAGGTGAGAAATACCTGGATTAGGGCAGCCAAGTACCACCACAAACTGGAACGGAGCTGATCAGTGTCAAGTTTCAAATGCCTTAACTGCAATCCCATCATTTGCCTTTTACTTATCCATAAACCAGTCTGGCAACTTACACTTAATCTGCTGACACACACAGAAAACTGTTCATAAGGGTGTCACATGATACGGATCGTTTATCCTCCTATACAGAGATGCACCTGTCACCGCTGACAGTAACCACAATATTCCTAAAGAGGCAGTGAACAGCAGGTTCCACGAAACATGAGCCATTGATTCTGCTGCTCACAATCTTTGCTAGTAGAACGAAAACATTCATTTTTGTGGGATTACAAAATATGATCATCATTAACTAAAACTACAGGCGGGCAATTCCTGTGCCTCCTTGTTTTGCAGGGTACAATGAAGGCGGGACTCATGTTTGGGGGGGTAACAGAGTTAGTCGTTTGGGAGTGTCATCTACCGCTTTGCCTTCAACTGGCTTGTACTGCACTTTGTTAAATATCTTCATGAACACATTTTGGAAGTTTCTGTCCAGCCGAGAGATGTCCATTGTGTGCTGTTCCAGCATGATACAGTGACATGAAATAGACCTAAAGGGAAACTGGGGGTTCTTGTGTGACAGTTACTATGCTACTCCTTACCCCAATTTTGAAATTCATCCAAAGGGGCTGTCCAATGTTACAGCTGTCATAGAAACATAGAAGTTGACAGCAGATAAGAACCACAAGACCCATCCAGTCCGTCCATTTTTTTCTACATTATGAAAGTCCCATAGGCCTGTCATGCTGAATTTCAATCTATATAAAGTGCTGCAGCACCCCTGGGATTGGGGGCAACGTTTTCTCATGAGGAGGGTGCTCACTTTGATCGCAGCACCTCACCAGGGTCCAGTCACTTGAATAGAATCTGGTGAGGCAGTATGATCACAGAGAGTTTACCCCTACATGAAGATATGGCGCTGCTATGCCTGTGCTTTACACCCCTTCAAAGAGGTAGAATGTAACAATTAAGCCAGCAGAATAAAGTGTTGTGGTCCATTAAGTCTGCCCTATGTGGAGCCTATGCACTTCATTCTATGCTACTCCGCCTCCCCCCATCCCCTCCCCGGACACCCTTCCCCTCCCCTTTAGCTTTATCCCACCCCTCTTGAAGATATCGACAGTGTCCTTGCCTACCGCCTCTTCTGGTAGCCTGTTCCACCCCTCCACTACTCTCTCCATGAAGAAGCACTTCTGGGACTCTTTGCGAAACCTACCTCCAAGGCAGTCTAATTGTTTCTCCTGTTTTTGTTTTTACTAATCCTGAAAGGTTTGCTGGGGTCTACCTTATTTATACCCTCGAGGTACAGAGATGTGGCAAAATGTAATTTAGTTGGTGAGGTTGGCAATTTTGCCACACAAAATATTTTGCGAATTGCGGCGTTCATGAAATATTTCATAGGTAGCAAATTTGCTAAATTTCATCTGAGAAATGCGGAATTTCAATTATTTAGGTATGGAATTTCGTCTGAAAAACGCTTCTGAATTTCTCCTCATTTGCAGGCGAAATTCCACTGTTCGCGGGTGAAATTCTACATTTCATGGTCGGAGTTTCGCAATTCACATCCGTGGAATAAGTCGCAAAATGCACAAAATATTTTGCGGAGTGAAGTTTGCCGACTTCGCCCATCTCTATTGAGGTACTTAGAGGTTCTATCAGGTTCACTGTTTTTATTCCGTCTTCCAGTGAGTATATATTGAGGTTCTCCAGCCTCTGCTCGTACATGAGCCACTGCCACCCCGAATCAGTTTTGTGGCCCCATCTCTATACCGTCTCCAGCTGTTTAATGTCCTTTTAGTGGTAGGTATTCCAGAATTGTATGCAATACATCAGGTGTGGTTGCACCATGGATCTGCACTGAAGCAGTACAATCTCTTTTCTTCTGCTAATGAACCCTCTACTCATGCAACCTAGCATCCTGTTAGCCCTCGCCACTGCTTACTGCACTGTGTAGAGGGCATCAGGGTCCTAGTAACTGCAATCACTAGATCTTTCTCCTATTCAGGTACCATGACGGTCACTCCTCCCAGCTTGTACTCCACCCCAGGGTTCTTTCTCCCCATGTGCATGACTTTGCACTTCTTTGTGTTGAACCACAATTGCCAGATTCTGGGCCATCTGTCCAGCCATTCCAGGTCTTCCCTCAAGTCCCTGATCCCATCCTCTGCGCCACCCTTGCACAGAGTTTGGTGTTGTCTGCAAAAAAGGTAAATTTTGCCCTTAGTGCCATGCCCAACGTCCTTTATATGCATGTTGAACAGCACCAGCCTGAGCACCAACCACTGTGGTACCTTGCTGGTAACTACCTTCATCCCTGAGCATTCTGCCCAAACCACTACCCTTTGGGTTCTCTTGCCTATCCAATTTGCCACCCACCTATTCATTCTGCCCCACCCCCTGCCCCCCAGGCCTTCCAACTTTTTGATCAATCTCTTATGGAGGAACCAAGTCAAGGCCTTGCTGAAATCCATGTACAGTATGTCTACTGCCTGACCCTCATCCCTGCCTTTGTAACCCAACTGAAGAAATCAATCAAGTTCATCAAGTTAGTTTAGCACAACCTCCTGTCACAAACCCATACACCGTCTGTCATCTTGGAGCTCGTTTCCCTCATAAACCTCTACCAAACTTTGCTTAACAATGGAGTCCATCACCTTGCAAATGATCAAGGTCAAGTTTACTCACCTGTAGATCCCCGGCTCATCCTTAGCCCCACTCTTACCAAAGGCACTACATATGCAGTTCTCTAGTCACATGACATCATGCCTGTGTCTAAGAAGCTGCTGATCAGGCCAGCCAGTGAGGCTGCCAGAACTACTGCTAGCTTCCTCAGCCCCCTCGTGTGCATACAATCTGTCCCAGAAGATTTATCTACCTTAAGTGACACAAGTCCCTTTAAGACTCTCTCAGCCATAGCTGATGCCTCGCACATCTGCACCCCCCTTCCTTTGCATATTATACCCTGTGGTATCAGCCCATTCTTCTCCTTTCTGAATATCGAGCAGAAGTAGTCATTCAATACTTTTTCTTCCCTCTACTGTCCTCCACCCACTATGTCTCTTGTTTCAGCTTGACAATACCTATTTTCATCTTCCTTTTCTGCCACCCCCACCATTCCACTAGATATATGAGCTTCAAAGACCATGAGCTGTTGTGTCCTCCCTCCCAACTGAAATCAACCAGTAATAGGGCTTTTTAAGTTGCTGCCCTGGTTCTGTGGAATGTACTTCCAAAGGCGATCTGCTAGACAAGTTTGCCAAGTACTTTTAAAAATACCATCTGGCCTTGGCAGTCATTCTCTTATGCTCGCTTCTGCTTTATATGTACTGTGCTATTATTTTGCTTGGTTGCACTTGCAAAGACTTTTTAGTGCTCTCAGCTTACAAGATGAGTGCTATATAAACAAAACTACGTATCTATAAAATACAATCCAAAGTGACAAGATCAATAAACAGAAATTTAATATTTAAAAGACTTCTCTAAAACTTGGCAACCCAGGTTTGGGCTGAGCCCGGATCATCAGGCATTGAGGCCGTCGGGGAGGGTTATTGAGTCTACAATGGACACTCTCCTCCTGGGAGGGAGGGCTGCAGTGCACCACTCATCTAGCAGCTCCTGGTGGCATGGTGAAGGCCTCCTTGGTGGAACAGGTGACCATGCATTGCGGGACGATGCCACGCCAAGGACACTACTTTACATATGGGGAGGAGGGCAACAGGAAAACAGGTCAAATCATCAACAGCATGCTGAGTAACAGCCCCTCCAATGCCCTTCCCATGCCACTGGCCCTCAAGCATGCCTACTACTGGGCCTACAATGGAAGCTCTCCTCCTGGGAGGAAGGGTTGCACTGCACACCTCAGTGCTTGGCCAGTGTTGTTTCATATCTTTTTTGGTGACAGTGGATGGGATCAAAGGGAAACTCTGCCTATTCACTGATGACACTAAACTCTGTGGGAGAGAGGACATAGAGGAGGGGAGATAGGAGCTCAGGGAGGACCTGGGTAGGCTCAAAAAGTGGTCAGGTATCAGGCAGCTGGGGTTCAATGCCAAGAACTGCCCGTGAGAACTAAGAACTCAGGGGCCAGTTACTGGTTGGAAGGGGTACAGGTGTCCACTTCTGAGGAAGAAAATGATCTAGGGGTAATCATAAAAAGTGACCTAAGGCACTCTGCAAATTGCTGTAAAGCAGCAGCCAAAGCCAACAGGATGCTGGGATGCATCGCCAGAGGAATCACCTCAAGAAATCGTATAGGTCCTTGGTGAGACTACACTTGGGAGTACTGTGTGCAGTTTTGGTGCCCATATCTGCAAACGGACATCAAATTAATGGAGGGGGTGCAGCGTAGGGCAACTCAGATGATCCATGGCCTGCGAAACAAACCCTACGAGGAGAGGCTGCAAGAGCTCGACATGTATTCCCTGGAGGACAGCAGAGAGAGGGGGGGACACAATAGAAACTTTCAAGTACATTAAAGGTATAAACAAGGTTAGAACAGATGGCATATATTCAATCTCAGGGGGAATAGGTCCACTAGGAGACTCAGTCTAAAATTAGTGAGGGGAAGATTCAAAAAGGAAATGAGAAGGCACTTTTCACAGAAAGGGTGGTGTCCAAGTGGAACAAACTGCCGTAAGTGGTATCATCAAAAACTGTGGACAGCTTTAAAAGGGGTTAGGACAGAGTGAAGGGAGAGTCATAACAGGTGGGAAGATGGGTAGCGGAGATGAGAGGGGAGGGAGGAAGACTATATGCAAAAGAGAGAGGAGGCAGCACCAATAAATTCATCTGAGCTGCACACTTGAGCAGACTACATAGACTGAAATGATCCATTTCTGCTGGCATTTACATATGCTCGTATGTATTTTGTCACCACCTGCCGTCCGCCTGAAGACCAGATGCCACTTCAAAGAAGGGCAGCAGTAGGGCAACAGGGCTACCTGCCCTCCCAGTGGACGACCCAAAGAAGTAGGAGACAAAGACCACCAGCACCCAGCAAATCCAGTGGGCAGAAGGGAGGTACCCTGGGGGAACTCAAAGGAGTAGGGTGTAGGGGGGGAGGGCAGCGGATGCACTACAGAGATAAGGGGAAAAAAATAATTGATGATTTTCACTAGCACTTGCCGGGGCCTGCAGTCTCAGAAATTCAGGGTGCTTAAGGTAAGCTCTGTGCAAAGCCCACCCTGAAGTCTTCCTAGCTCTGAAGAAGGAAAATGTATTTGTTCATTTATAAATATTAAAACTGCTCACTGTCCCTCAAAGGTGCACAGCTATCCCAGCCTGTAGTTTAGAACCACCCAAACGGCTGACTAGACAAACATGGAAATTGCAGTTTCCTTCTACAGATGGGAATACTTTGTTGTGCCATGAGACATGTTACTAACTGATGTCCTCTGACTGAGTCTGGAGTGTCACAGGAGGGGCTGGTTGACAGAGTGATCATTAGATAGGTGGGGCAGGCCTGGATCATGGTGCCACACTACATAAACATATACAACCTATATGCTAGCAGTATTTTTTTTTGGGGGTTACTATCCAGTTTCCTGCTAGCTGCAGTAGCTGCAGTTCTAAATTTAAGAGGATTTTTATTTACTTTCAATTTTTTTTAACTATCCAGTTTGCTGTTAGCTGCATTTCTAAATTTAAGATGACTGCTGTTGGAATACAACTCCAGAGAATTGTAACTGGACCCAGGATGAAGGAGAAAAAAAAAACAAAAAAACATGCGAGCAGAATATGGGTATCATGCAAGAATCGACCCAAGCTGCAGGGGGGCCATCTCAGTTACAGCCCAGTAAGAAAAGGCAGACGATCTATGACATCATTCTTGGCACAATTCTCTACCCCGTCAGTCATCCAGTAAAAAAAGAAGCCAAGGTTGAAACTCCCCGAGGGCAACACCACATTGTGCTTGGCAGTATCGCATTCAGAAATGAGTTAAAACATCCATACTCCCACAGGTATTCATATTATATCTGTACTGCAGAAGTGTTGCACTGAACCGGTCTGCCCAGCCACTCCTCATGCTTGCATGTGCTACCTGTCCACACCAGGTGCTGTCAGCGACAGCAGTCAGTGGAGCATTCTACACTGCAGTGTGAAAGGGATTTCTTTGTTTTATGGCCACTCTTAACTAACTAGTTCCAGCTGCCAGCTATATTAATTCATAATTTCTTTTTTTTTAAATACAGAATTATCGGATAAAAAAACTATCTCAAACTGGAACTGCCTGCAAGGATTTGAGAGTTTCTTTTTACGCTAAGTAAGAAAAGTATTTTAGTACAGGCAGCCTATGTATTGCAACATATTCTTCTAGTTTTACCGAGAGGTGTGTGTGTGTGTCTGGTGTTGGGGGGGGGGAGGACAGTGTAACCTCTGTAAATGCAGTGAAGGAATCAAAATGATGTTAGAATAATTTTCTTGTTATACTATGAACTGCTTGTTTGAAGCAATTTCCACCACTGAAATCTGGATGTACTGTATATCATGCCGGAAAAACACATTTCTCCGGGTTGTGTATTATTTTGTTACTTTCACATCCAGGACTGAAGCTGACAAGACCACAGTTGCAGGCCCCTTTTGCAGATGGAGTTTTCTTTTTTTTTTTTCTATTTTCTCTTTACCCCACCCCAACCCAGCACTGTTACCCGACTGCCTTACCTTGGCCGCCTCTTTCCGACAAGGACTCCCCCCATGGAGCCCTGGTTTACCCCCCAAAGTGGGGACACATTGGAGGGGGGTTCCCCCTAACCCCCTCCCCTGAGGGATCAAGTCATCACTGGGAGCCGGAGCGGTACTGCAGCCGCAAGCAGGTGAGGACCCACTATTGGCCCTTGCGTCGGTAGTGCATTGGGAAAGGCATTTTTTCTATGTACGCCCTCCCAGAGCGTGATGCACCAAGGCTTACACCGCGTCCATCATGCTCTCCCCTCTTAGTGCGGGCATCGGGGCTGTGATATCTCTGGCTGTCGCCAGAGGTCAGGCCACCACCAAGCCAATGTGCCCCCCTCCCCCCAGAGGAGCTGAGCGGTCCATCAGGCGCTCAGATATCCTTCCCCCAGCTGACCCTCAGACTCTCAGGTCTGCTCCCGAACCTGGGCTGCCAGTGTCGCAAGCGGAAATCCAACCACAGCACAGACAGTCCGGCTGATGGAGTTTTCTACCCAATTTGTGTAACTGTTCAAACTAAACTACTGAACTGGGGCGCAATATCAGCTAGCAGAAACTAAGAACCAACAAAATATGAAGGTTACTCACCTGTAACTGTAGTTCTAGGAGTGGTATATGGTGTTCGTCTACACTACAGGACGTCTTCCTTTCCCTTTAAATCTTGCCAGACATCTTTAAGCTAAGCTCCTCCCACCCAGGCGGGTGGTATACTCCTCAGATCTGCCCCGTCATGTCAGACCTTGCACACTGGAAGCAGGGATCTTTGTGCTGCTTGTCAGGGGAGGTCACATGGGTTGAGTGGATGTGCATCATATACCACTCCTAGAACCAAGGTTACAGGTGAGTAACCCTCAATTTCTAGGAACATGGATATGGTGCACTTACCCACATTACTGGCAGACTCCTAGCAATTCCCCCGGAGGTGGGGCAAGGTGCACACCCCTACTTGGTAAACAAAGACTGGAGAACCGAGGTCTCAAAAGCAGCATTCTGACATGACTCTAGGTCGATGCTATAATGGGAGAGGAAGGTGTGTGCTGACTTCCAGGCAGCAATCATGTAGATTTCCTGGACAGGGCCATCCCTGGAAACACCCACTGAGGCAGCAGCATGTCTGGTGGAATGAGCCCAAAGCCCTACAGGAGCCTCCCTACCAGTCAACCTACAGTAGAGGTCAAGGCAGGAGACTATCCACCTGCCAATTGTCTGCTTAGCTGCCAGTCTGCCAGGTATGCCTTCAGCATATGTCACAAAGAGATGGTGAACCTCTCCTCAAACTCCAACTGTGTGCTCCTTATAATAAGTGAGTGCTCACCACAGGTCCAACAAGTGGAGCCTGTGCTCAGCCTCTGAAGTTGGATTGGTAAAGTACTCTGGGAGTTTCATCACATGATTGAGGTGGAACTCCAAAACAACCTTTGGGAGGAACTTAGGATGGGGGCGGAGGACTACTCTGTCCTTGTGGAACACCAAGTACAGAGACTTCACTAAAAGTGTCCAGAGCTCACTGATCTTTCTGATGGAGGTGATAGCCACTAAGAAGGTGGTCTTCCATGACAGCTGTGACATCTCACACCTGTGCATCGGCTCAAATGGTTTGAACATGAGCACAGCCAACACCAGCAACAAGTCCCAAGATGGTGGTGGTTCATGCACATACAGCGACAGGTGATCCATGCCTTTGAAAAAGTACCCTATCACCTTCTCCTGCACCACCATCAGTACACCAGCCTGTGCCTGGTATGCAGAGATGGCGGAGAGGCGCACCTTGGGGGCTGTTGACTACAGTTCTGACTGGGCGATGAACCATAAGTAATTCAAAATGCTAGCCAAAGGGCAGTCCAGGGGGTCAAGCTCCCCTGCCTTGCCACCAAATGGAAAACCTCTTCATTTGAAGGCATAGCACTAGTAGGTCACTCTTTTCAGGAAGCCTCCACAATGTGGAGTACATCTCCCAGAGACTCAAAGCCTGGAACTCTAGCCGCTGAGGAACCAGGCTGTGAGGTGCAGGGATTGAAGATCTAGATGGAGGATCTTCCCCTTGTGGCAAGAGAAAGCTGATCCAGGCGCAGATGCCATAGAGTCCTGCTGCTGAGACTGAGGAGACCCAGGTACCAATACTGGCAGCGCCAGTCTGGGGCTACCAGGATCATCCGCACCTTGTCCCTCCACACCACGATCAACACCCTTGTGGATCAGGGAAGGTAGGGAAGACATAAAGGAGGCCTGGGGTCCGAGCACAGAACAGCCTCAGCTTTGCATTCTCCCAGGAGGCAAACAGGTTGACCAGAGGAGTGCCCCACAGGGAGAACAGGTGGTTCACTGCCCCCTGACGCAGACACCACTCACGTAACACTTTACCCAATCAGCTGAGGGTGTCCGCAAGCTGGTGAGAGGCTCCTCCTACAAAGATGGCAAGGAGATTTCTATCCAAGCTGTGCATGGAGGTCCAGGTACGGAGAGCCTCCCAACACAGATGCAGGGAGTGCGTGCTGCACTGCTTGTTCAGATAATATATGGTTGTGGTATTGTCCATCTGGACCTGCACGACCAGTCCCCTGACAAATGGTGCAAATTCTGTCAGAGCAAGGCACACTGCATGAAGCTCCAGCAGGTTGATGTGGTGACGGGATCCCCTGGGGGTCCAGAACCCATGGGTCTTGTAGTTCCCCAGGTGAGCTTCCCATCCCACCAGAGATGTGCCGGCTGTTAGTGTGACTGTCAGCTCTGGGTGGACAAATGGGACTCCTTCCTTCATATGTTCGGGGATGAGCCACTACTGGATGGCATCGCACATCGGCTGGGTCACTGTGACCAGCTGGTCCACATGACCTAGACGCTGAGAATACTGGTGGTCTAGTCCCCACTGCAGGTGGTACATCCGCCAGTGCACCTATCTGGCCATGCTGGTGCAGGGTACTGTGTACCCCAAGCAGCCGAAAGAAGTCCCAGGCGGGGTGTAAGCACCCAACCTTTAATGATCAGGCAAAAAGGATGAGATCCGATGCCCTGTCTGCAGGGGAGTCGGGCCTTGACCCGTAGGTAGTCTAGCTCTGGTCTAATTATGTGAATCACCTGTGAGGGTTTGAATTCAGATTTGGCCAGGTTGACAAGAAGACCCAAGCCTCTGCTGGTCTGGAGGGCCAGGACCCTGGACAACTCCACAACTCCCTTCGATGGCCTGGTTATCAGCCAGTCCAGGTAGGGGTAAGACTCTGACCCCTCGGGGCCTCAGGAAAGCAGTCACCACTACCACGCACTTGGTGAAGACCCTGGGCGCCGAGGAGAGGCTGAAAGTCATCACCTGGAACTCATATAGAACCCCTTCTGAGCAGAACCGAAGGTACCACCAGTGGGATGGACAGACTGGAAAGCAGAAGAAGGTGTCCTGGAGGTCCAGGAAGCAGAACCATATGCCCCGCTCCAGAGATGGTATTATCAGTTTCAGAGTGACCATCCTGAACTTGCACTTCCTCAGAAACCAGCTTGGATCATGAAGATCCAGTATGGGGCACCAGCCCCCTGTCCGTTTTGGAACCAGGAAGTACCTGGACACAACACCCTGACCTGGCATGGCAACCTTTCTCGAGGAGCTGAGCAACATCCTCCTTGTTGGCAGACAGCTTGTCCTGTGACACCACGGACTCCCTTGGTGCATGGAGTCCGTATGGTGGGAGAACCTTGAAGTCGAGAGGCAACCCTCTGCCCACATGTCTAGCACCCATTTGTCTGAAGTCATGATGGGCCAGGTGTGCCAGAAATGGCAAAGCCAACCCCCTCTCCCCCCAACGGGGAGTTGAGTCAAGGAGTTGGTGGGCAGGAAGTAGACACCCCTGATCAATCACTTAACAGCGGCACTACCCCCTACCCTGGCTCGTTTTGGTGCCTTGACCAGCAAACTTGGTCTTGGGGTGCTAAATCTGGGATTGCCCCTGCTGGGGGTACTGCTGCCTGGGCTGCTGTGACTGAACAGACCAACACAGAGTGCTTCTTTTTTTGGCTTCTGCCTTTTCTGATCCTTCTGTGAATAAAGTACAGTTACGTAAGAACTTACCGTAACAGCATATCTTCGAGACGAGCTCTTGCAGCAGGTAATGCCATTAGGACTAATGCCATCAGGCATTAGGACCCCACGGAAAACTTGTAGCTGGCAGTCTGTGGCAGGGGATAGCCCGATGTCAGCTCCGCCTGACGTCAGGCGTGGTATAAAGGGGGTGGTCCCCTGGTGCCATCTCAGTTCTCCTACTAGAGACTGGCTAAAACAGTATTGGTGAACTGAGCAGGAACTCTCCAACCTTGTACATGTGCAATATTCATATTCCTGGGGGATGGAGGGTTGGAAAGCCACCTGCTGCAAGAGCTCCTCTCAAAGATCTACTGTTACGGTAAGTTCTTACGTAACTGTGCTATCTAACTTTGAGGGTGCAGTTCTTGCAGCAGGTAATACCATTAGGACAGAGTCCCAAGCAGTACCCAAAGATAGACCCAGGTCTGAGCGGAAGATGGGGAGAAAAACTGATGCAGACTAATCTAAGAGAGAAGGCCCTGCAGGATAGCTAGTCCAAAACCTGCTCTCCTCCTAGAAGCAATATCTAGGCTGTAATGCCTGATGAAGGTATGGACTGTACTCCATGTAGCAGTAGCACAGATGTCTGCCGAAGAGACGTTCCTGAGGGAAGCAAATGAAGTGGCCACCGCCCTGGTGGAGTGGCCTTTAACAGGACCCGGAAGGGGTTTACCATGGTGCTGGTAACAAAATGAAATACAGTGCACTAGCCTACGGGCTAGAGACTGCTTAAAGACAGGAGCCCCTGTCATCCTTTTTGCAAAGGAGACAAACAACTGTACCATCCTTCTGGAGGAACATGTTCTGTGGAGGTAATACCTTAGGATTCTATGAACATCCAAAGTGTGCAACAGCGCTTCACCTTGGTTGGTAAACTCAGGACAATATACCTGAAGGTTGATGTCCTGATTCAGCGTCAGGATGGACACCACCTTCGGTCAAAACTTGAGGTTCATATGCAGGGTCACCCTGTCCCTGTGAAAAATATATAAGGTTCCTTACACATCAACGCCTGGAGCTCGGAAACCCTTCGAGCTGAGGTAATGGCAACCAAAAGGAGAGCTTTCCATGAGAGGAAAAGTAGCTCGAAAGAAGTGGTTGGCTCGAAGGGAGGAAGGGTGAATTTCTCCAGGACAAACAGTAAGTCCCACGGGGGAATGATGTCCCTCCTAGGGGGGTCTGACATGTAAGATTCCTCTGAGAAAGGTCTTTCAGACATTCAGTTGTGCCAGAATTCTCTCCCCGATAGGCTCATGATATGCAAAGACTGCGCACATGTGAACCTTGATGGACGAATAGCTCAGTCCAACATCCAAGAGGTAGAGGAGATAGTCTAGCACGTGTCTGACTGGACAGCCCAAGGGATCTATGGTATGGACTGCAGCCCAGATGCAGAAACGCTTCCATTTCAGAGCGCAAGTGGCTCTAGTGGAGGGTTTCCTCGCTGCCACCAAGACCTCTGCTACTCTGCTTGACACTCCTAGTCTCTCCTCCATGAAGACTGCAGGAGCCACGCGTGCAGGTGAAGAGAATGAACAGCAGGATGGACAAGTGTCCCATGCTTCTGTGAGAGCAAGTGGGTTGAGCGTGGCAACTATACTGGAGGTTCCAAAGACAGTGGCTGGAGCCACGGATACCATATCTGTCAAAGCCACAGATGAGCAATCAGGATCGTCCTGGCCCCCTCTGACTGCAATTTGAGCAGTACTCTATGAATGAGCGGAAAGGGAGGGAAGGCATACACAAACTTCCCTGTCCAAGAGAGGGACAATGTGTCTCGCCAGAAAACACCAGGCCCTGGAGCGAGAGAGCAGAACTTTTGCAGTTTGGCATTGGACGGGGACGCAAAGAGGTCCAACTCTGAATGGCCCAAGCAACCGAAGAGGTCATCTGTGATTTCTTGAAGTAATTTCCATTCATGGTTCAGAGAGGTGTAGCGACTGAGACTGTCAACGAGAACATTCTGGACCCCTGGCAGGTGCACCGCAATGAGGTCTAGATTGTGTTCTACTGCCCAATCCCACACTTTCATCGCCTCTCTGCAAAAGGGATAAGAGTGAGTTCCCCCTTGCTTGTTGATGTAGAAGACCACTGGTGTGTTGTCTGTCTGCAACAGAAGAGGACCCGGTGAAAACTGATCTCTGAATGCGTGAAGGGCAATAAGAATTGCTCTCATTTCCAGAACATTTTGTATGTAGAGAGCTGTCTGTGAGGGACCAAGATCCCCGGGTCCTGTGATCCCCTAAATGAGCACCCCAACCGGTCAGAGAGGCGTCTGTGGTCAGAACTTGAGGCGGAGTTGGCCTCCGGAAGGAGACTCCTCCCTCTAGATTCTTGTGGCAGAGCCACCAGTTGAGGAAGCGATGGACCGTCCAAGATATCCGGATCTGGAGATCCAGATCGTCCACTGCTTGGTCCCACTGGACCTTGAGATGCCATTGCAGGACCCTCATGTGTAGTCTGGCGAGGGGTACTGTGGCAATGGAGGCCACTATGTGGCCCAATAGCTGAAGGACGACCCTGGCTGAGACCGAGGGTGCTCTTTGGACCCTGCTCATGAGAGCTCAAAAGCTTTCTGCTCTTTCCGAGAGCAGAAATGCTTTCTCCTGTTCGGTGTCCAAAATTGCCCCTATGAACTGCAGCCTTTGCGATGGCCATGGGTGTGACTTTGGCCAGTTCACTGTGATTCCCAGGGAACAAAACAGACACTGTGTCTCCTTGAGAGCGATTTGGAGCTTTTCTTCCGATAAAGCGGAGAGGAGCCAATCGTCCAGGTAGGGGTAAACAAAGAGGCCTCTCCTTCAGAGTGCCGCTGCTACCACTGCGAGACACTTGGTGAATGCCCTGGGGGCTGATGAAAGGCCGAAGGGGAGTACCCTGAACTGGTAGTGCTGGTCCTGAAAGCTGAAGCGAAGGAACCTTCTGTGAGATTTCAGGACCTTGATATGCATGTATGCGTCCTGCACATCGAGGGAGCATGGAGGCAGTATAGCGCAGTGGTCTAAGGCTCTGAGCTGCAAATCTGGTGACATCCAGCAGACCAGACCTGGGTTTGAATCCCACAGCTTCCACTTGCATACTGTGTGACCCTGAGCAAGTCACTTAACCTCCTTGTGCTCCCAGGTCGCTCCTGTAAAAAAGCTTTCAGCTTAGTGTGCTATACCTGGTTAAACAACTAAATAAATAAAAAAAATAAAATAAACAACCAGTCCCCTTGATGAAGCAAGAGGAATAGGCCTGACAGAGTGACCATCCGAAATCTCTGGTACTTGACCGAGAGATTGAGCTGGCTTAAGTCCAGAATGGGGCGAAGGTCTACGGTTTTCTTTGGGACCAGGAAGAAACGGGAGTAGTAACCTTCACACTTCTGGGCCTGGGGAACTGGCTGGATAGCCTTTTTCTCCAAGAGCTGCTGGATCTCCGCAGCCAGAAGGAGACTGTGTGCCAGTGGACCACTGACTGGGGGACTGACCAGTGGAATACAAAGGAATTCTATGGCATACCCATTTCGACTGGTGTCCAGTACCCATTTGTCCGAGGTGATGCTGGCCCATTTGAGCGGGTAGAGGGCAAACCTCCCTCCTACCTTCTCCTCCTGCCTGTCCCTGAAGAGAGGAGGGGAACAGGCGGAGGGGGTGGTGAGTCCTTGGGCCCTTGTAGTTTTGGGCTGCTTAGGGTCTTGGGAACCTTGGTGGGGCAGGGTGACACCGCCTCTTGAACCCTTTGCCCTGGGGCTGTCTGCTGCCCTGTCCATTTCGAAAGGGATGGCAACGTAGTTCTTAAGGCTGAGATGTGTACATGGGGTGCACGTCGGCCACAGCTTTACCAGACTCTTGTAGCTGTTTGACCAAGCCCTCAACCTCTGGGCCAAACAGAGCTGGGCCTTGGAACGAGGAATCCAGGATGGACTCTTGCAGATCCGGTTGGAACCCCATCAACCTGAGCCATGACTGCCGTTTCAGACAGATCCCCCCGAGGCAGCAGTCCTGGAGGCCATGTCCACCGCATCATACAAACAACAGACGACATGTTTGTCAATGTCCAGACCTGACTGGGCACAGGCAAGCACTTCTTCTTTTGATTCCGAGTCTGGCACTGACCTGACCAGGTCCATGGTCTTCTGCCATAAGGATTGTTGGTATGTAACCATATGTGCCATGAAGTTAAGTGACCGGATGGCACCTGTGGCCGAAGAATAAACCTTCTGGCCCCAGCTGTCCAATTTTTTGGAGACTGGATCCAGGGGTTGGGAGCTCAAGTGTTTGGGCTGAGAGCCCCTGCCATGAGCTGCAGTCAGAACAAAGGAATTGGCCTTTGGCTGCTCTGCCAAAAATGTTTTGAGTTTTGGTGGCTTGTAGAGCCTATCGGCCTTCCTAGGAACTGCAGACACTGAGGAAGGAATACGCCAAGTCAGGCAAGTGACATCCTGGAAAGGTTCGATAAAAGGTGTTATCACCAAAGGCTTGGGTTCTCTTTCGCCCAAGGACTTGGCCAGGCGCTTGTGCTCTGGGTCCAAGTCCTCTGTATCCCACTTATAAATGGTCTTGATGTGTCTCATTATAGCGAGGAAAGAGGGATCATCTGGAGGGGACCGTGGGGAATCCTTGGGTCCTGGGGAGGGAAAAAGATATTCCCCACCTGAATCTAGCCCAGATTCTGCATCTCCCTCTTCTGAGGAAGATGAGGGAGGAGTAGAAGGTATGGGAGACTGCTGACACCTCTTCTTTTTTGCCCTTAGAGTCTGGGCGTGGGCTCTCACCGCCTGTAGGGGTTGGGGTGGGGAGGTCCCAGGTGGTGGATTGGGGTGGCATATGGGTGTCTGTAGAGGAGATCCCCTTTTACTGTATTCCACCATGTAGTGAATAGGGAGCCTATGTCTGCTACCAGGACGAACGCTGGGCCTGGCATCGGGTTCATGGGGCCTTGCATCTGGCTGTCTGAAGTGGGCGTCTGAGGATCCTGAGGCATCGGGTCCTGGGCCCCATCGCTAGAGGGCTGTCGTTCAGTGTTGCCATTGCCTGGGGAGCTGGTGTCTGGAGTGGGCTTGGCTGGCGACCAACCCCCGGAGGGGGGTGCGGTCGTCTGGTCCTCCGCCGGCGACCGCCCCGTATCAGGCATCGGGGAGCAGGACGAAGGAGAAGGCAACTGGCTAGGCTTTCGCTGTTCAGCTGGTGGGTGAACCTTAGCCGAGGGAGGGGGAGGCGTCACAGCCCGGATGACCTCCTGCCTACCTGGGTGTTTGTCCAATGTCTTTCGTTTTTCAAATGAACTAGGCCTGTCCTTTCAGGATTTGGACTGGCCCACCTGGGTCGACCCTGAGGCAGATTTATGGGGTCGATGAGACAGGGAAGACTGGTGTCCCAAGGGGGCCGACTCCTGGTGCTTGCCCTGAGAAGAGGCAGGGGTGGACTTACTCACTTGGATATGTTCAGTCGTCTGGGCCGGACCAAAACGGACCTCCGGCCAGAGGTCAAAGAGGAAGTAGCCTGCTTAGACAGTGATTTAGGGTCAGACTCGGACCTGGCCTGATCTTTTTCCTTATAGTGATGTTTCCCACCCAAGGACTTCTCTTTCGGTGGGGAATCTCTGGTGGGAGAAGAGGAGCTAGCCCCTGAGCCACACTGCATTGCCACTAGTTGTCTCTCCACAGGAAAGTTTTGAGTGCATGGGCTCTCCTGACACGAGTCTTCTGGCTGAATTGCTGGCAGTGGGTGCAGGCATCGGGCCCGGTGGTCTGGGCCTAAGCAGATAAGGCACGCCGCGTGGCTGGTATCTGTTTGCCGCACGCACACTTAACTTTACGCTGCAGTGGAGGAGGTAACGACATACACCAGGTGAACTGATCGAACGACTGAGAAAAAAACAACTCTTCAAGCTGTTGACTGCTAAAGAAGGTGTCCGTGAAGCCGAACTACGCAGGTCGACAGCAGGAAAAGAACTGGGATGGCGCTGGTGGACTGCCCCCTTTATACCACACCTGACGTTGGGTGGAGCTGACGTCAGGGGCGGTCCCCTGCCACAGACTGCTAACTACATGTTTTCCGTGGGGTCCTAACGCCTGGCGGCATTAGTCCTAATGGTATTACCTGCTGCAAGAGCTCCACCCTCAAAGTTAAATGCCACAGAACCCAAGGTGGCATTAGACTTCTCAGTCTTAGTGAGATGCCCCTCCACTCTGGGCTGAAGAGGTCAGCGCACAGGATGGGAAACAGTGGCCAAGCTGCGCTAGGTGTCCACTGTAAAGGTGATCTTCAACCAGGCCCTGCGACACATCGCGACCAAACTCTCCTGCAACAGGAACAAGAGTTGCCTGTGTCCAAGGTCATCTGGAGCTGGTGTATAGCTTGCGCTTGACCCTGTCTCTGACCATCTTAACCACCACTTACAAGTCATCAGAGAGGCAAGGGAGGACATGGTACAGGACTCCCATCAGGGAGTGACCGAAGATGGCCATCATCAGGGTGCAGCTCACCGCACTGAGACCCAGGGAGGAAGCGGCATACACTTTCTTAGTTGTGTGGTCCAGCTTTTTGGACTCCTTCTCAGGGGGCTCATCCACGTCCCGAGCATTGTCAGTTTTCTGGAAGACGGAGTTGGCCACTGAGCCCTCAGTCAAGGGGTGGTCGGAGAAACTGGACAGGGTTCTCATAATGACCACATACTTGTGGACCGTATGGGCTTAAGGTACCACTCAGGAGGCTGGATGCCGCCAAAGCTCCAGAGCCAGTCCCAGGATGGCCTCAGCCACCAGGAAAGTGACCCCCAGGGATTTATCCCTGTCCAGAATTTCAGTGAGGGGGGGTATCTAGCCCTCTTCTGAACTGGTTCCAGAGAGATCTCCGTGGACTCAAAAGAATCTGAGCATAGCCCCAAAAGACACCGGCCCACGGTCAGTGGTCAGTTCTTCAGACGATTCACAATGGAACTCATGGGTCCTCCAGGACTGCATGGAGGACCCAATGGAGTCATAGGAGAACTCTACAAACATGGCCATTGGCTGTTTCTCGACATATACCACATGGGATTCGTCCAAGTGGGTAATCTCCCCAGGCAACCGGGCCTGGCAAGCTGGTAGACAATGGGAGTCTTTGGTGGGAGCTCTCTGCAACAGCTGCTGTGGCCACAGTTCCACCCGGATTGGAAGAGAGGCCGGTGTCAGCGACACTTGTCTCAGCAAGACCTGAATGGACTGGACCGGAAGCGATCAAGGAATCACCAGGGTTGAGGGTAGAGCCCAATCCTGCCCAACCAAGGCCCACTGCCACAGCATGTCCTCATAGAACCACCACATCCTGCGACACAGCCTCTCCTAGTCAGCTGATGAAGAGGAGCAGGAATGCCTGTGGCGGCACCTCCCATAAAATCAAGATTGAAAGTACAAGGAATCCCTCAACTATGACCTCGACCATGATCTAGACCTCAACTGACAACTTTGTCGCCAATGGCGAGCAGAAGAAGGCAGATGGGCCATGTAGATTACACCAACCGGTTCCTGCTGCACGACCCCGGAAGGAGGCAGTTCGTGGGAGGAGACAGCCCTGACTGCTTCTGACCCTCCTGAGAAAGGGTCAAGAGGACCAGGGTCCTAGAGATCGAATCTTCCTCAAGCCCTTGTGATAACGGGTCAACAGAGTCAAGAAAAATCACGAGCAGCTGGTCAGCCTGTGTCAAGGCCAACAAGCCCAATAGGGGTATCGTGAAGCTAGCAGACTGGCCCTCAACTAAGACAGGCTCATCTGAAGACGAGCACTCGCTGACTGTCGAGCAGTTGAGGGAATCGTGGGAGCAGGAAGACTGTGCTTCTTCCTGGTCCCACAGTCGATGGTGGGACTTCTTAGATCTCTTCTTGCTGCCGTGGCAGGAAGGGCCCTGCCTGAAGGCCTGAAAGGACTTGCACATGTCCTGGAACGTAGCGGAGAACGTACCCCAATACTGCCTCAGCCAGAAGCAGCATTGAGACTAAAAAGGCTTCCACCACAGCTTCTGCCACTGCCTCTTCCATTGCCATGAGTTGGACTGCAGATCCCACAGCCGGAGATTACCTTGCAGGCATATTTCAGTTAACCGGAAGGTCCCGTTAGGCTGGTCAGCTGAGAAGACGATGGGCATAGCAGTCTTGAAGGGACAAAGGTAGCAAGGTCTAACAAAGGCTGCAGGTAACAATGTCGTGCTCTGCCCCAGCAGGACCATCTGCAACATTTTCTGGTTGTACTGCACACAATGTTTAAAGCCCAGACCCATTTTTGGATTTGGCATGTTCCACAGCAGAGTCAACAACAAAGAGGAACCGAAAAATATACTCAGGAATTTTGAAAAAGCAAGTTTGCAAATGGCACACTTTAGAAAGGCCTACACTGCACATGGAACTGCTTAGGAGGAGACCGGACTCTTCCAGCAGGAAGAAAGATTTGACATCAAGTAGTGCAGCCGAGCAGTATACCACCTGGGTGGGAGGAGCTTAGCTTGAAGATGTCTGGCAAGATTTAAAGGGGAAAAGGAAAACTGCCAGAGTGTGGATAGTGCACCATATCCATGCCCCTAGAATGTCATGTATCCTCAAGTCCCTCTCTTTCCTAGACTGCTTCAATTTCACCCCATTTATCCAGTATTCCATTTTTGGATTCCTGGAACTGATGTGCATGACCATGCCATTCTTGGCATTGAATTTCAATTGCTATATGCTAGGTCATTGTTCCACTCTTTTCACATCACCCTTTTATGTTCCTTACACCATCTGCGTTATCAACGCTACCACAGAGTTAGGTTCATCCACAAGGAGACATTTTGCCCTGCACTCTTAACCTAAGTAGCTGATAAACATGTTGAAGAGGCATGGGCCTAAAGTAGATGCTGCAGTACACCACTGGCAACCTCCTTTACCCCAGAGAACTTACCATTCAGTACTACCATCTGGGTCCTGCCCTCCAACCATTTCCCTGTTCATTTGGTTAGTCTATCACTTAGCCCCAAATCCCCCACTTTCTTTACCAACACCTTACGTGAAACAGAACTGAAGGCCTTTTGGAAGACAGAATGGAAACTGCTAGCACCTTCAAAAATGAGAGGAATTCACAATTTTGACTTTGCACATTGAAAGGCACACCTATAGAGGATCTAGGGGGATTTATTTCCGACCAATCCAGTCATGTGGGCAATATGTTACTCTGCCATATTTCTTCTATCTGGTACAATAGAAGCTGACCCATTTTGGTGCATCTACTTCCAGTCCAACTCCAAAAAAAACACCCACAACCACTACTTAACAGCTTTAATTCACTGTGTGTTCAGTGTTGTATATGTTAGCAATAACACTGAACAAGGTGTCAGGTCATGCAGAAATATTTGGTCACCTTGGGTGAGTTGCATTAGCCACGTGCCATCAACCTCCCAAGAAGTCCATATATATCTGCATGACTGGAAACCTCTGTCCTTGGACAATTTTATTTTATTTATTTGAAAAGGTTTCACCAGGAAAGGTGACATGAGCTGTAAATAGCTCATTTCCAGAAGTACCCTGGGGGAGGGGGTACATAAATGGGAAGATCGAGCAAGACAGAGCAATTAAATATGTACAGTGCAGAAAAAATACGTACAGTGTTGTGCTACTGCAATGGAATACAAATACCAAACAATCAACTACATAACTGCAAATTAGATACATGCAGTGATGTGCAACTGCAACGCAGTACTAATCAGTATAACAGTAGTAGATGTAAACAGGGAGTGGTATATGCATAGTGAGGCCAAGATATAGGGGTGAGAGGAAGCTGTAGACAATTGGGGGAGGTGGCAATGGACACTAGGCAGATAGCACTGGTTAGCATTAGGCAGTCATAGTCACAGCCTAGATAGCATGGGTAACTTTATGCGGTCGTAGTTATAGCTTAGATACAGGGAAGGTAGGGGGCCGTGGGAGGGGTGAGGAGGGTAGGAGAGTATGGTGGGTCGGGTTGACAGAGAAATTCTAGGGAGAGGTGATTATATAAGGTACCAATCCTAGCATTAAGGGTTTAGATGTAAGGATGGTATGTGAGGAGTAGGACTGGGGGAGGTGTTAGGTATAGATATCAAGCAGCGGGAAGGGTAGCTGCAATGAGGTGGTGAGTATGCGCAGGTCAAGGTCAGAAAAGCCAGTATGTAAGAGTAAGAGTAGCTAAGTGCACAATGTATTTTCAGAAGGGAAGTGACGCAAGGGAGGTTGGGGAGGAGAGCTGGATGGGAGAGGACTTACTGCCGAGAGGCTGGGAGGGAGGGAGTTGGGTGGAGGGGAAGCAAGACTGGCCCCAGATACTGATAGCACTGTGGGGAGGAGGGGGCTAGGAGGGAGAGAGGGTGGGCAGGTCAGGAGCTAAACCCCAGGAACTGAGTCCCCTTCAGGATGTTCAGAACCCAGCAAGGGGACAATGACCCTGGAGAGGAGAGGGGGTGGATAGGGGCAAGGGAGTGTCACAATCTCGCTCAGCCAGTCAACCCTCTACTCCCAAAGTGCCAACCTCTGAGCGTATGATTTGTGTGCAGTGAACAAACAAGGTAACCCTCTTGTCTGTTTAGTGGGTTCAAGTCACCTTAGTCTCAAGTTCTGAAGGGATTCAAACTAATAACCTCTTGTTAGCGTACCCAATTATCAGGCTCAGATAATTCTGTCTTCAGTGGGGCCAGATATCTTTGCCTATGGGCACCCAACCAGGTCTTTCAAATTAACCCTTAGAACTCTATGCAAGACTTTTAGAGAACTCTATCCATTTCCCAGTTTGATATACAATAAGCCCATACACAGTGTACTTATAACCTTTAAAAGCTACACTTAAAATAAAAAGAATTGTCAAGGCACCCCAGCAGTTTTGTTTGTAAAAAATATCTTTACTTTAAAAATATCAAAACAGAACAATAATTACAGAACGAAGTATATATGTCCCAACACATACAGCCTTAAAACAAACAGGGAAAAAAGTACAGTTCCTACAATACATACATTTAGACTGGTCTAATCTTACTCTCTTTCAGTGCTGTGATGATTCTCCCTCAGTCAGATAATATTCTTTTGTGTCAGTCAGAAATACTTTCTCGAGTGTCTCTGTCAGGTTCTTTCAGCACTTAAACACACTTCTGAGCCAGCCTTCTCATGAGGTCACTAACTCTGCCTTGGTGTTTCAAACACTAAATTTTGCAATACAAGGGTCTCCAAATTAATGTTTAAAAAAACATATGAGATGACCTCACTGACTTTCCTCTCCACAGTTTAACTGGTCAGAACTGGTTTGTGCTCTGCTACACATACATCTCAAAAGTTTATTTGATTTAAGTCACTGTATTCAAAGCAAAAGTGTATTGGCCTCTTTAATTCCATCTGGACCTTGGAATCTACACCTCAGGTCTTTCTGATGTAATTCAAGGGTTCCCCGGGAATGTATTTTGGACCTTCCAAATCTGTCTGGGTCCTCCCTGGCTCAGACATCAAACCTCTTCAATGTCCATTCTGGCCTCTCTCGACACTCCTCCCCACAAGTCCTTCCTGGCAAAAATGCAAGTCAAAGGATCTCCCTAAGGGCATTATGAATGGCTAATCTTATTTCCTGGGATGAAAGTAAATTGACAAGGTAATTGCATCCCAGATCTCTGCAGTTTAAAATACCTCCTGTCCTTTGAACTTATCTCTGGGGGGTCTTGATGTGTCAGTTCCAGTAAGACAGCATTTTCCTTGAACTGACCCTTCCCTTCACATATTTTATATGTAATAACAAAAGTTAACACAGCACTCAAGCACTCAGAGCTGGCTGTCTACGTCACAGGGAGCAGTAGTTAAGAGGTAGCAGGGGAGGAGTTGGGGGCGGAGGGGCTAAGGTGGGCATGGCAGATGGGGGTATTATATTAGAGAGAGAGAGAGAGAGGAGTTAGGTGCAGATACAGGGATGAACAGAAGAGGTAGAAGAGGGAGGGCAGAGATTGGGCAGAGCAGATTTCTAGGGGGAGGGAGTTCCAGATTACAAGAAAATTGTAGTAGGAGGCAGTGTGGCCAGACGATGTGCGCCGATAAGGAAGGGCAAAAGACCTATTGGTGGAGGCGCAAAGGGAATAGCGGGATGGAAGGAGGAAGGACAGGTACGGAGGTGGAGAACCAAGTTAGAACTTCCCAACTAGATCTGCGATGTGTGAGAGGTGTCTGTCATTGAGAGAGGAAAGGCAGAGTGAAGAGTAAAGGACACAGTGGTGAGTGTAAGGGGAGCAACCAAGAATAAAGCAGCAGAAGGAGTTAAAGAGAGTGTCCAGTCTGGCAAGGGTGGTTTTCGGAGCGGACTTTTAGACTACATCTTCAAAGTCAAACTCAGGAAGAATCAACTTTTGGACGATTTCATGCCTGGCATGATGTGCGAGGCATCAATGATGTTGGTAGAGGGCGCCTAGCTTAGGGAGAAGTTTTTTATGGATAGCTTCAATACGGACCTCGAAACTAAGTTTCTTGTCCAACCACAGCCCAAAGTATTTGAATGTGGAAACATCATCCAGTGTGGAGCCAGTGAGAGTGTGAAAGGTAGGGAGGAGTCAAGCCTTGCCAGTCTTTGCCTGGAGCCAAATGTCATAGATACTGTTTTTTTGACATTCATGGAGAGTTGGTTAGCAGTAAGAAATAGTTACTTACCATAGTAATCTTGTTTCTCCCAGTGGATACTACAATATTCATAACTCTTCTACAGTGTGCCTTTACGCCAGATCTGCCTGGAGATGGAACGTTATGCTAATGATAGAATCATTAGCTTGTGCCATTTTTTCAAATGCTGCCACCTATCAACTGCCTACATTCTAACCCTCAGATTTCATGGACGCCTGGAAAGACAGGGCCCAAAAGGAATTAATAATTATTATAAATTTAGTAACTATAAACCTCCCATAACTAACCTCCAACTGCAGGGAAAATTACTATAAACCACACAGTTCCCAATGTCAGAAACACCTGAAGGGGAGAAAAGACCAGCCGAAAACATTGTTTCAAATGAAAAGCCAGAATGTGGCATAAATGCCCTTTAAGAACAGTATGGAGTGCAGAGGCCACTGGTTCTGGTAGGGGAGGCAGGGTGGGAGAGTTATGAATATTGGAGTATCCCCTGGGAGAAACAAGATTACTATGGTAAATAACTTTTTCTTCTCACCCCAGAAATACTCCAATATTCCTAACTCTTCTGCAGACTAAGAAGCAGTACCTTTGGAGATGGGAACATAACCTATTTTGGAAACAGGCTCTGCAGGACAGTTGTACCAAACCTGACATCAGCCCTAGCCTGCGTATCCAGGCTATAGTGCTTGGTAAATGTGTGAACTGTTCTCCAGGTAGTTGCTTTACACATATCCACCAAGGGAACATCCCTAGAGGCTGCCAGAGTGGCAGCTGTACCCCTTGTGGAGTGGGCTCTGAGCCCTGCTGGGGCTTCCTTGCCCGCTTTTGAATAGGAAAACTGGATACACTGAACAATCCAACGAGAAATGGACCTTTTTGATGCTGGGTTACCCTTTCCCACGTCCCCATAAGTCAGGAATATCTGCTTCCTTTCTTGCCTATGGGACTTAGTGGCCGTCATGTAGTAGCTTAAAGCTCTCTTGACATCAAGGCTATGTAATCTGCATTCACCAGAGTATGAATGTTCAGTGAAGAACACTGGCAGAGTGGCAGTTTGATTCAGGTGAAAGTCTGAAACTACTTTAGGGAGGAATTTCCTGTTAGTTCTGAGGACAACTTTATTCCTGTGAAAGAAGATGTAGTCCTGCTCAATGCATAGGGCCTGAAGTTCACTGATACGTCTGGCTGAAGTGATGGCTACTAAAAATACTGTTTTCCATGTTACATACTTTAGTGGTGCTGAAGACATGCGTTCAAAAGGGAAGCCCATGAGTTTGGTAATGCAAATGTTTAGGCAAAGAAGTATATTTGTTTTTATTCTCCCTCCTACAGTGCAGCTGAAGCCCTGCACTTACGGGAATCCTGTCTCCCTGCAGGTGCTGATTTTCAGTTCCAGTGTGCCAAGTTGTTCCACACAGCTTCCCCTCTGCAGATTTTTTCCTGTGCCACTGCTTACAGTCATCTTTTGTATTGTGTTAAACTTGCAATCTCAGTTACTGTGTCTAAGATTATTAGAGTACAGGATTTACAGGATTTTAGAGTTTCAAGATTTATTTGCTTAAAGTCTCCATAGCCTGCTGATTTGTTATATTTAAATCCAGTGCAGCTACCAATTTAATTCCTCCCTTTGTTCCCCCCTCAACCGACTGTGACCCCCTTGTTTTACTAATCTCAGTTACAGAGCTAGTGCCTAGCTGTCTGCTTCCCGCCCTCTGATTTGGCCCTCTTTTAGTAAACTGCAGCTCTTTGTCTGTGTGCCAATTTTATTTTCACTCCCACCACTTCAAGAGCTATAAATCCCTGTCCTGTCCCTCTTTCAATAGGCGTCCTTGTAGCCCACTGGGCTACATACCACTATCTGCAGTTTGCCTCCTGCACACCTGGACACCACTCTGCACCTCTCTCAGCGCCAAGAAGCCTGCTGCCACTGGCCCCCTGGAAACAAGCATCAGGTACAGCCTATACACAGCCCCGGCCTCCATGGCTGCTGCTTCTGCTGCCAAATTTTTTGCCCACCTGCCTCCCCCCCGCCCCTCCCAGGCCACCTTTAAATACACTTAAGCTCCTCCCTCCCCTACACCCCATCCTAACAGTGATGCATCCATTATGAGAATTACCGAGAGAAGCTCTTTTTGGAAGGGGAACCCTTCTCTGAGGTTGGCTTCCTCCTTCCACCACTGGAGGGCCAAGATTAACGTCTTTGTTACTGGCACCAGTCTTGAGAGAGAATCTTTTCTTTGAGATCAGAGAGCTCTTAAGTAGAATTGAATGTCTCTCATCTGAAACCCAGGACTGTGCCTGTGGCAGCTGCCATGTGCCACAGGAGTTGAAGAAACTGTTGTGCAGTTCTTGGCACATTCAGCTTGAAAGAACCTGCTAACTGCAGAATGTTTTTTACCCAGTCCAGTGGCAGAAAAGCTCTGCCCTCTCTGGTATTTAGTTCTGCTCCTATGAACTGCAGAACTTGTGTGGGAGGAAGAACTGATTTCTTTAGGTTTGACAAAAACCCCAAGGACTCCAGAAGTTGTTGGGTGAGTTATAAGTGTGCCTTTAACTGTTGTGGTGACTCTCCCAGCACTAGCCAGTCGTCCAGATAGGGAAACACTGTGACACCTTGCCTTCGCAAGTGTGCCACAACTACTGCCAGGCACTTTGTGAACACCCTTGGAGCTGAGGTGAGACTGAATGGCAGGGCTGAGAACCAATAGTGATCTAAAGAGAGTATGAATCTGAGATACGTTCTGTGAGACTCCCTTATGGGGATGTGGAAATAAGTGTCTTTTAGGTCCACAGATGCCAGCCAGTCCTCTTTTTGGAGTGCTGGCAGGATGAGAAACAGTGTCATCATTTTGAATTTTGGTTTTGATAAATGCCGGTTTAGCACCCTTAGGTCTAAGACAGGCCGCAACTCCCCAATTTTCTTTGGTGTAAGAAAATATCTTGAGTATAGCCCCTTTCCCCTATGCAGTGGAAGCACTGATTCCAGTGCTTTTAACAGTAGCAGGTAATGAACCTCCTTTTTCCAACAGCTTTTTCTCCATGATGCAAGCTGGTTTGAAGACTCTGGGGAAGGACTTGAAATTTAGGGACAATCCCTGACCCACTATCGCCAGGACCCACTTGTCTGTGGTGATATTTTTCCAGGCCTAGAAATAATGGGTCAGCCTGCCCCCTACTGGAAGAGGGGAGGCGGCCTGGGAGAACAAGTCAGGGATCCTGCTTGACTTGGGGCTGAGAGTGGGAGCCACGCCTGACATCCCTCCTGCCCCTACCTCTAAAATACCCTTGTTGGGGGTACTGAGGTACCTGGGGTACAGCCATGGCCTGATAAAAATGCCTGGAGTGAAATTGTCTGCCCCTGCCTCCCCTATTATAAGGCCTTGTGGATGGAGTGGCCTTTTCTTTGGCTGAATTACTCCTGTAAGTGGCCTTGTATTCATCAACCTTCTTCATGTAGGTCTCTGTATGGATCCCAAAAAGGGAATTACCCTCCACTGGGAAATCCAGAGCTTTGTTTTGGGTGTCCTGTGTGAAGTTTGTGGCTCAACCATGCAAACCTCCTTTGAGCTATAGTATTGGCCATCCACCTGGCAGCAGTGTCATTTGAGTCTGCTGTCATTTGAAACTGGTACTTGGCAGCGTCCATGCCAAATCTAGCAGTTTCAGCCAAGTCTGCCGACAGGTTAGCTGGGGCTTTATCAGCTATAGCCAACACAGGCTGCCAAAGAGTTTTCTGATATTGGACCGAATAGCCCTGAAAGTTAGCCTGCCTGATGGCTAAAGAAGCTGATAAGTAGCCCTTTTGGCCATGTTGTCAATTTTACGTGAGTCCTTCTCTGGGGGGTGAGGCCAGAGGGACTTTGCCTTATCATAGGCTGCAGCTTGCACCACCCCTGGTGGTCAGGGTGTGAATAAAAAAATTCAGCCCCTTCCCTGTCACGCTGATATTTTTTATCCAGCCTTTTATCTAAAGAAGGGACAGACCCAGGTGTCTGGAGGAGTATGAGTGCATCCCTTTTAAAAATGTATTTATAGAGAGTAACAGCTCTTTGATGGGTGTTAAACCCATCATTTCAAGGTACTCAACTTCCTCCTCATCTTCTATCACTTCTGTGGTAGAGCTGTCCAAAGCATCAACAATTTTCCTGACAAAGGAAAAATTTGAAGAATAGTCTTCAGATGACCTGGGAGGAGAGCCAAACCCTGCTCAGGGGAGACCTCAGGCTCTATAGACTCCCCGTCCTCCTCCTCCTCCTCTTCATCTTCACCATAATCTTCCCTTTCCAGTAAGGAAGACTGATTGGAACCAGGAGGGGTCTGAACCGGGGGTTGCGGATCAGCAGGCAGCAGACCTTGCAAGGCTTGTAAATTTTTAAATGCCTGTGCAATTTCAAGAGGAGAAGGCATGGCAGGCGACACCACAGACCCCTTAGGCTGACCAGCAGGGGGTTCAGTGAGCTTAGTCTTTTTGCTGGAATCAGAGAGCTAGCTGGTTCTGCTGTTCTTTTTGTACCCGTATCAGGGGTAGAAGGGGATCTGTGATTTCACCCACAGCTCCAGAGGGTGTTGGCTGGTCAGAGCCAGAGGGACCCTTAGGTGGAGGCACTTTCTTCTTCAGCCTTTCCAGATGTTTTTCATGCGACTTTACAGGAAAGGTCTTGCAAACCTCACAGTCTGCATTTAAATGATCATAGCCAAGGCACATAACACATGAACTGTGTTTATCTGCCTTGGCAAAGACCTCTCCACACACTCTATAGTTTTTGAAACCGGGTTCACAGGTCTTTTTCTTTGGTTTTTCTGGCATTTAAAAAAAAAAAAACAGCAACCATGATAAAACCCAGTAAATTTAAAGTGTTTTGAAACTAAATTTATCGGGTGCGGTCAGTTCAGGAACCGAGCGGAAAACCGAGCAGAACCGGGACCCGATAAAACTGGAACTGGTATTAGTGGATCGGTAACCGAAAAAGCAGTTACACAAAGATAATAAAAATAACTTTTTTAAACTAGAAAAAACTAAAATAAAGGGGGGGGGGGGAACCGCTAAAGCTAAAAAAAAAAATCCTCGGTTTCTCACAGGTTATACCGAACCGTGAGAAACAGAGAAAAACAAGATAATTAAACTGAAAACACTAACGGTTATTAAATAAACAAAAGATAAGGTCAGGAGTTGAAAATAAAATAAAAGTAGAATACTTATAGGTTATTTTCGAAGTGTTTTAAGGCGAGATGATGAGGAGAAAAATTTCTGAGCGTCTTGTATTGACAGACAGAGAGAGAAATCCGAGGGTTAGAATGTAGGCAGTTCATGGGGGCCAGCATTTGAAAACGTGGCACGAGCCAATGATTCTATCATTAGCATAACGTTCCATCTCCGGGCAGAGCTGGCTTAAAGGTACACTGCAGAAGAGTTAGTAACACGGGAGTATTCCTGGGGTAAGAAACCAGAGTTGGATGTTGTTAAAGTCCAACTGAAGGCTGGTGGTCACCTCATAGGGGGAGTTTCCGAGGAAAATAGCACCGTATCATCAGCATACATGTGTATGCATGAGGATATGCAGACTTTCAGGAGATCAATCAGGAATATGAAAAATAAAACAGGACCAAGTACCAAACCTTGGGGGACACCTGAGGTGATTGGGAGGGGAAGGGAGAGGGAGTTGCCAATTCTGACGGACTGGGAGTTGCCTGAGAGGTAGGAGTGGAACCAGCTTGTGGCAGAGTCAGAAAGACCAGCAGCAGGAAGCATGCTGAGGAGGAGGGAGTGGGAGACAGTGTTGAAGGCTTTGGCTTGGTCGACAAAAACAGCTGAGGTGATACATAGAAACATAGACTTTGATGGCAGATAAGGACCGCTAGGCCCATCTAGTCTGCCCATTTCCCTACCTACAGGATAGGCCGCAGATCCTAGTTAACCAACAGCCTATTTCTTCCTACCCCCCACAAGAATTGCCTTGTCTGTCCCATGCATTCTTGAATTCTCCCACAGTTTTAGACCCCACAACCTCCTCAGGAAGGCTGTTTCATGCATCCACTACCCTCTCTGTGAAATAATACTTCCTCACATTGCCCCTGAACCGCCCTCCTTCTGTCTTTAAATTGTGTCCCCTTGTTCTTGCAAGTCTCTTTTTCTGAAAGATGCTACCCTCTTGGACTTTGTTGATTCCACTGAGGTACTTAAAAGTTTCTATCATGTCCCCCCTCTCCCTTCTTTCCTCAAGGGTATACATATTAAGCTCCTTTAGTCTCTCCTCATACGGCTTCTCTTGCAGACCCTGCACCATTTTAGTTGCCCTCCTCTGGACTGCCTCTATCCTGTCTATGTCCTTGCGGAGATGGGGTCTCCAGAACTGGACACAGTACTCCAGATGGGGTCTCACCAACTGTCTGTACAAAGGGATAACAACTTCCTGTTTTCTGCTGATGATGCCTCTCCCTATACATCCCAGTATACCCCCAGCCCTCCCTACTGCCTTCTCACATTGCTTGCTAACCTTAAGGTCATCTGATATGATTACCCCCAGGTCCCTTTCCTTTTTTGTTGTTGTTACTACCTCCCCACCCATTGTGTATTCTTCCCCTGGGTTCTTGTTTCCCAGGTGCATTATTTGCACTTCTTTGCATTGAATCCTAGCTGCCATACTTCTGACCATTCCTCCAACCTTGCCAAGTCCTTTTATCCTTTCCACTCCTTGTGTATCAACCCTGTTGCAGATCTTTGTGTCATCTGCAAAAGGCATACTTTCCTTCCAGTCCCTCTGCAATGTCACTGATGAAGACATTAAAAGGACTGGACCCAATCTGAACCCTGCGGTCCCCACTAGTAATCCCCCTTTCTTCAGAGTGGACTCCATTTACAATTACCTTCTGTGTCCTGTTGTCCAGCTAATGTTTTACCCAGGCTACTACCTGGGTCCCACTCCCTAGCTGGTTAATTTGACTATTAATCTTGTGTGGGACTGTGTCAAATGCCTTGCTAAAGTCTAGGTAGGCCACGTCCACAGCCCTCCCTGGTCTACTACTTTGGTTACCCAGTCAAAGAAATCTATTAGATTAGTCTGACATGACCTTCCGCTGTGAACCCATGCTGCCTTGGGTCCTGTGCTCCACTGGCCTCTAGGTACTCAACTATTCTTTCCTTCAAGTGACTCCATCACTTTCCCTACCACAGAGGTCAGACTGACAGGTCTGTAGTTTCCTGCCTCTGTCTTGGTCCCACTTTTGTGAGGGAATCACATCCGCCTTCCTCCAGTCCTCAGGTACCACACCATCCTCCCATGATTTATTAAAAGAGTAGCCAGTGGTTTCACTAGTTCCTCCCTTAATTCTTTTAGAATTCTGGGTGAATTCCATCAGGACCCATTGCTTTGTCCACCTTCAGTTTTAGGAGTTCTTGCAGAACCCTTTCTTCTGTGAAAGGACTGGGATGACTCCCCTATCAAGAGTGCTTCTGTTAATTGGATTAGGCACTTCCCCTCTTCTTTTGTGAATACTGGGCAGAAATATTACGTTCAGTATTCCTGCTTTCACTGTCCCCTCTGCCCACCCACGTTCATTCTATTCAGCCTCACTATCCCTCCTTTGTCTTTCTCGCTAGCTGATGTACCTATAAAGGTTTTATCCCCCTTCTTAACTGAGTTGGCTATCTTTTCCTCAGTTTGGGCCTTTGCTATTCTGACTTCCCTCCTGCTTCCTTCTGCCTTAACTGGTACAGCTCTCTGTACTGCTCCTTCTGTGTTCCTTATACTTCTGGATGCTATCTTTTCTTCCTGACTTTCACAGCCACCTCTTTTGAGAACCATAGTGGCTTTTTCTTTCGTTTGATTTGTTTATTTGCTTCACACAAAGGCTTGTTGCCTCTGTGATGGCAGTTTGATAATTCCCATTGTTGCTCCACACCTCCTTCTAGCCTGTTTGCTAGTGCTTTTCTGAGGCACTCTCCCATCTTGCCAAGTCAGCCCTCCTAAAGTCCAGTACCCTCACTTTTGTATGTCTTGACTCTGTGGCCGAGTTTAACGTGAACCACACTGTTTGATGGTCACTTGTCCCCAGATGGCAACCCACTTCTAGATCTGAGATCCTCTCACTGCCCCCTTGAGAGTACGAGGTCTAAGATTGCTCTCCACGAGTGGGTTCAAACTAGCTGTCTAATGCCTGCCACCTGTAGGGCATCAAGAATGGCCCTGCTCTTGGATGTGGCTGCAGCAAATGTGCTCCAGTTAACATCTGGCATATTCAGGTCTCCCATCAACAGTATCTCCCCTTTCTCTGCCATTCTAAGAATGCCTTCTATCATATCCTCGTCCATTCCTTCCCCTGACATGGGGGTCTGTACACAACCCCTGTGCGGATTGTGGTGCCCTTTCCAGTCTCCAAGGTGACCCACAGTGCCTCCTCTCCTCCCTGTTTACTCTTTTGTTCAGTTGCTTTTATCCCTTCCTTTACATAGAGAGCTACTCCTCCCCTCTTCTCCCCTGCCTGTCTCTCCTGTAGGTTATGTACCCTGGTATGTTAACATCCCAGTCATGGTTCTCTGTGTACCATGTTTCTGTGACTGCTACGATATCCAGGCATCCCTCTTCCATTAAGGCCATCAGCTCAGGAGTTTGTTGCCCAGACTACAGGCATTGGTACTCGTACCCTCCATTCCTGATGGCCTTACTCCCTTTGCCCCATCTCTGTCCTTCTTGCCTTTGTCACTTTCTCCATTTACCCTTGCCTTCTCCCTATCGACACCTCTATGTTGGTGTTTGCGCTTTACTACCGTGAATTTTTGGGGGCTAGGATTTTCCGCTCCTTTCCAGTGCCTCCCCTTGGCTAGTTTAAAAGCTTGCCAATGAAGCATTTAAACCTATCACCTAGGATCCTGGTTCCTCCCGGACAGATGCAGCCCATCATGCCAGTATAGGCTTGCATCACTCCAGGTGGACCCCAGTCCCCAATGAAGCCAAATCCCTGAGCTCCACACCAGTTTTTCAACCACTGATTGAATCCCATGGTGCGGAACACCCTAGCCTCTCCTATGCCATAGATGGGTAGCACCTCCGAGAAGGTTACCGTGCGTGCTGCTTGACTAAGGCCCCTCCCCAATTCCACAAACTCTTCCTGCACTTCTCTAATCCCTTTCTTAGCCAGGTCATTTGTCCCTAGGTGGACAATGACATCCAGCTCCCTCCCCTGTGCAGCTGCTCCGGCAATCCTGAGGATTCGCTCCCTGTCCCTCCAAGCCATGGCGCCAGGCAGGCACCTTACCTCCCTCTCCCCTTCCTCACCCAGTTCTACCTTCCTAACAATGGAGTCCCCCACCAGGAGTTGTTTCCTTCCCCTGCAGGGGTCCCTGTCACCCTCCTATGGGTCTCCTTTGTGGAGGTTCCCAGCATCCTCCTTGGTCTCCACCGTGGGTACCTCCACAGAGGAAACGCACTTTGCCAGAATGGCATAGGAATTGTGGAGAGGTACAACTGGAGAGATGCGCCTCTGTTCTACCACCCTCACCCTCCCTGAGCCCACTGTGGTCCAACCGCTCCTCTTTCTTGGCAACCACTGAGGCAACGGCAGTGGCACTGGTGGTCCCTGGATGGAAGGAGGTCCCCAAATCCTGGCCAACTCAGCCTGGAAGGCAACCTCCTCCCTCAGCCCAGAGAGGTGCCTGCAGATGGGACAACACCGCATCCTCCAGAACATCTCCCGGAAGACTGCTGCTCCACAGCCACTGCACTGCACCACTCCAATCATGTCTTATTTCTGGCCCCTTAACTGTTTGCAATCCTTACTCTTTCCTCTTTTTTTTCTCTCTTCTTACTTTCTGCCTGTGTGCCCTTTAAGCTCCTGATTGTCCTGTTCTGAGACAAGAATATCCTATATTTCTCAGTAGACCACTTACTTGCTCAGAGTCAGACCTCCAGCAGCTAGAGGGGGCTGGAGAGCTACTCTTGCCCTTCTAGGATGGTGGGTCCTTGGTGGTTCTGTGATCACTCACTTCCTGCCCCTAAACAGGAAGTTCCTGTTGTCAGTCAAATCCTGTGCCTATAAAAATAGAACTAGCTTTGCGTGGTGGGGTGGAGGGGAAGAAGAGGGCAATATAGTCCCAACAGAGAAGTTCAGTCACATAGCAGTCCTTTCTCCTGGTGTCTTCTGCCAAGCTATTAGCAGAATATTTCTAAGGCAGTCTTTAAATGTAGCTTCCTTCTAGCTAAGCCACTCCCCTACTTACAGATCTTTCTACAAGTAATTTAAACCTCACAGCAGTTAAGTCCTTTCAGTCACCTGAGATTTACACCTAGATAACTCTTCAGATACCCATTCAGTTCAGTTAACCCAAACACACACTTTTTTTTTTGTATGTTAGTTTTTTTAACCTAAATTAAAGGTCCAAGTACAAAAGTGCTTCTACTTTAGTCCCAGCAGAGAAGTTCAGTCACACAGCAGTCCTTTCTGCTGGTGTCTTCTGCCAAGCTACATCCCTGATCCATGCTTGAGAGAATGGAATCAGTGAGCTGTAGGAGGGAGGTGGTGGCGGAGTGGTCTTTACGAAAGCCAGCTTGGAAAGGGGAGAAAAAGGGAGATGAGTCGAGGAAGAAGGAGAGTTGTACTGCTCTTATCAAATAATCTTAGAAAAACAAGAAATTAGCTGCAGGTGCAGAGTTTGCTGGTTATGCTGAAATACCCAGACACCGTGTGACATTACAGTTCTCAGCCAATAAGACTGCTGGATTTTTACAACCCGTTTTTATACTATTATATGTAATGCAACGTATTATAACAATGACATTTATAGTTGCTTAATGAAAGCTTCTACTGTATGTAACCTTCATTTGTGAGTGATAGGTAGGTTAATGTTCTTATTTTACTTATGTATATGATATTTGTATATCAGAGCTGCGCATGAGATGAGGTATTTCACCCAAGAATCAACCTTGGTAAACTGTTTATTTATAAAAATTGTAGTTACTGTATAAGAGCATTGGACAACATTTTCTATTTTCAGACCCAGCCTGCACAGTAAATATATAATCCACAAGACATAAATGATACATTTGTGTCATTATTTATGATTGTACCTATCAATAAATAAATAAAATTAGGTTTTAAAACTACAGTGACTGCTGGTTCAGCCCTGGAGTGTTACTTTACTATGCCAGCAGTAAACAGTGTAAATCTGAATCATAAGAAACTATGCAGTTTTCAAGAAAAGGCTCCTAATACAAAGAATGTCTGAAGCATGCTAACACGCTTAACGAGCTCAGCTTCTTGCAGGCTTAATTTATTGAGAAAGAAAAACACTGAGCTTCAACATCCAACACTATCATCCAATTACAACCACATATCATTAAATTGCTCCCAGCAGTCCTCGAGTTCCAGCCAGGCCATCCTCAGGTTGCAGTCCCCAGTGTGGGAATGCTGTGAACTCTCTCGACACCGTGTCATATTATCTCTGCTGGCACCCAACCCAGCTCTCTGTGCACAAGGCGGCCAAGGAAAAGCTTCCTGTGACCTGGGGCAACTAAGCACGCTCCCCTCATCATTTTTCAGAACTTCTGCACTGGTGCTCTGGATAACTGCAGCCTGCACTCAGGTGTATCCTACCTGGTTATTGTAAATAAAGAACGTTTTTATTGTTATTATTATTGGTGGGGCTTGCATTAACTCCCTACTGAATGCTCCAAATGGGATTCTGAAGCACAAAAACACAAGCTGTGCTTCAGTTTTGATTCTGTATATTGAAAGCAGTTTGGGGTCCAGGATTTTATAAAGGGTCCTGCCACAAAAATGAATGGAGACAAACTACAAGTAGTTGTGTTGTCAGCAAGCAGGCAGAAAACTTCTGTTATCTACTATCTTGTACTGAACATGATATGTCTTGGTAGTGGAGCATGATAAAATTAATTTGTTATGTTAGAAATATATAATGTTGGACTGTTTCTATGCCCTATAAATGTCAAAGAAGGGTCCTGCTGCTGAAATGATGGATCCGCCACCGATTGAAAGGTTTGCACCTATAACACTGAGGAAAATGAGGAATCTGGCACTCATCCCAGTCTTAACTGCACTCATCAGAAAAACATGGTCACTTTAATTTTGACACCATGTACAGTACTGCTGCCTCTGTTTTTCGCCATTTTGCACCAAAATAAAGCAGCTAGACACTTTAAAATAATGTCTGTTTCATGTTCTAAGTGCAGTCGAGATGGGGACAATTACCAGACTCTTTTTCCCTTGATGTTCCCTGCATTATCCTAAGCACCATGAACCACAGGCGTTGTCCTTATTTTTCCTTTTGTAACACCTGTATCCTTAGCAGAAAGACAGTCTGGTAATGCAGTACAAAGGCCCTCCAGCAAATTTATGACCCTGACATTTTCTGGGCAGATCTCCAACATTTGTGGATTTGCATATGAAATATTTGACTACTATGTTCAGATTCAGGAGTGCCTTGTAAATAAGACTTGTCCTAATGGTGTGTTTAGGTCAACGGATACTGACTAAAATTAAAGATTTTACTACTACTATTTGAAGTACAAGGTCAAACTGACCCCTCACTTTACTAGAGGTAATGGAAGTCTGCTACTGATTTTGTTTCTCCAAATGTTTCCCCTGACCCCTGTGATCAGAGTCACCATAGTTGTACCCTACTCCAGCTTCGAGGGCGATAAGTGACTTGTTTCACAGCAGGTTCAAATCCCACCACAACCACTCTCACTCAGTGTGTGATTTTCATCAAGTCACTTAACCTCCCAGAGCTGCTGTACAGCGGGGAGAAGCGGGACCCCAATGAAAATGAGATACTGCATCTCAGCTAGGCTGCTGGATTGGACAAGACTCAGCATACAGTGCCCCTACGATACACATCATTGTGTTTTATACAGAAATCTTAATTGGTTGCCACTTACTTATAGGAGAGTCTTGTACAAGTTGCTTTTTGCAGTGAAGTGTGCCCAGGGTTTAGGCCCCAATTATTTATTGAAGACAGTCACTAGATGTACCACAATACTATCCGTTGAAATGTCTGTTATGACAGAACTGAACATACCCGCCCTCCATGATAGGCCAGTGCACTGCAGGTTCGGGGGGGGAGAGACGGACCCGGGTGGTTGCATCAGGGCGCAGGCCAGGTTGAGCTAAATGCAACACAGCAGTGTGCCTCAGTCGGGAAGGGCTCATGGCAGGGTCCAGCCCCACAGTGACCCCTGCAGCCAGGCCAGGGAACTAGCTCCCACTGCCACGGACATACTATATGTGAGAAAGGCCAACAGGAGGCTGTGCTCATGTCAGGGAGGTGGGAGGGATCAGAAAAGGGATGAAAAACACACGGTGGTCTGAATAGCAACTTGAGCTCCGGCTCCCCCCTAGGTCCTAGTGCCTGCCAACAAGGGATTCTGGTTCACATGGTGGACTGCTTCGGGGAGAGGACGACCCTCCCCCCACCCCCACATAGCCCCTGCCATGGAGGGCAGGGCTGTGGGGGGGGGTAGCCAGTGGGCTACTGGGGCTGGGGGAGCCAGGGGAGACAGGCCCGAATGGGGTATACCCCTGGGACTTGGGTATAACCCTAACTGACTGATGTGACCAGGACAGAAAAATCTCTATGAAGAAAAAAAAGAATTGAACATACCTGGATTTAAAATGTCCCATAGTATTTATTTATTTATGTTTTTGGTAACCAGGTGAGCAAACTAATCCAAAGGACCATTTTCAGTTGCGACCCGGGCCGTACAGTGGCCACAGACAACAGGTACACATTATCACACAGTAGGTACATACAATACAGTGAGTACAGTGGAACAGACAATAGGTACAAGTTATAATACAGTAGGTACATATAATACGGTGAGCACAGTGGCACAGACAATAGGTACAAGTTATAATACAGTAGTTACATATAATACAGTGAGTACAATGGCAGACAATAGGTACAAGTTATAATATAGTAGGTACATATAATACAGTCAGTACAGTGACACAGACAATAGGTACACATTATAATACAGTGGGTACAGTGACAGACAATAGGTACAAGTTATAATACAGTAGGTGCATATAATAGTGAGTACAGTGGCATCAGAAAATGGGTACAAGTTATAATACAGCAGGTACTTATAATACAGTGAGTACAGTGGCACAGACACTAGGTATAAGTTATAATACACTAGGTACAGTGAATACAGTGGTATCAGAAGCAGTGATACAGAAACATATCTTAAATAGGGATTGACATAAAAAACAAGTTCATGACAAATAAAGCGACACTTCTCTGCTTGCAAAGAACTAGGACATACACTTACAGCAAATCAAGACATTATTCAGCCAGTCCAAGGTTTATAATAAAGTGCTCATGGGATTACACTATAGCAATCAACATTTTCACAATGGAGTCAAAAACATGTCAATTGTATATGTAGTAGCCAGTACTTGGCAAAAAAGACAAATGGTACACTGGGCCACTAAGGCATATTTCTGGCAAGGGTGTTTCTAAGGGGAGCAGGCACAGGTGGCCTGAGACATGAGACAAACTCTTAGCTTCGATTTGATGAGAGGGTAACATACGGATAGCAGGTGGTTCCAGAGGCAGGGAGCAGAGACAGAGAAAGCCTTGCTTCCCATGACGTAGATACACGGGGGGAATACCAGGGGGGAGAACGGAAGAGACCCTGAGACACTGAGTTACCACCCTGTCGGTGAGAAGTGAGGAGCACGGGGACTTATGTGAGTTCCTGAGAGAGGTGTCGACCAGACAGCCCATAGCATATTTAAAACGGCCCTGCAGAGAGAGCCAGCCTAAGGACTGATACAAAGAGCAGTGATGCGTGGAGGAAGGGACCTGAGGGGCAAAGTGACAGAGTTGTAAGATAGAGTCATTTTTCATTTGCTTTTCAGATCACTGGAATTCTCTGCCTCCCACTGCCGCCAAGTATTTGAACAAATTACAAGTTTCATTAAAAGTGAATTGCTAATGAGCCTTCACACGTTCAAATTATTGCCAGACTCCCATTGTAAATGTGCATTACACAATGGAGCTCTTTCCTGGTAAAACAAAATAAATAACGCAAAACATTGTGAGCCCTTAATGCAAAACTTTCCCCCAAAAAAGCTATCACGTTGCGGTTTACAGATACTCAACCATCTGGTCTGGAAAGTGCTACCTGAGTTTAAATTCACTTTTCAGATGTGTGTGTAATGGACAGTAAACTGTACTGTATATGGACCTGTTAATTATTATGTGAAACTTTATACTAGCAAACATTCCTGTAGGACACCACTATAAAGGAGTTTGCTCAAAGGTCCATTCCAGAACCAGAGTCGGCGGCGTGATGCAAAGCATGGCGTCCAGCGCCTCAACTCTCAGCACCACTGGAATGGTCTGTTCATGGGACTTTAAAGATACCATGGCACTTCTCAAAAAGAATAAGAAAATTTCCCTGGTGTCCTAACCAAATTCCCCCCATTCACAAAAAACACCACTAACAGCTGGTTCAATTTCACTTGGTTTGCATCTGTACCCCAAGCCCCGGACAAGGCTCAGAACTGGCAGCATCTTCTAGCTCTCTTTTCCAGGGCAACAAAAGCAAGATAAAATAAATGCGAGTCAAATAAGCACAGTCTGATGTGATGGTGTGAGAGACAGAACTTCAGTGCTGTGGATGTGAATAACAAAAATCCCTTCCTACTGCCAGTAGTGGGTGCTCTCACTAAGCTGTATAAAAGACACTGATACGCAGTGAAAGATTAGCCCCTGGGTCTTCTCTGCTGTTCTCACGGACTAAATAATAAGCAAAATGTTCATTCACAAAGTTCATATTACTGGTATGTCAATAACAGTAATGTACCACATTTTTTTCCAAAACATTTAATGACTTAGTTATGAAAACTGACTAATGAGTCAAAGTTTAATGGGGGTTCAAATTTGTGTTTTAGATTCAATTAACAGACGATAGGCTTAAAAGGGAGGGGACTGGGAGCGTCTGCGTAATAGCAGGGAGCAGTGTAGAAAAGGGCCACCTATTACAGTGCATCTCACCACTAACTTAACACAACTTTGGGCAAACCAGGAAAGAAAGCACACAGAAAGTGTTCATATTATTTTTATCACTTTAGACCCTACTTTACGAGCCACCCCTCATCTCTCACTATGATATCACTAGCATTAGGCTGGGCAAACTGTAGGGTGAACGACTCATTGGCTCTGGCTCCTGTTCACTGCAGAGCCAGCCTCTTTCCCCCACCTTGTTGAAGGACACACCTATAGTCCCAGACAGGACCCCACCACAGTCCTCTCCAAGTGCAAGTACTTGCATCTCACCTTGCACACCTTCCCTACACTCAGGAAGAAACTCCCCCAAGTCTTTTCCTCATAAGTCTGGGATCACGGACTCCACAGACCCCAGCAAAGGTGCAAAACCCCTAGGGCTGAAGCCTAACAGTTGCTACAGTAAATGGCTTACAAGCATAACCTAGGTTAAGAATGCAACCCAACCTGCAAGCTGAGTACAGGGCTGAGCCAACAGGAAGTTTCACTCTTCAAGTAGGACTCAGCACATTTCAGTGTTAAAAATATTGCCCATAGTGGGTAACATCCGCTCTCCCTCCCCCCCAACCATCCACTTTCACAATCTTATATTTCAGCAACTTCCAAGCTTAGAATAAAAATATTTTCTTCCTCTTCTCTACATTACAAGCCTAGGTTCACTATTATTAGAGCCTCCCATCTGAAGACAAAATGGCAACAATCCAAGACAAAAATAAAATGAGGGTTTGACTCTGCTCCCTCTGTCCCTCCGTTGAGCTCACACCAAGTAAATGCCGAGCTGATTAGTCTCCTGTTTCTACAAACAGCATCTCCGAGGTGAAACAGAACCCCGAACTGGAAGGCACCTGCGTGGCACTATCTGTGTATCTTGAGTGCCAGCAGCAATCAATGAAAGGAGGCAGATATGGCAACACCAGACAGCATCAAGGGAAGGGGGAAGGCGGATTCGGGACATCAGGACAGACAGAACAACAGTCCCAAGGGCAGAGGGAGACCGGGGGCCTCAGGAGGACAGACAGTACAACAGCACTTAGGGTAGGAGGGTCTCTTTGAGTCTCCAAACAGGAAGTACAACAGTGCCAAGGGAAGGAGGAGCCAGGGGCCTTATGACAGACTCCAATCTTTTGAACTTTTATTTACTTTGAGGATCATGTCTGTCAGTGGCGGCTCTACACCAGGGCCCGCCAGGGGCATCACGTCTTGATAAAAAAAAAAAAATTCTATTGCCCCAGTTGGTGCCCCATATGGTACAAAGCTTCCCCATAGTAACAATGTATCAGTGCCCTGGCTGCCATCGGTTGTGCCCTAGGACCATTTGTGGCTAGAGCCACTACTGATGTCTGTACCTCCTGTCAGGGTACTCAAGCTCTTCAGAGAGTTGCAGGTCCTCTCCTGTCTATGGCACCCTGCTCTGCAACCCTGGAGCATGACCCCAACCCTCAATTAACTTTCAGCAGGTCCTATCCCCTGGTCAATGGGGCTCATCTAGCTGGGCTCTCCTAGCCAAGACAGTGAAATCAAACAGAAACCGTCAAAACTCCATAAAAAGAACTAATGTAAAAAGCTTTAAAATTTAAAATACATTGTACAGTATAAACTGAACACACAACAGACCGATTCAGAATATGACATCAATCTTCACTTGTGAGGGGTCAGGACTAATTCACTCATAAATTATGGCCCTGTCCCCTCACTCATGAAGATGTATGGCATCTTATGTGGTGCCTCCTTCCTTCTTACCCCTCTTGTTCTACCCACACTCAATCTCCTCTCCCCATAAGCAACTCAGAGGCTCCTTCAAGCTCCTTGTTGCTTTTAGTAGTAGGTAACACTGAGCTTGATCCCAGCACTACCCAGTCATCTCCCTCTCATCTCCCCAGAGCCCTGAGAGTGACTCATATCAAACATCCAAAGCTTCTGCCCAAACATTAATAAGCTGCAACTGCTCATGGCTAAGCTGAAGTCTGAAGAGCTGGTGATCTCAGAGTCTTAGCTATCCCCAAGATTCATGATGCTGCAGTTGCCATACATGGGTACACAATCTTCTGGCAGGATCATGCAAAGAGGGGCTATGGAGCTGCAATCTACCTTCCCTCTAACATCCAGTTCAAGCCAAACAACTGCATCATTTCTCTCTCTGCCTAGGAAATGTTCATCCTACAGCTCTCCTTTCCCTATCCCTATATTCATGACTGATGACTGCTGCTGAGTTGGCATGTCCCCACCTTCAGCCACTAAGCTCCTCACCACCACTATCTCTTCCCATAATTCCTCTGGTGAGCTGCTCATCTTCTGTGATTTTAACCTCAGTTAGCTCTCCCGTCTCTAAACTGTGCCAAAAAATCAAGTCCCTCCAACTTAATCTAATAACTGACCCAACCCTGCACAATCACAGACCCCTCACTCACACCATTCTGGACTGTGTTCACACCTTCCACCATATTGTGGATGCTGGTACCCTTCCCGACGCCCTCAGGGACCACCATATGGACTACTGTATGTGCAAGCTTCATCATCCCAAAAGCCTCACTGAATGCATTCAGATCCAGTCCTTCAGGTCGCTGGACCTGTCCTCCCTCCATGCTAATCTGGTAGCTAACAACTAGTCGTGCACCTCTACAGCCAGCTGCCCTCCACTATTTCAACATCATTTATGTCAGCCTGGGATTTCCATGCCCCCCTTACAGAAACCAAGGTCCAAGGATCCCACCTCCCATGGATCTTGGCTGAGCTGCTGGTCAGCCTCCATGCACATGACCTTGGCTGGTGGACACACAAGTATTCCAGCTCCCCTGCCAACTAAGTCAAGCATCGGACCCTTTGTAATACCTGTATCAGAGCTACCAGGCTTGCTAAGTCCGAATACTTTGCATCCACACTCCAGAACAACCTTAATCATCTCTAAGTTCTGAAAGGTTATCCACACCCTCTTCTTCCCCCCAACCCTGTCCCCTTCCCTGGTCCTTAAGATGGGTGATGCTTCTATTTCTGACCCTTCTTCTGTTGCTTCACCTTTCAACTCATTCTTTACATCCTGTGCCTACTCCCACCTCCCCTTCTCCTTCCTCTCCACACACCCCTGCTGCTTCCCTTAAGGCACTCTTGGCTCTTAACTCCCAAAAGGGTGTAAGCACCGATGTTTTTTACCCTAAACTCCTCCATCACATCACCTCTGCTACTGCTCTACCTATTACTTTCCCTCTCAACCTCTCCTTCTCCTTGGCCTCCATCCCAGACACCTGGAAACATGCCACAGTCATCCCTCTTCCCAAAGAGGAGAGGTGAATCCACCTCTGCTGGAAACTACTGCCCTATCTCCCTGCTTCCCACTCTGGCTAAGATCCAAGAACACCTTTAGCTATCTCAACTCTCCCCGTTCTTCACCCCTCTCCAGTCTGGCTTCTGGAAGTTCCACCTCCACCTTTCTCCTCCAGCTTACTGACTCCATTCTGTCTGGCATGGATCAGGGCTTGGTCATCTCTGCCATTTTTGTTGACTTGGCCAAAGCCTTTGACAGTGTTGCTCACCATCTCCCATTGGACAAGCTCAAAGCTGTGGGGCTCTCTGTCATCTCAGTTGGTTGGTTCCCCTCCTACCTTAACTGGTCTCAAACAGTTCATACTGAAGAACCCATATCCCCCCTTCCCCCATTTCCAGTCAGCTCAGGTAATCCACTGAAAGTCCATTCTTAGCCCAATACTCTTCTCCACTGACCTTCACACTGTCCGCTCCTCTGCATCCATCCATATGTACACAGGTGAGATGGTACTCTCTGCCTCCAGCTACTCTGCCTCTGACCTCACAAAAAAGCTCCAACTGGATTTTACAAACATCCAGTACTGTTTCCTGGCTAATCAACTGTTCCGCAATGCCAAGAAAATGGTCAGTATGACCACTGTCAGACAGATGCTCACGAGGCTGTCTCCTCCTTTCATACCCTTGATGGTGCAGCAATTGAGGATATCCCCTCATTAAAGTACCTCAGGGTCTAGCTGGACCGGCACCTCGATTTCTCAGATCATGTGGATGCCATCCCAAGAAGCTGCGCCCCATACTTGATGTGCTTTACAGGCATAAAGGGTGTATTCCACTTCCTCCTCATCTGGAGATCATCTCGAAGATGATACTCCACATGTTGGACTGTGGTGACATAGTATATGATGCTGCTCCCAAGTCCACCCAGGCCAGACTGGATCCCCTCTTTCATTCTTTTTGATGCTTTGTACTGGACAGTCCCCCCCCCCCCATCACTACTCCCTGTACTCCTCCCTCTCCTTCCCCTCCCTTGAGGTCAGACACCTCACCCACTGTGCTTCCTTCATTTCTAAATACTGGCTTGGCTGCCTCCCCTTCTACTTTTCTACCCTCCTTTCTTCCACCCAACCACTTCCTGCCACCTTTGCAACTCTAGCTATCATTCTCTCACACTCCCCTCAAGGAAATCCAGTGTTGGTCAAACTGCCTCCTTGTTTAATTTACCCAAACCACGGGGTTCTCTCCCTCTTACTATCTGCTCTTCCTCCCACCACTCACTCTCCTCCCTGAACTCACTACTCACTCCTGCAGCTGCCTCAGATACTGGTCCCTGGGCTACTGCCCACCATCCTTCTACCTCTGCTCCCCTTTCACCCCGCACCTACACTACTGTAGTTCTCTCTTCACCCTTTCCAACTGACAACCTTTGCTCCCACCCTTAACTCAGTATTGCTTCTGCACATTACAAATGTTATCCTGCAGCACTTTATTGTATAGTTATGTGTTTTACTTCTCTCAATCCTTGTTTTTGCATAATTGTTATTCGTGATGCTTATTCTCCTGTTATTGTTCTTAGTGTTCCTCATTGTCCTGCCTTCCCCGTTCGCCAGGACACAGGTGGAAACAATCTTTTACCAGCTCAGTACATCTTTTCTGGTGAAACTTTTTATTTTTATTTTATTTTTGTCCCCTTCTAATCTACCCTCTTTATTCCACTCCTTCAGGCCGCTCATGGTCCCCATGCCACAGATGCAAAGTCTGCCCCTAGAGTGCCCCCAGCAACTCCTACCTTCCTTCCTTCCCTCTTCCTCCGTGGAGCGCATGCACAGCGGAGTCTACCCATGGATCTGTGGCTGGATGACCTAGAGCAGTCGTCATCTAGGACTGTAGAGGGTTGTTTTTCCATTTTCTATTGTGGTCCCCTTCCAACCCCCTAAGGATGCCGGTTCGGGCAGGTTACATGCTTAGTTATGCACTATGCCTGCCAAGTGCCTAACAGCGTCCTACCCTTCCCAGCTCCAGCACCATGAAGCCGCCACTGCCCCAAATGTCGGTACTCCTACCGACCCACAGAGGCGTCGGGTGTGCAGAGCACCCCTGGTATCCCACCCCTGAAGGAGGAGAGTGTCTGTTGGGATACTCAGTCCTTCTTCCCCCGGCCACCCCCAGCTACCTGAACTCATACCCAAACCTGGGCTTCCGATGTGGTACAAGGTGTGGCGTCCAGCACCTCAACCCTCAGCGCCACCGGGCCAGCCCCTGGTGAAACTTTTGAAACAAATAAATCACTCGCTCACTCAATCTTCTGAGTGACGTCATTGTGTATCTCTTACATCTCTGCTTTCTGTTTTGTTTGTTTTTTCTGTCTTCCTGGTCTTTAAAACCAACTTGGTATGTTGCCCTAGTGAGCTACTGCACCATTATATGTGCTCCAATCACTGACATCAATGACTGCATTCTCTCAATGACTCCGGATGTGGACTCCACCACCTGCATAATTTGCTACTTGGATGGATACTGAGCACACTGATGAGCGGCTCCATTTTCTTTTCCTTAAATATTTTTATTAAGTACAGTACATGACAACACATAACTGACAGACATAAAGTGCATATTAAATCATGCTATGCCAGCTTGTAACAGTGGTTATTACGTGCTTACTGACCTGACTTTTCCCTAAAGTTATTTGTCAGGCTACCTTGCTTCCTGCACTTTGTGCTTATCCAACTTGGCTGCAGCACAACATTTGACTATTGCAACAATCAACATACAACAATTTAACAGTTAAACATTAACATTATAACTTCCTTAATTTATGTAATAGTCATTGACTGAGCTGGAGTAGTATTCGATGCACAATAATAACAGGCCAGTTTATGTGCTGTCTCATCATTACCAGTTTCATCGGCATGTTATACTTCAGATTCCATTGGCTCATCTGTGTCTGGTGCTCCACTGGAGGGAACAGCAGACTAGTTTTCTAATGGCGCCCAAATACTGTTGTAGAAGTGTTCCCTTCCCTTGGCTTTATAAATCAGTCTTTCCATGGTCATAGTTTCCTTTAGTGTGTCAAGCCAAATTATGAATTTCAGGGGGGTTCCAAGTTCCAGTTTTTAGGTAGGACCCTAGCCTGCTGGCTAATACAGCCAGGGATGCAAATTCCTTTTGCCCTAACTGTAATTCATCCTGTTCTCCCCACTCTCTTTGTAAAGCTTTCCTGGTGTTAAGCCCGACTTGCTTTCCAGTAACTTCTGTTATGGTCTGTTATATTATGCTCCAAAATATACTTAATTTCGGACGCCAGTACATCATTATGTGCAAGCTACGCATCCTCGTATTTACACCTGGGGCATGTTCCATCATAGTAAGAGGCACATTTCTTTAGTCTATCTGGAGCATAGCATGCTTTTTGTAAGGTCATCATATAATGTATGATTTTGCATTTACTTTGAACTGGCCATCAACACCCCTCCTTCGTAATATCTTCCCAGTCGTTTCCTGTTATTTCTGAGCATACTACTCTTTCCCATCTCTGCCTACTGCTGTCCCCGTGTACGGTACTGCTGTCATTAAATTACTGTACAACCAGGAGACTGGCCCGTTGGTATCTGATGTTGCACCCAATATGCTACCTATGTCAAAGGGTACCTGTAGCTTATAGCCGCTCCCCAATTTTGTTCTAAGATAATGCTTTATTTGCATGTACTTAAACATTTGGCTTTGGGGTATGCCATATCTTTGGCACAGTTCATCAAATGACAAAAGCTTCACGCCTACATACAAGTGTCCCAAAACAGAAACCCCTTTATCTGCCCACAGCTTAAGTCCTGGGTCTCTGAGAAAACCTGGCAGACTATTATTGTCCCAAGTGGAGGGGGGTAAGGGGTAAGGGCCGTAAGCAGGCACCTTTTTTTTTTGGTACCTGTGCACCTTATGTCATAACTTCAGTAAAATTCTGGACTATAGGGTTCCGTTTTACACATCTGCTGTCACTGGTCGTGGAGCTATACAAAAGGTTGGTTAACCTGGCCTTTACTGTCCAGGTTTATTCTATTTTAATACCAGAATACGCACAATACGGTTTGTGCCAGTCCTTTAACCCTGCCGTGCTGGCCAACAGTAATTTTGAAAATGGGGCCCCTATTCCCCCCTTTTTGGTGGCTGTGCGAGCTGTTCATATTTTATTCTAGGGGCCTTTCTATTCCAAAGCCACGGTACAGCACACTCCCTTAGCTGTTTAAAGAATACATTTGGTATAGCTATAGAGTGCACCTGGAAAAGGTAAAGAAATGTGTGCATAATTGTCATCTTTAATACACTGGATCTACCCAATAAAGATAATGCTAGAGTAGTTCATTTCTGGCATAGCTTACCCACTGCTTCCAAAACTGGCGGAAAGTTTGCTTCGTACAGAGCCAGAACAGTTTTCCCAATATTTATCCCCCAAATATTTAAACCCCACATCAGTCCACTTAAATAGTATTTTCTGCTTTAGGTCCTGATGTTGGCAGTTGCCTTATGGCAATGCTATTGTCTTAGACAGATTTATTTTATACCCCCCCCCACCGAGTGTTCCCCAAAGGCTGTGATAACCTCCACCAGTTTGGGCAATGATAGTTCAAGTTTTGTGATACAGACCATGAGGTCATTAGCATATAATGAGACCTTGGCTATTGCATTTTCCAAATTAACCCCATGTATATCTTCATGTTCTTTAAGCTTATTCGCTAATGGTTCATGTGCTAAGTCAAATAGTAGTGGTGACAGGTGGCACCCTTCAGGGGTTCCCCTGCCTACTTCCAACTGCTCCGAAATCCACAAAGTCGTTTGGACTGCTGCAGTAGGCCTTCTACAAATGGGCTTGTACCCTGCTTAGAAATTTAGGGCCAAACCCTATGTGATTCATCTTGTCCCAGAGGTGGTCCCACTCAATCCTATCAAATGCCTTTTCGGCATCAAGAAATTGATAAAGATCTTACAATTGCCACTTTATATCAGGCCATACTGCATTGCATGAGACATAGACCCAGCTCATTGATAAAGGGCATCATGCCGATTATGGCAGCAGAGAGATGAGCCCCGGACTCTCGAAGTCTCTTTCACTGTAGGCCTTCTCTGAGGGTGGTTGCCCCCCATAGACAGAGGCAGCTGGAAAGGGCTCCCAGTTTCAAAAATCTCTCTTTATTCTTGATTCAGTAGGACAGCCACTCTAGTGCCAGTACTTGTATCTTATTAATTTATTTATTTATTGCAATTATTTCACCAGGAAAGGCACACTGAGCAACAAGATGCTCGTCTCCCAGTGCGACCTGGGGGGGGGGGGGTACATGGACATGATAACACGCAGGTTATCAAGTAAACCGTTAACAGAAGCAAATAAAAAGCAGCATAAGGATACACGAATGCATGAATATGCAAGCAGCGCACATTGAATGCTTAGGATATTATAATTTCAAATAATTTTTGTGACAGGAAGCAGCAGACAAGGTAAATTAGCACAGTAGTAACAGCTGTAAACAACAGAGGACGTATATCACAGTTATACAGTTATACACAGTACACAGGACAAAATAGGCCCAGGACATAAGTGCAAGGTTGGGGTTATATGCCAGCTTCTGTAGCAAGGCTAAGGCCACTGGTCAGGCATTGGGGAGGGGATAGTGGGACATGGCAGGTTCAGGGACAGGAGCAATTTGTAGTAAGGAAGTTTGCTAGGTGGTAGACAGAAGTAGGAAAAAGAGGTGCAGAATTGCAGGTGGGAGGGAGGCGTTCCAAATTTCGGTGGCAGTGTGAGAAGGCAAGCATGACCGGCAGAGGTCTTCCGCCTAGGGACTGAAAGTTGGCGGGAGTCACTGGATCCAAGATGATGGGAGGAGGGTGAGGCATCTGTGAGCACGGTAGCAAGATAGAATGGGATGGACCCAAGCCATAGGTTGGAGACAAATTTAGCACAGTGAGAGATGCGGCGGTTTTCGAGGGGCGGTAGTGCCAAGGCTCGGTAGAGGTTGCAGTGGTGGGTAAGGGGAGAGACATCGAGAGCAAAGTGGCAGAAGGCATTATAAAGTGTGTCCAGTTTAGATCGGGTGGACTTAGGGGATGCACTGTACACAATGTCACAGTAGTCGATGGAGGGCAGTATCATCTTCAGGACCAGTTCACGTCAGACTCGGGGAAGGAGGCTGCTGCAGTTCCTATATAGTGCACTGAGCATGGGGCATAGTTTTTTTGAGATAGCATCGATGTGGTCAGAGAAGGAGAGAAGGCTGTCGAGCCAGACCCTCAAGTAACGGAACGAGGAGACATCTTCAAGTTTTTGGCCATCCAGGGTGGCGAAGTAGGGAAGGGAGGGGAGTCTGGCCAGGCGTTGTCGTGAGCCGAAGGTCATAATGACGGTCTTTCTTCGCATTTAGGGAGAGCTGGTGTGAGCTAAACCACTGCTGTACCTTGCTGAAGTCAGCTTGGAGGTTTGATTGTACCACATCAGGGGTGGAGCCAAAGTACAGTATCATCTGCATATATGTGGATTGAGGAAGTAGAGCAGATGAGTGGCAGGTCATTTAGGAATATAGAGAACAGAATGGGACCAAGAACCAACCTCTGTGGGACACTGGTAGTTAAGGGAAGGGGGGTGGAGATCACATCTGAGACCTAACGGACTGAGTTCTATCAGAGAGGTATGATCTGAACCAGTTTGTGGCTGCAACAGAGGCCCAATTCAGCAAGACTCGACAGCAATATGGGGTGGGAGATGGTGTTGAAGGCTTCTGCAAGGTCGACAAAAATGGCTGAGGTGATCAGTCCATTGTCCATGCCTGTCAGGATAGTGTCTGTAAGCCTTATCAGGGAGGAGGTGGTGGAGAGTCCCTTCCTGAAGCCAGACTGGAATGGCGTGATGAATTTGGCGTCAGTGAGGAAGGAGGTAAGTTGGGTGAGCACAAGGTGCTCTTGTAGTTTTGCTAGGGTTGGGAGGAGGGAGATAGGGTGGTAGTTAGAGGGGGAGGTAGGGGAACTTCCTTTTGGCAGAGGGATGACAATGGTATGCTTCCATGCATGGGGGACGGCAGCAGCAGCAAAGGATTGGTTTAGGAGTTTGGCAAGCGGAGTTGCTATAGCGGGGGCGGAGAGGTATAGAAGTTTGGGGTCTAATCCATCCGGGGATTTGCCTTTTGAAGGGTCAAGAGAAAGTAATGCATCAAGAGCCTCAGTTGCAGAGATGTCTTTGAAGAAAAAGGAGCGAGGCCTAGTCTGGGTCTTTATGTCTGTAGGCGGTGCGAGAGGCGTAGTAGTGTTGGGCAGGGAAGAGATGAGGGTGGCAGCACAAGTGGAGAAGTACACATTGAACTCAGTGGCAACTGCTGTGGGCTCTGATAGGAGAGAGTTATTAACATTTAGCACTGGAGTGGGATTGGCAGCCGGTGGGGTGAAAAGGGGGTGAATGACTTTCCAGAATGTTGAGGGTTTATTTAGGTTTGACTGGAGGGAGCTGCTGAAGTACTCTGCTTTTGCAAGACAAGTGGCTCTGGTGCACTTGTTACGGAGCATGCGGTATATGGAGAGGTGTTGTGGAAAGCGTGAGGATTTATGCTTTTTCCAGGCTTTGTCCCGTGCGATTTGACATGCAGTCAGTTCTTGGGAGATCCAAGGTAGGTGGTTTCCTCGTACTCTTGTACGACGCAGTGGGGCGTGTGTGTTCCAGACGCTGAGGAATGTGTTTTTAAAGTGTAGAAGGCATCATCAATGGAGATCGTAGGAGGGGCAGGGGCCCAGTTTGCTAGTGCAAGGTCATCTAATACAGGGGCTTAATTTAGGGGTTTATAAGGGCGTTGGACTACAAATTTAATCGGGACTTATGGGCAGTGGATTTTACGCACTAAGAAAGTTACGTGGTGGACGCTGAGGGAGTCAGCAAGAATACCGGCTTGTTTGACCCAGTAGGGGTGTGTGGTAAGGACCCAGTCGATGAGCGGGTGGTTACCAGATTTTAGGTTAAGCCAGGTGGGCTCAGTAATGATTTGTAAGAGGTTTAGGGTGGAAACTTCAGTCCTGGTTTTGTTGAGGGCAGGAGCTAGCCAATTGTGGTTAAGATCGCCCAAAATGTAGAGTTCCCCTGTCATGGTTAGGCAGGAGATTTACTTGAGGAGGTCGGTGACAGCAGAAGCTGGTGTACCAGGTTGGCAGTATATCCCAGCAATGTAGATTGGTAGTGAGAAGGGAAGGACAAGCTGAATTAGTATTACTTCAAGGACTTTTGGTTCGGACTTGGCCAGGAACACTCAATAGTACAAGTCCGCGTTTATGCAGATGGCTATTCCGCCGCTTTTAGAGGCTCTATCCTGGCAGGCCATAGTGAAGCCTGGAATAGCGACAGAGGAGTCGTTGATGTTTTTGTTGAGCCAGGGTGAGGATATCTGGAGCATAGTGAATGGCAAGAACCTGAAGGGAGTCAAGCTTGTGGACAAGGCTTCTTATATTTAGGTGCAGGAGGAGCAGGCTACATGAGAGAAGGTCCCCAGAGTGAGGTGAAGAAGAGGCCAATGTTGGAGAGGGGCATGGGGGGGGTAGTATTGGGGCCAGGGTTAGGGTGGATGTCACCTGCTGCAAGGAGCAGGAGAGCGAGAGTTAGGTAGTGCGCAAATAGCTGTATGTGACTGACTGCGAGTGGACGTCTCTTAGATTGATGGCGTGTATGATCTGGGCATAGGGGAATAAGTTGAAAAATGACCCAAGGGAGCAATGGGTTGAAAAGAAATGGGCTGGGACGTGTGGTAGAGTGTGTCCATGCTTGGGTGAAAGGGCAGGTGGACGCCGGGCTGGAGGGGTGGGAGAGCTCAACAAGGTTTGGCAGGATTTGGGAGGGGGGCATGGGAGAGGTGGGTGGCATGTTGGAAAGGAAAGGAGGGAGGGAGGAAGACGAGAATAGGGATAAGCAGGGTCAGGTGACCTGGTAGAAGGATCATGGTGCAGATCAGAAGCTAGGAGGACCCTACTGCTGTGGTTACTTAGCGGGGAAGGTAGGTGCTTTAGTTACTTAGTGGAGAAGGTGGAGGGCTGGGATGCGGGGGCAGGGAAATGATAGGGACCTGTAAGGACTAGGTACCGATGGGGGAGCAGAGGAAATGAAGGTTTTAGGTAGCCAATGAGGGAGCGAGCAGTGCTGCTAGGCTCATTAGCCAATGAGGGAGCGAGAGGGAATGTGGGCGGGCAATAGGTTAGGGATCACCACATCTGAGTCGTGGGCACCACTAAAGATACCCAGGTGTTTAAAATACAGTGTCTGGCAATAATCAATAATACCCTTACCCACCTGGGAAGTCCATCCCATCCCTCAAGACCCCTATCTTCCAGACCAAAGAGCACAGACTTAGGGTTCAATGGGAGGCACCTATCCCAAATGTTTCCCATCTCCCAGCCAACCCCTTTCCAAAACCTTTGTATGACAGGACATAACCAAAAATAATGAGAGTAGGTGCCCAGATCAGATATGCATCTCCCACAAATAGGGGATATTGCTGGGTTAAATTTGTGAACCATAACTGGTGGGGCAATAAGTCTATGGATGAATTTATAAGAGGACTCCTGGTATTTATTACAAATCAGGATACACTGATGTAGTTGTAGCATCATTTGCCAGGTGTCCTCCGAAATGGGAATGTCCAAGTCCTGCTGCCACTGAACCTTAGTTTTATGTGTATAGTCTGGAACCAGTGCCCTCCCCAATAGTGCCGCCCACTTAATCAACCCTGTCGAGTCTTGTCTGGCTGTTAAAATTATATGTTCCACCTGGGTCAGAGTGGATTCTGATACCATCCCTCTCCCTAATGTATTAGTGTATGCCCTTACCTGTAGGAACTGAAGAAAATGTGTCTTAGGGAGTTCAAGTCCAAATCCAGTGTCTTCAAATGTTCCAAAATGGTCCCTCAGAAACCCTCTAGCATCCCAGAGTAGAAACTCACTATCCTCAATACTAGCCAGGAAGAACAGGTTACCAGCAACAAGGAGCAACAAAGTCTCTCCCCAGGATCCTCCTACCCATCTACGGATCTGCTCCCAACCTCCCAGAACCGCCTCTACTAGGAGATTTTGATTCTCTAACCTCCTATAAACTTTGAGGCCCCCCTTGATCAAATACACTGAGAGTCTACCTGGGCATGACTGTCCCTCAAAATTTATCCATCCTGCCGCAAGTCACAAATATCTGTACAGAATGGCTAAATAATAGTTTTGTAGGTCTGGAAAATTCAGTCCCCCCTTACAGGTGTCTGCCTGTAACCACCTCAGACTTAGTCGAGGGCACCCACCCCTCTAGAGGAACCCCCAAAAGGCTCTCTCCAATCTTAAGATCGGTCTTTGTGAAGCCTACATGTACCATTTGCATGACATACAACACCCATGTAAGGACATTCATTTTAATCAAATTGATACGTCCAAACCAGGATACCATAAGCTCCCTCCACCATCACAATTCCTGTTCTATGTTTTTATGAGCTGTGTAAGATTAAGGCGGTACAGGAAGCACAAGTCCCTTCCGATTATTATCCCCAAATACTTAAATGTTAAGTCAAAACGTGCCGGAGGCCCCAATTACCATCTGGGTATCCCTTCCCTTCCCTATTCCAGAACATAATCTCAGATTTTCCAAGATTTATTTTATACCCTGAAAAAGCTGCAAATTCTTCTATCAATTTTAGCAAAGGAGGAACAGACTTGGGCGGGTCCCTGACATATAACAGCATGTCATCTGCATAGAGGGTGACCTTATGGGGTTCATCTGGTAGCTGACCTGTTTTAATGCTGCCATGCTACTCCATTTTCATCACTGTAGCAGCCCATGCAGGTGGCAGTATCTACATCAGGAGTCACTAACTAAGCATAACCCATGATGTCACAGGGTACAGAAAACAAAGAGATACACACACATGAGAATACAGCGTAAAGTATTGTGAGTTGGGAATTGTGTAGCACTTCCCATCCACCCCCCTTTTCTTTTTTTACATACTGTTTATGCACCCATCTCAGGCGGCTCCCATCAGTGGCTACTGCTTAGCCCAGTACCCCAGTATCTTCAGTACTTACAACCTCTCCCCCTCTGAATCCCTCAGCTTACACACCATCAACTGCGGCAAGGTCGGCAGGGTGTGTGTGGCAGTCGGTCCCTCATACAGGGACATCCAAACTGGGGTTGGGGGAGATAGCCAGTCGCCAGAGCCCAAGCCCAAGTATGCCCTATCATCATGCTGTCCTGGATTTTGCCTTGTTCTTTGATAGTTTCTTAATACTCACCGACTCAAAATCTAGTATATAAAAACGTGTGACAAAGCCAACAGAATAAAGCCATTAGGTCTATCTGGCCTGCTAGTAATGCAGGGCTCTCAGCGTAAGCTACTGACCATGCCTCCCTCCCTCCCCAATCTGCCCTTCAGTGTGCGAGAACCATCAAGCGCACGTGCACGCTACTGTGTACTGCTGCACAACACTCAGCCAGTGACCCCCCCGGCCTGTGTTCACCAATGAGGCAGAATGACAGCAGGGATCACAGACCTCCCTCCATAAGTAAGGAGTGTGTCCTCTTGAACATTGAATTTTACCTCCCTCGCAGCCCTGCAGGCCTTCCAGCAACTCGAGCACTTTCCCAAACCAGGTTGCCAATATCACGAGGGTAGTGCTACCACTGTGTTAGTGGGCCGGTTACATCCCATCACCTTTAAAAAAACTTAAAAAGGCAGCCTGTCATTCTAGAACTCTGAGCTGAGTGGCTGTGTTTGAGAAGAGCTCCCAAAGCTAAGTGCTTTTTGCTATAATTTTCAGTTTAAAAATTGTTTTGTTTTATGTAAATTTAGGTGATTGTGAAAGACAACCCTGTAGGCTCCAGGAGATATAAAATTTGTGTGGTAGATATTCGTTGGAAGTCAGAAGGATCAACACATTTATTTAGTGTGATCTTTCTACTCTGATGTGGGTAATTTTAATACTATAGTTTAAACCCTTTCTGTGTGTGCCTTTGGTGGTGTCTGATATTGAGAACGTAAGTGTCATTTGTGGGTATTCTGTGTTTTGGTAGGTACTTTATTTTCTCTGTTAAACAACTGAGTATATTATTGCCTAATACTTTATAGTACATTGTATCTTTTTGTGCAGTCTCTGATTTTTTCTTCTTTCGCCAATGTTTTAGAACTGTTTAGTTATTGTGGCAGAGGTGTGGTACTGTGTTCTTTCTTGTAGTTCAAGGTGCTTTTGGGACTGCTGATTTCTACTGGTTTAAAAGATTATATATTTTTTTTCTATTTTAAAAAAAGCTACATCAACTTGGTATGCTGTCACCTGTTTGTTGTTGCTAAGCAACAGATGTTTTTGCATGGTTCTGTGATAGAATCTGTATTAGTAGAGGTAGATTATTGTGACTGTAGTTACCTTTTGATGGTAAGGGTAAAGAGCTGAGATAGAAATGTATGTATTTTTGAATGTTATAGAAGCCAGAAGGGGAAGGAAGCATATTCAATTCAATGCTTTACAGTAACTGGTAATTGCTGTTTTTCTTTTAGACTTGGGTTGTGGGCTTTTGGTGACACTGTACTTTCTTTGTTGTCTTTACTTAGAATTGTTTTTGGGCTGTTGAGGATTTAAAACGTAGTGGTGGTGTATTCTTTGCTGTCTTTGGTTGCTGCAAATTTTCGCCCCCCCTTCCCCCAACTCTTGATTATATGCCCTGTTAAATCTGATTGACAGGAGCTAAACACTGGGTATAGTAAGGGGTGTGGAGTAGGAGGGCTTACCAGGAAAGGAACAGCAGCAAGTGAAGAGGTGACTGCTCTCTCAGTGGAAGGAAGTAAATGCAAATCTAGGAGCTTATTATTACTTCTTGCATTGATATTGCATTGGGGAAAGGAGGAGTAGGAGTTTGAAGAAGCTTGTGCAATGGTTACTTAAAGTCTGTTTTGAGTGTGATAGGAAGGATAGGAATATAAAAGCAATTGCTCAATATATCTAAACGTGTGCAACAAAGGAGGTAAGGGAAATAAAGAAAATGTTTTGCACTGATAGAGGAGGGAGATGGGAGACTTGGGGGAGTGTTTGGTATCCTGCATCTGGAAGGGGGGTCGCTGGTGGGCAACGACAGCAATGGGTAGGGTGGTAGGCTGCAACAACTGCGGTGCACCAATCTTTCTAAAAATTGCCTGGAGTGTGGGAGGATGTTTAGTGTGCAACCAAATAGAAAAACTTAGAAAGGAGATTGAGGGTCTGCAGGAGGAACTAAGGCAGGCAAGGCAGACGGGGGGTGGGTTTAGCCCAATACTGGAGGGAGGAAGAAGGGGAGATGAGGGAGGGCGATTTAAGCCAACAGTGGTGAGGAGAGGGTCAGAAGAAGGGAAGCAGAAACAAAGGGGCCCAGGCCAGGAAGAACACTTGCTGGGGAAACCAGGTCAAGAGACAAAAGACAAATGGAAGGAGGAGACAGGGACTTGTGAGGCGAGGCGAACAAGTGGCAAAAGTCATGGAGTGGAAAAGAGAGAACAGGTTACTATGAAGAGAGAGGGAGCAGGCATTTGTGAAGGGCCTTCAGAAAATAGTTGTGCACTGCTAGAGAGGAAGAAGGTGGAGGAGGGAAATGATGACATTAGAGGAGTAATTGATAAATGCCTGGACCAAACTAGAGCGTGGGGAAGTTCTGCTGGGAGAATTGAACAGGGGTAAAAGGGGGAAATAATGTGCAGGAGGAAGAAGAGGAGCTGGAAATGAGAGAGGGAGATGAATGGAAGCAAGCAGGGAGTAAGAGGGGTGGAATCTTAGTGCTGGGGGACTCAATACTAAGAGGAGTTAGGTGGGGTAGCAAGGGGGAGAGGCATAGTCGCATTTGGGTGGAGGCCATGCCAGGAATGACAGCGGAAAGGGTGGGACAGTCTGTTCTGAAATATGCTACAAGGGGTAGGGACAAGCCTCATTTAATTATACATCTTGGGACAAACGACCTGGCTGACAAGACAGTAGATACAGTCCAGAGGAGGTTTGAGGAACTAGCACAATTATGTGAGGGGGCAGGAAGATCAGTAACTTTTTCAGAGATACTTCCGGTGCCAAAGGCAAGCACAACAAGAAAGCTGAGAATAGAGGAATTTAACAGAAGGCTAAGAACCTGGTGTTGTGCTAAAGGGTATGGGCTGTTGGGGGGGGAGAGACCTGGGAGGACAGTAGTCTCTATGCCAAGGACAGACTACACTTGAGTGAGGAGGGAAAGAAAGTGCTGAAACAGAGGATGGAGGAGTACATAGAGGAAGTTGGGAATTTAAACTAGGAGTGGGGGGTGGCAGTTGGGGAAGAGATATGCAGAGACCACAGGTTGGGAAACCATATGAGCTTACCCCCCATAACAGTGACAAAGGACAAATGGCAAGTACTGTTGGTGATGCTAGGAAAGGAGGGCAGGATGGGGGGGGGAAAGGTGGAAGGTGGTTACCCTTAATGCTAGGAGCCTTGGGAGGAAAACTGCAGAGTTACAGGTTCTCATGGCAGAGGGAGAGGTGGACACTGCAGCCATCAGGAAACATGGACCACCCAATACAATGACTGGGACCTGTCTGTACCAGGGTACAGGTTATTTCAGTAGGGACAGGGTGATCGGAAGGAGGGGGTGGCACTATATGAAGGAAGGACTGAAGTGTGTAGGGAGGAAGGGGAGGAGGGTAGTACGGTCACTTTGGATGCAAATCCAGGATTCCAAGAATAGGATTCTTAGAATGGGAGTGGTGTACAGGCCACCATCTCAGACGGAGGAGTTAGATAGGAACTAGCGGGACAGATCAGGAGGACCTGAGAAGGGTAGTGTGGTGATTGTGGGGACTTCAACATGCCAGGAGTGGACTGGGCACCCAACAACCAGGAACAGAAGGGAGCAGGTACTGCTGGATGCCTTCAGGACAGCTTCCTGCTGCAAATGGTCAGTGAACCAACCAGGTTAGGGAATACCCTTGACCTTGTGCTGGCAAATATGGACTTTGTGAGAGAACTTACAGTGGAAGAACCGCTGTCAGGGAGTGACCACCACTCAGTATGGCTCACATTGGATATGGGCAAGGAAGGAGTGGAATCTGGCACAATAGTGCTGGACTTCAGGAGGTCCAACTTTGGAAGGATGGGGGAAGTGGTAAAAGGGTACCTGGCCAGAATTCAATCTAGTATGGACACTAACCAGAGGTGGGAGCTCATAAAGCTGGGGATAGTGGAGGCAACCAAAACCTGCTGCAAAGCCCAGAGCAAGAAGGCTAGTGCTAAGAAACCGATCTGGATGAGCAAGGAGGTCATGGAAAAGGTAAGGAGGAAAAGAGCTGCCTTTAGGAAGTACAAGAAAACAGGGAGGGGGGAGGACAGGGAGGAGTACTTGACAGAATCGAGAAGGGTGACAAGGGCAGTAAGGGAGCCAAAGCATCTACAGACTCAGGCTGGCACAAGGCATTAAGAAGGGGAAGGACTTCTTTAAGTACATCAAGGAGAAAAGGGCTGTAAGGACCACATAGTAAGGATTAGGAAGGAGGGGGGTTGGGTGGAAGCAGGGTGCGATAAGGCGGAAGCACTAAATGAGTACTTCTGCTCAGTATTTACTAAAGAGAAGAGGGGGACACCCAAGGTGGGAGAAATGGCAGAAGCAGGGTGGGAAGTGGTGACAGATGGGGAAATCATGGAGAGCAGAGTTCGAGAGGGTTTGAAGGCACTGAGGGTGGACAAGGCGCCAGGCCCAGATGGCATCCACCCCAGGGTACCGAAGGAGCTGGCAGAGGTCCTTGCAGGACCTTTGGTAGACCTATTTAATGCCTCACTACATTCAGGGTGTGTACCTGAGGACTGGAGGATGGCTCATGTGGTGCCCCTCCACAAGAGTGGCCCCAAGGATGAACCGGAAAACTACAGACCAGTGAGTCTCACATCCATCGTGGGTAAGCTAATGGAGACTATCCTGAAAGAGAGGCTGGTGGCCCTCCTAGAGGCCAAAGGACTACAGGACAGCAGACAGCATGGCTTCATATGTGGCAGATCCTGCTAAACCAACCTGGTCGAGTTCTATGACTGGGTAACTAGGCAACTGGACAGGGGCCATGCATTGGATGTCCTGTATCTGGACTTCAGTAAGGCATTCGACTCTGTGCCACATGGAAGGCTTGGAAGGAAGTTAGTAGGCACAGGGACGGGTGCAAAGCTGGTGAGATGGGTAGGAAACTGGCTGCAGGGAAGGCAACAGAGGGTGGTGGTGGGTGGGGAGCTCTCACACCCAAGGGCAGTGACCAGTGGTGTTCCACAGGGCTCGGTGTTGGGACCAGTGTTGTTTGGGATATTCATTGCAGACATATCATGGGACATCAAGAGCAAGATCAGTCTGTTTGCTGATGATACCAAGGTTGGCTCGGTGGTGGATGACCTAGGGGGATGGCAGGGGTTGCAGGATGATCTGGCAAAGCTTGAAACTTGGTCAGACACCTGGCAACTGGGCTTTAATGCCAAAAAGTACAAGGTGCTGCATTTTGGGATGAAGAACCCAAGGAGAAGTTACCAGCTAGGAGGAGTGAAGCTAGCCCAGACAGAGGAGGAGAAGGATCTGGGTGTGCTCATTACAGGGTCAATGAACAACTCGGCACAATGTAGGAAGGCAGCTGCAAAGGCCAACAAAATGCTGGGTTGTATTGCAAGGGGTATATCCTGGAGGAGGGAGGAGGCGATTCTACCACTGTATAGGTCATTAGTTAAACCACACCTGGAGTGCTGCGTGCGGTACTGGCGTCCGTATCTTAAGAGGGACATTAAGTTACTGGAGGGGGTGCAGCGCAGAGCGACAAAGATTATCAAGGGGCTGGGGGACTTATCATACGAGAGGAGGTTGAAGGAGTTGAACATGTACTCACTGGAGGAGAGGAGAGACAGGGGTGACATGATTGAAACCTTTAAATACATGAAAGGAATAAACAAGATGGGTACAGAGGGGCTGTTCAAAGTAAGGGAGGCGAGGGACACCAGGGGCCATGATATGAGACTGGAGCGAGGAAGGTTCAGGAGGGAGATGAGGAGACACTTTTTACAGAGAGGGTGGTGGCTGGGTGCCTGCTGAAGTGGTATGCAGCAGAACAGTGGACTGCTTCAAATGAGGATGGGACAGGACAAGGGGGAGGGTTAATGAAGGGGATGGGTGGAAGGGAGGGGCAGCTGCAGAATAAGGGGTGCTAGCTGCACATTCGAGCAGACTTGATAGACCTCTAGGCCTTTATCAGCTCGCAAATTTCGTATGTTCGTAATAGCACTGGGTCAGCACACTGTGTTACCATTCTGCTGACCTAGATCTGTACTCCCAACCTGGGACTTCTACAAGTGGCAGGGAGAGGACTGAGCAGATGCCCTCACTCCAGGGTCAGTATGTGGCCTGTATCTGTGCACGAATACCCCCTGCTGGCCCAGAAGGCAATGTGGCCAAGTGGTTAGAGCACTGGCTAGGGAAGTGGGAGATCAGAAGTTAAAACCTCCCCAGAGCCAAATAATCACTGTGTGACTTTGTGCAAACAGTCCACTCAGCTGCAGAAATGGGCAGAAGAGGGACCCATCTGGAAATGAGATGTAGCATCTCTGCTGGGCTGTTGTGGTTAAAAAAAAGCAGTGCACCAGCCAACAGTGCAGAGAAGGGGTGAGGGGATGTTGGACGTTCACGTGTGCACAGAGCTCCAATGTTCTGACATCCTATGGGAGGGACATACTGTAGATGAGGAAACAAAAACACAACTAAGCTGTTCATAAAGGCCCAGGTCTGTTCACATCTTGTTCACGGCCCGTTTGTACTCTAATGATAATGGTCCAGTTTTAGGCTGGAAGAGATTTTGGATGGGGGTCCCAATACTAAAAACAGAAATTAAGTAACTGAAAAGAGCACTAGCCTTTTCTAGAAATGCAAATATGGCAATGGTAGGGGTTTCTGTCCTTAACAGACTGAGAGATGGGAGACAAACAAGGTTGGGTGGGTGTTAAGAACCAGAGGATACTGTAATTGAAAGAGACAGGGGAGATGTAAAGGAATAAACGAGTATCAAGTCAGAAAAAATGAAAGACAAAGAATGATGGTTGAAGACAGGAGGAGAAGAAGAAGAAAGAAAAAGAGGAAAACGGACAGTGAGAAAGTGTGAGAGTGGGAGGAAAGGAGACAGACAGGACGTTATTTTGTCTCAAGTAGACCCCTACAGTGGATGTCTGGAGTTACCATGTTTGGCCAAATTATGTAGATCACAGAACAGTTTTAAGTGTGCCCAAGACCTATTGACCAACACCAGACACCTTACTGGTTAACCAATGGATTTTTTTTTGGTTGCAGTTTCATATTAAGTGAATATCCTTGCCAATTAAAAGGTGAAAAAAAAGTTCAGGAAATCAGGCCATTCTGGCAAAACAGGTCTTAAACCAGCTCCCACTTATGGAGCAAGTCTAAATGCAGCATTGCTTGGGCCCAACCCTTGATCCTGGCAGCATCTCCACCCTTCTAGCACTCTGTAGTATTAAAGGGGAACAGTCATCAACAATGGCCTCCACATTCAAGTGTGGGGCAGGTCCCAATGTTTACTTTGTTTGCAAAAACGTTTTTGTTTACTTACAATATACTGTACTACAGTAAAAAGTATCAGACTAATTTTGCTTAGTTGTAAGCAGATATCTTCTGTTACTACAAATCCCATAATCCCCTGCAAATGATAGCGAGCAGTAGGCAGCAGTGAAAAGATTCAATAACCTGCATCTCATGTTAGATTTTATATAAGCTATGATCTTTTGTTTGCTAGTCCCACTATCCTCCATGGGCCATGTACAGTCCCAGATGACTGTACTTAGCCCCTGGAGAAAAGTAGTCCTAGAAGACATCCGATTGAAGATAAAGCTCTTAACATGCATAAAGGCTACTGAATCTCACTGCTACCTACTACTCTGATGTCAGGTGCAGAGATTCAGTTGTAATAGAAAATGTTGTCTACAACTAAGTAAAATGAGTCTGATATAGTCTACTACACTACAGTAAATAGCAAGTAAATCAAAATGTTTTTGCCTGTAAAGTGCACACAAGGGCTAGCCCCACACTTAAGTGTGGGGTCATTTGTGCTGGCTACATAGATGCATAGAATTTGTCGGCAGATAAGAACCACCTGGCCCATCTAGTTTGCCCATGTTTTCAACCTTTAACTTACGCTGCAGACTGTAGTTGATCTACGGCTTTCCTACTCTTCCCTTTTTCTAGCGTTCCCTTGGGTGTGTCCCATGCATTTTTTAATTCCTCCACCGTTTCTGCCCCTACCACCCCTGCAGGGAGGCTGTTCCAAGCATCTACCACCCTCTCTGTAAAGAAATACTTCCTCACATTACCCCTGAGTCTTTCTTCCTCCTGCTTCATCTCATGTCCTCTAGTTATTGTCCATTTTCTTTTCTGAAAGATGCTATTCTCCAGTAGCTTATTGATCCCCTTCAAGGTATTTATATATCTCTATCATGTCCCCCCTCTCTCTTCGCAGCTCTAAAGAATACATATTGAGGTCTTTCAGCCTTTCCTCATATGACTTCTAGTACAGCCCCTGTACCATTTTTGTAGCCCTTCTTTGGACTGCCTCCACTCTCTGTCTATATTCTTCCTGAGGTGCGACCTCCAATACTGGACACTGTACTCCAGATGAGGTCTCACTAATGATCTATACAGTGGTGTCACCACCTCCTTTTTTCTACTTGTGATGCCTTTCCCTATGCACCCCAACATCCTGCTGGCCCTTCTCACCACCTCCTCACACTGTCTGGCCACCTTTAGGTCTTCAGATATATTTATTCCTAAATCCCTCTCCTGTTTGGTGGCTGACAGTACTTCCCCACGCACAGAGCTCTCCTCTGTCGGGTTCCAGTGACTTAAGTGCATCATTTTGCACTTCTCTGCACTGAATCTCAATTGCCGTACATTTGGCCATTCCTCCAGCTTTCCCAGGTCCCTTCTCATTCCTTCCACCTCGGTGTGTGTACCTACTGCAGATCTGTGTCTGTAAAGAAGCACACCTTCCCCTCCAGCCCCTTTGCAATGCTGCTTATGAAGACACTGATGAGGACTGGGCCTAGCACCAATTGTTAAGGCACCCTGCTGATCACCCCCCTTCTACAGACTAAACTCTGTTCACTACCTCCCTTTGAGTCCTACCGCTCAGCCAATTTCTAACCCAGTTAACAACCCCAGATCCAACTCCCAGGCTGCTTAATTTGTTTATTAGCATTTTATGCAGGACTGTATCAAGGGCCTTGCTAAAATCCAGGTAGGCCACATCTACCACCCCTCCCTGATCAATCTCCCTGGTCACCCAACTGAAGAAATCTATCAGTTTTGTTCGGCAAGACCTGCCTGTCTCGATCCTGCTGTCCACTGGATTCAAGGTATGTCACAATCCTTCCCTGGAGTAATGATTCCATCAGTTTTCCTACCACTGAGGTTAGGCTGACTGGCCTACAGTTACCTGCCTCCTCCTTGTTCCCACTCTGATGGAGAAAGACAACATTCGCCCTCTTCCAGTCTGCCAGAACCACATTTGTTTCTAATGATTTGTTAAACAAGGCTGTTAGTAGTCCTGCTAGCTTCTTTATTTGTTCCTTTAGAATTCTGGATGAAGTCCATCCAGCCCCATTGCTTTGTCTATTTTCAGTTTTTCTAATTCCTTTAGGACTACCTCTACTGTGAATGGACTGGTATCCACACACCTCTCTTGGTACTTCTTACAGCTAGCTGTGGTCCCTCCCCGTCCCCTCATACCGTGAACACTTAAAAATATTTGTTCAGTATTTCTGCTTTTTCCTGGTCCTCTTCTGCTGATCCCCTCCCTTCCCTTTTTAGTCTCACAATCCCACCCCTGGTTCTTTTCTTCTCTCTAATGCATTTACAAAAAGTCTCGTCTCCTCTTTTAATTGCTTTGGCTATTCTTTCCTCTGTCTGTGCCTTGGCCTTTCTGATTGCTTTCCCCACCTCCTTTAGCTTTTCCAGATACATTCCTCTATCATCCTCCCCTCTGTGTTCCTTTGTATTTTCTGAATACTGCCTTTTTCCCCTCACCCTCCCTGCCACCTCCTGTGAGAACCAGAGTGGCTTTTTCATCTTCTTTGTTTTAATTATTTGCCTAATGCAAAGGCTCATGGCTTCTGTTATGGCACCCTTAAGATGTGCCCATTGTTCCTCTACATCCACTTTTCCCACTCTAGCCCCTAGGACTTTCTTCAGGCAAACCTCCATCTTTGCAAAATCTACCCTTCTGAAATCCATGACCCTTGCCTTTGTGTAGCTGGATTCCTCTACTATCCTCATGTTAAACCATACCGTGCGGTGATAGCTGGACGCCAGGTGACTCCCTCACTTCTACATGTATTATCCTTTCCCAGTTGGTGAGCACCAGGTCCAATATTGGCCCCTCACGGGAGTGTTCTACCACTAGCTGTCAGAGTCCCGCCCCTTGAAGAGCTTCCAGGAAGTTTCTGCTCCTTGCTGTGACTGCAGTATGGGTGCTCCAATTGACATCTGGCAAACTGAAGTCTCCTATCAGCAATATCTCCCCTTTTGCTGCCATTTCACGGATTATTTCCACTAGTGCATTGTCCAACTCCTCCCGCTGTGCCACAGGTAGAAGTGTAATTATCATCCAGTAACCAAGCAGAACAACAGGCCTATGATCCTAACTGAAGCACCTCAACAGGAACAAACCTGTGAGAGTCAGCATGGCTTCATCAAGGGGAAATCCATTCCACACAACCTGATCAGCTCGGACATTTATCATGAACAAATGGGATTTAGGGGCTTGTATAAATATCATACAGTATATCTGTATTTCAGTAAGTGTTTATTTAGTTTTTGCTTGACTGGGAAAGGGAGGGCTACATAATTCTGCTATTTTTCATCCTTGGGGCTAGATACAGATGCAAACTGACGTACTGAGTCAGGTTAAGCTGTTGGCAACATTTTCAGTGAATGAGGAAAATTGGCCAGGACACCGGGGAAATTCCCCTTCTCTTATGGGGGCACTGTTGTCATCTCGCAATCTGCAAGATTGCAGACCCAAGAGCTGAAGGAGAAGGAGGGAGCTACGACAGTCCAGTCCCAATGGAAACAGACAATCTCATGGAGGTCACTGCAGCTAAGCAAGACAATGAAATCCATACAACAGCATGCTTTAGTCAAGAGTCTGAATTTTCAACTGATTCTGTTGTAATGATGGCATCAAATCTTCGTACCCAAGTTGAAACCAGATCCCAACCTATGTTACAGTCCATTCATGATATTAAGGACTCTAATTCTATAGAGGGAGAGGTGCTTGCTGATTGTCTCCTGTCCGCTGAGTTGTCTGAAAAGAGTGCCTTTTTTACAGCATTCAGTAGAAAACTCTATAAAAAGATGCCAACCTCACAGAGTTGTCAAGATGACTGAATAAGCTGTTACAGATCCAGTAGCTGTTTTTCAGCTGCAATCAGGCACAAAAGTGGTAGAGCTACGTAAAGACAGACTTTCCACTTCACAGACAGTAGGACCACCCGTATCTTTGCGTTAAGGGCAGCAAACTGAACCTCCTACCTCGAAACAGTGGTCAGCAGAGACAGCACTTCAAACAGCAGGCTGAATTAAAGCTGCGGACGGCATTTCACGGCTCCCAGGTCTGGTACTGACAGCGGTTGAAATTATGGCCGCTGCAAAGACTGTAAATCACACAATAGAACATCCTGGTTCATCCAAATCAACCAGTATGATTTCAGACTACACAACAGTTTGTAAAAAAACCAGTATCCAACCCAGAAAATGTATTTATTTTTCATCTTGGATTGACACCTTTGAGAACAAGCTAATTACATAGGTTCTATGTCAAGATTGAGATAATACAGGGAAACAGAAAGTTACAGGGACTCAGCAGTAACAAAGAAAATTCAACAGGTTTTAACTTGGGCAATAAAAATATCATAGGAAAGTGTCAACATTGTACAATGTAAACAAGATTATACCTCAAAGGCTGAGACCGTCAACCCAGGACCAGTGGTGTGATTTACTGAATAAGTGTCAGCCCAGATGGCATCGCCAGGTGGAGGAAGTGAAGAGAAAGGCTACTACAGGAAAGGGAGCTGAGGGCAGCGAGGTTGTAAGGTCAGAGGGGTGGAGAGGGAAAGGATGAGGTAGTCAAAATATATTCAAAAAAGGGGGAGAGAGGAGGGGATGGAAACAGGTGGGGGAAGGCAAGGGTGAGGAAAGTTAGGTCCAGACATTAATAACCAGAGTTGAGCTATGGAAAGCAATCACAGCTGTAATTAGCTATTAGATGGTTTCTAAGCATACGTTTGAAAGAGCCTATGGCACCCATAGCTGCGATGTCTGGTGGAAGAGTACTGAGCCAGTCTGAAAATATTATGGGGATTAATGAAAATAGGAAGAGGAGGCCCCGGAGCCCTAATAATAATAAAACAGCAAATACTGTGACTATAAAGACACACCCACACTCAGTTTTGACTCAGAAATTTGTGAATTCTCAGAACGCTAAGAAAAAGGTGAAAATCCTCTATTGAGACAGTTTTGGCACTGAATGTCAATATGCAAACTGACTCTTTAGAGTTAGCAAATTCTACTGTGATGGACGGAGTAGCCCTGGATATGGAGGGCATCAGTCAGAACTTGCCAAATTCCTCAATCTTTGTTGATGGACATTAACCCAAATATACAAGATACCCCTCAGCCTAATTCTTTGCCACAGCGTCCTGCTCCACATAGAAACCCAGGAACAACTTCAGTTTCTGACTCTGTTTCAGACTGTAACCCACCACCACCTCCAAAATTTTAAGAACTGTTCTCTGCTAAATCTGAACCTGCTCTACAAAGGAATGCAGTATGGGTGAACAAGAAACCCCACCAGATAGATGGTATGTTATTAGAACACTGACAAGAGAATCCATGCAGTTTGATGCTTCTGATCTATATGCTTTTATTCACGCACTAGGGGAAGACATTTATGATACAAGCTTTAAAAGGGTAACTTCTCTGGATCACTTTTGGACCCGATATCTTTCTCTGAAAGATACACCCTATGGTTGCCTTTTCAAGCTATTCCCCTTACGAAACCTGCTGTTAAGACTGTTACTATTTATTCAGAAATAAAGGAGTTAGTTTAACAGACATCTCCTTCTGGTTAAGGCAAAAATGTGATCTTTTAGATGTACCTATACCAACACTAGACTCTGAAAAAGTGTAGACTGGGGGATGGAAATTTAAAGTAGAATTAAAATATGACCCCAATGGTTTGTGTCCTTTATCAAACAGTTTCTTTTTAGGAAGCAATAGAGGCCTCTGTCTTTTATCAGGGGCAGCCCCGGTCCTGTTACAAATGGGGCTCCCTAGCCCACCTTAGTAGTGTGTGTGACAAACAAAAATGTGGATTCGGTTTAGAATATGGACATCTTAGTCCACCTTGTCCTAACCTATTCCGCTGTAACCTTTGCACAGAAAATGTTCACTCATACAGGAATTGTCCTTGGCCTTCCCATAACAAAAGAAAAAATTACTCACCATAGTAATGTTGTTTCTTCTAATGGAGTCTTGCTGTATTCTGACCATATGCAGTTAGCCTCAGTACTTGAACTGCTCCGGAGAGTAAGGGATTAATTCCATGCCAGGGCACAGAACATTGAGCTCCAGCTCGGTTATCAAACCTCTGTCTCTGGTACATCTCAGTGTAACCATCAGATTCTTACGAGCAAATACTAACTAACTAGAATTATGGAAATTGTTTTGATTTTAGGCACTAAAAGGACACAAACCTTGGGTCCAAAAGGCTCAAGTCGAGAACCCAAGAAGAAACAGAGTAGATAGTGAATTAAATATATATAACAACAACAAAAGAACAACAACCCCACCCTAAGAAAAGGGAGGGGTGCAAGGCACACACCTGAGGTGCAACACTGTACCTGCCAACCCACATCCCCCAAAAAAAAGGTTCTGAGAGGGGAGGCAGGGAGGGAGGTCAGAATACAGCAAGACTCCATTAGAAGAAACAACATTACTATGGTGAGTAATTTTTTCTTCAAACAACATGAAGTCTTGCTGTATTCTGATTATATGCAGACTACCAAGCAGTTCCCCCCAGGAGGAGGGGACACAGAACCTTACTTTGGGAATAGGTTCTGCAACACTGCTGTACCATGTATGGACTGTTTTCCAGCTTGCTGCTTTACATCGTTCCACCAAGGGGATATCCCTAGCAGCTGCAAGGGAGGCAGCTGTACCTCTAGTCGAGTGGGCCCTCAGGCCTGAAGGAGGTTCTTTGCCCAATTTGGAATAGCAGAATTGGATACAAGAGACAATCCACCTGGCAATAGTCCTTTTAGTGGAAGGTCTACCTTTTCCCACTTCTCCGTAAGTGAGAAATAGCTGAAAACAATCCTTCCTATGTGCCTTAGTATGCTCTATGTAATAGCCAAGTGCCCTTTTCACATCCATACTGTGCAATCTTCTCTCCCCGAGGAAGAATGGTCAGTGAAAAACCAGGTAAAGACATAGATTGGTTCAGATGAAAATCTGATACCACTTTAGGTAGAAATTTTCAATTTGTCCTGAGGACCACCTTGTCCCTATGAAAGGAAATTAAGTCAGGTTCTACTGACAAGGCCTGTAAATTGACTGATCCACTTGGCAGAAGTAATAGCTACCAGGAACACAGTTTTCCAAGTCAAGTACTTAAGCTCGGCAGAAGCTAAGGGCTCAAAGGGTGGCTGCATAAGCTGTGCAATGCAGATAATCAGATCCCAAGCTGGAGTAGGCGCTCTAAAAGGAGGGTTAATGTGGACCAAGCCTTTGAAGAACTTACTGAAAACAGGATGGGATGCCAGGGAAGATCCCTTCACACAAAGAAAAGCAGACACAGCTGCTAAATGAACTTTAAGTGCATGAGCCTAAGGCCTAGTCTATTAAGATAAACCAAATAATCCAAGGCCGTGAGCTATCTGCAGCCTCGGTCTGTATACCTTCTGAGAACACCAAATGGTGAACCTTTTCCATTTGGAATTATAAGTTTTCCTGGTAGAAGGTTTCCTAGAGACCTTCAAAATATCCATGACCCCTTGAGAAAGATGCAGGCCTGCATATTTTAATTCTTCGAGAGCCAGGCTTTGAGACTGAGAGACTGGAGACTGGGATACCAAATCCTCCCCTGAGAAGAGGTTAACAAATTGTGTCTCCTTTGTAGAGACAGGGGGAGTGATGCTGCTAGAGACAACAAGAGAGGATACCAGGGTTGTCTGGCCCAGTCTGGGGCCACTAGAATCACTGTGCAGGGTTGAGACCTGATCTTGAGCAGGACTCCGAATAGTAGAGGAAAGGCATAAAGAAACTTGCCTGTCCAATCTAATAGGAGAGCATCCAGAGGAACAGTCCCTAGGACTGGAGGTCAATCAATCAATCAATCAAAATTTATTTATAAAGCGCTTTTCAATAAATCAAAGCGCTAATACATAACAAAATTAAAACATCAATAATAATAAATAATACCATAAACAATAAAATGACCATGAAATAGTCTATTCAAATGCCAGTGTAAATAAATAACTTTTCAAAGACCTCTTAAATGATTCCACGGACAGGCACTCTCTAATCTGACGAGGTAGAGAATTCCACAGAGTCGGGGCCATAAAAGAAAAAGCCCTTGCCCCAGATGATTGAAGACGAACCCTGGGAATCTCTAGCAATCCCTCGCCAGTGGAGCGGAGAGGGCGGTAGGGACAAAGGAGATCTTGCAGGTAGCCTGGTCCCTGACAGTGTAGGGTCTTATAGTTCAACAATGCAACCTTGAAGGTGATTCTCCACTGCACTGGCAGCCAGTGCAGTTCGCGCAGCACAGGTGTGATATGGCAAGTTCTTGAAACCCAGTCAACAACCTGGCTGCTGCGTTCTGCACCAGCTGCAGGCGGCGGAGATCTACCCCCAGCAACCCTAGATATAAAGCATTACAGTAATCAAGGCATGAAGAAACAAAAGCGTGGACCAACATAGGAAGGTCATCATGCGGAACAAGGTGTTTTATCCGGGCGATATTCCTCAGATGGTAAAAGGATGACTTGACAGTGGCCGACACCTGCAACTTCAGTGTCAGCGCACTGTCAAAAATAATGCCCAGATTTCACACCTGTTCAGAAGGTCTCAACTGGGTATCCCCTAATAAAAGACCAGAGGGGACCCCAGGAGTCAACTTCTCTACATAATGACCCGGGTCCACTACCAACACCTCGGTTTTGTCCGGATTTAACTTCAAGCAGTTCGCACTCATCCAGTCCTGAATCTCAGCGAGGCAGTTGTTAAAAATCGACACTGCATCACTTTGTTTGGGTACAAAGGACATAGAGCTCTGTATCATCTGCGTAGCAGTGAAAACCCAGCCCATAATGCCTTATAATGTCTCCCAATGGCAGCATGTACACCGTGAACAACATAGGGGAAAGCACAGAGCCTTGTGGCACCCCACAGGACAGAGCAAAGGGAGCAGAAGAAAAAATCCCTGAAACTACCCTTTGACTTCTGCCTGTGAAGAAAGAATGGAACCATCTGAGGACTGTTCCTGACAGTCCACAGAATAGCCGCAGGCGATCAAGCAACATCCCATGGTCCATGGTGTCAAACGCTGCAGAGAGATCGAGAAGAACCAAGATCGAACGGTTCTTCCGATCTCTTGCTATTAGATCATTTAGTACCCGAACTAATGCAGTCTTGGTACTGTGCCTCTTCCTGAAACCAGACTGGAGAGGATCATAGACTTCATGGGTGGCAAGAAAGTCATCGAGCTGCAACGCGACTACTTTCTCAATAACCTTGCCCAAGAAGGGCAGGTTAGAGATCGATCTGTAGTTAGCGAGGCAGTCGGGGTCAAGGGAAGGTTTCTTTAAAAGGGGGGCCTGCAGCAAAACAGAGGAAGTTGATAATTGTCTGGAGCTGTAAAGAGATCTATCTCTGGAGTGCCCCATCTGGTGACGATGACTTTCAGGATATGAGGATTCAGGGTCCATTCGTGATGGCCCCTGGGATATTCTGCTCAAAGCACCTGCCAGCACATTGTCCTTCCCTGGAAGATGAACTGCTGTCAGGGAAGCTTGGAGAGAGTAAGCTAGAGACCACAGCTTCATGGCTTCTGTGCACAAGGCCGAGGATCGAGTGCCTCCCTTCTTGTTTATGTACCACATTGTGGTGGTGGTGTCTGTCCTGACTTGCATCACTTTGCCTTTGACTGACTCTGAGAAAGCCTGGAGAGCTAGGAACACAGCTCTCAGTTCCAGGAGACTGATGTGAAGGAGAGACTCTTGCTGTGACCAAATTTCCTGTGCAGTGAGAGTCCCCAGATGGGCTCCCCAACCCAGGAGAGAGGCATCTGTGGTTAAAACCACTGAGGGGGCTTGACTGAGAAATTGGACACCCTGTCTGAGATTGTCCTGATCCAGTCACCACTGGAGAGCCTGGACCAAAGTCCGAGTCACTGGAATCAGTTTTGTGAGAGAATCTTTCTTCTGAGACCAAAACGACCTTAAGTGGAACTGAATGTCCCTCATCTGAAACCTGGCCCCTTGTACTACAGCAGTCGAAGTTGCCATGTGGTCTAGGAGTTGTAGAAAGTGGCTGGTGGGTCGAGAGACCAGAGGCCAAAAAGAGGAGACCAGATCTGTAAAGGCAGTTACTCTTGTCTGTGGGAGGAAGGCCATTGCCTGGACTGTATGTACCTCTACTCCTATAAAAGTGAGGAGTTGTACAGGTTTGAGAACTGACTTGGGAAGACTGAGGATGAATCCTAGGGAACTGAGCAGATTCTGATAAACTTCCACAGCTGACTTGACTTGGTCTGAAGACTGGCCTACAATGAGCCAGTCATCTAGATAAGGGAAGGCTGAGATACCTTGCCTTCTGAGGAAGGCTACTACTACTGCAAGGCACTTTGCAAATACCCTTAAAGCTGAAGTGAGGCCGAAGGACATGGCTCTAAATTGGTAATGGCCTGAGGGCAACTTGAACCTGAGGTACTTTCTGTGGGACCACCTGATAGGAATGTGGAAATAGGCATCCTTGAGGTCAAGTGATGCTAGTCAATCCCCTGGCCTCAGAGAGGGGAGGATTACTCCCAGAGTCACCATTTTGAGCTCTGGTTTTGTGATATGTTTGTTCAGATATCTTAAGTCTAGGATGGGTCGCCACTCCCCTGTCTTTTTTGGGGTAAGGAAGTACCTGGAGTACAGCCCTTTGCCCCTGTGTTGTGGAGGAACTTGTTCCAGCGCTTTGAGAGCTAGCAGGGAAGAAACTTCTACCTCTAAGGCAATGGTCTCTGATGCTGATGCAGGAGGAAAAAACCTGACTCTCATATTTGGAAATCTCTTGAAACTGAGAGCCAAGCCCTGGCTTACTACCTGCAGGACCCACTTGTCTGAAGTAACAGACTTACAGGCCTGGAAATAGTAAGCCAGCCTGCCCCCTACTGGTATAGAAGAGGTGACCCGAACTGACACATCAGGGTGTCTGTTTGGCAGGAGCCTTGGTCTGGGAAGAGGATGCAGCCCTGCTCATTCCCCTCCTGCCTCTCCCTCAGAAGAATCCCTCTGGGGGAAGGAAGAAGAGGCCTGGGCTTGGTAAAAGGGCCGGTGAAAAGGCCTGCCCCTGCCCCTAGACTGCTGCCTCTGAGGAGTGGCTTGCCTCTCTTTGGCCTGTGCATTCCTGTAGGTGGTCCTGTATTCATCCATTTTCTTCATGTAAACCTCTGTCTGCTCCCCAAACAGAGAATTACCAACCACAGGGAAAGCCATGGCCTTAGCTTGGGTATCCTGAGACAGGCTAGTTACATCTGAGCCAAGAAAATCTCCTGAGTCACACAGATGTAGCCATGACTCTAGATGCCACATCATTAGAGCCGACAGCAGCATGAAAATTGCACTTCTGATGCCTTTATTCCATCAGAAGCCACCTCCTCCAGCTCTATGGCTAGCTGGGAGGAGGCCTTCTTTGCTAGTTCCATTACTGTGTCCCACCTTGACTTCTGGTACCTAGCTGTATAGGCCATGCAGGCTGCCTGCCTCAGTCCCAAGAAAGATGCCAAGTGCTGTTTGTTTACCATGGCATCCACCTTCCTGGAATCTTTATCTGGGGGGTGTGTGAAGCCAAAGGAATGTTAGCCCTGTCACAGGCTGCAGCCTGCACTACCCCAACATGGCTGCAATGGTTGTACAAAACTTCTGTACCGAAGCCTGACAGAGTGCATCTCCTATCCATTTTCTTATCCACAGGAGGTAAAGAGTTAGACATTTGCAAAATGTTTCTTGTCCGTTTCCCCAAGGACTTGTGAGGTGGGATAGACAGCCTTTTGGACTCTGGGACGTCCATCATTTCTATACAGTCAGGCTCTTCTTCCTCTTCAGCAGCTTCCACTACTGGAAGCTGGAGAGTTTCAGCCACTTTTCTGTAAAACAGAAAATGGGAGGGGGACACATTGGAAGGCCTGTCTGGGGAGATGTCAGGCTCTATAGGCTCATCTAGGCCTCCAAATTCAGCATCCTCAAAATCCTCTTCCTCCTCTTTGTCTCCCTCCCACTCCACATCATAAAACAATTCTGGATCATAATTCGATGGAGTTGGGTCCGACCGAACAGACCGCTTAGTTGGAGGGATCGGTTCGGAAGGAACCAGACGAAGCCAGTGCACAGTGCTTATCGCTTTGGCTATTTCAGCAGCGGTTCTAACTTGCGGTTCAGTATCTGACCCAGCAGACTTCCTTTTTCCTTTTGACAGAACCGACCACTCAGCGTCGGATCTCCTTTTGCCCGAGGGTGTTATCGCCCGTGTCAGTAGGCACCCCCTCAGGTTCGGTCAGAACCGAACCGGGCTGGCCATCCGGTTCAGCTGACTTCTCGGCCTCCTTTTCCTTCAGCCTACTTAATCTCTTCTCTAAAGTGGCTTTGAGAAAGGTTTTACATATTTGGTAGTCTGATTTGAGGTGGTCAAACCCCAGACAATAAACAAAAATGAGGTGGGGTCAGCGTTAGCAAAAGCCTCCCCACACTCAGTACAGTGTTGAAACCCAGTGGGACCGGTTTTCTGCTTTGGTTTCTCAGACATAGCCTTAACCTACAAATTACCCTTAGCAGCTTTTAAGCCAGGTAATACACCCGTGTCACGGGCTGTGGAAAAAAACAAAGAAAATCTCGTTTTTTTGAAACCGATAAGAACCAGACACTACTACTAAAATCCCAGAAAAACAGAAATAAGAGATTATTTCAGTTCTCAATCGGACCGACTGATAGGAAACCGAAGAAAAACAATTTCCACAAGAAAATTCAGAAACAATTCACTATCTACTTACACTACCCTGTACCGAAGACCGAGATCTGATACCGAAAAACAAGAAAATCGGTTGAACAAACCGACTGATTTAAACTTCACTGAACCGAAGTGAAGGAGAAATCTCCGGAGCGACTTAACAGTTAGGCGGAGTAAAGAATCTGATGGTTACACTGAGATGTACCAGAGACAGAGGTTTGAAAACCGAGCTGGAGCTCTACGTTCTATGTCCTGGCACAGAATTAACCCCTTACTCTCTGGAGCAGTTCAAGTGCTGAGACTAACTGCATATAGTAAGACTACAGCAAGACTTCATGTTGTTTGAAGAGGAAGAGGATTTAGACTGGTAGACAAGAAGACCTAGGGCTTCAAGAGCACAAACTTCATCTGGCTCTTTTGATTCCACTTCCAATATAAATGCAGCTAGGTGACAGCCCTCTGAAGCTGCTGCTGTACAGATCTCTTACCAGACTATTGTGCTAGCGGTGTCTGCTACTACCTAGGTCTCTTGGCCACCATTCCCCCTCTCATGTTAAGGGCCCTGAATAATGGTTACCCAGTTCCAGCAAACAAAAGAGGATGGAATAATAGACTCAAAACAGCTGCTACTCTGGAAGTTCCCATTTCTAATAAATGTTCAGCTTTAAGGAGTAATAAGATGTGTGGTGATACTGAAAAGGAGAATATGGATTCTGAAGTATCCTCTGTCACATCACAAAGGGACACGTCCTCTGATATTGAGGATTCCCAAACTGAAAGATCTATGTCACAAACAATAAGGGAGGAACATGGTCACAGTCTGTGAAAAATAGGAGTAGGCCAAAGAAATTAATGTTTTTCTTTTACATCTTTTTTCTTCGTGAGTTGTCTTACAGTACTGACTTTAAATGTAAATAGTTTAAAGTCACGAATGAACTGTGTCAATAATGTTTACCTTGAGTCAAATACATGCTATTTTTTTATTACAAGACACTCGACTGAAAACTCAATACGAGATGAAAAGAGCTACATTCTCATGGCCCTACAAACCAGTTTTCTGGTCCATAGGGGAAGAGACATGTGATGGGGTGGGTATACTTTTTAAGGGTCAAGACTGATGTAAATTGATAGATATTCACCCAGGGAGAATTCTAATACTGAATGTTATAGGACTGAATTTTAGTTAGAGTAGTGTGCGTCTATGCACCCCCAAACAAAAGCTAGCCAGATTGAAATTTTCAAAGAAATTCAACCTTTTTTATTTACCTCCAAACAGGTAATATTCGGAGGAGACCAGTTCCCCACAGTACAGACAGCACATTGTGACACCTCGTTTTTAGTTGATTTAATTACAACAGTGAACTTAAAAGATGCTTACAGAGAACTACATTCTCAAGGTGGAAACACCTATTTTCATGGTTCTTTATCTTCCAGAATAGGTTACTTTTTTCCCAGGTCAATGAAAGTTACTAAAGCAGAAATGTTAGCAATATCAATCAATCAATCTTTATTTAACTAGGTGAGCATCACTGAGAAGAACTCATTTACAACATGAGCCTGGGCATTCACATATATGGTTACAAGACAGCAATATACTGTTTAAGAGCTAATATTCACTGTCTTTTTATTTTCACTATATTCACTGGTTTCATATTAGTGTAAAAATAAAAAGACTGTGACTATTAGGTGGCGTACTATACAATAGCAGCATTAGTGTTCCACCAGTGAAAATAAGATGGAGTGAATATGTCTGGTGTGCTTGGAGCGCTAAATAAAAGGGGGTGTGAATTTAAGGTGTTATACAGTGTTACAACAACTGGGAGTTCATACCATGTAGTAATGCACGCATAAACAATGAGAGAGTGCATATATCTTCAGAAGAAAGTAGAATACATATTATGATACAAGAACCTATGTACATTAGCTGCAACAGGAACCTATGCAGCAAGATATGGTAGGGAGGGGGAAGAGTATAAGGAGGAAAGGGGCAAAGCCAGAGGGCAGGGAGCAACCAGGGGAAGAGAGGGAGAGAGGTAAGAGCGATACATTAGGGAAGGGCATTACATAGCTAAGGGAATAAGTCAGGGTAATGCTATGGTGTGAAATGAGGCAGGGCACGGAAAGGACACAGGGGAGAGGAGCTTAAAACAGAGAAGTCCTAATCCTAGGATAGGTGCAGTAAAAGTGCCATTAATAGAAGCAAGTACAAGTTTCTGAAAAAAGAACGTTGGAATAGGGATTTGACAAAGCTCAGTTTCACAGGGTTTGCCAGCTTTAGAGTTTTCTGTATTGTGTTCCAGATGACAGGAAGAGCATGACTTGTTGCAGATTTGCCATATCTGATTCTCCCTTAGGGATAAATAGTGAGATATAAGAGAGGCTTCTCAAGGTGTAATTTCCATTCCCACAGGTGGGCAGGCAATTCACAATATAATGCAGTACCATATTAGTGATGGCTCTGCAGGTACAGAGCACTGCATTTTTTGTCGTCTGAATCTTAGAGAGCTCCACCCTGCCTTGGCATAGCGCTCACAGCGGTGGGTGGCATAAGGGAGACCAATTATGAATCGAATAGCTCAATGGTAAAGTACAACCAAGTTAGAGAGGGACAGCTTTAGGCCTTGGCCGTACAGAAAATCGGCATAATCTAAAAGAGGCAAGAATGTATGGACCAACCTAGTTTTAGCCTCTAGCATAAGTAGATTTTTAATACGGAAGAAGAGACCAAGTCTTTGTTTCAATTTTTCCGAGAGTTCATCAATATGATAGACAAAGGACAATTAATATTAATAATAATAATAATTTTTATTTATACTGCGCCTTTCAAAACCTAGGCGCATAACAACAATTTAAAACAACACACTGAACAATAAATACAGATTCATAAGAGAACAAATAAAATTCAGATAAAAATGAATTAAATCATGCAGGATAGGGTTGAAACCACAGATATGTTTTTAGGGCCTGCTTCAATCCGTCCACGGTTGTGCACTCCCATAACTGACGGGGTAGAGCATTCCAAAGGGCTTGGGGTGCATACATAAATGCATGGGACCCGGAATATTTTAAAGAAACCCTTGGAATCTCTAGCAAACCTTCGTCAGCCGAGCAGAGCGATCGCCCAGGGCAGTAAGGAATCAGAAGCTCTTTCAGGTAGTCCAGACCCTGTCTGTGTAGGGCTTTATAAGTCAAAAGTCCGACTTTAAAGGTGATCTGCCACTGTACCGGCAGCCAGTGCAGTTCATGCAGCACCGGCAAGATGTGGCAAAACCGGAAGGTCCTCGTCAATAACCGGGCTACAACGTTCTGCACCAGCTGCAGGTGGCGGATATCCAGGTAGCCCTAGGTAAAGGGAGTTGCAGTAATCAAGCTCCCAAGGAAAAGTCCCGAGGGCCAACCTGCCCCCAGCCCCTTTACCTGGTGCCCCAGGTCCACAACCAACACCTGTCTTTTCTGAGTTCAGCCTTAACCAGCTCAAATTCATCCAATCCTGGATTTCAGCGAGGCAGTTGTTAAATAACGAGACAGCTCTATCCTGGTCAGGTGCAAAAGAAAGTTAGAGCTGGGTATCATCAGCACAGCAGTGAAACCTCAGCCCATACCTTCTTACAATGTCTCTGAGGGGCAGTATGTACACTGCAAACAACATGGGGTACAACACCGAACCCTGAGGAACCCCACATGACAGAGAGACTGGGTCGGAGGAATAAATCCCCGACACCACCCTCTGAGTTCTGCCAATGAGGAAAGATGTAAACCACCCGAGGACTGTACCTGACAGGCCACAGATGAACCTCAGGCGATAGAGAATAACCCCATGGTCCACAGTGTCAAATGCTGATGAGAGATCTAGAAGAATCAAGATGAATGTTTTTTCCGATCCCTTGCCATCAATAGATCATTGAGCACCTGAACCAGCGTTGTCTCAGTAATATGCCTCTTTCGAAAACCGTATTGGAGAGGTTCATAGATGTCATGGATGGTCAAATGGTTCTCCAGTTGTACAGCCACTACTTTCTCAATCATCTTCTCTATAAAGGGAAGGTTTGAGATTGGTCTGTAGTTAGCAGGGCGGTCTGGGTCCAAAGAAGCCTTCTTCAGGAGGGGTGTTACCACTGCCTCCTTCAGGGAGCTAGGAAACTCACTTGTCTCCAAGGAGCACCAGACTATCTGTGTTAGGACCAGGCCAATGATGTTACTATAACCTATAATCAGGGTTGTCAGTCCCAGATCCAAATTACAGCACATAGGACACATACCCTGGACAATCCGCATGACAGCCATGAACTCTGGCTGGTCAAAGGTACTCCAGGAAAACTGAGGGACAGCAACCAAGCGCCGATCCAAAGCAGCACCCATAGAGTATGCTGGCTGGAGCCCCGCCCTGATGTCAGCCACCTTACCTGCAAAGAATCGAGCAAGCTCATCACACTCTACTTGTGAAAAAGCTCTTCGAATCTGCAGGCAGGCTGGGTTGCACAGTCTGTCTACAGTTTGAAAGAGCTGAGCTGGTCAGTTCTGAGCAGCCACAATCTCCCTGACCAGGAACTCTGCCTTCTTATGGGTGATTGCAGATTGATAGACTTGGTAATGTTCCATCAGTCTAAGGCGGTCGGCATCCAGGGTGGATTTCCACCAGCAGCGCTCTAACCTTCGTCCTTATAGCCGCATCTCCCTCAAGGTCCCATCAAACCAAGGGGACTGAGGGCAAAGGGAGAGAGGACGAACACGGACAGGAATAATGACATCCAGGGCCGAAGAAATGGCCTTATTATAGGCCATCACTAAAGCCTCTGGGTCACTGTTTGCCACTGGAAGAACCAATAGGTCAAGTACCGCTGCCATGCCTTCAGCGCTTATATCTCGTAAAGGGCGGTAACCGACCATCTCCACAGGAGTAGGCCTACGAAGTGGGATGCGAAAACTGGACCTCACGATGCAGTGATCGGACCATCCAACAGGTTCCACCCCCAAATCGAAGGCTTCAATCCCCAGGAGGAAGACTAGATCAAGAGAGTAATCGTGTTTATCAGTAGCAGTGGTAACAATCTGTGTGAGGTCCAGAGATGTCATCAACTGGAGGAAGTGGTGTCCAAATTGCGAGAGTTCGTCATCGACCCAGGCACTGAAGTCACCCAGGACCATCAGCCTAGGCATTTTGTCAATCACAAAGTCCATTACTTCCTGAAGGAAGAGCTTCTGATCCCCGGGTGGACGGTAAATGATGGCATCCTACAACCTACACCTGCTACTACAGTACACTCAAATGACCCAGCCTCCTCAACTGGTACACTCATGAAGCCCGGTTCAGTCTTGAAACAGACCGCAACCCCCACCCCTGCGATCCAGTCTTGAGCGGTGCATCACAGAGTAGCCGGCTGGAGTTGCAGCCTCCACTATAGGGCAGGAGTTCTCATCCAGCCAGGTCTCGGTGATGCATCCCAGGTCCACTGTCCCAACAAGATCTGCAATAACTGCAATCTTGTTTTTAATGGACCTGGCATTGCATAACACCTTTCAAGTTGGATGGGCTTCCAGGGCCATCCGAACTGCCTGTCCACCAATACTGGTGGTGGTGCCCTTGGGTATTGCAACCAGACATGGGGAACCTTGATCCAAAATCCATTTCACCCCAAGTCTTCTTCTGGACTTCACAACCCTGATGCGGTGGCTCTGCTCATTTACCCTCCATCATTCGCACCCCACCCCTGTCATCAATAATACCCAGTGCTCTATAGCACTGGTAAGTTGTAAACTGCAATGGGGTGAATAGTGCACGACCGTGGAGGCAGGCCTCTGGACATATTGATGCACATCAATCAAAGAATATACCAGACCTTCAAAAAACTAAACTATACACACACAATAAAAATAACAATAACTAATACTCCCACAACTCTCACTTGGGGAAAAAATAAATAAAAAGAAACCAATATCGAACAATTGTCAACTAAAACTCAAAAAACATAATCAACAGGACAGTACTCCAAAACCCCACCCCAATAACAACACACATAATAAAATGGTTATTTAAAATATAACATCAAAGTCATTGAGTGCAGAGCAGCAGATTGGATGCAGCTAAAGGCCAGACACAAAAACAATTTGTGGTCTATCCAAAACCCAAGGTAATTAAATTTCTCAATGAACTCCAGCGGCTCACCCAGTAATGTGGACATGAAGGGAGCAGAACCGGAGAGACTGTGTTTAGTTGCAAGGATAGAGGGAGCAATTAGCATAGCCTTGGTCTTTTTCGCATTTACGAGGAGCTTTAATTGAAATAGATTTTTCTGTAAATGGTCAAAGTCTCTTTGGAGATCACCGCAGACAAGATCTAGAACAGGTCTGGCAATGTACCAGACAGTATCATCCGCAAACAAGTGGATGTTTGCTGCGGAGATACCAGTATTAATGCTGTTAATATAGACAGCAAATAGTAGCGGGCCTAAGATGGACCCTTGGGGAACACCCCTTAACAGGGTTTTTTGAGGACAGAGGCCCCCTCAGCCTTAACCAGCTGTTGACACTCAGTAAGGAAGTTAGTAAACCAGTACAAGGCCAGTTGGTCCACTCCAAAATTTCTTAAAACACACAGGAGTAAGTCGTGGTCCACAGTATCAAAGGCTTTGCTCAGGTCGAGAAACAAAGCATACACATAATTTTTTGTATCCAAGGGAGTCTGCCAATCATTAGTGACCTTAGCCAACACAGATACAGTGCTGTGGCGAGGTCTAAAGCCTGACTGAACTGGGTTCAACAGATTGTAAGTCTCCAGATAGGACCAAAGTTGCTCATTGACCACCTTTTCTAATAATTTGGATAGGATGGGCAACAGCGATATCGGTCAGTAGTTATTTGGGTCACTGGGATCCCTGGATTTAAACAGAGGAACTACATGAGCTATCTTCCAGACTTGGGAGGAGTGCTCCCTGAGCAAGGGACATATTAAAGCGCTGAGTAATGGAGGATGACAGAAAGTAATATCCCAGCTTTAGGTAATAAGGTTCAATATTGTCAGCGCCTGCCGACTTTCTGGTGTCAAGGCTCAATAATAGGTCCTCTACTTGTTTCAGGGTAACTGGAGTGAAGGAGAATACTTCTTCATGGGAGGGGATAGCCATGTTATGGCTGCTCAGCTGTCAGCGAAGTTTAGATGCTGGAGAGGTATCAAATGCCAGGCCAACTGTCGTAAAGTGGTTATTGATAAGCTCAAGAATCTCATTGTTAATCCGTCGCGGAAATACCACCAGATGTGATTTTCTGAGACAACGAGCTGGCTGGGCGAAATCCTTCAATGTCCCTGAGCGTTTTCCAAAATTTGGCTGAGCAAGTAGATGCAGATTCGAATTCAGCATGGAAGTAATTAGCTTTCGCAGTCCTGATTAGCTTAGTGCACAGGTTTCTTGCAGCTCTAAATGCTTCGCAGTCCGCTGGTTGCTTAGATTTTCTAGAACTTTTCCGTAAGTAATCCCTGTTTAGCAATGCAGTTTTTAGGCTAGCCATGAACCACGGACAGGATTTCTTTTTGGTGCACACTTTGAGCAAAGGAGCATGTCTGTTTAGAGCTTCGATGACTATGGACTGGAAGAACTCGTATGCTTCGGATACAGTTCTGGTCAGACAGAAATGTTACCAGTTAGAGTACTGGAGTTCAGAAAGGAAGACATAAGGATCAAAGTTCCATCGACGACTTTTTAAGACAAACCTAGACGTAGAAATCACTTTTGGGGCAGACCTCACAAAGGCAATGGCGCAATGATCGCTAAGGTCATTAAAGCGTGTGCCAGAATGAGAAACAAGATGAGGTTTGTTCACTAAGATTAGATCCAGAAGTGTACTGTTCTGAGGATTTTTCCGGTTTGGCTGGGTGGGTTCCTGAATAAGTTGGGTGAGCCCAAACATATCACAGACATCCTTCAGAGGCTTACAGGTAGCAGATAGCCAGTCCATGTTGAAGTCACCCATGATGATTAATTCCAAGGCTATTGTGGGTAGAGTCTCACTCAAGAAGTTCAGGATTTTTCCCCGCTGAAGGAGGCCTGTAGCATCCAAGGATGTGAAGGGGGTTGACTGGTGTAGTTGAACTTTTATAACAACACATTCGTATTCTCCAGACAGTGAGAATGGACTTGACTAGAAGATGTAAATCTGTCAGCAACATAAATAACTGCCCCCGTTAGTCTATCCACCCTGAATCGTTATAGGTCCTTCCAAGCCCTCGGGGCTTCGGATCGCTCCTCCTTGCACCCCAGCGCTGCCGTGGACCCACCTCAGTAGCCCAAAGGACCCGCCGTTGGAACTGCTTGCCCAGCGGTACCCGGCGAAGACTGCGCCTCACTCCTCCAGGGAAGCCTGTTGACAGGGGCCACCAGCCGCGCTCACGCCCAGAAGCGGAACCAGGGGCCCGGCCGCTTCCTGGTACCTAGTGCCGTTAAAGCCGTAAAAGCCGAAAGGTCCCTTCCAAGCCCTCAGGGCTTCGGATCGCTCCTCCTTGCACCCCAGCGCTGCTGTGAACCCACCCCTCAGTAGCCCAAAGGACCCGCTGTTGGAACCGCTTGCCCAGCGGTACCTGCCGAAGACTGCACCTCGCTCCTCCAGGGAAGCCTGTTGACAGGGGCCGCCAGCCGCGCTCACGCCCAGAAGCGGAACCAGGAGTCCGGCCGCTTCCTGGTACCTAGTGCCGCTAAAGCCGTAAAAGCCGAAAGGTCCCTTCCAAGCCCTCGGGGCTTCGGATCGCTCCTCCTTGCACCCCAGCGCTGCCGTGGACCCACCTCAGTAGCCCAGAGGACCCACCGTTGGAACCGCTTGCCCAGCGGTACCCGCCGAAGACTGCGCCTCGCTCCTCCAGGGAAGCCTGTTGACAGGGGCCGCCAGCCGCACTCACGCACAGAAGCGGAACCAGGAGCCCGGCTGCTTCCTGGTACCTAGTGCCGCTAAAGCCATAAAAGCCGAAAGGTCCCTTCCAAGCCCTCGGGGCTTCGGATCGCTCCTCCTTGCACCCCAGCGCTGCTGTGGACCCACCTCAGTAGCCCAAAGGACCTGCCATTGGAACCGCTTGCCCAGCGGTACCCGCCGAAGACTGCGCCTCACTCCTCCAGGGAAGCCTGTTGACAGGGGCCGCCAGCCGCGCTCACACCCAGAAGCGGAACCAGGAGCCCGGCCTCTTCTTGGTACCTAGTGCCGCTAAAGCCGTAAAAGCTGAAAGGTACGTTTTTCTATGCTTCAGCTGCCGGCTCTCTCCCGAAAGTGCTTGGCGCTGTCTGGATTGTACCCACTCACTGAAAGCGGCTGTTCTCACTGCTAATCTTGACTGTTTGACTGCCTTCTTTGCTCCGGGTCTGGGAGTGCCATGCACCGCTGAGAGCAGCCCACTCTCCCCACTCGCGGAGAGCCCTTCCACGGACACAAACGGCAAGTGGTACAGCTCCTTCTGTGGCCATTTGTCTTGTGAATTTTGCAAGAGTTTTTTACTGTTTTTCTGAATTTAGCTAGAGTTTTTACTGTTTTTGTAATTCTAAAGTGTACAGCCTAAGTTTATCTGCCTGCAAAACTGTACAAACTGCTAAATTTTCCCTCTATTCACCAGTCTCCTCCCCTCTTCTCACTTCCCGCCCTTTCTCTTTGTCTCCCAAACCTTCCCCACTGCACCTACTGCCTACTTAATGCCTCTCCCTTGCTGTCCTCCTTAGGTCCCTTCCAAGCCCTCGGGGCGCCCGGATAGCTCCTCACTGCACCCCAAGCGCTGCCGTGGACCCTTACGTTAGAACCACTTGCCCGGTACCGCGAAGACTGCGCCTCGCTCCTCCAGGAAGCCTGTTGACAGGGGCTGCCAGCGCTCACGCCCAGAAGCGGAACCAGGAGCCCGGCCGCTTCCTGGTACCTAGTGCCGCTAAAGCCGTAGAGCCGAAGGTCACGTTTTCTCGCTTCAGCTGCGGCTCTTTCGAAAGTGCTTGGCGCTGTCTGGATTGTACCCGCTCACTGAAGCGGCTGTTCTCACCGCTAATCTTGACTGTTTGACTGCCTTCTTTGCTCCGGGTCTGGGGCGCCATGCACCGCTGAGAGCAGCCCACTCTCCCTCTCGCGGAGAGCCTTCCCGGACACAAGCGGCCAAGTGGGTAGCTCGCTTCTGTGGCCACTCGTCATGACGCTGCGCTCCCCGCCCCCACCTCACCCACCCTGGTCGGCCCTTTAGCTATATAGGATTCTGTGGGTCATATGACTAAGTGTCCACTTTCCCATTGGCTCGTTATACTCGCTCACCACTGGGGGTGGTCGACCTATTCACCACTGTTTCAACTGTGAGATATTTACAGCTCTCTGCCGCCTGAGCTGAAACTGCCTAGTGCTCACAGAATCAACCTCTTGATCTGATTACGCTTAGTCCCGCCAAAACCTCCCACCCCTCCTCTCCCCCCTCTCCAGTACTACGTCTAAATCTATACCTGATCCTGCTTTTCTCCTACTAATAAAGACCTCACCTTCACTCATTGCCTCCCTCCAATCTCAGCTACTGACCTAAGGCGCTGTCATGATACTCCTCCCTGCTAGCATGCTACCCAAAAGTGGCAGACAAAGGACGCTTCATCTCCTACCCGGCTTCTTTTTGCTACTGTGCCTAAATGAACTCTCTCTTACACTACCATGTGGGCTATTCCAAAACACCGCCTCAACTACAGATTTCAGGTTCTCCAACCTGCTTGCAGCCAAAAGCTTCCCAAAACCCGCATGGGAGTATTTTCTGCAAAATAAAGGATGTCCCTACTATGCACTCTATGCAGTCAAAAAACTGGGGAAAAAAACTTGCATAATTAAATCTTACTGCAGGATAAGACTAGAATTTCTGGTGCTTCTGCTTGCCGGGGACGTAGAACCGAATCCAGGCCCTCCCTGCGACAGCACGCCCACAAACTCAAGTAGTAAGTCAAATAAAGGGCTCATAGTTGTCCATATGAACATCAGGAGTCTGCTGAGCCACTTGGCCGAACTAGAAGCCTGGATCAAAGTCTGTGATCCTGACATACTGTGTCTTACTGAAACCTGGTTAAAACCACGAATATCTGATGCCATGTGTGAAATACCAGGCTACTCTCTTATCCGGCATGACAGACCCAGGTTAAAACGGGGTGGGGGCATTGCCCTTTACCACAAGACCCACCTCAGCATCACGACAGCTCAAACACAAGACCCACAACTGATCTGTGAGTCCATCCATGCGACTGTGTCCCTTGGTGCCAAGAAACTTCACATAATCTGCCTCTACAACCCACCCACTGGTGGAATGGATGGACTTCAGGACCTACTCAAGCTAATGTCAGAATCTGTTAACCTAAATGAGGCCATTATCCTGGGTGAAGTGAACCTAAACTGGCTAGGTTCTTCTCATAGTGCCCTCATGTCTCTAGTCCACAGTTTTAACTTTTACCAGCTCATAACAGAGAACACTAGAACAGTAACCCCCACACAGAATGGTACTCTGATTGACTGGATCCTTACCAATAGACCTGAACATGTGACCAAGGCAGGTGTCCTGGCTGATGCCATAACTGACCACTCTCCCATTTTTTGCCATTGGTACTCAGGCCCCCCTCCTTCTCCTCTGCCCCGCCTTGTCACCTTTACCAACTTTGCCCACATGGACACAGACGCCTTCCTCCATGATATATACACCACAGACTGGTCTGAAATCTGCCATACTGAAAAAGTCAAGGACGCCCTGCAAGTTTTCGTGATAAATTTCAGTGAAGTACAAAATAGGCATGTACCAAAAGTAAAAAGAAGAGTCAGAGGAAAACAAACGAGATGGCTCCAAAAAGACTTGCTCCTTCAGCTAAGGCTTAGGGACAAACTCTGGAAGCACTTTAAAAGCACTGGCCTACCTAGCGACAACTCACTATACAGACAACACAGAAATACCTGTAGAAAACTGATTAGACAAGCAAAAAGTAGGTACTGCCAGAACCTACTATCCAGCTCAGCCCACGACCCCCCAGAAATTTTGGGCCCACATTAAGTCCTTCCTAGGCACACCACAATCCATTACCCCCTCTGAGATGATCATCAATGGTGCCCATTGCAATGACTCTTTCACAATAGCAAATGCCTTCAATTGAATATTCTCTGATCTCTCACCCTACACCTCCACCCTACCACAAGCACCAACCACATCTCAACCCTCTGCCCATAGTGAGCTAGCTGACCCTTCAGCCTCTAAAACTGGGCCTCAAATAGCACAGCCTTTCTACTTCAAAGCTATAACCAGCTCTCAAGTCTTGAAATTACTAAGGGCCATCTCAGACAACACCAGCCCTGGGTCTGATTCTCTTGAACCCCGCCTTCTGAAGTTAGCTGCTCATCTCATAGCTGAACCACTGGCTAAGATCTTCACACTGTCCCTTGCCAATGGGGCCGTCCCTGATCTCTGGAAAACTGCCAGAATAACTCCCATCTTCAAGAAAGGGAACAAAATCGAGATCTCTAACTATAGGCCGATAGCTATCCTCTCAGTCCTAAGTAAAATACTGGAAAAACTTGTCGCCACCCAAACCCTTGACTACACTGCAAACACAAAACTGCTCTGTGACGCTCAACATGGTTTTAGGAAAAACCATAGCACTTCTACAGCCCTTGCTAAATTCACATCAGATACCCTCTCCAACATGGATGAGGGTCGACTAACAGGGGCTGTCTTCATTGACCTTACCAAGGCCTTTGACCTTGTGGACCACTCCTTACTCCTGTCCACTCTTCACTTCATTGGCTTCTCCACTCATGTTGTAAACTGGTACAGAAGCTATCTAACAGACAGGACCCAAACTGTAAAATTAAATTCTGCAACGTTGGAAAGTACCACAGTCAATATTGGAGTGCCCCAAGGTTCAATTCTTGGCCCTCTCCTTTTCACTCTCTTCATTAACAACATACCAAGCAATATCTCTTCCTGCTCCTCTCTTCTCTATGCTGACGACTTGGTCATCTATGCCAGCTCACATAACATAGACTACCTAAACTCATCTCTGACCACAGCCTACAACAATATTCAAAACTGGCTAAGCTCTCATCGACTTATCCTCAACTCAAGTAAAACCAAAGCTATGCTCCTGGGCACCGCCCAAAAACTCAGATCCTGCACCTCCCCCTTGAAAATACTTGACCTAAATGGAAACTCTCTGGAGGCAGTCACCTCGTTTCGCTATCTTGGAATTTTACTTGACCAATCTCTGGACCTTAACCTTCACATTCAAACAACCTGCAAAACAGTAAATTGTAAGCTAGAGGCGGCCTACAGAACCAGCTATATGTTAACACCATCAGCTACGTTAGCCATCGCCAGAGGGATCTTTCTACCAACTCTAACTTACTGTGCTCCTATCCTGACCACTGTCCATAATTCAGCAATACAGAAATGGGAAGTCACCTACAACAACATATGTCAGTATGCATCTAAGGCCCCTCGGCTCAAACATCATTGTCAGCTATATAGTGACCTAGGCTGGCTCTCCCCCTCTGCTACCAGACTATACTATCTCGGCTGTCTATGTGACTCCATTATCAGGCAGGAAACCCCAGCTGCTCTGGCTGAGTTACTTCGTCCCGTTACCTCCAACCGTGGTCTAAGATCAACTGATAAGGCACTAGTAAGAGTTCCCCAGTGTCACACCTCCAAAGGCACCGGGGCTTTCGGGTATGCTGCCCCCCAGATGTGGAACATGCTGCCCCTGGATCTTAGGCACTCCTCATCTCACTACCTCTTTAAACGAGGGCTACGTCGCTATCTAGCTACTACTGACCAGTGTACCTGTTTTGAACCTACCTGACCTACACCCATATACTCCCCATCTACCTGCTTTCCCTGCTGCTACACCTCTCCTCCCCTTCCCCCAACTCACCTCCTCACTTACTTACTCACTTACTTGCCTACTACCCTGTTTTCTTCATCATGTCCATCACTGAAATAACCCTATTTCTGCAACATCTATGTTCGCTCCTTACTGTACTTAACAAAGCTGTATTTATGCACTGAACAGTGCTGTTTTACTTAGAATGTGCCTCAATGTTATATGTAACCACAAAGCTATGTGCCATTTATGACACTGAATCAATGCTGTACTAGGTGTTGACCAGAGATGTCTTAACTAGAACAGGCCTGCACTGCTATCATAACCAGTCTGATGTAAATTCTTTGTGTAATATTACAACCAGGTCTTCAGCTCTATTCCTGGCACCCTTCCCCTACCTGAGCCCTCCATGTAGCATCTGCTTCATATTTGGCTTCCTCTGAGGCGGATGTTCTTTTCGGTGGCGTACCGTGGGAAAGGGAGGCCTCCTCATGTCCAACCAGCTCAGCCTGGGGGAGGATAGTTGCCTGCAAACAGGGCAGAAACGCAGATCCCAGAACGCCCAAGGACAGGGGCTGTTCACTGCGCCCTCGCCCCGAATTAAAACCGGGAGCCATGCCGCTTGCTGGTACCCTAAACCACCTAAGTTGTAACCTGCCGTTAGGTCACCCCAAGCCCGTTGGGACTTCCGATTGCTCCTCCGCGCTTCCAGCGCTTGAGGGTCACTTCAAGCCCGGGCTTAGGATCGCTCCTCCGTGATCCCCTGAGCTGCTGTGGACACACCTCTGTAGCCTAAGGGACCCGCCTCTCAAACCGCTTCCCCAGCGGTTTCCACCGTAAATTGCGTACTGCACCTCCAAGTAGCTGGATGACTGGGACCGCCCGCTGTGTCCAAGCCCAGTTGCAGTAGCAGCCCGGACGCAAGTTGGTACCTAGAGTCGCTAAAGCCGTATTTTGTTTATAAATCCTTCCAAGCCCCCCCGGGGCTTAGGATCGCTCCTCTCAGCACTACCACTGACCCACCTCGATAGTCTCCGAAACCCGCCTCTGTACCTTCAAGTAGCAGGGTGATGGGGACCGCCCGCCGTGCTCAAGCCCAGTTGCAGTACCAGGAGCCCGGCCGCAAGTTGATACACCTAGAGCCGCTAAAGCCGAATCTATCGATAAATCCTTCCAAGCCCTCCGGGGCTTAGGATCGCTCCTCCCTGCTCCCAGCACTGCCGCTGACCCACCTCGATAGTCCCTGAAACCCGCCTCTGGAACCGCTGGCCAAGCGGTATCCAGGGGAAGACTGCGCTCTCGCCCTCTATGCATCCTGGTCTCAGGGCTGCCCACCACACTCACGCCCAGAAACAGTACCAGGAGCCTGGATGCTTGCGAGTACCTTGTGCCGCTAAAGCCGCAACAGCGGTAATTTTCCCTCCAAGACAATTTCTGTGCTTAGGATTCTCTCCTCCTCGCACCCAGTGCTGCCATGGAACCACCGCCGCAGCCTAAAGGGACCCGCCCGTGGAACCTATCACCTCTCAACTAACACTACAGACTGCACCTTGCCCCTCCCAGGAAGCGTGCTGTTTCAGGGGCTGCCTGCCATGCTCGCACCCAAGAAACAGAACCATGAGCCCGGTCGCTTGCTGGCACCTTGAGCCGCCAAAGCCATAATCACCGTTAGGTCCTTTCCCTCTTAGCCCTTGTGGCCTCGGATTGCCCCTCCCCTAGCATCTCACCATACTCACCCACTTACTTATTCCCCCCCATGCGCTTGTCTGCACTTCTTATTCTGCCTGGTATACACTGACTAACCCTATCTCTGATACTGTTAACCACACTGTTTGTTATATACCACACTGAACAATGCTGTATGTATGTACTGACCAGTGATATCTTGCCTAGATCAGTGCCACTGTTATCTCAGCCACATAACCTCTGCTCTACTGTCTAAACATTGTATTGCCTTGCTTATTGTATTGTCTATGAAAAAACACACACAGTATGTATTGTCTTGTACTCTCCCGGGTCGTGCCTGAAAATAGTCACTAGCTGGCTAGTGCACTTACCCAGTTAACAAAAACTAAATAAATGAATAAGGAATACTGATCTCACGATCCTGGTTCGTAGGTTTCAGCCATAATTCAGTAACCACCAGGATATCTGGTTGTGCATGAGAGATCCAAGATTGTATAGTGTCCAAATGTTTTAGGAGGCTATGTGCATTAATTCGTAGAGACCCATACCCTTTAAGTTAGCCAGTTCATTGGGAGCTGAGATAGGGAGCGTAGGGCCAGGGTTCAATTCAGTGTTACCTGCGCAGATGAGTAGCAGCAGCAGAAGCTTTTTGATGGCATTTTAGCAGTAGCTTTAGAAGACGCGTTCTTCCCCTTTTATAGCTACTAGCATGCTGCGGTGATTGAGGAGTGTAAGGTCTAAAAAGGCCCAGAGAAACAGACAACAACACCTTGACAGAAATACTGCAATAGTGTAAAACGCGGCAGGTAATAATCACTTGTTCAGTGGACCTCCTGTGGTGTGAAGATCGGGTGCCATGGGGCACATACAGATGGGAGTTTTCATCGAGGGTAAACCATACAGCAGATTCAACATTATCAGGACAGGGAGCGTATGCAGTAGAATTTATATAAGCTGCTGCTTTCAGAGGAGCTGAACAGGTTATCGGGGTGTAAAGGCGCATACCTAGAAGTAAATCCGAAAAGCCAAGGTTGTGCAAGGCATTTTTGTTTGCATCAGCTAAGTATACCAGAAGTTTTGCAGTCACGCAGTAGATAGGTGACAATAATATTTTTAGGTGCATGGGCCACCAAGGCCTGGAGGTTACACAGCACTCAGCTAATGGGAGAAGATTAGCTTTTGAGAGAGCTCATGTGCAGCTTGAGGGGAGAGTGCCCCTTTAAGTAAAAGAGCAGCCGACTGTGCCAAATGACTGTCCAATTGAGACTACCCTCCTCAAAGGTGGGAGGAGCTATTGTGTATTTAAAGGAGACCTGGGACGGCGTGGGGGGGGCGGGCTGAAAATCAGACAAGAGGTACAGCGCTAACAGTAGGCTGCAGAGAGTTTCACAGCTACAGAGTTGGAGAATGAGGCAGGATTTCAGCACTGTGTACAGCAAGCCAATCCCAGTAAGTCTATGCTGGCATCTATTTCAAAACGGTAGTGCAAAGCTGCCATACCTGGAAGTGGAGAGGTCCTTGGCTCCGATCGGGAAGGAACCTCCATTGTCCGCATAGTCTGCAGTCCTAAATTGGTGGGGTGGGCAGCGACCACGGCTGCGGTTGCCAGTGGACAAACATCCTGTTAAGAGCCTTACACTGGGGAGAGTGGAAAAAAAGTCAGGGTTAAATTTGTTGAGACAGTGGGCATGGGAGAATCCTCTGACCATCTATCCTTATTGTGTGCCTGTACATATGGTATGTGTGGGGGGAGGGCAATGGGAACAGGGAAACTCTAGCAGCCCACCCCCACAAGAAAGAGAAGCCAGAAATGAGCAGCAGGAAGGCAAAATGCAGAAAGTATCACCTAAATCAGACAAAGAGGGAAAGGCAGAGGCAGGAAGGCAGCACAAAAAGGTAAAATGGGGGAGGGAAGAAAGCAGTGGAGCAAAGGAGCGAGTAAAGAGCAGATAGGCAGCAAAACATGGAAGGCCATGGTTACAAATGCTCGCAGCATAGGGAATAAAATCCCAGACCTGGAAGCATTGTTAGTAGAGGCAGTCCTGGACATAGCAGCAATAACAGAGACCTGGTACACCACAAATCATGACTGGGATGTTAATGTACCGGGGTATGCTCTGTTCAGAAGGGATGGGGTGAGGGGGGTAGAAAAGGGGGAGGAGTGGCCATGTACGTTAGGGAGGGTATAAAAGCAATGGAGGTTCTGGTAGACAGGGGGAGGCCAAGGCACTGTGGGTCATACTTGAGCCAGGCAATGGCACAGCAATCCGAGCAGGGGTGATCCACAGGCCTCCAGCACAGGAATAGGAGTTGGATAGAGATCTAGGGGATCAAATTCATGCAATGGCAACAAAAGGTGAGGTATTACTGTGGGGTGACTTCAATATCCCAGATGTGGACTGCGCCATCCCAGCAGCTACTTCAACCAGGAACAGAGACATCCTGGATTCCCTACAGGAGGGCAGGCCTAAGACAGCTAGTGATTGATCCCACCAGGGAAAGGGCGATTCTGGACCTAGTACTGACCAATGGGGACAGAATCACAGACGTCCAAGTGGAAGGTCAAGTGGGGTCCAGCGACCATCACATAGTGTGGTTTAGCATAGGGACCGAGACAGTCTAGTCGCATCAACGCAAAGGTCTTAGATTTTAGGAGGGTGGATTTTGCTAAAATGGAGAGTTGCATCAAAGAGGCACTGGCGAGAAGGGAGGCAGGAGAGGGACTTGACGAGCAGTGGGAACAACTAAAGGGAGCCACAGAGGAGGTGATGAGCCAATGCATCAGGTTGATAAATAAGGGCAAAAGATGAAGGAAACCACTGTGGTTCTCAAGAGAGGTGGCAGACAAGGACAGGGCCAAAGGGGCAGGTTTCAGGAAATATAAGGAGACTCAAAGGGAAGAGGACAGGGAGGTGTATCTAAGGAATCAAAGGGGAGCAGGGAAGGCTGTTAGAAGAGCAAAGGCACAGACCGAAGAAAAAATTAGCACAGACCGTGAAGAAAGGGGAAGAGGCATTCTACAGGTACATTAGCAAAAGAAGGAAGACTGGGGGGGACTGCAAGGCTCAAAGCAGATGCAGTGGAGTGTAAGGAGAGAGACATGGAAAAGGCGGAAATACTGAACAAATACTTCTGTTCAGTGTTAACCAAAAGGGGGAGGGGTCAAGGACCACAGCTGGGTAACAGACACGAAAGGGGGGGGGGGAGAGGTAAACACAAGTCCATTTACAGTGGAGAGGGTCCTGGAGGAGCTCACAAAACTGAAGGTGGACAGAGCAATGGGGCCAGATGGCACACACCCAAGGATATTAAGAGAGCTAGTGGCGCCTCTGGCAGCACTGTTTATGGAGTCACTCAACACAGGAGTGGCTCCAGAGGACTGGAAGAGGGCACATGTAGTCCCTCTACACAAAAGTGGTAGTAAGGAGGAGGCAGGGAACTATAGGCTGATCAGCCTCACCTCAGTAGTGGGTAAGATCACGGAGGCACTGCTTAAAGAAAGAATAGTGGAACACTTGGAATCCAAAAGTAAAGTCGCTAGATGAACAGGAACCCCCCTGGATGCCAAAGAATGCATCAGTGAATGCGGGCTGAATACAGAATGAAGTGGGAGAATGGATTTCAGACCCCTCTTGTGAGCCAACAATCGGCTCCCAAGGGAGCAATACAACGGGAGAAATGATATCTCAACAGTAGAAGCACCCTAAGGAAGAATCGCAGCAGCAGATGCGTGTCAGTGTGGGAACAAACAGATGTGCAGCTGAGCAAAAAGAGAGTAAAAAAAGTGTAATTTCTGGCAAGGAACACTCGGAAGGAGACTGTAACGAAGTAGAGTCAGAGGCAATACTGGGAATATCGGGAAGTTCTGAAATGATGGTACAGAAATGTCACAGTCAGTCTAGGTCAGCATCTAAGACGGAGGGGGGTAAACAGAGCTCAAAGAATAAAAGCTCAGTTCCAATACCTGATGAATCACAAATTAAATAAGTCTCAGCACAGCAGCCAGATGTTATAATCCCCCTTTGGAGACTGCACAGCCCAGTGTTGCTACACAGTTGTCAGGTATACAGACCATACCCTCTGAACACAGTATACAAACTAATTATGAACTCTCTGCGGAGCTGCAGAGTTCTGAGCTGGACGAGGAACAGACTACTTCTAATGAAAAACAGATTGAGAATATCTCTTTACCCAACAGAAATGGTCCTGTTACACAGGAGGGTCCTGAAAGTAATACAGAGCAGTCAAGTGATGAAGTGCCCGCTGACAGGAGAAGACCTCCATGGCAAGGCCATAAGTTTTCAAACTTTTTTAAAAATAGACCAGAGCCTGCTCCCAGAGAAAAAAAAAAAACAGTGCAAGGTTCAGATACAGGGGAGGCATGTCAGAAAGACCTGATAAGGTATTTGTAGGCAGATCACTGCTAAAAGACTCATTTAACTTTTCTGCTGCTGAGATTTGCGCTTTGATACAGATTTCTGGAGAAGACAATTTTGATAGAAGTTTCTAATCTCCACAAGGGCTGGAGAGATGTTGGATACAATACAACCAAGTGAAAGCTAAACCACTTTAGATACCATTTATGGCAATACCTTCATCAAAGCCTTTGACAAAAACTGTGACAGTGCTGTTCCAGAATGAATGAGGGAGTGAATGTTGGAGACATTCACTACTGGTTAAGCTGTGGCATCCTGGGACATCCCTGAAGCAATTATAGACTCCAAACAGTTATGGACCGGGGGTTCACAATTTAACTGCAACAAGGGGAAGAAGGCATAAGCATTTACCCAATAGTTTTTTTTCTAGGCCAAGACCAGACCATGGTGCTTGCTTTTACTCCAGACAACCTAAAACTTGCTATAAATGTGGTGACCATGCACATTTGTCAAGTGCCTGTGATCAGTTACATTGTGGACTTTGAAGAGAGTTTTGTCATATCAGTATGACCTGTCAAAACTGGAAAAATATAACCTCTGCGATGAACCTGGACATGTTTTTCACTAACTGCCCCAGGGCTTCTAATAATCGTTCTGATGGATATGATCAGGATTGTAATGCCCTCACCCCTACCTTTTTGCAAAATGACAGGTGGCATGCTGTTGAAGCTGACAGCAGTACCTGGTGGGGACTGGGTTCGGGGAGGACTAGGTTACTCGGCACAGGGGGCCTAGGTTTGGCTACTCTGCACAGGGGCACCCAAGTAAATCCTAACACAGGAAGCAATACCTGTAATGTCCAAAACCAGGAATGGGATTCTAAAGTGTGGCTTTTATTCACATGCAAACTGAACAAACAAAGCACAGATGGACCCCCACGGGGCTACATTCCTAGTAATGCAGATTAGAGACACAGAACACTTCTTCACTATTCCAGCTCTCATGCTCTGAACCCACCAGGCACACAGCCCGGACTTGCATGCAGCTTTGGGTACACAGCCCGACATGTACACTACTTGGGTTCTTCCTGGTCTGCCTCGCGGCCACTTGATCGCGGTCCATATGGGAATGAACCAGTTTTCCTGTTGGTGGCTCTCCAAACCACCTTAGAGCCTTGGACTCCTTAAGGGAAATTTTCCTTCCAATCCCACGTCTGGGTACTTACTTCATCACTGGCCAAGTGCATGAGGCAAAGTAGAAATCCACAGAGCAAATCCGTAGAGGTGGACCTGGTTACTAAAGATGGGGGGTCTCCCACCTCCAGCTCCCACAATCCATACCCGGCCATTTCTCTGGACACTAAACAACTCTTTTGAGAGCTTGGCAATGTAGATTACAGGGTAAACGTATATCACATCTCCTCTACATGTCTTGACTTTCCCTTTGTGCTGGACTTGAACATACTTTTATTTTTGGCTAAGCCTATTACTCTAGGCCTCCCACTACTTCAGTATTCCAATCCCCACTTTAACACAATTCAGGATGAAACATAGGCCCTTCAGAAAGAGCAGAACTCACCCTTCGGTTGCAGGTGCCCCACAGGCGAATCTTGAAATCTTCTTGTACCCCACACACTTGGACAAAATAAGGCAGCTTCTTCTCTAGCAGTAGCCAGGGGGTTGCCCCTGGAATAGCAGGCAAACCTTCCACCCCCATCCCTTCAGGAATGGGGCACAGAGACCCGAATCAGCGGTCTCCACCACTTTAAAGAACAGCTTACTGTGTCCCTCTTTAGGCGGAAACACACACTTTTCCCTAAAAGTAGCTCTATTTCAGAGCTGAGGCTCCAAGAGCCTGTGCACAGAACTGCTGTGCTCCTCTCACAACAATCTCCAACAACAGACTGAACACTGACCCACTGTTCAAAACTCCCAACATTCTAATCTAACTCCCTTCTACGGATTCCAATGTGGCTCATGAAGCTGCAATAGTTCTATGGTGATGTCATCCCTCAGTCTCAGCTGAGACTGAGAACAGAGTGAGACAGTGTGAAATTCATTTAACTGGAGTTTCACAAGCTGCCTTCCCTGTCTACCACCAAGTCTTACTGGGATTCTAGTAACCCCGGGTAACAGGGGGTTATAGGATGATTTAGCACAGACTGCCCAGAAGCCTGGATCTAGAGTAGCTTCCCTTTCAGTACCAGATAATGAGCCAACTAACAGTTTTATAGCACCCCAGGCTTCAACTCAAACCAGACCACTAGCCCCTTACCGAAGGGAGCAGGCCCAAGTGGCACTTAGTACTAGTGGTACATCTAGACCACCGAGGCCAGTTCAAGACCACATACAAGTTGCAGGGATCACAATCGGATGAAGTTCCACAGATGATCCTCGAGGAAGACGACAGTCAGATGCCAACTCCTAAGATAGCCCCACTATCCCCCCTCCAAAACGGAGCACCAGATTACTTAATGCAGTCCAGGACCCAGTGGTGGTGCCACTCTAAAAAAAGATTTGAGGTTCTACAAGGGCAAAAGAACTGGGGAAATTGAGATTTGGAAGAGATGGATTCAGATACCTCATCTACTCATTCCTCTAAGTCTTTGCCCACCCCCCCAGAGGAGTGGAAGACGAAAAAAGGAAACAAAAGTGACTCACAAGGGGAAGGAGAAGGGATCTGAAATTAATGATTTTGGTTTTTATCCATGGAACAGTTAAAAACTGTTTTCCTTCTCTTTGCTACGTGAGGTCAGTCTTGATATTATTTTTCCTCAAGAAACCCAGATGGCTACGGTGGGGGACCTTTCTGCATGCAAAGGAAGACTGGTGGTGGGGACCCTCCTTTTGGTCTTTTAGGATGGAGACAGAGAGGGTGGGGCGATTTCTGTTTCGGGGATTCAACTTTAAAATTAGTAGGCTGGTAGAAATTGTACCACGATGGGCTTTGTTATTAGATTTTTTTATTTTATTTTAATTGGGTTCACCACAACATAACCCAGATAGACCATCTTAGGGTAGCTGGTTCATTCCACTGGGGTGTCAAACAGACGAGGCATACTGATGAGTCCTGGTAGGACGAAACATGTGTCTATGTCTTCTGTTGGCACCCTTTGCAAACTGTGTGAGAGGCCTTTCGGCACCATGCATTTTTGCTTAAAGTTGAACCAGCATAATATTCTGTGGTGATTTGCACATGCAGCCCATGATGCTTTGCACTGTGGGGGCATGTGTTATTTTGTATTTCTTTGTTATTAGATGTCCAATGGGGAACTAGGCGGTTAAGATGCATAAATGTCCGAGCACCCCAAGTTAAATCTTCAATGAGTTGCTTTACCTGAATCCCTGCAGCCTTATTTAGCAAAATCAAGACAATTTATCCCTGGGGGTGATTTTAACTTTTCTGTGGATTTTTCAATCAAGCATCAGAGTGGAAAGAGAGTGTATTGTGATTCTTTAGCACTAAAAAATTGGTTTCTACAGCTGAATTAATAGACAGCCACAGGCTGTTGCATAAGACAGGTGGGATAACTTACTATAGAGGGACATTATCTAGAGTGTATTTATTGTTCTTTCTTCTCAGTTAGAGGTTCAGAAAGTATCTACATTGCCTGTGGAATTTTGTGATCATGTAATGTATATTTTGTGATACAAGTAATTATTCAAATTCCAAAGATTTCACCTAAGTCTTCAGCCAGATGGTGATTGAATTGTTGAATGTAACAACGTTACAGTCATCGGAAGTTCAAAAAGAAATACGCATTTTATTAAACGCTCGTACTGCAGTGCAGATATGATGATATAGCAAAATGGTAGAAAGATACAAAAAATTATATAAAACACTGGTTTCAAAATTATGGGAGGATTAAACAAAGAGCTGAGTATTTTAAGTACCAGACTCTCATGGACTTTCAGAAAACAATTACAACAAATTGTATCACTATCTAGTAATGGTACTGGCAAGTACATTGATCAAATTCAGAAGCCGAAGTTGGAAATGCAAAAATACCAGTATAACAGGAAAGCCTCTTTAGAGGCGGAATTAAAATATGGGATGCAAAAAACTCCTTAGGTGACCCACATGTAGCTTGTAAGGAGAGGGTGGGTGCTTCATACATTACTGTCTTAAAAGATCAAAGTGGTAATTTGGTAACTAATCCGGTGATTTTGTCACAAATGGTAGATCGATATACTATTGACAATTCTGGACAACCCGTACAATCATCAGTGGAATTGGCATCTATGAGGCTTACTCCACCTGGCTTAGTGGAGTCGGAAAAAGATGAATTATTGGAACCTATTACTAGGCAGGAGGTACTGGACGTAATCTCAGCTTTAAAACCTGGGGCTTCCCCTTGGTGAGACAGTATCCCATAAGTTTTCTAAAACTTTTTCTACAGAGATGGCAGACATTTTGGTAATGGTATATTCTCAATTATTAAAATTCTAACTTTGTTCCAGAGCCATTTTCTAATGGGTAATTGTTTTTTATTTGTTTAAATCAGGAGAAAAGGGGGATCTGAGGAACTGGAGACCAATATGTCTCCAAAACTTAGACTGGAAAATCTTAATTTTACTTAACAGACTGACCCAGGTTGCAATAGCGCTCATTAATCCGGCACAGACCCGTTCCATTCCTCCTAGGAAGATTCAAGATAATCTGTATTTATTCAGAGATGTAATTGAGTATTGTAATCTTTATCATACACCAAGTTTCTTACTTTCATTGGATCAGAGGAAGGGCGTTTGATTGGGTTAGCCATAATTATATATTTCAAGTTTTAATAGACTTTGGCAGTCGTGGCCAATACGTGGATCTAGATCTACTGGTGGATCTCTAGAGATTTTTAATGGATCTTGGGGCAAAAGTTGCATTTTCGAATCAGTGAAGATCCTTATAGCTGACCAGCATAATTATTGTACTTTTTGTTCACTTTTATTGTTGGAGGATCTCAGAGCTTCATAAGATCCACCAATATGGATCCCAATGCAAGATGTATTGGCCACCACTGGACTATCGTATTCCTCATACTTTTGTTTCTTGGGTAAAAGGATTATACACCTCGGCAACAGTGGCTATCCTCATTGGAAGTAGAATTGGGAAGACAGTGTCTATAAAAGTAGGAGAATGGCAAGGGTCCCCATTGAGTCCTTTATTATATATTTTCATTAGGCCCTCTTTTTACATAGTATACTTGAAAATCGGAATATTAAAGGGATAGGGTGGCCTTCTAGTGGGAAGGACCCCAAAATAACAGCTTATGCAGATGTCATTTGCATATTTGTTGCAGATAAGGCTATTGGCATACAGGCACTACAGGTTATAGATACTTTTTCGAAAGTTTCAAGTGCTAGTTTAAATTTAGATAAAAGTAAGGGCATCAGTCTGGGTAATGTCCAGTTAGATGGTAACAATATAGCATAGCTCCAAACAGTAAAAGGACCTATAAAAATTCTGGGGGTCAAATCTGGAGGTCCGAATGAAGCCCAGAAATTGGTCAGAAAGAGGCATCATGCACAAGAAAAGTAAAGCAGTGGAAAGGATGGCAACTCTCAAAACAGAAAAGAGTTTTTATTATTAAACAATTCCTGATCCCAGTTTTGCTATATAGAGAATAATGTATAGGTAACTGTGTGTTACGTATTTAAGCAATAAGGCACAACAGGGTGTGAGTTATTGGGGATTTACCCACGCCTCGTGTGGTGTTACTGGCGCAGGGAGTTTTTATTTTATCAGCACTTTAAAAGAGAGACAGCAACAGTTATCAGAGATTACAACGCCTTTATTTCTTTATGAGAAAAAGAGGCATTTCCAGAGAGTCAGCAGCCAGTTTTCTTCCTCCAGTGTGGTGGTCCTCCTCTTATGCTTGTTATCCATCAATGTACACAGCAGAGACTGGTAGGGATGATGGACACATACATTTCTTCTTGTTACTTGCAGGAGCCAAAGATGTTTGAATAATCTACTAACAGTATATTTATCATTCTATATACTTAATGAAGGTACTTAAGAATTTAATTTATTATGGTATACAGGATAAAATTAGATTTTTATTAACAGATTTAGAGTTAAAACTATGGCTTTTCTGTTATCGACTTTGAATCTCTAGGCAGGGTATTTTGCTAGGAGGGCAGCACATGTATTGTGGCACTCATCCTTATGTGGGAATAATCTGAATTAAAATTAAGTAGAATTTGTGGATGATTTAATGAAAGTAGATATGTAATGAATCACTCAGTTCACTTTTTGGTTGCGGTGCTCTAGGGGCACAGTAGTGGTAATTGTGGTACTATTGATATTTATCTGTACACATTTACATTGGATTTAATAGTTTCTGATATTATGCTATATTATTAACATAGGTGTTCATCACTGAGAAGCCCATACAGGCGAAACGTTGGGTTCCACTTTGAGGATCAGATTTTAAGATATATCATCAAATAAAACACCAATGACTAGGACTTTGGTTTGGCTGTCTGTTTCGTTTGTTGTTTCTGAACTTTTGCAAATCACAGCCCACTTTTAAGACATTTGGTTTCCATTACCAGCAGCAGGGTACCCACCCAGAACTCTTTTTGACGGTCCTCGTCACTCCCCAGAGATGGCAGGAGCAGGCCTGTCACCTAAGATCAAGGTCCCCAGCAAGTTGTAGCAGGAGCAGTCAGGTCAGTGGCAGAGATGAGTTTGTCACTCCCCCTTGCAGCAACATCCATTTGAGCAAGTTTGATGGGTCCAGTAGACAGCGTAGTGAAGCTGTGGTCAGGGGGACAAGTTTAACTTTTTTTTTTTTAATAGGCTTTTTCGTGACTGACACTTGGCAAGACGACAGGGAGTGCCAGTGTGAAGCGTCAGGAGACTGCTGCAAGCCGCTAATGGTGAGTGGACTTCACTAGCAGTTTCGAGACAGGCATTCCCACTCAAGGACAAGGCTGCAGAGAAAATGTTCTGAATTATTTTGGTCAGGAACAAAGAAAATAGCTTTAGATCCAGTGCCCACACTGATTGATATATGGATTCAAAATAGACTGCGCAGATGTTGCAGATGTGGCAAGATGCTCCTGGTAAAGTTTTTTAAGTAAAGGCAGACCCGAACCCTTGGTGTTGCTCACTCAGAGTACCAGCTGGGGTAAAAGTCTACTCTGCTTAGTATGTAAATGGAAGTTGGATAATTTATTCTGTGTTTCTTTTGTTTCCAAAAATCTTTCTTTATCTCTGTAGATATACAGTACTGTATTCCCCATAGTCTTAGTGTGTATTATCCTGTAACATATGTATCTTGGAGTATTAAGTATATATTATTTGTACATACTTCAGGTTTTCTGTAATGGAGTCATTTCTTATACAGATAAGGGTAACTGACAAAAGCTTTTGATCTGCCTTCAAAGGAGTAAAGAATACAATTATATTTAAAATGAGGTGTTCTCACCGATAACAGGGGTGGGTCATTTGCCCTTTAGTAAGGAGCACTGTACTGTACTGCACTGTGTGGGCAGTGGCTTTGGTGGGATTCAGACCCAGAGATATTCCAAGTGTGCGTCATGCTGAGTAGTGGCAGCATATCCAGGTACCCTTGCAGAGGTCTGAAGGGTTGAGAAAACTGGTAACAGTTGCATGCTGAATTCTGAGAGAGAACCAGTTTGCAATACCTCGGTTTCACTTCTCATCTAAAAAGCACTCCCCCCCCCCCTCAAACAAAGCAGCACTGCCTTGTCAGTGTTTTGTATTAGCCCAAGTTAATAGGGCGGAGCTTGAGTCTACCTGGTTCCGAGGTGAAAGAGCTACCAACTGAGTTATACCCAAAATGTGCTATTTTAATCGAATATGTGTGTCCTTAGAATCTGCGTGACCTCTGCTATAGGGTCCGTCCATCTGCCTACAGTGTGTTACACACAAAGCAACTTTCTAACATTCTGAGCTCTTTATTTTGGGCAAACACATATTTACACTCTTCTGCTATCCAAGTATGGAATTAACCTTGCATTAGAATAATTATTATACATCGATGCCCATTTGTTTCTTAATTCATGTAAAACTAATGAGGCTTTGGACATGACAGATAGTACTGTGCATAACACTGTACAGCAAGAGGGATCGAACTGCTCACTCACCAGTGTGTAAACACTGCCTTATCCCTATGAAAGATCATATTTATTTATAAGGTTGTTCACATGATAATGGCTGAATCTTGCTAATTTTGTAAGCTGAGCAGATAGCCGTGAGGAAATAAGTGTAAACTGACAGAGGCTCTGTAAGAATCTAAGCCACTGTGTCAAAAAGCTAGGGGCAGAAAAGCGTTCAATACTAGATTAAGTATCCAAAGTGAGACAAGCCATCAGGAAGCACATTATGAATGACAGCAGCTCTTCAAGAATCCAAGTCATCGAGTCAATAAGGCAGACACTTGACACTGCAAGTTAGTGGCCTTTCGATCCTTATCTACTACTTACTGCAAAGGCAGACAAAGTAGGTGGTGTAACACCTTTTATTGGACTAACATACACACTGTACCCGTTTCACATAACTTGTCTTCTCAGGGACCAGGCCAGAGTATGCCATGATATGGAACGAATCAGGGCTCAAAAACCTAGAGAGAACTACAAAGAAAAACTGACCTTAGAACTACTTTGATTTCTAAAAGGTCAGTGGAAAAAAAGTACTGGGGAGATGAATAAGCCAACAAAAAATTCCTACCAGAGAGTGAATATTTGTAGCATATCCTTTGTGACCCCTGAATTTGCTGAAGAATTTTGTGTATCTGGAATTTCAGTCTGAGGTTAACATGTTTAAGGGACACCTAAACGAACAATTCTGCCAACAAACTATTCAAAATGCCAGTTTCACAGGGGAGTAAAGGAAAGGTCACTGTATACATTAATATTAAAATTGCAGTTTTTGTAATTATATAAATGCCATTTCATAGCATTTAAAAATGTAAAGAACTTCCTAGTTCAAAAAAACCCACCGTCTGCTCCCTAAAATAGCAGAAAAACCTGCTACATGATGGCATAATTGGAGCCAGAGGCAGAGAGCTACATGGCTCTCTACAGTGCCATCAATTCTTAGTATTTCCTTTTTGTAGCATTGTTTTACAAAAAATTATCAAAATCATGGCTTAAAGAGACAGTGTCAATCATTTTTGCATCATATTATTTCTAGTTGAAAACCCACATTCTGTGATTGCTTACAGTCTTAAAAATTCATTGATGTTGCTGGTTGTTTAGTCTGTTTCCTTTATTAATAGAACTGGAATGAATGCAAATGGGGGGGGGGGGGGCGTAATTATACCCAACCTTGTTTTGTTTCAAATAACTGATTTACTCTTTCTGCATAATTCCTGAATGTGTCATACACCCCCAAATAGTGCAGTCACTCACAGTAAATGCAATAGTCTCCCTCTCCTCTCACTGCATCATGAGTGTCTAGAATGGGTTGGGAATGTTCCCAAGTCTTGGAAAAATGCAATGGGAGCCGATCAAAGAACGTAAACAAACATGTTTTGTGTGGTAACACCAGTATAGTGGGCAGTCCATTTTTCACTTTTTTAAAGCAAAAAAAGAAGTAGAACCAAATAACCAGCTACATCAGCAATCTCTACAGAATGTAGCAAACATATTTTTTAAACTTGGGAAAATTTGAGGCCTTTGTAAGTTGACAGTGTCCCTTTAACATAATAATAATAATAATAAACTTCATTTATATGCGCCTTTCTCAAAACCAAGGAGCATTACAATAAAATACAGAATAAAACATGCTAAAACATATTTAAAAAACTCAGTTAACTACAAGCACTTAATCGGCATCCAAGTTATCTGCAAATGCCTTACTCCATAAAAAAGACTTTAAGCCCCTTTTGAAACCCTCCACCGTCATGCACTCTAATCCAACGTGGTAGAGAATTCAGAGAGTCGACGCCTTGTAACATAAAAAGCTCGGCTCGAGGATTTTAAAATTCACCCTTGGACTGTAGCAACCCTCGCTGGCCGAGCGGAGTGGTCGTGTCAGTAGATAAGGCACCAGAAGCTCTTTCAGGTAATCAGGGCCCAAACCGTGTAGGGCTTTGTAAGTCAGAAGTCCGGCTTTGAAGGTGATCCGCCACTGAATCGGCAGCCAGTGCAGATCTCGGAGCACCGGTGTAATATGGGAAGAACGGGAAGTCCCCATTAACAACCGGGCTGCTGAGTTCTGCACTAGCTGCAAGCGGCGGATATCAACCCCAGGCAGCCCAAAGTAAAGGGAGTTGCAGTAGTCCAGACGTGAGGTCAGAAAGGCATGGATCAAAGTGGGAAGGTCGCTGCATGGAACAAGGTGCTTGATCCTGGCGATGTTCCTAAGATGGTAAAAGGATACCTTAACAACCGCTGACACTTGTGCACGCAATGTCAGCTGATCGTCAAGGATCACCCCCAGGTCTCGCACCCCTTCAGAGGTCGGGAGCTCTGCATCCCCCAGGAATAAACCAGAGGTTTGAGGTGCCCCCAATCTCGCAATCCGGCGGCCATGATCCACAACCAGCACCTCCGTCTTCCCTGAGTTCAACTTCAACCAACTGGACCTCATCCAATCCTGGATCTCACTGAGACAGTTATTAAACACTGAGAGTGCTCTATATTTTTATCAATACACATGTTAAGCTATGGTTTTGTTAATTTTTGTCATCTAAACTTGACAAAATTGTGTTGTAAACTGCCTTCAGTTTGGTAGTGTAAGTATACCTTTTCAAATACCTGGTAGTGTAGTGACTGTGTCCTGAGAGTTTCCCCGACAATGTCCATGGTACCAGTTCTGAACAAAGGCAAAGCTAGCCTTTCTATTCCATGTCTGAAATAAATTTGGCTCCTCTTTCATTCTCCGATGTGAAATGCAACACCCCCTCCCCTTGCAACCCACCCATCCATACAGACGGACCAACAACAGGAAAGTATATATGTTTAACATTAAAATTTATTCCTGAATCAGTGCAGAGTTATTCTAATCTCACCCAGTTAAAACCACTGACAATCTCCTGGGATGTCTAAGAGCTACCACAGAGTGCAGGAGGCCAAAGATTAGTTAAAAACTGATAAGAAGAAAAGAGTCAGATATCACAGCCTTTTGAAGGAGATTTGCATCCTCGGTACCTGTTCCTGCAACTGAAGTTACTCCAAGCACCTCATCTGCCACGCAGAAACAAACAAAACCCTTCTCTCTTTTCCAGTCCTCTTCTGCAAAAGATAATATACCAGGTAACAAGTCAAGCAACCGTACGTCTGCTGTTGCACCTGCACTCTATTCACTGGTAGCTTACCCTTTAACCATCTGCAACTTCTGTTAAAAGTTTGCCTTGTCGGGGACAGCCCACAGTGTCAGATCAGCTGGAGCCATCTGTCACTTCAAATGCCAAGAAAACAGGTGAGTAGAGCCATCGAATTATCCTGGCCGCAGCAAAAAAAAAAAAACACTCACTGAAAAATCAGTTAAGCCATGGCTGAAGCTGTGAAATGCACAGACAGATGCTCAGTAAACCTACAGATGAGACACTTCCAGCTGAAATCAGACCCAGACAAGCTGAAACGAGCCATGGTATTACCCTGGCAGAAGCTCTGAAACTTGTCAACACATTCTTGGCCAAATCTTGAAGAGAGGCTCCACCAGTCAAAACCGGCCCCAAATCACACACCAGAGTGGATGACAAAATGGAGGAAAAGAACTTATCTTACTCCAAAAGTACCCTTTACCAGCTCTTCTTCACAAAATTCCACAGAAGGATTGAGTGGTCTCTGAGAACAGTAACAGTACTCCTACCTTGAGCAAGGGTGAAAACGAGGGTATTAATCCGGACAGCTCTGTAAGGAGGAATACTTTACAAACCTATAATCCCCTCACATACAAACATATGCAAAAGGTAGTCATTTGGTCTATCAAGTCTACTAGTATTGCAGGGTCCATAGCTTGTGCTAACGTCCCTACCCTCCCTCCCGACTCCTCCCATCCTCCCTACCCATGACCCTTACCCTCCCCTATGCCTGTTCCAGCCTCTCTTAAAGCTGCCCACTATCTTCAACGAGACTGCCTCTTCTGGCAGTGCATTCCAAGTGTCCACCACACTCTCTGTGAAGTGCTTCCTGACCTCCCTCCGAAACCTCCCACCCTCCAGCTTAACACTGTGCCCCCTCATGTTATGGTTGCCACTCAGCTTAGAGACTCTCCTTATCAACCTTATTTATCCCTTTCAAGTACTCAAAGGTCCCAATCATGTCCCCTCTCTCTCTGTCTCTCCTATCTTCCAGGGAGTGCATGTTCAGTGCCCTCAACCTCTCCTCATATGCCTTACCCTGCTGACCTGCTATCACATTTGTAGCCCTCGTCTGGACCTTCTCCAGCAGGTTAATGTCCTTTTTGAGGACTCACCTCAGCTAGGAGCCCTCTCAACTCTCTAAACATATCAAAAGCTATACAAGAAACTAAAAGCCAAACTGCACTCCAGAGTTGTGCATTTTTTTTTTTAAAAACAACAGGGTGAAGATTTTAAAAATCTTTTGGATTTTAAAACAGTTCCTGACAAGACAGATCTTTAAAAACAATCACCATATGTTGTGGCTACCGTAGCAACAATAAGAGAGGACAACACCAATCTTTAAAAAAAACAGAATCAAACTCAAGCACTAGGTATTAGCATAGGTCTTAATTCTTAAGCACCTATCAGTCTTGCAGGTATAAAAGAAGACCTGAATAAACCAGAGCAGCACTAGCAGAAGCACCACAGCCCAAAGGGAGTGCCAGTGGTCAAAGTGATTAGGAAACCTTACTGAATGAAGTAAGATGAGGCTTAGTTAATGCCACTCTTTCGATTGGTAGTCTTAAAAAATCAGCACTGGAGCTTGCAAAAAAAAAAAAAAAGATTCATTAACAATCAAGAATGACAGAGCTGGACAACAGAGTGAGATGCACTACAGATAAGCTGATCCCCATGCAAAAAACAATAAGAGTCCAGCAACACTGAAGCAAAAGGTGGAACAAGTGGAGACCCATTCTCGAGGAGACAACTTCAACCTGGGAGGGGTTCCAAACGGAACAGCTAAGAGGATTTTCTACAATCCTCTGTATGATCAGAGTACCAACGCAGCATCCAGTGGATGTCCAGAGTATGTAAATGACATTCCACACTGTGGAAAATAAAAAATAAACAGGAAGGTCTACAGTCTGATTTTGTGTTCCTTTAGACACTACCTTTGGAAGGAAATGAGGACTGGTTTGTAAGGTAACCCTATCCTTGAACACTACCTTTGGAAGGCAACAAAGACTGATATGTAAGGTAACCCTAACCTTGTGAAAAATAATAAAAGGAGGGTCTGCAAGGAGAGCCTGCAACTCAGAAATGTGTCTAGCAGACATCATAGCCACTAGAAACAGTGTCTTCCAAGGGAGGATGCACAGCTCACAACTAGCAAGTAGGCTCAAAGACAGGTGCAATGAGGGTTTCTTGAACCAAATTAAATTCCCACAACAGAACCGGATCTCAAACCGGGGGCTGCAGTAGGAGAATACTTCTTAGGAATCTTCAGGAAACCTCCATCTGGGCCACTGTCTTGCCCTCTGTGAGGGCATGAAAAGCCAACACAGCAGCCATGTGGACCTTAACAGAAGAATATCCTAGTCCCAAGTCCTTAAGGGAAAAGAGGTGGTCTAGCACCTAAGGAACTGGACATGTAAAAGGATCCAGAGCATGCCAAGTACACCACGCTGTAAAACGCTTCCCTTTTTATAAGTGTACCAAGCAGACATTTTTCTAGCCACAAGGAGAACATCTGCCACAGTTCTATTTCCTCAGGACCCAGGCATGGAGGTGCAGGGATCTCAGATCCAGGTGTACTAGAGCACCCTGCTCCTGTGTCAGAAGTACTCCTCCCAGAGAGCAATAGGACAGAAGGTTCCACTGCCAGTTGCTGGATGAGTGGAAATCAAATTTGTGTGGGCCAGTACGAAGCCACCAGAATCGGAGTGGCCAGTTCTGCCCGAAGCTTGACCAGAACCTTCTGTATTAGACAGAACGTGAAAAAGCACACAGACACCTCCCTTTCCAGGACAGGGACAACGCACCTCACCAGATACCACTAGGCTCTGGTGCGAACAAGTAGAAAAGCAGCAGTGTTGAGCTGTATGGAGACACAAACAGGTCTATGTCTGGACGACTTCATTTTTTGAAGAGGTTGACCATGGAGTCTGAAACCTCCCTTTCATGGCAGAGCGCATGGAGCCAGCTGCGGTGATCTGCTAATGCATTCTGGGTACTGTGGAGGAATACCACCGACAGGAATACATCACGTTCCACCGCCTAGTGCCAAACTCTCATCACCTCTCAGCAGAGAATGTATGAATGTACTCTCTCTTGTTGATTGATGTAGTACATCACTGATACATTGTCTGTACAGATCAGCAGCTGGTTCCCCACAAGGAAGGCAGCTAAGGCCTGCAGGCCATGAAGAATAGCCCTCATCTCTACAGTGTTGCTGTGAAGAACCGTATTCAGAAGGCCTCACTGGCCCTGGGTTCTGAAGGCCAAGATGAGCTCCCCTTCCTAAACCCAAAGTATCCGTGGTCATCACTGGGAGGGGGCTGACCGAAGGAATGGGGACCCCTTTTCTAGGTTGGAACGGTTCAACCATCAGTGCAGGGAGTGACAGAGAGGAGGAATCACTTGAATGAGACACTCCAGCTTGTCTAAACACTGTGCCTGCTGTACCCTGAGGAACCACTAAGAGATCCTCATATGAAGGTGAGCCAGTGGAACAGTCGGGGATGACAGCCGCCATCGGGCTAAGTAATCTTAGAAAACATCTGGCTGATACATAATCATTGGTGTAGACCAACTGCACCGGGGCCACCAGTGCTGTGGCACAGGCGCATGACAGAAATGCATGACCCAGCCCTGTCCAGGACATCCCCTATGTATTGGAGTCTCTGGCAGAGGCTAGGAACGACTTCAGCTCATTTACCAGTATGCTCAACTGGTCGAACAACTGTCGAGTCTGAAACTGTGCAGACAATGTCTTCCCAAGATAGGGCTTTTACAGACAGTGCAGGGTTTTATTTAACTCTAAAAATTGATTAGTATTGTGCTCATAAAAGTGCTAAAACTTTGTGAAAATGCATACCTCTTGCCTCACTGTGTTTGACAGACACAGCACTTCTAGAACATCTACATAAATACTTTCTGTACAGTTAGTATCATCCCAAGAAAAAAACTGCTAATCAATTATTTAAAACCCTGCAGTTGTCTATGTAGGGGAAGACATACAGGCCCCACCTGCGGAGGGTAACAGCCATCGGGGCAAATATTTTGGCAAATACAAGCAGTGCAGAACACACTCCAAAGAGGCAAGACACAAAATTGGTAATGTGAACCCCAGAGCATGAAACGCAGGTATTTTCTATGAAACTTGTGAATCTTCGCATTAAAGTACGCAGCCTTTATGTCTACTGCAACCATCCAATCTCCTTTCAGTAAGAGGGGAAAGAGGGACTGCAGGGGGACCATTCTAAACTTCTTGTATTCTATGAAAAGGTTCAGTCCTTGAAGGTCTAGTTCTGGCCTTAAATTCCAGGTCCATTTTAGAACCAGAACGTACTGGGAGCAATAGGACTGGTTTATTTCTGAAGCCGGAACTAGTTCCACAGCCCTCTTGCGGAGGAGGGTAAGATGTCCCAGGGATATCTGTTGAGCAATGGGGGTATCACCGGAGAAAAAGTAAGGCGTTCTAAGGGGTGTCACTGCTGAACTGGCTCCAGTATCCATGCATCTGTACTGATCTCCCTCCAGTTTTGTTGAAAGAGGGAGATGAGGCCTCCCAGTAGAGCTTCCTGAGGCAGGAAAGCCAGAGGAAGGGGAATCGGAAAGCACCGGGGGTGGTAGGGATGCTTGTAATGGTTTGACCTTTCAAAAGTCTGCCATGGGCACATGAGTGCAGGTTGACAGCTTGGGAAGTGGTAGGCTGAGGTCTCTGGGAACCACATACTGGGCCGCTAAAATACCTACGGCCTGGATGGGTACAGGACCTGTGGAAAGACCCACAACCCCTTTGCTGGGGCTTAGGGTTCAAAGTATGCAGGGACCGAAGAGACATTTTAGAGGACTAACCCCATAACGCATTTTCAACATCAGTGCCAAACAACTGTTTGCCCCTAAAGGGAGCATTCTTTGCAGACTGTTATACATCTGAGACAAAATCAGCTACCCTTAGCCAAGAGTGGAGGCATAAGCAAATTCTAGATGCCGTAGCATCAGAGGCATTGTAGAAATGAACTATAAATTACAAAAATACTTTATTATATGTTATTTAGTTATGATATTTAGTTATAATATGTGGTTATTTGGGGAGTTACATGTAATATTGAGACAACTGGTTCAAACACTCTAAGTAGTTCTGTTAACCTGAATTGACACATGAGGCCAAGAAAAAAAAACAGACAGACCTGCACTTTAAAAAGCACATTTCCTTCTGTAAGAGAAGTGGGCCCCATTAAGGTTCCAGCAGGCTGACTTCAAGGTTTGGAGATGTGGACATTAACACCAAGACCAGATAGGTTTCTACGACAACCACATACCAATCCTTAAAAAAACTGATAAGGGATGAGGCCCCTTGATACTTCGAGTAAGAAAAAAAAAGGAAGGCAATGCATTTTAAAGGAAAATAGTCAACAATACAGGTTCCGCCCCTGCAAGTCGCTCAGTTAAGCCTTAAGTATGTCGCTTGGCGTTTCTCCATACAACATACTTTATTTTAATAAAGAAAAGTCCGTGACCCAGAAATATGGCGGATGCTGGGGAGCTCCTTTACCTGTGAAGGTGCGGAGCCGCACCGCTTGCTTCAATACAAAATGTACAACGGCACCACACTTTTACAGATAATGGAACCCCCCAGCGTTCGCCATACTTCCAGGTAATGGACTTTCCTTTATTGAAATAAAGTATGTTGGGGCGCGAGAAAAATGATGCAACATACTTAAAAGGCTTAACTGAAGTGTAAGCCTTGTGGGGGCATAGCCTGTATTGTTGACTGTTTTCCTTTAATGTTGAACAGAGAAAATCCACGATGCTGCCAGCATACAAACCACAGCATTTGAAAGCTTGTGCGTTTTTTACCTCCTAAAGAACTGAAATTCATGGATGCAGCTGGTGGGAAAAACAAGTTATTTACTCATATGTCCTGCGTGAAGTCAAGTGCCCATTGTCTCCTTTTTCTTACAGGTTAAATGTTCTACTGTGCCTTGTATATATGTAAATTGTTGTATATTATCACTTTATGTCATTGTACTACTGTTTATGTTATTCTTGTCTATGTAAAAATACCTGCACTCTTATTTATATGACCACTCAGGTCCATCTTGTAAATGAGCTACGCTCAATGATGTTCGCCTGATTAAATGAAGATTTTTTTTTTTTTTTTTGAAGTGTTTTGGAGATAACCTGCTCTTGTTTGCGTTTTTCTGGAAGCTCAACTGAGACATCCAAAAATATAACTTTTTGCCATCCAAATGGCTGCAAGATCGAAGTATGTAGTTTGGAAGTTCTTCAGACTGTTTTGGGAAAAACAACCGGTCACCTGGAGATTTATGAGCTAGCAGCCCGGGAAAAGTCAGGACAAAGAGAAGACTCACTCAAAGGAGATTTTGTGCTTCTAACAGACTTCCTAAAGGTGGACTTGAATGAAAAATACCTCATCTTGGAGCACAGGACATGAGAAGTAAGCCAATTATTTTCTTTTAAAGAAATCTGCTTGGAAACGATGTTTATAACCATCATTGGCTAATCTTGAGAACTACAAACATTAGAGACTTGAAACACACACTATAATGTGGCAAATGTATTTGCTGAATCTGAATATCTGCATATTCAAATTATATCTGGTTGTATTTAAATGCAAGGAGGAAAAATAAATTTAATGTTAAAAACCTTTAAAAAGTCAAGAGACTTTGCAAAGAGGATGGATCACCAGAAGACGGAATTGACCATCCACCCCTCATTTGTATGATCCAATCAGAACTGGTGGATTCTTGTTGCCGGCCTGGTGGCGATGACGGCTAAGGCGCTGGATGCCTTACCTCGCACTAAGCCGGTGACCTGTGTTCGGGAATCACTTTGGCCGGGGTGCCAGCACAGGAAGGGGCAAGGAGCGGACTGAGCAAGCCAGTAGGCTGCTCTCCTCTCCCGGGGTGGTAGGGGTGGGTTGTTGTCCCCCTCGTAATTATGCCCACACCGGGTAGAGGTCTGGTGGGGTAGTGTAGGTGAGGAGGGTGGCAGTACAGGTGGGACGGACGGGCTCAGCTGGCTTCCAGTGCGTGTGCCTCCACACCCACGCACGGCTGTGTGCCGGGGGCCTCAGGCGGGGACAAGTGAGAAACCCACCAAAACGACTATAAACATCTCTATAACAAAAACAAAAAAAAAAAAAGAACTGGTGGATTCGCATATATGCATCATAATGTGCGTTATGGCTAGAAAAGTTTCCTGCCAACTACAAGGGCTGTCTTTCTGTGTGGGCCAGAAGAAGCTAAGCCTTTCTCTTTGCATCAGAAGAGGCATCCCTGTCTTCATGCATCCATGCTAGAATGGGTCTCCAATGCTAGAGGGGAACTAAAGCCAGAAGCAAGCAGGACTAATGGCAAGCTCGATGCCATCTGTCCCACCTTCTGAATACGGTGCTCTTCCCCACCCTACCTGACCCTGAATTGAGTGCCTACATCTGTAAGTCCACCCCCCCACCCACAATCTGTTGCCTGTCCTGTGTGGCTTGCCTCTCAATTACCTGTTGTTCTCCAGAGGGTACTGGTGACATGACCTGTATGCATTTGTTGCTCAGGCCGGTACCACACAGTTATCTACCTCTTGACGCAATCTATGAGCCTGATGCTCTTCTATGTACCTAGCTAGCTTGATGTCTGTTATGTACCTTTGTTTATAATCCTCATGCCTGTACTTAATTGCTATTCTGTCTCTTGCCCTAATCACTGTTTCTGTTGCTCTTGTACGAACCCTGTCTGCCCGATGATCATAATGTACCTCTTGATGTAACCGATGCGCTGATGCTTTGTGTGCACCCTGTCTGCCTGTTGCTCTGATTTGTACAATTGTAATCCTCCCCAGTCGCACCTGAAAATAGACACTTGGCTGTCTAGTGTGCTTACCTGGTTAACAAAAGCAAATAAATAAATAAAAGGGCATTTTTTTTTTATAGCTGATATTTTTCTCCCCTGGTCCCTATCGGCCCTATATCCTGCCGTCCTCCCAGACCCATCCCCCGACCTTCAGGCTACCTACCCTTCTTCTCCCATGGCTTACCCTCTGTGGCAGGGTGGCGGGGAACCCCCAACTCGACCCACCAGGACCAGATCCAGTTCAGGGAGGTGCCTTCTCAGGGGCGGCGCCTGTGGAGGATGGCCATCATTCCGCTCAATCGGGATAGTTTTTCCACTTTTCTGTGGAGGGGAGTGTGCAATGCTGACAGTGGCCGAGCTGCGCATCCGCATGCAGCACCCCGGTCAGCTGCTCCACCTCCGTGCCCTGACGTACAGGACACGGCGTGCAAACACCTAGCCTCCGCTAGATGTCAGGCAGGTGCTGGTCTATGTTCCCCGCCCTCCCCAGGAAAGGACAGCTGTCCCCTGGCAGACTCCAAGCAGTTCTCCGGGAGGAGGGGGGCAAGGCGCACACCCCCTGCTTAAGAAACAGAGAGAAGCTCCAAAACCAGCATCCCAGCGTGACTCAAGGTCAATGTGGTAGTGGGAGATAAAAGTGTTTGCTGACTTCCAGGTAGCAGCCCGGCAGATCTCCTGGATAGGGATGTCCCTGGAAGCAGCCACCGATGCAGCAGTATGGCGGTTTGAATGAGCTCTTATCCCTCTGGGTGGCTCCTTGCCCGCCAACTCATAGCACAAACCTATGCATGATGTAATCTATCTTGCTATGGTCCATTTGGCTGCAGGTCTGCCAGAAGTGGCTTCAGCGTAGGTGACAAACAGCTAGCAAACCTCTCCGCGAATTTCCGCCATACTCTCCTTATAATAGGAGAGAGCACATCTCAGGTCCAAAGTATGGAGCCTGTATTTGGCATCCATGGGGTAATTAGGGTAGTATACCGGCAGAGTCAACATCTGGTTAAGGTGAAACTCTGACACCACCTTCGGAAGGAATTTCAGGTGGGGGCGCAGGACAACTTTGTCCCTGTGAAAGACCAGATAAGGGGAGTCCACCAAAAGCGCCTGGAGCTCCCCTGTCCTTCTGGCTGACATGATAGCCACCGGGAAGGATGTCTTCCATGACAAGTGTGAGAGCTCACACCTGTGCATGGGTTCGAATGGCTTGCCCATGAGCTTTGCCAAAACCAGCAATAGATCCCACAGAGGTGGAGGTTCACGCATCAGAGGGGATATGTGATCCAGGTCTTTGAAAAAGCGCCCGACCACTGTCACCTGCGCCAATGTCAGCTAACCGGCCTGTGCCCGGTAAGCAGAGATGGCTGCCAGGTGCACCCTAATGGTCAATGACCGTAGACTCCCTTTGGAGAGAGACCAAAGGTAGTCAAGAATGTTGGCCACAAAACAGGCTAAGGGGTCCAGACCCTTACCCTGACACCAAATGAAAAATCTCTTCCATTTGAAGGCATAACATTTCCTGGTCGATCCCTTTCAGGATGCCTCCACCACAGTGTAGACATCTTCGGAAAGACCCAAAGCCTGGAACTCTAGCCACTCAGGTACGAGGCTGTGAGGTGCAGGCACTGAAGGACTGGATGGAAGACCTTCCCCTGGTTCAAATATATCAGGTCCGGGCATGTGCAAAGCCGCTCTGCGGGCCTGCAGCTAAGGCTGAGAAGATCTGGATACCAGAACTGGCACAGCCAGTCTGGGGCTACCAGGATCAACTTTGTCTTGTCCCTCCTCACCTTGAGTAACACCTTGTGGATCAAGGGAAATGGAGGGAAGGTGTAAAGGAGGCCTGGGGTCCACAGCCTCGAGAAGGCATCCCCCTGCAGCGAGCCCTGCTGAGGGGGGCGGGCATGATACAGCCTCAGCTTGGTGTTTTCCCTTGAGGCAAACAGGTCCACCATCGGTTTGTCCCAATGGGAGAACAGACTATAAGCTACCTCTGGATGGAGAGGCCACTCGTGGGATGTCTGGCCTGTGCGGCTGAGAGCATCCGCCAGCTGGTTCGAGGCTCCTGCCACATGGATAGCTAGGAGATCCGCCTCCAACCGGCTCATGAGGGTCCAGATGCAGAGCACCTCCTTGCACAGCAGACGGGAGTGCGTGCCGCCCTGTTTGTTGAGGTAGTACATGGTCGTGGTATTGTCTGCCTGGACTAGAAACACTTGACCCCGGAGCTGAGGACCAAAAGCTGACAGTGCCAGTCTGACTGCTCTGAGCTCCAACAGGTTGATGTGGCATCGGGACTCCTCGGGGGTCCAGAACCCATGGGCTTTGTTGTCCCCCATGTGGGCTTCCCAGACCATAAGAGAGGCATCGGTCGTGAGGACGACCATCGGCTCGAGGTGGACAAACGGGATCCCTTCCTGCAACCTGTCTGGGGTGGTCCACCATTGGAGAGTGTCCCACATCTGCTGGGTTACAGTGATCAGCTGGTCGAAGTGACCATGGCGGAGTCCACTGGGTGGCCAGCTCCCACTGAAGGGGTCGCATGTGCAACCTGGCCCAATGGACCATGGAGGTGCACGCCACCATGTAACCCAGAAGGCGCAGAAAGTCCTGGGCAGGGTGCAAGTGCCCAACCAGAAATGACTGGGCAAAGGAGGAAAGAACCTCCGCCCTGTCCGCCAGGAGCCAAGCTCTGGCTTGACAAGAGTCGAGCTCTGCCCCGATGAAGCCCATCACCCGAGAAGGCATGAGTTACGACTTGGCCTCGTTGATCAGGAGGCAGAGTTGGGAGCAGGTCTGGAGGGCCAGATTCCTGGACCTCTCCACCTCCTGTTGGGCGGAACCTGCCAAGAGCCAATCATCGAGATAAGGATAGATTCTGACTCCTCGACGCTGAAGGTGGGCTGCCACCACTGCAATGCATTTGGTGAAGACCCATAGGGCCGATGACAAGCCGAACGGCATGGCTCAGAACTCGTACAGGGTCCCTTAGACGCTGAAGCGGAGAAACCGCTCATGGGACGGACGGATTGGGATGAGAAAGAACGTGTCCTGTAGATCCAGTGAACAGAACAACATGTTTCGCTCCAGGGATGGTATGATCTGGTTCAGAGTGACCATCCCAAAGGTGCGAGACCTGAGAAACTGATTCAGGTCGTGGAGATCTGGAATGGGGAGCCAACCCCACCGTCCGCTTGGGCACCAGGAAGTACCTGGAGACAAAACCTGGGTCTGTTGGAGGATCCGGCACTGGAGCTACTGCTTCCTTACGGAGGAGCTGAGCTGCATCATCTCGAAGAGCCGACTGGGTGTACGCAGAAATCCGTTCCTCCCGAGGGGCACGGGCTTGGCTGGGAGGGTACTGCTCGGATTCTAGAGGCAGTCCCCGACTGACCACTTTGAGAACCCACCTGTCCAAAGTGATAGCGGACCAAGTGGAAAGAAAGTGGCACAGCCGACCCCCCATGGGAGGACCCAGAGCTGGCGTGATGGGTATGGGGTGGCAACCCCCAACCCATCACTGAGCAGGCTTAGAGGAGGAGGAGGAGGCTCCAGGACCTGAGCCTCGGCCTTCTTTGCAGCCCTGTTGGGGTCCAGGCTTGGGCTGAGGACGCCAAGCTTCAGCCTGCTGCTGCTGTTGATGCTGCTGACCTCCCTGATAGGAGGGCTGCCGAACCGCAGGGGAAGAATGCCGGAAGGGCTTATTCTTCTTCTTCTGCTGGTTCTTGCCCGAAGAACCCTTGGCAGAAGTGGTGTCCAAGGTGGCGCTGGACTGCTCTATGCGCTTTAGGTGACCAGCCACTCCTGGACCGAACAGGTCGGTCCCCAGGAAAGACACATCAGCCAACTTGTGCTGAGTATCTGCCGGGAAGGAAGAAAGCCTCAGCCAAGCCCTGTGGCAAGAGGTCACTGCGGTGGCCATCGAGTGGGCACATGAATCCCCTCTGTACAGGGCCGACTGGAACTGCTGTTTGGCATCAGCACGGCCCTGGTCACGGACCTGTTTGACCGTGGTCTGCATGTCCGCGGGGAGGTGAGGGAGGATTTCGTCTAATGACCCAAGAAGGGCATGAGAGAAGTGTGCCATAATGACTGCTGAGCTGGCCTGACGAAGGCCCAAAGAAGAGGCCGCATAGACCTTTCAGTCAGTGTGGTCTATATTTTTGGACTCTTTGTCCGGAGGTCGGTCAGTGTCGGCCGAACTGCCAGTATGTCTGAATACAGAGGCGGTCACCAGGCTCTCAGCCGAAGGGTGCTCTGTGAACCCCGCAAGGGACCCCATGGGCACCGTGTACTTGTGGGCCATGCGGGCAGATGGTGCTGGGCATGAGGCAGGGCGCTGCCAAAGTTCAAGTGCTAGGCCAACAATGGCTTCGGCTACTGGAAAGGCCTCCATCAGGGTATCCCCTCTCTTCAAAATATCTGTGAGAGGGTACTCCGCAATTTTTTGTATAGGTTCCAGGGGCATTCCAGTCAAGTCGGAAATGAGACGGAGAATCCCTTGGAAGGAGGAAGGGCCTTCCTCCATCCCCGTGCCAACGGATGACTCGTCATCCCCCGGATGCGAGTGGAGCCCAGTGACATCTGAGTCTGAGGAGTCGTGATATAGCGGTCTACCACTTAAATCACCCTCGATCCTCCAAGGGAAATTCGGGGTGACCGTAACCGACAGACGTCAGGGAAGGCCGGTGTCTAGTCGGTCCTCTTTCGAGGGAGCCCCTCCCTTAGGCTGCTTAGGTGGCGGTTCCACCGGAATAGGTGGAGAGACCGGGATAGGCCGAACTGGAAGACGGGCCCAGCCCCAGAGGCAGAGGAACAAAGGACTTCGATTCTGGAGGGGTCAGCTTCGGCCTGGGAGGTGACAGCCAAGTAATGGCCAGGATCAGCTGTTGCCACATAAGATCCTCATAGCACCAACGGACTTTCCGACGGAGCCTCTCCTCGTCCGAGGAGGATGAGTACCTGTGACGTCGCCTCTTCTTCGAGCACTTATGGTTCTTCCTTGGTCGTTCGGCCGAGGGGGTCCTGGACCGTGACTGAGATCAGGGAGGCAGACTCGGTTGATCGGGAGACACCAGTGTGATTGGTGAAACCCTCGCGTCCGGAACCGGGTCCTTGATGGGGACACCAGCGGGCCGAGTCTCCTCATCCAGAAATACCAGGACTGGAGTCTGTTCTAGTGAGTCGTCGGCACTGGCCGGCAACAAAGGGTCGATCGGGTTGAGGATAATTTTGACCTCGTTGGCCACTTCCTCGGTCCCCTAGCCAGATGGAAGATCTGTGAAGCCGGTGGCTGGGGACGCAATCTCAACTGAGGTCGAAACCGTGTGTTCCTGGGACTCTGACCTTTCTCAGTCCAAGAACATCTTCGCCGGGACGAAGACAACGGGTCCTTATCTCTCTTCTGAGAGTGGGAGGAGTGCGAGCCTGAGGGTGCCTCTCCCTGGGTGGGAAGAGACTGACACATCTCCTTAAAGGATCCCATAAAGGTGGATCCCAGGTTCAGCAGGACAAAGAAGCTTCGATTGGCCGAAGCGCGAGCAGCTTCTTCCTCGAATGTCTTCATCTGTTCCAGCCGATTGGCGGAGCCCGCGGCTGCAGAAACCGCCCACCTAGCCTCCTTCGACTTCACCGGAGGATTCCTTTTTTCTGGTCTCCCCAGCTTCAGGTGTGCCTTGCGGTCGTCCAGGACGTTGGGATGGAAGGCCAAGCAAAAGCTATACGATGAGGTGTCATGGCCAACACCTAGGCAGTAGACGCACGTGAGGTGGGGATCGGTGTGCGACATCTTCTGGCCGCAAGAACACCGGCGAAATCCCGGGGGAGATTTCTCCTCCATGATTGATGTTGCAAAAGCGCGATCGCTAAGTCGAACGAGTTTGAGCTTCGGTTAAACTGATAGTTTGAAAGCCAGGGCCTACGAAATGCGAGAGCATGAGGGAGGCAACCTGTATCTTCCAGCAGAAAGGAAGATCTGGCGTCATGGGGCAGAGCCGAGGTATTTACCACCCGGGTGGGTGGGAGGAGCCAGCTTGAAGACTTATGGCAGATTTAAAGTGGAAGGGGACAATGTCAAACAGTGTGGATGAACAACACATCCACGCTCCTAGAAGAGTTGCACTTCCCAAATCAGAAAAAAGAAGTCACCTTTAACTGCAAAAAGGTATTTATTTCATACACAAGTGTAAATCCATCCAGTACAAGACTTGTGAAAGCAAGGACATGAGAAACAACCAGTACCCCTGTGCTTCAACCAAACGGTCTTCCTTAGGGGGCTAAAGACTGGTGAACAGTGCTCCACTTAACTCCCCAAATTAAGCCACATTGTCATTAGTCACATGGCACAGATGAAATCATTTAAGGCAAACTGCCCCTATGCTAGCACAGATGCATAAACTGAAAGTGGAGCACTGAAAAAATTAAAGTCAGCGACATTGTGGACAAAGCAGAACTGCTTGCATTAACTTCAATATGAGAAACAACTTGGTTCCAATAAGTGTAAAAGCAATAAATGAGAGAAACAAGAGAATATGAAGGAGTACTGCAATTACAGTCAGGATAATATATGGTTATATTGTCCTGACTGTAATTGCAATACTCCTTGATTATCATTTTGAAGTTAATGCAAGCAGTTCTGCTTTGTCTAGTGTCGCTGACTTTAATTTTTTCAGTGCTCCACGGGATGCTGCTATGCACGTCACACCATACAGAAGCCCCAAGGTCGCCCGCCTAAACACTGGATATCTGATTTACTGCAGGGACTCTTGCTAAGATGGATACATCAAAAGGATTGTACCAGGGTGCTAGAGTTGGGATTGAATGGGTGCCTTAGCAGATTAGAATCCTACAGTGAGCAGCAGGTGTGAAATGGGGAAGAATGAATACATTTTTAAAAGGGACTAGTACTATTGAATGTTACAAGTTTTTCCCCCCCAGGATACCCAGCTGAGATTAACATCTTGTTTTCAGTAGGGTCCTGCTTCAACCCATTTCCACAACTTGATGGCTGGTGCACTCAGGGAAAAAGTGCTAGCTAGGAGAAAAAGGAAAACACTGCAGCCTGCCCAAAAATGTCCCACTTTCCACGTGACAGTGGTCCACAGCACTGTACCTGGTCTGTAACAATAGATGAAAGATGGAAAAGCAGCAGTGTTTGTCAGTCAGCAAAAACTGCCATCATATAGCTTTTAAGCAAAAATATATTTCTGACTTAATTACATTCATCCTCAGTGCATGTTTAATTGTTGCAGGTATTTTAAAGCCCCTATTATTGCTAATTTTGTGTTTATTGACTCACGTCATTAAAGATGGCCACGACTCACCATTTTTTTAAACACTTCTTCCACTGAGCTTGCCTGTAAAACGTACATACTAAATTTATAATGTGGCAATTTTAGAATTGTGCTGCCATGTGTTTTTGATGGTAAACAGCACAGCACTGTACCAAGAAATTTAATTCCTTCACTAAGGGTATGTCTTGGGAGCAGGAATTATTAAAAACTTCTAAATCCAATATTTTGTTCCAGGAATGAAAGAAATCAAAAACAAACATGAACATATTGTTTTTGCCAGAAAATCATTACTGCTAAAAAAAATTACATGGTGACTAACAAACACTACTGCTTTTTTAGTTTCTGTACTGGTGAAACCTGTACTTTCAATAATGTTTTGACCCATTTGTTTCCCCCCCATATATTTACAACACTAGGTCTAACATGACCCATGTTTTAAACTCCCTATCGCTGTCTCCAGATGTACTGGGAGGTTTAAGGGATTCTCAGGATCATGTGGTGCATATTTGGCTCTGGTGGGGTTTGAAACCATGATTTCCTGGTTCCCAAGGCAGTGCTCTAACCACTAGACCACAATGCATTTGAATTAAAGTATCTGCATTATATTGTCATTAACATTTAGTGGTCATGGGTCCAACCTCATAGTTGGGACACTGATCTCTGCACAGTTTCAAAATACAGACTCCACTCAACCAGACATTCATTTCAGGCCTTGGATTTCAGACCAACATTTGTTCTTCACCTGTGCTCAAGAATATGACACTCCTGACCCCCTACTTATCCTGCCCACCCAATGGGTACATCCATTCTTTCTGTATTTCCATGGATGCATCATCAATGTTCATCACCAATTTCAAAGGATACCACATTCCTAAAATGAACCATGTGCTTGAGGTTCCTGCACTCCAACAGCAACAGAGCACATGAGCAGGCTGTGACCTGGGTTCATGAGTAGACCCAGGAGTCTGTGCCTGGGCAGTCAGGGCTGGCAGTAGTGCTGCCACCCGGTAGCGTGTCCCAGCAGAGGGCGTGATCCTGCACCCCATCTCCCCACAGCAACCCCATATGGTCAACCATGGAGTATGATCTCTCATTTTAGAAGAGGCACTGTGTTTCAAAATGGTCCACTAAGAGGCTGTGCATGGTGCTGTGAAGAGGTGGGAGAGCAAGAGTCATTATTCAAAATCCAGACACTTTGGTTCTCCATAATAGGATTACAAGGGGTGGGAGTTAGAATGACAACATACCACACGACAACCCATAACTTCAATGAGATGTGTGTGCTTTGGGGAGGCATCCTGAAGATCCAGCTGGGGGGTGGGGGGGCAGCAGAGGATGAAGGTGGGGGGTGAGCAGTGTTGAGGCAATGAAGTTTACAGCCAGAGAGCTGACAAGAGATACAGGCCATATAGACAAGATGGGGAAAACAAAAAGACATTTGCCCCCATGGACAGGTTGCATGATGCTGTGCTTCTCCATAAAGTTCAGCTCATCATAAATGTCTAAAGTCAAAGCAGACTCACTCTCCCAGCTTCTGATAACAAAAGCACAATAAAGCATATCGGGGGGAAAAATAGCAGGACAAGAGGACACAGCATGAGATTAGAGGGAGGCCGATTAAGGGGGAATGTGAGGAAGTTATTTTTCACAGAAAGGGTGGTGGATGCATGGAACGGCCTACCTCTGGAACTGGTGGATATGAATACAGTGCAGGGATTTAAACAGGCATGGGACAGGCATAAGGGAGCAAGACAGATGAGTAGGAATAGATAGGCCATTGACAGAGCAAAGGCCGATGGCACATTTATAAGGTAGGAAAAGAAATGGGCAGACTGGATGGGTCTTGCGGTCCTTATCTGCCGTCAACTTCTATGTTTCTATATCAGGCTAGGAGAACTTCTATGGAAAACTCTGCATATTCAGGTGCTACTGCAGCATGCAAGGCAGTGTTGGCCTTAAAACCAGGCTGTCAAAATGTGCGCTGAGAGAGAGAGAGAGAGAGAGAGAGAGAATTTATTCATGACGACACTCATCTTGCTGTAGTCATATCTGTAATCTGGAATCCAGGATTCTGAGAAAACCTTCGGCCAACCCCCTGCCCTTACTTACTGATTCTCAGGCTGCTGTCAGTGCTTCTGTTATGCCTCTGATCACAGGATTACATAGCAGCTCAGCCGGCATCAACTTTCTAATTACAGACATCTGGAGAGGGTACAGTGGAATGTTATCTGGCTTCAGGGAGCAGTCAGCTGCAAGGGGAGGAGACAAGCTGCTCCTCTTCGCAGCCCTGAACTCCATCCAAGAGTAGCACATACAAGCCAAAGGTCAGACAGAAGCCACGGAAGGTTAACAAGCCGTCACACTGCCCAGGCCACAGCGTACCAACATGCCATCAGCCTTAACACGGGCCACAGAAAAGCAACAACCCATTCAACCACTGAATGCAGCAGTGCCAGCATGATTTCACCTTTCACAGGCCACAGAGTGCCAAGAAGTCACTAGCATACATAGGCTACAGAGCGCCAACAAGAATTAGCCTACACAAGCCACAGAGTTCCAACAAGCATCAGCCGTCACAGGCTACAGAGTGCCAACAAGTCATCAGTAGGGATTTAACGATAACATAATATGTTGTGACACGCTGGTACACTGCGTTCCCTTGTATCTGTGGTATCTGAATATTTAAACTCAGTATATATGCTCTGTAAATTGTTTTTGTATATATTTTGTTCCTGTATTTCTGCTGACTCAGTGACTTTGTACACAGGCATAGATATAGATACAGATTTGTGCCATACCGCTGAAATTGACAGTAATGTATTTCCCGAATTTCTTTCCTCTCTCCTTCCCCCTCCCCAGGTCACAACTGGAAATGAACCCTTTTACAATCTGCTTGCTTACTTGGTAAAATATGTTACAAATAAAAAATATGACTATAAATCAACATAATTCCCACTGACGATACTTTATCATTGTAAAAGAAAACAATATCACGATTATTGTGAAGCAGGATATAAAGCGATATAGCGTGATAAACAGTCTTAACTTGCTGCTCTGGCAGCATGGCTCATTCCAGATGCAGCCATGATTTCCCATTCCCCACTTTCCTCCAGTCAGCAGAGTGCCAATAAGTCATCAGCCTACACAGGCTACAGAGTACCATGCCAACATGCCACCAGCCTTCATGGGCTACACGGTATCAACAAGTCATCAGTCTACACTCGCTACAAAGTGCCAACACATCAACAGCCTACACAGGCAACAGAGTTCCAACAAGTCATCACTTACAAAGGCCACAGAGTGCCAACAGGTCATCACTTACACAGGCAACAGAGTGCCAACATGTCATCACTTGCACAGGCCACAGAGTGCCAACAAGTCATCAGCTTACACAGGCCACAGAGTGCCAACATGTCATCACTTACACAGCCCACAGAGTGCCAACATGTCATCACTTGCACAGGCCACAGAGTGCCAACATGTCATCACTTACACAGGCCACAGACTGTCAACATGTCATCAGCTTACACAGGCCACAGAGTGCCAACATGTCATCACTTGCACAGGCCACAGAGTGCCAACATGTCATCACTTGCACAGGCCACAGAGTGCCAACATGTCATCACTTGCACAGGCCACAGAGTGCCAACATGTCATCACTTACACAGGTCACAGAGTGCCAACATGTCATCAGCTTACACAGGCCACAGAGTGCCAACATGTCATCACTTACACAGGCCACAGAGTGCCAACATGTCATCCGCTTACACAGGCCACAGAGTGCCAACAAGTCATCACTTACAAAGGCCACAGAGTGCCAACAAGTTACATAAAAACACAGAATTTGATGGCAGATAAGGACCACCTAGTCTGCCATTTCCCTACATAATGGATAAGCTGAAGATCCTAGCTAACCAACAGCCTACTTCCTCCTACCCCGCACTAGAATTGCCTTATGTCTGTCCCATGCATTCTTGAATTCCCCCACTTTTTGACTCTGCAACCTCCTCAGGAAGACCGTTCCATGCATCTACAACCCTCTCTGTGAAGAAATACTTTCTCACATTACCTCAGAGCCGTCCCCCCTATATCTTCAAATTGTGCCCCCTTGTTCTTGCACATCTCTTTTTCTGAAATATGCCACCCCTCTTGGACTTTGTTGTATCCCCTGAGGTATTTGAAAGTTTCTGTCATGTCCCCCCTCTCCCTTCTTTCCTCGGGGCTATACATCTTAAGCTCTTTTAGTCTTTCTTCATACGTCTTCTAGTGCAGACCGTGCACCGTTTTTGTTGCCCTCCTCTGGACAGCCTCCACCCTGTCTACGTCTTTGCGGAGATGGGGTCTCCAGAACTGTACACAGTACTCCAGATGTGGTCTTACTAACTGTCTGTACAGAGGGCCAACAACTTCCTGTTTTCTACTGGTGATGCCTCTCCCTGTGCATCCCAATATCACCCCAGTCCTCCTTACTGTCTTCTCACATTGCTGGCCCACCTTTAGGTCATCTGATAAGACTACCCCCAGGTCCCTTTCCATTTTTGTTGTTGTCAGTATCTCACCACCCATTGTGTACTCTTCCCATGGGTTTTTGTTTCCCATGTGCATTACTTTGCACTTATTTGTGTTGAATCTAATCTGCCATACATTTGACCATTCATCCAACCTTGCTAAGTCCCTTTTCATCCTTTCCATCCCACCTTGTGTATCAACCCTGTTGCAGATCTTTGTGTCATCTGCAAAGAGACATACTTTCCTTTCCAGTCCCTCTGCAATGTCACTTATAAAGACATTAAAAAGGACTGGCCCCAGTACTGAACCCTGTGGTACCACACTAGTAACCCCTTTCTTCACTGTGGACTCCATTTACTATTACACGCCAGTCCTATTGTCCAGTCAGTGTTTTACCCAGGCTACCACCCTGGGACCCACTCCCAGGCTGGCTAATTTGTTTATTAATCTCTTTTGCGGGACTGTGTCAAATGCCTTGCTAAAGTCTAGGTAGGCCATGTCCACAGCCCCTCCCTGGTCTACTACTTTGGTCACCCAGTCAAAGAAATCAATTAGATTTGTCTGACATGACCTTGCTGCTGTGAATCCATACTGCCTTGGGTCCTGTGTCCCACTGACCTCTAGGTACTCAACAATTCTTTCCTTCAGAAGTGATTCCATCATTTTCCCTACCACAGAGGTCAAACTGACAGGTCTGTAGTTTCCTGCCTCTGTCTTGCTCCCACTTTTGTGAAGGGAAATCACATCCGCCCTCCTCCAGTCCTCAGGTACCACACCATCCTCCCATGATTTATTAAAAAGGGTAGTCAGTGGTGTTACTAGTTCTTCCCTTAGTTCTTTTAGAATTCTGGGGTGAATCCCATCAGGCCCTAGTACTTTAGTCACCTTCAGTTTTAAGAGTTCTTTCAGAACCCTTTCTTCTGTGAAAGGACTAATATCAACCTCCCTATCCAAAGTGCTTCTATTGACTGGATTAGGTACCTCCCCCTACTTTTTCATTGTGAATACTGAGCAGAAGTATTCGTTCAGTATCCCTGCTTTTTCACTGTTTGTCTCTGCCCAACCACCTTCCTCTTTATTCAGCCTCAGTATCCCTGCCTTAGTCTTTCTTTATCCCTAATGTACCTATAAAAGGTTTTATCCCCCTTCTTAACCGAGTTGGCTATCTATTCCTTGGTTTGGGCCTCTGCTATTCTGACTGCCCTCCCCGCTTCCTTCTGCTTTAACTGGTACAGTTCTCTGTCCTGCTCCTTCTGTGTTTCTTTATACTCCCTGAATTCTATCTTTTTCTCCCTAACCTTCCCCGCCACTTCTTTTGAGAACCATAGTGTTTTTTTCTTTTGTTTTGATTTGTTTATTTGCTTCACACAAAGGCTTGTTGCCTCTGTGATGGCGGTTTTGATGTTTCCCCATTCTTGCCTATTTGCTAGTGCTTTTCTGAGGCACTCTCCCATTTTGACAAAATCAGCCCTCCTGAAGTTCAGTACCTTCACTTTTGTTTGGCTTGACTCTACAGCTAAGTTTATCGTGAACCACACTGTTTGGTGGTCGCTTGTTCCCAGATGGCTACCCACTTCAAGATCAGAGATCCTTTCTCCATCCCCATTTGAGAGTACCAGGTCTAAGATTGCTCCCTCCCGAGTGGGTTCCAAAACTAGCTGTCTCAGGCATGCCCCCTGTAGGGCATCGAGAATGGCCCTGCTCTTGGATGTGGCTGCAGCAAAGGTGCTCCAGTTAATATCTGGCATATTCAGGTGCCCCATCAGCAATATTTCCCCTTTCTCTGCCACCCTAAGGATGCCTTCTATCATTTCCTTGTCCATTTCCTCCCCTTGAGATGGGGGTCTGTATACAACCCCTGTGCAGACTGTGGTGCCATTTCCAGTCTCCAGGGTGACCCACAGTGCCTCCTCTCCCCCCTGTTTTCCCTTTAGTTCTATTGCTTTGACCCCTTCCCTTACATAGAGAGCTCCTCCTCCTCTTCTTCCTTCCCTGTCCCTCCTGTAGATTGTGTACACTGGTACGTTAACATCCCAGTCATGGTTCTCTGTGTACCATGTTTCTGTGACTGCCACAATATCTAGGCATCTCTCTTCCATCAAGGCCACCATTTCAGGGAGCTTTTTACCTAGACTACGGGCATTGGTACTCATTACCCTCCATTTTTTTACGGCTTTATTTCTTTTTTCCCCATCCCTGTCCTTTCTGCCTTTGTCTTTTGCTCCATTTACCCCTGCCCTTCTCCCTATCAACTGCTCTGTCTTGGTGTTTACCTCACTAACTACCCTGATTTTTTTTTGGGGGGGGGGTGGCTCGGGTTTCCCTTCTCCTTTACAGTGTCTCCCCCTTGGCTAGTTTAAATGATTGCCAATGAAGCATTTAAACCTATTACCTAGGATCCTGGTTCCCCTCCTGGATAGATGCAGGCCATCATGCTTGTAGAGGCCAGCATCCCTCCAGTTGGAGCCCCAGTCCCCAATGAAGCCAAATCCCTGAGCTCTGCACCAATTATCACTTACACAGGCCACAGAGAGCCAACATGTCATCAGCTTATACAGGCCACGGAGTGCCAACAAATCACCACTTACAAAGGCCGAAAACGGTCAACAAGCATCCCTTACACAGGCCACGGAGTGCCAACATGTCATCACTTACACAGGCCATGGAGTACCGACATGTCATCACTTACACAGGCCACACAGTGCCAACAAGTCATCACTTACAAAGGTCACACAGAGCTAACATGTCATCAGCTTACACAGGCCATGGAGTGCCAACAAATCACCACTTACACAGGCCGAAAATGGTCAATAAGACATCCCTTACACAGGCCACGGAGTGAGTGCCAGCAAGTCATCAGCTTACACAAGCCACAGAGTGCCAACATGTCATCACTTACACAGGCCATGGAGTGCCAACATGTCATCACCACTTACACAGGCCATGGAGTGCCGACATGTCATCACTTACACAGGCCACACAGTGCCAACAAGTCATCACTTACAAAGGCCACACAGGGCCAACATATAGTCAGCTTACACAGGCCACGGAGTGCCAACAAATCACCACTTACACAGGCCGAAAACGGTCAACAAGACAGCCCTTACACAGGCCACGGAGTACCAGCAAGTCATCAGCTTACACAGGCCACACAGTGCCAACATGTCATCACTTACACAGGCCACACAGTGCCAACAAGTCATCACTTACAAAGGCCACAGAGTGCCAATAAGTCATCACTTTGTTCAGACAGCGATCCACTGCAGTTAGAGCAGCTAATTTACTTAATTCCCTTCCTCCTGAGATTGTGACGACTGCAACCTTGGGACCATTTAAGCGGAAGCTGCATCAATTCCTAGTTTCCAGAGCATCTTGTGAGTGCTATACCTAATCTTTGCAGACAGCTAAATGCACTGGGACCTCCCTCTTTTACCATTCGCCCCTGTATAGCCCTACCCTGTTGCTGCGCTATTCCACATATAACACTTCCTTCCTTCATCCCTTTCCCGCCATCGCTGTCCTCTTTTTATCCTACCTCACCCCCCCTTCCTCTACCCCTTCACTCCCTCCTCCCGTTTCCTCACCTTGTTCTTTCCCTCTACCCCCCCCGTGGTTCTTTTCCTACATAAGCTACATTGTGGCAGCTCCCTCCTTGCTCTTATTTTGCTCCTTCCACACACCTCCAATTCGCCCCCTATCCTTCTCTCCTTGCAGTCCCTTCCACCCCTCTTCAGACAAGGCCACTCGCTGCACTTGACACAATACTTATCTTGCCATATTATTCTTTTGTTTATGCAATTACTTTCCCCATGCTCTACTGTTTATTGAAACCATTGTCATTTGCTATTCTTGTGACCTGACGTGGAACCTCTGTAAAAGACCACTGGCTCAAAGGTCTTTCTGATTTGTTAAATAAATAAAAATAAAATAAAAAAAACTTACACAGGCCACAGAGTGCCAACAAGTCATCATTTATACAGGCCACAGAGTGCCAACAAGTCATCATTTACACAGGCCACAGAGTGCCAACAAGTCATCATTTATACAGGCCACAGAGTGCCAAAGAGTCATCAGCTTATAAAGGCCACAGAGAGCCAACATGTCACCACTTACACTGGCCAGAGAGCCAACAAGCCAACAGGCTACAAAGTGCAAATAAGTCATCAACTTACACAGGCCAGAGAGCCAACAATTCATCACTTACACAGGCCACAGAGAGCAAACATGTCATCACTTATACAGGCCACGGAGTGCTAACAAGTCATCAGCTTATACAGGCCACAGAGTGTCAACAAATCACCACTTACACAGGCCAATGACTGTCAACCAGACATCCCTTACACAGGCCACAGAGTGCCAGCAAGTCATCAACTTACAAAGACAACAGAGTGCCAACAAGTCGTCCCTTATACAGGCCACAGAGTGCCAACAAGTCATCAGCTTACACAGGCCACAGAGTGCCAGCAAGTCATCAGCTTACACAGGCCACAGAGAGCCAACATGTCACCACTTACACTGGCCAGAGAGCCAACAAGATATCAGTCTACAGAGGCTAGAGAGTACCACTACGCCATCAGCCTTCACAGGCTACAGACTGAAAGCAAGTCATCAATTACACAGGCCACAGAGTACCAGCATGTCATCAGCTTACACAGGCCACAGGGCATCAACAAGACATCCCTTACACAGGCCACAGAGTGCCAGCAACTCATCAACTTACACAGGCCACAGAGTGCCAGCAACTCATCAACTTACACAGGCCACAGAGTACCAGCAAGTCATAAGCTTACACAGGCCACAGACTGTCAACAACTCGTCACATACACAGGCCACAGAGTGTCAACAAATTGTCACTTACACAGGCTACAGAGTGCCAGCAAGTCATCAGCTTACACAGGCCACAGAGAGCCAACATGTCACCACTTACACTGGCCAGAGAGCCAACAAGCCATCAGCCTACAGGGGCTAGAGAGTACCAATATGCCATCAGCCTTCACAGGCTACAGACTGAAAGCAAGTCATCAGCCTATACAGGCTACAAAGTACAAATAAGTCATCAGCTTACACAGGCCACAGAGAGCCAACAATTCATCACTTACACAGGCCACAGACTGTCAGCAAGTCATTATTTACACAGGCCACAGACTGTCAAGACATCCCCTTACACAGGCCACAGAGTGCCTGCAAGTCATCAGCTTACACAGGCCATAGAGTGCCAGCATGTCATCAGCTTACACAGGCCATAGAGTGTCAACAAAACATCCCTTACACAGGCCACAGAGTACCAGCATGTCATCAACTTACACAGGCCACAGAGTACCAGCATGTCATTAGCTTACATAGGCCACAGAGTGTCAACAAGACATCACCTACACAGGCCACAGCGTGCCAAGTCATCATTTACACAAGCCACAAAAGTGCCAGCAAGTCATCAGCTTACACAGGCCAGAGAGTACCAGCATGTCATCAGCTTACACAGGCCACAGAGTGTCAACAAGACATCCCTTACACAGGCCACAGAGTGCCAGCAAGTCATCAGTTTACACAGCCCACAGAGTGCCAACAAGCCATCAGCTTACATAGAAACATAGAATTTGATGGCAGATGAGGACCACTTGGCCCACCTAGTCTGCCCATTTCCCTACCTAATGCATAGGCTGCAGATCCTAGTTAACCAACAGCCTACTTCCTCCTACCCCCAACTAGAATTGCCTTATGTCTGTCCTGTGCATTCTTGAATTCCCCCACTGTTTTTGAGTCCACTACCTCCTCAGGAAGGCTGTACCATGTATCCACAACCCTCTCCGTGAAAAAATACTTCCTCACACTACCTTTGAGCCGTCCTCCCTCTATCTTCAAATCGTGCCCCCTTGTTCTTGCACATCTCTTTTTCTGAAAGATGCTACCATCTTGGACTCTGTTGATTCCCTTGATGTATTTGAAAGTTTCTATCATGTCCCTTCTCTCCTCGAGTGTATACATAAGCTTCTTTAATCTCTTTTCGTATGTCTTCTGGTGCAGAACCTGTACCATTTTAGTTGCCTTCCTTTGGACAGCCTCCATCCTATTTATGTCCTTGTTGAGATGGGGTCTCCAGAACTGGACGCAGAACTCCAGATGGGGTTTCACCACCTGTCTGTACAGAGCTTACACAGGCCACAGAGTGCCAACATGCCATCACTTATACAGGCTACAGAGTGCCAGCAAGTTATCACTTACACAGGCCACAGAGAGTAGACATGTCATCAGCTTACACAGGCCACGGAGTGCCAACAAGTCATCAGCTTATACATGCCACAGAGTGCCAACAAATCACCACTTACAGAGGCCGAAGACTGTCAAGAAGACATTCCTTACACAAGCCACAGAGTGCCAGCAAGTCATCACTTACACAGGCCACAGAGTGCCAACAGGTCATCACTTACACATGCCACAGAGTGCCAGCAAGTCATCAGCTTACACAGGCCACAGAGTGCCAGCAAGTCTTCAGCTTACACCGTCCATAGAGTGCCAGACAGTCATCAGCTTACACAGGCCACAGAGTGCCAGAATGTCATCACTTACACAGACCAGATAGTGTTAAGTCATGAGCTTACACAAGTCACAGAGTGCCAAAATGTCATCACTTCCACAGGCCACAGACTGTCAACAAGTCATCATGTACACAGGTTACAGAGTGCTGGCAAGTCATCAGCTTACACAGGCCACAGAGTGCCAAAATGTCATAATTTACACGGGCCACAGAGTGTCAACAAGTCATTACTTACACAGGCCACAGAGTGCCAGCAAGTCATCAGCTTACACAGGCCACAGAGTATCAAAATGTCATCACTTACACAGGCCACAGACTGTCAACAAGTTATCAGCTTACACAGGCCACAGAGTGGCAACAAGTCATCAGCTTACACAGGCCACAGAGTGTCAAAATGTCATCACTTACACAGGCCACAGACTGCCAACAAGTTATCAGCTTACACAGGCCACAGAGTGGCAACAAGTCATCAGCTTACACAGGCCACAGAGTGCCAACAAGTCATCAGCTTACACAGGCCACAGAGTGTCAAAATGTCATCACTTACACAGGCCACAGACTGTCAACAAGTCATCAGCTTACACAGGCCACAGAGTGGCAACAAGTCATCAGCTTACACAGGCCACAGAGTGGCAACAAGTCATCAGTTTACACAGGCCACAGAGTGCCAACAAGTTACCATAAGCCTGCAGAGGACATAATGTGGCATGGACATGCATGTGAAGATGCACGATGACAATCAACAGAACTCTAAGGAACTCGAGAAAAGGTTCATCGTCTTTTTATTACATGCCACTTGGCTCCTGCTCAATCCGGCTGCCTCCTCTCCTAGACACTGTGCAGCTGCTTACTCCAGCAGTGTGAGGAATGTCAAATCCTTTGAATAGCAGCTCCTAGTTTCTGTCTGAATAGGAAACTCTGCCCGTAGTGCTTTGTTTTGATTCACTGAGCAGCCACGTACCCCTGAGAGCAAAGCCACACTACCAGTTTATCTGAACATCGGTTATGTCCAGATTTCACTCTGCAGTGTGTCTAGATCATCTCTTGAAATATATCTCTGCTTCATGTTAGCTCTGGACAGGCAAAATATTGCACAGACCAGTGAAGAACAATAAAAAAAATGTTTTCATGCAACAAAATACAATAATTTCTGGTCTGGGCTGTTCATTACTAGCTGAGTGGACTATGCTTGCCTTTCTCATAGTCTTCAAGCCTCGGGGTTTATATACAAATTGGCAGTTTGGAGCCAAGATTAAAGCTTATGGAAAGCCTTCTAAAATGTCTTTGGCCAACTCCATAACTATAAATCAATCAAAGCCACACAGGCGGCCAAGAAAAGCTCATTCAAAGTCCAAACCGCCAGCAGCTGCTGGAAACACATAGCCACAAGACAGCTGCAAGACTGCTGGCCTCATAGATAATGCTGAAATGGTCAATCTGGTCACAGCACACAATCAAAGCCCTGCAGTCCAAAACAGTGGCCATGCAAGCCAAGATGGATGGTTAGTCAGGCATTCTAGTTGCACTAGAAGTGCAGATCACAGCAGCAGAGTGGTGCAATGTGAGGTTGGCAGAACAGTGTTTTATCAATGGTTGCTGACAGGGAATATGTGCCCCTACGAGGAAGGCACCAATGCACTAGCATGTAGCATACTGGAGGTACCGGGGTGGGGGGTTGGGGGCATGGCATGGTTGGAAACTGCAGAAAACATCCATCCTCACAGACAATGCTAAGTTCAAACATGGAAATACTCCCTTGCTGGTGTGGTGAGACAGAAACTGGAATCTGTTGCTTGTACCAATTCAAACTGAAGGAACTGTGCCAGGCAAACCTGATAACAAATGTATGACTACTGGAACCAACAGTTTTAACAGATTACAAGTGGGCCGGTCCCATTCTCAAATAGGTTCATTACTTCCCAGTAATAGCAGATCTTCAAGCGGATCTCCACAGAGCTACAGTTCATTGGACTCCAAGCCATCAGCACCAGGAATTCACAAAAAGCTTTTTGCAACTACGGTGCCACCATCATCAACAAGCATGCATGCGCACTGGCGGATCACAGCGTCGCATATATGATGTAGGCAGGCCCCATCCACTTCAGTTTCCTGCTGCTGGTTAAAAGAGTTCCAGAAACATTCAGCAAGACAAGATAGGGGCTGCCCCCACCAATCATGCACAGAGAGGCAGAGGGAACAAGTAAAACAGTATACACTGCCCACCACAGAATAGGCAGAGGTACTGTCCAAAGTATGCAGAGTATAAGGTACCTTACAAAGCAACAGAAACCATATCCTCCATGCCAGAGGGATGGAGAGTGGGAAAAGGTATGGCTCTTGAAGATCTGCTGTTATTGGTACATACTGAACTTATCGTCTTTGAGAGTATCTCCACAGAGCCTTAATACAAGTGATGGCTACCAAGCATTACCAAGCCCAACTGGGTGGCTGACAAAAAAACAGAAGACCAATCTCTCAGGAGAGAAGGCCCTGTAAGACAGCAAGGTCAAATCCAGCTCTCCTGCAAGAGATCAAAGCCAAATTAATGCTTCGTAAAAGTATAGATCCTGTGCCAAGTAGCAGGCTTGCAAATGCTGGAAGCCGATACAAGCCTGAAACAGGCCACACAAGTGACCACACCACTGTTAGCATATTCTGTAACCATGCCAGAGAGAGCCTGCCCTTCCCCCGCCTACAGCAGAACAGGATACAGGAGAAAATTCCTTTGGAAAGATACTATTTGGAAACAGCCTTACACATGGCGCCTGGAACAAAAGAGACAACCAACTGAGAAAACTGGGCACAGTCTCTGGTACAGTCCAGATAATACTGAAGGATTCAATGGACATCTGAGTACAATAGCACCTCCCCCGAGTTCTGAGAAGAACAGCAAAAAAGGGATACATCAACAGACTGATTATGCACGAAATCAGACACCACTTCCTGCAGAAACGTAGGATGAGTCTGCAAGGTTAGCCTATCCCTGTGAAACACCGGAAAAGGCGACTCATGGAAGAAAGCCTGCAGTTCAGCGTCACGCCTGGACAAGGTGCTAGCTACATGAAACAAGGTCTACCAGGACAAAAACATCCAAGTCACAGGACACTGCAAGCTCAGTATGAGCTTTGGTCAGTAAATCGAGCACAAGATTCAGATCCCAGAACAGGCGTGCAGACTTGGGGGGGGGCCACATGCAACAACCCCTTCAGAAATCTGCCTGCACAACAGGCATCTCTTAAACCCAAGCTTCTTCTTCAAAGACGACGACAAAGAAGAAGAATCAACATTTATATAGCACTTTTCATACACATTGTATCCCAAAGCATTTCACAAGCAATGCTAGACTGGTAGTGAAGTGACTGAATGTGTAGTAGCAGCCATTTTGCACATCAACACCCACACACAGCCTTGCTGTCGTAAGGAGTGACAGATATAAATGTGTTGAAAAACAAACTTTCCACTCACAATAAATCATGAAAAAGCACTCAAAAACTAGAAGAATCCTCTTTCACTAGGAGGTGTGAGGGTGGAGACCTGTCCCTTCCAGCAAGAGTGCAGAGGAGGCAGAGCAAGAGGACCATCCCATCAGGAGGTGGGAGGATTTAAGCTTGAAAACTGTTTCTGGAACTGAGCATGCTTGTGGAAGACTGCCTAAGTGTGAACAGTGAACAGAATCTAGACAGTCAGAAAGAGGGTTACTATACAGACCATAACATTACAAAGTCTAAATTACATCAAAATAAAAACATTCTGAAGAAGCAACTTAATTTCACTTGAGAGCTGCTTTAAAATAAAGTGGAACACTTACAGCAGTGATCTGGGCTAGTAAAAAGGTCAAAACATTGAGACCTGACCAAATAAACAATCTTTCATCAATTTTTATTTTAGTTAGCTTTTCAGGGAAAACAATCAAATTGAAACTGTGGGCTGGATATTCAAAAGGGTTGCGCCATGCGCAATAGGGTTGCGCCTGCGCAAGTCCGAAATTGTGCCATTCTGCGATATTCAGCAGGAGGCAGTTGCACCCCCCAAGTCATGCTGAGCAGCAGCGCAATGCTAATGAAGGCATGCTCAACAGGAGGGGGAGGAACCATGCATAAACTGCACAGCCCGATATTCAGCTGGCTGTGCAGAGCTGTGCAGGTGCAACTCTTACCCGCGCCTCTGCACAACTTTGAGCCTAAAAAAGATTACGTCGAGGGCCACCCACAGGTGAACTGTCGATTGCAGGGCGCAACACAGTTGCCACCTGTGGGTGGCCTTCACTTGTTCCCTGTGCTCCCCTGCAGCCCGATCACGGGCATAATGTGAAATCTCCCCTGACTGGCCCGACACAGGCATAACATAAAGGAACCCCCGACTGGCCCGGATCGTGGGCATAACATAAATGAACCCCGGACTGGCCCGATCGCGGGCATGACATAAATGAACCCCCGACTGGCCTGATCACGGGCATAATGTGAAACCTCCCCGACTGGCCCGATCGCAGCCAGAGCGGAGTTCACCCCAAGAACAATATCCCTGGTGGTCCAGTGGACATGAAGCGATCGCGGGCATAGAGTCAAACCACCCCCAGTCCAATTTCCCTGGTGGTCAGTGGCCCCCACCACCACCACAGACCCCACCACCCGCTCCCCGTCAGCCGCAGCAAACCACCCGCCTGCCGCCCCGATCTGATCAGTAGGGCTGCACGCCCATTGGTTCAGAGAAGAGCCAATGGGCGTGCAGCCCATCTGCATAAGGCAGTCCAGATATGTGAATGATCTGGCCAGTGGGGGAGGTTTCACATTATGCCCACGAGTAGGCCAGTCGGGGATTTCACATTATGGGCGATCAGGCCAGTCGGGGGTTCATTTATGTTATGCCCGCGATCGGGCCAGTCGGGGTTCATTTATGTTATCTCCTGCATCGGGCCAGTTGGGGGTGGGGTTTCATTTATGTTATGCTCTGCCGGGCCAGGCGCTGGGGTTTATTTTATGTTATGCCCGCTGACAGTTGGGGATTTACTTCATGCCCGCGATATGCTGCAGCTGGCGCCGGTACTGACGGCTGCTGCCTGGCAGGGTGCCAGGCACAAGTCGTTGGGGATCGGCGCACCTGCATGCTAATGGCATGCAAATGGGGCCGTAAGTAGATGCAAATGGACCCCGTGCGCCTTGCATGAATTATGGCCCCATTTGCATGTCACCTTTTGAATATCGGAAATTTGCACATGGCACAATGGAAGTTGCGCCACCGCATCTTGAATGCTCTACTCTGACCACTTGCGGTGGCGCAAGTTCCACTGCGCCATGCACAATGGCTGTGGCCGGGGGCGATATTCAAAGGAGTTGCTCAATAGCGCAACTCCGTTGAATATTGCCCCAGCCACACCCCAGCGCAACTTTTTTGAGCAGCGCAAGTGCTTGCGCCACAGAATGGCGCAGTTTGAATATCCAGCCCTTTGAGTTGACAGGAAGTTTTTTTATTTTTTACTATTTCTGCCCCCTTTCCGACACCATGTCAGTCAGCTCCTATCCTCAAGGTCCTCAAATGCACCCTACCAACCTGAAAGTGAAGGATATTGCTCCCCTACCTGCCTCCGCCCCTGTAAGCCCCAGAAGTGCCTGGATTGCCCCCCGGGTGAGTGAGGAGGGTCGCCCTAACCCCCCTCCTTACCTAAGATGAGGCGGACGCAGTTCCAGAGCTCCTCCAGTCCTCCAAGACGGCGACGCCAAGGCCCATCTCCAGGAGCCGGCACAGGGCTTTTTCCTGGTCCCATCCCACAGATGTCGACATGCAGGGAGGGTCAAGGAGACTAAGGCATGCTGAGATGCACCTTTGCTCAGACCCTCGGCCAACGTCTAACCCTCCCCCTTCTGCTAATCCCCAACTGCACCACCACCCATGGTCACCCAGGTGGTGGTATGGCAGAGGGAACATGCAGCCCTCCCTGCCCGGAGAAGGAGAGCAGACCATTGGGTGCTCAATCCTTCTCCCCCTGGCCAGCCCTAAAGCAACCCAGGCTCGCTACTGAACCCGGGTCGCCGGTGTCGCAAGCAGTAGCTCTACCGCTGCGCTGGTGGGCCAGCCTGACAGGAAGTTTTATTTGTAGAAAAGTTAGCAGAACATTGCAGGGGCAGTTACAGAAAGTTCAATGAGCAGTAATAGCCATATTCAATGTTATGCTATACAAAGGTAGTGAAATTCCCACATTTGTAAGCCAACAACAATGGTATATTTTAAATGGCACCGGCAGTGCAAATCAACATACATTATTCAATTTATTTTGCCATCGATGTAAAAAATATCATGTTTGGTTAACAAACAGAAATACAGAAACAGAGAATTTGTCAGCAGAAAAGAACCGCTTGGCCCACCCAGTCTGCCCAAATGGTCCCTGTATAGTCTGTCTCCCCATACCCTAACTGGTCTCTGGTCCCTTCTCTCTGCCTATTTACATACGAACATATGAAAGTGCCAGCAGAAACAGGCCACATGGTTATCAAATCTGCTGCGAATGTGCAGCTAGCACCTCATCCTTGCAGCTGCCTCCCCCTCCCAGTACCCCCACCCTGTCCCATTTCCTTTTAAAACTACCAGCTGTCTTACAGGATACCACCTCCTCAGGCAGTGTGTTCCATTTAGCCACAACCCTCTCCGTGAAAAGTGCCTTCTCATTTCTCTCCTGTATCTTCCCCCCTCCAATCTGAGACCATGCCCTCTCGTGTCCTTCTCCCTCCTTAACTTAAATACCCCTTCAGTACCTCTCTTGTTTATCCCCTTTAAGTACTTAAAGGTCTCAGTCATATCCCCCCAGTCCCTCCTCTCCTCCAGGGAGTACATATTTAACTCACTCAGCCTTTTCTCATAGGGTTTGTCCTTCAATCCTTGGATCATCTTTGTCACTCTGCGCTGTACCCCTTCCAGTAATCTGACATCTTTCTTCAGATATGGGCACCAGTACTGCACGCTGTACTCCAGGTGTGGCCTGACCAATGACCTGTAGAGAGGCAGGATTACCTCCCTGCTCCTGGAGGAGATTCCTCTCACAATACACCACAACATCCTGTTGGCTTTCGCTGCCGCCTTCATACACTGCTCTGAGTGGTTCATATTCCCCGTTATAACCACCCCTAGATCCTTTTCCTCCTCAGTGGTATCTAGCTGAACTCCTCCCAAATTGCAGCTCCTCCCTGGGTTCATTGCAGTACTTCACACTTTTTAAGCACTGAACCTGAACTGCCACATTTCCTACCACTCCTCCAGCTTAGTTAGGTTGTCCTGCAACCCCTGCCACCCTACTGTGTCGTCCACCGCCACCCCCATCTTGGTATCATCAGCGAACAGACTGATCTTATTCCTGATGCCGTGTGAGATGTCTGCTACGAATATCCCAAACAGCATCAGTCCCAGTACCGAACCCTGTGGAACCCTACTTGTCATAGCCAGATGAGAGTTCCCCCACCACCACCACCACCATCCTCTGCAGCCTCCCCTGCACACAGTTCTTGATCCAGTTCACCATCTTAGTCCCTGCCCCCATGTATTTCAACTCTCCCCCCAACCTCTCAACCTCCCATGCAGCACTGAATCAAAAGCCTTGCTGAAGTCCAAATACAGGACATCCACTGTATGGCCCTTGTCCAATTCCCCTGTTACCCAGTCATAATACTCAACTAGGTTGGTCTGGCAAGATCTTCCTGAGACAAGCCCATGTTGCTGACTGTCCTGGAGCCCACTGACTTCCAGAAAGGTCACCAGCCTCTCTTTCAGGGTTGTCTCCATTAGCTTCCCCACAATGGATGTGAGGCTTACTGGACTGTAAATGCCCGGTTCATCCTTTGGGCCACTTTTATGAAGGGGCACCACGTGGGACATCCTTCAGTCTTGTGGTACACATCTTGTGTCCAGAGAGGTATTGAACAGGTCTGCCAGCTGCCCAGGACCTCCTCCAGTTCCTTCAGCACCCTGGGGTGTATATAATCCGTTCCTGGTGCCTTATCCACCCTCAGAGCCTTCAGAGGTTCCAATACCCTGCCCTCCATGATTACCTCATCTCTCACCCCCTCCCCCCCTTGCCGACCTTCCCCATCCCCTGAGGTAGTTGCCCACCTTTCTCCCTCGTGAATACAGAACAGAAGTACTCATTTGGTGCTTCTGCCTGATCCACCCTTCCTCTCTCCCCTCCCCGTCCTTCCCAATCCTCACTATGTGGTCCTTGCAGCTCCTTCTCTCCCTTATGTACCTTAAGACATCCTTTTCCCTATCCTTGATGCCCTGTGCCAGCCTCAGCTCTCTGGAAGCCTTGGTCGCCCTGACTACTCTGGTTATTTCTTTTGACTTCTTCATGTACTCCTCCCTGTCCTCCCCCTCTCCCCGATTTCTTGAATCTCCTGAATGCTGCATTTTTTACCCTTGCTTTTTCCAAGACCTCCCTGCTCAACCAGCTTGGTTTCTTAGCCCTTCCCTTCTTGCTCTGTGTTTTGGTACAGGACTCAGTAGCATCCACGATCCCCTGTTTGATACATAGATAGCTAGACAGTGTCGGCAGATAAGGGCCTATGGCCCACCCAGTTTGCCCATTTGAGCTTGTAAGTTCAGTTTATGTTTTCCAAGAAGTCTGTTGCCCCTTACCCCTGACCTCCAGAATTCCTTTATGTCTATCCCATGCATTCTTAAATCCTGTGATTGTTTCAGCCCCCACCACTTCCTCTGGCAAGGTGTTCCACTTGTCCACCACCCGTTCTGTGAAGAAATTCTTCCTCATGTTTCCTCTGAATCATCCTCCTCCAACTTCATCCCATGTCCTCTAGTCCTGGAACATATTTTTAGCTTAAAATAGTGTATTCCTGCACCCTGTTCCTCCCTGTAAGATACTTGTATGTCTCATATCCCCTCTCCCTCCTCTCCTCCAGGGTACATGTTCATTTCCTTCCAACCTGTCTCATAGGACTTGTGATGCAATCCATGCACCATCTTTGTTGCCCTCCTCTGAACCTCTCTACCCTGTCTATGTCCTTACGTAGGTAAGGTCTCCAGAACTGTACAGTGTACTCCAGGTGGGGCCTCACTAGTGTCTTGTATAGTGGAATTATGACCTCCCTTTTCCTGCTGGTGATGCCCCTGCCTATGCATCCCAGCATCCTATTTGCTTTACCTGATGCCTTGTCACACTGTTTCCCTGCCTTGAGGTCATCAGAGATAAAGCTGTGTTTCCCATTTCTGGCTTGCATCCAAGCGTGGATGAATTCCTGCCAGATGCCTCTCTAAAATGTCCCCCATCCTTCTAAAGTCAGCCTGTCTGAAGTCAACCACCCTGGTTCCTGTTCCTACAGCTTCCTTGCCCATGTTGAGCGTGAACCACACCGAGTGGTGGTCACTCCCTGCCAGCAGGTCCTCCACCCCCAGCTCTCTTACAGCCTCACTGTTAGTCAGTACTAGATCCAGCATTTTTCCCAACCTAGTTGGCTCGTTAACCAGCTGTGTCAGAAGCAGTCCTGGAAGGCTTCCAGGAGGACCTGCTTCCTAGTACTTGAGGTGGCTGGGGTACTCCTCCAATCCACTCCTGGCAGATTGAAGTCCCCCATGATCACATTGTTACCTTTCCCGCAAACCTTCCTAATCTGCTCAGCTAGTTCCCTGTTCAAGTCACCGCCTGAACCGGTGGCCTGTATACCACTCCCATCCTGAGAGTCCTATTTTTCTAATCATGGAATTGCATCCACAATGCCCCTGTTCTACCTTCCTCCCCCTCTTCCCTTGCACACTTTATCCCCTCCCTCATGTAAAATGCCACCCCTTCCCCTTTCCCTTTATCCCTTCTGTCAATCCTGTACACTGGGATCATCAGGTCCCAGTCTTGGTATTGGGTGGCCCATGTTTCAGTGATGGCCGCTATGTACACCACCCCCACTGCCAAGACAGCCTGTGGTTCAGTGGATATGTTCCCCAGGCTTCTTGCATTCGAGGAGACAACCCTCCAAGTTGTTCCTTCCTTCACCCCCATGTGACCTTTCCCTGATTCCATCCCTGTTTATATGGAGGGTAAGCTCGTTCGTCTCCCCTCTCTGGACACCCCGCATTCCTGCTGCCCACTTGCCTCCCCCACACACCTAGTTTAAATCCACCTTTGTTTCTATGTATTCCCCATACCTCTGCTTTAACACCCCCTGCCCCTCCCGACTCAAATGTTACCTGTGCCCTGTGAACAAATCACTACTGTCCCAGATCCTGCCCCAGCCTCCCACTATCCCATATTCTTTGGTTTGACACCAAGCTCCCAGCCAAGTGTTAAAACTCCTCTATCCTACTTTTCCTCACCATACTTGCTCTGGGTACTGGGAGTACTTCAGAGAAGGCCACTGATCTCCCTCTGTCCCTCCTCACACAACCTTCCCAGTTCCTCCAACCTCCTTTACCACTTCGGCCGTGTTAACCCCCAAGTCGATTCGTGCCTCAAGTGCACCACGACATGCGGTTTCACCCTTCCTCACGCATTCTAAGAATAGCTGTCCCGCCCCTACCCATCAACCCAGGTACTAATTCCACCCATATGCAACTATGCCGCTCTCCTTTACTTCCCCATCTGACCACTTTTAGTATGGAGTCCACCAGCACTAATACTCTGCCCCCCTCATCTCTATTCTGCCCTCCCACCATCCTATTTTCCTTGCACCCTCTTCAAAAATCCACACCCCATCCCTGCAATTTCGACATTATCCATCCCTCCTCTAATGTCCCCGTGCCCGGCACACCCCACCCCACCCCAAAGCTCTCCCAGTAACTGCACCTTCCTTCCGCACTTGGCCCATTCTTCCCATCTCCTTCTCTGCTATACCCTTGCGCCTCCCATTTACCATCCCTCCTCCCCTACTCACCTTCTCCCTGTGCCCCGTGACTATTGCATCCTGTGCTTTCACTTCCCCCTCCTCCTGACCCCTCTTGGAGAGCCCCCCCACTCCTCCTCCACCACTGAAGCCAGCACAGCGAACCTATTGCCAGACTCCGATGTTCTGCTATGCATTGCTTCCCTCCTACTGTCCACTGACTCCCCCTTGCTGCTGGCCTACTGTACTCTTTGACCCTGTACCCCATCCTCTTCCCTTCCACTGGTTCTGCATTCTTGATACTCTTGGAAGTGGCCATCCTGTTCGAGTTACCGCCCCCCTTCCCCAATCCTCACCATCTCCCTTCCAAGCCACTGCACTTCTGCCTCCAGTCTCCTCAGCCTGAGACAAATCAGACACCCCCCAAGTTTCCATAAAGTGTTCATCCAAACAGCCGCCCCACATCCATTCCAGTTCACTATTCCACCCAGCCTTGTCGCGCTACAGTCTTCCTGCCCACTGTACCAGTCCCCTTCCCCTGCCACCAACCACCCGTGATGCCCTCTTCCCCCCTCTTTTTACCACTGTTCCCATATGTCTATCCCACATATGCTTGAAGATCCTACTGTTTTTGCCTCCACCACTTCTGCTGGCAATCTGTGCCAAGCATCAACCACTCTTTTGGTGAAGTAGTACTTCCTCACATCCCTCTTAACTCCCCCCCCCCTTTTCTGCTTCATTGCATGCCCTCTGGTCCTGGTGCTCTTTCCCATTCGAAAAAGACTCCCCTCCTGCACCCTGTTCACCCTCATGAGGTACCTGTAGGTCTCTATTATGTCTCCTCCAATTCTCCTCTCTTCCACGGTGTACATGTTGAGATCCCTCAGTCGTTCTTCATAGGGCCTTTGATGAAACCCCGTTACCATTTCAGCTGCCCTCCTTTGGACTGACTCCACCATGTCTGTGTCCCTTCTGAGATGCAGCCTCTACTCCAGGTGGGGTCCCACAAGAGAGCAATACAGTGGCAACACCACCTCCCACCTCCTGCTGGAGACACCTATCCTTATGCATCCCAGCATCCCACTGGCACTACCCTCTGCTTTGTCATACTACCCTGCCACTTTAAGGTCAACAGATATGATGACCCCAATGTCTCTTTCCTGCTTAGTGATGGTCAGTACCTAAACCCACCCCCCCAATCCTATACTAAGCTTCTAGGTGTATGATTCTGCACTTTCTGGCATCAACCCAACTGCCATGCTCTTGACCACTCATCGAGTTCCCCAAGGTCCTTAGGCACTCTCTCTACCCCCTCCCGAGTGTTCACCTTATTACAGATTTTTGTGTCATCTGCAAAAAGACATACCTTCCCTTCCAGTTCTGCTGCAGTGTCACTTATGAGGACACTGAAGAGGCCCAGTCCCGGTATAGAGCTCTGCTGCACCCCGCTAGTCACTCCCCTCTTAAGAGTGAGTGCTGTTAACCATCCCCTCTGTCGCCTATCCAATAGCCAGTTCCTTACCCAGTTCACCACTTTGAACCCCACCCCTAGGCTGCTCAAGTTCTTTATCAAGATCACTAGAACCACATGCACTCAGGTCTGGGGGCAGATACAACAAAGATTCAATACAGAAAGCACAAACCAGTGCACTCGAGGTAGATGCTTAACGCGAGCAAACTCAACAAAGCAGATAAGCTAGCCCAAAGGTGACTGCTGAAAAGTGAGTTATTAAAGCGTTAGTGTACTGCCTAAAACTAATACTAGTTTTTAAAAGCACTGAACTATTTCCTTTTATACCCAGGTTACTTTTCTTTTCCCTCTGGTTAATTAGAAGATTGTTTACCTCGTGTTAGTAGGTTTGCTGTGTGGAACAGCACTCTGCCTGGCAGCTGACATATCTAGCTCTACTGACCCCCACCACATCATCAGCACTGTGATCCTCCCTGACTATGACTTCACTGCTGCTTAGGAACAGCCACTCAGTAGCTGCAGGGTTAATCACCTGTGAGGTCACTGTCAGTGAGGTCACAACGCTGATGATATAGAGCTGGGGGGTGGAGAATAGAGATAGATATGTCAGCTGCCAAGCTGACAGCTGTTCTATAAATCTAGCACAATATTATTCCATAGAATTATAGAAATCTGACAGCAGAAAAGGACCTCTCTGGCCCATCGAGTCTGCCCATCCCCCCCACTTGTGACCTCTGACAATGGACATCCCCTTCCCTCCACTGCCCAACCCCTTATGTCTGTCCCATGCCCTCTTAAATCCCTCCACTGTTTCGGCCCCCACCACCTCCCCAGACAGTTTGTTCCAGGGCTCCACCACCCTCTCTATGAAGTAACACCCCCGCACATTGCCCTTAAATCTTCCTCCTACTAATCAGACTATAATGTATGGTAGAATGCTGTTAACCTTAGAAAAGAAAAAATTACTCACCTTAGTAATTGCTTTTCTTCTCATGGAGTCTTGCTATATTAGGACCATTGCAGTCATTCCCCACACTTGAACTGCCCCGGAGAGGAAACAGTTAACTCCAGAGTGATCTGGAGTTCCACAGCGCGAGGGCGCTGTTCAAAGCTCTATCTGGCCAGTTTCAAATGAAACTGCCAGGTTCTTTACGGAGCTAAACTAACATAGCAAGTCTGTGTGGAAAAGCTCTACACTAGCCATTGGCTACCTACCATTAGTAGAATAAGAACAATCACAGAATAATAACAATATTACCTATTATTGTTAGGATCACCCCTTACAAGCACTAATAGGCCCCCTCTCCCCAAAAGACTCAAGTCCAGAGAGGGGACCATCTACCACTTAACAAAAAACAGAAATACCTAGTTCCCTAACCCAAAAGAAACAAAGGGGGGGGGACTAGAGAGACTAACATGGCATGACACAGTGCTTGCACTAACTTGCCAACCCCGCACCCAAGTAGGAGTTCGGAGAGGGGTAGGAGGAAGGGTTGTCCTAATATAGCAAGACTCCATGAGAAGAAAGCAATTACTTCAAAGGAGTAATTTTTTCTTCAAAACACCAAGAAGTCTTGCTATATTAGGACCATTGCAGATTACACAGCAGTACCTCCATGGAGGAGGGTCAGAACCTACTTAGGAAATAGCTCTGAAGCACAGCTTGTACAAAACGAGCATCTCCTGGACTGGACATCCAGGGAATAATGCTTGGTAAAAGTGTGAACTGTTTTCAGGTAGCAGCTTGACAAATTTCCAAAATGGGAATATCTCTAGCAGCCGCTAGAGATGCAGCTGTACCCTGGTGAGTGAGCCCTCAGTCCTGAGGGGTTCCCTACCTAGTTTTGGTAACAGAATTGGATACAGAGACAATCCACCTTGCAATTGTCCTCTTAGTGGCAGGTCTCCCTTTGCCAACCTCCATAGGTAAGGAAGAGTTGGAGGATTCGAACCTGTGACCCTTGGTAATGCGTCCACATAGTAGCTTAGGGCTCTTTTGACGTCAAGTTGTGTAGTCTCCTTTCACCCGAGGAAGAATGCTCAGTGAAAAATACGGGAGAGAAATGGACTGGTTCATATGAAAATCTGAAACCACTTTGGTAAAACTTTCTGTTAGTCCTGAGGACTACCTTATCCCTGTGAAAAGAAATAAAATCCTTTTCCACGAAAGGGCTTGCAATTCACTTATCACGTCTGGCAGAAGTGATAGCCACTAGAAAAACAGTTTTCCATGTTAAATACTTGAGATCTGCAGAAGAAAGGGGCTCAAAGGGAGGTTGCATTAACTGAGCAATGCAAACATTCAGGTCCCAGGCAGGAGCTGGTTCCCGAAAGGGAGGGTTAGTGTGAAGTAACCCTTAAAAACTTGGAAAACACAGGGTGAGAGGAAAGGAAACAGGCTTCCCTAAGGAAACAAAGGCAGAAACAGCTGCCAGATGAACCTTCAAGGTAGCTGGTCTAAGGCCTAGGAATTTAGATGGGCCAAATAGTCCAGTAAAAGTGGCCAAGTCAGCAGATTCTGGTACAATTTGTTTCTCCGAACACCAGAAGGAAAACCTCTTCCACTTAGAATTGTAAGTGGCCCTAGTGGAAGGCTTCCTAGAAGCCTTTAAAATATCCAGGACCCCTTGAGAAAGGTGCAAATCAGCAAATTCTAATTCCTCAAGAACCAAGCTTTGAGGTGGAGGGATTTGAGGTCTGGGTACCACACTCTCCCCTGTGCACAGGTCAGCAAGTCGTGGGTCCTGGGCAAGGTCAGGGGAGGGTGGATTGTCAGGGACAGGAGGAGAGGATACCAGGGCTGTCTGGCCCAGTCTGGAGCAATCAGAACCACTTTGCAGGGCTGAGTTCTGATTTTTACCAATACCCTGAAGAGGAGAGGGAAGGGGGGAAAGGCATATAGGAATTTCCCTTTCCAATCCAGCAGAAAGGCGTCCAGGGACTGAGCCCAGCACTGGAGGCTGCAACAAAATAGAGGAAGTTGATGGTTGTCTGGGCTCAGAGATCTATCTGAGGGGTGCCCCATCTGGCAAAGACCGACCCCAATACCTGAGGATTCAGAGACCATTCGTGATGGCCCTGGGAAATCCTGCTGAGGGCATCCGCTAGGACATTGTCCTTTCCTGGAAGGTGAATTGCAATCAGGGAGGTGTTTAGGGAGTAAGCCAGAGACCACAACTTCATTGCTTCGGTGCACAAGGCTGATGACCGAGTGCCCCCTTGCTTGTTGATGTACCACATTGTTGTGGTGTTGTCTGTCCTGATTTGAACTACTTTGTTCTGGACAACAGTTGAAAAAGCCTGAAGAGCTAAAAGAACAGCTCTGAGTTCCAAAAGATTGATGTGGAGCAGAGATTCCTGGGGGGACCACACTCCTTGAGTGGAAAGGTCGCCCAAGTGAGCCCCCCACCCTAACAGGGAGGCATCCGTGGTGAGGGTGAGGGGGGAGCGGGTATGAAGGGAACCCTTGAGTAAGATTGCTTGATCCTGCCACCACTGAAGGGCCAGGATCAGGGTTTTGGTCACCGGGACTAATTTGGTCAGGGGTCCTCCTTTGAGACCAATAGGACCTCAAATGGAACTGGATGTCCCTCATCTGAAATCTTGCTCCCTGCCGACAGCTGTGGAAGCAGCCATGTGCCCTAGGAGTTGCAGAAAGTGCCTTGCTGGTCGAGACCACTTGGGGTAAAGGAGGAGGTGCCAGGGCAATGAGTCTGTCCACTCTTTCCGAGGGAGAAATGCCTGGCTAACTTTGTGTTCAATTCTGCACCTATGAAAGTTAGAACCTGAACAGGTTCCAGAACTGACTTTAGTAAGTTCAGCAGGAATCCCAGGGAAGTGAAGCTGCTGGGTGACTTGCAAGTGGGATTTTACCTGATCTGGAGACTGACCCACTATAGCCAGTCGTCCAGGTGAGACACAGCAATCCCTTGCCTTCTTAAAATGAGCCACTACCACCGCTAGACATTTTGTGAATACCCTTGAGCCGAGGTTAGCCGAAGGGCATTGCTCTGAACTGGTAGTGGCCAGAGAGCAGTTCGAACCTGAGGTACTTCTGTGAGAAGGCCTGATCATGACATGAGAATAGCGTCCCTGAGGTCCAGGGAAGCTAACCAGTCCTCTGGCCTCAGGAAGGCAAAATCATTGCTAGAGTTAACATTTTGAACTTTGGTTTCAACAGATGTTTGTTCAGGTACCTTAAGTCTAAGATGGGCCGCCATTCTCCTGTCTTTTGGTGGGGTAGAAAATATCTTGAGTACAGTCCCTTGCCCTGATGGCAAGGGGAACCCTTTCCACTGCTTTGCAATCCAGAAGGAAGAAACCTCTGCTTCCAAAGCAAGGGCTTCTGAAGAGTTTGCAGGTGGAAATTGCCTGGCTCTCATCTTTGGGAACTGTTTGAAGCTGAGAACAGACCCTGGCTTACTACTTCCAGAACCCACCTGCCTGAGTTAGGGACAGCCAGTTCTGGCTGAAATAAGCCAATCTGCCCCCCACTGGTACAGGAGAATCGGCCCTGGGCACCCCATCAGGGTGCCTGCTTGGCAGCAGCTTTAGGCTGAGGGGAAGGCGACTGTCTACCTGTGCCCCGTTTACCTCTGCCTCTGAAAAAAACCCTCTGTGAAAAAGCAGAGGAGGCTTGATATTGGTAAAAGGGCCTGTGGAAAGGCCTACCCCTACCCCTGGGGGCATGCCCTTGTGGAGTGGCATGCCTCTCCTTAGCTTGGGCACTTTTGTAGGTAGTTCTATATTCATCCATCTTTTTCATATAATTTTCTGTTTGATCACCAAACAGAGAATTTCCCGTTACGGGAAAATCCATAGCCTTTGACTGAGTATCTTGGGACAGATTAGTGCATCTGAGCCATGCCAACCTATGGAAAGCTACAGAAGTGGCCATGACCCTAGAGGAAACATCATTAACATCAACAGCAGTATGAAATTGAACTTTAGAGGCTTTCAATGCCATCAGCAGCCACCTGTTCCAACTCACTAGCCAGCTGGCCCTGGGCCTGCTTGGCTAACTGCAAAATTGTGTCCCATCTAGACTTCTGATATCTAGCCACATAAGCCATATAATTAGCCTGCCTGAGTCCCAAAGAAGCTGCCATATATTGTTTTTTTTCACATGGCATCAATCTTCCTGGAATCCTTATCAGGAGGATGTGAGGCCAGGGAATATTACCTTGTCAAGCTGCAGCTTGCACCACACCTACATGACTACACTGCTGAGGAAGTCTGTATCAGGGCCTGATAAGGTATACCTTCTGTCCATTTTTTATCTACAGGAGGGACAGAATGAGGATTTTTAAAATCTTTGTTGTTTGCTTCCTAAATGACTTATGCAAAGAATAGACAACCTCCTAGACTCTGGAATATCCATCATTTCAACATAATCAGGCTCCTCTTGCTCATCCACAGCCTCTTCTAAAGGAAGCTGGAGGGTTTCTGCAACCTTTTTGTAAAACATAAAATGAGAAGGGGACTCAGACAGCATAGGGGGAGATTCTAAAGGTCTATCTGGAGAAATGTCTGGTTCAATGGGCACGTCCAGACCTTCCCAGTCACAAACATACTGATCAAATTCCTCCTCCCCCTCATGTGGTTCATAAAAATCCTCAACATCATAATCCTGAACCACTGGGACTGAACGAGCCACCCTTTTCCCAGTTGCAGGGGGTTCGACAGATCCCTGAGACAAAGACTGGACAATCTGAATGGCTTTAGCTATCTCTGCAGCAGTTGGAGAGACAATTTTGTACTCCAGACCTGCTGATTTCTTTGTCTTTTTTGCTGGGACTGGTTCCTCTGAACCAGCCTTCCTTTTGCCCGAGGAAGTCTCGCCCTGGTCAGAGGGCACTCCCTCTGGTCCAGTGGGTATTGGACCGGGCTGGCCATCCGGGTCAGCGGACTTTTTGGCCTCTCGTTCCCTGAGCCGGCCCAATCTCTTTTCCAGGGTGGCTGCAGGGAAATTTTTACACACCTGGCAGTCTGACAGGAGGTGGTCAGCCCCCAGACAATAAACACAAGTGGTGTGTGGGTCAGCCTTGGCAAAGGCTTCCCCACAGACATCACAGTGTTGAAACCCAGTGGGCCCGGTTTTTCTTTTGGGTTTCTCAGACATAATGCCAGCCTAACCAAAAACTTGCCCTTTTGATGGCAGTGCCAGGCAAGACACCCTTATCGGTTCCTAACCGTGTCACGGGTATTTGAAAAAACCCAAATTAAAAGTTAGGTTTTTTTAGAACCGATAAGAACCGGGAACCGCACTCTAAAAGCCCAACCAACAGTTTGAAATGTATATTTTAACAAACCGATCGGTTCAAACCGCAACCGATAATGAATTTCCACACAGACTTAATTTCTGTACTTCGGTTTACCAGATAGAGCTTTTAACCCGAAATGCGGTAAAATAAATGCTTTTGCGGTTCAAATGAACCGAAAATACTGCTTGAACCGAGAAATGAACCGAGCTGAAGGAGCTGATCTCCGGAGCGACTGTTCAGTGAAGCGGAGTAAAGAATCTGTCAGTTTCATTTGAAACTGGCCAGATAGAGCTTTGAACAGCGCCCTCGTGCTGTGGAACTCCAGATCACTCTGGAGTTAACTGTTTCCTCTCCGGGGCAGTTCAAGTGTGGGGAATGACTGCAATGGTCCTAATATAGCAAGACTTCATGGTGTTTGAATCATCATTTCCTAAGGTTGTTTTACCATTGATGTGGCGTGTGGTAATGTTGTTAACCTATCGGTCTTTCGTCCACCGATAGGAAATTACATGAGGATCGATCTGCACATGTATGCGCACCTTTTTTTTTTTACACTTGCAGGGTTTTAAATAATTGATTAGCGGTTTTTTTGGGACAATGTTAACTGTACAGAAAGTATCTGTATAGGTTTTCTAGAATGTTATATTTATTAAACACAATGAGGCAAGTGCTATGCATTTTCACAATCTTTTAGCACTTTTATAAGCAAAAGCGTAATCAGTTTTTGGAGTTAAAAAACCCTGCCTTGGGAACCAGCGTGGATGCAGTGAAGCGGTAGCTGACTGAACGCCGCGAGTGGTGACTCTGTTTTTCAAAAGTAATGAGCCATTTTCCCTTTTTCTTGAGACCATACATTATAAAAAAAAAAACAATGTATGGTCCTTCAATCAGCAACCGGTTAATGTTAACAGTCTCGAGGTTGCCATGGCTGCACTCTCGAGGTTTACACAGTCGCCCAGGCAACCTCTCGATGGTTAACAGACCGGTTACCAATAGAGGCCCATACATTATCTTCTGTATCACTTCTAGTTTTAGTACCCACTTTCCTTGTAAATAAGCTCCCCTCCCTCACCTTATTAATCCCTTTCACGTACGTAAATGTTTTCGATCATGTCCCCCCTCTCCCTTCTAGTCTCCAATGGGTACAGGTCTAATTCCCTACACCTCTCCTCATAGGGCTTCCCCTGCATACCGAGCACCATTTTGATTGCCCTTCTCTGAACCCTTTCTATCCCATCTATGTCCTTGGTTAGGTGAGGTCTCAGAACTGGACCCCGTACTCCAGGTGAGGTCTCACCATGATTCTATAAAGAGGTATCGGCACCTCCCTCCTTCGCTTGTTATCCCACTCCCTATGCACATCAGCATTCTATTTGCCTTGCCCACCACCTTGCTGCATTGGTTACCCACCTTTAGGTTGTTAAGATATTATAATCCCCAGATCCCTCTCCTACTCAGTTGGCTTAATTACCTCCCCCCAGTGTGTAAACTGCTTGCGAGTTTTTACGCCCCATGTCCATTACTGTACATTTTTTGGCATTGAATTTCAGTTGCCAAGTTTCCGACCACCCTTCCAGAATCTTCAGCTCCTCCCTCATGGCCCCCGCCCCCCCGTGTGTCCACCCTATTGCAGATCTTCATTATCATCTGCAAATAGGCACACCCTCCCTCTCAGTCCCTCCACTGTATCGGCTGATATAGATATTAAAAGGAGGGATCCCAGTTCCAACCCCGGGGCACCCCGCTTGTCACTCCCTTCTCCCTAAAGTGCACCCCATTTACCACCACCTGCCCTTCAACCAGTTTTCCAACCACCTAGTTATTCTCAGTCCCACCCCTAAGATTTCCAACTTATTTACTAGCCTTCTGTGAGGGATGGTGTCGAAGGCCTTACTGAAGTGCAGATAGGCCATGTCCACCGCCCCTCTCTGATCGACTACCTTCATCATCCAATCTAAAAACTCTATTAGGTTTGTCTGGCATGACCTCCCATTCGTGAAGCCATGCTGTCTGTCATCCTGCAGTCTGCTGTACACTAGGTCATTAACAACCCTTTCCTCTACTAGTACCTTCATCACCTTACTCATCGCTGAGGTAAGGTTGACTGGGTCATAATTCTTCACCTCCTCCCTGCTGCCCTCCTTGTGCAGTGGCACAACATCAGCCTCTTTCCAGTCACTTGGCACCCACCCTGTATCCAGGGACAAGTTAAACAGCCTCTTAAGAGGTGCTGGCAGCTCCTCCCTTAGTTCCTGGAGAACCTAGGATGTAAGCCATCCAGCCCTGCCAGCGCAGTGGTTGGATTTCCGCTGACTGCAGCCGGGTTCGAGAGCGGGACGACTCGGCTCGCCGGAGGGCCGGCCGAGGGAGAAGGATTGAGC